>CM037093.1:95299072-96738203 GCA_020916435.1 Oxytropis ochrocephala
AGGCATCATTCGGGCATGCCTTGTTGAGAGTCTGTATAGTCAGCGCACATCCTCCACTTGCGTTGGATTTCTTGACAAGTCTACGGGGTTTGCCAACCATGTTGGGTATTTCAACTTCTCGGATGAACTCTGCTATAGAAAGTAGCTTGTATGTTTCTTCTTTTATAGACTCAGTTTTTCAGGTCCTATTTTCTTTTTCTGACGAGACCACGGGCTGAGCAGAGAGGGTTTAGCGATGTCTGTGGTGAGGACAAGTTTACATCGATACGGCATATCACGAGGACCATGCGAATATGTGGACATTATGCCGAAAGGAGTTTGACAAGGCTGGTCCTCGATTTGGGCGCGAGAGCTCGTGCCGATCTTTGTCTTTTGGTGCTTGCATTGGACCCGATCCACACTTCCTTGAAGTCCCTGCGGTGGTGTGGCCTTTTCCTTCCTCGGCGGGTCAGCACATTACGGGGTCGAGTCGAGGAAGGCTGCGATGGGAGCTCTTCCCCTTTCGCTCTTTCTGAGCGCGCCTTAATGTTGTTGCTTTTCTGCGTAACACCTTCCCATTGCTTGATAAGCCTCTCACTTCATTTCGACTTCCCGTTGGGCAAAGGGGTATTTGAGAGCGGTGAGGGTAGAGATTGCAACCATCAGCGCATTGAGGGTGGGCACGCCAACAATTATGTTATAAGAGGATTTTGCATTCGACTATATACGAGCACCTTTGTTTTGGCGGATTATTGCTTTCGTAGAAGGTTGTTCTCGAGTCCAAATAACCTCAGACTTCTACACATTACGCGATGCGGAAAGCCGTGGCGTTCTGGGTAATCTCTTGACAATTCTTCGGGAGCTTGAGGTCTTTGAAACACTTCCAGTACCATCACATTGGCGGAGCTTCCACAAATCTACAAGTACGGGCCACTTTGTATCATTGGTGGTGACATATATCCTGATCGGGTCGTTAGAATGGGGATGAACTCAAAAAGTCAAGTCTGCAATATCAAAGAGATCGGTGGATAGATCGGGATGGAGCCTCGGCGGTGCTTGTGAAGCGACATGATGGATCGGCGTACTTCTTTCTGGCCAGGGCCGAGGTACCTCCTTGCGAAGAACCCTCTAATATGGTATTGACTACCCCTCGATGCTACCTCATGGCCTCGCTTACTGCTGGGACTCCTTCCTCGGTCCTCCCCTCTTGGGGTTGTCTTCTACGAGGGCTTTTCAGCTCGCCTTCTTTTGTTGTTCAGGAAGTACAAACTTCTTTAAGAATCCTCATTGGATGGTGTTCAATGATCTGCTTCAAGGTCAGCGATCGTCGGTGGTATGACCTCTGTCTGTGAAACCTACAATAAGCCGGGATACTTACGAGTGCGGAAACAAAGGAAAGTCGGCTTTAGTGATGGTTCGTCTGCAAATCTGTACATCGTTGAGAATGGCGGATAAGTAGGCGAGCTTTGTGGCGTGTAAGAGTTCTCGGATTAGGCGAGACTTCTGTTTTCGTGCTCTTCCTCCTCGGTCTCGGTCTCGGCGAGGCTGGGAAAAAGATTACGATCGGTCCCGCTCACGGTGGCGAGTGGGGTCTCAGAGATCCTTTGGCATCTCTCTAGCGTCCTGGAAGCATTTGTATCCTCGGCTTCAATGTCCTTGTCTTCTCTTGCTCACGACCTCGTCCATGTTCCTAGGAGTAGTGATGGGCGTTAACTTACGCTAAAGGTTAGTTCTAAGCCCTTTCATGAAAGTCGTCACGAAAAATTTCGTCAGGTCCTCCACCTGCTATTATTTTGTTGAAGCGCTCAAGTATTTCTTTAGTGGCTCAGGCCTTTGCACACTTTGGTCGAAAGAGATCCCGGGGTGGATAAGCTTTTTCTTATTGGCGGGGCTAGCGGCGAAGCGGCTCGCATGAGTCCTCGAAGTGGCGATGGATCGAAATCAATCCCTTGAACCACGAGGCGACATCGATTAATGTTTACTGCGAACATCTTGCGGCTAATGGCATCATTGTCTGCATGATCATCATCACGGAGTGCGAAGGCGTCGACATGGCTTTGAGGATCTCACGTTCCGTCGTAGGTCCCGATGGTGGCTCTTGGCAGGGGAATAAACCTTGCTTTAATTTCTTGTGAAAGTTTTGGAATGCCCTCGGTGCTCGAGATGACCTCAGTCTGTTGTTACGAAGAGCGACCGGTATTCATGGAGCTGGCCTCCACGGCCTCAAGTGCTGGGCGCGAAGAGTCTGCTCTTCATTCCTCGAGCTTGCTCTGCATTACATTCTGAAGTGCTCTTTACTGCTTCGATAATTCAAATGCAGGATCTGTGGTGTTCGTGGAAGCACCAGCATGTTAGCTCTGGTCCACTACCATCTTTGGGGTAGGCTTTTCCGTCTGCAGGTGGGGTAGGAAAATTGAAGTGGTAGGAAAAATTTTACTGGAGGCCCCACGATGGGCGCCAATGTTCCTAACTATTCACGGAGGTAGGATATAGCAAGAAACACTGACGGATAGAGTAAGTGAAAATGATCGATATAACATCGATCGCCTCTATTGGCCTCGGGAGCTTATATTAATATTACAAGGCGTCATTAATGCTCATAAGTATTACACATGAATGCGTGGTGAGATCTTAGGCGAGATTCTCAGGGCTTCCTAATATATCTAGCTAGATTCACCTGCTTACAGTGGTAGAGACTTGTAGGAGATACTCGACTCTTTTGGCAGAGGAAAGCGGTCCACAAATCTGCCATGGCCGACTAGTATCTCAGTCTTTGAGGAGAGCGGTCTTTCGTCGTCGATCTTCGTCTTCTAAGGCTCGAGGGCAGAGTTAGCTAGGAAGTGTCGTGCATCAGAACCTTCTGGGCGGTGTTGAGAACTCTTAGAAATATTTTTCTCTCCATTTTAGTTAATTCTGCGATTATAGCGGGAGTTGTCATCATCTGGAGCATTTTTTCTTCTCTTTGTGATTTTTGTTTTGTGGTTTTAAGTATCACCTTTATTTTTGATTTATTGGGTTTGTTGCTCATCGTGAGGCGACTCTCTTATAGTTTGGATGTTCTAGCTACGTAATGAAATTTTAATAATTTTATGTAATGTTTGATGTTAGTATTTTAACCCTTGCATGAAACTTCTTTCAATACTTATTTTAGAATTGGTGACTAAATATAAGTATCATTTATAGATTAGGACATAGTTTATAAATTGATCTCGAGGATAATATGGATGAGTGGTTATTAAAGGATACTTTAACCACAATGCTTAAACCTAGACATATGAGAGTATAGTTCATAGGGTGAATTCTATGGGTACTTAATATACAGGGGTGAATCTATTTAGACTTTAGACATAAACACTTGTAATGAAACACTGACGATTGTGACCGAAAGCCACGCATCTTTTGCTACAGCACCCAATGCTACAACATCAAACATAGCGTTAATCCGTTTTTGTGAATATACATAGTGAACGGCATTCCAACTTACTCTCGATCTGAATTTCTACTCATCATTTATTTTACTTGTTGTTTGATGATAATCAATCCATGACTTGTGTTGTGTTGTGTTCCTGTGATGTGAGTGATAATTTAGTATTTTTGATAGTGGATGTTTGTATATATTGATAGTAGATAGACCGGTAGTGGGTTGCTTTTGTATATATTGATATTAGAAGTAGATAGATAGATTTTTGGTAGTGAGTTATTTGATTATATTGATAGTAGAGAGAAGTGGAAAGAGGAGAGAGGAGAGGAGAGAGAGAAAAAGAAAAAGTAAGTTTTAAAGTGAAACAAAAAATTAAAAGATAATGTAAGAGTGAGACCCACTAATGATAAAAGTGAGTGAGAGAAAAAAAGTAAGATAAAATAATTTGAAATGACATTTTTATCCTTGAATTGAGATAAAAGTGAGAGATAATTTAGTACTAGCGATTATACAGTGCATACATTGCGAGGTACCATCGTGTTCTTTATATGAATTACTAAGATAGAAATTAATTAGCCCAAATATTTAAAAAATAAATACGTATATAAAAACAAAAATATAAATATCTAAAATTTCATAACAACACCATATAATGTCTCCCAATGGACCTCAAAAACTACATATATATATATATATATATATATATATATATATATATATATATATATATATATATAAGAAAATATAAACATATATAAGAAAATATTTTCTTGTTGGGACATAATGATCTCAACCCTTCTTATTAAATTGTCAGTTTTCAATACATTTTTTTGACAAAATGATCTCAACCCTTCAATAGATAGTTTTCCGTGAAGACTTTGATGTTAAGTTGATTTGTTTTATAAGTTAGAAGATGATAGTAGATAGTAGAAGATACATAGTAGATTTAAAGTAGTCTTCAAAAATTATGATTACCAATGACAAATATTTATCTCTTATTTTTATATATCAATGATAGGTATTTTTGCTTTTCTAGGTATTAGTGACAAATATTTGTCTCCTCTATTTTAATATTTATCAGTAGTTTAAATTAGGGGTGACAATTTTTACCCGTAAGTCCACGGGGACTGCCTCATTCGAGGCCCCATAGGCAAAGAATTTTTTCTCTGTGGTGATGGGGACGGGGAGAAAAAATCTTCCCATGATCAAAGCGGGGATGGAGATGGGGATCATACCACATATCGAATATATTACATAAGTATTCTTATTATAGATATATATATATATATATATATATATATATATATATATTATAAGTAATTAATTTTTTTGTTTTTATACGTGTTTTTATTTAAAACACTAATAAATTATTATTTATTTTTACTCTTATACTTTTTAATTATTAAAATATAAAGTAAGAATAATTTTTATATATTTTGCTAGTGGGTAAAAGATAGATAGTAGATTTGTAGTAGTCTTTATATCTTGTTGAAGTCTTTAAAAATTATAATTATCAATGACAAATATTTGTCCCATGTTTTGTTATATATTAGTCACAATTATTTGTCCTTTTTAAATATCGAGTACAAATATTTATTCGTGTTTTTTAATATTTATCGAGTAGTTTGAAGAGGTGCTCGACTCGTATTCAAAGCTTCTAGCAGAGGCTTCCCTTGCTAGTGTTGGCGGATGCTATGCTACCGCCGGACGAGGGCTCGGCCCTTTGCCATCCGGTTTCTTTGGAGAGCCGTTTTGGACGAGTGTGTTCTGGTGATGATGTATATACTTACGCCTACGGACTTGGTTCGAGCACACGAGAGTTTGCGTGCCTTTCACGCCTTTTCTTGTCGGTATTGAAAGTTACTTGTCCTTTTTAAATATCGGTAACAAATCAAAAATTTGCTCACCACGTCTTTTAATATTTATCAGCCGGTTTGAATAATCATTAAGTCTTCTCATTTTTTCTAAGAGACAAAAAACTTATATTGGAATTTTTCCTAGTGGTTAAATTGATTTATTTTAGTAGATTAGTATATGATAGTAGATAGTAGAAGATAGATAGTAGATTTAGAGTAGTCTTCAAAAATTATAATTATCAATTACAAATATTTTTTTTCATGTTTTTATATATAAGTGATGATAGTTATTTCTTCTTTTTTGAGTATCAGTGACAAATAATTATCAGTAATTTGAATAGTCATTAAGTCTTCATTTTTTCTAAGAGATTTAAAAGTTAGATTGAATTTTTTGCTAATGGTTAAAAGATAGATAATAAATTTATTGTAGTTTTTATATTTTGATCCAAGTTTTATCCCTTTCCCCTTCTTTCCTCTCTCTCTCACATGCTTGTCTCTTTTTTTCTCTCTATGTGTTTCCTTTCTCTCCTCACTTTATTTTTTAGTTTCCAAAAAGTCACTTTTTTTTAGTTTTCAAAAAGTAACTTTTTAGTTTTCGAGAAGTGTGTATCTCTTTTTGCTGTCAATTACTAACTTAACCACCATATGAAGTTTTGATAATATTTTTAATGATGGGCATTTTTGTAAAAATGGTGGTGGTTGATTTGCAAATAGATATAGTAAATTTTTGGTAGTGAGTTGTTTGTATATATTGATAGTAGAAAGATAGATTTTTGACAATTGGCAGTGATTGAACTAATTGGGTTTAGTAGTTTTGAGTGAGTGAGAGAAAAAAAAAGTGAGAGGAAACCATTTGAAATGACATTTTTATCCTTTGGATTGATATAAAAGCAAGAGATAATTTAATATTTTTGGTAGTCGGTTGTTTGAATATATTGATTGTAAATTTGGTTTAACATTCCCCATCCCCATCCCGAATCCCATATTCATCCCGGCTCGTTTCCACTACAAAATCAACGAGGATGAAAAATTGATCCTCACCCCGTACCAGTAGATTCGGGGATCCCTTGACCCTATCCATGATGGAATCAACTTTTAAAATTAGAAAGTAGTTTTTACTTGTCCCCAAGCCGAACCCGCCCTGACCCAAAATTTATCCACACTCAAAGCCACCCCAAACCGAAATTTAACACAACAACATAAAACCAATGCTACTACAACATATAGGCAAAATATCAATTATCCAAAATGTCAATGTATAACAATGACGTTTCATACCAACATATAAATATCATTGTTCATACATTTGGGGTGGGCTCAGGGGCAGAGACCTATATCCCATTAAGCTGTCCGTCTCAGTAATTTGATTTTGGGAAAGCCCAAAGCAAAGCCAGTCCATGCGGGGATAACCGAGTCAAATCGGGTGGGTTTGGGTTAGTCCCCTGATATGGATTTTGTTGCCATGCCTAAGTAGTGGGTTGTGTTTGTATTTATATTTATTGATAGTAGAAGTAGATAGATTTTTGGTATTGAGTTATTTGATTATGTTGATAGTACAAAAAAAGTGAAAAGGCAATGAGAGAGAGAGAGAGAGAGAGAGAGAAATTAAAAGATAATGTAAAGTGGGATCCACTAATGATAAAAGTGATTGTGAGAAAAAAAAGTAAGAAAATAATTTTAAATGACATTTTTATCCTTAGAATTGAGATAAAAGTGAGGATAATATAGTATTTTTTTGGCAATAATAATAATATAGTATTTTTGGTAGTGGGTTGTTTGTATATATTGATAGTAGATGATGTAATTAGTCATTATTTATCATAAGCTTAAATATTATTTTGGTCACTGCAAAATGAGTGAAAATCTATTTTAGTCACTGCAAAAACATATTTTTATAAAGGACTCTGCAAAATGTTTTTTTTTGTTTCATTTTGGCCCATACATTGATTTTTGATTATTTTGACACATTTAACACAAGCTTATTTATTGCGTTGACATGAATAACTTAGCACCCATGGCCTGTAATCGGCAATTTGGTTTTAAAAACTCCAGCTAAACCAATACTTTATAATTTTAATTTATTTTGATTTTTGATCAAAATAAATAAATTTTAGTTTTCAATGAATGGGGCCTCTGATCCATCTCAATATGGGTCCATGCTTTTTCCAATATAAAATTTCTTTCATTGGACCACCTAACCTTAAAATTCCAAAAAAATACCCTCAATGAAAAACCCTCCTCATATTTGTATTTTAAGCGATTGAACGCGGTTGTTCGAGCAGGTTGAGAGATGTGAGGACCGAACCCCACAAAACCCCTCACGCTTAAATCATTAACGCATGCAAAGTAGCTTAATTATGAAGAGTAAAATTTAGTGCCTTAAAGTGATTTTTGTTTAGACATTTTCATAAAAGACACATTAATTTGACATTATGATTATTATGTTAAAAAAAACTAACTAAAAAAATAGAACCAACGATGGCGGATCTTCAACAAAAACCTCGAAATTTGTGCGCCAATGAAAGAGACATGGAGGAGCAGCGAGGTAGATAAATAAAAAGTAATAATATTGTTGAAGCTAAATAAAAGTACAATTAAAGTAGATAAATGTGAATTAATATTTATTTAAAAACAAAATTAAATGACAAAAAACATAAAGATTCGATTGAAGTTGTTTGTAAAAAGATAATTTAAAGTAAGTTGATTTTAATTTTGCTTGGTATTTATAAATATATGTTTGTTTGTGCAAGACATATAGTAAAATTTTATGTAGCACTAATGGTTAAGCTTTGCATTCATAATGTTGACGTTCAAGGTTCAAATCACTTGAGGACCATTTTTTAAGAAGCAGCTGTAATCTGTGCTGGCGTTTTTTAGGTAAAAAAAAAACAAAAAATAAACAAAATCGAAGGAAGAGGAGTTGAACTCAGGAGTAGTTTACATAATTTAAGAATGAGTGTCAATTCTGTGAATCCACATTTGTACAAGAATGGGAAAACCACAATTGCATAGGAACAGAGAAGAAATTGAAAGAAAAAGAAAGAACAAATCTATTGAATAATCTCTGTGAATTTACAATTGAGGTCTATTCTCTATATATACATGAAGAAAGTATAAAACTGATAAACTTAGATAACTACTTTACTAAGCTAGATCGTTAGAGAAACTAACAGAATACTAAACTCAGTTAAAAGACTTAGCTGATCTACTAACTCACTATGAGTATCTAATTGAGTAATTAAATTAATAAACTAGTGATTGTAGAGTTAATACTCCCCTCAAGTTGGAAGGAAGATATTCTTCATTCCAAACTTGCATAATAGAAACTGAGAGCGAGACTTAGGCAGAGCTTTCGTGAGCAGATCTGCTAATTGTTGATGTGAATTGACATGGACCAACCCAGAAACCCTTCTTGGACATGTTCCGTATAAAATGGCGAGTCTATGTCAATGTGTTTGGACCTCTCGTGTGTGGTGGGATTCTCAGCAAGTTGGATTCTTTGATTTGCTATCGAGATAGCACCAAAGTGGATGTAATTTGAACCTCAAACACGTTTAAGAGCTGTCTTACCCAGAGCAGTTCAGAAGTGAGTGCTGCAAGGGCCCTATATTCTGCTTCAGCTGATGATCTAGTGTTGTGGGTTGCTTTTTAGACTTCAAGTAATCATAGAGTCACCAAGGTAAACACAATAGCCCGTGGTTGATTTTCTGCTATCCTTACAGCCACCCCAGTCAGCATCAACATAGGCTGTGAGCTTTAAGTTTGAACTGGCTGGGAACATAATTCCAAGGCGGCAGTGCCCTTTAAGTATTGCAAGAGATGATGTGCAGCTTGTAAGTGAGATGTCCTTGGTTTGGCCATGAATTGGCTCAATTTATTTATAGTGAATGTGATTTTAGGCCTCGAGATTGTGAGGTATATCAGTCGTCAATTAACCTACGGTATTGAGAAGCATCCTCAAGGATGTCACCTTCCTGCTCATTCAGTTGACAGCCAGCATCCATATGCACTAATAAAGGCTTTGCAGAAACCAGACCAGTATCCATTAATAATTGCAGTGTGTATTTTCATTGAGAGAGGTGGATACCTTTGCTTGATCGTGCTATTTCCAATCCCAAGAAGTATTTTAAGTATCCAATTACTTTTAGTTTGAAGTGGCTTTCCAATAGTTGCTGAACATTGTCAACAGAAACTTATTTGGACCTGCAACCACTATATCATCAACATTTACAAGCAAGGCAATGAAAGTGGATCGGACCCTTTGGTGAATAATGAGTGGTCTGCAGATTTTTTCTTAAAGCCCAAACTAATGATTGTAGAACTAAATTTATGGAACCATTGTCTAGAGGCTTGTCTAAGGCCATAGAGGATTTGTTCAGCTTGCATACTCTCTTCTCCCCCTTGCTTGGATGGCCGGGGAAGGGTCATGTATACTTCCTCATTTAGCTCACCATTGAGAAAGCATTATTGATATCGGTGAAGCATATACCAATTCAATTGGGCAGCCAAGGAGAGAAGGATTCTAAGCGATGTCAATTTTAGGCTGGGAAAAGGTGTCTAAAAATCAATACACACTGTTGAGAAAATCCTTGAGCTATAAGTGCGGCCTTGCATCAATCAAGAGAGCCATCGAGCATTATATTTCACTTTGTATACCCACTTACAACCCTCTTGCTCTTTTGCCAGCGGGAAGAGGAACAATTTTCAAGTGTTGTTAGCTTCAAGAGCTGCAGTTCCTCAGCCATGGCCCTTTGCCACTCGGGGCGTTTGATGCTTTGATGAAAGTGTTGTGGATCAAAGACATATGAGATATTGGCAATGAAGTTCTTGTAGTTGTGAGAAAGGTTATTTTATGCGAGATAGGACTGAATAGGGTAAAGAGACAGAGGTGCAATCATACAATTGGAGATGTGAAGAAGTGTGTTCCACTGTTAGAACAGCGAGTGCAGGATCTGGTGAAAGGGTGGGATTGGCAGCAGTGGCATCATCAAGTGCAGGTGGCATAGGGTCGATTTAGGCTCATGTATAAGCTCGGGCAAGGGGACTGGTATGACAGGAAGGTCAGGATTGGAAGCATGTGAATTATTTGAAGGATTTGATGTGTTTGAAGTGTCTTGATTGTGAGTGGCAGAGTGAAGGATCAAAGTATCAGGGAATAATGCTTGGGAGGGTGAAGTTGAGGATGAAGCTTGATATGGAAAAGTAGTTTCACAAAATAAGACATCCCTGGAAACCAGAAACTTGTGAGCTTTGGGATCAAATAACTTGTAACCTTTGACACCAATGGGATAGCCCATAAAAATACATCGAGTAGCCCTTGGAGAGAATTTGTGTCGTTGACTAGGTATGGTGGACACAAATGCAAGGCACCCAAAAGTTCTTAACAAGGAATAGTCAGGTTCTTTCTCATACAGCAGTTCAAAAGGAGAAAGTTCTTGAAGAGAAGGAGAGGGAATCTTGTTGATCAAATGAGTAGCTGTGGAAACACACTCTCCCCAAAACTCTAAAGGAACTTTGGATTGTAAGTAGAGAGATCTTGCAACATTAAGAAGGTGTTGGTGCTTTCGTTCCACCACATAATTTTGTTGGGGTCTGTGTGAACAAGAAAGTTGGTGGAGGCAGCCTTCATCTTGTAAGAAGGCGTGGAGAGCTAATTCCTTTGCATTATCAGACCGAAGAGCCTTGATTCTCTTGTTAAACTGAGTGTGAACAAACTTAAAAAAAGACTTGATGCGGTGGGGTGCTTCACATTTGGTTTTAAGGAGATGTAACCAAGTAAACCTTGTAAAAGATCAACAATTGTTAGAAAATACCTCTTTCCATCATGAGTTTGTTGATGGAAAGGTCCCCAAATATCACAATGAATGAGATCAAATGCATTATCACAATGATGATTATTGGAAATAAAGGTAAGCGATGCATTTTAGAAAGTGGGCAAATTGAACAGAGCGAGTATTGCATTTATTAGTCCCAAAAGGGCAATTTTTACATAGCAAATTCAAAACATGATCAGACAAGTGCCATAATCTACAATGCCATAAGTTGGCAAGATCTAAAGAAACATTATTGACATCATTTGAATGTTGGAAAACAGAAATACAATTGGTATTTGCAACATGAAAATAGAGACCATGGTGATAATCACTCCTGCTAATCACCCTTTGATGGGAACTTACTGAATCACAAATGCATTATCAGTAAAAGAAACATGATAAAAGGGATCATTATTCAAAATTCCAATAGATATAATGTTTATGTGAAAATCTGGGATGCATAACACATTGTGCAAAATTAAACCCGATGGTAATTTGACAGAACCAGAAGCTATAACAAGAACCCTATGATTATTGGGCAAGGTAACAAATGTGTTTGCCATGCGAGTAAAAGAAATAAAAGATGACAAAGATGTGCATATGTGTGCGTAGCACCGAGTCAATAATCAATCATCAGAATGCAAGAAAGAAAAAACATATAATAGAGTGCTTAAAGAGCATGAAAAATGAAAGAAATGCAAGACAACATCACCTGAGAGTCCTTAGACTCAGAAGCACTAGTGGCAACCTTGTCCATTTGGGCTTGCATATAGTTGATCAATTGTTGGTATTGAAGCGTGATCCACTTGGGGCTCGGTTGAAGGTCAGAATTAGCGATCACATGGAGAACGTCTTGTTGAGTCCGGCAGCTTTCCCTTTCTTGAAAGCGGGAGGATACCCATGGAGTTTGAAGCATTTATCGCCGTGTGCCCAAGAACACTGCAATGACGATCCTTCTTCCCAGTCTTGGCAGTAGCATTGACAGCAAAGGCAACATGAGAAGGTTGTTCAGAACTTGCAGAGCAAACTTCCGTTGCTTTTCATCTTGAAGAACCAAGGAGTAGGCACGACTAATATCAGAAAGGATTCTTGAAGCAAGATTCGGCCCCTCACATTATTGAATGCATCAGTCAATCCCATAAGGAAAACCATGACTTGTTCCTTTCTCAAGTAATTACCCCCACAAGTGCAATCAGTGCAAGTATCACGTGCAGCAAGAGCATTCCATAAACCTTTGAACTTACTAAAATAAGTGCTTACCGAGAGGATCCTGCGTGCAATTGAGCACCTCTTTCTTCAGTTCATAGATACGAGGCTCGTTGCTCTGTTAAAAGCGATGCTGAAGATCTTTCCAGATATGTGCTGCTGAATTGGCATAAAGAACACTGTTGTGAAGCTCTTTTACGATGGAATTGAGAATCCAGGATGTCGTCATATCATTGCTGCGTTGCCACTTTGCAAGATCAGCATCATCGTCGGCGGGTTTGACAAGAGAACCGGTGACGAAGCCCAATTTGTTCTTCGCGCCCAGAGCGTACGCATCACACGGAGCAGGAGGCTGTAATTGCTACTAGATTCATTCAAGATTTGAGACACTAACACCGCACCAGGATTGTCTGAAGGGTGGAGGTAGTATGCATCGACACCTGCATTAGCCATTGATAAAAAGAAAGGAACCAGGAAGGAGAATCTTGAAAAAAAGGAGAAGAAATGGAAAAAAAGAACGGAGAAGGAGAATCGAGGAAGTAATCGAAGACTACAAAAAATCGATTGACGAATCAATGAAAATAGTGAAGCAGAAAGCGAAATCATGACTGATACCATCTCAATTCTGTGAATCCACATTTGTACAAGAATGGGAAAATCACAATTGCATAGGAACAGAGAAGAAATTGAAGAGAAAAAGAAAGAACAAATCTATTGAATAATCTCTCTGTGTATTTACAATTGAGGTCTATTCTCTATATATACATGAAGAAAGTATAAAACTGATAAACTTAGATAACTACTTTACTAACCTAGACCGTTAGAGAAACTAACAGAATACTAAACTGAGTTAAAAGACTTAACTGATCTACTAACTCACTAACAGAGTATCTAATTGAGCAATTAAATTAATAAACTAGTGATTGGTGGAGTTAATATTAGGCAAAACATAGTGTTGTCTTATCAGGAGGCGATGGAAGACTAGTGACAGTAAAACGCAGGCACCTCGGAATTGTGCATACACTTTCTGTCAAATATATTGGATAAGAAGTATTGGACAAAGCAAAGTTTCTATATCAAATATATGGTTTGGTCGGCCGTGTTTCGAACTGGTTCGGCTGACCGTGCTCTGAATCTAACAAAAAACAGTTTTAGGTGGGGTGTCTTTGAAAATAACACTTGCGGTGCGGTGAAATCCGAACCGGTTCGAGGCGAGTGTGTCTTGAACCGTCTTAATGTTTAAAAAATATAAAATCAATTTTTAGTCTTTTCACTCCATAAAAGAGTGTCTAGTGAAGTAGAGGGGTTGGAAGAAGCATGGGCTCCAATATGTTGGCATACATATGAGACTGAAATAACAGGTTAGAGAAACCATTTGAATGTTCTCAACATAATAATCCTTTTTTGACCAAATCTCAACCATAATAATCTTATAATAATCTTTTTAATTGATAAAAAAATGATAAAGGCTTAAATATCATTTTGGTCTCTGCAAAATGGCGAAAATTCATTTTAATCAGATAAAAATATCTTTTTAAAAATATTTTTTTAAAAATATTTTTGAAAAATTCTTTGACTAAACCAAAGAAGGTCACTCTTTCCAAGGCTCTGAGAAATGCTGAACCTAGTTAGGAACTAAAGCTGAACCTAGAGATCACACACTCACAAATGAAGCGGTAATATTTCTAGATGTTGTGAAAACAATGGTGTGTGTGTGGGTGTGTGTGAATCGAAAGTTTGGCCCACTAAGAACATTTTGAAAAATTGTTTGATTTAGGGAAGCAAGCTGGTTTTGTCTTTCTATCTTTGTCATTGTTACTGTTTTGAGTTAGTTATTTGTCTTTATAAATAGTCATTACTTGTGGATAATGAATGGTTTAAGTTTGGGGGTGTAATAACGTTTTTCAATAAGAGTTATTCATACTTTCTAGACTTAAATAAATGTGAGTTCAAAGTAATAATTTTTAAAAAAAAAAAAAAAAGATAAAGAGATATTGTTGTTGTCTTGTTTGTCTGGCTAATCTATGTCATTGTTTCTTTGATGTTGTGTTGTTTGTTCTTTGTCAGCGTCATTACTTGAGGACAAACAATGGTTTAAGTTTGAGGTGTCATAACTCATATTTATATGAGTTATTTATGCTCTTATTACTTATATTAATGCAAGTTCTTAAGTAATATTGTTGTTTAATTAAGTAAATGTATGTTGTTCAATGTAAAGAGGTTAGGAAGGCTGGTTTGTGATCATTTGGCACTTTGGTGCCCATCTTGTGTTTTAATGTGTTTGTTTGGTATGCTATAGCATCAAATGTTATAGCATTGTGTTACTATGGTGATGAGAGAAAATGAAAAATTTGTTTCTCTGACGTTTCAAAGCTCACAATGAGCGATTGAGAACTTTTCTGTATTTATCACCCACCTTTTACTTTACAGGACATTTGTCTATTTTGTAATGGAAGATAAAAATAGTTGGTGGGATGGCTTGTCAACCTTTTTAGAAGATATTTTCTTTATATAGAAGTCTCAAACTTCATCTTCTTCATAATGGGTTTCTTTGATGCGAAGATAGGAGAGTTTGAAATAACTCTCTTGCACTCTATTTTCGTCGAGGTCCATTTTCACAATAAAAGTATAAATTCTGCGATCTTTGTAGGGGCGTTATAACATCGAGGCGATTCGTGAGTGATGTTGTAGCGTCCGAGAGCTACCATCATTTGGAGTATTTTCCATCTCTTTGTGATTTCGGTTTATGGCTTTACGTAACACCTTTATGCCTTATTTCTTGTGTTGTTGCCCATCATGAGTGATTCTCTTGTAGTTGGATGCTTAAAGCTTTGTAATGACATTTTAATAGTTTTAATGTAATGTTTGATGTTAGCATTTTAACCACTTGCTTGAAACTTCTTCCAATGCTTATTTTAGAATTAATCGACTAAATATAAGTACATTTATAGGTTTAAACATGGTCTATAAATCGAACTCAAGGATTAATGTGGGTGAATGGTTGTTTTAAGGACACTTAGAACAACTCATGTAAACCTAGACATAGGAAAACATAGTCCATAGGGTGAATACTATGGGAGATTAATATCTGAGGGTGAACTTATTTAGAACTTAGACATAAGAGTCTTATACTTGAAACCACGGCGTTAGTGACGAAAGGCACACATCAAGCGCTACAACACCCAGCGTTATAACGTCAAACAAAACATTAAAGCTGTTTTTAATGAATTTACATAGTGAAAGGCAATTCAACTACTCTCATTACTGAATTTCTACTTATCATTTATCTTACTTGCTTATTTACATTTATGTTTTTTTAGATAGGCAATTGTTAGTGGGGTGGGAGAAATGTTAGTTTTCGGGACTTGAACGAGACCTCCTTCTTGCACACATTTTGTGCACTCCTTGGTATCCCTTATTTACATTTATGTTATTCACAATACATGTTGACAACATGTTATTGCTATTGAGATACTCACTAGCTAAATTACTAATTTAAATATAGAAGTAAACTCAACAATCCTCGTAGGAGCGATATTTACTTACTCTTTATTACTTATTTGCGATTGTGTATACTTGCATATCACCTTTTCGCACAACATATTATAAGCATAATACTAAATATTCATTACAAGCTTAAAGCAATCCAACTACAAGTGTTTAGCTCATGTTGAGCATCATCAACAAAATACAAGTTACACTACAAGAAAATCGGTGGTTTGCCACGGACATTCCGGGGCAAGCGTGCAAATATCCGTGGCAAATATGAATTTGCCGCAGTTTCTGACGAGAAAAATTTTGGTGGCAAAAAGCGCTCGTCATAAGCGCTGCCTGCGGAGTTTTTCCGTGGCAAATTTTTTCCGTGGCAAATCCGTGGCAAATTTTTCCGTGGCAAATCCGTCATAAATTTTTAAAGTGGCAAATCCGTCGCAAATTTCGTCGCAAAGTCGTGGCAAATTCTTACACCTTAAAGTCGCAAATCCGCGCAAATTTTTAAAAAAATAAAAATAAAAATTAAATTATGCCTCCAAATTCTATTTAATATTCAGCACCAACCTCTTTCCCAAATATTAAATAATTACACCATTTATTCAACGGATAATAAGCAGTAAAATCCATGAAAAATGGTTCGTCTTTTTAAATAACAAACTCGAGTAAATAGTAGATAGACACTATTATTATGAATGAAACTAACTTTAAAAGATGCCTTTGAGAAATTATGCTTATTCCTCAATCAATGACAATAGAAGCGGATATATAAATAATGTGTCAATCATTATATTCATTTCAAATCTGAATTTGTGTATTTAAAGTTTAAATGTTATAAGCTCAAGAAAACTCCACTTCATTCTAGATAGATCACGGTTCTTATAGAATGAAACTAACTTCAAAGAAAACTCCACTTCATTCTTGATATAAGTCAACATCTCCTATAGGCTTCCACCATCTCCTTATATCTTCCAAGTCGGTAATAAAGCAGCGGTTTGCTTGAGCTTTAAATACCACAGTAACAAACAAAACAAATATGACATGTGATACATAGTATTTTGGAAAGGTTCTACTTCAAAGACAATAGCCTTATGCGGTACATGTATAAGAATAAGAAACAAAGGAAGGGAGCATGTAATAAAACATATTAGAAATCGTATCTGAAATCTGGTTTCACCAAATTTAAAGAGAAACATTCTGTTTTTAAGAAAATATAATGGAAAGAAATGCAAGCAATAGCAGTTGCGGAATCAATAATAATCTGAAGGCCTCGGCAAAAGCACAAAATCATATTACCATTTAAGTTCATTAACTTCAACATACGTATCTTCTTTTATAATGTAGCATTAAAGAAAAGAGTTCTTACCATTACGCCTTATCTTGTTCCATACCTACTACCTCGGCCAAAACCGAGAAAGTGCACCATACGGATCGGTTTCAACCAAACCTATAAACAAGCAGAAAAAATTCTCCTAGGAAGTCAATATAAAGAAAAACCAACCAGCCTTGAACCCAAATTGTGAAAAAACAAATCTCACAAACTTGCAAAAGAAATTTAAATATAAAGAGTATTTAAGAGGTCACATTTTAATTTATTTTAACAAGGAAGAAACATAGCATGATAGTATCTAAATCAACAAGATATGGATACCAAATCAAATTTGTATGGGTCCAACTATGATGCTTATCATAAGCACTCAAAATTTGTCGAGAAAACATAATGAAAGAACATTGAGTTGAACTAATCGAGTTAAGCGAGAGGAATCTAATTTATAGGACTTAACATCAAAATCCCAAAAATAAAACAACTTAATTCATATATGTAGAGCAATGGCGATAATAATACTTGTAGAAAATACCTTTTGACTAACATAAATATATTGTGCGAGATATAATGGACTTGTTTGATTCATATAATCAACCACCTAAGGAGGACTAGAATAAATAGGAAAAGCTGCTTTGCATTAGCAGTCATGTAAAATTTGTGTGTTGTTATGGGAATGGAGGGACTAGAGACTCTCGAATATCTCTATGGTGGTGTGTGATTATGCATTTTTACGTAATTGTGTGTAATCTGAATCAGTGGTGTGTAATTCTATTTCGATAATATAAAATAGAAACTTGCCTCAAAAAACTTCTCTATTTGGCGTTGGTTATATCAAAATGCTTCACAAATGAATCGATAGTCATACCCTATATTTATTCACCCACTTTACCTATTCAAATCAAGGATGAGAAAGAAAGAGTCTCCCGATTTGGTTCAATATTTTGCTTCTGAAGCTTCTCAACTAAAATAAGTCTTTGGTTCTCACTTACGGAAAAGCCTTTGAGTTTATAGCTATTCACGGTGAAATTAGTTGAGAGAAGTTTTGAAAAAAGTTGAGAAGGAGAAGCTAATTCCTAGTCATGTGAGAAGCTATCATTTAAGAGATTTGTAGTCATTATGATATAAGATCCTTTCTTTGTTCTTTTCCTACAAATGTTTGTTGAGAAGTTTATCAACGAGGCTCTACTTCATTAACTTATAAGGGTTCCAAACATTGATTAACAAATCAATTCAAATCAATATTTTGCAATGGGTTCCAAACATTAGAATTGATGTTTAAATCAAATCAAATTATAATGATTGAAAACAAAACTACAAAGACTTTTAGAAGTATGGTCAAGTGTCTATGATACCACCACCTGAGAATCTTTGTGACTCGAACTCAAAAGACCATATTGTAAACATGAGAAGCGATTTGTTAATTAAACCAAATGAAGTAAAATCATGTGCCGACTCATGAGCATAAACACCAAAACAACAAAAATGCGACAACTTATTTATTTTTAGGATTTATTATTCTGGGAAGAATAATCAAATCGAGTTACGACTCTTGAGCTTCACTAATGAATTTATCGTGACAATTTTGGTTCCTTGAGAAGCCAAGACTTGAGGTTTTCTCAGCGAAGCAACTATGACATTAGCTTTTGCTCGCTTTGAGAATATCTATCAGCGTCACCACTTCAATCTCTTACGAACCATGTGCAATTGGGATGAGAACATGCATGTCAATGCACACATTAATTCAGATCCTCATTGCGAAGCTTACGCGTGTGAAATCTCAACAAATTACGGATATGAGAGTAACCTACACTAGGAGGATGGTTGCCAGCAGACCACTCTCAACTTCATTGAACTCCTTCTTGTTTGCATTATCATCATCGGTTCTCATCAACTATCGTAAAAAAGAAGAAAGGGTAGTTGATCGATCCTGAGAACATAAGCGATTTGCTATCATACATCAACTATAGCGGGATGAACAATGGAAGAGATTATTTTCTACGGATGTGATCATCACCAAAATTTAGGATCGATTTAAAAACATTGATTTCAAGCAAAATTCATTACTTTGCATGAATCCTCTTGTTTTGCTCTTCCACTCTTGGTCAAAATTCTCGATTCAACTAATTCGGTATCTAATAGTAGTTACTACTTCTAGTTAGTTACTTAGTTTCTGCTATTCAACGACTAAAAATTTGGATTCGATTTATCAACTTTGCAATTCGGGGTTTACAATTTGACCACATGAATATTTGGCAACATATAATAAGCTGAATCTGTTAAAATGCTGATTTCAATAAATGACAAATTTGAATTTCCCTATTGCGAAAATGTATAAAAGTGTGTTAGTGAAGGAAATTACAGCAATTTGACCTCACAGCGTGATTCCCAAGTGCTTGCTCGACCAAGGATAAAACAAGCAGTAGCGGTTCGGGGCCACGACTAGTTGTAAGCCCTCCGAAACTGAAGGTTTGATTTAAGCGCCCAAAAGGTTGGAAGCTTGTGGAAGAATGCGGGGTGACAAGTTGTCTTGCAAGACAAATGGAAAAAATCGACCTCATCAAATATTTTCAAGATAAAAAGAAAACAATAAAGTGAAACTCAATATCTTATCGACAAGCGGGTGAGAAGTGAAATGAAATTAAATACTTGATAAAGCACCTTCTTTTTCTTCAAGAGACCCCATGGCAAAAGGGTATGACCATCTACTCGGCCAAAAGTTTTGCAAGTTGCGGGAACTGTGGCACTATCATGCAACCAACAATCAGAAAACTATGCTTATACTATCTCAATTAAGATCATCAAAAAAATAACAAAATTTGTAGCCTAAATAACAAGATGTGTGTAAGGTGCGAGATAATCCGGTGGTTACACTAAGTGTAGCTTTGTAATATGAAGCGATGCTTAACAACCATGTTCTGCATCACAAAAATTTCAACAAGAGAATTCAAAATCTCCCATGCATCACACAAATTATACCTTTAACATGAAGATAAACTTGCTAAAAATTGTTACTTGAATAAGATAAACTTACGGTAACATCATTGATCCATAACAACAAATCTTCAAGCTCACAGTTTTACAATAGCATTGATTCCAGAATAATTCCTCACAAGTAACACTAATTGCCAAGTAAGTTTTACATTTTAAGCTAATACTAACATTGACTCCCATAAGAGTTGTAGCATAATCTCTCAGTTTAGACTAGTGTAAGATACTCACTCTTGACTAAAGATGGGTTGGAAAAATGAGAAAGGAGAGCACGTGGAGAGGGCTGACCCATAATAGTAGAGAGATTCAAGGCGTGTTCTTATAAAAACTCATGTCATGAGAATAAGAATGAAGAATTTTAGAATAACTAAGTGTTTATAAGGAAACATCATAACATAATTCAAGTGTGAGTATCATGTGTGAGTTTCATGCATCGACGGGATCTGATATGGTAGTATCTATACATTAATTAGTTTCATTGCAATAATACTTTCTCTATGCATTAAGTTAGAACAAAATACCTTCACAAGCGAATTTAGCTTAACATATTGCATACTGGACTAGTGCAATATCACAACATTATGAGCACTGTGAGCGTGTCCTTTGGATACCAAGTTTGATATACTTCTCAAGGATTTACAATGGAAACAATCAACATAGCACAATCAAAGCTAGCATCATCTTTCCTTGGCAAAGTTTTCAACACCAATTTTGATATGCTAACTTGGAAAAATAAGGAACAAATTGAAAACAAAGTGTATCGATAGCAATTCATCCTAAATTAAGAAACAAATAGGTCCCCAACATATCTAACAAATACAAGACATATGCAACAAAACCTAAATAAACAAAATCAACAAATCCACAACATATGTAACCTAAATCCACAAATTAGGGTTAAATCTGAAAATTTCTAAAATCTAACTCCATTAACAAAAAAAAGCGAAAATTAAAGCAAAACAATAAGAAGATTATAACCTAGCGTTCACCTTCACAAAGAGGAAGATACTTGAGAGAAGAAAGCCGAGGCAGGCGAGAAGCGAGAAAGTCTTAGTAGAATGAAGGTTTGTGTTTGGAAATTGGTGATTCTGAGAGAGAGAGAGAGAGAGAGAGGGTTTGCGATTCTTGAGAGAAGAATTGGAATGGAAGATTGTTGAGAGAGTTAGGGTTTTGCGTTCCATACATACTTGGCGGCGAGAGAGGGTGAGCGATGGAGTGACGGAGGAGGGTGAGGAGGCGGAGGAGGTTGGAGGTGGAGTTCGGAGGAGGAGGTTGGAGGGTGGAGTTCATAGGAGGAGGCGAGGAGGAGGAGGCGTTTGAATGTTTTAGAGAGAGGAGAGAGTGTTTGAGCGTTACGATTTTAGGGGATCGGGCTAGTTTTATTTTGATCAATGGTTTGCCACGGACTTGCCACGGCATCTCAGTGGCAAATTTAATCCTTTCACATGTAAAAAGTGGCAAACCCGTGGCAAACACCGGTGAAATTTAGCGCCCTTATTTTTCGCATGCATGCGTCGCAAATCAAGTGGCAAATTAGCGGCGGCCAATCCTCCGTGGCAAACTTTAGTGGCAATGCAAGCTTATTCTTGTAGTGTTAAGAACTCATATTACAGTAAACAAGAAGAAGGAGAGCGGTTTGCAAAGATACAAAAAAGTAGCTCAACTCATAAACAATGACAACGCTATAACGTCGACTTCACAGCGCTAAAAATGGTAAACTATAACTTACAAATAAAAGCTTAAAAGTGTTTTAATGGAGGAAGAAGGGTGTCAAATTTTTCTTCCAAAAACTCTCTCTAGCTTCGAATATGGGAGTGAAGTGGTGAAGAAGAAGATGTCTTGTGTGTATCCCCAAAAAGGTACTTTATGCAAAAGATGATTGACGCATCTCACCAACCAAAGATATTCTCCACTCTCCAAGTGCCAAGTGTCTCTCGCTAGCCAATGAGAAGCCACGCCCGTCAGTGTGTACAGCTAGCACAGTGTACGATGACTTGACTTAAAGTGATTGGCGCCAAAATTGAACTTTTATCTTTGATACTCAATTTGGCCTGCCATTCAGTTATAACACTTGGCGTTATGCGCTAGCAAACACATTAAAGCACTCACAAGGGCACCAGATGTGCCAGGTAATTAGCAAAACAGTATCTAACCATTCTTTATCCTAAATAAACAAAATATAATAGATAAGACACAATTATTACTTTAGAACATACTTTAATTTAAGTAATAGAGGCATAAATAACTCATATAAATATGAGTTATCAACTGTCAGGTGACTTAAAACAAACGTTAAATTTCTATTATGCCCTAAATTGAAGTTGGGTGGGTATAATAGAAATTTAACATTTGTTTTAAGTGACATGGCAATCCACAGGTGCTAAAACATTCACGTCAATGTTGCCAACTGTGTTAAAATGTGCGGTGTTAGCTTAAAAATTAAAGGTAGGGACCAAAATGAATTAAAAAAACATTTTGCAGGTACCTTTTTAAAAAAATATTTTTGCAGGAACTAAAATGAATTTTCGCTCATTTTGTAAAGACCAAAATGATATTTAAGCCTTATGCAAACTAGTGACAAATACTTTTTATTGGTGGACTTAAAGGAGTGGCTTCAGTACCATTATTAGGCTGACCTTGCTCAACTCAAGCCTATTCATGGTTCAAAGCAGTTTAACTTCGAACCAATCTAATTCAATTAGTTTTTGGCGGTTCAATTTAAAAGGATTGGAACGAAAATACCAAAGGATAGGTTCATGGTTGAACCAGCTGGTTTGATCTCGATTTTTAGACAATGGTCGTACAAAGGCTAGTCAAAAAGAGCAGAAAATTTAAAAGATCAAAGTTCACAAGGATTTGAAGGGTATTAAGCTACCTAAGGAAAATGTCTCATCAGAAGAGAAAGGGTCAAAAAGTTTATATCAATTTTCGTAAGGCATGGAAAGTTTTTGAAAATCTAAATTTTGTTTCGAAGATACAAAATTTGGCACCAATATCTCTATGGGTTCTGGCTTTTTTTGTTTTAATTTCAATTCTAATCGCTGCTTCTAGTTCAAGTTTTAACAGACGCAAATCCAGAATATGGTGGCTTAGGAAAATGAATCCACTTTGAAAAGGCATGGAGGTGTGCCTCTAATGCATGAGTTATTAAGCATGACATAAAGGAGTGACAATATTCTGTGTGAAGGCAGCTTGCATGATGGGCATATTTCTAGATTGTCTTGGGTAACTTTTGTGTTTGGTAGCTTTGAGTGTCATGGTGTTGCTATTGTTTAATTTGTTTGATTATGTTTTAATAGTTTAATTTTGGTGTCTCATGGTGTAGTCTATATTTAACTTTGGTGTAGTTTGTGTTGGAGTTGATTGGAATTGAACATCTTGAAAAGTCTCAAATTGCCTAGTTTTGTGAAAGAAGGGGGAGACCAAAATTATATATGGACTCAAGTTCTCCTTTACAAGATGCACTAATCAAAACACATTTTAAGTTTGTATTTGACTTTATCTTTCTCTTATACTATTGTCTTAGAGTGTTATTTAAATATTTACTTTGGAGAGTGTGGGTGTAATGAGGTCACTAGGTGTTTGAGAGAAGTCTATATGTTGTGATAATTTTTACATAGTGTTATTCTTTGATTTTCATTCGACAGCCATTCGAGGTTTTTCTCTATTTTTGGAGTTTTCCATGTTAAATTATTGTGTTCGGTTTGTGCTCATTTTATTTCATATGTTGCTATTCTCAACAATTGGTATCAGAAGCTTTTGTCGAATACAATACATGGCTTCTCCTTTTATAGCCAAGGAGGTGCACTAGAGGACAAAGAACTTTTACTGTAAATTTTATGACTTTTGTCCTAATG
This sequence comes from Oxytropis ochrocephala, assembly GCA_020916435.1. Taxonomy (NCBI): domain Eukaryota; kingdom Viridiplantae; phylum Streptophyta; class Magnoliopsida; order Fabales; family Fabaceae; genus Oxytropis; species Oxytropis ochrocephala. The sequence goes on from CM037093.1 coordinate 95,323,009, forward strand.
TGTTATAATGCACGACACTACATTATTCTTATCTTACTAATAGCACATTACTCACATGCCTATTTTTTTTTGACATGTTGTGTAATAATGCACTATACCCACTAACTCATATCTTCATAACAATACAACTTTAGTACTATTCACAACATAACTCAACCACACTACACTTATGACTCAGCAGTCTAAACTAGTCTTTTTGACTAGATTGTCTCAGGCTTTAGACTCATATGTCACATTATCGGTGACTTATTGGACTCTTGCAGAGATGCCACTACCATGTCATCAGTCTTTGAAGCACTACAAAAAAAAACGAGGATTAGCGACGGAATTAGCGAGAGAAATTGTGTCCCTCGCAAAAAACGAGGATTAGCGACAGAACTGCAAGTCCCTCGCTAATGTGACCATTAGCGAGGAATTAGCGGCGGAATTTCAAGTCCCTCGCTAATGTACGAGCGTTGCGGTGATTTGTTATTGCGGTGATCGACTATGTCGAGTGGCGATTAGCGGCAAGCGCAAGTCCCTCGCTAATGTCCAGTTATTTTTTTACCAAATATTCGATTCTCTCACTCTTCTCTCATTCTTTCACTTTTAACCCTCACTCCTCTTCTCTTCCTCTTCCTCTTCCTCTTCCTCTACTCTCTCTCTCTCTCACCTACAAACTCTAACCCACCCCACACAACCACCACGCCCCACACACACCTGACCACTCTCACTCTCTCTCTCTCCTCGACCACACAACCCTGACCTCTCTCTCTCTCACTCTCTTTCTTCCACACCACCACGCCACACCACCTGACCACATACCTCTTTCTCTCTCTCTCTCTTTCTTCCACCACCACCACCACCACCACCACTCTCTTTCTCCACCTCCTTCTCTCTCTACGACCACCACCACCTGACCACCACCACACACCACATACATCTCACTCTTTTTCTCCCTTACTCTTCTCCTTCTTCTTCTCTCTTTCTGACACCACCACCACCACCACCACACCACCACCACTCTCACTCCTCTCTCAAAATAATAATAATAATAATAATAACAACAACAACAACAATAATAATAATACTAATAATAATAACAACATGATAATAATAATAATACTACTACTAATACTAATAATAAAATAATAATAATAAATTGATTGATAAGCGTGTCAATCGGACTCGGGAAGCGTGTTGTCGACATTAGCGGCGGAATTAGCGGGGTGTCCTCGCTAATTAGCGACAGAACACTTTTCTCTCGCTAATTTCCATTAGCGAGGAGAATAGCGGCCAGGCGGTCCTCGCTAATTCCTCGCTAATGGCAATTAGCGGCGGAATTGGGCATGTTAGCGGCCAGAAAATTCCCTCGCTAATGGCCGTGTTTTTGTAGTGAAGATAGGCTCGTGACTCGAGAGGCGATTTTGATCGAATCACGTATTCTTACGAAAAATAGCTTAGACTCTCTGTAACTCATCTCATGCGCGAAGCGTCTTCTAGCATTTCCACTTATGGTTTCTTGATAGGATTTTACGAAGATTCAAACTCCATTTGGTTTTCTTCAAAATTCAATCTTGTGAATTTGTTGTTGAATATCCATGCGGGAATCTTGTTACGGTTGAAGCGACTTGAGTTATCTGTTGATAATGGAGATTAATAAAGCGACATAGTCCATGATTCCTTGGTTATTCTTAAGCTTGGAGGTAATCATAAATTGTTTCCCATAAATGCATAATTTTCACAAATAAGAAACTTAGTTAGGATCTATACGATATGGCTGTGTAATATGAAGACCATCTTAAGTTTGCCAATGGCTTCGGTGCTAATTTCCTTTCTTTAACTTTATTTAAAGTTGGCTCTAGTTGGTTTCTCCACCATTCTAATGGGGAATACCATTCAAGTGTTTTCCAAATCAAAGATTTGTGTTTCTTTGGATCCATGAGATGCTTGTACATGGCTTCAATTGGGACAAAGACAGGCATAATATACAAACATGTTGCGTACCAAATATACAACAAATGATTTTCAGCAAATTTAGAATTTGGATCTATCTTAAACAGTAAATAGAAAGGGGTGTATGGAAGAAAAGGAGAGTGATCTGGAAATTTTCTTGTCTTTTTAAAATTTTAGCCATAAAATAAAAAGATTATTTCAGCAAATTTTTTGAGTTGGGTTGGTGAAAAGGAAGAGTCAACTCCAAGAGGTATACTCTTAATTGTGGAGGCATAGGCTGGAAGTGGTTTAACCATAAGTATCATAGGAAATGTGTGGATTTTAGTAATGATCTGAATAGATTTTGTTGGTTTGGAAAGCAAATCAGGGATTAGGTTTTGATTTCCTTTGATATGTTTTATAAAAAAAATCATATCTTGAAAACCAATCTTTGAGCCGGAGAGTTTGAGGATCTGGTGGCATTTTATTTTTAAATTCAAGGATGGGAAAAGGGGAATTATCCATTTGAACTTCAAAATGATAGCCTCTAAGATGGAAATCAAATTTTTGAATACCAAATTTGGCAATGAGGCCTCTTTGTAAGTAGTGTGATAATGCATTTCAGTTGCTTTGAATTGTCCACTAGCATGACCACAATAATGTCTGACTCCATTAATTTCTTCTATCAAGACTGCGCCCCAAAATTGGTCACTAGCATCAGTTTGTAGAATTCTCTTCCCTTCTCTAGGAATTTTTAAGGGAGGTGGAGTTTGTGCAATCTTTTTTAAATCCTTGACTGCTTCAGTGTGCTTTGTTCCCCATGGTGGAGGATTTTATTGAGTAACTGTGACAGTGTACTTGTATATTTAGCAAGCTTTTGAATAAAATCCCCGATATAATCGACGATACCAAGAAATTGTTGGATCTGTTTGACAGTAGATTCTCATCAGGGAAATTCAGCAATTCTTCTGCAATATGAGGTTGAGGTTGATATTTTCCTTCAGAGAAATGCATTCCTAAGAAATCAGTCTCTGATCGGGCTATTTGGCTTTTCTTTTCAGAGAGCATCATATAGTGTTTTTGGGCCATTTGGGAAAATTGCCCCAATAACTGTTTGTGAGACTTTTCATCTTTTGAAAATAGTAACACATCATCAATATAGATAAGGATACTATTGAGGATGGGCTCAAAATTTCTGGTCATGTGCATTAGGAATACAAAAAGTTGTCATGTAACGATCTTTGGGATCAACCCCTAATTGCTAGAATCCTGACTTCATGTCAAACTTTGAATAAATCTGGGCATCTTTGATGAAGATGTTTAATGAAGAAGCCTTTGGGATAGGAAATTTATCATCTTTAAGAAAATGATTAAGAGGTTTGTAATCAATTACTAACCTCTTTTTCTCTCTTAGTTTTTCAGATCTTTTCTCCACATAAAAATCTTGACATGCCCACTCAGATTTAGTGGGTTTTATTAGGACTTGTTTAAGTACCTAGTTGCATTCTTCTCTTGCTAAGTCTAAGTCTGATGGATTCATTCCTGGATGAGTAGCCTTAGTCGGATTGATATCTTCATTGAACTTGAAAGGAAGTTGGACAAAAAAGTCTTCATTTTTCCACAGGGGTTTGGATAAGAAAATTTTCCATGACTATCTGCACAAAGTTTGAGTAGATTTGACATAATTTCCTCATATCCAGCAGGAACTTCTGAAAGAGAATATAATTTCAATTTTCCAGAATAGGGCTTAAATTCTCTTTTGAACTTGATTCCTGTAGGAAGAATTTGAAGCCTATTTGCTGCTGAATAAACATTCATTCCCACAACAATGTCTTTATTTGGAAGATTGCTTCCAATGACTTTAATCCAAACTATGCAATCAGGGAAAAATCATATTCCTATTTTGTCTTTAGTCATCAGATCAATCTTGAAGACCTTTCCATCTGCTGCTACAAAGTATGCGACATGTTTCATCCATGCTTCTGGAGGGAGAATGCTTGGATTCATCATCGTTATCTGAGCTCCAATATCCATGTAGGCTATGACCTTTTTTGGGTGAGAAAATTTTGATGTGAGGACATGCACTTCTACACAAGGGAGAGGAGGAGTAGGCAGAGTACTTCCTATTTCCTTGAATGAGTAAATAGGAATTGCTTGTCATCTCTGATTGATAAGTGATTCTTCATCAGAAGAAGAATCTTGCAAGGCAAAAATTGTTTCTTCATCAGCGAAGCTTTGTTCAGAATACATGGATTCTAAAGGTTGAAGAGAGTTGATCAACTTTGTGGATTTGTGGGTCTTCTTATTAGGGAAATTCTTAGAAAAATGTCCTTTTTCTCCACAGACGAAGCACCTCTGGTTCTTTCTTTTTCCTCTAAATTGCTTCTTCTTAAAGAACTTCATAGCTTTCTTTGTCTTTCCCTTTTTATAGAATCTAGAAGGTTTGATGAACCTTTCTTGGAGATGATTTTTCTTTTTAAGTGGTACAATTGCACTTCTTATCTTTACATTTGATCTCCAAGCAAGGATTTTTGAATGCCTTGGTGAAATTGAATTTTTGTTCTACTATCTCCAAAAAATGTTCATGCAATCGACACAATTTCTCAAGTGCTTCTAATGTCGTCTGATGAATCTGGCCAAGACTCATGGTTTTGATATCTTTATGGGTTGTTGCTGCCATCTTGTAAATTTTCGGCTGAAGTTCTTGTGTTAAGGAGGAGACATAGGTATTTTTGTGGCTAGGATCATTGAACCCATTGAGAACATAATACCTCTGGGACATTATTTGATAATTATTCTCAAGATCTCTGATTTTGAGAGAACAATTCATTTCAAAGATTTATTGTCTGCTCTTTCTATCAAATATTTCCATATCACCAATAAATTCATTGTGAAGAACTACAAGAACAAAAGCAGCATTTTCTAGCCTGTGCAATTCATCTTCGTTGAATGCACCAAGATTATGATACCATTCTTTTAGCTGCATGTCATTCTGCAGCAAAATTCTTTGATGATTTTGTAATTATATAAGCCGGTTTTCATCATCTGAATATCGAGCCATGCACCAAATTCAACAAGACTTTTTCTCCAGCGGCTTGGTGGTATATCATCAAGAGTGAACCAAGGATCACTGGTTACTTTAGGCCTTTCAGTGGCTGAAGTCTCCCCATTCTCAAGTGAATCTTCATAAAATGAACCTCATTCTTTTTTTTATATTTACCATAAAGAGTCTAGAGATATTCATGTAATTTCTCTTAGTTTTTTACTCTGATGAAAAATATTCAGAGGTTGAATTCTCCTTGGTAGAGGTGTTTTGGGAAAGATTCTCTTGATCAAAAGAAGATGAACTTGAGAAACTTTCATCTTCTTTTGAAGATTCTGTTGAAGTGTCCTGAGAAGACTCACGGTTTTTTGTGATTGCCATGGCTTGGAACCCTCTATCTGGGACTTCTTCTTTTTGGAATTTTGGAGGGGTTGTTTCAGGAAGATCTTGGGAGTGTGATGATGGCACACTTAATCGGGCAATTTTTCCTTTTGATATGGAGGTGTAAGTAGTGGTTCTGGTAGATTTTGGTCTATATGCTGAAGGTATGTATTTGGCATAATCCGGTGGTGATGAGGCATATGATAGGTAAAATGGAGATGGTTTTTTTGGCTGGGAAAAAATAAGTAGCAAAAGATGGAGGATTAAAAAAGAGATCTTCAAGTGGTTTTGGTTTTATTTCTTTGGAAGCTTTTTAGAAATCATCGATTTCTTTTACTGACCTTGTAGACTTGATCTCTCTTTCTTTGTGGTCAAAATATTTACCGAAGGTTCTATCTTCTAACATGTTCCTTAAATCATGGTCTAGCTGAGAGACTTGTGATTTCAGGTTTCTATAATGTTTTTGCCTCTTTTGGGACAAAACTTTGAGGTTCTCATATGTTTCATCTAGCTTTTACGCAATTTTATCTACTACTTATCAAGATTTTTGAAGCATGTCATTTTGAGCAACCATATTTTCTAATTTCCAGTTGAGAACTTCTTCAGCTTGAGTTAATGGTTTAAGCTTTCCATCATATTGGACTTCATTTGGTTGTATCAAATGTTTGGATGATCTGTTTGTGATGGGATCTAGTTTTCTTTCGAGAGCAGGAAAATGTTGGTCATAGTTTGAGGTTGAAGGTGAGAACATGAAACAAGGGATTAGCACGATAATTTGTGTAGAATTCAAAAAGGGTTTACAATGGCGGATGGAGACCATGTAACAAGAATAGGTAAAGGTTTTCTTTCTGAGGATTTCAAGAGCTTGCTCATAAATAGAAAGAGGTTCCTTTTTCTCATGAATTCTATCCGAGGACCATTATCGAGTCGATTTTCTTCTTGGTGGAGAGATGGCTGCGCGTCGATAACTCATATTTATATGAGTTATTTACACTCATTCAAAGAATAAGTCATGCAAGTTCTCTAGCAATACAAGGGTTATTAAATTAGTTTTATGTAATTTACGAGTTTTTAGTAAATAAATGAATGAAGTGATAAATCTGTGCATTTAGGCACGAGAGGTGCCCTTGAGAAGCGTTTTGATGCTTTACGTGCTTGTCATGCGAGAAAATTTAGTCTTTGAGCGTTACCACGTCCTCACCACGTCTCTTGAAGTCTGCGAGAGAAAGGGTGAAAGATCTTAATTTTGGCGCTAAGCAATGATAGTCAAAGATATAAAAGTCGGAAGATCTCCCATTCCACTATGGTGGCGCATGGAAACACTTTGTAGCTCACGAGCGATTGTCGGGGAGAAGATAGGAAAAAGCAGATCGGTAGGTGGGCAAGTGACATCGGTAGTGGCGTCGACAAGGTGGCTATTTAATGAAGGCTCATTTCTCTCTCGAGGCATCACCAACCGAGAATCACTTCATCTTCATCTCCTCACCATCTCTCCATTAAATTGAGAACTAGTTTTGTAAAGAAGATGCGGAAGCAGGACTTACGTATTTTGCTTATCGAACTTAGTTTTTATTTACGCATTTTGTAAAGCTCGGGCGTTGTAGCGTCTATCGGTAATATATGCTTAAAAGTTACTTAGGTGTATCTTTTTACTTTGAAGTTCTTTTACATTATGTATGGTATTAGGATTTTAAATCCTTTTCATTCTGTAAAGATGCTCGGCATGAGCTAAACACTTTGTAGTTGAGTTGTTGATTTGCTTTTAATGAATTTCTAGTTAATGTTATGAAGTGTTGCGTTGCCGTTTTAAATCTTTGCGCAATAATATTTTCAAAACTTGTTTTGAGGTTGGCCTCTTAAAATGGGTAGATTCATAGAAATGCAGACATGGTCTATGAAAAGAAATCAAAGATTTATATGAATGAACAATGCACTAAAGACATTTAGGCATCTTTATCTAAGTCTAGACATAGAATGGATAATAGTTCATAGAACATTCTTTGTGGGTACTTAATATACGAGGGTGGGCCTATTTAGAACCTAGACATAGGATTTCTTGTACTTGAAACTACGGCGTTTTGTCTTTGAAAAGCATAGCTCTTTTTTAGCGGCGTTCGGGCGTGGCCACGTCTACCGCAGTTAACATTTGAGCGTCATGCGTCTAAGCGTTATAACGTCGGCTAGGAAGGAGTTATCTGCATGCAACAACTCTCGACTCATCTCTCATCCATATTCACTGACCAACTTTAGTTTCCTTGTTTTGTTTAAATCTTTAGCTTTAAAACCAACTCTTATTGTCGATTTGTCACTTGATTCTCTTGTGTTTTGAAACTTGAACTTTGAAAGCTTATCAATCCTCGTGGGAACGATCTCTTACTTAAAACCACTTTATTACTTGTACGATGTGTACACTTGCACTATAATTGCGAAAATCTATACTATTACACAACCGCGAACAACGTCTCATTCTTTTTCTTTTTTGAAAAAATAGTCTTTCTATCTATATAATCATCATCTACATTGATCCAACAGTCACAATCTGGATCACGCATATTTGGGTTCACGTCCCAAATAAAATGGTCACTATTTTGTCAGTATAGATGAAACACCTTGGTATGTGAGAATAAATAAGACACCAATCTTCTTGAAATCTTTGGTTGTATCATCATGGTTTTAAAAATAGAAGAGGAGGCTGAACTTGGTCCTTCATCTGGTTTTTTAAAAATTGTTTTGACTGCTTTATCGGTAGATCTTCTGAAAGTAGCTTCTTGGGATTGTATTGGTCTTCTATCAAAATGGAGCTTCTCATAGTTTGTTATCCATTCAAGAGGAATTAGTTGAGTCACTTCTTCTATTGAGATTTTTCTTGGGATTTGAACTATGGAAGGTATTTCTTCTTCTCTGTTGGAAACTACCAACAGTGAATCAGAAGGTCATCCCAAGAGTGGCAGATCTGTTGAGTGATTTTGAAGACGATAGATTATTTGATGATGAAGATTTGCAGATAAGGCTTCTGGAACTTGATCAGATCTAGTAATTTGCACTTGGACTTTCAGTCTTTTAGACAGGGTATTGTCGTTAAGACTCACATTATAGTTTGGAAAAATGGTGAGAACAACACTACCAGCATGGAGTGTGGTTAGAATTATCCCAATAACAACATTTTCATAGTGAAGATAGCTCGAATCTAAGAGAGCTATTTTGCAAAAAACAAGCATATTTTTCCTTCGATTAAGAGAGAGGATTAGTATAACTGCTCCAAAATGCAAAGTTGTATATCCTTCAGATTTCCAGTGATTTATGAGCTTTTGAGGAATATCTAAATCAACATATTGTTCTTGATTTGTTGCTCTAAGGCTGCATTGATCAAGCCGAGATGGCTGCACATATTCTTTTATGTGAGGGAGATTGGTAGAGATCAAGTTTCTGATGGATTTGGTAATTGATCTTTGTCTTTTGAAAATATTATAAGGACTTAGGAGGAGGAATTATGCGTTTGACTATTTGAGCATCATCAGGGACATATGAATACTCAATAAGGTTTGCTATTTTTATGGGAATCGGTCTTTTCACAACTCAGCCTATTACTCTCACTTCTTCCCTTAGAGTATATGTGGATCTGCCCCTCTCAGTCGGTCTAGTTGACTAGAATTTGCCTCATCCAGTTATCGATATGAGGATCTGGTGAGTTTGGGTTAGGAGGTGCATGTGAATTGTTGGTTTATTTCTATATTGTGGGGAGAATTTTGTTCAGTGTGTGGGTCATTTTGTGAGAAGTAGTTCCATCTAGACAAAGATTGAGTATTTGTGTAAGGAAAATGTTCTCATATAAGTTACATTTCTAGATAGAAGTAATTCTCTATCCTGAAGTGGTTTGATGTATGATTCCTTTTGAGGCATAGAAGTCTAGTATTAAAAATTCTCGTCCATTATCTGTTCAAACAATCTTAATTTTGCTGTCATTCTGGTTTTCAAGCATGTTAATAAGATTTTTCACATGATTGCTTACTTCATTTTTGGTTTTAAGCAAAATAACCCAAGTGTATCTAGTATAATCATCAAGAGCAGTTAGAAAATACTTATTATCATGAACAAAAGGTGTAGAAATAGGTCCCCATATATCAAAGTAAATAATTTCATAACATTTAGAAGCTCTCTTATGGCTTAGACTATATGATAACTTCTTTTTCCTAGTATAGTGACAAATATCACACACACACACCCTTCATTAATGGCAATAGAGAGAAAATCATTATGCATAAGCTTCATTCTTACAATAGATAGGTGGCCTAATCTTAAGTGCCAAAGGGCCTTTTGTGGTAGAGTCTCTGTCTAGTTTTCTATGGTTGCAACAACATGCACATTTTCTTTTGGTATCTCCAGGTAGACAAGGCCTTAAAACTTGCATCATACCTGGACCAATCATCTCCTTTGTCCTGATATCCTGCATCTGACATTTAGGGACATCAAAAACAACTTTATCACTGAGGTCAACCATAAGCTTAGGGGCAGAAATCAAATTGAGATTAAATTCGGATACATATAATGCATATGTGATATATAGTTTAGGTGAAAACTGTATGGTTCCTTTGATTTTGGCATAAGCCTTGGGGCCATTTGGTAACATGATACTAATAGGTTTAATAGGTACATAGCTATGATACCATATTAAAATATGTGCAACATAAAGCATAAATATCATATATCATAAATAGCCATAAAAGGCAAAAGCATGAAAAACAAAATAAAGGAAATAAAATACTTGATCAATAAAGGCAAATTATTCATTGATGATTTGAGATGAAACAATACAATGCTTATATAACAAGTGCAATAGAGCACCATACACTAGAGGAAAAACTACTCTACAATTGAAAAACTAAAAGAAACATTCTTGAATGTGATAAAATATCTGTAGCCAACAGCACAATGCGCCTATGATTTTGGCACCTAATGCAGTGCTGTTGTATCCTGCACCTATCACTTTGGCGCCTAGTGCCACATTGTATCCAACACAAAATTCCTTTGCTCCACCAACGTTCCCTACGCCTTTGGTCAAGGCCCCAAATGTCTGAGTATATGCCATGTGTTTGCGCCTAAGTACAGGGCGCATGCTGCTATGAACTCCTCATCCATGTCCCCACTTGCTGCATTAACTATATGTAACTCCTTTTCGTTAGCCTTTCTCTCCAATTTTAATAAAAACATATGCTACAACTAAAAAACATACCGCATCTTGATAGTGTGGCACCAAACACGCTGAGAGAAGCTCCACAGAAGGCCAACAAATAATAAATAGGTTGAAAACGCTCTTGTAGGACTACCTAAACAACCTGCAAGCTTCTGCATAATCCTAAAATTTGATTACTACCTATTACAAATAACAAGACTTGCCACCAAAGCAACACACCAATTCTTCGTGCTTTTGGTCTTGGATATTTTGGATGCGCAAGACCAAAGCAAGGCATCACCCAATGGAATTAAAACTACTAAGCAAGTAGTGCAGCCACTCTCCTTGTTGGAACTGGTAGAATTGATATCACCTGCAGTCTGCATAGAGCCATGAGCACCTTGATGGTGTGGAATCGCATGAGCCCTGAAGCAAACTAAGTTAACTGTATATTACAGACCGAGATTTCTGCTGCTACCATAAACCCAATAATCCCAAGATCCACCATATGCGTTATACACTAAGCTCTGAACACTGTAACTTTATTGATATGATGAGCTGATACAACGTATTAACACTGCAAATGTGAGGGGAACCGATATACAACATTCAAGAAGACATGATAGAGCTGCACACCATTCCAACATTGTAACTTAATTTATTCCAAAATTGTTCCTCAGTACACCACATGGTTGGTTGAATCTACTACCACAACTACACCAAGATGACGAGGCTTTGCTTTCCAAGGGCACAACCACCTATTGGGGAGTCGGGGAGCGCAGGAAGTAACAATGAAAGCTAGCTAATGAATCGGATGACCAAGATCTTGGATGCCACATGTCCACCCAAAATCTTTAGGCGTGCGGTATATGGATCACTCTCTTATATATCAGCCCATATAACTCATTTCTAGCCAGAGTTGGGACTCTGCACTCACTTGAATTCTCAATACCACCAACCATTACTGCTTATCAAATGGAAGCTGACACCTTCAAGAAAGGTAAGGACACCAAGCAAACAAGAAAACCCAGAAAATGGATACAGGATGGAAAGGAAAAAAGAAGAGTTAAAGGATATAAGCAAGTTATCCACAAGCATGTATACAAATTGAAGACCATTTAGTAGAGGCAAAATATCAATTTGGAAATATAAAAGGAGCAATCCTTCAAAACAAAATTGATAAAGCATGATTCAAATTTTTAAATGGTTTCTTAATTTGTCAAATTAAACACTCGATAATAATTGTGACAAGACACTTTGTATATTGAATAAAAACAATAAATAAAATTAATTACTTATTCCTCCAATTGGAAGAAGGCTTTCCTTAAAAATTACTATATGACTAGAAAGATTCTACGATTTAACATTGAGCTTTGAATCATCGAGTGCTTAAATCAACCCAAGCTAGTTCATCATCTTTACTTTGGAAGAATATCTGCGCCTCCTTCCCCTCTCGATAGGATGCTCAATACAAGGAAAGCGACCCGACAATGAAGATTTTGGTCCATGATTCTTTCTGCAAGAGCTCACCCAAATTGAAATGTGAAAAGTAGTCATATGTTTGAAATATGTGATCAAGGCAATGGACCAACCTAACACCGCCAAGTTTGAATCCATCCTCGATCAACATCAAATATGTCACCTATATGCGAGGGTAAGGGTGTGGTAGTGAACACTTCAATGCTCAAGTCAAATGACACCAAATATGTTTCAGATTCATAATAATCCTTACACAACCAATGACAAACACCATCCATGTACACTCGGCCACACTCATAAAAAGGAGAGATATTGACATCGAGTTGTTTCCAAGAGTTACCTCTTAGGTTATATATCTCCTATAAGGGCTCTAAAGATATATCTACCATTTGCGCATCAATATAATTAAACAATTTTCGAAATTCTACATGTCGAATCACCTTATAGTCATCCCTAACACGATCATAGCCAAACCTCTCACCAGAAAGAGAATACATATGTGAAGTTGGGTGTAGATCTACCAGATGTAGGAGGAGAGACGCATCACTGTAGTAAGAACATTCGCTAGATATGATTTGGTTGCGATAAGTGTTCATGAAATAAGGGTTTTCAAATAAAAGAGCCCATGATTTGCGTATGCATCCAAATCGCTTCAAAGATTTTACAGGAAGTTTTGATAGAATGGAGAAGACGAGATCATCAGGTATATCAATTGCTAACCTTTTATTTTTTGGCGCTGCAGATTTCTCCATCTCAGATTCTCAAAATGAGCTTCTCTTGTAAAGTAGCCACTAAACACGAACAAGCAGGGGATAAGATTTCAAGAGAGCATTGAACACAAAATATCAACCTTACTATTAACCTAATAGTACTACCAAAATATCAACCTTATTATTTTTCCAACTAAACAATTTTAGGATATTTATGTAATTTCATTTTTTTCACTTTTTCAAACTTTTGTAATCTCTCTCACATACTTTTTCAATCTCTCTCTCAGTGTGTCACTTTTAATTTTTCAAACTTTTCACTTTTCACTCTCTCTTCCTCTATTATGCATGCTTAAATAATTTAATTAATTATTTAATTAAATTATTTAGGTATTATATTAGTGTAGTTATATTAAAATAATAATATGGCGTTTCGTTGAATTAGGGGGTGGTGTTTAGCAATTAAATAAGTAGTAAAAGGCTCATGTATTGATAGTGCATGATATAAGCACTAGGGTTAGAGCCAATTGCTCGTTTAGAGAGCAAAAGAGAAAAAGAGAGAAAAGAAAGAGGAGACGTGAGGAGAGAAGAGGAAGAAACGGCGCAAGGAGGAGGAAAGAAGTGAGGCACACCAAAGGAGGAGGAAGAAGGCTAGGGTTTGCAATCTTCCAAGGCTAGGATTTGTGATCATCTAAGGCTAAGGTAAGGGCGGGGTTCTATCTCTATAATAGGGTGTAGGATGGGTTTTATGTGGGAGATTAGGACCTTTGATGTTTCTTGGCTTTGTTTGGTGCCTATGTGATGTTTGATAAAATGTATTTGGTAGCATGTACAAATTATTTGATGATTGATGATTATGCCCTATGTTGGCGCCACCTAGGCGCCGTTTTCATGTGCTACTGGCACCACTAGGCGCCATGTTGCTAAGTGTTGTGTTGCTGTAATTATTGTGTTGCTGTAATTGCATGTTGATGTATTTGTTGTGTTGTTGTATTGCTGTAATTGCATGTTGTTGTAATTGCTGTGTTGTTGTAATTGCTGTAATTTATGTGTTGATGTAATTGCATGTTGTTGTATCTGTTGTATTCTTTGTATTTCTTTGTGTTGTTGTAATTGCATGTTCTTTGTAATTCTTTGTATTTGTTGTATTCTTTGTAATTGCATATTCTTTGTAATTCTTGTGTTCTTTGTAATTGTTGTCTTTGCGTTTTGGTGCTGCCACTAGGCGCCCGCTTGTGTGTTGTTTGGCGCCCTATCTTTCTTTGTGTTGCCCACAGCGCTTGATTTGTGTGTTGTTTGGCGCCACTGTCTTTCTTTGTGTTGCCTTGAGCGCCATTCTCTTCTTGTTTTGGGGCGCCCCATGTTGTCCCATAGTTGTGGTGTGTTTTTAGGCGTCCCATGAGATGCAACCCACACCAACGAGTATATACATGCGGTACCGTTCATCACCAATTTTATTTTGAGCATCAATATCATCACCTATAGCTCTAGGCGGAAGCCCACACCATCAACAGTGGCATGACATGCATGTGACACCATGAACCATGCACCAAACACCAATCAACAACAACAACAACCACGATTTATACAACCACACCAACAACGACAACTTACACAACAACACTAACATCATCAATTGGTCATAGACCCATCACCTTAATTACGAATAGCCACATCACGGTTGTGGCATTCCCCCACACCAAAAACACCCGACCCACTGACACCTATAGGTTAGTCTATCATTCGGCGGTACCGGAGGACCACTACTGGCGCTGAAAACACACCACAACTATGGGACGGCCACATGAGGCGCCCCAAAATAGCAAGAAATGGCGCCCGAAGGCAACGGCGACATAGAGGCGCCAAGCGGCCTGGCCCCGGCGCCCGAGGGCAACACGGCGACATGGGGCGTCAAGCGACACCTGGCGGGCGCCGGTGGTAGCGCAGCGCGCAACACAACAATTACGCAAGCGCAATTACAGTGACACATCAATTCTGACAACATGCAATTCTGGTGACCACGGCAAATCTGACACAGCGGATCTGACAACATGCAATTCTGGTGACCACGGCAATTCTGACCAACCACGGCCAAATCTGACAACATGCAATTACAACAACACAGCAATTACAGCAACATGTAATTACAACAAATACAACAACACGGCACTTCGCAACATGGCGCCTAGTGGGCGCGATAATAACAGCGGCGCCTAGGTGGCGCCGACATAAGGCATAATCATCGATCATCAAATAATTTGTACATGCTGCAAATTACGCTCATACTAGCTTGTCATGTCACCCCTCGCCAGATTACGCTCATAAATCTGCATCAGCCAATTGAAGCTAAAATACGGACCCCCACGGGTGTTGGCGCTAGCCTCAATGTGTGACACACCCAAATATGTCTCTACAAGCTGTGTGGCATACTCCGAGCTCACAGTAATGGTAGGAGGTGTGGATAGTTTCCCTGTACCAATCCTCTGCTGAGGCTGCTGAAGATAATCCCTAAGATAAAACTCCCCATCATCCACGATAATGGTGGGTGATGATTTGCTCATCATCTGGGGTGGCTCGGTGATACTCATTTGGGTCGACTGTCTCTCTGTCTCCTAGCTGAAGCATGCAGCTGATTATGCCTCCCATCTACCTCTCTGACTCGGACGACTGTCCCTGTCATTGCGGTTCCTACCGGACACTGCAAGCAAAGGAAAAAAAATTAGAAAAAATATAAAATTTCACATCGTATTTACATAAAAAGGGGCCTATATACGATCCTTACTCTTAAAAGTGTCGTATATATGGTCTGTTGGGCGTATATGCGAGTGGTTGAATTCTAGCTAATCGTATATACGCCTGGAAAGGGGTATATACGATGAGTAAAACATGTATCGTATATAAATTTGGTGGTGGGGTATATGCGAGTGGATGAATTACAGGTCAATCGTATATACGTTTACGTGGCGTATATGCGAGTGGTGATGGTCAATCGTAGGTATGACCAATAATGTGAAGAAATTGTGATTTTGTAAAAGCGCGAGGGTATTTTCGTCTTTTCACGGGGTGGGTGGGGGTATGAGGGGAAAGGGTGGGGTACCCAAAAAAAACCCTTTTTGTTTTGTTGTGTTTACGCCCTTAATGTATTGGGCGACTAGAATTTGTCAATTTGGGTCGGCCCGATGGCGGATTTTTAGGCGGGCTTGGGCTCTAAAAATAGTAGCCCAAAATCAGCGGTATGTTTTTGGCGGCTTTGATTGGCGATGATGTTATTAGGTTGGCGGGCGGCCATGGGCGGCCCGTTTGTTTTTGTTTTGTTTTTATTTTAAAATATGACAAGTGCTATACATCTTTGTTTTTACCAATGTTATTAAAAGCCGAACGGGTCACTAGTTGGCGCATGACCGTGACGTACTAAAAGCGATGAAATATCTATCTTTGTATGTCAATATTTTCAATTTTCAATATGAATTAAATGAATATTGATATAAATTTTAAAATGAATAATTATTCATACTCAATAATATATAGAATCTAAAATTTATGGAATATGATACAAATTATTAGATATTAAATAAGATATATGTGTATCTGAGATATAATAACACGTGTATGCAAGTATAAAAGTAAATAATAAATAAATAAATATAATTAATAGATTAAAAGGGTTTTTAAACAAAAAAGAGAACAAATGAATGACTTAAGTATAATATATGCTGTCAATGTACCAACACATCAAGTAGCTCAATTGGTTACAAGTTACAACTTGCATCTTAGGCACCAGTCTTGGGTTCAACACCAGGCAATCCATTTTGCTAAATAATTTTTGGTCAACAAGTTGATTTGACCGAGTCAAGGGCGGGTTGACTCGAGTTGGACCGGGTCAAAGGCACAGGTCGATGACGTCATCACGGGTCAACTGCATGTCCGATCCAACATGTGAGCCGAACCGAACTCAGACACGGGTCACGGTCCGACCGACCGGGTCGGTCCGGGTTTGATAACACTGGTTTTTACTGTTATTCAATCTCTTCAAACCGTTCTGCAACTCCATTCATAAATTCTTGAAGCGATTCGACTCAAAAAAAAACACCACCACCAAATACCGATCCATAATTGTTCGAGATGCCTTTGTCTTCTTCTCTATTGAAATTGTCCTATTTCAAAAAAAATACCAATTCGGTATAAAGGCAACCAGGGGCTGGTGTTGGGCGGGCTTGGGTCTTACATTTTGCAGCCCATCCGAATATTGGGTTGGCCCGACCCTGCCCATATACACCGGTTGGCCCGATGGGCCTGGGCGGGCCGGCCCAAACCCGGCCCATTGATAGCTCTAGGCCTGACTACCTTATTAGCATGTTTTGCACTTATGTTTGCTATTTGCTACCTCTGTAGGTGGTATGTTGGACTTATGTCCATATGAACCATTACTAGTGTGTGTAATATTTGTGGTTTTGCCTAACTATTATGAAATGTTACACCGTTGACACACAAAAAAAAACCTATACAATCTCAATTTATTCAGACATAACAAGGGCAATGAAAGCCGGACCAAAAAAACAAAAGAAGACAATCTACCTGCTTTGGGGGTAAGTTGGCAATCTACCTTTAGGACAATTTCAATAGGACAATTTCAATGTAGGCCTAAAGGGGTATGGCGTTTCATTGCCAACGCCATACTCCTTTAGGACAATTTCAATAGGACAATTTCAATTTTGTCCTAAAGGAGTATGGCCAAAAAAACAAAAGAAGACAATCTACCTGAGACATCTTGGACATCACATGCAGAAAAACAAGATTCCCTAATGTAATTATAGCATTATTTTACAATGTAGGCTCCCCCTTTATCTAAGCACCAATACATATCATCTCTACTGGTTTAATACCCTAAAGATAAGTCACCAATAACTTAACTTCAGACAACTTACGCACAAAATTTAATTGCCAACGCCATACTCCTTGAGACCAAAATCCCATGTTGGCAACAAAAGATAAATGATTGACAGCTAGTGGCACCAACATTGGGAATAATTCTTCCAACTTTATAATTACCATGCCAAGCATGAGACCAAAAAACAAATCCTTTCCCCCAAATACCTTTGCACTATTCTTGGAAAAAATCATAATGGTACGAGTGTGAATCTATCCCCAAGCACATCAAATCCTTCACCAAATAGAATCCTTATTACCCCGTTTTCTACCTACATTGGATATCATTTTTCCCCCCAAATTACCGTACCTGTAAGAAAGAATATCATACCAACTCGTTGCACCTTCTTAAAAGACACCTTCATTGCCACTTAGAAAGTAAAGCAACATTCAAAGCCTCCATATTTTTAACCCCCAAACCACTTTTCTTTTTAGGTAAACAAACCTTATCCCAAACAACTCAATAAAGTCTTCTAGAGGCATACCAAGACCGAATTGATAAGAGTCGTTCTACCTCCAATGGAAAAGGGACGACCACTCCAAGATGATAATTTGTCGCGCATCTTTTCCAACACAGGCTTCCAAGTGGTACTTCAAGCGAGGATTAGCCCCACGGCCATATGCTCAAAAAAACTGAAAGGGGCCAGAAGAAGCCGCGACATGACAAAAATATGAACCCCTCTCCCAGAAATAATTTGTCAAGTTAATGTGCCAATTAAGCTGTTCTTATGAAAATTTACTTTTAAACCGAAAACTAACTCAAAACTTCTGAAGATTGTTTTAATACACGACAAATTGTCCCAACCACCTTTCCCCATCAATAGGGTATCGTCAGCAAATTCAAGCAAAGAAATAGAAAGCCTATTAGATACCTCAAAACCATTGAATCAGCCTAATTGAATTGCGGATAGACGATTATAAACCCTTCTCCAATTATCAAAATTAAGAAAGGAGATCACAAAGGGTCTCCTTGCTTCAAACCTTTATGAATTTTGAAATCCTTCGTCGGTCTCCCAGTAACCAAAATTGTCATGGTAGTGGTACTAAGACACCCTCGAATCCATATGATCAATTGATAATCAAGACCCAACCTTCCCATCATATACTCCCAAAAACGCCAAGAGATTGAGTCATACGTCTTTTCAAAATCAACCATAAACAACATACACTCATATTTTCTTCTTTTAGCTAAATCCACCACTTCATTTACTGCCACTACTCCGTCCAAGATCTGACGCCCCGGTAAGAATGTTGACTGGAGGTTAGAGATAACCTTAGGCAATATTCGTTAAGTCTTGAAGCTAGAACTTTAGCCAAAATCTTGTAAACACAACCTATAAGGCATATGGGTCTATATCCCTTGAGTTCTTGTGGATCATCTTTTTTCGGTATAACAGCAAAAAAAGAGGCACTAATTGCCTTAGGTAAGGTGCCCAATATTGAGAGTGTAATCAAAATCCTAGCTTAAGTTAAAACAGCTTATAGCCGTTGTAACAAACTAATTGGGCAGTTAGAGTTACTAACTAACTCTAACCAACTAGTCTAGTTTGTTAATAACAAACTTGGTTGTTAGCCTAACTAACAACCATCTAACAGCTAATTTCAGCACAGTATATATAAATATTGTACATAGAAAAAAAATACTTACAACAGAATGAAATAATAGAATTTTACAGTTTATGATTTTACTCTAAGTCTACTGCTATACTCTCTTTCTACATTAGGTTTCTGCATCCATCACCAAAGTTTCCGGGTTCTGATAGTACAGTCAAAGAGTGAGTGTACCTTGCAAGAACAAGTGAAAAATAGTGATTAGTATTTGAATTCGATGGTGAATTCAAAGAAAAAAAAGAAAGTGTTAAGGAAAGAGTTTGGTTACCTTAGAGAAATGCGAGAGAGATTTACGGAAAAGGATTAAAAGTGTGTTCATCTCAAGAACTCGACAGCAGTTCATGCGATGCGGATATAGAACAAAATTAGGGTTTTGTGAAATTGCTAAGAGATTAAGGAAAACACACACAGAGGTGTGAGTTTTACTGATTGGCGTTTAGAACCTTTAATTGAAGTTTCTATGCACAGTGCACCACAAAGAGGAATTAGGGTTAGGGTTTCAGCAAAATCTGATTGAGAGAAATTGAAGGAGTTAGAATCACAAGCGAGTAAAGAAGAAAGGGGTTCACCTTGAGGCAAGCTTGATTGTGAAAATCAAGCGTAGTTTGATAGAAAGGAAAACCCCGAATCGCGAAGTGAGAAGAGAGGCGTCTAGGTCTCGGATCGAGGTTGTTTGAGCTAAAACCAAAGGGGTTTTAGTTCATCATAAGCGTGTGTCATCATTGACTGAAGCAGAGGGTGGTTCTTTGCTTCAATCACGGCGACGGTGAGAGCAACGAAACCCTAGGTTTTACGGCGAAGAAAAGAGAGAGAGAAAGCGGAAAATCAAGAGAGAAGGAAGGGTTTCTTGGTTTCTAGGTTGAGAATAGAAAGTGAAGATTAAGTATCACGGGTCGAGAATCAAAGATCGCGTGTTCTGAGTGAAAGCGGGCTCGGGTGCGCGGTGATGCCAAACAAATTTGTTTGGTGAAATTGCAAGCTTCATTGGATTGGGCTTAATAGGAGCTGGGCTCCTTATTACTGCACCTCCCCTCAGTTGTTCATACCCCTCCTGCAAGTGTAAACATTACAAAGATTAAAAATTCAACATGGTATTCCCAGAGCTATAAAACGATCCAGGGCAAAATTATCGTCTCTCTACTCTATTCTTTTACTTTCTTTAAAGTTTCTTTCTCTATTGTGTTTTTTTGTCTAGCGTGTGTGTGTGTGCGAAGTCTTTGCGAAACAGAAAATTCACAATGAGCAACAACATTCAATCACATGCAAGTTTTGGTGCACAAGTGCCTACCCTAACCGGTAAAAACTGGGATAGGTGGTGCCATCAAATGGAGGTAGTGTTTGGGTGCCAAGGTGTCCTGAAGGTAGTTAAAGATGGTGTTACACCACTTACGACTACCTCTCTTGATGAGAGACAAAACCAAATATGAGGATGAAGTCGGAGAATTTGGAAGGCACTTTGCATCTAATCTATATTGGATTAGATGGCAGTAACTGTGAGAAATTAGAGGAATCAAGAGTTCCAAGAAGGCTTGGGACACTCTTGATTCGTATTACAATGGGAGACTCTTGAAGCTAGAAAAGAGAAGTTGGAAGCTCTTAAGGCTCGATGTATGAGACCATAAGATGAAAAGTGATGAGGATGTTGTGACCTATTGTGGCGTGTAAAGAAAATTACTAATGCTATGAATCTAAATGGCCTAACATTAAGCGATGAAGATGTGTGCGGGAAAATCTTAAGATCACGACCAAGAAGTACTATGTGTGTGTCAATGGGTTGGAAGACACACTCAAGCAAGAGGACTTAAAGGTGGAGCAGCTCGGAGAAGCGGACTTGAGGCTAAAGAGATGAGACTCAATCGGTAATGGAGAAGCAGTGATGATGATGATCTGCCTTCTTCCACAAAAGAGCAAGGGTAAGAAGGGTTCAAAGCCAGTGCAATGATAAGTCATCCTCTAAACCTAACTCTAGTAAAAAGTAAGCCTAAGTCTAAATCTAATTCTAAGAATAAGACTGATTCTAAGAAAAAGGATAAATCTAAAGTTCAATGCTATAGGTGTGACAAATACGGGCATTATGCTACAGAATGCCCAACTAGAAAACCTAAATCAGAAATAGAAGCAAATGTTGCAAAAGAGGATTCTGATTCTGATAGCCCAGTAGTGTTTAGTGCCATATGTGATGAACCTAAACCTAAAACTAGGGCAGATGTTAAGGTAACTAATATTGAACTTAAGAAAAATAAGGACTATATTGCACTAATAGTAACTAAGAGTGATGGAACCAGTATTACAGAAATCTGGTATTTGGACTCTGCCTGTTCTAACCACTTGACGAGGGGAAATAAAGAGTGGTGGTGGATTTCAACCTCACAGAGAACTACTATTAGGTGTGCAAATGACAGGTCCCTTCAAGCAACAGGTATGGGGAATATTCTACTGAAGAAAGAGGATGGTCAAATAGTCACCATACATAATGTCTACTATGTTCCAGGTATGAGTTGTAACCTAATTAGTCTAGGTCAGCTTGTAGAGGGAGGATTTTCTGTCATTATGAAGGATTTAAAACTCAAAGTTTTTGATAAAAGGATAAACTAGTGTTGACTTCTCAACTAGCTAAAACAGAACTTTCAAGACCGGCATTAGCACTATAGAGCGAGAATGCCTAAGTCTACCAGCGATCTTGAAAGTGTTCTATGGCATAGGAGATATGGGCACCTAAACTATAAGAGTCTTCTAAATCTTAGTTCTAAAGGCCTAGTGGAGGGTCTACCTAAGATTGAGAAACCTAATAGTGTGTGTACCAACATGCATTGGGTAAACAACCAAGGAAGATGTTTAAAATGATTTAAAATTAAGGTCCAAACATCTTCTTCAAGTTGTTTACACAGACATATGTGGCCCATTTGATGTGATTTCAAAAGGAGGGAACAAATATTTTTATCTTTCATTGATGAGTTTTCAAGAAAAATTTGGGTCTATCTGATCAAAACAAAGTGTGAGGCTTTAACTAAGTTCAAAGAGTTTAAGGCCATGGTAGAAAAAGCAGTGGAAACATGCTTAAGATCTAAAGTGCGATGGAGGAGGTGAATACACTTCAAAAGAATTTGAAAGCTTACATGCAGTCAAGGAATTGTTCATGAGGTTACTTCTCCCTACACTCCACGGCATAATGGGAGTTGCGAGAGAAGAAGAGCAGAACAGTCTGGACATGGCAGTATGATGAAAACTAAAACACCTTCCAAAAGACCTATGGGGTGAAGCGGTATCTCTGCTTTGTTTATCTCTTGAGCAGATGTCCTACTAGAGGCCTAGATGATAAGGTACGAGGAAATGTGGGTGGGGATAAGCCTAGTGTCACACATCTAAGGGTATTTGGATCACTAACCTATGGACATATACACGATGCTAAAAGGAAGAAGTTAGAGGACAAAAGTAAACCTATGGTGCTAGTGGGCTATCACCTACTTTGGTGCTTATAGGCTAGTTGATCCTATGGTAGCAAGCTTGAGATATCCGGGGATGTTACTATACTTGAGGATGAGGCTTGGGATTGGGATAAGAAGGAACAAGCAAGTTCCACTTGATCCTAATGTGAATGAGGAAGGTAACACAGTGTTACGCAGAACATCATCAAGGTGTTGATGATGAAGGCGGTGATGAGGAACCTATTGGAGGTGATGTGCAAGTTGAGAGCGGCTTGTTGAGCCAAACTCACGAAGTGGCTCAGCGAGAGGTGTGATTGCTAATAACCCTATTAGAAATTTGCTAGGGTGGGAATCTACCTAGTAGGTTGGTGACTATGATCTAGTAAGGGATGATGAGGTGAATGATGATGGAGATATCATTCATTTTGCTATGATAGCGATTCTGAACCTCTAGACTACATTGAAGCTCTTAAGAAGAAAGAGTGGAAGGTAGCTATGCTAGAGGAACTAAAATCCATTGAGAAGAACCGGACTTGGACCTTAACTAAGTTACCTAAGGGAAGAGAGCTATTAGTGTAAAGTGGGTGTTTAAACTAAAGCTTGATCCTAGTGGTAACATAGTTAAGTACAAGGCAAGGTTAGTGCACGAGGTTTTCAAGCAAAAAGCAGGGCATAGACTTCTTTGAAGTTTTGCCCGGTTGCTAGACATGAGACTATAAGGGTGGTGTTGCACTAGCTTGTAGTAGAGGTGGGAAATGTACCACTTAGATGTGAAATCTGCTTTCTTAAATGGGCCCTTGGAGAGCGGTTTATATAAACCAACCTCTGGATTTGTGGAAAAGGGCAAGGAAGACTATGTATATCACTTGCATAAGGCGCTCTATGGACTTAGCGGCACCTAGGGCTTGGAACAAGAGAATAGATGGATTCTTTGTTTGAA
Source organism: Oxytropis ochrocephala (assembly GCA_020916435.1). Classification (NCBI taxonomy): domain Eukaryota; kingdom Viridiplantae; phylum Streptophyta; class Magnoliopsida; order Fabales; family Fabaceae; genus Oxytropis; species Oxytropis ochrocephala. Next base: position 95,346,605 of record CM037093.1, read on the forward strand.
AGGCTTTACTAGGTGTCTTCTTGAGTATGGAGTCTATGTCAAAGGTGACATTAACTCTTACTTCTTGATTGTGTGCCTATATGTGGACGATCTACTTATGGCTGGAAGGTGTGATAAGGAAATAGCTAATTTCAAACAAGCTATGAAAGAGGAGTTTGAAATAGTGATTTGGGAAAACTAACCTATTTCCTTGGGTTAGAATTCCTAAGGGTCAAAGAAGGAATTGTGTTACATCAACAAAAATATGCCTTTGAGGTCTTAAAAGGTTTGAAATTTGGATAATTGCAATCTTTGCAATTAACCAGTGAGAGGAAACTTAACTAAGAAGGAAGAAGAAGAGGGCACTAAAGTTGATGAAACTTACTTTAGACAAATTGTGGGGTCTCTAAGATATCTATGTCATAGCGGACACGATATTTTATATACTCTTTGGTTTAACTAGTAGATTTATGGTATCTATGCAAATACACTTAAATGCGACTAAGCGTATTTTAAGGTACATAAAGGGCACCACTAATTATAGTCTTTTTTCCAAATAGCGGGGCTAAAGGGAAGAGCATTCTAATTGGATACTCAGTTGATTAGTGCGGAGATAAAGTGGACGAGAAGGAGCACTAGTGGATATGTCTTTCTATTCCAAGGAGCGGCTATATCCTGGAGTTCTAAGAAGCAAGCCATAGTGGCTCTGTCATCTGTGAAGCGAGAATACATTTCGCATGCCATCTTTGCTACCCAAGCGGCTTGGCTTGAAACTCTCCTAAAGGAAATCTGCATTGACCTATCTGAACCTATAAAGCTCTATATGGATAACAAAGTCGGCTATAAGTTTGGCTAAAAATCCCATCTCCCATGGTAGGACAAAGCACATAGAAACTAAGTTTCACTATATCGAGAGACCAAGTCTCTGAGGTAAACTTGTCTTAGACTTTGTTCCTACTAGTGAGCAGTTCTTGATATTTTCACCAAGGCTCTAAAAGGTGAATTATTTTCTAAGCTAAGAAGGCAATTAAATGTCATATCTTTCTAAATCTCAAGGAAGGAAATGACTTAAAAGCTATGTCTAAGGGCTTGTCTTAGACTCTAAGTTTCTGGCCTACAGGGGTTGTCTGTTTTTATTTTTATTGCCTTAGTTTTTAGCTTAGATCTATTTGAACTTAAGGTAGGGGTTCTGCCTTAGGTTGCTTAAGGTGTTTTGATTAAGGTAGGGTATTGAGAGTGTAATCAAAATCCTAGCTTAAGTTAAAACAACTTATAGTTGTTGTAACAAACTAATTGGGCAGTTAGAGTTACTAACTAACTCTAACCAACTAGTCTAGTTTGTTAATAACAAACTTGGTTGTTAGCCTAACTAACAACCATATAACAGCTAATTTCAGCACAGTATATATAAACAATGTACATAGAAAAAAATACTTACAACAGAATGAAATAATAGAATTTTACAGTTTATGATTTTACTCTAAGTCTACTGCTATACTCTCTTTCTACATTAGGTTTCTGCATCCATCACCAAAGTTTCTGGGTTCTGATAGTACAGTCAAAGAGTGAGTGTACCTTGCAAGAACAAGTGAAAAATAGTGATTAGTATTTGAATTCAGTGACTGAATTCAAAGAAAAGGTAAAGAAAGTGTTAAGGAAAGAGTTTGGTTATATAGAGAAATGCGAGAGAGATTTACGGAAAAGGATTGAAATTTGTGTTCATCTCAAGAACTCAAAGTGACAGTTCATGCGATATGAGATATAGAACAAAATTAGGGTTTTGTGAAATTGCTAAGAGATTAAGGAAAACACACAGAGGTGTGAGTTTTACACGATTGAAGCGTTAGAACCTTTAATTGAAGTTTCTATGCACGGTACTGCACAAAGAGGAATTAGGGTTAGGGTTTCAGCAAAATCACGATTGAGAGAAATTGAAGGAGTTAGAATCACAAGCGAGTAAAGAAGAAAGGGGTTCACCTTGAGGCAAGCTTGATTGTGAAAATCAAAGCGTAGTTTGATAGAAAGGAAAACCCGAATCGCGAAGTGAGAAGAGGCCGTCTAGGTCTCGGTCGAGGTTGTTTCGAGGCTAAAACCAAAGGGGTTTTAGTTCATCATAAGCGTGTGTCATCATTGACTGAAGCAGAGGGTGCTCTTTGCTTCAATCACCGGCGACGGTGAGAGCAGCGAAACCCTAGGTTTGGCGAAGAAGAAGAAGAGAGAGAGAAAGCGGAAAATCAAGAGAGAAGGAAGGGTTTCTTGGTTTCTGGGTTGAGAATAGAAAGTGAAGATTAAGTATACAGGGTCGAGAATCAAAGATCGCGTGTTCTGAGTGAAAGCGGGCTCGGGTGCGCAGCTGATGCCAAACAAATTTGTTTGGTGAAATTGCAAGCTTCATTGGATTGGGCTTAATAGGAGCTGGGCTCCTTAGTACTGCACCTCCCCTCAGTTGTTCATACCCCTCCTGCAAGTGTAAACATTACAAAGATTAAAAATTCAACACCCAAGACATGAAATTCACTCTACAAAAATCAACTACATCATCCTTCAGCACCTCCAAACATTCTCTAATGAAACCCAAATTAAAATCATCTAGCCCGAACTCTTCCATCACAATCCCTGACCATCCCTCTTATCTCCTCTTCTGAAAACGGTGTAGTTAACATGGCATTGTCATCCTTATTAATGTGAGAAAACTCCAACCAAAAAAATCCACATAAGTCTTCTCAAAAAAATCCTTTGCCTCCAACTTCACCTTCCTCACGGTATCTACCATACACCAATTCCTTTCGAGCATCAAAATCTGATTCCTTCTATTTTTTCAGACACATATGAAAGTGTTACGGAATAAAAATGTTTTTGTTATTTACACCCCCCCTTCTTCAAAACAAAGTTATTGGGCCACCAACCAACCAAGGCTCAGGTCCATTCATCAATGGCTCACAATGCACCTCCTAACTGAACGGTTCAGATCATTTCACTCAAATGTCCTTTGACTCTATAAATACAACATTTATTACCAACAAAGAGGTACGCATTTATTACCCACTAATACTTGCAATTAACTGTCCAACGCCTGAATTTAGTATTGGAGTGACTTTGCGGTACACTGACTTCGGATCGGACCATCCACATCGACGCGACTATTATTGATCAAACCTTATCTCTACCTCTTTGTCAGGATCGGTGACCCATAAACACGATGCAGAACATTGGCGACCACGGTGGGAGTAGCTTGAATTCAATTACTTTCACCTTCTCTTACGATCGATAATGGCCCTCGGTTGAAGTGCGGTTCACGTCGGCAAGTGTAGTTGGCCCGGTCGAACCTCGGTAGGCTCGCAATCAACCCGTCTAGGGGAACTCTTGAAGGAATAGCGATAACTCAACTGCCGGATCGAGAATGCTTTTCATGGAAGTTCGGCTAGGTCGACTTCCCCCACTCGGCAGGTACTTAGGTTCCACTGGGGCGATGCGACAAAGTGGTCGAATTTTGACTCAACACAATGAAGGTGAGCAGGCTCGGAGCCTCGTATTTCCGAGCTTGGCGAGATTGCGTATATCTGGGCTCGGGATATACGGTCGGAATTCTCCACGACATTACATTCCCACGGGTGCCTGCACACCTCCGCAAAAGCCCGATAGAGTACCCGGCGGCGAAGACGTCATCGCACCTCCCGGGCAGCGTCACTATCATCGCTCTCCCCGCGAAGGCGTGGAAGGGGAGAACCTCGAACACCTCCTGAAACAATGGATGACACTTATGAGGAATACTCGCCTTTTGCTTCATCCTCACCGCAAAGGCGACGTTCTAAAAGCCGGGAGGCGCTCCCGAGGCAAGAACATCGTTGACACCGTTCTGGGAGGAGAACTCGGAGCGGAGGCAACGCGCCGCTTCTGAGGATCAACCTCGACAACCTCCGTCCGAGCAGCGACTCGGAAGTTCCACCGTTGGCGACTCCAACCCCGAGAAGAGGGCCATTTACGACAAAAATAGATTATTTTCCCATCCCTCGCGGATTGGAGAAACCCCCAGAGCATTTGAAAATCTACGACAGACTCGGAGATTCGGATGTTCACTTAGAATACTACGAGACAATGATGCAATACCGGAACGCCCCGGGTGAGATAATGTGTAGACTTTTCTCTCTCACCCTTGATAAATCTGCAGGTATATGGTTTAGGGACATCCTGGCGAATTCAATCTCATCCTGGGAGAAACTCTCCAAATTATTTTCCACAAGTTTTGCACACTCCAAAGTGAGGCCGAAGTCATGGATGGTCTTTGCATCACGATACACCAAGCGGAAGATGAATCTATCCGATCTTTTATTGCAAGATTCAACACTGAAGTAGGAAAGGTGCACGGTTTGAATGAAGATTTTCGTTTATATTTCATATCCCAGGGTTTGCGCAAAGGCACTTTGTTTCAAACCGATGTAAGCATAAACCAACCCTCGACTTTGGGAATTCCTCCGACTTTTGAGAAGTACATAGATCATGAAGAAGGAGACGAAGCTAGTAAGTTCTTTGTTAGACACAGAGCTAACCAATCCAAAGATGTTAAACCTCGGATAGATAGGGGAGACCCAAACGCATAAAATAACCGGAGGTTCCAGACCGGTGGCCCATCTAGGAAATTTAAACCTAGGCTCGGAAGACATCAGGACTATGCCAAACTCATATGTGGTAGGGAAAGAATATTGCACGAATGCCAGAACAATGAGTTTAAACAGGCAAGATATCCCGATCCTATCGCTCAGTAGGGATTGAGAAATGCCAGTATTGTCGTTATCATCAAAGTGTTGGCCATGATACAAATCATTGCAGCGCTTTGAAAAGCGACATTGAAGACCTCATCAAAAAGGAAAACTAGGACAATATGTCAAAAAATCCATATCAACAAAGCGAGAGCGTAAAAGCGAAAAGAACAATGGCCGAAGTAAAGGCAAAAATATCATGGAAGATTACAAGGAAGAGCGATGCAGAAAATCCACGGGGCGGCCGGTGGTAATGGTAATCTCGGGAGGAGACATTGAGGAGTAATGGCCGAGGACAATTAAAAGAAAATGGAAGGAAATTCAATGTGTGGCTTCCACATCGTCAACCCCGTTTTTAGCAACTCGTCCTCCTTTGTCTTTTGGAGACGGAGACCTTCTAAACGGAAAGGTGAATGAAGATATACCGCTCTTAATCTCGGGTGTGATGGTTGAAAACGAGATTAGGAGGATCCTGATTGACCAAGGCAGCTCTTGTGACATTTTGTTTTTGATGTTTTAGAAAGAATTGGAATCTCACCAAAGGCTGTTTCTATATTGAGAGCCGATCTTTCGGGTTTCAATGGATCGAACTAGACCAATGGGTTATATTGATTAGAAGGTCATGTTTGGGGAGGAACCTTTAACTCATACCGTATTGACAAAATTCATGGTTTTACCTTGCCCATCAATATACAATTGCATTATCGGAAGACCGACGTTGGGCAAACTCGGTGTTGTTACATCTAGAGTACATTTAAAAATGAAGTTTCATTCTCGGTGCAATAAAATCATAAATGTTAATGCAGAGCTTAGAATCTTGAAAAGATGTTATTACCTACTTCTTAAAATTTGAAGTCTCGCGCGAGAAGAAGCGAGCTTACATCACGAAGCCTCGGAAGGAACACAAAGATGAAATTCTCAGAGGTCAATGTGGCGGATTTAGATGCGCGGTATGACCACGATAGCTCGGATGAAGAGAATGATGACCCTCTGTCTCTAGAATTCAAGAAGAAGCTAGAACGGCCAGAAACCAGATGGTGAATTTGTCGTAGTTTTGGGAGGCGACCCCAAAAAGCTGTAAAGATCGGTGCGAGAACTCCCCAGGCGAGATCAAAGCGAATTGATTGATGCTTGAAAGATCACGCCGATCTCTTTGCATGGTCGGTAGAAGATATGTCGGCATTCCACGAAGTACTTTGTCATCACTTGTCTATATATCGATGCGAAGTGGATTGCCCAACGCAAAAGGGTTCAAAGTATAGAAGGCCCGAAACAACGGACAAAAGTCGTGGGCGATTTAGTTAAAGCTAACTTTATGCGAGGTCAAGTACACCACTTGGCTTTCAAATCTGTACTTGTTAAGAAATCTAATGGAAAATGGCGTATGTGCATTGATTATACCGATCTTAATAGATCATGTCCTAAAGACGCTTTTCCAGTTCCAAATATTGATCGCTTAGTTGACCATGCTTCAGGGCTCTGCCTTTTATCATTTATGGACGCATATTCGAGGATATAATCAAATTAGATGTTTCCCCCGGATCAAGAGAAGACCGCATTCATGATTGTAGCGGAAATTTTTGTTACCGAGTTATGCCTTTCGGGTTGAAGAATGCGAAGCGACTTATCGAGAGAATGATGAATAAAGTGTTTAAAAGCAGTTAGGCGAATTGTTGAAGTTTACTTGGGCGATATGGTTGCAAAGAGTAAGCAAGCAGATTGTCATGTCGCCGATCTTAAAGAGATTTTTTCCGAAATAAGAAAAAATAGGATGAGGTTAAATCCAGACAAATGTACATTTGGTGTCAAAGCTGGAAATTTTTTGGGATTCTACCTCACTGAAAGAGGTATTGAGGCAAATCCAGACAAGTGCAAGGTAGTAACCGAGATGAAAGCTCCAGGCACAAAGAAGGAAGTTCAGAAATTAAATGGCATGATTGCTGCTCTATCACGTTTTATCTCAAATGTTGCTTTCAAATCACTTCCTCTTTTCAAACTTTTGAAAAAGAGTCGAATTTATGCGGGCGTCGGATCGGGATGAGAGTGCTCACCCAGTGAAGAAGGTATTATTAAAACCTCAGATTAACGAGACTGAACTCGGGAAGTATTATATTTGTATCTCTCAATATCGATGAAGCATTGGGAGTAATCTTGGTCAGAAACAAATGAGGCGAGTCGGTTTACTTTGTGAGCAAAGCTTTGCAAGGACGAAGTCAGATATCAAAAAATTGAGAAAATTGCTTTGGCTTTAGTAATAGCAACTCGGCGTCTCAGACCGCCGCCGTATCTCACCAAGTGATTGTTGAGCGAACCACCCAATCAAGCAAATCTTACATCGGCGGACCTTTCAAGAAGGATAATCAAGTGAAAACATTGAGTTATGCGAGTTTGGTATCAAATATGAATCAAGGCCGCGATGAAAGCTCAAGTATTTAGCGACTTTGTGGCGAGAAATGACTCAGCGATTCGGATGATGAGATATGGACAATCCATGTGGATGGATCTTCAAATCCCAAAGGGAGTGGGTAGGAATCATTCTTGAGAGTCCTTCGAGAGTCGTTATAGAATTATCACTCACTTTCAAATTTTCAACTTCAAATAATCAAGCGAGAATATGAAGCGTGCATTGCGGGCCTCCGATTTGCTTTAGACCTCGAATTACGATTGAATCTCAATACCGATTCTCTCTCGTTGTCTCCCGGATCGGGGCGGTATGAGAAAAAGACACGGTCCTCGAAGTATTTAAACCATGTGAAATTATTGCTTACCGTTTTCATTACGCCGAAATAAAGCATGTCGAGAGCGGATAACATGAAGGCCGATGTTCTTTCTAAATTAGCAAGCACCAAGACTTTGGGAAACCAGCGATGCGTGATACAAGAAGTCCTCAACAAACCGAGTATTGAAGAAGACCCACACTTGATTTCATCAGCGTGCGTGTTAGACGAAAGCAAGACTTGGATTGCTCCCATCTTAAGCTACATAACATCGGGAGTAGAACCTTCCGATCTTGGGGAAGCCAAAATCGTCCGAAGAAAAGCAACTTCTTTTTTCAGTGATCAATGGGCATCTTTATAAAAGGGCACTCTCTTCACCTTTGTTAAAATGCATAGAACACGAGGAGGGTGATTATGTGTTAGCTGAAATTCATGAAGGAATTTGTGGACAACATTTAGGTGGTAGGTCCTTAACCAGGAAAGCGTTAAGGGCGGGATACTTTTGGCCAACCATGGAAACTTATGCAAGAAATTATGTTAAGAAATGTCTGAAGTGCCAGATCCATGCAAATATCCATGTGGCTCCTCCTACCGGTCTCACAACTCTCTCCTCCCCGTGGCCTTTTGCATGATGGGGGGTTGACCTTCTAGGACCATTTCCAAAGGCCCTAGGGAAAATCAAATTTTTAATTGTGACGGTGAACTACTTCACCAAATGGATTGAGGCCAAGCCATTATCTGTCATAAGTGCAAAAAACTGTATAACTTTCTTCAGAAAGGAGATTATAACCAGGTTTGGGTTACCCGAGGTTGTAATCACGGATAACGGAACTCAATTTGCTGATAAAGGTTTCAGGAAATTGATGTCCGATTTAAAGATCAAACATCGATTTACCTCGGTAGAACATCCTCAAACAAATGGTCGGCGAATCGGCAAACAAAGTAATTCTCAGCGGTTTAAAGAAAAGGGTGGGCGATGCTAAAAAGAAAGCGGGTTTAAGAGCTCCCTTATGTCTTATGGGCATACTGAGCTCCCTATGGAAGTGAAGCGATTATCCGGTAGAAATTGGAGAATTAACTTGGAGGACTTCAAACCGAAATCACACGAAGATAATGGTCGAGAAGAGCTTGATCTTGTGGAGGAATCGAGATCACGCGTCCCTCAAAGAATCATTAACAAAGCAGAGTGGCATCTCGTTACAATCGGAAGGTCGTCCCAAGAGATTTTGATGTCGGTGATCTCATTTTGAGAAGGGCGACGTTGGTCTAAAAAAGCATCCGCAGGGCAAACTAGCCCCGGGTGGGAAGGCCCATATCGTGTTATTCGATAACGAGAAATGGAGCTTTCGAAGTGGAAACACAAGAAGGAAAGCGATCTTGAGTACTTGGGCGCCACTAAACTCAAGAAATTGAAATTACATAAGGAAGGAAAAACCTAGCTAAAGGTGACTTATGAGGGTAAATAACCCTAGATACTTGGTCAGTCACCGGGTCAAACTCGACAATGTGCCCCATCATGAACAGAATATTCTGGTTGAAAATAGTAGGATCGGCGACAAAGTCGGGAATAACAACAGCAACCTGATCAAGCGCAATATTGAAAGCTTCCAAAATGCCTTCTTTTTCGTACTCAACTGAGGTACACATTTATTACCCACTAATACTTGCAATTAACTGTCCAACGCCTGACTTTAGCATTGGAGTGACTTTGCGGTACACTGACTTCGGATCGGACCATCCACATCGGACGCGACTATTATTGATCAAACCTTATCTGCTACCTATTGTCTAGGATCGACTGACCCATAGACACGGTACAGAATAGAAAGCATTTAGTGTTAGCATCCCCTTCTCGAATCCATCTAGTTGTGGATTTTTGCTTCAATAAACTCTCTTTCATATGTAAATTTTCCAAAAACAATGATGAGAAATCGTGCCTCTTAGTAATATCCATCACCACCTCCCCCTCTACTGTAAGATCATCCGAAGCATTCAAAGCATGCACAATATTATCTATATTAAGATTTAGCCACCCAAACACCTCATTATTCCAACAAATCACCCAATTCCTACTTTACTCTATAAAATCAAAACCCATCAGCTGAAGTGAAAAGAAAGGAGATAATAGAGAGAGTTCGAATGAGAGGGAAAGAGTGAGGGTTTGAGAATGGCATCATTTCTCTTCTTCTTCAACTACGTACACATTCTTTGTAAAAACCTTCAATATATACACATTTATTCTTTTCTACTGATCATCTTCACATTTGTTTTAAGTCCTCATTTATCCAGTTAACTCCAAAAAGCTGTACCTCAAATACATTTCCATCATCACCTAAAATTCTGCTTGCATGTCAATAATCTAGAACAATAGATGCTTGAGTGAGTTGCTTATGATATAGAGAAGACTTCAAGCAAGAGAAATCAACCTAGGGTTACACTTGGAAGACCAATTTCGTGGTCATTATAGGAGTTGGATGGGAATAGTTGTTCAATGAAGTCTAGTAAAACAGATTTTTGTGTTCACCTTGTTAGGGCAGTCCCAATCAATGGAGGGGCCCGGTGCGAATTTTAAAATTGGGCCTCTATTTTTATCAAATTAGACCCCTCAACACCGAGTTTTACATAATTTATTGTGGGGGTCAAAATCATCGATGAATATATTTTTTAAAAATAAACATAAATATAAATAATTTTGGTTTTAAATTGCTGGACTTATTTTTTGGAAATTTTCAAATATTTTTTCAAAGAAACATTTGTCAAAAGCCTTATTTTTTCTGTTGAATACATTCCAAAAACAATATAAGATAGTATATTTAATTATTTTGTCAAATCATTGTATAAATTTACAAAATGCAGCTATAAAAAAAATCATGGGATGTATTCCCAAGTCAAAATGGGAAAAATGCAGCAGTAGGGTGTTGAACTCGCACTCCACAAGTTCCCAAACCTTAATACTCTCCTAATTATTATTGGGCCTGGGCCCTGTGCAGCAGCACGGCCTGCACAGGCCCAAGGCCGGCCCTGCACCTTGTGAACTCTCATAAATAGATTGCATGTGTGTGTTGAGGATAGAAATGAAAATCTAAGAGCTACATGTGGGTGGGGAAGTCCGCAAAGTGAAGTCTTGGAGCTAAAGTGTGTAGTTCATAGTCACATTAAGTTCAATCAAGTTAGGGGAAAATTAATGTTGCTGTCAAAGAAGATGCATTGTGAAGAGAAGCTTCAAGGGTGAGTTTCCTATTTCCCATTTTGTGCTATCATTTTGAATTTTAAAGCACTTGTAGCGTTTTGACCCTCATTGTTCTCAAATTATGGTGATTTGTATTGTTTGGGATCCTTACCCACCCAATGTTTCAATTGGGGTTTGAAGCTCTTAGACATAAGACTTGTAATGAAACCCTAATGATATTGAGTGAAGGCACAATACAATTCTATGACATCGATGCTGACATTGCATACATTACAATGCCCCAACATTGTAGTTCACAAGGTGCAGGCCCAAGGCCGACCCTGCACCTTGTGAACTCTCATAAATAGATTGCATGTGTGTGTTGAGGATAGAAATGAAAATCTAAGAGCTACATGTGGGTGGGGAAGTCCGCAAAGTGAAGTCTTGGAGCTAAAATGTGTAGTTCATGATCACATTAAGTTCAATTAAGTTAGGGGAAAATTAATGTTCTTTGTCAAAGAAGATGCTTTGTGAAGGGAAGCTTCAAGGTGAGTTTCCTCTTTCCCATTTTGTGCTATCATTTAGGGTTTTAAAGCACTTGTAGAGTTTTGACCCTCATTGTTCTAAAATTATGGTGATTTGTGTTGTTTGGGATCCTTACCCACCCAATGTTTCAATTGGGGTTTGAAGCTGTTAGACATAAGACTTGTAATGAAATCCTAACGATATTGAGTGAAGGCACAATACAATTGCACTGACATCGATGCTGACATTGCATACATCACAATGCCCCAACATTGTATGTGGCACAATGCTCCAACATCATATATAACATAATGCTTTGATTTACTTAGCAAAGAGCATTCCAACTATCTTTTTCACTTATTTGCAACTCCAACTTACTTAGCTTATTTACTTTTTGTTTTCTCTCCAATAGTGATATTTGTTACTTGGCTACTTTACACTGATTCAACTATCAAACTAATTAAATTTTGGAAATTAATTACAATCCATGTGGGTACGATCTCATCTTTCTATTATACTACGTACTTGTTAAAGACTGTGTATACTTGCACATTACATTTTCACACAACAGTACACTCATTAAGAAAAATGATTAGGATTCACGATTTTATAAAAAATGTTGTGTAATTTACCATTTAACCATTTATCTCTCTCCATATATAAATATGAATAATCATTTATTAAATGTAAAAATTGTCATAATTAAAAAGGGCATGAGTGGAAAAGAATATTAAATACTTTCTTGAAAATGTAAAACAACAATCAATTTGAGACAAACTGATTTGGCTAAAACAACTTATAAAATGGGACAAAGGTAGTACCACACCTACCAAATATGTTGTTTCGAAATAAGTGTCGCTTTCTAATTTTAATTAACTTTTTACCAATATTAACCTCTAATTAGTAGTTCCAACATCAATGAAGAGTTATTATCATCTACTTTACATTTGTGACAATAGTGAATACACCAATTACCAATAAGGTTAATTTCATAGAATGATTCTTCTCCTTCATTTTACACATTTTTCTTAATATCGTGAAATACTAAAATCGATACTTAATCTATTATATCTATCTATATCATTCACCCACTACTAAAATATCAATTTTATCCTTTTTCCAACTAAACAATTCGAGGATATTTAGGTAATTTCACTTTTCAAACTTTTTCACTCTCTCTCACACACCTTTTCAAACTTTTTCACTTTTTCATTCTCTTCTCATATTTCTTTCCTAATTCTCTCAATTCTCTATTTTTCACTTCCTCTTTGCTATTTTAAAAATTTTCGAGTTTTGATAAAGTTTTAATATCCATTCTTTTACGCGTGGTAATTCTCGGACAAATTAAATTTGTCAACTTTAAAATTGTCTTCATCTTCACGGGATAATGTTCGGACTAATTAAATATGTCTGAGTTCATACAATTACTATCTATACAAATCACCCACTATCAAAATACATGTCTCCTTTATTTTTTCTTTTTACTATTTTAAAAAGTTTTGAAAATTAGACAAAATTTTAATATTCCATTTTTTTTACACGGGATAATGTTCAAACTAATTAAATTCTTCTATTTTAAATTTGTCAAGATTTTCATGGGATAATGTTCAGACTGATTAAATTTGTCTAAATTCATACATAAAAATAAAATGTCAACACCCGTGCGTAGGCACGACTATTCTGATAGTTTGAAATGAAAAGAGTAGTTTTTAAAAAATAAGTGATTTTGTTGTTAAATAATTTAGAGATTAGTTTTTAGAGATTTTTAGGAAAAAGAGATGTTGTTTTGTGTTTGTGTAACATACTGAAAATCACTTATTTTAAAAAAAAAATCATTTTTAAAAAACTGATTTTCACGAGAAGCTACTCAAAACAGTTTCTCATACGAAACAGTTTTTAGATTATTTTCAGCTTTTTATTTTTTTAAGAATTTGTAACAAACGGACAACATATCGTAATAAGTGATTATTTTTTAAAATAAGCTGTAACAAACGAGCCCTAAAGCTCGTGTACAAGTTTTGGATTTTTTTCAACAAAACACATTTATTTATTTATTATAGAAAGTCTAGAATGTTGGGAAACATAGGCGTTTGAAATTTGGAAGGATAAGGAATGCAATCAATATGCATGACTTTTATTGTGTCCCGGGGGCATGGTAGCCTAGGAAGATCAAGTCAAACGCCGTCTTAGTATTATTATTTTTTCCTACCTTTGTAGTAACGCGTTTGTCCCACACGTCGTTCTAAATCAAATTTTCTTTCTCATTAAGGAACCATACATAGCTTCTCTCCAAAACGAACCTATATATACACATTTTTGCTCCTTTAGTTTTCATTCACATACCTTCATTATCCTTCAACGCTTTGATTAAATATAAGATATTAAAAGATTATCTTTATCATTCAACACCAATATGAATCACTTCAACAATCAGCAACAAGCCCCAGGTGAGTCTTTCTTATATTGTTAGAAAAATGCTTTCCATCTTGGCACAACAAAAAAATGGTTTCCAATTCCAACATCAATTTAATTTTAGGAAAATGTCCAAATTTGTGTTTTTACCTAAAGAATAAGTACTAGTACTACTAGAAAAACTGAAATAACAACAAAAATTAGAGACAGCTTAGTCTTCAAATTGAGCGTCATGAACTAACACTTAAAAGACAGCTTAGTCTTCTAAATTTCATCATAATTTCATGCATGTTTTTCTTCCATGTGAATTATGGAGGCTTTATAACTGGGATTAATAAGATGATATTATGTTGATGTAACAGTGTCATATCCACCACAAGGTCAGGCTGCATATGTTGCTGCTCCACCACCAATGGGTTATCCTTCCAAGGAAGGGTACCCCCAACAACAACAACAACAAAGAATTGCAGAGGAAACTACAAGCAGGGGTGATGGTTTCTGGAAAGGATGGTAAGTTCAAAACCAAAAAAATTAACATATAATTTAATTACTTGTTCTTTCTTAATCAATGAGTCTATGTTTTAACTTTTGCTCACTTTTCTTGCAGTTGTGCTGCTCTATGTTGCTGTTGTGCACTTGATATCTGCTTCTGATCAGCATTGATTGTGCTTGTTTGTCATTACTATTTTTCAATTTTGGTGCTTGCTATTGTATTCTTTGTAGTATATAAACGAATAAGGATTTTTATCCTTTTAGATATCATGTACTTATCCTTTTAAAGTTTCTGAAGTAACTAATCGTTATTTATCATATGATTTTTTTCATCGATAAATAAGAAAAGTTATCATAACACTCTATGTTGACAGAATTCAAATGACTGCTCTAACCTGTTATTTCAATCTCTTACGTATGCTAACTTATTGGAGATGGCTCTGAGGCTACTTTCATTATAAAACGAGAGAATTTATCTTTCAGCCATGAGGTTTGGGTCTAGTAGTCCGAGTTTTAAAATTAAGTTATACAAAGAATTGATGAGACCTCGAAGTTATGGTTTATTTAGTTCATCTCGTTCGATGTTCAACCCCACGACTGAATCGAATGATTGATAAATAAACAAATAAGTATGTACTAAGTTGGGAACGGAGCTTCTTGGGGTGGGGACTGATGGGTTTAATTTCATCGATAATCTTTTCTCCTTCAGAGGATCGGTGGATCTGGGAGGCCGAGAGTGATGGGATCTATTCAGTGAACTCGGTTTATGACTTAGTTCTACATCACGCCCCGGGTACGTTGTGCCTCCAAGGACACCCCTAGTGGCCTTTGCTTTAGACGGTAGAAGAGTCCTACGCCTTCAAAAGGTATTGTATTTGCCTGGCGCCTCATATTGAATAGGCTCCCAACTCGAGATAACTTATTATGTAGACAAGTTATTACTGATGTGAGTGCCATAGGTTGCGTTCTCTGTAAGGGTCATTTGGAAATGGAGGTACATTTTTTTATCATGTGTGAGGTGGTAAAAAGATTGTCGTACCTTGTTTTTAAGTTGTTAGGTTTGGTTGTTGTGCTCCCGAACGACTTCGCTACCTTGTTCTCTATATTTTACACTGGGCTAGTCTTAGGAAAGGTAGAAGGGGTCTTATGATGATTTGACATTTTGTCTGGGTGATTTGGGAAAATAGGATTGGAGTGATTTTCTTTAATCCGACCTTGCTGAGACCTTATTTCTGGTTAAGACACATTCACAAAATTGGTTTCTAGCTAAGACTAAGTCAAGTGCCTTTTTTATGAGTGGTGTGTGGATCCGTTGGAATGCATTTACAAGGGACAAGAGAAATTTTTGTGTGGTTATACTTTGCCCAGTAGTGATGAGCCGGTTGTCTTGTCGAGGTGGTGGTTTTTGTGCTCCTATTTTACTATGTTTTGTTGTTTCTACCTTGAGTGTCTGCTGTTACATTGTGCGCAGGTTTTTATGGCCCTTCTTTGAATGTGAAGGGTGATACTGTATACATGTTTTTGTGTTCCTTAAAACCCACTTTATATATAATACAACTTTGACATTAAATGAAGAGTTGTGGAAAAGCAACTCAATCCTAACGCCAGTACAAAAATAAGTATTAGTGAGTGAGGGAGGCTAGAGCAATATGAATGTTTTTTTTAGTCACACAATTTGGCACTAACTACCTCTATATGGGTTCCGACTATTTTCGTTTTCATTTCAATTCCAATAGTTGCTTCCTAGCTTAAGTAACTCAAGTATTTACATGTAAATGTCATTGTTAATTGTTTATCTTTTTTTTATAAGCTAGGCGACATGGTGTCACCATAAATATTATAGAAGTACTAGAAATGCTCTCTTTTAGACATTCACTCAAACACTCACTTTATGATCAGTTAAAATTCATGTGGTCTCACTAAATTAATGAATCTCAATTCCCAAATGGTGGGATCCACTTGAGGTAGTTAGTGAAATTACTACGAATCCTCATGAGGTTTTTGTCTGTTGTGCTTTGAGTATGAGGAATCTATCACTCATCTATTTTATCTATGCAAGTGCTCTAAGCTTGTTTGGCAAGGTATCCGGAGTTGGTTGGGTCTCACGGTGGATGACACATCGATCAGTATTGCTCAGTGTGTTTGGGATTCGGGTCAACTCCAACAAAAACTGTAGATTTAATTATTTGTTTTGGGTAGCAGCCACGTGGTGTATTTGGTTACACATGAATCATATTTTGTCAACATGTGTGTTTGATGCCCAGGTTGTCTTCAACCACTTTAGGGGTCCGTTTGATTTGCATATATGGATTTGACAGTACAGTATTGGACATCTTTTTGTGCAATACATTGTTTGCTGAAAAATGGACAACACAAACAAAAAAATGTAAATTTTCCATAATTCTGTTTCTAAATGTTTTTAATAATTTCATAATTTTATATAACATATATTATAATATGATTAAAAAATTATAAAGAAAAATGTGCAATGGAGAAGATAGGAGAGAGAGGTGAGAAGATATAAGAGAGTTGAGAGGAGA
Organism: Oxytropis ochrocephala; assembly: GCA_020916435.1. Classification (NCBI taxonomy): domain Eukaryota; kingdom Viridiplantae; phylum Streptophyta; class Magnoliopsida; order Fabales; family Fabaceae; genus Oxytropis; species Oxytropis ochrocephala. The sequence continues at coordinate 95,363,196 of CM037093.1, forward strand.
GAGGTAAAGAAAGCGAGAGGGAAGAGTGATGTGGGAGAGAGAGAGAGAGAGAGAGAGAGAACAACGGAGAAAGAAAAAATTATTGAATGGGAAATAAAAATACTATTTTGGTATTTTTTTGGATCATCAAAAAGTTGTATTGTGTGACATGCTAATTGCTAGCAAAGACAAAGAGAGAAATTGATACTCTTAAAGATCTGCTAGGAAAGGAATTTGAAATGAAAGACTTGGGGCAAGCAAGAAACATTTTGGCTATGGAAATCACTAAAAGATCTGATGGGAAAGGGATTCTTGTCACACAGGAGGGCTACTCACAGAAAGTGATACACAGGTTCAACATGACATCTGCTAAACCTGCAAATGTCCCCATTGGCTCTCAGTTTAAGCTATCAAAAACTGATTGCCCTAGCTCTGAACATGAGTTGAAAAAAATGGTGAAAATACTCTATGCTAGTGTTGTTGGCAGCTTAATGTATGTCATGGTTTGTACTAGGCCTGATCTTGCTTATGGTCTGAGTTTGGTTAGCAGATACATAACAAATCCTAAACATTGGCTTGCTGTGAAACATGTGTTGAGGTATCTCAAAGGTTGTGTGAACACTACAAGAATAAGTGGATTTACCGGCCAAATATTTCCGCTGGATTTAATCCCTCGCAAAGTTTCCGCCGAATTTCAAGCAGTTCCGACGGATTTAATCCGTCGCAAAGTTTCAGACGGATTTTTGGCCTTTTCCGGCAGATTTTAATCTGCCGATAAGTTTTCAGCAGATTTCGGCCAAAAAAACTATTTTAAATAAATCTGCCGGTAGTGGTACTTTCCGGCGGATATTTTTCGGAATTAAAATTTAATTTTTTTAATAAAATCCGCCGGTACTGGCTATTTGCGGTGGATTTTCGGCTGAAAAAATTGTGTCAAACAAAATTCGCCGGAATGGACTATTTGCAGCAGAAAATTTGAATTTTAATGAATGCCCAGAATCCGCCGGAAAGTGCCACGAATTCATCGGTAATGTGTCATCCCTTTGTGTCGGAATATTTGAATTTTTTAGAAGTACCACGAATCCGTCGGTAATGTATCAGCCAAAAGAATCCGCCGGAAAGGGCTATTTTCAGCGGGCTCAGAATCTGCTGGTAACGTCGTGAATTCGTCGGTAGGTGGCATTTGTGGCGGATTTCAAATTTAAAATTTTTCGAATCTGCCGATTGGTGGGTTTTGCGGCGGATATTAATTGCTTTTGACTCAAACGGCTCTCTTCTCTTCTCCTCTCTGTAATTCTATTTCTACACTCATTCTCTCCATTTCTCACAACTTCACTCAAATTTGTCTTCTTCTCACTACTGCGAATTCTGTCTTCCTCTCTACGAAATTCTTCCATTTTTTTGAAGGTATGTTTGTTTGATACTTTGACAATTTTAATTTATATTTTGTTTTAAAATATGAGTTAGTTACTAGTTCTGATATTATTTGTTGAGAAATGCTACGGGCAGTCGCCCAAACACTCTCTCTAAATTACTCGCTTTATGATAAGGCCACGTCACTTTTTTTTTAAAACACGTTACTTGTTTACCGGCTCTGCTGGTTCAGCTTTCTAACATTTTTTTTTATTTTTTTATTCAAATCTCAAATGCTCTCCATTGCGAGCTGCGAACATTGAAACCTCGCAGCTTCTTCTCATTCAACAAAAGTGAAACCTTACAACGTCTCTCTCAGCAAAAGTTGAATTTTTTGTTGAAGTACATAGGCATTTTGTAGATGTGAGTTGTCACAGGAAAATCAGTAACTAAGTAAATGTGACAATATTAACAAGATAGAAGATGAAGATAAGTTGTTAGGGTGAAATACACACTGGTAACAGTGATAACAGCAACCTGGAGCTGATAAATTTGAAGAGGACAGCTTGAAGGAATTACTGCAAATAGGGTACAGAAATAATTGAATGAGGCAAGGAAGAATATATTTGAAATGATTGATGCCTTTTCTCATTAATGATTGGCCTATAAATAGGCTAATGATTGTACACCGATTCCTAGGCATATTCTTTTAGGGTTGACAACTCATAGGACAGCTGCAACAAATCTAGAAACATCCAGTAAAGGACAAAATAACAGCTAAATTAACACTGCACTAAGTGCTTCATTCAAATGAAAAACAATAAAGCGAGAAATTCTGAGATAAGCATTATCGCTAGCGAGAAGCGTGACAATACCTGACCTTGGAGAACACACATGTCCTCATGGGTGAAATTCAGGGAACTGATGAAGCAATTGATGGTAAAACTCCCAAGATGCTTGCTCAATTGGCTTATTCTTCCACTTCACTAGGACCTTGGTGGCATGACTATTACCAAGCTTGACCATTTTCCTCTCTAAAATAGTCTTAGGTACACCTTTAGCAAGTAAAACAGCAGCAGGTAGGTTCTGAACAGAAGCAGCAGGATTGGTGCATAATTTAAGCTGTGACACATGGAAGGTGTTGTGAATTGCAGTTTCAGCAGGCAAGTTCAACTGATATGCAACAGACCCGATCTTAGCAGTAATTTCATAAGGTCAAAAATACTTGGGCAGCAACTTATGATGACTGTGTTGCTTGAGAGATGTTTGTTTATAAGGTTGTAACTTGAGATAAACAAAATCTCCCACAGCATAGTGTCTTTCACTCCGCTTTTGATTAGCATGCTGGCTCATCCGGTGTTGTGCCCTCTGCAAGTGAAACTTGAGCAATCGGATAGCCTCCTCTCTAGCTGCCAATGATCTGTCCACAGTTGCAGACTTAGCTTCACCTTCTAAATAGGGCAAGTGAATTGGAGGAGGCTGCCCATACACAATTTCATAAGGTGTAGCTTGAATAGAAGAATGAAAATTGGTATTGTACCACCATTCGGCCAAACTAATCCATTGAGACCAAGAAGAAGGTTTAGCTGAGCACATACAACTCAAATATGTTTCCAAAGCTTTATTCACAATCTCCGTTTGTCCATCGGATTGAGGGTGATAAGCTGTGGATTTGTTGAGCTGAACACCTTGAAGTTTGAAAAATTCTGACCAGAATTTGCTTACAAACAAAGGATCGTGATCACTAGTAATACTTCGAGGCATACCATGAAGCTTAAAAACATGGTCCATAAAAGCCTGGGCTACCTCAACTGCAGTGAAAGGGTGAGATAGAGAAATAAAATGAGCATACTTGCTCAAACGATCCACCACTACAAAGATAACTTGCTTGCCTTTGGAATTAGGTAAGCCTTCAATGAAATCTAAGCTTATATCATGCCAAATGAAGTTAGGAATTGGTAGAGGTTGAAGTAAGCCCGGCGAAGCCGCTTGATCCGGTTTACTTGTTTGGCAAATACCACAATTCCTAATATAAGACTGAACTTCTTTGTTAAGACCTTTCCAATAAAACAAAGACTTAATTTGAGCAACTGTAGTGTCACGGCCAGAATGACCCCCTTGGGGTGAATCATGCAACCACTTCAAAATAATTTGCTTCAAGGATGCATCAGAAGCTACAACCAGCTTCCCCTTTCTTCTTAATTCATTTCTGCACCAAGTATACGAAGGGTGGCTATTTGGATCAGTTGAAAGCTCAGAAATTATCTTCTGCAACATAGCATCAGTGTTCCATCCTTGCTGTAACAAAGTGTACAGATCATGGCCAGCATTATCAAGCAACATTGGTAATAATTCTGCACCTTCTCTGCGGGACAGTGCATCAGCTGCACAGTCTGAAATTCCTTCTTTGTATTGGATATCAAATTCATAGCCCATTAACTTAGAAATCCATACTTGTTGAAATGGAGTACTAAGTCTTTGTTCTAAGATGTGCTTGATACTCTTTTTGTCCGTTTTGATCGAGAAGGGCGCATAGGCTAAGTATGTGCTCCACTTTTGAATAGCATAAATAATAGCCAATAATTCCCTCTCATAAATTGAAAGAGCTTGTTGTTTTGGACCCAAGGATTTACTAATGTAAGCAATGGGGTGATTATCTTGCATCAACACCGCGCCAATTCCCTTGCCCGAAGCGTCTGTTTCAAGTGTGATTTTTTTTGTAAAATCTGGCAGTTTGAGCACTGGTGAGGAAACAAGTGCTTGTTTCAGTGTCTCAAAGGCAGCAACAGACTCAGGTGTCCATTGGAAGGAATCCTTCTTCAACATGTCTGTCAATGGTTTAGCAATAGAACCAAAACTTTTGACAAACCTTCTATAGTAGCCAGCCAACCCAAGAAAACCTCTAAGTTGCTTTAAGTTAGAAGGTAACAGCCAAGACTTCACAACTGCAATCTTTGCAGGATCAGTGGCAATGCCTTCGGGTGTGATGAAATGCCCTAAGTATTCCACTTTACTAGTTGCAAAGTGACACTTTCCTTTGTTGAGAAACAACTTTTTCTGTCTAACAATGTCAAAAACCATGGACAAATGCTCCACATGGTCTGTTAGAGTCTTACTATAAACAAGTATGTCATCAAAAAAGATAATAACAAATTTTCTAAGGAAAGGTGTAAATACATGATTCATTAAAGCTTGAAATGTGGCCGGTGCATTTGCTAAGCCAAAGGGCATTACTAAGTACTCATAATGTCCTCCATGAGTCTTAAAAGCCGTTTTATACTCCTCACCCAAGTCCATTCTAACTTGATGATAACCACTTTTGAGGTCAAGTTTAGAAAAAATAGTTGCTCCTCCAAGTTCATCCATGAGATCTTCAATTAAGGGAATAGGAAATCTATCCTTAATTGTACGAGAATTTAACTTTCTAAAATCAACACAAAGTCTCCATGAGCCATCTTTCTTTTTTACTAGAACCGTTGGGGATGCAAATGGGCTAGTGCTATGTTGAATGATACCTTGGTCAAGCATTTCATGTACTAACTTGTCCACTACATTCTTTTGGATAGTAGAATAACGATAAGGTCTTAAGTTAAAAAGAGGAGTACCTTCCTTGAGAGGGATGCGATGATCAAAACCAGGCCGAGGAGGTGGTAAATCTGTCGGTTCTGCAAAAATATCAGAATAAGCCTCCAACAGAGAAGCTACAACCGAAGGCAGCTGGACATCTTCATTAGCCTCCAACAGATAACACGTAGGCAAGGAGAGCTGCAATTCAGAATCATCCACAGAGAGGAAACAAAGTTCAGCACCCTGTTGAAAAGCTTGAGCAAAGCTTTTGTTGTTGGCTAGCTTAAATGAAGGACTTTTAGCCCCTCTCAATGTAAATTTGCGCCCTTGGGTAGTGAATTCCATATGGAGTTTCTCAAAGTCCCATAGAATTGGACCTAAGGATTTGAGCCATTGAATTCCTAGAATAACATCATAGGTACCTAGGGGCAATACAATCATGTCAGCCGTGAAGGAAGCTTGCTGTAATTGCCAAGTGAAACCTTTGCAAACATATGGAGCATGAAGCTTATGGCCCCCGCAGCTGTAATAGGCAACATATCCACAGCTTCAAGCTTGCAACCAAGTTTCTTTGCTAACTCAAGATCCAAGAAATTATGAGTGCTTCAACTATCAAGCAAAATGTGGAGTAATTTCTTTTGATACATACCAGTCACACGCATAGTTTGGCAACTACAAGTCCCAGTCATGGCATGTAGGGAAATGAGGGGTGTGTCAGGTGGTGTTTGGCCTTCTGGTGTGAGAGGGGGTTCTGTTTCGGGCTGTGCTTGGTCATTGGAATCTTCCTCATCCATTTCAAGTACCATGAGCTGATGTTTTATGTGTTTCAAGTGATGGCCAGGGGTAAATGGCTCGTCACAAAACATACACAATCCTTTGGCCCTCCGTTCGGCCATCTCAGCTGGTGTATAGGTTCTGGAAGTTTGTTTAAAGAGTGGTTTGGTGATGTTTTGGTCATCTGGTGTCGGGTTGGGTTTAGAGTTGGAAGAAGAGGATTTGGTGGACCAGTTAGGATATTTACTGTAGGGTATCTGTGAGGTAGATTTGGAGGATTCATGGAGTTTTGCCAATTGGGTAGCGTGTGCAATAGATGTGGGATTAAACATATGTACGTGCATTTGCGTAGAATGATCCAACCCAGCTAAAAACAGGCTCAAAGAATGCTCAGGAATGATACTTACTTGATTTAAGGCAAGTTCAAAAGAATCAACATAATCTTGAATCTTACTTGGTGTTTAACTCGAACAGAAGCAAATAAAGGATCCTCGTATGGATCTCTGCGAAGCGTCGCGATAACATCACCCGCATCTTTGTTGCCATAGAGGGTAAACATCAAACTTTTGCCGCATGTAATTGAGATGCCATTGCAAGGCAAGACCTTCGAGATGAATAGATGCAAGTCGCACTCGAGAAGTAGGAGGCGTATCATCAAGGAGAAAGAATTGATCGCATTTATAAAGCCAATCCCTCACGTTTTTGCCATCAAAACGAGGGAACTCAACCTTACTGATTCTGGTAGCATAGTGATGGGGAGGGTTGTTTGGTGGTGGTGGAGGTGGAGGTGGCGGAGGGGGTGGTGGAGGTGGATCATTGTTGTTACGAGCCATGCGCAGCCGTTCACGGATTTCTTCCATTCCAACATCCATACGTGCAGCGATCTGGTCAAGACGAGCGCCGAGTTCCTCTATTCTCTCGGTGAATCGTTGCTCCACATCAGTCAAAGAGCGAGTCATTGCCCAGGAACGAAGCCGAAATGATACCAATTGTCACATTTACTTAGTTACTGATTTTCCTGTGACATGAGTGAATGAGGTGGTTGTAGATTTAGATTGAAGCGGTTTTTGTAAGCATAGTTAGTTTTGTTTTGTTTGATCTGGAGATAGCATTGTTGACTAAGATTAAAGGTATGAATCAAATTTGTTTAATCTCTCAACACTGAAATCAGTATATCGAGCTAAGAAAGAAGATCCATAAAAATCAACTCACATGTAAGAAGTGTGCATATTTATTGAGAATGAAAGGGTGACAAGGATATTCATCAACCATCCTCTTATAATACTCTTCAAGATCTTCACTTTCTTTCAAACTAGGAGTAAATATATCATTAATTGTATTATCAGATACACCAAACCCAGTTGCTAAATACATACGAGGACTAGCTACTTCAACATTTTCATCCTCTTCATCTTCTTTTTCTTCCTTAACAACACTCAAATTCTGAATCCCATTTGACCAATCATTATCATTCTCATTATCTCCTTCCTCAATTAAATTGACATCTATAGTGGCTCGTCGGAGGTTGAAGGAGGTCGATCTAGTTGGTTTCTGTGATGAGTCTCTATGATTAGAGCCACCCCTTGCGATGGGTCTCGAAGTGTTGAATTTTCTCACTTTTTTGCTTATTTACTTGTAGGAGGGTGTATCAGCAGCCTGAGGGAGGGTTAACTTGTAAAGCCCGGCTTCACAAGGGTCCAGCCCAATGATGCAACGCCTTTCTTCAAACAAATTTGTTTGACACTTCTTGCGCACCTGAACCCGTTTCTGAATGGCAACACGCAGGTCGTGCACTTGACCCGGAATACTTAACCTCAGTTTCTCTGTTTCACTTCGCCAGAAATGCAAGAACTCTCTCTCTCTCTTCTTCTTGAAACCCTTCTTCTTCTCTCTACTCTCTCTCTCTGTCACCGAAAACCTAGGGTTTCTGTTGCTCTCACCTTCGTCGGTGATCGAAGCTGTAGAACCCCTCCACTTCACTGTCAATGATGATTGTTTGTTGATGATGAACAAAACCCCCAAAGATTTTGTTCTGAAACGCAACCTGAGACCTTCAATCTGAACTTCTCACTTTGCGATGTACAGCAAACCCTAGTTTGCCCAGAACTGCTTGATTCCTTCAATCAAGCTTATGATTCACCCTTTGTAAGGTTGAATCTTCCTTCTCTTTACAGTTTCTTCAATTTTTCTTTCGATTTGTTGTTGTTTGCAGAAACCCTAATTTCTGCACTTTACTTTCTGCAGGTGAAGAACATGAACAGAGACCTTCAGAACTCAAGAAAGGTAAATCTCACACCTCTGTGTCTTTTGATTCCTCCTTTCTCTGATCTGAACATAAACCCTAATTTCACTGTTCTTCTCTTTGCATGCACAATGAGCTTCATCTTTGAAGTTCAACCTAGAATGCTTCTACTTAAGTTATACCTTCAAGATCTCTCTCAGGTAACCAGAAAACTCGCCTTTAAATTTTGTTCCTTTTCTCTATTGGTTTAAGTCACATAAACCCTAATTTCTAACACTGTTTCTTCTTGTTTTGTGAGGTACAATCACCATTTGAATGCACAACTAGAACTCATAATTATGGTAGAAACGGAAAAGCAATGAAACAGAATGAAGGGAGAGTATTAGACAGTAGCAGTAGTAAACTCTCAGAGATTTTTTAAACTGTAAACTATATTAGTTTTGTGTATGTACAAGTGTATATTTATATGATGTTGCTGGGAAATATAGCTATTAGAATTGGTTGTTAGTTTAGCTAACAACCAAAGTTTGTTACAATAACAAACTAGAAGTAGTTAGGTTATTTACTAACCTTTTTTACCACATGTTTGTTTTTGTACAAACCAACGGCTATAAACTGTTTTAATTAGGATAGAGTTTTGATTACACATTTCAACACGAAGTGCTAGGATTCTGGAAAGTTTCAATTTTTTGTTCTTTTTATAATAAATAATAAATAAAAGAGATATACATATTTACCTTTTGGACAATCGGTAACCATCATTGATGGTAAAAAAAAGTAGTAACGTGGCATAATAATGAAGCGAGTATCCGTGAGAGAGTGTTTGGGCGACTGCCACTTGCATTTCTCTTATTTGTTTAGGTATTTCTTGAGTTTGCTTGAAAGTTTGTTCAAAGGAGTTCAGTGTTAGCATCAAGCCAAAGTCTTCTCTTCACTACCGGTTAGTTATCAAAGTTATTATTTCTCATAAACGTTATTTGATGTTATTAGTTGGAATTTCTTGAAAAATTAGGTTGTTATTAATTATTGTTGTTCATATTTTTAGATATAATTAATAATTTACCGGCGGATTTATGTAGTTTGCGGCGGATTTTTGAATTTCCACAGACGTGTTTTCAGCGGATTTTAGGTAGTTTCCGCCGGAAACCGTTTGCTAAGAGCTGTCTACCGGCGCCAAAAATCTGTCGGAAAGTCCAAATTTTCAGCGGTTTTTCGTCTTTTCAAGCGGATTTTTCTCGCTGAAAAATCCCATTTTTCTTGTAGTGGAAGCTTGGACTCAGCTATAACAAAGGAAATGGAGAATCAAGTGGAGTTGTGGGGTATGTAGACTCTGATTTTGCTGGAGATCGTGACAAGAGGAGGTCACTCACAGAGTATGTGTTCATATTGTTCGGTATGACAATAAGTTGTAAGGCATCCTTACAACATGTGGTGGCTCTCTCCACCATGGAAGCTGAATATATTGGAATCTCAGAAGCTGCCAAGAAGCTTTGTGGTTGAAGGGAATTGTAAATGAGTTGGGCATTGATCAATATAGTGTGAATGTGCATTGTGATAACCAAAGTGCAATTCACCTATGTAAGAACCAATCATTTCATGAGAGAACAAAACATATTGACACAAGGTTGCACCGGATCAAAGACATTATTTCTGAAGGGAAAGTTCAGATAAGAAAGATTCATACAGCTCACAATCCTGCTGATTTCATCACAAAGGTTGTTCCATTGGAAAAGTTCAAGCACTGCTTGAACTTATTGAATGTGCTTTGATAAAATGGAGGTTTGGGCTGGGTAATTGCACTGGATGCAGTTCATTTAGTATTGTTTTTGGAGTGCCAAGGTGGAGATTGTTGCTTATGTGGCACTCTCAACTTGTTACCTCACCTTGCAATGATCCTACGTGGCAGATTTTCTTTCCACATCAGCATACCAGAATGAGGGAAGCTAACTATCGGTTATAATAGAAATTCAAGTTTTTGTTATTGGCGCCAAAACAGATTCTAGCTCATATATAGATTCTATTTTTCATTCAGTTGTAACAATTAGATTCAACAATCATTGGGGAGTGGAGTGAAACACTGGGAATCCTAGGAATTGGGAGTGAGGGGAAAACACTTTTGGGGAAGAACAATAAAACTGTGTAACTCATTGGAATTCCAATTCAATTTAAGAGAGGACTATAGCAATTGCTTCGTCCCCCCGAGTAGGCATCAATCTTGATGTCGAACTGGGTAAACAATTCGTTGTGTGTTGATTTCTGCTTAATTTGCCGAATTCTCTTTTTAAGGTTTATAATTGCGCAAAGTGATTATGTGATCAATTCAACAATTCTGTGTTGAATTGATTCTCGATTAGTGGTTCATTATTCGATTATTGTTTTGTTAATTAATTCTATTTCATTTGGATCATCGTTTATCAATCTGTTCATTGTTGATCAAGTTGTGCGTTACTGTTCCATTGAACTTGTTGTCGAATTATCAATCACGCAGTTAATTCAATTCTCAACACCAACTTATTGGAGATGGGTCAAAGGCCCCTTTCATTTGAAAACCAAAAAATTTAACTTTGATAGTTAGGGTAGTGAAGATTAAACTGGTGAGACCTCTAATTTATGGTTTAATCATGTCCTTCGACCCCATGATTGAATCGGATAATGCATAAATGCATAAACATATACTAAATTAAGGAAAAGTAACCCCAAAAGACAATTCCGAGCACGATCAACTGATATGTATTTTCGGTTCAAAATGGTTCAACCCTTAATCAATCCGGCTAAACCGGTTTTTTGGCGGTTCAATCAAATGACAGGATCTAACTATTGAACTAGTCAGTTCTTCGTTGAACCGGCTTGCTTGGTCCAAATTTTAAGACAATGGTGGAACAAAAAAGAGGCTTGTCAAAAGAGTAGAGAATCCAAAAGATCAAAGTCCAAGGATCTAAGGTATTTGTCCACCTAAGTAAAGTCTCTCATTGGAAGAAACAAAATTGATTTCAATTTCAAAGTTATTTTCTAGCTCAAGTTTTATCTAGATTCAAGTTTTTATATGTAAATGTCAATGTGACATGTTTTGCGTTTCGACTTGTTTAAACTTTGTTTTCCTCTCAATTATCGTTTTCAATTTGTACCCTTTTCCTCGAACTTTATCTTGAACTATATACTTTTGGCGCATTTTATTATTTTCCCTTAATTTTGAAATTTGCATTGTAAACTTGCCGTTGGGGTAAACTATCTACAATTTTTTAAAGCTTTGATCATCGTGGCAAGCACATGTCCACGCCTAAATTAAGGTCTCTGAATTCTTCTAAAGCTTTGATCATCGTGGCAAGCACATGCAAAGATTTTTGACTTAATGCATCTGCAAAAATGTTCGCTTTGCTTAGACGATTATGTAGATCTAATTTATAATCCTATATGAATCTCATCCACTTTCTCTATCTCGTATTCAATTAATTTTGGACAATTACATATTTCAAACTTTCATGATCACTAAACTAAACACACAAAACTTAGCACCATAAAAATATATAGATATCTCCAAATATTATGGCTGCTAGTTCTAGATCATGGGTTGGAGATTCTCTCTCATGTTTTCTCAACTATATATCTTGAGGTACAAATTACTAATCTTCTTTATTGCATGAGTGCACAACACAATCATTAGTAAGCAGCAACATAAAAATACTTTGAATGATCTGAAGGGTCCGATAGTATTAACACTGGGGAAGTCTTTGTCTTCTCTATATCTTCTAGAAAGAGTAATGTTATATAGACAAATTTTTACTAGACAAAATAATAAAAACCACATTACAATATCGATTCGTGAGTTTTTAAGCGAAATAAGCAAGCCTACTTTTTCACAATTTTTAGGCCTTTTGACTAAAAATTGTGAAAAATATAGGTTGGTTATTTCGCTTAAAAACAGTAATTGCAGATTAGAATGTGATTTTAATTATTTTGTCTGTAAAAATTTGTCTATATAACATTATTGCCTAGAAACTCCTTTCACAATCTTCAGACCACTCAAGAGGTTTTCCTTTTCACGTCAATTACGCCAAATGTAACACAATTTTCGAAAATCCTTCAATAAAATTTTTTTTTGGTCCAAAAAAAAAAATCCTTCAATAAATCTTATGTAATAACATCCAAGTGGAAAACTCCTCACTTTAGTTATTGGACTTTCCCATTGTGCTAAAAAATGGATATTTCTTCACTATTTATTACATGACCTAAAAATTGTACTTCTTCCAACCAAAACTAACAATTGGACAACTTACCATAAAGCTGTGGCTCCATCAGTACTTAAAGCACAATTTTAATATTTCTGAATGCTCTTCTTTACTAGAGGAATAGATGTGAATGTCATTGATGAAAAAGACAAATTAATCTAACATGGAACTTTCATCTTTATTTTTCAAAAAAAAAAGATGCTCCCAATGATTAAACCCTAGGTATAGGAAAATTCTTTCCTAACATGCAATCCAAATGTTTCTTCAACTAACCTAATTCTAATAAGGATCGATAGGGTTCTTTCTATTGGTTCTCCATTCAGTCTACTCATCGGTTCTCCATTCTCCAAGTGTGTGGCTACTCGAAGAGAAATATCCTTCTATTGGTTCTCCATTCAGTCTAATCATCGGTTCTAAATTTCCATCGCATACATCTGCTTTTGGAAGAAAACAAGTCATTCACGCAGAAGAGAGGCAACAGCATCATATGTGGTGGACTAATTTACAACTGGAGGATCCGTCAAAACCCAGTTTCAACTTGATTCGCTTTATGCATATTTTGAAAAATAGCGAGTTTAGTATGTTGATGTGAACACATGCATGTTGTTGATAACGCATTTAGATCTAGCCATATGTGAATCGAGAGAATATTAAGGAAATTAAACAAAGTTTTCGAACCATTGATCGAGGTAGCTAGATCTCAAAGTTGGTCGGGAGATTACGCACCTGTTTGAAATCTCTTTATAAAAACAATTAATTTTTAATTTTCAAAAAATTTAGAAGAACATATTTGTTCATTTTTAATATATATATATATAACTGAAAACGATTTTTAAAAATCAATTCAAACCAGCTCTAAGCATCTATGGTGAAGCTCATGGTGGAGCATGTTCGATGGTATCAAGAGATGAGTACCTATAAGCACTTTGATGCCAAAGTTTATAAAGTGAGAGAAGTAAGAAATCAGATATTTAACTGGAGTTAGAGCAGTCCATGGGCTAGCCAGCAAGGCCCAATTTTTGTTGGGCTCTAATCCAGAAGATTCGATTAGAATTTTTTTTTACCAAAGATTCGATTAGAATCTAAAATAAAAATAAGAAATAAACTTTAAAAAGTAAACAAAATAATAATAAATAAAAACTATCAAAAATGCTAAATGACCCAAAAAGGTGATCTTGAATGAGATGTGCTTACTTGTTATCTAAATCTATATACCGAATAGCATTTGGATTAATGGTTAAGGTCAGATCCAGCTTAACTAAGGTTTTGAATTCAAATCTAGTTTTCATCATGTAACAGTATTAAATCTTTTGAGAGAAATTTTTTCCACTATTTGTAGTTATACTCGGATAGCGAGATTAGTCACTATAGATACTTGTAGAGAATGTCCAATTTATTAAAAAAAATTATCTAAATCCATAGATGTATTCTCTCACCTACTACATTTTGTTATTATCCATTCGGGAGTAAATAATTGGGGAGCTCAAAGACTATTACTAAACGTCACTGTCCACAGAACAATCTAGAATAGTCAAAACACTTAGAAACATGCGCGTGGAAGTTGAAAATTAAGAAGGAAACTTAATGTTTTGTAACATGCCGCATTAATAAGCACTTAGCGTAGAAAACTCAAATGCAAACACAACCGGCATTCCTTATCTATCTGTTATAACGCGTTTGTCTCACACACGTCATTGGAAGTTTCTACTGCATTAAGGAACCTTATTGTTCCCTTCCCAAATCAACCTATATATACACATTTTTGCTTCCATAATTTTCAATCACATTACTCATAACTTCTATCATCATCCTTTCTCAATCTTATAATTCAACACTAGAAGAGTATCTTCAATTCATCATCATCAACATGAATCACTTCAACAATCAACAAGAAGCCCCTGGTGAGTCTCTCTTTCTTATCTTTGATATATATATATATCATATAGTGTCAGCAAAACATTTTCCATCGTGGCACAACACATATTTTCTATATAGAATTTCCTGTTAGATCCAAATCAATTAATTACTCGTGTGAATTGTGAAGTCATATTTGAAATTAGAGAAATATAATTAGCGACAAAAAAATGTGAAATTCGTCTCTAATTCCTTCACTAAATTTTGTGATAATTTTTCTGTCGCTAATTTGGGTGAGTAAATTAATTTTTCTTATAACTGGGATTAATGAGATGATATTATGATGCAGTATCATATCCTCCACATGTTGCTGCTCCACCACCAATGGGATATCCTTCCAAGGAAGGGTACCCTCAACAACAACAACAACAACAAAGAGTTCCAGAGGAAACTACAAGCAGGGGTGATGGTTTTTGGAAAGGATGGTAAGTTCAAAACCAAAATAAAAATTAACATATAAATAATATTTATTTGTTCTTTCATAATACAGTAACATTATTGGATCTCTTGTTTTTTGCAGTTGTGCTGCTATATGTTGTTGTTGTGCACTGGATATCTGCTTCTAAGTTCTGATTGAATCGCTTCATATCACAGCATAGATTGGACTTGTCATGTCATCACTATTTTTGAATCCTGATGATGCTTTGTAGTTTGTACTGTATTCTTTGTAGTGTGTAGAATAATACAAGGATTTTTATCCTTTTAGACATCATGTATGTATCTATCCATTTTTCATGGATGTTATTTAATTATTTGTTTACCATCTATATGTATATTAAAACATATACTAGCTTCTGATGTAATTAGTCATTGTTTATCATATGATTTTTTTTATCAATAATAAAAGGTTATTATAAGATTCTTTATATTGACAAAATTTGAATGGTTCCTCTAGCTTCTTGTTTCAATCTCAAAGCTTAACATAAATATTAAAATTTTGAAGTTATTCTTTTTCCACCGGGGACTTTTTACAAACGCAAAAAGATACAAATGAAATATATATATATATATATATAAAATATGCTACGCTTTAGTCAGGGTAGTAACCTCTTTGAGTGAATACAGAGTATTCCAAAGTGAAGTTATGTGAAGGAACAGGAACATAGTGCAGTGATCTCTGAGTGAGTATGTGTTTCCTTTGTGTAGAGTAAGGACCAAGTTCTCTGTAGTTCCTAGAGCCACCAACTGAAGGTGAAGGGTACTGGCTACAACACTTTCCATGGACACAGCCAATGTTCGAAAGACAAGCTAAACTGTTTGAAATAAAGCCTCAAAGAAAAGCTCAAAAATAAAAACAATTCCTTATGAAACTGAAAACTATAAAATCTTAAAAGCTTCAGAAACTCAACATTGAAGTAAATGTAGTCAAGGGTTCGTGATCTATAAAAGCTTAAAAACAATTCCTTATGAAACTGAAAACTATAAAAGCGTAATCTTGAAGAATTGCATCAAGGATTCATGATGATATAGCCTTATCATGTGGATTCTCAGCATGTGAAAACTAGAAAGAAAGAAGTAAATGTAGTAATAATAAGATAAATGCAGTGGGTAGAGAAAAAGAGAGGAACTTTACTGTTAACAGCAGAAAATAGCTAGAGATTGTTGAACACTCTCGGTGGAAATCTCCTATGTTGTGGCGCAGCAACAGCGGATTGGGTTAGGTTAGGTTTCGATGTTGGTGGCTTCGCGTCACCTCGCGACGGCGCAGCAACGGCATCAATGGGTTAGGGTTACGATGGCTTTGGGTTCGCAGAAGGGCAGGAATGGATGATGAAGTCGTATTTCGCAGAAGCGCCAAGTACGAGGAAACATGATTAAAATTTAGGATTTTCCATATCGGTTAGCCCAACAACTGATATAAATATATTAAATTTACGTTTCCATATCGGTTAGAACTTCAACTGATATGAAAACTGTAATCATAATTTCAAAAATGTCACCGCCTTCTTTTCCATATCTGTTAGTTATTGAACCGATATAAATTGCTGATGCGGAATCTGTTTTTTCCACTAGTGAGTCAATCCATTTCTCTTTCAGAGTATACATAACAAATGTTAGTCATATATTATTGGTGAAAATCTCAAGTCCCACATCGACTAGTGGTAAGGTCTCAAAGAGATTTATAATGAAGAGGCAACATTCATCTTACAAGCCGGTTTTGTGGGGTTGAGTTAGGGTTAAAATCACATTCTAAGATGGTATCAGAGCATATCCTAGATCTATTGGACCACATATACCATTAAACACGCTACAAGGGTTTATTAGTATGATTTTCTTAATATTCGACAAGGGTGATGTGTATTATTGGGTATATATAGTATCACTTTTTGTAAATTGACGGTGGCCACCACCCCTTTTTTATATAACGTAGTTTCGTCCCTAAACACCTTGCAATTGCAACTAAAGTATGAAGTTTTTAGCTTTTAAGTAGAATTGATTTTTTTTGTCAAAAAAAAAAAGTAGAATTGATTTTAAGACTAGGGTCAATTTACAACGTCTTATTAACCGAATACTAGTACCAAATATAGCAAAGTTGTAGTCAATCTACTTTTGACCAACCCAAAAATAATTCTAGAAGAACTCGCGCCCGACTTTATATGACCATTTTTTATAACTTTATATTCTTTCAACATCTCCATTTAACTTTATTGTCAAAAAAAAACACAATTCCATTTAATCAGACCACAGACATCTATAATAAAAGTTTCCAGTTGGCTATCGAGCCAGTTTATGTGCATTATATTACATGAGATAAATTGTGTTTTCATTTAAATATGGATAACGTTTTGTAGAATTAGTTTAACAAGTTTTATATGTAATCAACTTAGAAATTATAGGTAATTTGAGATTTTTTGTGGAATTAGTTTAAATTCTGTCTATTAGGATATAAAAATTTGCATCACCATTGTTGTGTTGAAATGTAATCAAAAAACCTACCCTAGTTAAAACAGAAATGTAACCGTTGGTAACAAACTTACGGGAAGTTAGAAAGTCTAACTAACTATCTAGTTTGTTAGTAACAAACTCAGTTTGTTGAATAGCAACAAACTGTTTTTCTAGCAGCTAGTTTCAGAGCATATATATACATATTGTACATACAAAATTAAAACAATCAATAAGAAATACTTTACAGTTTAAAAATTTTCTAAGAGTTTTACTACCGCTACTGTGCAAATACTCTTCCTTCAACTTTGTTTCAGTTTTCTGTTTTCTACCACAATTCTGAGTTCTGGGTGTACTTTCAGAGAGTGATTGTACCTCACAAACAAAAAGAAAATAGTGTTAGAAACTAGGGTTTATGCGACTTAAACCAAGAGAGAAAAGAAACAGAATTAAAGGAGAGTTTTTTGGTTACCTGAGAGAGATCTTGAAGGTGTGACTGAAGTAGAAGCAATCTGGGTTGAGCTTCAAAGGTGAAGCTCATTGTGCATGCAAAGAGAAGAACAGTGAAATTAGGGTTTCTGTTCAGATCAGATAAAGAAGGAATCAAAAGACACAGAGGTGTGAGATTTACCTTTCTTGAGCACTGAAGGTCTCTGTTCATGTTCTTCACCTGCAGAAAGTAAAGTGCAGAAATTAGGGTTTCTGCAAACAGCAACAAATCAAAGAGAAATCAAAGGGAAAACTGTAGAGAGAAGGTGGTTTACCTTAGTGAAGGAGAATCACAAGCCTACTTGAAGGAATCAAGTAGATCAGAGCAAACTAGGGTTTCCGGCTTATCGAAGAGAGAGAAGTGTCTGTTGGTGGTCTCAGGTTGGTTGAATCAAAGTAAAACCGAAGGGGTTTTACTACTTCAACATCAACGAACATCATCGGCTTAAAATCGGGCTTGAACGGCGCTTCCATCACCGGAGTGAGAGCACCGTTTTCCGTCGGAGCAGAGATAGAGTAGAGAGAAGAAGAAGGGTTTCAAGAAGAAGAGAGGGAGAGAGTTCTTGCATTTCTGGCGAAGAGAAACGGAGAAGCGGAGGTTAAGTATCTCGGGTCAAGAGCGCGACCCGTGTGTTACCTTTCAAACGGGTTCGGGTGCGCAGCAAGTGTCAAACAAAATTGTTTTAAGCAAGGCGTGGCATCATTGGGCTGGACTCCCTGTGAAGACTGAGCTTCACTAGTTACCATTCCCTCAGTTGCTAATTCACCCTCCTGCAATTAAGCAAGGAAAAGTGAGAAAATTCAACATGGTATACACAGAGCATTGAAAATGATCCTGGGCAAAATACTCTAAACTCTACTCTAATCTTTTACTGTCTTTAAAGTTTTTCTTTCTTTCTACTGTGAATTTTTTTTCTGGCTAACTGTGTGTGTGTGCAAAAGTGCTGCAGATTATACACAAATTCAAAATGAGCAATATTCAAACACATGCAAGTTTTGGTGCACAAGTGCCTACCCTAACTGGTAAAAACTGGGATAGGTGGTGCCACCAAATGGAGGCAGTGTTTGGGTGTCAAGGTGTCCTGAAGGTGGTTAAAGATGGTGTTACACCGCTAACAGCTACCTCTACTGATGAGGACAAAGTGAAATATGAAGATGAAGTCTAGAGGGACTGGAAGGCACTGCATCTAATCCATATTGGGTTAGATGTGATAACTGTGAGTTAGAGGAATTAAGAGTTCCAAGAAAGCTTGGGATACTCTTGATTCTTATTACAATGGGGCAACTGAAGCTAGGAAAGAGAAGTTGGAGGCTCTTAAGGCTCAGTATGAGACCCTTAAGATGAAGGGGGATGAGGATGTTGTAACCTACTGTGGCCGTGTAAAGAAAATTACTAATGCTATGAATCTTAATGGCCTAACACTAACTGATGAAGATATCTGTAGGAAAATCTTAAGATCACTAACCAAAAGGTACTATGTGTGTGTAAATGGACTTGAAGACACACTCAAGGATGTAGACCTAAAGGTGGAACAGCTTCAGAGCAGATTGGAGGCTAAAGAGATTAGGCTCAATCTGGTGATGGAGAACAATGATGAAGATGATACTGCTTTCTTCACAAAAGGCAAGGGTAAGAAAGGTTCTAAGCCAGGTAACAGTAAGTCCTCTTCTAAGCCTAACTCTAGCAAAAGTAAGCCTAAATCTAAACCTAAGTCTAAGAATAAGACTGATTCTAAGAAGAAGGATAAATCTAAGGTTCAATGTTATAGATGTGATAAATTTGGACATTATGCTACAGAATGTCCAACTAGAAAACCTAAATCAGAAGTAGAAGCAAATGTTGCTAAGGAAGATTCTGATTCTGATAGCCCTGTTGTGTTTAGTGCTATAAGTGATAATTCTAAACCTAATACTAGGGCAAAAGTTAAGGTAACTAACATTGAACTTAAGAAAAATAAGGACTATATTGCACTAATAGTAACTAAGAGTGATGGAAGTAGTATTACAGAGATTTGGTACTTGGACTCTGCTGTTCTAACCACTTGACAGTAACAAAGAGTGGTGGTAGATTTCAATCCTCACAAGAGAACTACTATTCTGGTGTGCAAATGATAGATCCCTTCAAGCAGCAATGTATGGGAACATTCTACTAAGGAAAGAGGATGGACAGGTAGTCACCATACATAATGTCTACTATGTTCCAGGTATGAGTTGTAATCTACTTAGTCTAGGTAAACTTGTAGAGGGAGGATTTTTTGTCATTATAAAGGATTTGAAACTTAAAGTTTTTGATAAAAAGGATAAATTGGTTTTAACTTCTCAACTAGCTAAGAACAGGACTTTCAAAACCAGTATTAGTACTATAGAGGCAGAATGCCTGAGTGCTACCACTGATCTTGAAAGTGTTCTATGGCATAGGAGATATGGGCACACTAAATCTTAGTTCTAAAGGCCTAGTGGAAGGTCTACCTAAGATTGAGAAACCTAATAGTGTGTGTACCACTTGTCTGTTGGGTAAACAACCAAGGAAGATGTTTAAGACAGATTTAAAACTAAGGTCTAAACATCTTCTTCAAGTTGTTTACACAAACATCTGTGGCCCATTTGATGTGATTTCAAAAGGGGGGAATAAATACTTTTTATCTTTCATTGATGAGTTTTCAAGGAAAATTTGGGTCTACCTGATCAAAACAAAATGTGAGGCTTTAACTAAGTTCAAAGATTTTAAAGCTATGGTAGAAAAACAGAGTGGAAACATGCTTAAGATCCTAAGGTCTGATGGAGGAGGTGAATTCACTTCAAAAGAGTTTGAAAGTTTCTGTACAAGTCACGAAATTGTTCATGAGGTTACTTCTCCCTACACTCCACAGCATAATGGAGTTGCAGAGAGAAGAAACAGAACAATTCTGGACATGGCCAGAAGCATGATGAAATTAAAAGCTCTTCCAAAAGATCTATGGGGTGAAGCGATATCATCATTGTTTATCTACTTAATGAGATGTCCTACTAGAGGCTTAGATGATAAGGTACACGAGGAAAAATGGGTGGGGATAAGCCTAGTGTTACACATCTAAGGGTATTTGGATCACTAACCTATGGACATATCTAGGATGCTAAAAGGAAGAAGTTAGAGGACAAAAGTAAACCTATGGTGCTAGTTGGCTATCACCCTACTGGTGCTTATAGGCTAGTTGATCCTATGACTGGCAAACTTGAAATATCCAGGGATGTTACTATACTTGAGGATGAGGTTTGGGATTGGGATAAGAAGGAGCAAGCAAGTTCCACTTGATCCTAATGTGAATGATGAGGTAACATCAGTGTTGCGAGAACATCATCAAGGTGTTGATGATGAAGATAGTGATGATGAACCTATTGGAGGTGATGTGCAAGTTGAGAGCAGTTGGTTGAGCCAAATTCACCAAGAGGCTCAACAAGAGGTTGTGGTTGCTAATAATCCTATTAGAGCTGCTAGGGTCAGGAATCTACCTAGTAGGTTGGCTGACTATGATCTAATGAGGGATGATGAGGTGAATGATGATGGAGACATTATTCATTTTGCTATGATAGAAGATTCTGAACCTCTAGACTACACTGAAGCTCTTAAGAAAAAAGAGTGGAAGGTAGCTATGCTAGAGGAACTTAAATCCATTGAGAAGAACCAGACTTGGACTCTAACTAAGTTACCTAAAGGAAAGAGAGCTATTAGTGTTAAATGGGTATTTAAACTAAAGCTTGATCCTAGTGGTAATATAGTTAAGTACAAGGCAAGGTTAGTGGCACGAGGTTTCCAACAAAAACATGGCATTGACTTCACTGAAGTCTTTGCCCCAGTTTCTAGACATGAGACTATAAGGCTTGTGACTGCACTAGCTTGTAGTAGAGGTTGGAAAATGTACCATTTGGATGTAAAATCTGCTTTCTTAAATGGGCCCTTGGAGGAAACAGTTTATATAAACCAACCTCCTGGTTTTGTGGAAAAGGGCAAGGAAGACTATGTATTTCATCTACATAAAGCTTTATATGGTCTTAAGCAGGCACCTAGGGCTTGGAACAAGAGAATAGATGGGTTCTTTGTTCAGAATGGCTTTACTAGGTGTACTGCTGAGTATGGAGTCTATGTCAAAGGTGACATAAACTCCTACCTACTGATTGTGTGCTTATATGTGGATGATCTACTTGTGACTGGAAGTTGTGCTAAAGAGATAGCTAATTTCAAACAAGCTATGAAAGAGGAGTTTGAAATGACAGACTTGAGGAAACTAACCTATTTCCTTGGGTTAGAATTCCTAAGGGTCAAAGAATGAATTGTTTTGCATCAGCAAAAATATGCCAATGAAGTCTTAAAAAGGTTTGAGCTGGAAAATTGCAATTCTGCAATTAATCCAGCTGAGGGAAACCTAACTAAGAAAGAAGAGGAAGAGGACACTAAAGTTGATGCAACTTACTTTACACAAATTGTCGAGTCTCTAAGATATCTATGTCATAGTAGACCCGATATATTATATGCTACTGGTTTGACTAGTAGATTTATGAACTGTCCTATGCAAATACACTTGAATGCAGCTAAACGTATTCTAAGGTATATTAAGAGCACTACTAATTATGGTCTATTTTTTCCAAATGACAGGGCTAAAGGCAGGAGTATCCTAATTGGATACTGTGATTCGGACTGGTGTGGAGATAAAGTTGACAGAAGGAGCACTAGTGGATATGGCTTTCTATTCCAAGGAGCTGCTATCTCATGGAGTTCTAAAAAGCAAGCCATAGTGGCCTTTGTCATCTTGTGAAGCGAGAATATATTTACGCATGCCATCTTGCTACCAATGACTTGGCTTGAAACCTGCTAAGGGAAATATGTATAGACCTATCTGAACCTATAAAGCTGTATATGGATAATAAGTCAGCTATAAGTTTGGCAAAAAATCCTATTTCTCATGGTAGGACAAAACACATCGAAACTAAGTTTCACTATATATATATAAGAGACCAAGTCTTTAAAGGGAAACTGGTTCTAGATTTTGTTCCTACCAGTGAACAAATTGCTGACATTTTCACCAAGGCTCTAAAAGGTGAACTATTCTCTAAGCTAAGGAGGCAATTGAATGTCATTTCATTCTAAATCTCAAGGAAGGAAATGACCTAAAAGCTATGTCTAAGGGCTTGTCTTAGACTCTAATTTTTCTGGCCTTCCAGGGGGTTGTCCTGTGATATATTTTCTATTGCCTTAATAAATTTTCTTAGCTTAGACTTAGATGAGCTTAAGGTAGGGACTGTCTGCCTTAGGTCTCTTAGGGTGTTTTGATTAAGGTAGGGTGTTGAAATGTAATCAAAAAACCTACCCTAGTTAAAACAGAAATGTAACCATTGGTAACAAACTTATGGGAAGTTAGAAAGTCTAACTAACTATCTAGTTTGTTAGTAACAAACTCAGTTTGTTGAATAGCAACAAACTGTTTTTCTAACAGCTAGTTTCAGAGCATATATATACATATTGTACATACAAAATTAAAATAATCAATAAGAAATACTTTACAGTTTAAAATTTTTCTAAGAGTTTTACTACTGCTACTGTGCAAATACTCTTCCTTCAACCTTGTTTCAGTTTTCTGTTTTCTACCACAATTCTGAGTTCTGGGTGTACTTTCAGAGAGTGATTGTACCTCACAAACAAGAAGAAAATAGTGTTAGAAACTAGGGTTTATGCGACTTAAACCAAGAGAGAAAAGAAACAGAATTAAAGGAGAGTTTTCTGGTTACCTGAGAGAGATCTTGAAGGTGTGACTGAAGTAGAAGCATTCTGGGTTGAGCTTCAAAGGTGAAGCTCATTGTGCATGCAAAGAGAAGAACAGTGAAATTAGGGTTTCTGTTCAGATCAGAGAAAGGAGGAATCAAAAGACACAGAGGTGTGAGATTTACCTTTCTTGAGCTCTGAAGGTCTCTGTTCATGTTCTTCACCTGCAGAAAGTAAAGTGCAGAAATTAGGGTTTCTGCAAACTGCTTCAACATCAACGAACATCATCGACTTAAAATCGGGCTTGAACGGCGCTTCCATCACCGGAGTGAGAGCACCGTTTTCCGTTGGAGGAGAGAGAGAGTAGAGAGAAGAAGAAGGGTTTCAAGAAGAAGAGAGAGAGAGAGAGAGTTCTTGCATTTCTAGCGAAGAGAAACGGAGAAGCGGAGGTTAAGTATCTCGAGTCAAGAGCGCGACCCGCGTGTTACCTTTCAAACGGGTTCGGGTGCGCAGCAAGTGTCAAACAAAATTGTTTGAAGCAAGGCGTGGCATCATTGGGCTGGACTCCCTGTGAAGACTGGGCTTCACTAGTTACCATTCCCTCAGTTGCTAATTCACCCTCCTGCAATTAAGCAAGGAAAAGTGAGAAAATTCAACATGTTGCATATGTTTACAGGTAAATCTGATTGACTATTGCATGCTAGATCTACATTTCGGTTTCAATTTTTCCACTACATTTGTTTGCAGAAAGTGTGAGTTGAGGTCGTGAACGCCTATGCGTACATATTCTCTTATGTTTGACTGCAGAAGCTTGACTGCATATGTTTTAAATGCAAGCTGCATTCATGGTCTTTCAAGTGAAGGTTAGACATCAATAAGGTGGTGCTGGAAGAATATGAAAGAACAACACAACAATCCTCAATAAAGATGACCAAAAATATCAAAACTCGGAAAATCAAAGTTGTACCCGTTAAGCTGAATATGTCATTGTCATCTATGAATTCAACTTCTATATTATTATTTTAAGTTTACATGTATCTTGGATCGAGTCTAATATATACATACATATATATATATATATATATATATATATATATATATATATATATATATATATATATATATATATATATATATTAGACTACGATCCAAGATACATGTAAACTTAAAAAATATATATATATATATATATATATATATATATACCAATAAATCAAACTCGATTCGTTTCACAAGAATTTACTCACTACTTTCTTTATTTGCACAAATTGTTTCTCTTTTTTTTTCTTCAATTAATGCACAAATTGTACAATTGATAAAATTGTGTTGCTTTTGTGCATTTTTTTAAACTATTAATAAAATTTAACTTAAGACCCGTGTAGAGCACAGGTAAGAGTCTAGGGTTTAATGGAACCCTTTTATTTCTAAATAAAAACCCCTATTATTAATTATTAAAATTAAAATTCATAAGTTAAAAAGCTTGAATAGCAGCAAAATTATATAATAAACAGGAGAATAAAAAAATTAGCACTTTTTTTTCAATAATTGATATTTGAGATTATAAAGTACAACATAATTAGTTTTTCAATTTTTCCATATAAGCATAATTAGGGCACAAAATGAATTTACAAATCATCTTTTAGTATACAGCTATTAAATTAAATAAATAAAGCACTATAGATAATCTTTGGGTATACGAAGTGAATTATTTCCCTATAATCATAATTAGGATACAAGGTCGTTCAATTAAGTAAATCAATTTTCTTTATGCAGATTTGTATTTCAATTTTCATTACCACCAATTTTTTTAAGCCATAACTATGTAATATTGAACGGTTAATACCAATGTTTTTCTCATGCTTGATGTTGTACCTATCTTTTATATCTCATCTAACCGACATAAATATAAAAAAATTCTATATATCAGCTAACCAATATATATATATATATATATATATATATATATATATATATATATATATATATATATATATATATATATATATCATTTAACCAATTTAAATATATTATTGATTTTAATATAGGGTTTAGGACCTAATATTTTATGAATTGTGTTTAAAAAAAGTATACCCGTATGGCGCACGGGTGATACATATTAGTAAACTTAACAAAAGAAAATAAAATAAAATAAAACTAACAACTATTTCTATTAAAATACTTTTTTGGGTGGGTGGGAGACAATTGGCCGCATAAAATTATATGTATATCCACAACTGCCTTTACCTATATATACCCAAAGAGTCATTAGTCATAATTTATCCCCTAAAAATATTGATTAGGTTGGCTAAGAAAGCTCTAAAAACCAAAATCAATCTAGACTAACTGAATCCTCAA
The DNA here is from genome assembly GCA_020916435.1 of Oxytropis ochrocephala. Lineage (NCBI taxonomy): Eukaryota > Viridiplantae > Streptophyta > Magnoliopsida > Fabales > Fabaceae > Oxytropis > Oxytropis ochrocephala. Next base: position 95,388,712 of record CM037093.1, read on the forward strand.
TCGTCAAGCCAATTTTCATCAACTTTATATCTAATATCACAGTTGCGTAACGGTATTTAAAAAACGAATTGTACCTGAGAAAGTTGAATTGACAATGTAAACTAATTTGCCTGGCTTTGAAAACATTCATACAACCAAGTACTCGGAATATAAAATGGTAAATAAATCGAAGTATTTTTCACTTGAACTTCTTGTTCCCTCCATAAACATCGTTTATTAAAGGTTTCTTCACTGCATTGCATGATGATTGCTAGACTATATTGGTAAAAGTGGACTATTGAATGAAAACAAGTAATGACTGAGATGCATGCTCGCATTCTAAACTCAATCACCATAAGATACAATTTCAACAATAGGTAGAAAGTGGGGAGAATAAATAAATAGCTAACAATAATATGAAAATAAAAGATTGGCAATCTTATCCATCTCACAAAAATGGTTCCTAACAATTGTATCCCTTCCCACATACCTAAACTCATCTCAGCTTTTTATAAAAGATGTTTCTTGTAATTTCTCTCTTAATAAATCTTTTCTTCAACTCAGCAGGGGGGCAGGAGGGACTTCAAGGGTTTTTCCAGCTTGGATTTGTCCCCAACCAATAAGACGCCAATGCTTCTCCACACGTCTACTCAGTGCGATTTTCTCACCCTTGCTGGTGCACACAGGGGAAGTAAGTTGCAACTTTGCCAAGTCATTCTTCACAGCAACCACTCTGGCACCTGTTGACATTGATCCTATGTTCAACATTAGCATCTCTGCTTTGGCAAGCTTTGAAACCTTTCCTTGTCTCTCATCACCTTTTGTCCGGACACCAAGAAGCCGTCGAAGCAAGAAAAAGTTTACCTGCAAGACCAAGTGCAGAATTCATAAACAAATCTTTTCCAGCACAATAGAGGAACTGAGTCTCTCATCTTTCACGAGTCATATCATATCAGAAAAGAGTTCAACACAAATGGTACTGGGTTATTAGTAACAAATCTTGATGACCACCCTAATCCCATCGGAATGGCAAGTCAAGTCAAATGAGGGAGGGAGGCACTAAGATATTACTAAGAGTAAATTACACTCCCCACTAAGAGCAACTTGAATTAACTTTCCTTCCCTCTTATGTCAGTTAAACTATACACTCCCCTCCCCTCCCCTCCCCTCCAATTCAAAACATGTCGGAAAAAAAAATACACTCCCCTACTCTAAGAGAAGCCTGAATTGCATTCTCCACTCTTATGTTAAAATCTACACTTTCCTCTCTTAATAGTTTTTTAAATTTCTAACAACAGAAATCGAACACACAAAGTGCTAAGAAAAGAGTATTGCAAGTCCATTTTAATACATTCAAAATTTGTATGCATATTGTTCTCTATTTTTGATTCACAATATATCATTAATCATTAATATTAACATATAGTTTTAAATCCTATTATAAAATATGAAAGAATGCAAAATAAAATTAAAACCTTGGAAAAGTTACTGAAGCTGAAAAAATATGGCTATTTAAAAATGTTTTTTATATTCTAAATTATTAAATTAATAATAAAATATTCAAGTGTAATTATCATTGACATTGAAATTATAAAGAAATGAATTTTTTTTCTTAAATGGTGGCTCAAAGTTAGTAGATATCATAAAAATATTCATTTATGTTAAAATGGTTAAAGTGTAGTACATATTTAATTATTAAGGGTGATGATTGTAATTCAACCATCTTTTAAGGGAGGGGAGTATAGTTTACGCTAGGTTTTTACTTCCCAAGGGAGGGAGGGGAGCGTATATTTTAACATAAAAGGAGAGAGGAGTGTGATTCAAGTTTCTCTTAAGGGAGGGATGTAATTTACTCTATTATTAAACATAAGCTCTTCAGCCTGATCCGTTTAGTGAATAAGTGGATGACTTGATTAAGAACCAAAATTCACAGTGGCAAGCATGAATGACCGTAGAGGCGTAGACACATTCACCTACCTCAAGTTCCACGAAAACCTCAGGCAGTGATCCAACCTCTCCGAGAACTTGCCCAACCAACCTGTCAGCACGTGTCAATGTGGGGTCCATTGTTGTCCCAACACCAATTAGGCCTCCAGGCACTGCAAATTGTAGCTCATTTTGTTCAGCATATAATGAAACTATTCTAGAATAGATGGGTGTGCATCGGATGTTTCCACTCTCGTCTTTCACAACTATCCCAGGTCGAACTTCGATGAATTGGTTGACCTTCAAAACACCCTGCAATGAACAAATCGCCAGATGTGTTTAAAAAGAAGCAGTCACTATATCTGATCCCAAGACTTGGCCCAGGATCATGAGTACATGGTCTCAACCACTTTGAAATTTACTGTAACAAATTTGGTTGGTTTAGACAAAAGAATCTACTACAACATATGCAAGTTGAATCAGTGCTAATCAAGGGTGATATTTGGCACTTACCCTCAGAATGCTTCCACCGGCTACGCCTCCTTTTATATCATCAACCTCAAAACCAGGTTTATTGACATCAAATGACCGAATTACTATCATGTTAGGTGGAGAAATGAAGTTCCGTTCAGGGATTGGGATCTTTTTCACAATATACTCGCACACAACATCAATATTATACTTCAATTGTGCTGAAATAGGTACTACTGGTGCACCATCAGCAACAGTTCCCTATCAAGACACCAATGAAAAGGGGAGAGTATCAGGTATGTTATTGAATTAACTTGAATAGGGAAACAACCTCTTGGTGAAAAACTTACTTGTATAAACTTCGTAATTGTTTCATGCTGATTGATTGCCACATTTTCTTGAATCAAGTCTACCTTATTCTGAAGGATTATTATGTGCTGTAGACGCATAATTTCAACAGCTGCTAAATGCTCAGATGTTTGTGGCTGTGGGCAGCTTTCATTAGCAGCTATGAGTAGCAAAGCTCCATCCATGATTGCTGCTCCATTAAGCATTGTAGCCATGAGAATATCATGTCCCTGTAGATATTGGGAAAGTGAAAACCAATATCATACAGACGTAAAAAAGAAGGGCTAAATACACATTCAATTAGATACCTGAATCCCAGACTTATCAAAAGGATCCCAATGGAATATTAAAATCCCAAAACATGTCGAAAGGAGTAAAAGCAAAAATTTACAAGACCAACTTTTAAGTGTTCTTAGAGTACAATAAATCTTTCAACTCTGTATTATTGAATGTGAACCACTTCCATAGCATTAAAAGTACGCACAGAGTGAGAGACAATGTTGACTCAAAGTTGGGTGAGACGCACATAGTAAAGAGCAAGAGATATCTTTCTCTGGAGCGCCCAAGAATTTCTCAAAATAGGAATATGTATATGTACAAGCTCTACAATACCCATATTTTCAGGGATTATTGGGAGAGAGAATAAGCTAAGGAGAGAAAAAAATATTACAGTGACAAACAAACATAAAAACAAATTTGTTAGCATATGAAAATAAATCCCTCTATATAATATCCATAATCTAACGAAATCATGCATGAAACGGAGCCCCTAAACAACAAATGATAGTTCAGGACTTTACTGGGCAATCAACAAAAGAAACATGTCTCAGCAATTTCATCCTCGAGTTTTCAAACCCTGGTGCATCACACATAGGATTATCTTCCTTTCCACTTCCATAAGCTCTGCAGAAAATAATAGATCACATTACCAAAAGTTGAAATAACCTGATATATAATAGCAAATGCAAAATAAATACCGACTTGTAGGACATAGGCCTTGGACACCGTTCATCTTCACACTTGTATATTTTTGCATTTGCATAGCCAAGCTTGATTGTAATGTTACGTTCCAACTCATTTTTAAAACGCACAGTCTGCACATCATTCATGGGAAACCAGAGGTAAACAGTATAAAAAATCCATTCTCAAAGCTCAAGGAAAATGAATTAAGAGTACATACTGCATTGTACAATTCTTTTATAAAACGGATAGTGCATAAAAAGGGTAGAAATCTTGATATTACCAAACAACTATGTTACCACTAGGAGAAGATAACCATTTCTTTGTAGAAGAGGAAGGCTTCCATAAATCGAACAGTTAATAAATGAAACTAACTATACAATTTTTCTATGACAAACTATAATCCATATATCCATGTTATTGAAACAATCCCAATTCATAACTCTATGGCAACTCAGATTTGATAAACGTCATGTACCCACCTGCTTCTACTTGGATTGAGTAAAATATAAATTGTTTGCAATGATCTTTACAAGTTTGGACAATGAGTAGATGTTTTTTTCTGTTCGAAAAAATTCAATTAAGTGTAGATAAGCCCATAACAAAAAAAATTCCAGAACACTAAGTCCAAAAAAAAACATATACACAAAGTAAAATATATAGTTAAACACCATTGTCCTCACATCTACAGCCCCTAAAAGATGTAGAAAACTTATGACAAAGGAATACCTGAACACCTGATATTGCTTTCACAACCGTTGACTTTCCATGTGCCACGTGACCAATGGTGCCTGCCAGGATAAATTTCATCATTCATCAGCACGAACAATCAACAATGAAAAGGAAGCTACCATAACTTATTTTATTCAATTTGGAATGACAACAGAAAATCATTAAGCGAGTGAACATAAAAAGCGTGATATTACCAATGTTAATGGTTGCCTGCCGGGATATGACTTCAGGAGAAAGGGGATGCAATTTAGCCACATCCAGCTTACTCAGGTCTTGTTCCATCAACCCCTTCCGCGACATTTTGGCTGCTTCCAATGAAATCTTTAACTGATTTATGACACAATGTTTGATGTTAAATTATCTAGTGATTCTAGTCTGCATGTACATGTTACAGGACAAGTAACCTGTAACCTACACCAGAATCTACATTTTTTGGGTAAAAATATGTATATTACTATGACATGGAAGCTAATTCTCTTACTTCTTGCTGTCTCATAAACAACCATCAAGTAAACTATTTGTGCTTACTGGTTTCTTTACCGGGGAAAAACCCTACATAAGGAAAAGGTTTACAGAAGCCCCTTCTGATTTCAGAGTTCAGAATTCAGACATTTATAAATTGACTCCTTAACCTTCATTTCTGGAGTTAAACCCTACAACTTCAGTAATTCTCTGTGATGGATAAATAATGTCTGTATACTTGAGTTTCTAATTTTATACATAATACATAATAAAGATTAATGTAACCAAAATTGAGGGGAATCGATGTATCTCTCCTTCTCCATTATTTCGATTTCCAACAACAATTAGCAGAATACAGAGCACCACACAGTTGATGACTATTTTTGACTTTGATGAAATCATTATCAAGTGATAGTCAATTTTATGGAATGATACAGTTAACTTTACTGACAGAAAAGGATCTCACTGTAGCCTTATTCTTACAAATTCCAACTCCCATTACCTAATATATATAGACAAGACATCCTAGAAATGAAATGAGCCAGACAAAACTTATAGCATGTTACAAGAAATTGTCATGAAACACAAACACAAACCTCTAATATTCAACTTTGACAGGGTTCCAATTTTATTTCTACCTCAGATTAAACCTTAGATTCAAACATGTTATCAGCAAAAAAGCAAGTATCCTATAATACCTAAAAATACAACAAAATAACATAGCATAACACAGTCACAGCAACAACAATTCAACAACCAAAAATCAAGAGAAGGACACTGTTGATCTAACATACAGCTTCTAATTTATCATCCAAAATAAAATAGCTAAAAAAAACAAAAAGTAAAAGAAAAATTTAGGGATTACCAATTAGTGGGTTTTTCAAGTGGCTGAGTAACCGCAGCTACAAGAACCAAATTCTCCTCTGAGAAATGGAGAACAAAGAAGAGAAATTTCTTGCTCAAGATTACAGAGAGCAAGATTCTCTTCTAAATCGGTTATATGTATCCAAAATTGAACGTCGAATCGAGCTTCGCCTTCGTATATATGGTTTGATGCTGTTGGAGTGGCTAGGTTTTTTCTTGCTTTCAGAAACAGATCGGTTAGTGGTTATGGTTATTAGAACTTGGGTTTTCAGTTACATGGGTTTCGGGTTAAAATTCATGGGCCAATTGGATCATCTTACTCTAATTTTTGGGGAGTTATTAAATACACCCTCAATTTTAGTAGCAGACCCGTGGATTGCTAATTTGCTATTCCTTCAATAAATGGAAATGAATTATCAAGGGGTAACCAGCTCTAAGGCGAACGAACGGGGCAAGGTAGTCGAAAGAAAATCGAAATAAAAAAACCATAATTATCAAGTAAATATGGAAATGAATTATTCATAATCGATTGCAATCGAGTAGTATTTTCTCTTCTGCCAATTAAAAATTTCCAAATTCAAATTATTTTCCACCATCTTTGATATAAAATGAAATAATGTAAATACTCAATTTGAGGTAAGAAGCATAGATTATCGATTGACATTTTCGTTCTACACAATCATTCTCCAAAATGGACACAAATGCACACTTTGATTAATGAATTCTTTTTTTTTTTTACCAAAACAAACTTATAGCATTTCATTCATAATCAAAGAATCAATACAAGTGGAAATATAATACAAAAACGTGTGAGTTAGCATAAGAACTTGATGAAGGTAGTTTCCTAGAAGATAAAAGTAGCTGATAACTCTATTTTATATAGAGTTATTCATCCATTTAAACTTAGATTATTGTTTATTTTCAAGTACATTAATATATAAATATAGCTTATTTATTAATAAACAACATTTTAAAGATTCAAAAGGATTAGGACAATGAATTAGGCAAAATGCACATATCTTGTTAGGTTTGATGTTTTGTTCAGTGCAGCTACTTCAAGAGTGCCCACTTGCGCTCGCACTAGAGTACCCACACCGCTACACTGCGAAACCAAAGACTTTGCACCAAAACATCCAAGGACCAATTTGATGCTTCAACACGATTTGTGACGTCATGCCTAGTCATATGGAGCGAGATCCACTTCTTTGAATCGGCGACGACTATCAAAGACAAGTTGAGAAGCTCACTCACTCGAGGACATGTGGCACTTCTTTATTGGACCACCCCGTGTGAACTTCATGCAAACGACCAACTCGAGCAACTTGCTTGATGGGAGAGTGCGCAACTAACCATGGTTCTCGATCTCGATTGATATTTCGCGCAGAGAAAACCCTCCAAGGGAGGAAAGCTCACTTGCCTATAAATAAAAGTCATATCTTCACTTGCAAATCATCCTTCATCCAATTCTTAAAGGATCACTTAGTTTATTTGTATTCATAGCTTAGGTTTAGTTTTTATTTAAGTTTCTGAAGAGAAGGAAGGTAAGGAGGTGCTTGACAACCACTCCTTTCACTTCTACTTGGAGGAAACTTGTGTAAGGAAATCATCTTGTACTTCAACTTGCGAAACTCATGCAAAAGATCTCTTATTTGTGTAATCTCTATCCTTTGGAGTTCTTTTGTTATATTACTCATTTGATTATGCTCTTTGCAGATTCTTTCTATTATATTATGAGTAATATGAGCTAAACTTCTTTAGTTGAGATGTTGTAGCCTTGTAATGAACTTCTAAGTAAGTAAATGTGGTTTATGTAATGTATGCATTTTAACCCTCGTGTAATACTTCTTTCAAAGCTTATTCTGGAATTGATCACTTTAGAATAGGTAGACTTGTAACAGCAGACATGGGTTACATTTAAGAAATCAAGAGTTAATAAGAATGAGTGTTTGTAACAACATCTTTGTTAAACTAGCTTTAATAAGGAATTGCTTGTTAAAACCGTGTTAAGTCCTAGACATAGGATAACATAGTTCTTAGGGTGATACAGTGGGAACTTAAGAGACAGGAGTGAACCTATTTAGCATGCCTAGACATATGAAGCTTGTAATGAAACTCTGAAGAAAGTGACTGAAAGGCACATACTATTGCAGCTGCATCCAGTGTACCTACACTGCATACTCCACTAAAAACTCTTAGAAGTGAATTACTTGGTTAAAGCATCTCAACTACTTTATCTCACTGATTCCTTACACACATTTATTGTTTATATTGTTATTATTCACTTTGTACACCCCAACCAATTGTGAATAGTGTAGACACACTAAGTGTACACTCTAAATTTTACAAAGCTTTACATAATCCTTATGGGTTCGACCTTTTCTTATCATTATATTACTTGTGTGACTATGTATATTTGCATACTATTTTCCACACCAAGTTTTTGGCACCGTTGTCGGAGATTATAGTAAAATTTTGTTGTTTAGATTGTTAATTTAGTGTTTTATTTTATTACTAGTATTATGTTTTCTGTGCAAAAATATTTAGTGCAGATACACTCAGTGCAGAAGCACTAGTTTATGCCCAGAAATAGAACACCAGAATTTGGTTGTGATCCAGAATAAAGCTGCAGAGATATGTCTCTCCACAGTGATTATGCCTCAGTGAGAGGAGGACCTAACTCTCCACAGTGATTATGCCTCAGTGAGAGTAGATTACAATAAGATCTTAAAAGACGATCGATTAACTTAATAGTGAAGTCTTTGAGTCTGGTTTACCAACCAAGTGTTTCCTATTCGTTGATACTCCTACTAAAAAGTCCATCACGTGAAGTGCTTCAAAGGAGATCAGTGAACGTGATAGTGAACTCTTTTAGTCCGGTTTAACAAGTGTTTCATCTTTGTTCTAACTCAGACAAGAGAGTAAAAACCAATAAGATCTTAAAAGACGATCGGTTAACTTAATAGTGAAGTCTTTGAGTCTTGTTTACCAACCAAGTGTTTCCTGTTCGTTTATACTCATACTAAAGAGTCCATCACATGAAGTCCTTCAAAGGATATCAGTAAACAAGATAGTGAACTCTTTTATTCGGTTTACCAAGTATTTCATCTTTGTTCTAACTCAAACAAGAGAGTAGATCACAATAAGATCTTAAAAGACGATCGGTTAACTTAATAGTGAAGTCTTTGAGTCTTGTTTACCAACCAAGTGTTTCCTGTTCGTTCATTAGGCAAAAAGAATTTGAATCATTGTTTGAAGCATGGGAAAGATGGAAAGAGCTTTTAAAAAAGTGTCCACATCATGGTTTACCTGTCATTATACAAATGGAAACTTTTTACAATGGTCTAGAACCCCAAACTAGAGTGATGCTAGATGCATCAGTTGGTGGTGTTCTTTTGAATATGTCTTATAATAAAGCATGTTATCTCGTTGATAAAATTGCTACAAATAGTTCTAGTTTGCCTACTAAGAGGGTGAGTGCCCAAAAGAAAACCTCTGGGGTACATGAGATTAATGACATATCAGCCTTATCTGCTCAAGTAGCCTCTTTAACTAACATGATCAAACAGTTCACTAGTGCACCTACATCTAGTGTAGCTACACATAAAGAAAACACTGCAGCAGCCATAGAACAAGCCCCTCCAGAAACTACAAGTTGTGTCTATTGTGGGGGAGGCCATCTATATGAAGAGTGTCCTAACAACCCTGTCTCTGTCAATTATGTAGGTTACAATAGGAATAACAACCCTTACTCTAATACCTACAATCCAGGATGGAAAAACCACCCAAATTTCAGGTGGAACAATTCCAATGCACTACACATTTCTGACTCTCTCCTGGATTCCAACCTCAAAACCAACAAAGACCAACCCACCTGCCAATGATAATTCTTTAGAAGGATTGCTTAGATCATTCATTAGTGAAACTAGAACTGTTAGGCAAGCCCAAGATGCATCAATTAAGAACCTAGAGAAACAAGTGGGGCAATTAGCAACTGCTTTGTATCAAAGACCAACAGGTACTTTGCCATCAAACACAGAAGCTTCAACCTCACAAAGGCAAGGTAAGGAACAAGTCAAAGTCATCTCTTTGAGAAGTGGCAAGGATTTAACAGAACCATATGAGCTGGAAGGTATACAGAGAAGGGAGAAAAAAATAATAAAAATGAAAAAAATTCTCAAGATGCAGCAGCACCTGAGGCATCTGCATCTCATGAAGTTTCAACTCCAAGGTTAGTTCCTAAATACCCTCCTCCTCCTTTTCCTCAAAGATTGAAAAAAACACATGAGGAGAAGTAATTCAGTAAGTTTTTAGATGTTTTAAAACAATTGCATATCAATGTTCCCTTGATTGAAGCACTTCAACAAATGCCTAATTATGTTAAATTCATGAAAGATGTGCTTTCTAAAAGAAGAAGACTAGGGGAATTTGAAACTGTTGTTATGTCAAAAGAATGTAGTATGATTTTGCAAAATAAAATTCCAAGGAAGCTAAAAGATCCAGGTAGTTTTACAATTCCTTTCTCAATAGGAAAATTCTATACAGGAAGAGCATTGTGTGATTTAGGTGCAAACATCAATTTGATGCCTTAATCTATTTTCACAAAGCTAGGAATTGGAAATGCTAAGCCTACCACTTTGACACTGTCTCTTGCAGATAGATCAATAGCATATCCAGAAGGAATCATTGAGGATATATTAGTACAGGTTGACAAATTCACTACAAGAATAACCTCGATTTGCCACAAAAGCTTGCCACGGACATAGTCCATCGCTAAATTGCGACGGATTTACCACCGATTTGCCGTCGCAAACGTTAAGCAAGCAAAGCACGTTAATTTGCCATCGATTTGCCGTCACAAGTCCGTGGCAAATGATCTTAAGTTAAAAAACCAAATATGCGTTCTAGCGTTCTTCACATCATCACTTTCCTTCTTCTTTCTCTTTCTTACCTCTAAATCATCAACCCTTCTCTCTCTCTCTCAACCACCACCGCCCCTCACCTCCACCATCCCTCACGGGTTACGTCTGCCTCACCTTCGGTCTTACTCGAAGCACCACCACCACCACCATTGACAAGTGAGTCTCCTCTCTCAGTCGTATCTCCTTTCTCAGTCACTAGCTCTCCTCTCTTCTTCTTCTTCTTCTTCTTAAATGGTAATTGTATTTTCTTATTCTCTACTCCTATTTTACAGAAATACCTCCATTCTTTTGTTGAATTGAAACCCTATCCCCCAATTTTCCAGCATTCAACCGTAACCCCTCCATTTTTGAATCGAAACCCTAACAACCATTTTTGGTAGGAATCAATAGTTGTTAGGGTTTGATTTTGGTTTGATTAGTTGTTGTTGTCAATTCTGGAATATATGGTTCTCTGTTTTATGTGTATAATAACTTGATTGTGGTGTGGCATCTTCCTCAAATAAATACATGTTGCGTTCGTGTTGTAGTCGCAATATCAATGCAAGTATACACGTCGTACAAGTAATAAAGTGGATAAAAAGTAAGAGATCGTTCCCACGAGGATTGGTTTACTCTCAAAGTTCAAGTTTCAAAACACAAGTGAAACAAGTAACAAATCGGCATTAAAAGTTGATGTTAAGACTAAGAACATAAATAAAGCAAGTAAATAAGAAGTTGTTTGTGAATATGGATGAGAGTGAGTTGGATTGTTGCATGCAAGTAAATCTTCTCTAGTCAGACGTTATAACGTTTACACGTTATTACGTACAAATGCTATTCTGTATAGACGTTATAACGTTTGAACATTCATTGGTGAAAAGAGTGTGCTTTTAGGTCACAAAAGCGTCGAGCTTCAAGTACTAGAGAGGTCCATGTCTAGGTTCTAAGTAGGCCTACTCTCGTATTTTAAGTACCCACAAAGAATGTTCTAAGAACTATTATCCATTCTATGTCTAGACTTAGATAAAAATGCCTAAATGTCTTTAGTACACCTTTTCGTTCATATAAATCTTTGAGTTATTTTCATAGACCATGTCTGTACCTACGAATCTACTTATTTTAAGAGGCCAACCTCAAAACAAGTTTGGAAATATTATCATGCAAAGATTTAAAACATATAAGCGTCAATACTTCATAACATTTAACTAGAAATTCATTACATGCAAAACAACAACCCAACTACAAATTGTTTAGCTCATGTTGAGCATCTTTACAGAATGATAAGGAGTTAAAATCCAAATACCATACATAGATGAAAAGACACTAAGTGCAAAAGATACACTTATGTAACCTTCCGGCATGCACGCTGTGTAGACGTTACAACGTCTAAGCCTTACAGTAGTGGTTTGCGAAGAAAATAAAAATGGAGTTTGAGACAAGTAAAATGAAGAAGTCTGTGTCCAGAACTTCTTGAAGCTACTTTCTCTGAAATGGAGGAAGATAGATGATGAAGGGATGGATTGGAGTGATTTCTGGAGTGTGAGCGTGTGTCCTTTGAGAGAGATGAGTCTTCCATATATAGTGAGCTGGGTCACGTGTTGCTGATGTCATTTGCCCACCTACTAAGCCTGTTTGCACCGGTCGATTAATCGCATGCGGTGTTACGAAGTGTGTCATCCTTGTCGACATAGAGTGAAGAGAAGATCTTACGACTTTTAAATCTTTGACCATCATTGCTAGCGCCATGGCGAGATCTTTCCTCTTGCTCTGCTTTGCCTTTCTCTGAGGCGTGGTGAGGGACGTGGCCACGTTTAGCTCTTTACTGCACAAACACAAAAAAGCATCAAAACGCTCTCAAAGGCACCGATTGGTGCCAAAATGCACAGAACTCCTAATTCAGCCCCTAACTACTAAGAAATAAGAAACTAACAGAAAACTAATTAAACTAATCTTATATTGCTAGAGAACTTGCATGATTTATCTTTGAGTGAGCATAAATAACTCATATAAATATGAGTTATCACACCCCCAAACTTAAATCATTGTTTGTCCTCAAGCAATCAAGAAAAAACAAAAATAAACAGAAATGCATGAAATCAACTTCACCAGCAGGTTACATTCTCTTCAATCATTTGATCAAAATCATTCTCAAGGGGCTAATTCTCTACACACTCACGCACCAATGCACAATTACATTCTAGATTCATTACGGCCCAAAGTGAGTGTGTGATCTCTACATTAATTCCATTTCTAGCTAGGTTCAGAAGCTATTCTAGCCTATGAAAGAGTGGTTTCCATTTGGTGAGAGCAAAACATCTTTCAAAACAAAGAGTAGACTAACATTTTCACATAAGACATGAGGGTTAATTTAAAGCATGACAAAGGGTCTTAATTGGATGCTAGGACTAGATTAGTGCAGCTATTTTTCTGACTCACACACACAAATGACTGCAACCCCCTCATTACTGAGCACCTTTCTTTTGATTCACTCCACTTGGAGTTCTTTTTCTCTTTTTTTTTTCCATATATTGGGTAGCCCGGTATTTGTTTCAGGGTATTGCAGTAAACACACAGAACATGTGGATTTTCCACTTATTTGCAACAACACACTCTTTTTGGTCTTTTTGGAGTAGACGTTATAACGTTTATAGATGAGACGTTACAACGTTTGAAACACAGAACACAATACACAACGCACACGACATACGTTATAACGTTACAAGTAGACGTTACAACGTTGCACTCACACCACACCTGCACTAACCATCTTACAGTCTTTGCACCCAGCCTTAGTACGACTTGATATACCCCCAAACTTAGCTTTTACTGTTATTCTAAGTTTTTAATCAAGTTTTACAATCACCAAAGTTCACCAAAACCAGCTTCAGCATAAAATATTCCCTAGCTAACTAGATCTTTTCTCAAAACAGAGTTTGTGTGGGAGCAGCAATCAATTCTATTCATCTAAACATGCATCAGCTACTCACACATACACATTCATCACTAGATTTAGCCCAAAGAGAAATATTTTTAATGATTGACAGAGTAAGAATGTAAACTGATTTTGCATTTAATTTCATGCTTGCACCAAAACAGAAACAAAGACTAAGAACATCAGGATTCTTCCCCCCCCCCCCCCCCACACTTAAGGTTGAGCAGTGTCCCCACTACTTAATAATGAAAATCCTTTTTTTTTTCTTTTTTTTTTCGTAGGGGAGGAACAAACAACAGAACACAAACAAAGAAACTACTAAAATTAAAAAAAACTAAAATTAATCTACTGTAGAAATTAAAGGGCTGAATTACTTGTTTAAAGAACCAGACCTGAGCCTTCCGCTCTGCCTGGTTGGAATGCCTGCTTGTCCTATCACCTTCTTCTTTTCCTTCTTCTTTTTCTCTCCTCCTGCTTCTGTGTTTGTGGTGGTTGTTGTTTCATCAGATCCTACCACACCTGAGCTCGCACCAGCAGCAACTGAAGCTTCAGCTTCCTTGGTCATTTTTGCGCTGCTCTCAGCAATCCTCTTCTTGGCTTCTTCTCATGCCTTCATTGCTAATTCTGCAGGGTTACTTTGATGTGCTGCATTGGGGTCCAGTTGGGCTTTTTCAACCTCTGGCACTTGAGACGTTACAACGTCTTTGGATGAACCACCAATAACAGCAACTTTGTCTTGGGCTTGCTTCAAGAGATGCTCCGCCAACTTCTGAGTAGCCTCTTCCATTGCCTACTCCTTTGCTTTTTCAATGGCAGCTTCACGCTCTTTCAACACTTGCAATTCTGCAAGTTTAGCTGCAGCTTCTTTTTCAGCAGACGTTATAACGTCTGCAGCTCCTTCTTCAACAATGGCAGCAAGGACCTCCTCAGAACCACTAGCAGCAACAAATGTTGCACTAGTAGCAGTGGCTGGCTTTCCTTTGGCACTTTGACCCTTCCTCCTAACCGAAAGTTTTTGTCTCTTGGCTGTGGCTGTCTCAGCTTGCTCTTGCTCTCAACTAACTTGGGTTTCCTTAGTTGCAGCTGCTAATTCTTGCCTCTTCTTCCTTCCAAATGGGTTTTGGGTGGGCACACTTTTGACTCTTGTTCTTTTGGGTGGGGACATTAGCTGTGGGTCTGGATTACTTCCTACATTTGTTGCCTCAGATGTTGCCACGTCTCCTCCCTGCACTTCTTGAGCTGATGATTGTTTTTCAGGTTCAGGTTGGGGTGGGGGTGGTTGTGGAATAGGTTGGTCTTGAGGTTTGGATTGTGGGGTTTTGGGAGTGTTCTGGTCATGGGTGGAGGGTTCTTGAGGTGAAGGTGGTTGTTGTGTGGCTTTTGGTGATGATGGTTTAGGGTTAGTTGTTTTGGGCTGTTTCTTTGTTGGCTCCTTTACTATTCAGTTTCACTGGTTGTCTTCTCACTGGAACTACCTTTTTCCTCAAAATGCTCTTCCTCCTCTTCCTCACTTATGATCTCCATGCTTGCCTTTCTTGATTCATCTACATCATTTTCACTAATATCATCTAAATCAGTTGAATTAAATTCTTCCTCACTACTTACCTTTTTCTGTTTCTTCTTTGTTGGGCTTCTTCTTTTTGCTGGGCTTCTTGCTCTCTTGGCCCTTTCCTTCTTCACTGCCCTAAGTTGGATTGTTGATAGGGGCACATCGTCTTCATCCTCCTCTTGCATCCACTCAGGGAGCACAGGCTCTTCAATCACCATCTTGCCTTTTGACACATGCGCAAATACCTTCTTCTGCCACTCGAACTGTTCTTTGACAAATTTGGCCAAACTCATCTGCTGCTCCACCAGACGTTGCAACGTCTGCACATCAACAGAAGTGGTAGCTCCTGCAGCTCTTACCCTAGCCTTGAACTTTGTTGAGAAGGGTCCTTGGGGTTGCTCCCTCAGTTCAGTGGCTTCAATTTCTACTCCGGCCTCCATACACAGATCAGTAATCAAGCAAGGGAAGTACAAATACCCATCCTTCCTATTCTTTCACTTGTTCATTTCTTGGTTGATTAGCTTACCTACCTCAATCTTATTCTTTGACATAATTGCATCGATAGCAATTAATCTCTCCTTGTCTACCCAGGAGGTGCGAGAAGTAGGTATCGGGCAATGCCTAATGAAATGAAACCAAGTGTTGGCTTCATCACACAGATACCTTTTCAAGATTTTGAACTCGCTTCCATGGTCACCACTCCTTTCCCACACAGCTCCTTCTACACAAATTCTTTCCTTGATTGCTTCCATTTCTGCCATCCCATAAGTCTTCTGCTTTGTCTCCACAGCCTTGCCAAAATACCCTAGACCAAAATAATCATTGATTACCCTCACACTGAACTTCACTTCTTCACCACGCACTTTTGAGACGATTGAGGGCTCTCCATCAGTTCTTTCAACTATTCCCTTGTAGAAGTCATGCACTAGTGTAGCAATGTACTCTTTTCGGTGCACTATGAATTTCTGCCATCCTAACGCTGCGACGGTTGCAAGGAAATCTGAGTTTGGGCTTTCTAGGCTAAATCCCCTTTCTGGCAGTAGGGCTTTCTTCTTTGATGGATTTGGGACTTCTGGAATTGGGGCTGAGGAGGATCTTAGGTCAACATTCTTGCCATTTCCAGAAGATTTGGTAGCAGCTTGCTTCACTTTGGTCATGGTTGTTGTGAAAGGTTTCTTGAAAGAGAAATGGGGATTTTGAATTCTGAGATTTGGAGAAGAAAGAGTGGGGTTTCGGTTTCAGAGAGAGAGAAGTTAGAGAGTGGTTGCAGGTGAGTTGATAATGGTAACTGGCTGATTATTTATTGGGGAATGGGTATGGGAAGTTGAGAAGTGGTGGAGTGGAGTAATGGAAAAAAGTAACCGTTGATTAGACAAGTTAGGGAGGAGGTGACGTCGTGGTCAGTTACCACGCAAGGCTGCAGAGTGAAATGATTTCGGCCACGTCACCACTTACGCCTTTGACTGAGTTTGAATCTGGTTTGACCTCTTTTCTCTTCTTTTTTTTTAAAACTCGCCTGCATAAACAAGCGTGGTAACGTCCTAGCCATACTACAGAGCGTTATAACGTCTACCACACTTTTCTTTCTCCTTTCTTCAGCTTTCATTCCTACAAAACAAAAAATTAACAGACACAAAAATTGTTGGTTAGTCAAAAACATTGGGTTGCCTCCCAAGAGCGCTTGCTTTAAGAGTCTTCAGCCAGACTTTTCCCCTTTAACCTTCAAATGTTGTTGAAAGACAATTGGGTCTTGTCCCTTTCCACATGCTCTCCATGATATTGTTTCACCCTTTGGCCATTGACTTTGAAAATGGTATTGGTCTTTTCATCAAACAAGTCCACAGCACCATAAGGATAGATTTTCACTAGCTTGAAAGGTCCTGACCATCTAGATTTTAATTTTCCAGGAAACAATTTTAGCCTTGAATTGAACAGTAACACTGGTTGTCCTTCTACCAGCTCTCTCCTTTGAATTCTTTGGTCGTGCCATTTCTTGGTCTTCTCTTTATAGATTCTTTGAATTTTCATAGGCATGGTGCACGAATTCTTCAGTTCATTTAATCGCAATAGCCTTGCTTCACCAGCCTTTGTATGATCCAAGTTTAATTGCTTCAATGCCCAATGGGCTTTATGCTGAAGTTCAATTGGTAGATGACACGCTTTACCATAGACTAGCTTGTATGGGGACATGCCCAATGGTGTCTTGTATGTTGTCCTATATGCCCATAGTGCATCATCTAAATGTAGGGACCATTCCTTCCTATTGGGACCAACCATCTTCTCGAGTATTCTTTTGATTTCCCTGTTGGAGATTTACCTGACTTGACCTTTGGTTTGGGGTGATAAGCTGTAGCAACTTTGTGTTTCACTCCATACTTAGCTAATAGGTTCTCAATTAGCTTGTTGCAGAAATGAGAACCTTCATCACTTATTATAGCTCTTGGAGTGCCAAACCGTGTGAAAATATTCTGCTTAAGAAACTTGCTGACTGATTTGGCTTCATTGTTTGGCAATGCCACAGCTTCAACCCACTTTGACACGTAGTCCACAGCTACTAGAATGTATAGATTTCCATGAGACATAGGAAATGGTCCCATGAAATCCATTCCCCACACATCAAACAATTCAACTTCAAGAATATTTGTTAGTGGCATTTCTTGCTTGCTTGATATGTTTCCGGTTCTTTGGCATTTGTCACAGCTTTTCACCAACTCATGAGCATCCTTGAAAATTGTTGGCCAATAGTATCCTGATTGTAATACTTTAGCAGCAGTTCTAGTACCTCCAAAATGTCCACCATAAGGTGCTGAATGACATTGTTGCAACACTTGGAGTTGTTCTTCCTCAGCAAGACACCTTCTCAGTAATTGATCTTGGCACATTTTATACAAATAGGGCTCATCCCAGAAATATTGCTTCACAGTATGGAAAAACCTCTTTCTTTGCTGATAGTTGAAGCCCACAGGTACAATCTTGCTAACAAGAAAGTTAACTATGTCAGCATACCAGGGTGCAGTAGCATCGGACGTTATAACGTTTAACGAAATTGCCATAGACGTGGTAACGTCTTGGCTATTCGCTCACGATATGATCTCTCATCAGGGAATTTTTCTCTTATCTCCTCTTCACCTGCACCTGCATCAACATTCTCAAGCCTAGAAAGGTGATTAGCAACCTGGTTCTCCACCCCCTTTTTGTCACGGATTTCCAAGTCAAAATCTTGGAGGAGGAGAACCCATCTAATAAGCCTTGGCTTTGCATCTTTTTTAGCAATTAAGTACTTGATGGCTGAGTGATCAGTAAAAACAACAACTTTTGCACCCACCAAGTATGATCTAAACTTATCAAAAGCAAATACAACAGCCAATAACTCTTTTTGATTCTGATATAATTCAATTGGGCATCATCTAAGGTTTTACTGGCATAATAAATAGAGTGAAAAAATTTTCCATACCTTTGCCCCAATACAGCTCCTACTGCATAGTCGCTTGCATCACACATCAACTCGAATGGTTTGGACCAATCTGGAGTGACTATCACCGAGAAGCGATTAATTATTAACGCAGCTCTTCAATTTCTTGAAAGCTTCAAGACATTGTTCATCAAAGTTGAAGACGTTGTCACGTTGCAATAGCAGACACAAGGGTTTGGAAATTTTTGAGAAGTCTTTAATAAATCTTCTGTAAAACCCAGCATGTCCCAAAAAACTTCTAACCCCTTTTACAGTTGTTGGTGGAGGTAGCTTGTCAATAACATCTATTTTTGCTCTGTCCACCTCTAGTCCTTTCTTTGAGATCCTATGTCCCAACACAATTCCTTCTTGTACCATAAAGTGGCACTTCTCCCAGTTGAGAACTAGGTTGGTTTCTTCACATCTTACCAGAACTCCTTCCAAGTTATCCAGGCATGCCTTGTATGAATCTCCATAGACTGAGAAATCGTCCATAAAAACTTCCATGGAGTTTTCAATGAAATCAGAAAATAAGGCCATCATGCACCTTTGGAATGTTGCAGGAGCATTGCACAGCCCAAATGGCATCCTTCTGAAAGCAAAGGTGTCATAGGGACAGGTGAATGTTGTCTTCTCTTGATCTTCAGGAGCAATGGCTATCTGGTTATAGCCTGAATAACCATCAAGGAAACAATAAAAATTCTTGCTCATGTGAGTGCATTGCAGCATCGATCAATGAATGGAAGAGGGAAATGATCCTTCTTAGTTGCTTTGTTTAGCTTCCTATAATCCATGCATATCCTCCAGACTGTTACTGTTCTTGTTGGAATCAATTCATTCTTATCATTAGTTACCACAATAACTCCACCCTTCTTTGGCACACACTGCACTGGGCTTACCCATGAACTGTCACTGATTGGGTAGATGATTCCTGCGTCCAACCATTTGATGATTTCTTTCTTTACCACCTCCTTCATTATCGGGTTCAATCGCCTCTGTCCTTCAATGCTATTCTTGGCATTTTCTTCCAAGACAATTCTCTGCATGCAGATTGTGGGACTGATACCATTGATATCGGCCATTTGCCAGCCAATTGCTTTCTTATGTCTCTTTAGGGTAATAATGAGATCATTCTCCTGCTCTTTTGAGAGTTTAGAAGAAATGATCACATGTAGGGAATCATTTTCCCCTAAAAAGACATACTTTAGATGATCAGGTAACACCTTCAGCTCCAATGTAGGAGGTTCTTTAATGGAAGGAACATTCTTCTTGAGATTTGATTCCTCTTGCCCCAAAGATTCATACCTCTTTGTCCACGCCTTGGATACAGGGGCATCAGACGTGACAACGTCTGTAGTGGACGTTATAACGTCTAGAGGAACAGCTTCTTCTGCTAACAATTCTTGTATCTCAGTATTGCCCAGAATCTTTTCCAAATGATCATTGTCTTTATTGAATTGCTTTTGAACCACATGATCAAGGGCAACCACATAAGAACATTCTTCTGTGTTAGGATCTGGATATTTGAGTGCATTGAGTACGTTGAACTTGACTTCTTGGTCGTTGACTCTCATGATCAATTCTCCTTTTTGCACATCAATGATTGTCCTTCCAGTAGCTAGGAATGGTCTCCCCAAAATGATAGGAACTTCCTTATCTGCATCAAAATCTAAAATAACAAAATCCACTGGGAAAACAAACTTGTCAACTTTAATCAAAACATCTTCTAATATTCCCTCAGGATAAACTCTACTTTTATCAGCTAAAGTGAGACTTAAAGAAGTAGGTCTGGCAGTTCCTATACCAAGTTTATCATAAATGGACTTGGGCATCAAGTTGATACTTGCTCCCAAGTCACATAAAGCTTTGCCAATGTAAAAATCTCCAATGGAGCATGGTATAGTAAAGCTGCCAGGATCCTTGAGTTTTCTAGGGAGTTTATTCTGCATAATTAAACTACATTCCTCAGTTAAAGCAACAGTTTTGAACTCCCCTAGCCTTCTTCTTTTGGTGATGATGTCTTTCAGGAACTTAGCATAATTTGGCATCTGTTGTAAGGCTTCAACCAAAGGAAGGTTGATGTGTAGCTGCTTTAACATCTCCATGAACTTGCTGAATTTCTTGTCTTCGTGAGCTTTCTTTAATCTTTGAGGGTAGGGTGGATGAGGATATTCAGGTACAAGCTTAGGCATAGTCTTGATTCCTGGTTCAAGATTAGACGTTGTAACGTCTAGTTTAGACATCACAATATCTGGGGTATCCTTTTCTCCACTTGTGCTTGCCTCCTTCCCTTTCTCTTTCTCCTTCTCTGGCATCTCTTTCTCCACAGGCATGGTTGGTTCAGGATATTCAGTACCACTTCTCAATGAGATAGCATTTACCTGTGCACCTCCCCCATTGTTACCATTTGGATTAGATGATGAAGGTGTTTCAGTTGTAGATGGGAGGGTTCCATTCTGCCTTTGAGTAAGAGCTGAGGCTATCTGCCCAATTTGGTTTTCCAGAGTTTTGATTGAGGACTCGTGAGTTTGCAGAGTTGTCTTACAATCACTTATGAAGCTTTTCATCATGGCCTCCAAGTTGCTATTGTTGTTATTCTGCACATACTGCCTCTGTTGTTGTTGTTGTTGTTGTTGAGGGGGAAATCCTGGAGGTATTGCAAGAGCAGTATTGCTGGCATTCAAAGCATTGTTGTTTCTCCACCCAAAGTTTGGGTGATTTCTCCAATTTGAGTCGTAAAAGTTGGAGTAGGGTCTGTTACCTTTGTTCTGAGATACAAAATTTACAGACTAAGGGTTATAGGGACACTCTTCGTAGACATGCCCTTCTTCACAATAGACACACACTACTCCCCCAGAAGGTGTTGGTTCAACAGCTGCAACAATCTGCTTTTCAGACGTGGCCACGTTTGGATTACTCATGGTTTTGATCATGTTGTCAGGGTAGCAACCTGAGCCGAAAGAGCAGTTACTTCACTTATCTCATGGGCACCAGCCTTCTTTCCAGGAGTAAATCTATCAGATGGCCAATGGGAGTTATGGGTGGCTATGTCATCAATGAGCTTGCATGCCTCAGAGAAGGACATGTTTAGAATGACACCACCTGATGAAGCATCAAGTATCAATCTAGTAGGCTGATCTAGACCATTATAGAAAGTCTCCATTTGAATAACCACGGGAATGCCATGGTGTGGGCACATTCTCAGTAACTCCTTCCATCTTTCCCAAGCCTCAAATAATGATTCCCCTTCCCTTTGTTTGAAGGAGGTGATATCATTTCTCAACTTAGCATTTTTGTTGGGATGGAAGTACTTTCCAAGAAACTTCTCAGCTAGCTCATCCCAAGTGTGAATTGAATTTGGTTCCAAGGAGTTCAACCAATTTTTGGCTTTATCCTTGAGAGAATATGGGAATAGCTTCAGTCGGAAAGCATCTTCTGAGACTCCAGGGATGATAAAATTGCTACACACATCCAAGAATTGCCTTAGGTGTGCATATGGATCTTCTTGAGGGAAACCCCCAAATTGCCCTGCAGTTTGCAGCATTTGGAACATCATGGCTTGAATTCAAAGTGACCTGTATGAAGGGTTGGTCTTGCAATGCCTATTTGCAGATGAGAGGGGTTGAGCACAACATAGTCACGCATAGGCATGTCCCTGTCATTGACCATGTCTTGTGGCCCTGCATTGATGAGTTGCTGCCTCTGCCAGTGTTCATCATCAACAAGTGTCTCTGTATGGGTCTGTGGTCCACGACCATGTCCTCTACCTCCTCTTGGGTTAGGTCCACCTCTAGAGCTTCTACCACCAGTACCATGTTCAGACATGATTGGCGGCTGTTGTTGCTGTTGTTGTTGTCTCCTTCTTAACCTTTGTTGTCTCCTTAGTTGCCTGAAGGTTCTTTCAGGTTCTGGATCGAATTCAGGTGCAGATTCACTCCCTGGTTCTCTTGAACTAGAGCTTGAGTTGGAACTAAGCATACGCTGTAACGTCTACCTGTTCACACACAGAAACAACAAACAACACAGTAAAATTCTTTCAACTAGTGTTTTAATACTTTTTGAACAATAAAAGTTAACTTCAATCCCCGGCAATGGCGCCAAAAACTTGTTGCGTTCGTGTTGTAGTCGCAATATCAGTGCAAGTATACACGTCGTACAAGTAATAAAGTGGATAAAAAGTAAGAGATCATTCCCACGAGGATTGGTTTACTCTCAAAGTTCAAGTTTCAAAACACAAGTGAAACAAGTAACAAATCGGCACTAAAAGTTGATGTTAAGACTAAGAACATAAATAAAGCAAGTAAATAAGAAGTTGTTTGTAAATATGGATGAGAGTGAGTTGGATTGTAGCATGCAAGTAAATCTTCTCTAGTCAGACGTTATAACGTTTACACGTTATTACGTACAAATGCTAATCTGTATGAGGCGTTATAACGTTTGAACATTTTTGTTGCAAAAGAGCTGTGCTTTTCAGTCACAAAACGTCAGAGCTTCAAGTACTAGAGGTCCTATGTCTAGGTTCTAAGTAGGCCTACTCCTGTATTTTAAGTACCCACAGCAATGTTCTAAGAACTATTATCCATTCTATGTCTAGACTTAGATAAAAATGCCTAAATGTCTTTAGTACACCTTTTCGTTCATATAAATCTTTGAGTTATTTTCATAGACCATGTCTGTACCTACGAATCTACTTATTTTAAGAGGCCAACCTCAAAACAAGTTTGGAAATATTATCATGCAAAGATTTAAAACATATAAGCGTCAATACTTCATAACATTTAACTAGAAATTCATTACATGCAAAACAACAACCCAACTACAAATTGTTTAGCTCATGTTGAGCATCTTTACAGAATGATAAGGAGTTAAAATCCAAATACCATACATAGATGAAAAGACACTAAGTGCAAAAGATACACTTATGTAACCTTCCAGCATGCACACTGTATATACGTTACAACGTCTGAGCCTTACAGTAGTGGTTTGCGAAGAAAATAAAAATGGAGTTTGAGACAAGTAAAATGAAGAAGTTTGTGTCCAGAACTTCTTGAAGCTACTTTCTCTGAAATGGAGGAAGATAGATGATGAAGGGATGGATTGGAGTGATTTCTGGAGTGTGAGCGTGTGTCCTTTGAGAGAGACGAGTCTTCCATATATAGTGGTGGGTCACGTGTTCGCGATGTCATTTGCCCACCTACCAAGCTGTTTGCGCCGGATCGACTTTGCATGCGATTGCTACGGTCGTCATCCTTGTCAACATAGAGTGAAGAGAAGATCTTCGACTTTTAAATCTTTGACCATCATTGCTAAGCGCACTGGCGAGATCTTTCCTCTTGCGCTCACGCCTTTCTACAGACGTGGTGAGGGCGTGGCCACGTTTAGCTCTCTTCTTTGCACAAACACAAAAAAGCATCAAAACGCTCTCAAAGGCACCGATTGGTGCCAAAATGCACAGAACTCCTAATTCAGCCCCTAACTACTAAGAAATAAGAAACTAACAGAAAACTAATTAAACTAATCTTATATTGCTAGAGAACTTGCATGATTTATCTTTGAGTGAGCATAAATAACTCATATATGATCTGTATCTTATATTGCTAGAGAACTTGCATAATGAATTGATTTTTCTGGCCTACTTATACTTTAGATGCTTGTCCTACTGCATCATGAATGAAAAGCGTAGTATATCGGTCACCAAATAACTGTATGATCTGTATCTTCCACAACTATTGTCATTAACTAGGAAATAAATTCATGTGCTACATCATTTGTTCCTGTTCATAATGATCTTGATGGAAGTTAATCTTGTAGATACTTCTCAGATTGATACTTTGTTGTTGTGCATTTGTATGTTGGCCCTCTGAGTAGGTTGGTAACTACAAATCAAATAATAGAATTAATGATAATTCTTACCTACTTGATGGTTATTTTTGGGGTTCATATTCCTCGCGATTATTGTTGTTTATATATTTGTTTTAAAATCCTATCCTATTGTATACATATACATATTATCATGAAAATATTAGGATTAATACGATGTTTCCTGATATTTGAAGGATGAGGGGATTCAACTTCTTCTGGGCATTTTCAAAAGGACTTTGAAGGTGGTGTTTGTGCTGAGAATCTGGGTAAGTGGCAAATAAAAGCCATAGCTTGTGTAGTGAGAAATGAAAGAACTGTCTTTGCGTCCAGAAGGTGATGTTATCACCTGAGTCAGATAATGTTCATTCAAATAAGGTTATTTGGAGGAAAGAGTGCATGATGATGATGATGATCCAAGTCATTGTCCAAGATATCAAAGCAAATCATGAACAAGACTTGGCAATACCATACATCTTCATAAGTTCAATTATGGGTTGTGTTCTTCCCTTTATACTCTTAATTAGTATTTAATGCTAGCTAGTCAATGTGAATTGTGTATCTAAATTTGTATAGTACCGTGTGGTTAGTTTGCAATAATGTTATTTAACCCAACTTTTTGACAAAAAAACATACAAATGGACCCCACATCTTCCATATTTGTATGGGCCCCACGACTTCCAAAGAAGAAAAAAGAAAAATTATACTAGTATAATACGTATTAGTATCTGTATCCGTATATTTGTATGTTTTTTTGTCAAAAAGTTGGGCTAAATAGCATTTGGTTAGTTTGGAACTCTAGGGGTTTCTATTTCTTGATCTTTCTTCGATTCTAGTTTGAAAAACCATTATGAGTATTTGTTATGAGGACAATGCTTGTTAAGGAGATGCTTATTTTTAGCTAGCTTAATGTTACTCAGCATGTATATATGTTTGAAGATTTAATTTATTTTTTTAATTTTTTTATTTGCGATGGATTTGCCACGAATTTGCGATGAAATTCGCGACGACTTTGCCACGGATATTTGCGACAGATTTGCGACGAAAACATTTGCCACGAAAAATTTCGTGACAAACGATTTGCGACGAGCGTTTTTGCCACCAATTTTTGTCCGTCGCAAATCCGTGGCAAATGATATTTTGCCACAGAAATTGGCCCTTTTGCGACGGAAATTGTCGTGGCAAACCAGTAATTTTCTTGTAGTGATTTGTGTTTCCTGCAGATTTTGTTATCCTTGACTTCATTGCAGATGAGGAAGTACCTGTCATACTTGGAAGACCATTCTTGGCAACAGGAAAAACACTGATAGATGTGTAGAAAGGAGAGCTAACCGTGAGAGTAAATGATCAAGAGGTGAAGTTCAATGTCTTGAATGCTTTGAAATATCCTACTGAGGAGAGTGAAGAGTGTTCAGCAATTTCTCTTGACCATTTGGTGGAGAAGCAATTCCAAAAGCTGTATGATCACCTTGCTAGTGCACTAGCACCTGATGCAGCTGCACACTGTCTGCAGAGGAATTTATTGAAGAAAGCATTCTGCCAAAGGAAGAAGCTACACCTAAGGTATGGGCAAGAACTTATGAATCTCTTAATTTAGAAGATCCCAATCTCAAAAAGAATTTACCTTCTATAGAACAACCTCCTAAGCTAGAATTAAAAGAATTGCCTAAGCACTTGAAATATGTTTTTCTAGGTGAAGATAATGAACTTCCTGTAATCATAGCTTCTGATCTATCACTAGAACAAGAGCTAGATTTAATTAACACCTTGAAAAGACATAAAAGAGCTATAGGTTGGCAAATGGCAGATATTAAAGGGATTAGCCCCTCCATATGCATGCATAGGATAATTTTAGAAGAAAATTCTAAAAATAGCATAGAAGGGCAAAGAAGATTAAATCCCATCATGAAAGAGGTTGTTAAGAAAGAAATAATAAAATGGCTAGATGCTGGTATTATCTACCCTATTTCAGATAGTTCATGGGTTAGTCCTGTGCAATGTGTTCCTAAGAAGAGGGGAGTAACAGTAATAGCTAATGAAAATAATGAATTAATCCCTACAAGAACTGTAATAGGGTGGAGAATTTGTATGGATTATAGAAAACTCAATAAGGCCACCAAGAAAGATCATTTCCCCTTACCCTTTATAGATCAAATGTTAGATAGGTTAGTAGGAAAGGAGTTCTATTGTTTCTTAGATGGTTATTGGTGTTTGGAAAAACACATGTGCAAGTATACACAGTCCAAAAACAAGTAGTATAAAAAGATCGAACCCACAAAGATTGAAAAACTCACTTTTAAAATACAATATAAAGTAACAAAGTGTAAAGTAACTAAGTAACAAATAATATTGGAGTTTATGTGATCACAACTAAGTTAGATAAGAAAGCAAAGTATAAGTGTTGATAATGCAAATGAGAGAAGTTAGTTGGAACGTCTTCATCAAGTAATTTACTTTTAAGTGTTTGATGCAGTATGTGATGCAGCTGCACTGAATGCTGTTGCATTAGTTATGTGCCTTTCAGTCAATTTTCTTCAGAGTTTCCTTATAAGCTCCTATGTCTAGGCATGCTTTAAATAACTTCAGTCTTGCCTTTGAAAGTACCCACAGTTTCACCCTATGGACTATATTATCCTATGTCTAGGACTTAGCATGGTTTTCACAAAGCTTCCTTTATGTAAAACACTCACCCATATTAGTTCTTGATTTCTTAATTGTAAGCCATGTCTGCTCTTACAAATTTACTTATTCTAAGTTGATCAATCCCCAAAATAAGTGTTGAAAATATTATCAAGCAAGAACTAAAGTACAAACATACATACATGCATCATACTTACTTAAAAGCTCATTAAATGATTAGAACATTCCAACTAAGAAAGATTTAGCTAACAAATAGACATTGCAAGGTAAATATAAACTGAATAGACCATGTTTATATAATAGAAATCACAAAAGAGAAACAACAAGATAGAAGTTACACAAGTTGAATCCCTTTGTATGAAGTCTCCTAGCAATGCACTAGCATTACTCCTTAGCACTATACAAACACTATGAAACCGAAGTAAAGAGGATTTGTTAATTCCTTCCTTTCCCTCTTATAAAATAGAAACTAACTATGTATATTGAAATTTTGATCTAACTTATGGATTGTGATATATTTCCAAATGAAGATGTGAGGTCCTTTTATAGCCTTCAAGAGAGGTGCTTCCTTCCTTCATGTTGAAGTAATCTTGAGTGGATTAGTTGTAGTTGCTTTTCAGAGGTTGATCTCCAAGTTGAAATCTTTGACCAAGTGTATAGGGAGGTCTCATGATGTATAAACATGTGTCCCTATGTTGATGACTCTTCAAAGCTATCCCTATGGCTATGTGTGAATGGTAGGCGCCTACTATATAAAGTGGTTCTGCTTTAGGGGACCAAGCATGAGGTCAGCAATTGCAAGTGGATGCACATGTAGCTAGCTGCTCATTCACCAAGTAGTGCAGATTTGATGCAGGATCAATGCACGGGAGCATTGATCGAGAAAGCATTGATGCGAGGATCTCAGAAGCTGCTTGAACAAAACATCAAACATACCACAATATATCCAAAATGGCCTAATAACAACTATAACCATGCCAATCACTCAAGTTATCATATATCACACTAAATACTATATAAACTCTTTATTATTACTTGAAAGAGAGCAATTTACTAAGTTTAAACATATGAAATACTCTATATAAAATAGAGTTATCAGTTATTCAGGATACAATCAAATAGCAATTGAACCCGAGGATCAACAGAAAACTACCTTTACTTGTCCCTATGATACCTTTGCATTTAGAAGGATGCATTTTGGACTCTGTAATGCACCAGCTACCTTTCAAAGATGCATGATGTCAATCTTTTCTGACTTCATTGAGCAATCAATGGAAGTCTTCATGGATGATTTTTCTGTTTTTGGAGAAACATTTCCATTGTGTCTATCAAACTTAGAAAAAATTATTCAAAGATGTGAAGACACTAATTTAGTGCTTATAATTGGGAAAAATGTCATTTCATGGTAAAAGAAGGCATTGTGTTTGGTCATAAAATATCTAAAAAAGGTCTTGAAGTGGATAGGGTCAAAATTGAGGTAATTGAGAAACTACCACCTCCATCAACAATCAAAGGGATTAGAAGTTTTTTAGGTCATGCAGGATTCTATAGAAGATTTATCAAAGACTTTTCAAAAAATTTATAATCATTGTGTATGCTTTTGCAACATGATGTGCCTTTCAATTTTGATGAATCTTGTATGGAAGCTTTTCAAAAACTTAAAAAGGCATTGGTGACAACACCAGTAGTTGTAACTCCAGATTGGAGTAAGCCTTTTGAACTTATGTGTGATGCTAGTGACTTTGCAGTAGGAGCAGTCCTAGGGCAAAGATATAACAAAGTTTTTTATTCCATATACTATGCTAGCAAAACACTAATTGAAGCTCAAATGAACTACACTATAACAGAGAAAGAATTATTAGCAGTGGTTTTTGCTTTTGAAAAATTCAGATCATACTTGGTTGGCACCAAAGTGATTGTGTATACAGATCATTCTGCTATCAAGTATTTGATTTCAAAAAAAAGATGCAAAACCTAGGCTAATAAGATGGGTTCTCCTCCTTCAAGAATTTGATCTTGAGATTAGAGATAAGAAGGGGGTGGAGAACCAAGTGGTTGTTCATCTCTCTAGACTTGAAAGTGAAAATGCAGGTACAAATGAAGAAATCAAGGAAAGTTTTCCTGATGAGAAATTGCTAGCAATTACCATGAATGCAGCTAGTGTTTCTGCACTCAGTGTAACCACACCACATGCATCAGCACCTTGGTATGCGGATATAGTGAACTTCCTTGTGAGCAAAGTTGTACCAAGTGACATGAATTACCAACAGAAAAGGAGATTTTTCCATATAGTAAAACAATACTATTGGGATGATCCTTATCTTTACAAGATGTGTCCAGATCAAATCATGAGAAAGTGCATTCCTGAAGAAGAACAGCAAGCAGTGCTCATGCATTGTTATGCTGCATGTTGCGTTAAAAACACACTTAGAGCAAATGTACTCTTTCGCAGAAGTAGTATAACAGATTATCGTGTCCACAGGGATTAATTAACAAGTACCAAACTAGTCAAAATTATATATTGTTTAGACGAAGCAATAATTTGAAGGTTATAGAAACTAAAATAAAAAGAAATAAATAGTAAGAACTAAAATACAAGTTTAATAAATGGAGAGAGATCTAGGGTCACGGTTTCACTTGCAAGCTTTAATTCCCTTATGCCAAATTCTACCTGAATTCCCTTATTCTATTTAATTACCAATCCCTTTACTAAAACTATTAACCTGTTTGGTCATTCACGATTAATATTCTTTTTCCTAAATTAACCCTTGTTTGGTCATGCAAGAATTTAAATTCAGGAAAAGCATAAAGAGCAAAAAGGTTGAATGATTGGAAGACTAAATTATGGTTTGGTCATGCCCTAATTATAGCCCCAATTATCCTATAGGTCCACAAACTAATTGCAGTACGATCGCTGATCAACTAATTGATTATAAACATGCAAAGGGTAGTTAATCCTAATCATGTGATAAAAACAATAGGACAACTTACAAAGAAAAGCAACTGCGAGTAAGCAAAGAACAACATCATCAGCGGCAAGAACATCAACATCAACTTACTTACGGAAAAGCACTACTGAGCAGTAACAAAGAACATCGCCATCGTGACAACACCGCTCCAACTGATAATCAGTGGGTTCGTCCAACAGTAGGAAGTGTAAAATGTAACGTTGATGCAACTCTCTTTGATGACAACAGGTTTGGTATTGGTCTATGTATTCGGGATTGTGAAGGCCTCTTTGTTAAGGCAAAGACGATTTGGTTTTATGGTTCCCCACCACCACCACAGGAGGCCGAGGCTTCGGGATTATTAAATGCAGTCAAATGGCT
The DNA here is from genome assembly GCA_020916435.1 of Oxytropis ochrocephala. Taxonomy (NCBI): domain Eukaryota; kingdom Viridiplantae; phylum Streptophyta; class Magnoliopsida; order Fabales; family Fabaceae; genus Oxytropis; species Oxytropis ochrocephala. Next base: position 95,419,112 of record CM037093.1, read on the forward strand.
TCAAGAATTACATATCCAGAGAGTTACCATCGAGTTGGATTGCAAAACAGTGGTTGATGGTATCCGAGGAGTGCGTCGTTCTGTTACCAAATTTGGTATCCAGAGAGTTACCCGTTTGACTACCCGTCACGGGTTTTACCCACGGGTACCCGCGGGTCCGGGTATTTTTCCATCCCTATCTCCCAGGTGAGACAAAACCAACTCTCTCACCATTCATAAGCACTGAGTATTGAACTGTTTCTACACACAACATCATCCCATCAACCCACTTCATATCGAACCCCATCTTCAACATAACTCCCCTCAAGTATCCCCAATCCACCCTGTCATAAGCCTTGCTAATATCAATTTTAAGCGCAAGCTCCCCCACCTTCCCTTGAACCTTGCACTTGATATGGTGGATCACTTCCATAGCAACCATGACGTTATCAAGAATAGACCTATCCGCCACAAAGGCTGACTGCTCTACAAAAATACATTTATAGAGGACTACATTCAACCTATTTACCAGGACTTTGGATATAATTTTGTAAATCACATTACATAGAGCAATTGGTCTCAAATCACGCATAGTTGTAGGATTGCCAACTTTGGGAATTAACACAATATTGGCATCATTTAACATAGGAGGAAACTCACCATTATTCAACCAAGTAACTGCAGAGTGGAATAATTCAGGGCCACAAAGATTCCAAAAGCATTTAAAGAAAGCCAGATTTAGGCCATCCAGCCCTGGAGCTTTATCAGAGTGCATTTGGAATAATGCTGACTTGAACTCACCAATATCAAAAGGAGCCAGCAAAGTTGCATTATCGTCATCTGTCACCTTCGCATTCAAACAATCCAAGACTGAGTTATAATTACTTTGCGCCCCTTCAAAGAGGGTTGTAAAGTAGGACAAGGCAACGGTACCCAACTCCCTCGAATCCTCCACCACTGTGCCATCATCTCTAGTCAGTGAAGCAATAGAGTTACGGCGTCGACGTGCACTAGCCATCGCATGGAAAAATTTAGAATTAGTATCACCATCTCGTAACCAGTGGACCTTTACTCGTTGCCTCCAAAAAGTATCCTCTTGTGACAAAAGAGAATTAAGACGGGTATTTATCTCATGATAACGAGCACTAGCGTCAACGTCATTAGAACTGCGCAACTGCACTCTTCTCTACATTTACTAATATCCAGACGATACCGAGAACGAAGCTTTTCCCCCAACTATCCACTGCACTAATACAATCCTCCATTCTTCGCATAAAGTCAACATCCACACCCCTCGCCCAACTCTCATCCACCACCTCCGTAAGACCATCCTCCTCTAACCACGAGTTTTCAAAGCGAAAGTACGGGGGGTCCTTCTACACCTCCTCTCCCATAGCTGAAGCCAAAGTGGAGTACGATCAGATCTACTAGCAACACCGTTAATAAGACAATGATTTGGGAATAGATCAAGCCACTCTTGAGTAGCAAAAATACGGTCTAGGCGTTCTTCTTTAAAAGCCTCTGCACCCCTTCCTCTACTCTACGTAAAAGGGTGTCCTTGCATAGGGATATCAACAAGTAAACAATCTTGAATAGCCTCTCTGAAACCCATAAGAAGCCGGCTTGATCCGCACTACCCCGCTTATCATCATTAAAAAGCAAGTCATTATAATCTCCCACTATACACCATGGCAACGAATTATCTCTGGCAAGGGTCCTCAAAAGATCCCACAAGTCATGACGCCTACTACTTATCCGGATAGCCGTAGAAACCAATAGTCTCAAAGAGGGAGCATTCACATTATACACCTCTACATCGATAAAATTCTGAGAATAAGAAGTCACTGAGCAGTCCAAGGGATGCCTCCAAAATAAAGCAAGTCCTTCACTCCTACCCACACAGTCAATTGCAAATGCCGCATCAAATAATAGACGGTCTCAAATGGTTCAATTGGATTGAACCTATAAAAATATGTAAGCAATTGAATTGAAAGTAATTAAATAATTAGTAAGAGACTTATTATTGTAAATAAATAATAGTTATCATACCAATATATATTATTTGACATCATTTCATAAATTATTATCAAACTTGTACTAATAAATTATTTTTTATGTATATTTAGATTGTCCTATATTTATTTGAGACCGTGGCATGAAGTTTTTAATATCATGATTGTATTTACCACAGGAAAAATCATTCTATAGATACAACCAGTGGCGGATCTTGACCAAAAAATTAGAGGGGGCCAAAATAGTAACAAATATATAAACAAAAATTAACTATGTATTCATAATAGTTTGTTTGGTTTAGTGGTCAAAGTTGTAACGCCCCGAAAATAATTTGAATATTTATTTAATTAATTACTTAGGAGTTATGTGGTTAGTCATATTTAATTAAATGAATGAGGTGTTTAATTGAATATGGAGGTGAGAGATAGTAAATAAGAGAGTGGTGGTATTATTAAGTTAGGGAGTAGTTGAATTAAATTGAGGGGGGTGCGAATAGGAGCCCACCCATTTAGGCCCAATTGAATTGTTGTGGGTTAAATGAAAGAAATGAAAAAAAAAAAAAGAAAGAAAGGGACCGAGAGAACAGAGAGAGAGACGCGCGCGAGACCGAGAGGAAAGGAGGAGGAGAGGCGACGGTGAAGAGAATGAAGGAGGGGAGATCTTCTCCATCTTAGCACTAGGTAAGGGGCTTTTTAGCTCATTCTCTTCCATTTTTCCTCCTCTATCTATTGATGTGAATATCAATCCCTAATTCCTAGTTTTTGTTGTTTTGCCATTGTTGGGGAGTTGAAGCTCAAAATGGAATTGGTGGTTGTTTTGGTGATTGTTGAGTTGTGGGTGGAAGGAGAGCTTGTATTCTTCAATTTGCAAAGGTTAGGGGGTCTTTTTCATTTATAATAGGTTGTAATATTTGTATTGTATGAAGGTTAGGGTTTTAGAGTGGTTTATTAATTATTTGGTGAAGATGATGAATAGTGATTATATGTTGATTGAGTGTTATTTGGTTTGATTGTTGTTGTGTTGAATTGATTTTTGAGGAAAACACTATGTTGTTGTTGAAATGGAATTGATATGCATTTTTGTGTGGTTTATGAGTGTGGTTGTTTTGTTGTGAATAAATGGGTGTTAGGTGTATTTGGATTGTTTTGATGATATGTTTGTTGGAAAAAAATGAAGTATGAGTATATATGTGCAATAGGTGTATATGACTTAATTGGATAATTGATTTGTTGGATTAAAATGTGTCTAAGTGATGGTTTAGTCCCTAAGAATTAATTTAATCCTTGGTGTGACAAATTAGTCCCTAAGAATTAAATTAATCCTTGGCGTGACAAAATAATCCCTTAGCGTCTAATTAGTCCCAATGTGTCAAATAAATCCCTAAGTACCAAATTAATTCATAATGCGTCAAAATAATCTTTAGGTGCTAAATTAATGTGTGGGGGGTCTAAATGGTCCTTAAGTGTGAAAAGGGTCCTTTATGGGGTGTTTTGGTCCTTAGGTGAGAATTAATTAATAATTGATAAAGTGGTGGTTAATAATTGGTGAAGTGGTGATAATAAATGATAAAGTGTGAGTTAAATGTTGAGGTGTTGGAATTAATAAGCGAAGTGGGCTTCGGCCAAAGCGAAGAGTTAAAAAGCGAAGAGGGCCTCGGCCAAAAAGTGACAAGTTGTGTTATGGTGATGTTTTGAGTGATGTGACAATGAGTGTGGTGGTAATTGATTGTGTATGTTGCATTGTCATAGTGTCGCATAAAGCATATGCATAAGCGAAGTGGGCTTCGGCCAAAAAGCGAAGTGGGCCTCGGCCAAAGCGAAGTGTTAAAAATAAAGCGAAGTGTAATGGATCCACATGCATATTGCATACATGCATAAACTCATACATTCATGGGATGCTGTTGGTACGTAATTAATTGATGATGGGTGTTCTAGTAATATACTTGAAATGGTAAATGTCTTAATTGTGAACAGTTAATGGGTTGGATTGCTGCTTGATTATAATGCTTATCTTACTTGCTATTATTTATGTAAAGAGACTCACCCTAGCATTTTTATGTTGCCTGCTCTCGTGGCGACAAGCAGGTGATTCCGAGTGAAGGTGTCATGCCCTGGGTTATTAGTCACTCGATAGTAACAGGGGATGGGGCTCTAGTTACCTTCATTTTTATGCTATGTACTAAAGCTGTTTGAATTATGTCTTGAGTATGTTGAACTCGGTTTATTTCATTTGCGTTACAAACTATTTTCTGGATTATTGTAAACATTAAAACAGGTATTTGAGGGTCTTGACCCGCGTGACTATGAGATGTTTTTCGCACACTCGATGCGTTTGAATATTTAAATATGTTTTGAATGATGTTCTGTTAAATGTACCACCCTCTTTGAGGTGCGTGGATAAATTTTTGAAAAACTCTGATTTTTATTAAATAATTAATAAGTAGCAGAAGGGGGTGTTACAAAAGTTATCTATGTCAATTTTAATGTCATTAGTTCAAATCTTGCTTTATGCAATTTTTTATATTAATTTTTGAGAAAAATATACAAATAACTGCAAAAAAGAGATGCGGTCATCACAAGAATTGAACTGGGGACACTCAATACGCTAATAATGCTCTTAACCTCTCAGCTACTAATACTTTTATTGTTTAGTCTTCATTTGGTTCTATATATTCTAACTTTGAGTACATTTATATATTAACTTTATGGGAGTCGGGGGGTACCGTGGCACCCCCCGGCTCCCACTAAGATCCGCCTCTGGATACAACATTCCTGTGTGGGTAGGAGTGGGGGGCTTGCTTTGTTTTGTAGGTATCCATTAGACTGTTCGGTGACTTCTTATTTTCAGAATTTTATCGATGTGGAAGTGTCTAGTGTGAATGGTCTCTCTTTGAGACTTACTAGTTTCTACGGCTATCCGGATAGTAGTAGGCGTCGTGACTTTCAATCCAATTGCTTACATGTTCATATTTACATATTGTAACATATAATATATAGGTTCCCAATATTTTGTTTAACTATTTTACACGACAATAATACATTTTCCTCAAGCAATAAAATTAATAATGAGTCAAGCATATATTTTCAAAATATTCATTCTAAAAAATAGTTGTTGTCTCAATGACGACAAATACTACGTTACAACTGTATGCAAAGGCAACAAAATCATAGATTATTTTAACCAAATTAATGACATCTAAAACCTTTTTAGAAATTACAGGGACCAATGTGCCCTTTTTTTAAAAAAATTAGAAAAATTTAATAAGGGATTAATTTGGGCAAAAAATGATATTAGGTGTCAATTACATTGACAGTGGACAATTAATGTGCCACATAAGAAATGTTTACTAACGATTTTAACTTTTAATAGACGGAGAGATTTACTTGTCCCAATTTAAAAATGTTAGAAATGGAGACTCAATTGTCCGGTGATGAAATGTTGGGAACCAATTTAGGTAGGGATGTAAACAGGGTGGGGCGAACACGGGTACCAACTACCCACCCTGCAACATATAAATGAGACTCGTTCCTGTACCTATGTCGGTACTCGCGTAGCGGGTATTGATTGGGTATTATCTCCTTGCGTACCTAGAGATACTTGTTAGAGTTATAAAAAAAACTTTTATCAAATAAAATTTAAAATACTATACAAAATTAATCTTTTGAATATTGTTTGTTTCCTTCATTTATATAAGAAAATTATGTATTTAGTTAGTGTTATCAATTATTTACTAACTTATAATCATTAACGAATGAAAATAAAAAAAATACTACAATTACGATAATAGGTATATATGTTACGGGTACGGTACCCGCACAATACGTCATTACTTGGTCCTACCTCGTTTATTGACAGGTATTTTTATTGCCCGATTATTTTGCCTTGAGTGCCCATTAAGGGACCCGCCTCGTGCACGTCACAAGTTTTACCCGCGTGTGTGTTTTTTTTTTTTGCATAGTCTTTTAGTTTCAAAAGAAAAAGAAAGAAATTACGTATACGGGACAACAATAATATTGCAATCAATCTTGACCAAAAAAAAACCATAATATTGCAATCCGGTTTCTGATTTCATATCGCTATCTTTTTGTTTCGTACAAAAATATCTCTTTTTGCCGCGACAAAATGCTATCCCTCCTATCACTCGCCGGAACCGGTGCGGCCATTCCGGCGAGCTTTTCCGGTGAAATGGGTCAGCCCAAAACCATGAGTTCTCCAAAACCCAGAAAGGTTTCCACTTGTTCGCGCAAAAAGGGACTTCCTTTACAACGGCACAGCATCAATGGTTGGACTTTGAAGAAGAGGAGAAACTCACTTTCGAGCTTTGCATTCAGTAAAGAAGCCGAGGACAATTCTTTCTCGGTATAATTAACATTACTGCAACGGTTTTTTTTTTCCAAATTTTCTGGTGTTCATTTTATTTTAGATATTTGGTTCCATGGAAAGGAAAGTATTGGAATTTGGAAGTATACTTATGCATAAAATATGTTGATTAATGTGATTTTGAAAAAATTGAGAACCCCATTCCTGTATAGTTGTCCTTCTTTGAAGTAATCCATTATCATATATTCATATTTGATCAGATATGTGTATTATATAGACAGACTCAGTGTAAGATGTTTAAGACTTTAAGGTCTTCTGCTTGGGACTTGGCCGCTTGGGTACATATCTATAGACAATTTTCTGGTTTGTACCTTATTTGTGAGTTAACTATAGAGGAGTAGAACAGAATGTAAAATACTTGCTTTGAAGTCAGTGGTTAACACACTCCATCTTAAGGGACAGACAGACTCGGCTAGTTCCCGCATTCAATTCCGGACGATGGAACAAATTATAGCTAGGCTTGACTTACCTCCCGGCTGAACTCTGGATTAGTTTTGGACACCGGAGCGAGGTAAAGACCTCTAGACCCAAAAAAGAACAGAATGTAAAATACTTGCTTTGAAGTATTAACTAATGTTAGTTCCCCAATTCCACCCCAACAAAATTTGTGTTTTAAGGAAAAATAGAGGGGGAATAGATCCCCATGAGTATCTAGAAATTTCATTCTTTTGTCATTGTTCTCTTTTCCTTTGGTTAGAATCTAGTTCCCTTTATGAGTTTGTTTCGTTTGTTTTATTTGTTCGTGTTGAATGAATTCGTAGTCACAATGGTTCGTGCTTGCATCAAATTTCAACTGACTGCTGTTCTGTTTAAATTTTGAGACTTTTGTAAATTTTGTTGCAAAATTGCATGTATTGTGTGATTGATGATCCTCATTAAGGGCACATATGTAACATACACTGTATACTTTGCAGGATATAAGTGAAGATAAAGATACTGATGATATGTATGATGAATTATTAAATAATTATGGAAAAGTGGTATATAAGAGTAAAGACAGAAAGCCTGCTAGTGCAGAGGTTGATGATGATGCTGAAAGCCTATCATGTAAGCTGATAAACAGTTTTCTCAAATAAATTTGCTACCACCTTGTTTATATTTCTTCTGTAATCTATCATTTTAGAAGAATCATCTGTCATATTATCTGAAGCATGTTAAATTACATGTGAGATTCTTGTGAAGGAATTTTTAATTATGTGGTATCTCAGAAGAATTGGTTTATGTTTGTTTTTTTTATCTACTACCAGTAGATTCAATACCATGTTGTCCTTCTATAAGATTATATCGTTTTCCTCTTAATAGAAATATACTATCTAGATTAGCCCTTGTGTCTGTAAAACAACTAAAATCTTTATTTCTTCGTACCCGTGTTTGTGAAACAGTTTCGAAAACTTGTTCAGTTTTTTGTTTTAACATTTCTACTTGAGGAAGAGAGATAATTACACTTTTGTATGTCAAGTACTATCTAATTGTCAAGTTTTAACTATTGTGTATCTAGTTGCTGTGGAAATGGCCAGAGTTGCAAGTGAGGTTAAAGCAGGTGATATAAAGGTCTTGTTTGTGAAGCCGCTAGTTTATTGGACTCGATTTTTTATCATAGCTACAGGATTTTCTCGTCCCCAGGTCGATGCTATCGGGTATGAGATCTGTCATTGATCTTTTAATATTTATCTGGCATGCTTGAGGATTTTCTTTGCTGTGCTAAAAGTGTGATATGCGATATATTTATCTTTACGTTGCATTTTAGATCCAGAATCAGAGATCTAGCTGAGAAGAAATATGGAAAAGTTCCAACTGGAGACTCAAAACCCAACTCATGGACCTTGTTGGACTTTGGTAAGCAATTGGCATGACATTAAATAGAAATTCTTTTATCAATTAACTGAAGACTAAAGTTTTAGGCGCCATCACATTCCATTCTCCCGCTAAACAGGTTCTACGTGACGCTGCCACCTAAGATGACCCAAACGTGTATTTATCCTTAATTCCATGTAATATACAGCTTTAAACATGATCTGTTTCATGATGAAAAGAAGAAAATTTTAATACTAAAAGGAATGATATTTTCTTTGATACGTTATCCATCTTAAAGACTTAGCGAAGAACTGATCTTTCATTACCAGAACTACATCAACACAATAAAAGCCCTAATTGTCTGCATATTACCAAAGAAGTCACTTGAAGTTGCCAATTGCTTTTCTAGAAGACATACCAAAGATACTGTTAGGAACCAATATGAGAAAATAGGCCCAAGTAGGGAATTAGCTGATTACTTGCTCAAGCCCATCATGTGGGGTATCTTTGATCATTTCTGAGGGTTGGGCAGAGGGTTTTCTTCTCTCTGAAGGAGCAATAGCTCTGGGGTTACTGATGATAATCAGATAATAATTAGATTACTGATGACATTTAATCATATCCACAATGACTCGTGTTGATCTTAAAAAAATCATAATTCGCTTGTTTGATTTAGGATTTGAATTTTGATATTAATTCGTATAAGTTTATGTGTTATATTGCTGCTCTCATACGATTTTCTAAATGTATCGTATGTATCTTCATATCCCATATGGTGTCTGTTATTTCTTGGATAACCAGAATGTTTTATACCCTTATATTTAAATACTGTCTTATGATTCTTTCTTGATCACAGGTGATGTTGTTGTCCACATATTTCTTCCCCCACAGAGAGCTTTCTATAACTTGGAAGAGTTTTACGGTAACGCAACGCCAATAGAACTGCCTTTCGAAAATCAACCGCCATTTCGAAACTGAGTGAGCCTATGGTTTATTAATGATGTAGACAGTTGATGGTCAGCTTTGAGAAAGCAAATAATCACTGCCATTTTTCGTTTGTTTGCATGATGAGCATGATGTGAACAATTCAACGCGCTTATCCGTACAGGATTTTGCTTTCTTTTAGATGGTTGGAAATGGAGAATCATTCTATGGTGGAAAGGAAAAGGCCAGAATTAATGTATTCATTTTTTTTACAAATATCAAAATGTACATTAGAGTTGTATTTCCTCTAAGAAAACTGATATATGGGTAGTAAACTAGAAAAGTAGATCAGAGTTGTTTTTATTTATCAACTGGTTTTCTGGTTCTGTGAATCTATCTATATGTATAATGTATTTAGTTTAGTTTGAAATTTATTATATTATATTTTGTCTAAAGTTTGGTATATGGGTTATTCACACTTTAACTTTTCCTTTGTTTGGTTTGAGTTGCAATGGTTGTCTCTTTTGATAAAATTGACAATGTTAGAGTGAATAAGGAGTGCATTAGATTGTTGGTGAGGGTTGTGAGAATGTGGTCGGTTCCTATGTATAACAACCTCAACCAAAGCAGCTCATTAGAACTAATATGAGCAATAAAGATTGGAAGGAAATGGATCTGAAAGCAGTGAGTGTCATTCGGCTATGCTTGGCCAAAAATGTTATTGCCAAAGAACTCTAGGAGAAGCTCAAGGAGATGTAGCAGATGAAACGTGTCTCTAACTGAGTATATTTGATAGAACAATTTCATACACTGCGAGTGAGTGAAGGCACAACAATCTTAGATCATTTGAATGTTCTCAATAAGATTGTCTCAGAACTAGAAACATTAGCAGTTCAAATAGATGATGAAGATAAGGCTTACCTGGTCTCTTCCATCATCCTATGAAGTCAATCTTAATTCATGGGAAGGAGAAGATATTCTTTTCTGAAGTTATCGGTAAACTCTTTTCAGAGGAGAAAAGGTTGAGTGAAAGAAATAATTTCATACATGAAAACTCAACATTGGTAACTAGAAATTGGAAGAAGATGAAAAGAAACTCAACAAAGGAAAGTCGTGTATGGTGTGGGCAATTAGGCCACCTATTGCCCAAAAGAGGAGCAGATCCGACAAATTTCTCCAAAGATAATGCAAATAGTGTTTCTCTTGGTGAGGCAATGAAAATATGTTGAATTGTCAGAGATGTGAGCAACTTGTTTTTGGTATTCACGGGGTTTAGCTCTTCTATAAATAGATGAAAAGGGGAATGAAGGAAACACCGGAGGGTTTTTTCCTTTGTATTAGAGAGTTTTCCACGTTAAATATTAGTGTTCTTTATTTCTGTAAATTTTATGTGATTAAGGTGTTCTCGTGTATTCATCTAAACTTGTTTTCGCACAAAGATTCTACTGAAGAAAATTATTTGTTGTTTTCATAACAAAAGACGTTTCTTTTCTTAACACTTACCACTACCCTAATTGGACATGTGTGACTCATGATCACACCCAAAAGGTAAACATGTACATCACCCCTTCATAGGGTTGACACATCATGTTAAGGTTTAAGGAAAGACTCAAAGTCAAACTTTATATTTTGTTTAAAAAGAAAGCTTTTTTTAATACCTTCGGATCCTGAAATTCCTTTCAAGTTTTTTAGAAATAATAATTTCCATTGATATAGAGTTTCACGATGACTATCAATAAAAGTAGTGGAAAAACGTTATCTCATGCTTGTTTATACTTGTCATGCCCAACTTTTTACATGATCAATTATATGCTTTTTTTATAGGAAAATGTTAGTGAGGTGGGAAATATTAATTTTCAAAGTTTGAACTTTAGACCTCTTTCATGCAACTCCTTAATATCTCTTTCTTGCCAACTAAGCTATCTATAGCCTGTAGGGACATGATCAATTATATGTTGCTATGTTTAGATTGAAATGTAGAAGTGGGTAGAACTTCAAGTTGTAACAATGATGGTGAGGCATGCCCTATTGTCAAAAATTGTCGTTTATAAATAAGTTTTTTAGAAAATACGACGATATTCCAACATTTATGATTAGTTAGTCATGCTTTGTTTCAATTTTTGGTGTTTTTAAAATATTACTTAGAAATTTTGTATGTTAAAAAAATGAAATATAATACTTGATTTGATCAATTCCTAATATTAAATTGTAATTTAGTTTATCTAACGGCACTTGATTTTATTATTGTATTAATGGAACAACTGTGAACACTAGTTCTCTAAGATGCACGGTCTACACCAACATAATATGGCACTAATGGTAGACACTTAAGTCGAGAGTGGATTCCCTCATGTTAGAAAAATGCATGAGGGGGTCATGTTTCTAATCTTCATCACTAGATTTCTTGTTTTTATTTTTTTAATACATTATACACTTACTTTCTCTCTCCTGTACGTATTAAATGAGTGGTTGGGATTCAACATGACAGAAAATAACATGAGAGAATCATTTCCCCACTTAAGCCCATTAACCATTTGGTGCTAGGCTTGATCCCTAACGATACATATGATAAACATTTGTTGAGCGGGTTTATTTTTCTCACCCCCTCCTTCCCTATCTCACCCCATAATATCCCAAATGGACAAAAATACCCTTACTTTTCCCAAAAATTACATGGTTTGTAAAAAAAAAAAAAATTGGAATTTGGAATTACCTCTAATTAGAAAGATTTTCGAATTACCTCGAAATGAGGTAATTCAGTTCACATTTGTGAACCGGAATTACCTATTTCGAGGTAATTCAAAATTACAATTTTTTTATTTCGAAACGAATAATTTAGGCTAAAAAATCGGTTTTTGGACAACATACTCGATCGTAATGAAACCACGACCATTAGAAGCGAAAAAATCAAGAATCAAGACTCGTAGAAGGGACTTCTTACGGGACAACGACCTCAAAATCCCAAATTCCATCGTTTACTATTTTTACGATTTTTTTAATTTTTCATAGTCTCCAAAAATCTAAAAAAATTGTATAGCCTTATTTTGGTTTTGTTAGATTTTTAGTGGTGTTTTTATATTTTTTAGAGTAGTTTTGACTATTTTTAGTAGCCTTTTAGTAATAAAAATTAAAACAAATCGTATATATACGCACCGCCTGGTCTGGATTGGCGGGATGCCCTGATATCGCCCGTTCACCTACTTCACGTGCTTATTTTGATCATTTTTAGACATTTTGGACCCATAGTTGTATTTGTACTTTCTATTTTATGTTGGTCATTTTATATATTTTGACGTATTGTTATTAAATCGTAAATCGTTCGTATCATATTTCCAATAAAACGCGTTTAAATCTTAAGACCAAAATATAAACTTTTAAAAAAAAATTAAAAATTAAAATTTTCGGAATTACCTTTTTTAGAGGTAATTCCGAAATTTTTTTTTTATGAACCGGAATTACCTTTTTATAGGTAATTAGAAAGTTTACTTTTTTTGAACAGGAATTACCTTATTTTGAGGTAATTCCAAAAATTTTAATTTTTTTTTTTTAAAACGCATGGGGTATTATTGGCATTTTTTGAAATATGGGGGTGAGATAGGGAAGGAGGGGGGTGAGAAAAATAAAAGCCTTGTTGAACAATGTCAACCGTTTAAATAGATTTTCAATACCTCGAAGGATTACTCACCTCCGTCACCGTAGAGGATACATTGGTTTACCAAAAACCCATTAAATTCACAGAAACAGCATTTATGTACTATCATTAATCGGTTCATTGCAACAACTTTCTTTTAGCTTCTAGCACACGACTTTTTCTGTTATAAGCATATACGAATAAATTAGGAAGTAGTCTCTGAGAGGGGGAACATTTTTAAAGCAAAATGAAAGATTAAACCATTTGCAAGCAACGCTTCTGATTTTACAATTGTAATTACATGGTCAAACATCAAGCTACATTTTTGCATAACATTTTAGTATAATTCAGCTGCTTAATGATAAAAAACTAATAAACAAGGAAGGCTGCAATGCTATCCCACTCATTTAGCATTTGTGTTCACACACAGGTTTAATGACTTTGTTTCAGCTTGACATAACTCAAGGGCAAAACTTGTTTAACAGTCACTGCATATCTCCAGATGAAAATATAAATGGTTTCTGCATAATCATGATCGAGTCGAGAAACTCATAACAAGAGCTCTTCATTTTATAGATACTGGACAACATGACTTCCATCAGCTAGAGCATTCAAGTCTACCTTTCATTTTTTTTGATCGACTGGTGTCTCATAATCCTAAGAGGGTCTAAGACATCTTTTGTAAATCATCTAGAGAATTCAATGCAGTATGTGTCTTTTTTTTATCTGCTTCAACCGCACATATAAAATGGCACATTTAAAGACAGGCATAAATTCTAAAGCCTGGCCACAGATAGGTTCAGAGCCCCACTGAGAACCATAGGCTTATCCTCATAAGGCCTTCACGACCTGATCATATGTTTCCCATATGTTAGAAATCAGGGGGACTGATTCCTGCACACACCAGAACATGTACATAATCTGTTAATATCACCAGTAAGAAAACATAATCTAATTGTTAATGTAATCATAAAACAACAGACAGTGAACTTATCAGATGCTAAGTAGACCTGAAACAAACAAATATAGATTCAACACAATAATGTCTACTCTGCACAATTCTAAGAGCCCTCCATAATCTAGGCAATGCGACAACATTTGTTCTGATTCTTGTATCAACTACTGATCATTATATTACTGGAAAGTACCTATCAAACTAACCTCCACTTTCTGCTTTTAACTTTTTGATCTTTTAATTAGTTGTCACAAGGGATGAAAGTCTATCACTATCACTATCTTATATATTTATCTGCATTTCCATTCTTTCAACCCTCCATTTTTTCCCAAACGTCCATGGTCCTTTTGATTGTGTAAGAGTTCTCAAAATGCTGCTAAAATTGTAGTTCTGCAGCATTGAACAAATTAGGTGATGAAGAGAATTCAGTTAATTACAACAATGTGACTTAATCATTTATGTTAAGCTGCAACTTCCCTACCCTGAAAACAAAATATGCATATCTCAGCTTTGAATACTTCACAACTATTTGACATGAAAGATGTAGATACAAACTAGATTATGCATGTTCATATATGGACATGAAACTTGCAAAAGGATAGTTACAGTTAAAGATATCTGAGTGTTGACTAGCCTGTCCATGTTCTGATGGGCTTCTGTCCAACCAGGTTCATATGCCTCAAGGAAACCCAGCTTTGCCTTATTAGGCAAATCATGGGGATGCACAAATGGTACTCGGTGGCCAACCTATCTCCATTCGTATATTTGCACAAGGGCTGTCGAGGGTGTGAATGTGACTTTCACATTCCTTGAGATTACAAAATCGCAGCTTGATGCCTTTCTTATCTGCAATGTCTTGGACCCTTTCTTTCAAAAACTCGTTGTGCCTCAAGCCTTAACCTCTTGGAAGGAGGCAGAGGTTTGCTTTTAGGATTTTGCTTCCTCCTCCGAACCGGTGTCTTCATAGATCCTGTACCAGCATTTCATCGATCCAAGGACCTGCTGTTAAAAACTTTTCACTAAGGACTATTCTCAAAGAGCAACTGACACTAGTTGAACATCAATACAGTCAAACAAAGGTAAAATGAAAATTTTTCAACCTCCACCAAACATGGACATCTGAGTTTAATTTTCAGAATATCAGTAAAGAAAATGTTACAGTTCTGCCTGAAAAATAATCCTAGTGCAAAGTTTATGAATTCTTGACCTTTTTCTGTTCTTTTTGAGAAAATAAGCATTTTGCTGAAGTGTTTGAGAGCTCTGAACATTATTCAATCTAGTCATTCTTCTGAGCTAAGTGCTTCCCATAAAAATTGTTGGAAAAGGAAAATATCTCCTATTTAGGTGCAGTATATTTTTTGTACAAAATTAGGAATCAGCATGTCATATTTTCCCATTCCTAGTTTTCATATATTTTAGAGATTATAAATCCTGAACATATAATTTATCATGCTGACAATTTCCTCAATCAACTCAAATTCTTTGATCCATTTCAAGTTTGTACTAGAGCTCTCAAGTTATGGACCTAAACTCTAAAAGCACGATCCTTCTTCCAGCCATCTTTAAGGCTAGAAGTAGAACTCCATCCAGACATCTCTAATATGCCTTGCCACCAAGCTAGCAAAAACTAAAATGGCAGAGG
The DNA here is from genome assembly GCA_020916435.1 of Oxytropis ochrocephala. Taxonomy (NCBI): domain Eukaryota; kingdom Viridiplantae; phylum Streptophyta; class Magnoliopsida; order Fabales; family Fabaceae; genus Oxytropis; species Oxytropis ochrocephala. The sequence goes on from CM037093.1 coordinate 95,434,430, forward strand.
GTAAGGGGGCACCTTGCTTTGAAATTGAGTCTGTAAAGTCAGCCCATTCTGTTTTATAACCTACCTAAACAATAAAAATAGAAAGAAGAAAGGAAACAAAAAATAGAATTGAACCAGTTCCATTGGAAATATGTCAGTAAAAATATGTATCTATAAAACAATAAATAGTTATGAAATAATGGTTTAGATTTGACGATCAATAGTTCTCACAGATGGATTTGAACCTTACAAAGCACTCTTATAAGTGATTTTTCAATTTACCACGAAACATACTAGATATAGTAAGATAGTACACATATATAACATGGGCGTGTGTGATGTAGTGGTCTGATCTTTTGCCCACATGAACATTGACATGAGTTCGAACCTCACCCCAACAACCGTGATTTTTAGACACATTCACATTGGACAAGTTCAACCAATGAGTTCGAACCTCACCCCAACAACCGTGATTTTGGGTGATCCTCTTATTGATCTTTAAAAACGTACTCGGCATACTAGAGTAGAGACCCTAATCCAATTTATAATTTCCTGAGGTTCCATCATTTGTCACCACCACCATATTATGCTCTTATGTTTTCCTTGTCTTATATTCCACCTCCTAAAACTACAAGTGCAGCCCTTTCTCATTTAAACTAGAGACAAGACATGATTGATGCGATGGTTACTCTTGAACATAGTAGCACATGGACTTCCTCTGCCCCCAAGGAAAGCAATTGTAGGCAGCAATGGGTATATATATATATATATATATATATATATATCCTTGGACATTTCGCCTAGATGATTAAATTGACAGTCTTAAAGCTAGACTTGTTGCGAAATGGACACCAAAGTATGCGCCCAGGTTACAATGATACATTTTCTCTAGCAGCTAAGATGAGTTATGTTCAGAAAAAAAAGGTTCCCCATTCACTGGCCCTTCAATTTTTTCATTCTAGTTCTTCCCATGGTTGGAGGGATGTAATAAACGTGTTTTAGTATACATAAACTCATTTGAACATAGAAAGATTCTTATATATCTTATATATGGCAATCTTGGAGGGAATGGCAATCTTTTCCAAATCTTGTTTTCATCAAAGCTTTGGGAAGCTTACTGCTTACTACTATTGCAAATCAACACAGGCGTCATTCAAAATCAATCAAGGATGTTTTTAAACTAAAGTTTGAAGAATATATGTGACCTACAATAATGAATTAGATTCCAACTATAATTAAAATGCTACATACCATCGTGTGTTGGTTGAAAATTGAAGCACTGGAAACTGGGCCTGTTAAAGAGATGATCAGTTGGATGAGATCTTTGCATAAAATCATCCACAGGGATAGGAAGCTGGAAGCAGAGCTTCAATTCCATAACCTGCCGCTCTCATTTCGGAACAATCAAAACTGGTCATTGATTTAGGCAAAAGTTTGAAGGCTAAAGAACATCGTCCATACAAATTAGCCTCCATATTAACCTCAGTTTTGTGCAATGCAGGGTTACATATCCTGCAGTTGCTTGATAGAAAGCAAGCCCGGGATAAACAACAGCTTCCTGAGGCCCCAAATCTCCATCCACAAGAATCCACCGACCTTGAAAGTCTCTTATATGTAAACCCGCCCTGTCAGACTTAACAAGAGATATCAAGCTTTTATCAACCGTTATCGTGGTCAGGATACATATTAAACTGGCCATCTTCTTGAGTAACTATATTATGATGTTGTGACCCTGAAAAGAAGGTCTTGCATGACAGCAAACAGACAAGACTGAAGATGAAATTTCCCTGTTTCTCAAGGAACATTATCCAGTATTTCTGCAAATGGAGAGCTGCGCAGATTCAAATGGAAGCTAATTGCATCCAGAATATCCCTTGCTGCTTTTCCAAATAAAGTAAATATATCTGGCAAACCGCGGAGGGAACTCAATTGAGTTGTTTGGTTCTGATGGAGTCAAACCTGGTCTATAATCATAGCTTTCTTTCCACAAATGAGAATCCGCATAATAACCAGGCGTTTTGGACCACTCATGAGACTCATTAGTATGGATAATATCTGTAGGTGGATATGTTTCTCTTTGATGGAAATACAGGCGTGCAGATTCTAAACCAGATCTTAAAAGAGCTCCATCACTTGATGGAAACTGGATAATGACAGCTGAAAACTGAGCTAGTGATTGCGACAAAATTGAAACCGATATTTTATATGAATCAGATGGTAATCCTTCCGAAGGAACTAAATCAGTGAGCTTCACACGACCCAAAGACGGCAGGCCACTGCCTGCCATGAATCCCTCAGTCTTCCTGCTCCTCAGTCAACACAAACGGAACCAATCAAACTGTCATATAGAAGAAGAACTATTAATCTCGGATCAAAAACTCATAAGAAAAAACATAAGTTAATTAAACCTTAAATGTGTGACTGTAATAATAGCACTAAAAGCATTAGTATCATTTAAGACTGGGAGCCAAACCATCATATCAGTTTTCTAATTATGAAAAGATCGTGTAAACAGCAAACATTAAATTGAGTTAAAGAAAATGCAAAAGAAATAACATGTTCTCAAATCTGGGTGGGACCTGTATAGTCAATTCTGCAACAACAGCAAGTTCCCAATGTGACTGCTGAGTCAAGCTGTATATAAAGAATAATTAACTTCCAACGTTGAAATTGAATCAATTTCAAATAAAATTGGCAAGTAGTCATTAATCAAGCCCAAAATCTTCCAAGGGAAAAGATTAAAGCTAAACAATTAACTTCAAAGAGTCAAAATATTCAACAATATGATATGATAGAATAAGTAAAGCATAATTAGAGTAAAGGATGAGCGTCTTTGTATAATTTTGTTACAAACTAAATTTTACCTTATTGTATATGCCTTTTTCGTTTGTAAAGATTAACAGATGTAGGAGTGTTCGCTCTTCAACTTGTTCTCTCTGTAAGAAGTGATTGTAAATCAGGGAAACACCCAGAAGAGAGAGACCGATTTGGGAACGAATGTCCTTCAAATAAAACTTCAAAATCGAAAACCTTGACAAAAAATTGCAGGGAAAACTGAACCCTAGAGAGAGAGAGAGAGATGGTGCAGATATAAATATGGATCGGGTCGAGAACGTTCAAGCTAATGGACTATGTTGTGCTCGGCTATTTGAATCCGAAAATCAATTTATTAATTTATTTTAGGTTTTAATTTATTAGGCTTTACGATACATATCGTTTTTAAAGATTTATTTTGTTTTATTTTACTTGTCGTTTTCAAAGTTTAATGCATCATTAATTATTGATTTGTCAGTAGTATACTCAACTATTTATTGCAAACAGAGAAATATGTAGTGTAAAATAATAAATGGTTAAGAATATTCTAGAAAAAAGATTAACATTTCCATCAAAAGTAACAAAATTTATTGATCTTTTTGATATATGTAAATTATCTTAAAATAACATATATTATAGAATGGAGGGACTAAAAATTAACCAATCATATAAGCGACCGCAATTGAGTTTTGTTATCCCAAATGTTAAAAATATTTGGTGAACCTTACTTGAATGAACTAAGAAATAGGGATTTTTTTAATATGGAAATAAAAGTAGAGATAACTATGTTTGTAGTCTTTACAAAATATAAAATTTTCAGTTTTAGTCATTGATAAATTTTCTTTCAGCTTGTAATCCTCACTTATATCTATGTTTTTAATTTTAACGTGTTTGGTTATGTAGTGATGAGAATTGATATTGGCAAAATTGATTTTATAGAGTTGATTTAGTTAAAAGAAAATAAGTTGAACATAAAGTGATTTTTTGTTTGGATTCATTTACTGAAAAATGTGTTTTTTATCAATTCTTGCTTTTTTTAAAAGCAAATGTTAGTGGAGGTGGGGGAATGTTAGTTTCTGTAGTTTGAACCCTGGACCTCCTTCTTGCAACTCTTTCATGTCTCTTAGCTCGCCAACTGAGCTACCTTCCTAAAAAAATTACTTTTAGGTGTAAAATTACCAAAATGGGTCTTAATTCAAAATTATATTAGAAATTTAAAATTTAGATGTCAAAAAAGAAAATTAAAATTTAATAAATTTTAAAGTGCAATATCTAACATACTAAAATATTTTTGGTAAGAAAATCATTTAGAAAATACAAATTTTTGTTATACACAATAACTTTATATTAATCTTTATATTTTAAATTTAAATTTATGTTGATATGAATTATTAGTATTAAAGAGCTCATTACTTTAGCTAACATCGTTAACTTAGTGGCGTAAGCTACATTGGAACACAAGGGGGTCGAATTGATGGTCTCAGGTTGGATTTCCGCAGTGGACATACTCGATGTTGGCCAGCGCGAAATTTACTCCTAAACATGACTAGAGGTTAGTCTTTCGTTGAAAGCGTTCGAACACTTCATAGGTAGCCACCAATTGTCCGAACAAAAAAAAAAGAGCTCATTACTTCCACATAAAAAAAATCCCATTATGCCAAACCCTAAAATGAAACACGTGTTCCTTTATTCCTCGTCACAGCTCCATTACGCAAAATCGGCTCCTCCTTTTTCTCTTATTTCTTTTTTTTTCTTATTCTTTACACATGAAGTTCCTCTTCCTCGCGTTAATTTTTCTTCTTCCTCCGCACTTCACAATTTTCTTCTCTACACAGTAAGATTTGAATGAAAATTGTGAAAAATAGTGAGAAAAATCATAAATCTAGTCGGAAATCAAAACTGTGATAGGATCAAAGTTGGGAAACTATGTATAAGGTGTACATAATCGATTTCAACTGAAAACAGAAGCTACATGGGGTTGCTTTTGCTATAAGAAATTTTAAGAGGCAAACCCGATTTTTCTTAATCTACCTAAACATTTTGTCAATCGAGAAAAATTGCTTCCGACTAGGCAAACGTGAGTTAGGGTCCTCTCAATGTGCAACCAAACACATGTTGAGTCTCTATTTATATCTTTATTCACACTTTTGGCTTACGGATTGCATGATGGCACCTGTCATGGAATATTTTAATGACTAGAATGTCAAATTACTTGATGTGACTGTTGATTTTGCATCCTAATTATTAAAAAGTGTGACGCGATAGGTGATTGTGTGGAAATTCGCTAGCCAGTCGGGAGCCAACTTAATGTCCGAGAAACACAATTTGCATCACAGTCAGTTGAAAATAAACTTAACATTAGGGACCAAAATGAAAAGCTCCCATTTTTAGGGCATCAACGTCAGCCGGTCTGGTTAATTGAGTCGTGGGGAAAAAAACCATTTTGGGGCTTATATTATTTATGGATCTCAACTCAACTTTAAATGAAAAGCAATTCTGACGAGCCAGCAAGTTGAGCAAAAATGAGTCATCTAATTGTTGTCCAACTAGAATGTAATGTTGCTAGCAAAATTAACGATGCCTCGGACCAACCAAGAGCCACCTCGGCCATTCTCCAACTCTCCCCTTTTGATGTTTTGAATCGTGACCTTGTTCAAATGCAATTCAAGACACTTGTGTGCCTCCTAGACCCCAACAGAGAAATCGGGAATTGAAAGGCTAGAGTCTTTATGTACAAATAATAGGTTGTCGAAATTACTATTTTGGACATCGTACATTCTTTCCACCTATTGAATTTACCATCCAATGTGGCTTTTGATTCCTTTTCTCTTTTCACACTTTTAAAACTTTTTGACTTTGTTCTCTTTGTTCTCTTTTCATTTCTTCTCCATTTTTTTACTTTTTCTTTCTCTTATTTTCTCTTCTCACTTTACTTTAATTTATTTTTAACAATTTTGTGTCTTCTCTCTCCCTCCTCTTTTATTACTTGTCTCTCTCATTAGTTTACTACTCATTTCACTTTAATTGCTTTTCTGATCTAACACTTTTTTTTAAATTTTTATGTTGTCAGAATAAATTTCTTTGTTTTTGATGGGAACAAATTTTATGTTGTCCGTTTTTTTCTTTGTTTAATTTTTTTGCCTTTATAAAAAAAAATTAATGGTTATTTTATTTTTGAGTTCCAACACGCAAATATTACCAAAATTATTCTCTATTGGTGTTATAATTATTTTTTATTTTACCTTTTTTAAAAATCACTTTTTGTTTTTTTAAACCCAACAATAAAAAATTATTTGTTTTCAAATAGTTATTATTTATATTTTCCCTATATATATATTGTTTTGAATTCAAATGGAGTAACAGTAAGTTGTTGGTATAATTTCATTATTTTTAATTCTCGACCAGAAATATTACATATTGTTGAAAAATATAATTTCTATATTTTATCTTTATAATTTATTTATTTATTATTAATGAATTTTCACATTTTGAGTCTGACAAAGAAACCTTAAGGGTTATCAATATAATTTCAAACAATGTGTGTTTCAATAAAAAAAATGTTTTTAAACAATCCCAATAAGATAATATTGAATGTTGTTAGTATAATTATTTTTTTTAAAAAAATTCTTTATAAATGCCTTTATTTTTTTCAAATGATTATTTTGCTTTTATTTTCCTAGAAAAATATTAACTATTGTTAGTATAATTATTTTTTTTACTTTGGCTTCATGTATGTTTTATTCATAAATGACTATTTTGCTTTTAGGTGTCGTCAAGAAAAAGTTACATGATATTAGTATATTTAATTTTGTATTTCTTTTTTATAAATATTTTGACTTTTCTAAATAAATATTTTATTATGACTAACGATGATAAGACATTATATTTAAATCATTACTTTTACTATACAAATTTAATTTTAGAATAATTTGTAGCAAACATAGTGTAACCCATGGGTATGCACTACTTTTGACACATAAATGATAAATTATCCAGAGGTAGAACTAAGAGTGGTTGGCAAAGATGCATAAGGTGGATCATGATTCGGTGGTACTTGAGTCGTGTTCGGTTTGTCGGTGGGTGAATCATGGGGGGTCGGCGCAAAAGAGGTTGGGGTCCTTTTGTGATAGATTGTGGCAATTGGCTAGGGAAGTTGTTTACAAGGAATAGAAGTTATTATGGTAGAGTTGTTGTAACCAGTGATTTAAAAGCTCTATCGATTGAACCGATTAAACCATGAAACGACATTATCTACGATTCAGTTATTTTATCAAATCGACCACTAAAAATGTGCTGGAGGGTGAATACTCGTATTTTAGGACTTACAATAGCATGTGTGCTTGATGTAGGGTGAACTGTATCTTGGGACTTATATTGGGTTTGCCCGACTGTCTTATCATTGTGCTCGAATGTTGGTGACAGTGCCATAGAATATATAGGGGTGGTTTCCTGACTACCACTCACAAAGCAACGAGGGTCACTAAGGTACATTAGAAGAACAATCAATTTTGACATGTGCAATAGATAAGTACAAGCTAGATATAGGGCCCTTTTGAATGATGAACTTATTTGTTTTTTTCTACTCAAGATATGACATAAACTATTTGGGAGAGCTTATGAAAACAACTTATGACATGTTCATAAACTGTTTTCAACTAATTTCCATAAGCTTTAAAGTATAACTTAAGAAAACAGCTTATGGCTTATAGAGAAATAGTTTAACATTTTTTCATCTTTTACTATATGAACGGATTATGCATAAGCACTTATACGATAAACACTTATGTCATAAGCACTTAATTAAGTTGTTTATCCAAACAGGTCCGTAGTACGAAGAGTCGAGTCTATTATAACAAGTGGCGGAGCTGACGGATCTAACAATCAAGATAAAGTTTGTGATCAGAAACAAAGGTAACATCAGCATTGCATTCTTCTAAGAAACTACACATAAAACATACACCTTAGTCGCAAACTTAAAGTATCAGTTACATAAAATTCCACAGGATTCTAGAAGAGATTCAAACAATTGTCTGAGCCAAAAAAATACCATGATACAGCCGGGTGCATGAGCCAAAAAAATACCATCTCACATGTTTTGTATTTCAGAGCAAAACAGCATTGCTTACGTCAAATCCAAACGCAGGTTAATGAAAGTGAGTTTCCAAAGCTATTTTAAGCACTAATTTGAAACATGTTAGAGAATTGACCATCATAATAAGAGACAAATATCGCAAACACATTACAGATAGAATAACTTGTCGTTGCCGAAACAGAATATTGATAAACATATCAACAGAGGCAGTAGATGTACAGAAATTATCTATGGTTTGCGAGCTGGGGGTGGTGAACTGCTGCTGCTGCTATTGCTACTGCCTCTTCCTCTCAACGGCCTATAGTTAAGGAGAAAATTTACATTAGCAACCAACCGAAATGAAGAAGATACAATTCAATAAAACGATAACAAATTAGGAGACACAACAATGCAATCTTATTGAAATTTAAAGCAAACACGATCCTAATTCTTAAACAGATTTTTTCTTTTGAAAAATCGCAATGCATGTGCAACTTGGATCATTCAGCTCAAGCACTCTATCCAAATTTCATACAATGAACAAAAAATAAACTCTTCGCAATTCCATTGACACATGCCCATCAAGATTCAAATATTCCAACCAGGCAACTAAGATTCGAATAATAAAGTCTTTGCAATTCCATTCATGGGCCATCAACATTCAAATATACAAACCATGACAACCAGAAATCTCAAGTCAGAGAACCAAACACCAACACTGAGGCACACCTTTAGGGTTCACGAAATATTCAAAACGATCTTGAAAATTTAAAAACAATGTAGCCCAAGAATGTGCCCACCACAATCAAAAACAAGATCATGCGGGAAAATTATCTGGGAATGAAAACTCCATTACTGTCGCAAACGAAGAAATTGCCTCACAACATTCATGCCAAACACGGTTATGGGACAGAGTGCGTTTGCATTCAAAAAAACAAAAAGTGAGAAGGAATATTGCAAATCAAAAGGGTCTGAAAGATCGCTAAAGAGTCAACTTCAGACAAGTGAGACTGAATTTGCGTCTTAAAACTAGAATCAAGAAGCTGAAATTGCTTTCAAACTAGAATCTTAGAATTTAAAAAAGCAAACAGAACATAGTCTTCTAAGCTTAACACGCAAACAGCACATCAGCATCCCTAATTCCTAAACAAATTTTCCAAGTTAAATTTTAAGCTAGCATCACAAAGGATGAACACCCTCTAATGAAAATTCTACAAATGACAATTGTTTTAACAACCCTACGGGTTTTCCCCATCATACTTTAAATGATTTAGTACTATTTCATATATTCCATTGTGGAAATATCATAAACAGTGTTCTGGACCCAAATTCCAATTGCTCAAGAATGATGGGTTGAGCAAGATTGATACGATACGGATTCCATAAGCATACATGCATTTACTTACGATTGCATGCTTCTGCGGACTTTGAAGCACTGAAGCTGGGTGGCAAATTTAGTGTTAAAATTAAGGAGGGAAGGGGTCTCTGACAGGAATTGAAACGAAACTGTTAATTCAATCCCATTTGCTCTGTACAACTTTCAAGCTTTCAATGTAGCAGTGGTGTTTCATTCACAACATTTTTAAATGCCTTTGCTATAAAAGAGAATCAATAGTCGGAATTCTTTGATAAAGTAAAGCTTATCTCAATATTGTTCAAGGCAAGATTACATTACTACAAAAGCTGAAAAAGAAAATGCACCAACAGTAACCAAGAAAAAGGCACCAGAGCATTAAACAGGTCAGAGAGGAAAACACGGCAGTGAAAACAGAAAGAAAAAAAATAACAAAGATTAAACAATAAAATCATTATATCAAACACAATAGATTACCTTCTAGGACTGCGACTCTTTGATCTCCGGGATACCTGTCAAAGGTATGGAAAGTCATTGACAAACCAAAAATAAAGTCATCAAAATGAAAAGAAAGAGTGAAAGACACAAACCTTGCGTGGACTTGGAGAATCAGAGTAGGATGATGACCTCCCACGTCTCACTGGTGGTCGACCTCTGTCAATAGGAAAATTTTATGTGGGGTGTTAATATATTTAGTGTTAGCATTCAAAGTTCAATAAATCAAACATGACTAGGAATGCAGAAACAACAGTATAAAACTTATCATGTATTTTCAGATGCATATATGCATATAAATGTTAGTTTGACACCGAGGTACACTAGACCTATTCCATAAAACAAGCACTTTTCAGTACTTCCTAGTTCCTATGGAATATGATTGCAATCCCATGCTATTTTGGCATTATTTTATCAGCTTAAAAAATTATTTTCTAACACATAAAATTCTAACTAAGCATCAAGTAAACCTTTATTAGGACAGCATATATGACCATCAAAATAACGGGGAATTCTGGATAACTGCAAAATCCATTGGTTACAAGCATCCCAAGTTCACCACTCGTGACAACCCATGCTTCAGTTTATGCTTCTATCAAAATATTGTAATGCAAAAATAGATTTTAGAGAACTGGCATGCAATGAAATTACCTGCGAGGTGAGAATGACCTTGAGCGTGAGCGTCCAGGCCTCCGTATTGGAGATCGACTGCGCCTACGATTGACAGGAGATCTTCTAGGAGGACTACGAGCCTGCGTCTAGGTGGTGAACTAGAAGAAAACATTCATTATTTCAATGGGCAATCAATTGTATGTATGATAAAAGCAAATTGAAAAGTGTTAGTCAAGGAAAATAATCACTCAAAATATGGTTACCGGCGCCTTAGAGGTGGAGGAGGAGACCGTCTTCGACCCGGGCTTCCACGTATCCTTCTAGGTGAGACCCTACAAAGATGATAATTAAACGACTTGGCTTGATAAGGAAACAGTTAATCAAACATGTATGCAATCACAAGCCAACCTTGCAGGGGATCGAAGGCGCCTTGGTGGAGATGGGGAACGACCTCTTCCTGGAGATACAGGTCTTCTCCTAGGAGGTGTGTCTCCCCCTCCACGACGATAAGGAGAGTCTAATCGACGACGGACAGGAGAATCAGCACGACGGCGAGGAGATTCTGGTCGTCTTGGAGATCCAGCTCTTCGAGGCACGGGAGATCTTCTCCGTGGTGAGAGAGGTTTTCTCCGAGGAGAAGCTGGTGTCATTAATACGCATCAGTACAAATTATAAAGCTAACAATATGATAAGTACATACAAAAAATATTGCACCAAATGAAGGCATTTACACTCTCTTGGACGCTTTGGCCCATCTTTTTCAACATCTGCGCCGGCATTATCAGTCCTAGGGGCCTCTCTCTTTGGAGCAACGGCAGAACTTTTTGGAGGTGGTGAAACTTTCTGTCTTGGAGGTAAAGTAAATCTTGCCTTAACGACATTGCCATCTATTTGAGCCTGCATGATAAACAATGAAGGTATCAATTTCCAAATGCAGCAGCCAGCAAACTTGATTGCAGAAATTAAGCCCACAGTAACCTACACCATCCATGTACAATAATGCTTTTTCAGCATCCCCTCTTGTCTTGAATTGCACATATCCATATCCTTTTGGAAGATTAACCTGAAAAAGATAGTAAAAAAGTTGAAAACAAAACATCACACTAAATTGTCCAAAGGTATATTGCCAAGTTATAGGCAAACTTACATTTCGATCCATCGCCAACTCCACACTTACAACCTCACCGAAGTTACCTGAAAAGAGGTGATCGAAAGAGCATATAAGCTCCTAAAGATATAAAGGTCACTGAGAGGTCTTTTCCAATTGCTGATACCCTCAAGGTCACTAAAAATTGTCTTTCCATTATTGATATAAGTATGAATAAATTATGAAGCAAATATGTCTAGCAGTTAATAATACCAATATTACTATGATTGAAGTCTCGAAAAAGTAAAGTAACAGACTGATAGTTTAATTAAGAAAAGGAACAAAAGAGAAGTTGCAATGGGCTTAATTCTAAAAGCTACCACCATGAGACAGTGCCCATCAGACCAGTTAAATTTAAAATTCCAAAAATAAGATCTTCAAAATTCAAACTATTTGGCAGCAACACAGAGATCAACATAGAACCTATATTCCCAGTGTAAGATGAAAGCAGAAGTTGAAAGAATTTGACATACTGAAAATTTCTTTCAAATGGCCTTCATTGACATTCCTGCTAAGTTTTTCTACATGGAGAACAAGTGATTCACGTACAGGAGAAGTTTTCCTGAGATCGGGTAAAAGAAACAAACACACAAACAAATGTGAAGTCACAATATTGTCCAGAGAAAGCTGAATTAAATGTAAATATATGATCGGACACATCAAAATAAAAATAAATATAAAACACATACTCCAACATTTTGAAAGATACATTAATACGGTAATACTAGTTAGAAGAAATTGCAAATCTAGCTTCTAAAAATCAGACCAGCACAAAAAGTCATAAAAACAAATTTAACCCAATGTATGTACATCGGTGTTAAAACTGCTTTCAAATTCTACAATTCATTCCAATGTTGTTCCCACTACAGAGCCCAATTTTCAAGTTCTGAACCTGTGGGCAACCTTGGTTGGGTTGCACAACCCGAGTCCAGGAACAAAACTGAACCATCTTCTTCACAGAACTAACTCCATTCATCGCCCATGACCCAACATTTGACAGACCCATCAGCCGTTCTCCTTCCTCGCCCAACACTTCTAGCTTGAATGTTGTTGTTTTGCAGGTTCAAGCCATTGGGCTGTCAGCCACAGGTTCACAACCTCTCTGCCTTGCATTTCAGGTACATGTACACTCTTTGTACTGGATCTTTGGCAAGGATTTTAAGATAAGATCCAACCAAAAATATATTTTCTAACATAACATCATACTTGCTAATTAAATAATCATAATGTTATGTTAGAAAATATATTTTTGGTAGGATCTTATCTTAAAATCCTTGTCATGATCTAACATTTTACTATCTTTCACCCGTCTTCCAGTCCTATACAGGATCTCGACTTTGCAAACCTTGTGCATATTGATATTCAAACAAGGACATTGACAACTCATTCAAATTACTTTATTTAGTTATGAACTCAAGATCAAAAAATTTGAAAAAATATGGTAGACTCCTGACACTTGAAATCCATGGCCAATTTCAACTATTGGGTTGTATCTTATTGACTTGCAAGACATACCACGTTAAACTTGAATAAGGTATGCATATAAAAACATAAATTGAAAGAATTCCAAGTCCCCATCAAGATATTGCATAAAAATTCATAATTTGAAAGAAAAATTCCAAGTCCAAGTGAGGACATATTCAAGAAATATTATAAAAGAGTTGGACCAAACTAGTAAATTTGAAATTACTTTACCTTGGGGGAGGAGAAGTTCTCTTAGATAGGGGAGAAGTTCTCTTAGACTGGGGAGGAGAAGTTCTCTTAGACTGGAGAGGAGGAGATCGACCTCGCTTAGCTGGTTCAGCAGGACTACAGAACAAAATTGCAACAAAACTAGCATGTCAATCTGGTCTACAAGTTAGCCACATAGCGACGGCAAAGTGAAGGAAAATAACAGAATGAAATTATGAAAATTACTTCCATATCTACCACATCCGTTTCACAAATTATTTTACCAACAGAACTTAAGAAGGGAGATGTTGGGAAAGTGGAAGGAGAGGATCCAACCCCCAGAACTTGATATCTGTCTTAATACAGCTGAATTGAAAGCAGTGATATGATGTACACTGATTAACATTGTTTTTTCACGGATGCCGACAAAAGCAATAGATAACATAAGTGAGCTACTGACTGAATTCAGTTATCATAGGTCATCAGTGCACGACTCATCTAACACAAACAGCAAAGAGAAAATACAGGAAACCATCGACATGATTCAGAAAGAACACAAACTAATCAATCAATCTAGAAAACCAAAATAATATAGCGTCGAAATAAGAAATCCGGCCAAGAAAATATCGCATTTTCAAATCGTCACCACAAAATCCCCAAAATAAGAAAATAGGTCTCAACTTCAACAATTCCATGCATCTTTTATGACACAGAAATTCAAAAACAGACAGAAAATTCAGCAAAGATTGAAAGAAAATCGGCGTTTACCTTTTGCGTCTCTGAGGAGGAGGGCTACGGCTGCGGCTCCGGGAACTGCGGGAGGAAGAAGAGAAAGATCTGGAGCGAGAGGGAGAACGGGAGCGAGAGCGAGAAGAGCGAGAAGAGGAGCGAGAGGAGGAGCCGGAAATGGAACCCGACGGTGAGCGACGAGCTCGCCCAGGTTTCGCCATTGTTGGAAAGAGAGGGAGGGAAGGAAACCCTCGATAAACCCTAGTTTGTGGCGGAGTGTAGATAGTGTTAGATTTATGAAGTGAAAAAACTGAGATATGAAGAAAGAGACGAACTTTTACCCATTTTGTTATTTGTTATTCTTCGGTGTTAGAACAGGTGGGTTCGGGTCTGTCCGAACTTTTACGGGTCCATTTGTTTCTAACTTTTTTTTATACCGTAATTGTTGGTTAATCATGAAGTGTTGATCTCCACTTGTGTTTAGGCTAACATCGTATCTGCCCACGGCAGGAATTGAACTCGGAGCACCGGGTCGACTCCTCGTGTCTCAGATAGGGATGGAAAAATGGACAAGCCCGCCCCACCCCGCCTCGCTTTGAGTCCGCCAAAATTGGGCGAGGCGGGTCGGCCCGCCATAGGATACTTGGCAGAAAAGTTGAGCTTGCCCCTCGGTGAGTTGGCGGGCCGGTAGGTTAGCCTGCTATTAAAACTAGGACGATTACCCGTGCGATGCACGGGAAGGTGATTAACAGGCCTACAGATGTAGTTTCGAAAAAACATCAACATTTTATAAGGGGGGTATAAAAATACGCAACATACATATATAAGCAAAGAGGCAACAATAACTCTTGGTGGGATGAGGCAACAATGTCGGCCCAAAAATATAGAGTGAGGTATATTAGTAACAAAGTGGAAGTACAAAATGAGAGGGTACATTTTGATATTAAAAAAAGTGTTGGAAAAAAAATTTGTCGAGAAGTATGTCATTCTAAAATATAGAGTGGGAGTATATTGGTAAATAGGGAGGTACAAAATGAGGGTATATTGGTAAATAGTGGGGTACAAAATATAGAGTGGGAGTATGTTGGTCCAAAAATATAGAGTGGGGATATATTAGAAAGCATGCAGTACAAAATGAAGCGGTACATTTTGATAATAATAAAAAAAGTGTTGGGAAAAAAAAAAAATTGTGAGATGTATGTCGGCCCAAAAATATATAGTGGAGGTATATTGGTAACAAGTGGTTAAGTACAAAATGAGGGGTATATTGGTAAATGGTGGGGCACAAAATATAGAGTAAGGATATGTTGGTCCAAAAATATAGTGTGGGGGTATATTAGTAAACAGTGGGGTACAAATGAGGGGTATATTGGTAAATGGGGAGAAAAATATTTTTCCCCCCAAAATGGCAAGGTGTGCCTTAATATATAGCTGATAAATAATTAAAAGTTTTTTTAAATCTCACTTTTTGGGCATAAAATAGGCGAGTTTACCGGTTGGCCCACCCAAATTCGTAAAAAACAATATAAAAATGACGGGTTGGTGGATTGACCTATTACTGTCCGCAAAAAAACATTAAAAAGTATTTAGAAATAGTTAAAAACATGAGAAAACATAAAAATAGAAAAAATTAAAATTGGTGGGTTGGCCCGCCCCGTCCCATCTTTGGCCCGACAAGTTGGCGGGTTAGGCGGGGCAAGCTAAACGGGTTGGCGAGGTGAAATCATCAAGCCCACCCATCATTTTTTGGCGGCCTAGCGGATTAGCCCGGCGGGCCAAGCCCGTTTTGCTATCCCTAGTCTCAGGTAGATTATGTCACTTTTGGTATAAATCAGGTATCATCTACGCGCAACTGCAGAAACTAATCCCTCGAGTCGGGTAGGACTACAATGGGCGTAAAGCTCTCCCTCAATAGATTTATGTCATTTGTTTCTAATTAAACTAACATCAAACATTTTTATAAGAAAAGTAGCCGTAAAGTACCACTCGGAGAACCATAGACTCAAACTATGTGAACGACATCCTAACCCTAAGGTCTTCAAACAAACAAGCGTATACGTAGGTATTTTCCTTCAACACGCCCCTTGGTAACATTAAACACATCGGGTCACAAGCTCTGCAGAGCTCAACTATCAGGTCGACCTCATTCCCAGTAGAAGGTGACATTTTCCCTTTTTGGAACTTCTGCACTAAGTCCTCGCTGGTAAAAATAGAGGAGACCACAAGCCTCCAAGCTGACCTCCTTCACGGGCTCCTCTAGTTGGGACTCAATCAAAATCTTTATTCTCTTAGGCGAGGCTAGGAGATTCTCCCTCCTAATGAAGCGGACCTCTCGGAAATAAGAGGAAGCACAATCACTACCATCGCCATCCTCCGAGGAATCAGATGATAAACTCGACAAAACTTACCACCTCGGAGAGGGGACGATTGTGAGCTCTCCCTCTCCATCGCTCTCGAAATGCATCCCAACTCTCTCGGGCCTCCTTCGCGGTGATTTTCAAGGGGGAGGAAACTCCAGCAAACTCGTTCCCACAACTCAACCATAAGGAATGTCTAAAGGACTATACTAATTATTTAAAGGTAATAGGGAATAGAGAAAAGGAAATACCTTTGGGAAAGTGAAGTGGCAAAAATGTGAAGAATTGCGCTTTCTGAATAGCAAGACTAAGGGCTAAGCCGTTTGTGAAATGCTTAAACTTCCAACACTGGCGACGAAGACAAAGAAGAATAGCCACCCACATCTTTAAATAGATCAGAATACTCAACGATCACACCGCCTTGGGACCAATGCATTCTTCAAGAACCCAAGAAGTGAACACCAATTCAATCATTTCAATTGCTTCGTCTCCCCCTTTTTCTCTCTCCAAATTAAAAACGCACTCAAACAGTTGCAGCATTCCCCAGACATTGCACAACACGGAAAATAAATAAAGCTTCGACGTGACCCCCCGTCAGCTGTCAACCATTAATAAACTGCATGAAGGTCGGAGTCAGATTCAACAACAACACCATCAATGCGAATCCAGATAAGCTTGCAGCCACAAAGTTTAGATGATAGAGGGAAACACGAACAAATACACTTAAGCGCTTCGCTCCTTCAAAGCTCGCGCTTGGGGGGGTTGTGGACCATCATGGAAAATAAGGTCTCGGACGAGTAGATAAACTCATAGAACCGGTAGCCCAAGAGGTCGGCCTAATGGATCAATAGATCGGATGATAGACGTAGAGGTCCAGAAATGTCCGACCTGTTGGGCGGGAATTAGCGTAACTCTCCCTAAATAACCCACCTAGCGGTTACAAGCAAGTTATATACGGAGTGGGGGTAGTGCAGAAAGAGATAGACACTTTTTAGATAACAGATAAATAGAGGTTCTAATAGACAAATGACTATCAGACCACCATAGTAAACACTTGAGTTTGATCAATAAAAAGCTATTCAAGTACAAATTGTTAGTAGTAAATTTTTGAATATATATCTTGAGTTATTTTGTTTGAAATTGGAGTATCAGAAAGTTATATTAAGTCTTGACTGATTTGAGTTTAAGGTGAAATCATTTAAAGAGCAAAGCTCCTTAGTGACAATTTTTCAGTTTTATCAGATTATGTTTTTCCTATGTTACTAAACATTCATTGACTTAAAAAAAAAAGTGTCTGTAACTCACTTTTATTGAGATGATGACTTGTGAGCACATAAGTTTGGAAATTGATCAAAACAAATTAAGTTAGAGGAATATAACAAGTAATTTATGATGCATGTTCAATCATGAAAATAACGGAATGGCTATCCAAGACCACATATTAACTGAAACTTCATTAGATACTGCAAGTTCCACTCAGATCATTGTCACTGTCAAAGCTGTTAACTATAAATACAGTATCCCAATGGTCATAAACAACACATTCTAGGGTGATTAAAATTCATAACAAGTCAGTTTTTCAAGCTTAAGCAAATAACAGTTTCATTAAGGTTCCTCAGTACTAGTCGATGCTTCGGAACGCCTTCTCTTCGCTTCATTATCACCCAGCTGCAGCGAAACACAAAAATCTTCATCACAGCCATTCCTCAATGAAGACAAATTCTCTGCTGCAACTTTGTCCTGCAAGTTGTTTTTGTGCAATGGAGACCGCCCTATGAAACTCGGAATAAACTGATGTTCTATACTTGGACCACCTACCTTGATTCCATCTTCTAATTTGAATTCAGTCTCCATGATTGATGGTTTCATTTCCTGGCTGCTTGGATCAATTCCTGAGGGAATAGACTGAATTTGAAGACCAAGTGGCTCAAATTTGTCTTCAACTCTATCCTTCGGAAGCATACGATCAGGAGTCGAGGAATCACCAACGGTAGAGCCAATCACTGTAGCCGATCCAGTCCTTTGTTCTTGCACCGCCACTACACAAAACAAGAGCACAAAGAAACACTAAAGATGTTAGTAGTCAACCTTTCCTTTCACTTCCTTTACATTTTCCTAAGCAGTTCAGAGAGCAATCTGGACAAACATTTATCCACATTATATCCATATTTTCAACACTATCTTCATTGTAAATAAATAGTTATAGTAGCATAAGAATAGAGTAATAGACATGGTTATCAGTGTCTTACGATTCATACGACTCATATCCCAATTCGATATGAAATCAAACAAAATGGATACGTGTCTTAATGTGAATCTCTTTTGCACCTAAATCTCATCACGAATCCCAAATCGCTCTGCTGAAGCTCACAATTCATCAATTTTGTTGAGCACTGCTAAATTGCCAGCTCAAGTTATTATTTTTAAACATTCATAAATGGGATATTATTAGCCAAAAGGAATCCTTCTAAATACCCCAAGTCAGATTGAGAAACAAACAACCCGAGCACACTATATTTTTAGTCTGCCCTTCCTTCTAAAATGCGATTTTTTAAAGCTTTCTGCCTACACAGTGTTTCACGCCCTCCCTTCTTCTCTGTTATTCTTTGTTTTTTCGTCTTCCATTTATCATTTGAATATATTGAATTGTTTTGAAGTCCATATATAATATATCAGTTCGTACTTTTTAGCTTAATTGTATTGTTTTTATGATAGAATTAAACACAGAATACTGAAATTAAGACAGAGTATATAGCTGGAAATGAACACTTGTATTATTATTAGCAACTTGGAGGATCTCTCTAAGTTGCAATGGTGAATTACAAGTGAAAGAAAGGAAAATTGGAATGAAACAGTAGCCAGAGCAGTCCTACTGCTCAGTCCCGTCCCAAATCCCAGAGAAATTCCAATACCAGCCTACCTACGTGAGAGAGAGAAACTACAGATATACTCATGATTTTCTCTCTCCAATCACACAAAATAATCCTCCCCCAATCCCATTCTGCCACGTGGCAGAATCAATTAACAGAAGAAGGGCGAGTGCTGCTGCCCTCACCAGCAGAAACTTGCTTTTGCACTTTTCTCCACTTGCCTCTTTCATAAACATTTGTAAATTTCCTAGTTTGCCCCCCATTCACAATGTCCTCATCAACACCTTCCCCTTCAAAATTCACCTTGTCCTCAAGGTGAAGCTCAGGGAAATGCTCCATCATCTTGGTCACAAACTCCCAAGAGTTCTCACATTCAGGCAGGTTCCTCCATTTCACAAGCACCTCAGCATCCTCTCTTGTTTTTCCTCGCATGGCCAAAATCTCTTCAGGAATACTCTGCAGCTCCAAGTCTTCAGCTACATAAGGAGGTAAAGGTTGGACAGCAACATCAGCAGCCACTGTAGGTTTCAATAGGGACACATGAAACACTGGATGTACCTTACTATCATCAGGCAACTTCAGCTTGTATGCCACTTCACCTATCTTCTCAATAATTTCATAAGGGCCATAGTATCTTGGGCTAAGCTTTTGGTTCACTCTCTTAGCCAATTTCTTGAGCTTGTATGGTTGAATTTTCAAGTATACTTTGTCTCCCACCTGATAAGTCACAGCCCTCCTATGTCCATCACTTGTTGCTTCATCCTATTTTGGGGGCTGCACAAGTGATCTTGCTGATAACTCGAGAAGCTCATTTCGTCATGTGTCATGTGAAACTTCCTCCACATTAGTAAGTCGCACATCACCTCTTAGCACCTGAGGAGGATCCTCCCATATAAAGCCTTGAAAGGGTCATCTTAGTAGCTGAATGATAGTTGGTGTTGTTGTGCGAACTCGCCCAACTCAACCATCTCGTGCCATTGCTTGGTTTCTGACACCTGTCATACACCTTAAATAAGTTTCCAAACACCTATTAACCACCTCGGTTTGCCCGTACATGCGAGGGTGGTATGCGAGAACTAAACTTCAACTTGGTACCAGCCATTTTAAACAATTCAGCCCAAAAAGAACTAATAAAAACTCTGTCACGATCAGATACAATAGACTCCGGAAAGCCATGAAGTCTCACCACTTCTTTCAAAAATATCTCAGCCACATCCTTTGCATTATAAGGGTGTACTAGAGCAATAAAATGGGCATACTTAGTCAATCTATCAACCACCACAAGTATAGTGTCCATACCTCCAACTTTAGGCAATCCTCCAATGAAATCCATTGTGACATCAGTCCATATATGCTTCGGTACTGGCAGTGGCTGCAGGAGGCCAGCAGGACTGAGAGCTTGGTATTTATTTCTCTGGCACACTTCACATTTACTCACATACTCTTGTATAGTCTTCCTCATACCCTCCCAAAAGAACAAATTAGCTATTCTTTTGAAAGTCCTAAAGTATCCTGAGTGACCTCCCAAAGTGGAATCATGAAACTCTTTCAATATCAACTCAATTTTGGTTGAATTGCTGGGCAACACCAATCTGTCCCTGTAATATAATTTCCCACTCTTCAACTTGAACCCCTTATGCTCCACATTCTTAGCCAAAAGATCTTGGACAATTCCTCTCAATTTCTCATCCTTGTTCACCTCATTTTCAATATCATCCCATTCTAAGAATTGCACAGTAGACAAGGCAGAATACTGCAGCTTCCTTGACAAAGCATCAGCTGCTTTGTTCTCAATTCCAGGCTTGTACTTGATCTCAAAATCAAATCCAAGTAACTTAGAGATCCATCTATGTTGTTCTTCACCCATCAATCTCTGATCAGCTAAAAACTTCAAGCTCTTTTGATCAGTATGTATCACAAAGTGGCGCCCTAACAAATAATGTCTCCACTTTGCACAGCTAGTACCACAACCATTAATTCCTTCTCATAGACAGATTTGTTCAAAGACCTATCTGAGAGTGTTTGGCTCATAAAAGCCACTGGTTGCCCATCTTGCATCA
The DNA here is from genome assembly GCA_020916435.1 of Oxytropis ochrocephala. Classification (NCBI taxonomy): domain Eukaryota; kingdom Viridiplantae; phylum Streptophyta; class Magnoliopsida; order Fabales; family Fabaceae; genus Oxytropis; species Oxytropis ochrocephala. The sequence continues at coordinate 95,455,589 of CM037093.1, forward strand.
ATACAGCACCCAACCCTTTTCCTGAGGCATCCGTTTCTACCACAAACGTCTTCTCAAAGTCAGGGACAGCAAGTACAGGGACGGTTGTCATGGCTGATTTTAATCTTTCAAAGGCAGCTTGTGCACTTTCATTCCATTGGAACTTATCTTTCTTTAGTTGCTGAGTTAATGGCCAAGCAATCTTGCCATAACCCTCCACAAACTTTCTATAGTAGCCCGTGAGACCCAAGAATCCCCTCAAGCCCTTAACATCCTTGGGAGTAGGCCAATCAACCATTGCTTTCACCTTGGCAGGATCTGCTGCCACTCCTTTACCCGAAATGATGTGTCCAAGATATTCTAACTTTTCCTTTCCAAATGAACATTTCTTTTTATTCACCACCAATGCATTCTCATGCAGTACTTGCAAAATCATTCTAAGATGCTTTTGGTGACTTTCCATGCATTTATTATAGACCAAAATATCATCAAAGAAAACCAAGGCAAACTTCCTCAAATAAGGGTTCAGTACCTGATTCATGAGAGCTTGAAAAGTTGAGGGAGCATTAGTGAGACCGAAAGGCATGACTAGGAACTCGTAATGGCCTTCATGAGTTCTAAAAGCGGTCTTAGGGACATCTTCCTCCTTCATACGAATCTGGTGATACCCAGACTTCAAATCCAGTTTAGAAAAGACCTTGGCTCCCCCCAATTCATCTAGTAACTCCTCTATCACCGGAATAGGAAATTTGTCAGGCACAATGAGCTTGTTTAAAGCCCTATAATCCACACAAAACCTCCACCCTCCATCTTTCTTCTTCACCAAAATAACTGGGCTACTATAGGGACTATTGCTAGGTCTAATGATGTTGGCAGCCATCATTTCCCTCACAAACTTCTCAATTTCATTCTTCTGGTAGTAAGGATACCTATAAGGGCGAATATTAGGAATATTGGCTCCTTCCTTGAGAATAATGGCATGGTCACAACTTCTCTTAGGTGGCAATTCATGAGGTTCTCTAAACAACTCCTCAAATTCAGCTAACACAGTGTCCATAACCGTAGAATCAGAGTTGCTGACCTGTGTTTCAGGCTGGTCTAGATTCTGATATGCTAGCATGAACCCTTCCCCTTCATTGTGGAGAGCCTTTAACAATGCTTTCCACGATGCTTGAGCCTTGCATAAAGATGGATCACCCCTTAGTACTTTCCTATCCAGTCCTCTTCCCCAAGCTAAGACTAGATTTCTGAAATTAGCTCTAACTTCACCCAAACTCTCCAACCAATCCATCCCTAACACCAAATCAGTCCCCCCTAACTCCATTATAAAGAAATGTTGCTCAATCAAGACTCCTTGTATCATCACCTTCAAATTCTTACAAATTCCTCTGTTTTTCACCTTTTTCCCACCTTGTGAAGCCTTTGGAGTGCTTCACATTTTGCTTGTCTCCTTCTCGACCCCCTTTTTTTTTCCAAACTCATCAATCCTCCCTTCCTCAAAGCAGTGTTTTTCTCCTCCAGTAACAAAGCTCTATCCATTAATTCATCAAGCGTACCACCGGCATGAAGCTTCAATTCTGCTTGAATTTCCTCCTTCAAGCCATTGATGAAAATCCCCTTGAGCATAATTCTTTCTTCCTTCTTCAACGGAGCCGATTCCCTCTCGAACTTCTCTCTGTAACGCATCACAGAGCTAGTCTGTTTGATGCTCAGCAATGGACCAAACGGGTTCTGAACTAACCCCGGTTGGAACCTGCGAATCACTGCAGCCTTAAAATCCTCCCAAGTATGTCGTGCACTCTGTTCTTCCCACCATTGGTACCAGTTGAGTGCCTTGTCCTCCAAAGCAATGACCACCGCATCGAGCTTGTCCTCTTCCTCCACCAAATTCAGTTTGAAATAGCGCTCTGCTCTCACAATCCAACCATAAGCATCATCACCTCTGAGGATTGGAATCTTCAGTTTGCGCCCACCGAAATCGCGAGAGGAATCGCGATTGCTGCTTCGCGTTGTAGTGCTGGAATCCTCGTCAGTCTGAAAGACGCCATCAACCTCTTCAATCGGGTCGGGTTTCTTTCGCCGGTGAGATCGTCTTTTGCGTGGCCTTCCCGATCGCGACTTACTCCGAGAAACAACGAGCTCCTTCAAATGGCTGCTCAGTTCAGCAAGCTTCTCCTCAATTCCTTCAATTCGTTTTTCCATGGTGAATCTCGTAAGTACCATGCACTTAGTCCTTAGTTCTAGTGCTCTGAATACCACTTGATAGAATTAAACACAGAATACTGAAATTAAGACAGAGTATATAGCTGGAAATGAACACTTGTATTATTATTAGCAACTTGGAGGATCTCTCTAAGTTGCAATGGTGAATTACAAGTGAAAGAAAGGAAAATTGGAATGAAACAGTAGCCAGAGCAGTCCTACTGCTCAGTCCCAAATCCCAGAGAAATTCCAATACCAGCCTACCTACGTGAGGGAGAGAAACTACAGATATACTCATGATTTTCTCTCTCCAATCACACAAAATAATCCTCCCCCAATCCCATTCTGCCATGTGGCAGAATCAATTAACAGAAGAAGGGCGAGTGCTGCTGCCCTCACCAGCAGAAACTTGCTTTTGCACTTTTCTCCACTCGCCTCTTTCATAAACATTTGTAATTTTCCTAGTTTGCCCCCCATTCACAATGTCCTCATCATTTTACTAACAAAATGTCATATTATTTATTGATCATGCAGCACCTCACGATTCATAAAAATATACGATTTGCGATTTGGAAAATAGGTATTCGATTCACAATACGTAAGTATGATCTCAATAAAATGATTCTATGCTGGTGGTTAGTTGGATAGACAAACAAAGAAACTCACTCTACTAAGATCATATCAGATTAGAATATTCATGATATGATTCTAGAATCAAGCATTGCTCAACTTAACTAGAGGGATCTATTAGTTGTTATAATTGTGGTTTGAATAATAAGTAATTTGGTTTAGAGATATTATCGTGTATGTTAGGGTGTAGCATTCATATTGAGGGTATGCTCAATTTTATATAAGCATGGTAGGACCTTTGTAAGAATCATCAATGAAGAATATTGTAGTCTATTTCTCTCTTCTCTATCTTCTAGGAGGCTTCTCTCAGAGTAATATTCTCTTCTCCCTCATTTACATATATCCCTCAAAATCCCCATCCCTTACAATTCACTTACCTATTGTACACCCTATGCCTTTAGGCATTAACATAATTTCAGACCATCAATAGCACTGGATATTTTTGTAGATATATCTTTTAGGCTTAAATATGTTTTAGGCCCCTGCAAATATAGTGTGTTTTCGTTTAGCACCCTGCAAATTTTTTTATTTATTAAAAGCTCCTTGCAAAATACAGATTTTTGGTATAGGCCCTTCTGTTAATCAATGTTACAAAAAACGCTAAGTTGGCTAACAGAAGTCTGAAGTGTCATTTTTTTTTCTTTTCTATTTTTTTTATTGCTGACTTGTAATGCCAACTCACTAATTTTAATTTTACATTATTTTCTATTCCCTTTCTTCTCCACTCTCTTCTCTCCCTCTGTCACCCACACCACCACAACACCACCACAACAACACCACAACACCACCACAACCACTCTCTTCTCTCTCTCACCCACACCACAACCACCACACCACCGCCACCACAACCACTCTCTTCTCTCTGTCACCCACACCACCACCACCACCACACAAGCTCTCTTCCCTTCTCCATCTCACCATCTCTGCCATTGCCACAAATAGAGAAGCAATTGCCACAATCAACCACAATTATTTTTGATTTGGGATATAGGGGTTAGGGTTCCTTTATTTTGATGTGTGTGAGAGAGAGAAGAGAAATCTTTATAAAAAAATTAAATCCAAAAAACACTTCTCTATTCTCGTTCCCAAAAACCTCAAATCTCACTCAATTACCATCCCCACTCAAAATTGCAAAACCATACCAACGTTATTCATAGGTTACTGAATTAGGGATTTCAAGATTGCGTTTTAAGGGTTGTGGTGTGCCAATGGCTTCTCTGTTTGTGGCTGTTTGTGGAAATGGCAGAGATGGTGGAATGGAGAAGGGAAGAGAGCTCGTGTGGTGGGTGGTGGTGTGGTGGTTGTGGTGCGGGTGAGAGAGAGAGAAGAGTGGTGGTTGTGGTGTGGGTGAGAGAGAAGAGAGTGGTTGTGGTGGTGGTGGTTGTGGTGGTGCTGTGAGAGAGAGAGAGAGAAGAGAGTGGTTGTGGTGGTGGTGTGGGTGAGAGGGAGAGAATAGAGAAGAGAGTGGAGAAGAAAGGGAATAGAAAATAATGTAAAATTAAAAATAGTGAGTTGGCATTACAAGTCGGCAATAAAAAAAATAGAAAAGAAAAAAAATGACAAGTCAGACTTTTGTTAGCCAACTCAGCGTTTTTGTAACGTTGGTTAACAGAAGGGACTATACCAAAAATCTGTATTTTGCAAGGAGCTTATTAAAAAAAAAATTGCAGGGTGCTAAACCAAAACACACTATATTTGCAGGGGCCTAAAACATATTTAAGCCTATCTTTTAAGCTCTATTTATGTCATAAGTGAGAAAAAAAACACCCTAATGTAAGTTCTAATATTTTATTTGATATGCTAAATAGAATAAAAATAAAAAATGAAAAGAATAGAGGAACCAAAAAAATTATTTGTTAGAGAAGGAGCAACGAACCTCGAAGGCCTTCATCCATCCTTTATCAAATCAAGTTCAAGTAGATTGAGAAGACGTCCTAGATCAACTCCACTAGTCCAATTCTCGGGAGGTAGACCAATTTTCAACTTAAGGCGGCCCCTGTTAGCGGTTCCTCCCATATGATCCCTATAGGTCGTGGTTTCTCATCGTTGTCACCTTTTAACATGATGAGACTTCCCTTTCTCTCCTTGAGGTCAAAAGTTTGTTGGTTCTCACCCACAACAAGAAAATCCGTTAGAAAACATATACCTTTCGTCATTATACTCTGCAGGCGTAAGCTAAAACTATTCTGTAGTCAAGCGAACTTCTTCCAACCTTCACCACTTGCTTTCCAATGAGGGTACTAATTGGAGATTGTAGGTCAATAATTTTCACATCACCAATATCTCCAACGCCTCTCACCGAAGTAGTGACAGTCGACATGTCAAAGTCATCAGCAAAAGGAATGAATGCTCCGTCAGCTCTCACAAAAGTCTCTGCAGAGGAAACACACCATGATGCCTTATGAGCATGTGTAACAGAATCAAGGTGACTTAATAAATCAATCAGGCTCCTAAAATAACGTTACCTGGGTTTATTCCAGCGAATATGCCATACCAAAGCTCATCAGTTATAAATGAAGTTGCTCTCTCTACAGCGCCGAGATAAACCCCAGGGCCCAACGTGGGTGGAAGAGGATGAAACATCTTTTGATTTGGATAATCAAGGTCTACTGCTACATGCCGGTTTGTGAGAAAACCAACTTGCCGACTACCCGTTTGGCTCCTCACAATGGCACCCAAAGTTCCATATGTCTCCTGGCTTGCCACCTGGACTAAGGAAGTAAGTGATCAAAGGTTCAATATATTCATCAAATAGAGCATAGCTATAGGAATTGGCAGATAAAGATGCTTATGTAAATTGCATTGATTTCTCATGACTTAGAATATTTACAATCAGCTTACTTTCAAGATCACTAAACGAGGATGAAATATATGAGAAAGATTTCGCAACAGTCTTCAGCCATCCAAACCTTTTAGGCAGAGGCCCGGGAATGGCTTTATATTTGAAATTTGAAAGTTCTTTCACAAATTTGAATTATTAGGTGGATCATGGCGAGCTACAGGTCTGGTAGCTTAATTTATCAGAATACATACGTTGAATACTTGTAAGCATGGGAATGAGAGATATCGCTAATTCGCTATCCACAACCTGACAATCACATGAGATAAGGACCCTACTATTTGACTCTTTAAATGTTTCAAATGACTTATTTTGGCTAGACCAACACAACCATGTGCTTATATTCCGGCCAATTTTGAAATATAGCGATGTATCCCGAACATATAGAATGGCACACAATTGGTTGAATGATCATAGAAAGATAAGATGATTCTCATAGGTCTGGCCAACAAACATTCCAATATTTAGATTATCAAAGAAAAGACCTTGAGAAACAGATTTAAGGTTTAGTTCCAACTAAAAGCAGCTTTATATATGTGACTGCCACAAATGCAAATCAAGGGGAAAGTAAAATACTTAAAACCCTTTTTAGTGGCATATATGTAAGTGGACACAGATTGCCAAGCATCAGAATGAAAATGCTTAGTTAATCATCACTTGTATGCAAAATATTAATCGAATCAAAAGATTTCTTTCGTAAACTGGATGAGTCCTTTCATAAGAAACATTAAATAAGAGAGCAAAGAAACACACGAGATCACGAACCGATGCACGGATCACCTCCACGCAAGTCATCCACAATCTCCGTATAATGCTGTTCTTTTGGAACTGGCTCAGGTGCACCAAAATATGAGAATTCTACCACATCTACATCACACCATACTCCACCAGGTCCCTGGTTCACAAATTAAACATCTATTTTAGCTACAGCACTAGGCACTACTATATATATCATTGCCAATATGCATGTATATGAGGTTAAAGTTAAACAACTCCAAGGACCTCGAGAGCGGTAGGCAGACACTGGATTGGACTAAGCCATTGCTTGTGAACTTTCCTCGAAACAAACACGAGAATGGCAGGAATATCTGTTAATACCCCTCGTCGGATACGAAAACCAATCGCAGTTCCAAGGCTATAACAACGCAGTATCTTGCTGTGAAATGCCCTGATTGTCATGAGTTCAAGTAACGTCGTTGCTTGCTGCCCCTTCGGCAGCCGACCAAGGGTTTCAGGTAAGACCCCCTTTTGAAGATTTAAGAAATAATTTGCTCTCTCTTCAGCTGCATCGGGCAAGCGGCTAGGCCACGAGAAGTAAGCAGCACTACTCTCACAATGCTGTCCAGCTGAAGCATAAGGCTGAAGTGTTGGCGGACTGAGTGATGGCAAATTAGAATGACCGTAGCAGTTCCTTTCAAGATCTAAAGCAGATTCTTACGAGGGAGTTGAACCGAACAGCGGACCCTCGCGTTGGTCCTGGCGCGTTCCATCTTTTGATTAACCTAAAACTTAAACAAAAAAGGACTAATAGAATTACAAAAGCTGACAACAAACAACTTTAGCAAATACTATGATCTCTAGTTTAGTTCAACTCAATATTCAAAGGACAGTGACAAGGGACATCAATTTAATGGCGAAAGAACAGCAAAATCAGTTATAGTACAAAAGAAACATGCTACTAGCAAAAAAAGAGGTAAATTCAGCATACAAGCCTGCACTTCTTGGTTATAAACAAAAGTTGTTGCAAAAGAATAAATAGCATACGCATGCAAAAAAATGGTTCAGAAGCAACTTATTGGATCAAAAGCAAGTATAGCATAATTATGATGTTCCCCACTCAATAGAAGAAAGCACGTTTTTATATAATCAATTAATAGCAAATCGTGATAAAATAAACAAAGAAATGACATGACACCCTCACATGCGGAAGCCCAATAAATAAAATGGGACTGGGAACAAATTCTGATTCTCTATATACCCTCTAATTTTAATTTCAGCTAATTACCATGAAAAATAATAATTATACATACTAAGCTAAGTTTCAGGCATGCTAAACCTCTTACGAAAGATGCCAAAAAAGTGAGATTTTGCAAGTTTCCACAGAACCCCAGTGACCCAAAACAACGAAAAAAAACGTTAGAAAAGTCAAAAACCCAAAAAAAAACAGCTTATCCGCATGTATCAGCGAGGAAGATGGCCATGAGAGAGAGAGAGAGAGAGAGAGAGATACGGTGTGAGTTAATGATCGGTTGATGAGCAGAGTGGAGAGTGGAAGAGCCTCATTGAGATACAGAGTTCATCTGAAAGAGTAGATGCTAGATGGAATGAGAATCTGCAGAATTGTGAGGGAGGGTTGGATTGAATAGGATTGGAGTTCAATTGAATACCATGAATGAATGAATGAATGAACGGCAAAAGTTGCATAGAAACGTGGTAAAGTAAGCTCAGTGCCTCTTTCTACTGTGTTTCGGGTGTTACACAGGTTGCTGTCCTTATTTATTCATTTATTTATTTAATTTTCTTTTTGAAACATTTAATTAATTAATTGTTCTCATCTATTCATGGTCATGCTTTAAAAAAATTTAAAAAATTAGGCATAGCATTGTTGGGCTATTAATTGGCTAAGTTCACACACATTGAGCCTCTAAAATAGGGTGTGAAGGCTAATTGTGTCAAACACTTACAACTAGTAAATTCGCTATAAGTTAGCGGATTAGTATTTTCAAACAGAGCCTGTATTTTGGGCGAACTACTAAAAGGCTCCCATTTTTTGATACCCCCACCATCAGACAATACCTCATAAAAATCATTTATCCCCTTTTAGCCCTTACAAAACATAAACCGGATTTATCTATTTTTTTAGGATAAATCGCTTTTGCAAAAAAATTGGAAACAGATTTATAGATTTACAATTTTCAAAAGCTGGATTTATCTATAAATCATTTTTTCAAAATAAAATAGATAAATCTGTTAAAAAATTATAATTAATTTTTTTTAAAATAAAGTAGATATGGATATCGGTGATCTTTTGTGTGTAGATATGCATTACACGTGGCGATGTACCCAAAAAGGCAACATACTCCGATTGTCCCAGAAACCACCACCATTAAATTAAAAAAAAAATCAGGGACCATGACACCCCAAGAAGGAACTTCTATTGGGACAACGGGGCTCAAAATCTCAAATTTCACCGTTTCCTATTTTTTATTAATTGTTTGAATTTTCCATATTCTCCAAAAAATCTAAAAAAAATTGCAAAACATTCTTTTGATTTTATTAGATTTTTAGTAGCATTTTTATAATTTTAAAATTAGTTTTGACTTTTTAACATATTTTTAGTAGCTCTTTTATAAGATTTTTAAAAAATTAAAATAAAATATTTTAATGCAAAAAGAATTTATCATTATTATAGATAAACCTGGTTTTAGAAAATTGTAAAATGAATTTATCTATTAAAAAGATAAATATGTTTTGCATTTTTTTAACAAAACAGATTTATTATTTTGTAGATAAATCAGTTTTGAAAAATTAACAAAACAAATTTATCTATTAAAATGATAAATCTATTTTGTTAAATTTGATGAGAGGTAAAATGGGAAGTGTAGGGGTATGGTGTCTATGATGGGGTATAAAAAACGGGAGCCCTACTAAAATGATGTTATTGTAATTATTTAGTTTCATTGTCATTACATTTTTCGTTGTAAAATTAATATTTATTCTTTCATAATCATGCTTCTAAAATAAATTACTAAAGTTAAATTATTTGATCCAGTAGTGAAATTTATTTTGTTTGGATGTTTTTCGCAACATCCTAACTCGAGCATTGTTGGTGATAAGGCGACTCAAGCTCAAGTTGCTCTTTCTATTCTAAGCGATATGGAGGGGACTCGTCAAATTTAAATCACACTTATATTAGTCTCATTCCAAATAAAAATAATCCAAGCCACACAAGTTACTACCGCCCTATTTTTTTATGTAATGTCATTTTTTAAATTGTCACAAAGACAATTGCAAATCAGTTAAAATTAATTCTTTCCGATATTATTAACAAATACCAAAGTGTCTTTGTCCCTGGAAGATTAATTATTGATAATGCACTAATTGCTTTGATGCTTTCCATTACACGAGGAAAAGAAAAACCAAAAGGTAAAAAGGATGTGGTTGGGATAAAGATGTCAAAGACTTATGGTAAAATTGAATGACCTTTTCTAGAAAATGTTATGTCTAGCATGGGTTTTTCAAACTGTTGGTGCTCTCTAATTATGTGTTGTGTTTTCAAGATATCTTTTTATTTGTTGCTGGATGGTAGTCCTTGCACCTCACAGAGGATTGAGACAATGATACCCCCTCCCCCCTTATTTGTTCATTATGTGTGTAGAAGTTTTTTCAGGTCTCTTATCTAGAGCTCGGGAAAGAAAACAATTTGGGGGGTCTGATTTCAAAATATGCTCCAGAGATTAGTCATCTTTTCTTTGCTATGACAACTTGATTTTTTTTGTCAAGATAACCAACAGAATGTTTAGTGTGTAACAGATATTCTCCAACTTTGTCAGGATGCTGCTGGCCAGCTTATTAATCTTGATAAATTTGAGATTTCTTTCAGCCGAAATGTTCCTACTGGTAGAAAAAATGCTTTCAAGGGATGGACTCAATTTAAGGCGGTAGAAATTCAATCTGAATATCTGGGATTACCTTCTTTTGTGGGAAGGTCTAAACAACAGGTATTTGATTTTGTTCAAGATAGGATGTGGAAGAAGTTGAAAGGAAGGAAGGAGAAATTTTATCTTCAGTTGGTCGTGAATTTCTTATCAAGTTAGTAGCCCAATCAATTTCGACTCGTGTTATGAGTTGTTTCTTACTTCCTATGGGTTTATGTGAGCACATTGAAAAATTGATTCAAAACTCTTGGCGGGGAAGCAAAAATGGTGAGAGGAAGATAAATAGGGTGAATTGGTCTACTTGCTGCCTATCAAAAAATGAAGGTGGGTTGGGTTTTAGAACATTTTGAGCTTTCAGTGAAGCTTTGTTGGCCAAGCAATGATGGAGGTTAATGACAAGCGCACATTCTTTGCTCGCAATGTGTTATAGAGCTTGCTAGTTCCCAATAGGTACATTCTTGAATTCCATGGGTTCTTAAAATGGGGGTGTGTGTGGTCGGTGGGCATTGGTCAAAAAGTCAATGTATGGTAATTGGTTGTCTTATCAATTTGGGAACAAAGTATGGACGGAAAAATCACAAAATTGTGAAGTTCTCAAAGTGGTGGATCTTATTGACGACAATTCTAGGAGATGTGATCTTATTGAAACAATTATTTTTGCCTTTTGAAGCTATTCAAATTCCCCTTCCTCAAGAAGTTCAATAAGATAGTATTATTTGGGCTCCAAACAATAAAGGTTTTTTCACTATCAAACCAGCTTATCATAGCATTAAGCATTGGAAAAGTGCTTCGACTACATTGGAGGCAACTACTACAAATAACAATATTGTGTGGAAAAAATTATGAAGATTTTTATAAATTAAATGTTGGTGTTGCAGATTTTTATAAACGAAATGTTGATGTTGTTGGACCGTCTAATGGAATTTGGGGAATTAGAACTGTGATTTGAGACCAAACAGGTGTCGTTCTTGTTGTTGTCACGTGGTCAATTAAATCCCTACCAGACCCTTTTTTAGTCGAGGCAATTAGGATGCGTTATGCTCTTAAATTTGCACTTGAAATGAGTTTTTTTTGATATACTAATTGAATTAGACTGCTTGGAATTGGTGAAGGAAATGAATAATTTGAGAGTTTTATGTTACTGCTCTGATAGAGTGTACCAACTTATATAAAAGAAGTCTAGGTCTTTTAAATTATTACATGTTAGACGAGAGGGCAATGTTGTAGCCCATACTTTAGCTAATTTACTTTGGTAAACTCTCCTACTATTTGGTAGAGAAAATTCCTTCTTGTAGTTTTTTTGCTTTGGCCTATGATTTAGGAGGGTCCTAATGAAATTATTTCCATGTAAAAAAAAAGAGGATAACTCGCTCCTTGTGAATTTGATCCAACAGCCGCTCAGGTCGTTCGAGGATGCTATAGTCACTGCCATTTATAGAGAAGCCAATCAAGTGGCTGATGCTTTTGCCAAATTTGGTTTATCCTTATAGGCTTAGTAAGACTTTCATTTCAGTTCCTTAATTTTGTCGTAGACACCGCAAAGGCTTACTTGTCGGGAATTTCTTTCCCTAGAGGTTTCTAATTGTTTCTAGGGGGTGTGTTACCGATTTTGCCCAAAAAAAAATATAAATTATTTGATCTATTTTGTGATATGGCAGAGCGCAAATAAGATTTTAACAATTTCAATTTAGAAAAACTTCTTTAGTAGGAAGGAGCGCAAACATAATGAAAATAAGTAATAAGTAATATTGTTGTATACATCGGGCATGCATTAGGAAACAACTAAATGTTTTTAAAGAATTTAATAGGCTAAATTATAGTTTTTGTCCCTCTATTTTCACAAATTCAAACATTTGGTCTCTTTATTTTAAAACTCAGACATTTAGTCCCCCTATTTTAAAAAAATCAAACTTTTAAGTCCAAAGAGGGGTTTTTCAGTTTCTTTTTTGCTAATTCGGAGGTTTATCAAAAAAAAAAAAACCTGACGTTGATCTCATTAAAAGACGTGGTGCCTAACATGTGGCTTCCACGTCAATTAATGAGACACATAAGCATGCGGCGTCTGTTATGCGCGAAAGAGTTGTGCAAGTATACACATCGCAACAAGTAATATATTGATAAGTAAAGTTCGTCTCCACAGGGATTGGTATTAATTTTAGAGTTTAAGCGATACTAGCACTTAGTGAACCGAGTAGCAAAAGTTGTAGTCACAGGTTATCAGTGAAAAATGGTTGTTTAAAGAAAACAATGAAAGATTGGTTGTGAGAAATGAGAGAAATAAGTCGGATTGCTTTTACTAAGTAAATTCCCAATTAGTACAGCGCTATAACGTCACACGCTATAGCGTCAAGCACTGTTGCAAATGTTTTTGTGCTTTTCAGTCACTCACGCCAGGGTTTCATTACAAGATGCCTATGTCTAGGTTCTAAATAAGTTCACCCATGTATAATAAAGAACCCACAACCTTTGCTCTATGAACTATTGCATTTCTATGTCTAGAGGGAGCAAAATCTATTTAAATGTCTTTAAATAAACTTTCGTTCATATCAAGCTTTGAAGTCTATCCATGGACCATGTCTGAACCCACGGATGTACCCATTTTAGCTGATCAATTCTAAAACAAGTTTGAAAGATGTATAACACAAAGATTGAAACGCAAAGCATGCAATATTATAAATACGATACTAATGGTTCATTACAAAGATACAAGCAATCCAACTCTAAGTGTTTAGCTCATGTTTCACATCATCAAAGCAATACAAGCTAGAACACTCATATTACCTAGGACGGAATGAGAAGAAGCGGTGGCAAATTACACACCGAAGCTTCCAATCATTCACCGAGATGACACGATAACGTTGAGTTCACACCGAGGAGAAGTAAACTAAAAATTACAGTAAAAAAAAACGAAAGCTTGAAAGTGTTTAATAATGAAGAAAATCTGTTACAAGTTCTCCCTTTCTAACTCTGAATGTATGCGCAATGTATTTGTAGAGAAGAAGGAGTAGTTGGAGTGTCCAAAGTTAGTGAAAAATGTGGTATGGCCATCTCACCAACTGAAGCTAGCGTCCCACTCACACAACGCCATGTGTCCTATAGTATCCATGAAAATCCGTTGTGTGTCGGTTTGCCGATTGGCACTTCGTAAACGCGAGATTTGGAGTGAAGAGCTTGGCGCCAAAAGTACACTTTTGCTTTAGAGACTTAGCCAGACTGCTTCAAAGATTTAGGGTGAGCTCAAAGACTTGGCCGAGCTGCCTCTCTTGCCGCTATATAGCGTTAGGACGCTATAGCGCTTAACACCGCGACACTCACAAAACACATTAAATTGCTCAAAAGGGCACGGATGTGCCGAATTAATACAAAACAGTTTCTAACCCTTCTTTTCCTACAACTATACTAATTAGAGAAATAAGATACTAATATTACTTGAGAACACACTTGATTTACATGGATAAAGGCATAAATAACTCATATAAATATGAGTCATCACACCCCCAAACTTAAACCATTGCTTGTCCTCAAGTAATGACACTTAACTAAGACAAAACTACAAACATATATGTACAACACACATCACATGATCAATTCTGCATTTCCAATGAACATTTGGTCAAAAACATTTTCAAGGGGCTAACCTTTTTGATTCACACTCACACCTACACACCAATGCAATTCAATAACTTCTAAGCTTATTACTGCTCATTAGTGTGTGTGTGATCTCTGACTCATCTCAATTCCTAGCTAGATTTAGATTTCTCTTTAGCCTTGGAAAGAGTGGTCTTCTTTTGGTGAAATCAAGAACTTTTTCAAAACAATGACTAGATTAACATTTTCACACAGAAATGGGGGAGTTCAGGCGTGACAAAGGGTTTAACTAGGCATTTCAGGTCTATGGTCAGCGTTCCTAAATTATTGAAACTGAACAACAAACGCTATAGCGTTTGGCGCTATTGATAACTCATATTTATATGAGTTATTTATAATCACTCAAGGATAAATCATGCAAGTTCTCTAGCAATACAAAGTTTATTTAATTAGTTTTATGTTCATTTCTGAGTTTTTAGTAAATAAGGGGTTAAAGAGATAAATCTGTGTGTTTAGGCACCAAGTGGTGCCTTGAGAAGCGTTTGATGCTTCTTGTGCTTGTGCGAGGAAATAGTCTTTGAACGTTACCACGTCCCTCACCACGCCTATAGAAGTGCGTGAGCAAGGGTGAAAGATCTTCATTTTGGCGCGCTAGTAATGATGGTCAAAGATATAAAAAGTCGGAAGATCTTCTATTCCCCATGGTGACACGCTTAGATACCTTTGTAGCGTTAGCGATTGTCGGCGAAGAGAGGAAAGCAGGACACGGTAGGTGGGCAAGTGACATCGCAACACGTGAGCAATGGGCTATTTAATGAAGGCTAAACTCTCTCAAAGGACATCACTCATACACGAATACACCTTCATACACTCACTCCGGTTCATCACCCACCTTCATCCACTTCGAAAGTGCATTAAAGAAGATCCGAAAGCAGGACTGCTTTTTTTTACCTTCGAACCTTGTTTTATTTTCTCATATAACTCATGCTTTGTGAGGCTCGGACGTTATAACGCTCTCTACAATGCACATCTTTGAAGAGCTACTTAGGTGTATCTTTTGCACTTAGTTTCTTTTCTGTTATGTATGGTATTTGGATTCTAAATCCTCATCATTCTGTAAGGATGCTCAAAGATGAGCTAAACACTTTGTAGTTGAGTTGTTGTTTTGCTTATAATGAATTTCTAGTTAATGTTATGAAGTATTATTGTTTGCATGTTTTAAATCTTTGAGTAATAATATTTCCAAACTTGTTTTGAGGTTGGCCTCTTAAAATAGGTAGATTCATAGAGTACTGGACATGGTCTACATGAAAAGAAATCAAAGATTTATATGAGCGAACAATGTACTAAAGACATTTAGGCATTTTTATCTAAGTCTAGACATAGAATGGATAATAGTTCATAGAACATTCTTTGTGGGTGCTTAAAATACAGGAGTGGGCCTATTTAGAACCTAGACATAGGACCTCTTATACTTGAAACTCGACGTTTTGTCTTTGAAAAGCACGACTCTTTTTGCAACAATGACGTTCAAGCGTGTGGTCACGTCTATACAAAATAACATTTATGCGTAATAACGTGTAAAGCGTTATAACGTCCCGACTAGAAAGGATTTATTCGCATGCAACAACTCAACTCATCTCTCATCCATAATCACAACCAACATTTGCTTACTTGTTTTATTTACATCTTTAGCTTTAAAACCAACTCTTATTGCCGATTTGTTACTTGATTCTCTTGTGTTTTGAAACTTGAACTTTGAAAAGTATACCAATCCTCGTGGGAACGATCTCTTACTTAAAACCACTCTATTACTTGTACGATGTGTATACTTGCACTATAATTGCGAAAACCAACGAATATACCAACGCAACAGCTATAGCGCTCAGACTATGATAACAGACTTACTAGCTGCAGCCCCCTCATTACTAGGCTCCTTAGCAATTATTCAACAACTTTGTTGTTGTTTTTTTTTCAAGGCTTTGCCTTTTTGCCTTTGGAACAACCCAACTTTTGTTTCGGGTAGCTACAACTTTACAAAATATATACAACATATAGAGCATTTACACTGAACTTCTAAGTCACTGACCACCCTAAGATCTTTGTACCTAACCTTTATATAGCCCGAGCACCCCCACACTTTGCTTCAAAAACTCTTCAAGTTTTTAGTCAAGCTTTGATCTCACATCGGTTAACCCAGACTAGCCTAAACATCAGATAGTCCTCGGTTAACTAATTTTCTCTTTAAGCACAGAGATTTTTATGTGTGGGAGCAACAATAAGCAGAGATATTATTTACAAGCATGACTACTCTTACTCACTCACACAATCATCACTAAGATTAGCCCAAACAGAAGATTTTCAACAAATATAAAGCTGGAAACAAAGCATTGATCATGCAATTCTACTAATATATATATATATATATATATATATATATATATATATATATATATATATATATATATATATATTATATAAAACCTTTAGGTCCTCTCCCCCCAAATAAAAGGGAGCAGTGTCCTCACTGTTGGATTGGACTGGGGAGAGGCCTAGGACTTAGCTAAAACACAATTCGACATAATTAAACAAATTCTTAACAGTTGTGAAGCGCAAGAACAACGCTATAGCGCTTCACAACTTATTTTCGACTACAACTACCTATACTACAAAAGAAGGGTTTGAAATTATTTGTTAAGGATGCCAGACTTTGTTCTGGCGCTGACACGGCTTGGCTGGACCGGCTTGGTGACTTGCTTCTTTTTCTTTTCTTCTTTCTGAGGTGGTTCCTGCACACCCTCTTTATCTTGCCGAGGTGATTCCTGCACAAAGCAAAAATTAAACTCAAAAAATTTGGTTAGTTAACCATTGGGTTGCCTCCCAAGAGCGCTTGCTTTAAGAGTCTTCAGCCAGACTTCCTCTTTAGTGTTAGAGTTCTGTAGCTCTGTGGAGACTTTGTCCCTCACCACATGTGCTCCACGGTATTTCTTCACCCCTTCATCATTGATCTTAAGTGTGGAATGGTGCATGGAAAACACATACACTTGTGTGCAAGTATACACTGTCCAAAAACAAGTAGTAAAAAGATCGAACCCACAGAGATTGAAAAACTCACTTTTAAAATCAATATAAAGTAATAAAGTTTAAAGTAACAAAGTAACAAAATAATTTTGGATTTTTGTGATGATCACAACTAAGTTAGATAGAAAGCAAAGTAAAAATGTTGATAGTGTAAAAGAGAAAAGCTAGTTGGAATGTCTTCATCAAGTAATTTACTTATAAGTGTTTGATGCAGTATGCGATGCATTTGCAGATTGAATCTTTGTTGCATTAGCTATGTGCCTTTTCGGTCACTTTCTTCAGAGTATCATTACAGCTCTTATGATCCTTGTTCTATATGAAGAAAGAAAGGGTGTCAATGCCTATCTTGCCTCCTAACAATTATCCAATTTGCTTAAATAAATTCACTCTTGTATTTTAAGTACCCACAATTATCCTATGGACTATCCTATCCTATCTCTAGGACTTAGCATGGTTTTCACAAAGTTTTCTTTATGTAAAACACTCACCCATATTAGTTCTTGAGTTCTTAATTGTAAGCCATTTCTGGTCATTTACAAATCTTACTTATTCTAAGTGATCAAGTTCAAAATAAGTATTGAAAAGATTATCAAGCAAGAACTAAAGTACAAACATACATACATGCATCATACTTACTTAAAAGTTCATTAAATGATTAGAACATTCCAACTAAGAGAGGTTTAGCTAACTATAGACATTGCAAGATATATATAAACCGAATAGACCATGTTTATATATATAGAAATCACAAAAGAGAACAACAAGAGAAAAGTTACAAATGTTGAAACACTTTAATTTGTATGAAATCTTCTAGCAATGCACTAGCATTACTCCTTAGCACTATACAAACACTATGAAAACGAGTTAAGGAGGATTTGTCACTTCCTTCCTCTTCCTCTAAAAATATAAAAACTAACTATGTATATTGAAATTTTGATCTAACTTATGGATTGTGATATATTTCCAAATGAAGATGTGAGGTCCTTTTATAGCCTTCAAGAGATGTGCTTCCTTCCTTCATGTTGAAGTAATCTTGAGTGGATCATAGCTGTAATTGCTTTTCAGAGGTTGATCCAAAGTTGAAATCTTTGACTTAGTACATAGGGCGGTTCCATGGTGGTAGAACATGTGTCCCTATGTTGGTGACTCTTCAAAGCTATGCCTATAGCTATGTGCGAATGGTAGGCGCCTACTATACAAGGTGGGATGACATCAGAGAACCAGGCATGAGGTCATCACTTGCAAGTGGATGCATATGAAACAGACTGCTCATTCACCAAGTAGTGCGATTTGATGCGAGGATCGGTCAGGAGCATTTGATCTGAGATAGCATTGAGGCGCTTTGAACAAAAACATCAAACATACCACAATATATCCAAAATGGCCTATAAATAACTATAACCATTCAAATCACTCAAGATATCATATATCACACTAAATACTATATAAACTCTTTATTATTACTTGAAAGAGAGCAAATACTAAGTTTAAACATACGAAATACTCTATAAAAAATAGAGTTATCATGGAACAAATGGTTTCCTCAAACAGTTTCACTATCTTATTAGGATACACCTTCACTAACTTGAAAGGTCTTGATAGCCTAGATTTGAGCTTCTTAGGTAACAATTTAAGCCTTGAGGCGGATGATAAAACTTGTCCCCATTCAATGAGCTTTCTTTTTTGAATTGTTTTGGTGAATTTTGGTTGTGTGTTGGCAATTGACCGAGGTGAAGATTGTGGACTTGGGTTTTTCTTAGCCTTATGCTTGAGTCTTGGTGAATTACCAACTGCAACCACCTCTTCATTTGGAACCAACTGCTCAGAAGACGTTACCACGGCAGACGTTATAACGTCAGCAGTCTCCCTTTCTTTTTGTCGAGGTTGTTGTAGGGTTGGCATCTCAGAACCTTTCTCCTCGGCACTCTCTTTAGAGCTCTTGTTAACATCAGCTTCCCCTTGTAACATATATTCTTCCACATACTTTTCTTTTTCAGTGTTGGCAAGAGCCTTGACCAAGTGGTCACCTTGCTTGTGGAATTGTTGTTGGACCACAAAATCAAGAGACATCACAAAGGAACACTCCTCGGATCCCGCATTTGAGGACTTGGGATCACTCATCACATTAAACTTAATCTCTTGATCATTGACTCTCATAGTCAGTTCTCCCTTCTGAACATCAATTATGGTCTGGGCAGTATCTAGGAAAAACAAATTTGTCAATTTTAATAAGCACATCCTCTATTATCCCCTCGGGATAGGCTATGGACATATCTGCTAACCGAAGGGTAGCAGTAGTGGGCTTAATAATATCAATTCCCAACTGTTTAACTATGGATTTGGGCATCAAATTGATGCTTGCCCCCAAATCACATAGTGCATTACCAGAATAAGATTTACCCATAGAACATGGTATGGTGAATTTGTCAGGATCCTTCGATTTTCTTGGGAGTTTCTTTTGCATGATCATGCTGCACTCTCCCGTCATGGCCACTGTTTCAAATTCTCCTAGCCTTCTTCTCTTGGTGAGGACATCTTTCATAAACTTGGCATAGTTAGGCATTTGTTTCAGAGCTTCAACCAATGGGATATTTATGTGAAGTTGTTTCAGCACCTCTAAGAATTTCCCAAATTGCTTGTTCTCATGAGCCTGTTTCAACCTTTGAGGAAAGGGAGGAGGAGGATATTCAGGCACAACCTTGGGTACCGTCTTGATTCCTGGTTCAAAACTAGACGTTGTAACGTCTGGCTTAGACATCGCAATATCTGGACTATTCTTCTCTTTTTCCTTCTCTGGCACCTCGTTTTCCTCAGGCATAGCTGGTTCAGGATACTCAGTGCCACTTCTTAATGAGATAGCATTTACGTGCTCTTGGCCCGGTGCTTGAGATGATGAAGCTTCGGTCGTGGAGGGAAGTCCTCCATTACGCCTTTGAGTAAGAGCAGATGCAATTTGCCCAACTTGGTTCTCTAGGGTCTTTATAGATGCTTCATTAGTCTGCATAGTGGTTTTACAATCACTAATAAAAGACCTCAGCAAAGATTCCATAGAGTTGTCCATAGGTGGAGCATTTTGTCTTTGATTATTTTGAGAAGGGAATCCTGGTGGAGTAGCTGGAGAATTTGGACTTGCGTTGGCAGTATCACCTCCCCCCCCATCTGAAATTGGGGTGGTTCTTCCAACCAGGGTTGTAGGTGTTAGAATAGGGGTTGTTGCCCTTGTTGTACCCCACATAATTCACAGAAGCAGGATTTGTGGTGCATTCTTCATAAAGGTGTCCTCCCCCACAATATACACAACTAATTTCTCCGGGGAGCTTGTTAAATAGCGACCATGATTGATTCCTTGGCGCTATAGCCGGATGCTCTGGCGTTTGCATACTCGGACCACTTGATCATATTCGTGAGAGTTGCCACTTGAGCTGAGAGAGCAGAAACTTCACTTACTTCATGAACTCCTGCCACCTTTTTGGTAGGATTTAATCTTTCAGTAGGCCATGACGAGCTGTTTATGGCAACACGCTCTATAAGATCGCAAGTTTCATTGTAGGAGGAGTTTAAAATCACACCTCCAGATGAGGCGTCTAACCACTAGTGCAGAAAAGACTTTTAGTATCAGTTATTTTGCACTTTTAGTATCGGTTATCTGTCGATACTAATTCGACCGATACTAAATGTCTGACATTTAGTATCGGTTAAATAACCGATACTAAATTTAACCGATACTAAATGTGACTTTTAGCATTGGATTTTCAAAAAACCGATGCTAAATGACGTTTTTTGGTGTTTTTTATGTCTTGAAAACATACTATTAGTATCGGTTATTTAAATAACCGATGCTAAAGATCCATTTTTTGTGACATATAGCATCGGTCATCTAAACAACCGTTGCTAAAGGTCTATTCTTAGTGACTTTTAGCATCGGTTGTTCAAATAACCGATACTAAATGTTCTGAAAAGTGACATTTAGCATCGGCTGTTCAAAACAACCGATGCTAAATGTCTTGAAAAGTGATATTTAGCATCGAGTGTTTCAAACAACCGATGCTAAATGTCTATTTTTAAAATAAAAAAATTAATTAGCATTATTAATAGATATCAATTGCCAATTTATAAAATCTTGATATACAAAGTTATTTCCAGACAGTAATAAATTCATAAAAGTACTTCAAATTCTATTGAAATTTAATATCATACAATACAAGTTATTAATATTTCCTATACATACTGTTATACCCCAATTTTGTCCGTCTTCTTTTTCTCGCTTTAGTCGTTTATTTTTAGTAAGGGCGTGTTTCGGAGTCGCATGATTACAAGAATTATCAGTGTAGAGTCTCGGTTACCAATCCAAGCCAGTTCCAGTCGCTCCGTTCAAACTAACTCGAAATACCGTTTTTAAATTAGGCACGCGCGCGAATGATCGATCTTTTCGTGCGTTCTTCAATTTAATGTCTGTATTCGGGTTTAGTCGTACGTGAACAGGTCTACCAAAGTTCATTTTGTCAGAAGTTGGCTTAAATTCAGACTTAAGAACGCGATTCCGAGCTAATTTTTTTAACATACCCATTTCTTCTATTTTTGGTCTAGTCTTAGCGCAGTTGTCAAGTCGGTCGGTCGTCCTTGTATTTGTATTTGGCTCCCTTTTATTATTATTATTTTTATCCTTATTTTGTTTATTTAATTTATTCAATTAAGCATACGTACAATTTAAAAATGTCAAAAAAATTCTATTTAAGATCACCTAATAGTCCAAAAAGTCCAAAAATACAAAAAATGATAATATAAAAATACAAAGAATATAAAAAAACGAAAATTAAATAAATGAGCAAAGACATCGGTAATCTCGGGTCCTGTTCTTGCTCTCCAAGACTACTCAGCAGGCCCACATTATCAGATCTGCAAAAGCCCAAAAACAGCCATTAATGCTAAAACCTAATTTCTACCTATAAATAAGCGGCTAGCTAGAGTCTAAAACACACAGAAATGAAGGCAGAAAATTACTGCGAAATTACCAAAAAAAATAGGATTAGAGTTTCACATCGAAACCCTAATCCACTAAACACGGTTCTAAATTTTTTTGAGATCTAAAGAACGAAGCAGAAGCGGCCAGGTAGCTATATAGTAGCAGTTGCAGTGGGTTACAGTTATTCAAACAGACACACAAGGGGACCAATATGAAGCTGGAATAAAGCCGTTCATCCAACACCGAAGCAAAGGATTGGGGCTCGTTCTGTGCTCCATGTTTGTTCTATCAGGTATGAGCAATACCCTTTTGATGATTAGAGACAATAAAATTGGAGCTAGCTTTGGGGTTTTAAAGTTTCATCATAAAGCTTTGTATGTAAGGCACGTAGATTTTATGTTGACTGAGGAAATACTGGATTTTATTTCTCAATCTCTGATTTGGTGTGTTTTGTTTTAGTGCTGATGGTAGAAAGTACGATGATTGATTATATATGTTAAATAAACATGATTTTTCTACATGCATTTCCTTTTATGGTATATGTCGAACATACAACACCCTAGTCTACATAGACATATTTGCTCTGATTCTTCTATATGTAAATAAGAGATCAACAGCACAGCGTGATGTTTTTATGTTTTATGATCCTCTACCATTTTGTGCTGTTTGAAATTTGGAGGAAGGAGGAACAGGTTTTAGGTTTATTTAGTTTTCAGGTTTAGGGTTGTATATGGGCCCTTTTATTTTTTAATTTTGTTAAATGTTCAGATTGCTAGTCACACCCCCCTTTTTTTTTTGCGCGCACACCAACCCACTTAAGCCGGTTTAGCATCTTGGGCTCTCTCCTATCTGAACTGGGTTTCCTTTCCACCCCCTTTTCCCATTTTAATTCTTTTCCCAATTCAAATGTAAATACTTTTCTCTCGAAATTAAATAACGGCTAAGTCGGTTGTACAGCAAGGTTAGTCATTATTTTAGGCTAATGAGTTATGCAGATTCAAGTAACCACGAAAACCTAACAAATACGAATAAACTATTTTTCTAAAAATAAGCGGCTAAATCGGTTATGCAGTAGGGTTAGTCATTATTTTAGGGCCAATGAGTTATGCTGATACCATTCAAGAACCTGCAAACTTAATAAATACGAGTAAACTATTTTTCCTAAAAATAGGGGACTAAATCGGTTACAACCAAGGTTGGTCAATGTTCTAGAACTAATGACCATGCATTCGGGAGTTCTAGAATACCTATTCTAAAACTGATCCACCTCACAATTTCTTTCAAAAACTCAAAAATCATTTTCAAAAAGTAGGGGACTAAGTCGGTTGTACAATCGGGTTAATCGTCCTAGAATCGATGGTCATGCAGTTCAAGGAATCCTAGGGCCCCTACACTAAAAAACACCAACCAATAAACCTTTTTCAGGAAGAACTACGTAGCTTTGATTCCTCCATTGCATCCGGAGGTACGTAGGAGCAAGAGTCCAGTCTTGTCAAGCACTAAAAACCAAAATTTAAATAAGTCTTTTTCTTATAAATAAAAGGGTAATTATTAAATAAATCCTAATCAATTAGACCATAGATGTTGTGGGGTGCTAATACCTTCCCCACACATAACGACTCCCGAACCTTAAACCGGCCTTGTCCTAAACCTAAAGGGATTTTCCGAATTTGCCCTTAAACTAAAATTTGGTGGCGGCTTCCTTTCGAACGTCGAAGAATCCTTTCCCGGATTTTTCGGTCGCTACAGCTGGCGACTTCACTGGGGACTTATATTTTTAGAGAGTCAAAACCTAGTCTATTTATTTAGGATTAATTTAATTTTCACCCTTCCTTCGTTTATTTATTTTATTTTTCGCATCTTATACTTTTATGTGATTTATAAACCCTAGGATAGAAGACGATATTTGTGTATGTGTTTGTTTGTCTGTTTGCAGCTTTTGGGTTGTTTTTTAAATTGCTCCTACACACACTTCACAATTACACTTCTGCACACACATGTGAGAAAGGTCCTCTACCCGGACTCGAGCATAAACCTAAGTTAGAACGAGATTGCGTAGTGATGGCCTGCGGGACGTACGTCTCGTTGGGTGGTCACGAAAATCTCACCTAGAGTTTGATTCCTTTTGAGGATGCTATCCCTTCTAATAGCTTGCCTATTCTTTGGGGTCGATGTTCTTATTTGAGTCCTTGGCTCTAGGGACCATGTGTAGGATTCTTTAGAGCTATCCTGTGAGGTTCACTATAAAAGAAACCTTAGACCCACTCGGTAAGATACATTTCTAGGGTCACAAAGGAGCTTTATACCCTCGCATTCAAACAAATATTTATGCATACCGTATTCTATCCAAAAAAATAATCAAAAAAACAAAAATCATTTTTACTACCTTTTTAGAAAATATACCACATGCATATAGCAAATAAACATCTCTTTGTTGCATGCACTTTTATGACCGTGTGGAATTAAAATCTTTACCTTGGAGAGAAAGAAGTGCACGCTGAAGTCGAATTAAATTTTGTACTTTACTCTCCAATGAAAAGTTTATAATTCCCGACATGACGAATAAAATCATATATTATCATTTCATACACATACATCACATTCGCATTTCACATACATTCATTCGTTCATTCGCATTCTCATTTCATGCGCATTCATTCATTTGCCTACTTACATCATGCATTATAAAAGCGAAAAACATAATTTTGAGAGAAAGATTGTGATGAGAGGTGAGACATTCTTGTGAGATAAATAATTCTTTAGCCATACGCCGTTGCAAGCTCAAGGTGTTTCAAGTCACTCGCTTTTTCAAATTTTTAGCTTGCTCACATTTTTAACCAAGCGTTGCATCTCTTCCATCCCATGATAAATGGCCGAAATGCCCATCAAAAATTTCTATCATGTTTTAAATGTTAACTCTCTACGAAGCATTTGTGTAGTGACTTGGGTAACATGTGTGTTTATCTTTATGCGAGTCGGTTAAGCGCCCCTACCTTACCATCATCCCCTGTCAAAGTCTAATCCCACCCCGACCACCCATAAAGTGCATACTCCCCACATCAGTACATAGTTGACGTTTCTGGTCGGTTCCCCTAGCGAAATAACACTTTAGGCCCTCCATGCTGGGGCAAATGTGTGATCTCTAAAAAACCTTGTCAACGTTGTATTCCCTTGGTGCAAGTCCTTTACACAAAATATAAAAAGGCCCGTTAGGTTGAAAACTCGTAAGAGCGGCCTAAGCAAAAATTAGGGCATAAAAAAAAAGAGAAATAAAGAAAAAGAGCAAATAGTAAGTAAATTATTGTCTTTAAGTTATTTTTTTGAGAAAACAAGCAATCATGATTTGAAATGAAGTTGAACCATCTTTCCATATCCTCAAAAATCCTTTACCACCCACCTTAAGCCAAAAATCCAAAAACCTTTCAATCACCCTAGACAAGGATCAATTCTACATCAAAGATAGTGAATCACTTTTATCTGCTCACTCAGCTCAAAAGAAAGAGAAACAAAAATCACAAAAGAGTGAAGTCAAAAAAAGAGGATTAAAAAATCCCAGAAAAAAAAAAACAAATTAGAAAAAACAAAGACAAAAGTAGTACAAGTCGTGAGTTGTTGCTTCACACCATTAAAGCATAAGAGATCCTCGTCTAAAACAAACCTCAAACACTTCCTTTAACCTCAATATCCTCCATAAACCCTTAGCCACGTTACAATCCTAAACAAGTTCATCCTACCATGAGACACATCAATTACTGTCTCAATAAAACCTCAAACACTTCTTTGAGCCTAACGACCATTTCCTTCATAAGTCATCACCCATTAGCCAAGTTACATCACCAAATCATTTGTCCCATCAAACCTCAAACACTCCTTTGAGCCTAATAAACCCTTCTTTCATAAGCCATTAACCATTAGCCAAACTACACCGCTGAATAAAAATCATTTGTCTCGTCAATCCTCAAACCCTTCCTTTGGCCTCAATATCCTACCCTCCACAAACCCTTGGCCAAGTGACAATCCTAAACAGGTCCATTCTACCATGAGGCACATCAACTACTGTCTCAATAAAACCTCAAACACTCATTTGAGCCTAATAACCCCTTCCTTCATAAACCATTAACCATCAGCCACATTACTCCAAAAATCCATTCCGATCAATGACCGATTGCTTTTGTTTTCTTAAAATTTTTAATCTCAGGACAAATAAGTTTATTTATTTACAATATATTTGCTAGAAAAATATATTTTTCAAAAAAAAAAAAAAAGGCTTGCACCCCAGAGATTCATTCAAGTTCCGTCGATATAAACACAAGGTTTAGTTATCACCAAGTGCAGTTTTCATCATAGCAAACTCGAGACTATCATAGTGTGAGGGTCATTCAAAAGATAACCAAAAGTTTATACTAGGATCGTCACCTATATCCTAAAGCGGGGCATCCCTTTTACCATCTATTCCATTTGAACTTAGGGAAATTCGTACAGTATCATTCCAAAAACCCATAACCTTAACTCCGTCACCTTTTCCAATCTCACTAAAGCCAACCATTCGAAATACCATTCCAAGTGGGGCAATTCCGTCGCTCTTCACTCCACCTTCAAATGGGAAAATTCACCTTACACCCATCTCATCCCCTTGCCATATTCACACAAAAAAAACCATACGGGGCAATTTCTCAACTCACTATCCTAAATGTTTCTACTCTAGTCGAGCAATCTTGTCCTTACCATAATTAGGGAAACATCAAACTACATGGGTTGAGACAACATCTCCTACTTGCCACCTTTCATTCCAGAGCCAATGCATTCCCAACTCATCATCTTCTACACCCCTAGCTTGTCACCACTAGGCGAGGGCGGACACTCACCGTCATCAAAACTAAATTGGGGCAGTCCTACATTCCTTGGCTTGGGAAAACCTACCTTTCATGACCTTGACAAAGACCGGTCAGTCATTCACCCCTTCATGTGCCACAAATGCCCACACCCTAGGTCTTTAGAACCCCAAGTTAACTGACTCATTCATCTATATTCGCACTACTATACATCTTCACAAAACAATGCTTCAGAGAGAGAAAACACAAGTTGATCATATGATGTTGGAAATCCACTTATCTAGCTGTGTGGGCCAAAACTTCGGTCATCATGGGGCATCAAAATGAAAGAGAAAAATGAGCGAGCTTGCAAATACTTTTTCACATCGATTAATCAAATAACAACATTGAGATTGCCGAAGTATTGAATCAAAACTATTTTTCAAAGAATGATCAATATTCACCTGCTCGCTCGCATCTAAAGTCTCACATCTCATCATTACCAAAAATGTTTCTATACCCCAACCACTCATATCATATCATATCATATCATGTCATATCATATCATATCATATCATCACCTCATGCACCATAGCATTTGCACCCGAGCATTTCATTTGCACATTTGGCATTCATCATTTTTCAAAAAAAAAAAAAAGCAAAAAGAGAAAAAGGAAAAAGTCATTCCACATCCTACCAGATACCAATCATTGCTTGCACCATTAATTGCTTCATCAAACGTAGATTGGTTTTCCCTTTCTCGGTAGATGCATTTGTTAGGTGTGCTCGGATAAACACGATTAGTGTTAGTCCCTATTTTGTTCCTCTAATATCAAAGCCCTAAGCGTTGATCCCGTATCGCATCACATACCACCAAGCTGATCCCAGACCCCGAGTGGTCCTTCAGAGCACTACGCTCCTTCAGTGCCCTAAGTGGCCCAGTCGCATGGCGTCGTAGTCGAGCCCGACGGACCTTCCGGACCGAGTGGTCCTTCGGACTAGTTGTGTCGACCTAAGACACGGTGGGCGTCCTTCATGGTCAACATATCGATTCTAGACACGATCTTGACCCATCATGGCCGCTCGAATATAAAGGCCCCCTCAGACCGTTTAATTAGTACCGTAGCTAGTTGCGCTCCTTCAGACCACGATGGTCCTTCAATTAAGGCCTAGGCAGCCTTTCAGACCTTAAGTGGTCCTTCAGAGCCTTATCGCTCCTTCGGACCACGAGTGGTCCTTCGGGCCTTAGTGCTCCTTCAGTCCTTGATGACCCCTTCATT
Organism: Oxytropis ochrocephala; assembly: GCA_020916435.1. Taxonomy (NCBI): domain Eukaryota; kingdom Viridiplantae; phylum Streptophyta; class Magnoliopsida; order Fabales; family Fabaceae; genus Oxytropis; species Oxytropis ochrocephala. The sequence goes on from CM037093.1 coordinate 95,483,620, forward strand.
TAACTTCGGTTAACACACCGAGTGTTAACCATTCCTCGCTCCTCTTAAAACTTCCTTGCTTTCCTTAAGCGGACAAAATTAGCGTCTATCTTATCTTTATTCCTATTTCTACTACGAAAGTTCTAGAGCTCAAGACTTTCTAGTAAAATATTAATAAAGAGAGGCGGTATTATACCCCAATTTTGTCCGTCTTCTTTTTCTCGCTTTAGTCGTTTATTTTTAGTAGTAGGCGTGTTTGAGTCGCATGATTACAAGAATTATCGGTGTAGAGTCTCTGATTTACCAATCCAAGCCGATTCGATCGCTCGTTCAAACTAACTCGAATACCGTTTTTAAATTAGGGCACGCGTGTAATGATCGATCTTTTCGATGCGTTCTTCAATTTAATGTCCGTATTCGGGTTTAGTAAATGCGTGAGCAGTCTCAAAGTTCATTTTGTCGAAGTTGGCTTAAATTCGGACTTAAGAACGCGATTAGAGCTAATTTTTTAACATACCCATTTCTTCTATTTTTGGTCTAGTCTTAGCGCTTGATTTGTCAAGTCCGGTCGGTCTCGTCCTTGTATTTGCTTTGGCTCCTTTTATTATTATTATTTTTATCCTTATTTTGTTTATTTAATTTATTCAATTAAGCATACGTACAATTTAAAAATGTCAAAAAAATTCTATTTAAGATCACCTAATAGTCCAAAAAGTCCAAAAATACAAAAATGATAATACAAAAATACAAAGAATATAAAAACGAAAATTAAATAAATGAGCAGCATCAGTAATCTCTGGGGTCTGTTCTTGCTCTCCAAGACTACTCAGCAGGCCCACATTATCAGATCTGCAAAAGCCCAAAAACAGCCATTAATGCTAAAACCTAATTTCTACCTATAAATAAGCGGCTAGCTAGAGTCTAAAACACACGAAATGAAGGCGAGAAAATTATGCGAAATTACCAAAAAAATAGGATTAGAGTTTCACATCGAAACCCTAATCCACTAAACACTGATTCTAAATTTTTTGAGATCTAAAGAACGAAGCGAAGCGGCGGTAGCTATCTGAGAGCGAGATTGCGATGGGTTCTGATTATTCAAACAGACACACAAGGGGACCAATATGAAGCTGGAATAAAGCCGTTCATCCAACACGAAGCAAAGGATTGGGGCTCGTTCTGTGCTCCATGTTTGTTCTATCAGGTATGAGCAATACCCTTTTGATGATTAGAGACAATAAAATTGGAGCTAGCTTTGGGGTTTTAAGGTTTCATCATAAAGCTTTGTATGTAAGGCACGTAGATTTTATGTTGACTGAGGAAATACTGGATTTTATTTCTCAATCTCTGATTTGGTGTGTTTTGTTTTAGTGCTGATGGTAGAAAGTATGATGATTGATTATATATGTTAAATAAACATGATTTTTCTACATGCATTTCCTTTTATGGTATATGTCGAACATACACACCCTAGTCTACATAGACATATTTGCTCTGATTCTTCTATATGTAAATAAGAGATCAACAGCACAGCGTGATGTTTTTTATGTTTTTATGATCCCATCTCGCTGCGGCGCCGTTTGAGCTGGAGGAAGGAGGAACAGGTTTTAGGTTTATTTAGTTTTCAGGTTTAGGGTTGTATATGGGCCCTTTTATTTTTTAATTTTGTTAAATGTTCAGATTGCTAGTCACACCCCATTTTTTTTTGCGCGCACACCAACCCCACTTAAGCCCAGTTTCGCATACTGGGCTCTCCTATGCGAACTGGGTTTCCTTTCCACCCCCTTTTCCCATTTTAATTCTTTTCCCAATTCAAATGTAAATATTTTTTCTCTCGAAATTAAATAAACGGCTAAGTCGGTTGTACAACCGGGTTAGTCATTATTTTAGGGCTAATGAGTTGTACAGTTCAGTAACCCTGAAAACCTAACAAATACGAATAAACTATTTTTCTAAAAAATAAACGGCTAAGTCGGTTGTACGGCCGGGTTAGTCATTATTTTAGGGCCAATGAGTTGTACAGTTCAGTAACCCTGCAAACTTAATAAATACGAGTAAACTATTTTTCCTAAAAATAGGGGACTAAGTCGGTTGTACAACCGGGTTAGTCAATGTTCTAGAACTAATGACCTGTACAGTTCAGGAGTTCTAGAATACCTATTCTAAAACTGATCCACCTCACAATTTCTTTCAAAAACTCAAAAATCATTTTCAAAAAGTAGGGGACTAAGTCGGTTGTACAATCGGGTTAGTCAGCGTCCTAGAATCGATGGTGCATGCAGTTCAAGGAATCCTAGGCCCCTACACTAAAAACACCAACCAATAAACCTTTTGGGGAAGAACTACGTAGCTTTGATTCCTCCATTGCATCCGGAGGTACGTAGGAGCAAGAGTCCACTCTTGTCAAGCACTAAAAACCAAAATTTAAATAAGTCTTTTTCTTATAAATAAAAGGGTAATTATTAAATAAATCCTAATCAATTAGACCATGGATGTTGTGGGGTGCTAATACCTTCCCCACACATAACGACTCCCGAACCCTAAACCGGCCTTGTCCTAAACCTAAAGGGATTTTCCGAATTTGCCCTTAAACTAAAATTTGGTGGCGGCTTCCTTTCGAACGTCGAAGAATCCTTTCCCGGATTTTTCGGTCGCTACACATACAAAGGTTTTCCCCCGTGTCTACTAGAGGAGAGGAGCCAACAATAATATGCAATGTTTACAACTCATGATTGTAAAATATTTTTCAGATAAAATAAAATACAGTGCATACACACAACGAACCCATTAATTCCAATACCATGTTGCAACTTTGAACCATCCATATAATTTCCAGTGGAGCCTTGCTTCTAGAAGAAAAATCTGAGCCTTGCTGATATGCTATATTGCTAACGGGTTTTGGGAACTTGCTATTGATTCCAAATCATTCGTTGAACAAAGCTTTCCTAGAGAGATAAGTGATGAAAGCATGGATACATTTTGATCAACATCATGAATATATAACACAATTCATATATCAGCAACATCAAAGCCAGAAACCAAACAAGCTTTAAAATGAACAAAAAATAGTATATCCTACAACTAATAGCTTTGTAAAAATCAGCTGCAATGAAGTTGCAATTGCTATCAAAGCAAATACAAACCTTTTATCTATAATTATGTGAAGCGCAACAGAATTAGGATATGCCCTTTAAAAGTAAATAATAAAGGGTTGTCACATAGAAATGTGATCCTTGACCAATAACAGTTAGTGCTTGTTATTTGCCATGATTATCAAGAAATGTCATCTCATTTTTCCATAGGATAGCTGATAGCACACCTTGTTTACTTAACTATAATTTGGCCTATATAGATCCAGCAGAATGATATCTGTTTTCAGAGGTCTCCCAGGTTCCAAAACAGAGCTCAAATCACAAAACCTGCAAAAATCACAACCATTTCTTCCCCTTAATCATTATTAGAAGTAAAACACAATACAAAAAGTCATTGTTGAAACTATGTCATCAATATGTAGTTATGTTGTTCCACAATTAGTGAGTATTATTATTATTAGAGAATATGTAATGAAATAATTCTAGCTAGATAAATACTAACATGTGCAAAATCAGAAATTAACACCTACACAAGATCACTACCTGATATTGCACCAGAGAGACTGAGAAAGGAGAGAGAAAGAGAGAGAGAGAAAGAGAGAGACTTTTTCAAGTCCAATCTGTCATGAACACACCTGAAGAACCCAATGAGTGAACTCAAGAATTTCGCACCACCCAAAGAAATTACGTAATGATCTGTGATGGCTCAACAATCTGAAAGTATAACATGAAATAAATTCAGCAGGAAACTAATAGAACCATGTTGGAATCTAGAAGTTAGGAACATAGGATTCTCTGTTACTTCGTTGCATGTACTACAATTTTAGTTGGCAATTTAGTATTACTGAGTATTAAGCGCAAAAACTAATTCACTAATGGAAATCGTAATCTCAGCAAAATAAACATATCTCTCACTTATTCTAGCAAGGGATTTTAGATCACGCCAAGTATCGATCTGACAAAGAATCGAATGGCACTTGCTTCCTGCAAGATAAAAAGTAACAAAAAACATTCCTTCAATGGTCCAATGTAAATAAAGTGGAAAGTATTCATGGCCATTACTTCAATTAGAAAGCAATGATAGTATTCTATTTCTAACAAGTAATTGTGGGAGTGATTTCTTGCAAATGTAAGATCCAAAGAACAAAATCCAACCTAAAATCAAAGGATTTTTTCATCACAAACCAATATTAGATAAATGAACTCCATAATTCTATATCAATAATATTCAAGAAACCAATCTCACATCTTCCTCACAAACCAATATTCAAGAAACCAATTCTATTTGTTAATCCAATTTACAAGCCAAGAATCATTTCTTTTCAAAAAGCATTTCTTCAAAAAGCCAAAAATTCCCATTGTTAAAAAAACAAGAACAACACTGGGAGAAGATATTAAATCAAGAAAAGGAATAACAAGAAGAATCAAAAACAATTCCCAATTATAAAGAAAGGGAATAACATGAACAACATTGTTAAATTGTAATTGTAATTAAAAACAAGCAGAAGAATTAAAATACCTAACAAGAACAACACTATCATGAATCCTTTCTCGGTATAAATAAAATACCTAACAAGCGTAAGATTTAAAAACAAATAAGGAATGACAAAACCTATAGATTTTCCAAAGCGAGAAAAATAAGGGTTAACATTAAAATTACAAAAGTTAAAATGAAAGCAAGGAACACATTGCATACGTCCATCAAAAAAATTGGTTAGCAAGTACTTGTTCAATAGCAAAACCCCAATGTTGGAAGAGTACCATCTTAACATTTCTCGTGTTCGATAGCAAAACACCTAACACCCTTCAACCACAACAGTTCTTCAAAGAAAAAATTGGAAAATTTGATTGAAATTTGAAACAGATAAAACCCTAGAAAGTAGCTACGAGGTTTGTACCTGACGAAATGCGAATCAAGCAATGGCGACGTCGATGTAGGAAGGACGATGACAACGCAGAGATGGCGACCACGAAATAGGAAGGACGGCAACAACTTTGAAACGACGAGACATTAGATGGAGGGAGAGCAGTGACATCAAGACGGAGGGGGAGTAGTGACAGTGAGACAGAGGAAGAGCAGAGATGGCGGGTGGGAGAGTAGAGATGGCGAGAGGGAGGGAGATCACAGGGAGACCTAGGGCAATTTGTGTTTTGGAGAGATAGATCGTGTTTTTGAGCACGAGAGTCTAGAACTTTGTTAAAGAACGGACTTTTAGTATCGGTTATCTAAACAACTGATATTAAATATCTGACAAAAAGACTTTTAGTATCGGGTGTATAAATAACCGATGTTAAAAGTAGCTGCGAAAATTAAATCTTTCATCTTATTTACAAAATTGCCACCGCTTCTACATTTAGCATCGGTTATTCAAACAACTGATGCTAAATGGTGCTTCTTAATGTCATTTTTGCACTAGTGAACATAGACCTTGTTGGTGCTTCCAACCCATTGTAGAAGGTCTCCATTTGGATCACTATAGGGATTCCATGGTGTGGACATTTCCTAAGTAGTTCTTTCCACCTTTCCCACGCTTCATGCAGTGTTTCACCATCCCTTTGCTTAAAAGATGTGATGTCATTCCTTATCCTAGCATTCTTGTTGGGAGGGAAATATTTTGTCATTTCCTCCCAAGTGGTGATGGAATTAGACTCCAAAGAATTTAACCAAGCTTTGGCTCTGTCCTTTAAAGAATAAGGAAAAAGTTTGAGTCTAAAGTCATCCTCACTCACGCCAGGTATGATGGAGTTACTACACACTTCCAAGAAATTTCTCAAATGTGCAAAGGGATCTTCTTGAGTAGAACCCTCTGAATTGGCCATTGGTTTGGAGCATCTGAAACATCATCGGCTTGAACTCAAAATGAGTTGCAGTTACAGCAGGTCTGGTGATGCTTGTTTCCATAGAGGTCGGATCAAAAGCAGCATAGTCCCTCATCGGTCTGTCTCTGTCATTCACCATTTGATCAGGTCCTTGGTTCAGAAACCTCTCTCTATACCAATATTCCTCATTTGGTTCAGTGAAAGTAAAAGGACCTTGCCTTCCACCTCTCGGAGTTCTTCCTCCTCTTGGAGTTCTGCCTCCGAAGTGAGTAGGAGTTCTTCCCCCAAGAGTACCTCTACCAGTAGTTGCAGTGTTGTGCTCAGACATAGTTGGCCTGAGTTGTTGTAACCTCTGTTGTTGTCTCAACCTTCTGAATCTTCTCTCAGGTTCAGGATCAAGCTCGAATTCAGGTGGTTCTATTCTGGGCATACGCTATAACGTTTCCTGTTATCACACCAGAAACAGATACCAAAGTGAAACTTCACTAAGATTGCAAGAATTCTTAAACAATAAAAATTAAATGCAATCCCCGGCAACGGCGCCAAAAACTTGTTATGCGCGAAAGAGTTGTGCAAGTATACACATTGCAACAAGTAATATATTGATAAGTAAAGTTCGTCTCCACAAGGATTGGTATTAATTTTAGAGTTTAAGCGATACTAGCACTTAGTGAACCGAGTAGCAAAAGTTGTAGTCACAGGTTATCAGTGAAAAATGGTTGTTTAAAGAAAACAGTGAAAGATTGGTTGTGAGAAATGAGAGAAATAAGTCAGATTGCTTTTACTAAGTAAATTCCCAATTAGTACAGCGCTATAACGTCACACGCTATAGCTTCAAGCGCTGTTGCAAATGTTTTTGTGCTTTTCAGTCACTCACGCTAGGGTTTCATTACAAGATGCATATGTCTAGGTTCTAAATAAGTTCACCCCTGTATAATAAAGAACCCACAGCCTTTGCTCTATGAACTATTGCATTTCTATGTCTAGAGGGAGCAAAATCTATTTAAATGTCTTTAAATAAACTTTCGTTCATATCAAGCTTTGAAGTCTATCCATGGACCATGTCTGAACTCATGGATGTACCCATTTTAGCTGATCAATTCTAAAACAAATTTGAAAGAAGTATAACACAAAGATTGAAACGCAAAGCATGCAATATTATAAATACGATACTAATGGTTCATTACAAAGATACAAGCAATCCAACTCTAAGTGTTTAGCTCATGTTTCGCATCATCAAAGCAATACAAGCTAGAACACTCATATTACCTAGGACGGAATGAGAAGAAGCGGTGGCAAAAGATACACACCGAAGCTTCCAATCATTCACCGAGATGACACGATAACGTTGAGTTCACACCGAGGAGAAGTAAACTAAAAATTACAGTAAAAAAAACGAAAGCTTGAAAGTGTTTAATAATGAAGAAAATCTGTTACAAGTTCTCCCTTTCTAACTCTGAATGTATGCGCAATGTATTTGTAGAGAAGAATGAGTAGTTGGAGTGTCCAGAGTTAGTGAAAAAGGTGGTATGGCCATCTCACCAACTGAAGCTAGCATCCCACTCACACAACGCCATGTGTCCTATAGTATCCATGAAAATTCGGCTGTGTCAGCTGCACAGTGGGCACAGTAAACGAGATTTGGAGTGAAGAGCTTGGCGCCAAAAGTACACTTTTGCTTTAGAGATTTAGCCGACCTGCTTCAAAGATTTAGCCGAGCTCAAAGACTTGGCCGAGCTGCCCTCTTGCCGCTATAGCGTTAGACGCTATAGCGCTTAACACTGCAGCACTCACAAAACACGTTAAATTGCTCAAAAGGGCACCAGATGTGCCGAATTAATACAAAACAGTTTCTAACCCTTCTTTTCCTACAACTATCTATACCAATTAGAGAAATAAGATACTAATATTACTTGAGAACTCACTTGATTTACATGGATAAAGGCATAAATAACTCATATAAATATGAGTCATCAGCGTCCTAATTTGATTAATAAAAAATATTAAAACTAAAATTAAATTACAAAATTTAAATAATTAAAATTAGAAAACAAAACTAAATCCCCATTACAATGGCAGATTTCTTCATTAAATCCCTATTAACATTAGTGCAGATTCTTCATTAACACCGTGGGGGAAAGGAGTAGAAGAAAACAAAGAGAATGAGTCTAAAAACATAGAAGCAAAAGAAGTGATGAGTTTTGAGATGAGATACAGAAAGTAAATGTTAGAAAATAACGGAAAAGAACGACCAAGAATTTTCAGGAAAAAAAATTATAAGCAAAAATGTAGGGGGACTAAAGCAGCAGAAACAGGAACCAAAATAGCGATTTCCTCACTTTCGATCTTATCCCTCGTGCCACCAGGTCGCCGCGTCGTCCTCGCGCCACCACACTGTCGTACCCCTAGTGTCCGCCGTCCCTACGCTCCATCTCTCTCCTTCGAAGTTCATCTGTTTCTCTCCCTCTCGTACATTTCTTCTCTCGCTCCCTCTCTCTCTCAATCACTCACTGTATTTCTTTATCCCATTTGTTTTATCATTATCGACGCTTAAGGAATCTTGGCTATTTTGTTATTAAAAAAACTAGTTGTATTTACACATTTTTCAAATAGTTTATCAGTCCATTGTTGGTGATTGCCTTCACATTGTAGATGTACATGAGAAATGAATTGTTAAGTTCACCAGGAAACAAGCTAATGGAATTACTAACAATTTAACTAAGGTGGCTCCATCCTTGACCTGTACTTGAATTTTTTTTATTGCATTCCGAATTGTATCGATCTTTTGGTCTGTGATGAAATGTTATAAGCACTAAGCAAATTGTTGAAGATGAGGAAACCAAGAGTATAAATGATAACTCAATTTTATATAAAGTTATTCATACATTTAAACTTAGATAATTGCTTATTTTCAAGTATAATAGGTGTTTAATATAGTAGTATGAATAAAATAACAACATTTGTGGTTTAAGATGAATGACATTCCTAACTTAGCATTTTGCATATATATATATATATATATATATATTGGTATGTTTGATGTGTTTTGTTTAGTGCATCTGTAGTTAGTGCTTCTGCACCAGGAAGATAGTTAGTGCTTCTGCACCTTCCTGCACCAAGACATATAGAGCGACATTGGAAACACCTCAATCTTCACCAAAGCTTTTGCACATCTATGACATCATGCTTAGTCAATCTTCAAATGGAGGCACATGACCACTTGCAAAATGTAGCGCCTACGATAGAAGACCATCATGGAAGCTCATTCATAAGGGACACATGGCTCTACCTTATTTGACCTACACTTGAGATTAAGTGTGACACTCAATTTCATTCAAATTGTTCTAAAAAGTAACCATAGTTAGCCGCCCAAGGTTAGCTTGATCTCCAAGGAAACCCTTACTTGAAGGAAATCTCAAAGGCTATAAATAGGACTCACTTCTCACTTGAAGAAATCATCATTTACATAAGCTTTACACTCCACTTTTAGTTTTCTCTTGTAATTTTTTTTCTAGTTTAAAATAGAAGTAATCTTGTAAGAAGGTAAGTAAAAAATTGACAACTTCTCCCTTCACTTCTTCATAGATATACTTAAGTAGGAAGAATCAGTGCATCTGCACCTAGAGGGATCACATGCAAAGGAACTTCAATTTGTGTAATTTCTACCTTGTTGATTTCTTTTGTATTATGTATGTTAATATGCTCCTTGCAGATTCTCTCTATTATATCATGACAAATACGAGCTAAATTTCTATTAGTTGAGATGTTCTAACTTTATAATAAGCTTGTGAGTAAGTTATTGTGTTTTCAAGTGGTGTAAGCACTTTTGGTTCTTGTGTTATACTACATCCATCTTGTTTTAAGGTTGATCGCTTAAAACAAGTAGAGTTATATTCACAGACATGGTTTATAACTAGAAATCAATAACTACTAAGGGTGAGTGTTTTAATAAAGACTTTGTTAACTTGTTTTAATAAAGATCACTTTGTTAATTCCTTGTTAAGTCCTGGACATAGGATAACATAGTCCTTAGGGTGATACAGTGGGTATTTCAAAGGCAATAGTGAATTTATTTAGCACGCCTAGACATAGAAAGTTTGTAATGAAACTCTAAAGAAAGTAGCTGAAAGGCACATACTGGTGCAACTGCACCACTGAAACACAAAACTCTCATAAGCAAGTTATTTAATGAAGACATCTCAACTATCTTTCTCAACTGATTTCCTCTACTTTTTATTGTTTATTAACATGCTGTTTACTTAAAATCCATACACCCAATTTGTGAGTAGTGTAGCTGCACTAATTTATGCTTTTCGAACAATACAAAGTTTAAACAATCCCTGTGGGTTCGACCTTTTCATATCACTATATTACTTGTTGTACTGTGTATACTTGCACGTATTTTCACACACCAATAAACACTATCTCTTCCTGGATTAGTTGATCTTTTACCTAAATTAGGTAATGTTTCCTTTATGGTGTCTCCTTTAGGGCTGATGTGGAACCCTCATTTTCAAATGCATACTCTCTCTCTCTCTCTCACACACACACACACACGCGTGCGCGCAAATGCAAAGACAAACAACCTACAACACACTAGTAAGTACCAAATGGGGACCACCAATACATGCATTCTACCAAAAGCAACATCGGCAGGCCCTACAAAGACAATGGCAGCTCAGCACAACAAATCCCATTCGGTGCTATGGCACCAAAGTTTAGCATTAATTTCCTGCAAACTAACAAACACATCAATTTGCTCACACAAAAACTTGCTTTCGACACTTTTCAGGTCATTACCCGATTTCTCTCAATGTTATATTTATTTTAGCAATCTATTTTCCTAGATAAGACACTTTTTCAAAGAGTTATTAGTCCATTATTGGTGATTTGCTTCACATTGTAAATGCCCTTGAGAAATGAATGGTTAAGTTCATTAGGAAATAAGCTAATGGAATTACTCATAATTTAACCAGGCTAGCTACATCCTGCCTTGTACTTGATTTTTTTTATTGTATTCCAAATTGTATCGATCCTATGGGCTATGATGAAATGTTATTAGCACTGTGCAAAATTGTAAATGGCGAGTAAACCAAGGGTATAACCACTATCTCTTTTGGGATCAGTGAATGCTTTGCCCAAATTAGGTAATGTTGCCTTAATGGTGTCTCCTTTAAGGTTGATGTGGAACCCTCTTTTTCAAATGCATATTCTCTCTCTGCCTGTCACTCTCTCTCTCTCTCTCTTACACACACACACACAAATTCAAAGGCAAACACCATATAGTATGCCAGGACCAAATGGGGACCACTAAGACGTGCATTACTGCCAAAAGCAGCATCAACCGACTCTACAAAGACACTGCCAGCTCAACACAACAAATCCGCGCCTTTTTCTTCTTTTCTCAATAACTTATCTCAGCAACAACTGATGCTATCGCACCAAAGTTTAGCATTAATTTATTGTACACAAACAAACACATTATATTGCTCCCACAAAAAACTTAACAAAAAACTTACTTTCTACTCTTTTCAGTTCTTTCCCCGATTTCTCTCAATGTTATAGTTATTTTAGCAATATACTTTCCTAGATAAGACACTTTTTCAAAGAGTCATCAATCAGTTATTGGTGATTTCCATCCCATTGTAAATACCCTTAAGAAATGAATGGTTAAGTTCATTAGTAAAGAAGCTAATGGAATTACTCACAATTGAACTAAGGTGGCTCCATCCTTACCTTGTACTTGAATATTTTATTTTATTCCAAATTGCATCCATCTTTTGGTTTATGGTGAAATGTTATAAGCACTGTGAAAATTGTTGAAGATGAGGAAACCAAGAGCATAGACACTATCTCTTTCGGGATTAGTGAATATTTTGCCCAAATTAGGTAATGTTCCCTTTATGGTGTCTCCTTTAGAGCTGGCATGGAGCCCTCATTTTCAAATGCAAACACCCTATAGTACGCTATGGTGACCAGCAAGACATGTATTACTGCCAAAAGCAGCATCAGTAGACTCTACAAAGACACTGCCAACTCAGCACAACAAATCCACGCCCTTTTCTCCCTTACTCAATAACTTAGCTCAGAAATAAATGGTGTTATGGCACCAAAGGTTAGCATTAACTTCATGCACACTATAACAAACACATCATATTGCTCACACAAAAACTTGCTTTTTACTCTTTGCACTTGTATTTCTCTCAATGTTATATTTATTTCAGCAATATACTTTCCAAGATAAGACACTTATTCAAAGAGTTATCAGTCCATATTGGTGATTGCTTTCACATTGGAAATGCCCGTGAGATACGAATGGTTAAGTTCTTGAGGAAACAAGCCAATGGAATTACTCACAATTTAACTAGGGCATCTCCATCATTGGCTTTGTACTTGAATTTTTTATTGCATTCCAAATTGCATATCAATCATTTGGTCTATGATGAAATGTTATAAGCCCGTTTCTAAAAAAACATAATTGAAATGAGCAAATCGAAGTGAAACCTACATTATCCATGAAAGATATATTACAAGTTGTTTTGTAATGAAGAAAAACTTCATCTCCTCAAAATTTATTTCCTTCACTTGTACTTTACCTCCTCAAATGAAGGAAAAACTTTCATGTGCGTCCTACAATAATTTCAGAGAAAATTCAGATGTAATTTTTTGGTATTGTTGGTGTTGTAATCCAATCATACTATAACAGATGAACTACTTTAAAAAAAAACCTAAAAGAAAATAAATAATATGAACAAACATGCCATATGTCATGTTATAATTAAAAAAAAAAAGATCAATAATACTAAAGGAATGGCCCCTTAGTTTTCTTTATAATTTTTCAAATTGCTCTTAGAGAAGGAATTTGGCTGATTTAACTATATATTTTTTGAAAAAAACAAAATGATTTTTTAAAACTATTTTTCACAATTAAATTGCGGTTAATGTGTATGAGTATTTTTATTTGGGTATCTAGAGGATATGAAGACATACACATAAATTGATGAACATACATTGTTGCTAAATAATTTTTTTGGGTCTATAGTCGGAGAGTGGCAAATGCCACCTGAAAGTCAAACACAACTATGAAGTCTCGAGTTAGAACTTAGATGATGATATTCAGCCTAACAATTTAGTGTTTTTCTAGACAAGATCGTACTCTTCTCCTTCAGTCAGTGTTCTAGAGGTCATGGTAGTGGCAGAGAGCACTTGTTTATTCTTAGAATAAGAAGCAAATAAAATATATGTAATTTGACATTTGTCCGTTGAACTAGATCTTACTTAGTGTTAATAATTAATTTTATATATAATATTTTTTGAATTAAATAATTATATATTGACAGAATATATTTTTTTGGTATAATATACATTGGTAAAATATATATATTTTTTTGACAAAATATATTGATAGAATATATTTTTTTTTTCACATATGTCCACATTTGTTTTTACATCCTTTTTTCCATGCGAAAATGTCCACATTTGTTTTTACATCATTTATTTATTTATTTTAGAAATAGAGAGAACAAATTCTGTAATAAATTTCGATCAATAATATCTCGACTTTCTAGGGTTCCGCCCTGTCTCTCTTTGGTCCAAATCGAACCCTTTCTTTTTTCATGTGCTCAATTTTCTGAGAAGCAGCACAGATCTCCCCCTCCCTCTTCTTTTCCTTCGTTTACCGTTTCAGCTGAAACACTCTGAGGAAAAATAAAAGTGTTCCAAGTTTCAATGTTTCTCACATTGGTTATCTTTTCGCTTTGAATCTCTGATCTTTTTCCGGTTTTCTGTTTATTGGTTTTCTTCTGCCGTCGTCTTTATGGTGGATATGGATGGGTTTGGAGGTGGGGGTGATATCGGTGGAGGTATCAACACAAGAGATCTTAGACAATTGGGGGTTGTTCCCACAGGTTTGCTTTCTTTTCCTTTTCCTTTCAATTTGTTTTTGTGTGCCTTAGTTCAGCTTGGTCATGCAGATCTGATATGTTTTAGCCAGTAATTCAATTTGAGTTTTTATAAAATTTGGTGCATGATTTAATGTGCAATTGTTAGTTTTTCGCATTTCAAGGCGTTTCATTGTCTGTGATAAAAAAATTGAGTTATTTTTGTTAGTTTTAGGTGATGAGTTCTTGTATGCCCTGCAGAGGTAGCTGAACCTGAAGCTTTTTTGTTTGTGATTTTTTGTTTGTGATAAGCTTTTGTTTTCTGCTTTAGTCACTGATAATTGTGTGTCATGATATTGTGCAATGAGCTTGCTTACTCTGATTGATGTTTCAGGATAGTTTAATTTGCCAATAGGCCAATTCAATGATGTTTGCTTGCTCTCATAGTTAAAATTATTATGGAATATTTATTGGCTTTACATGTTTAAATAGGTAAATTTATCTTTACTACTTGGTGGTGAGCTTATCGGACTTTTGTCTCAGTTTGGTGGTTGTTTCACATAGGAATTCTCTTCTGTGTGCAAGTGCAATACTGAAACCTGTACTTTTCATTTTAAGTAGTTCCAACAAATTGACAAATGGTCTTTGACTGGTTTTTTTGTTATGCAGAAGGTGCTGTTTTTGACGCATCACAATATGCTTTCTTTGGTAAAGATAATGTCAAGGAGGTTGAGTTGGGAGGGTTAGAAGACAATGGCTACGCGCCTACTGTCGAGTCTAACGAGGAGGAGGAGTTCTTTCTCAACAGAGAAAAGGTTAAATTTCAACCTTCTTATACATGATACTTTCCAAAATTTTATGTGGCTTGAATGTTTTTGAAATATTGACATGTTGAGCCTTCACTTTCAATTTAGTAGCACCTTCCTTCCTCCTTTCTGACTCTCCCTTGAAAAGCTAATGGATGTTTTACTCTTATCGATCATTTGCGTTTCACAGAATGTTGCTATAATTCTGTATCAACTAACTTTTACTTTCCCTTTCACTTTACAGGATGAGGATATAAGATCTCTTTCCGATATCGATGATCTTACCACCACCTTTTGGAAGGTAAAGTTGTTAAATTGTGATTATCACACTTTCTCTGGGTGCTCAAGATTTTTATTAGATAAAGTACCAAGTGTTGTGATCACGTGATGATGATAATTTCTTAATTTGCATGCTTCATTTGATAATAGAAAAAAAATTATATATTTGAATTTATAAATTTATAAAAAATTGTGTTCTTGCAATATGATTGATGTAATACTCCAGATACGAATTGAGGCATGGATGGAGAAAATAGAAAAGTGAATATTCAACAGTAATGGTATTGCTGCATTGTGTTTCCTGAATTGTGTTTCCGTGATTTCAGTTTCATTTGTTTTCAGTAAAAATTCTCAATTTTCCTGTGAGGAAGAGTTGAAACAAGTATGGGGTTTGGTCCAAATTTGTCATTTATGAAAGAGAATCAGTGGCGGATCTTGACCAAAAAATTAGAGGGGGCCAAAATAGTAACAAATATATAAATAAAAATTAACTATGTATTGTAATAGTTTGTTTGGTTTAGTGGTCAAAGTTATCTATGTCAATTTTAATGTCATGAGTTCAAATCTTGCTTTATGCAATTTTTTATATTAATTTTTGAGAAAAATATACAAATAACTGCAAAAAAGAGATGCAGTCATCACAAGAATTGAACTGGGGACACTAAATACGCCAATAATGCTCTTAACTTCTCAGCTACTAAAACTTTTATTGTTTAGTCATCATTTGGTTCTATATATTCCAATATTGAGTATATTTATATATTAACTTTATGGGAGCCGGGGGGTACCGTGGCACCCCCCGGATCCCACTAAGATCCGCCTCTGAAGAGAATCATGTATTTAAGTCAGTTCGTATAAACTATAAAGTGATTTACCTTGTTGTTGCTACCTCGTTTAGCATTTCTCTGCTTGTTGACGGCCTATTATGCCAGAGTGTAGAAGTTCCTTAGCCTGACATGTGAAAAGTGTTCTTTCTAGGTTATTTTCATAAACTAAAGCCAGACACATTTTATATTTGATGTTTCTCCACAAGCATATCCTATCATATTAAGCGTCCTTGAGATAACTGCTTTTGTTAAAGCCAAATCCAAAATTTAACTATGGATGATACCTTGACTAGACAGTACTAGAATTAATAGGATCACAGAATCTAATACCATTTTCAGGTGTTGTTGATATTAGACAGCACAGTGCACAATGGAAGCAGTAAATCGATAAGAAAGAAGGTAACCGGGTGAGGTATCATCCTAGAAAACAATGTACATAAAACTACTAGGAGAAATATTTCAAATTTACGATTAAGCGGTTGAAAACTTGGGTGGTGGTTCGGGGAACTAACAATAAGAGGTGATGTGTTGAAAGTCATCTTTTTGTTACAATAATGGGGTACCAAGAGGTGATGTGTTTCGGCGGATGTAGGCAAGAGGTGCCGAATTACTTGATATTCGTGTGTTCTCTATTATCCTTTGTGGCGTGTTTATGTATATTCCATCAAAGATCCTTGAGCGTGTGGGTTGATCTGTTGACGTGTGCGGTTTTCCTAACATGCACCACTCAATTTACCCTAACCTAAACCACTCCCTCACAGGTTCTGGCAATGAAACACCACCCAACCTGGGAACCTTACTAGTTACTTACGACTGCAAGCAAGCACAACCAAAAACAAGATTGGCCGCAAGAAAGCACGTAACCAAAAGAAAATTGGCTGCCAGCAAGCACACAACACACCCAAAATCTACTGCAACCCAGCCACAACGCTACACACAACACCACCAAATCTGGATTTTCAAGGAGACTGGGATTGAGATGTAAGACCTCAACAGTTGAGAGCATGAGTTGAGGTCGATGGGGTTAAAAACGGGTTTCACGGTTTCTTTTTTGAAGAAAGGCCTTTTGTCGCGGTAGTTGTGCCCTTAGCACTTAGCAGCGTTTCGTCGCGGCCGTTATCCTCGTAACGACGTTTTATTGCGGTAGTTTTGGTGATATTTTCTTCACTCCGCATAGAGGCCAATAACGTTAACAGCCACAGCCAGTACTGTTTTCTTGCGTCCACTTTTCCTGTCTCGGTCCTTTTTTTAGAACATTGAGAAAGACTAATACACATATAGGGTAAATGATAGGATTCCAATTAGGAAACATGAGGCCAAGTGATGTGGGGAAGTATAGAGAAGGGTGAGATTAGTGGGTCTGCCTAGCTGGTAGTTTGTTATGGTGTGAGTTTGTTATAAAAAGTGAGTAAGGGAATATTGGGGGATTCATGTTAGCATTATGTTTGAAAGGGGTAAGGGCAGAGAAATAATATTCTTTGAGGAGTCTAGGCTCTGGGTCAGTTTGTAGAGAGTTATCTCAATTCTGAATTTCTTATCAATATATTTGCATTTTCCTTTCTTTTTCTACATTATCATTTCATTGTTTTATCAGTAAACCCTCAATTCAGTCTCCAAGTACCACTCTCTCTATTTAGCCCCTAAACTATGAGAACCTATTCAGTAGTTCCCAAAGTTTATCTCCGTCCATCAATTTACTCCCTAAGCGGCAAATTTTAGTGACTAAATTGATGACGGAAATAAACTTTAGGGGCTATTTTATAGATTTTCATAGTCAAGGGGATAAATAGGAGAGAGAGTGATACTTTAAGGACAAAATTGAGTGATTATTCTAATTATATATTTTTATTAGAAATTAGAAAAAATTGGAAATAATAATATTTGATAATGTGGTTATTGGTCGCTCCATACATATACACTAAAAAGTTGATAATGGTTGCCACATACATGTAAATTTTACATGTTTGTAAAAAACATTGTTCAACAATTCATTATAAAATAGTGATGGCAATAAATACATAAACATTATATATGTTGAAGTATTTAAAATTTTCAGAAAAATATTACATAATTGGTATGGCATGTTTCTGCTCAAAATTGTTTCTCTTGAAAAATTGCGTTTTATGTGCGATTCTGTTAGAAGTTAGTAGTTAGTACGGACCAAGGAGGTCAATCATATTGCTTGTAATTAAGAAATGTTGGTGAGAATTTTGATTGAAACAATGTTGATAGGCAGTTTCTAAAGATCGTTGGTAAAAGGTATTTCTGGTAGTGCATTTTAGGAACATGTCAATATAGTGCTGCATCGCCTATTTCTCATTGCTAAGTGCTAGTCTTTTCCCGTTTTCTTCCTAGAAGCTTATTTCCTATGATCTATGTTGTATGGACACTTCAGATTGAAGACAAGTCTGTTGTTCGATATGTATCGTGTCGGACCCGACACTGACACTTCAATCACTTCCATTTTCTTAAATTATAATCAATGTCTACATGTCAGCGTTGTGTCTAGTGTCTGGGTTGGGGCTTCATGCCTATGATTGGTAAGTTCGACAGACAATCAGCTGTTATCTCATTCACAAAGAAAGAAAAATAGAACGAAAAGTGGAAGTTAGTAAATGAAAGTTTAATCTGAATCATAGCTTGCTTTCTTTGACAATGTATCTGGCATCAACTAGCTAGTTTTGTTGGAAAAAAAATGTTAATCATTTGATCTTTTCGTGATATGTGCTCTACATCTGATCAATCTTGTGATTCAGCTTCTGTTATGATTTTGATATACTTGTCTGTCTCCATAAATAGTCATTACTTCTGCTTTACTCATGGATATGGTAATTAAGCTTCTTTTTTATGCCAAATTTAATTTCAGTTGAACAAGGCTGTGAGTGGACCAAGAAGTGCAGGTGTTATTGGTGAACGTGGATCAAGAGAAAGTAAGTAATGCGATTGTATTTAATACATTAATTTTCTGTTTTCTTTTATCAAGATAAATAATGTCACTTTTTTGCATTTTTCGTTTACTTTATGGACATTTCTAATAGATATTTTCCATTATACTCCGATGTCATCTTTATTTCACTGGATGTTTTTGTGAAGTGTAAACTATGAACTGGCTATTTGGATATAATATTAATACTTGAAGGTTTGGTCTGTTAATCTGGACTAGGCATTTTTTTCATAGAATTTTAATGGTAGGAAAACCTGTGACTCTGTAACGTAGATGCATAGATTTGACTTTAAGTTATTTGTTACGCTTCATTTCGCCCTAGTAAAATACTGATCCATGAGTTGGCGAAAGCAATGATTCAATAAATTAAATCTTTTTGTTTTAAATAATATTTGTATATTTGTATTTTGAATAATAAATTTCTTTTGATTAATTTTTTTTAATTTGTATACTATTTTTCATCCGATTTGCTGAGAAAAAGAGTCTGATAAAAGTGATGGCAACATAAATGTGTTGTAAACTGTACTGTATTTCCTTTGTGTCATGTAGTCATAAAACTACTGGTTGAGGCAATGCGCTAGTTGTAAGCTATAAGATATTTCATCAAAGGGGGTGCCTCTAGTATCACACTTTTTCGGTTCTGGTCTTGTGTGTGTGTACTTTGTATCATACTAACATGTTCAAGGGGACTATGTATTCCTGGGTTTAGCAGCTTTTTTCCTCCCTTTTCCCTGTAGGTGATCTTTTTTAAGTTAACTGATTTATTTATATTCGTTTTTTGTATCCAGACTCTACATCTGAATGGCCACATCGGGACGACGTTCATAACTTGTTTGATCAGAATACTTATGATAGTGACGGTTCACTGGATGGCAAAAGATGGTCATCACAGCCCCAGTCTTCTCTTGCCCATTTACATAATTCAAAGCCCTTGTACAGAACATCTTCATATCCTGAACAGCAAAGGCAGGAGCAGCATTACCAACTCCAACATTGCTCTAGTGAGCCGGTTCATAACTGGCTTGATCAGCAAATTTATGATAGTGAAACAGCTAATGATGGCAAGCGATGGTCATCTCATCCTTATTCCTCCCTTGCACACTTACAAGAATCGACGCCCTTGTACAGAACATCTTCATATCCCGAAAAGCAACAGGAGCTTCCTCGTTTTTCTAGTGAACCACTTTCGTTGCCGAAGTCTTCATTTACTTCTTATCCTCCCCCTGGTGGTCGATCTCAGCAGGCTTCTCCAAGTCATAGTACAAGCCAGTTAAGCAATCCTTATCACAATGTAGCAGCTCAAATGGCACTATCATCTCAAAATCGATCTTATTTCTCCACTTCTGCACTACAATTGAGTGGATTAAACCGTGGGTCACACTTTGGTGGAAACACAGGCCAGTTTCCTACTGGTTCCCCTCTTAATCAGCGTATGCAGAATCAATTGGTCAACCAAGCAGGTTTATATCCAGGAGATCATTCCAACCTCCTTAGTAATATGTTGCAGCAACAATTACACCTTCATAATGGATCAGTATCTCCTCACTTGATGACTCAATTGCAACAGCAGCAGCATAGACTGCATCATCCTGTTCAGCAATCTGCAGGCTACTTGTCAGGTTTCCAGTCTCATTTATATAATCCCCACCTATCCTCTGGCTCGTCCGTAATCAGCAAGTATGAACATCATAGACCGAAATCAGGTCATAAAAGTAAACATGGTCATCGTTTATCCCACCAGGGTTCTGATGCAAGTAGCCAAAAGAGTGAAATCAGTTCATTACAGTTTCGGTCCAAGTATATGACAAGTGATGAAATTGAGAGTATTCTTAGAATGCAGCTTGCTGTGACTCATAGTAATGACCCATACATAGATGACTATTACCATCAAGGTCGTCTTGCGAAAAAACCTTCTGTGGCCAAGTTAAAACATCCATTCTGCCCTACCCAAATAAGGGAGCTTCCCTCACGATCTCGTTCTAATTCTGAGTCACATCCATTTCTTCAGGTTGATGCCCTAGGGAGGGTTTCTTTTTCTTCAATTCGTCGGCCTCGCCCTCTTCTTGACGTTGATCCTCCAAACTCATCTGTAACTGGAAGCTCCGACCAAAATATTTCAGAGAAACCCCTTGAACAGGAGCCTAAGTTCGCTGCCAGAGTCACAATTGAGGATGGTCTTTGTCTTCTTCTTGAAATAGATGATATTGATCGTTTCCTACTGTCCAATCAGCCAAATGATGGTGGAACCCAATTAAGACGAAGAAGGCAGGTCCTGTTAGAAGGACTAGCTACTTCACTTCAACTGGTTGACCCACTGGGAAAGAATGGGCACAAGGTTGGGCTTGCAGCTAAGGATGACCTTGTTTTCTTACGGATAGTATCTCTCCCCAAGGGACGCAAGCTCCTTGCGAAGTTTCTTAGGTTGCTTCTTCCTGGTAGTGAGCTTATGCGGATAGTCTGCATGACCGTCTTTCGTCATTTAAGATTCTTATTTGGTGGTCTCCCCTCAGATCCAGCAGCTGCGGAGACTACAAGCAGCCTTGCCAAGGTTGTTTGCCAATGTGTCCGAGCAATGGATCTCGGTGCTCTTAGTGCATGTCTTGCGGCAGTTGTTTGCTCTGCAGAGCAGCCTCCTCTTCGCCCCCTTGGAAGCACTGCTGGAGATGGTGCTTCCCTTATTTTAGTATCTGTTCTTGAGAGAGCTACCGTGCTGCTAACTGACCCCCATGCAACTTCCAACTATAATATGGGTAATCGTTCGTTTTGGCAGGCCTCGTTTGATGAATTCTTTAGCCTTCTTACTAAATACTGCATGAGTAAATACCAGACTATTATGCAATCCCTTATACAAAGTTTGCCAAATGTGGATGACATTGAGCCGGATGCTGCTAAAGCGATTAGTCGGGAAATGCCTGTCGAACTCTTGCGTGCGAGTCTCCCTCATACTAATGACTGCCAATTGAAGTTATTGAAGGATTTCGCTCAACGTTCTGTTCCTGTGGTTCGGTTTAACAGTAATGGTGGTGGTAGTGGTGGTCATGTGAATTCTGAGACAGTGCTAAGTTAAAACACAGCTGCAAAAGAAGTTCGCTTACTGAAAATGGTTTGTGTATTGAAAAATCACATCAAATGTCATAAGGACAGCCTTGCATCTGTTCAGATACATTTAGTGTTGAAAACTCACAAGTTACTTCTGGAGCAATCTTAAATGGAAGTGCGAGTTGTATTTATGATGTAGACTTCTTCCTCACCCTTAATTATCTACTTGTCATAATGCAGAAAAAATGTGCAGCATTGTGAACAAATTTGCAATCAGGCCCTTTATGATGGACCTGGCTTGATTTCTTCCTCTTGTCTTTTATTTTTCTCTTGACAGGGAGTTTATTTCGTTACTATGTGTGGCTAGTAGGAGCACAGTAATAGTTAGCATGTACAGGTTTAGATACATATATAGTTCCCATGTTTCCTTATTATTTATATATAGACGGGCGGGGATGGGATTGTACTCACATCTTATCTGTGAAAGAAGTATTCTATTTAAAAATTTAGGGGCTATTGGGGCTGTGCAAACTTAGCTAAGAAATAGGTTGACAGTTTAGCATGCTGAAACTCAAAGGAGCACACTAGTGAAGAATAAATTTTATGAAGCTGCTGCATCATTTTTTTTCTTCATTTAGATACCATTTTCTTTTGAATTGTAGATACCATTTTTAGTTATCAACAATTGGTATTTGTGTTCCATATGTATACCTTAATAACTTTCTCAGTTTTTGCTTTGCAGTTTTTTTTTTTGGTTTGAGACTCCAGTTCCTTTAGCTGATCGGTACCTAGTTATTGTTCATAACGTGTATCTTCTGCTGGATAAGTGAGAATTTATATTTTTTATAATAATAATAATTATTGATAAAGGTGAGACTTAAAATAGTCGTATATAGTAAAGGACATCATCCATACAAAATATAGTAATCCCATTGGCACATATATCACAACAAATGATAAAATACAAATAATCGATGTTTATCATTTGTATTTTGTTATTTTTATTTTATGATGTACGGTTTTGCTTATTATAAATAAAATTTCAGCTTAAAATAGTCGTATATAGTAAAGGACATCATCCATACAAAATATAAAAATAAACAATCTAAAAAAATACAAGCTCTAAAGCAAAACTAAATGGGTATGTCATGTCTCTCAATTGCCTCTCTGAAGACACATCCTTCTAAAACAAGTGAATGGTTTGGCAATGTCTTTCAGTCGTCACAGTAAGTTCCAAGCTTGCGTCTCTCGTGAAATATGTGGTTTCAGCTCAACAACTATATCTGTTACACTGACCATACCTTTTGTGTGCCAGAAAAAACAATAAATATAATATCATATTTTTAAAAGTAAATACCATAAATAATCATAAAAAGAAAATTTCACATACCATTGTTGCATGTGACTCATCTGTTGGGAGGTAATTTGTAGGATAAATGTATCAGTGCGAGATCCTCATGTACCAATCCATGTACTCAGGAACCGTGTTTGGTAGACCCTCCATGATCGGATCCCCTAGCTCAATGTTGTGCATGTCGAATTCCATCCACATGTCATTCGCCAGCTCTGGAGTGATATGCGACCGCCTGATAGCTATTGTATTTGAAGGGATCCGTTGAATGAAGCCAAAATGCCCGATGACCCGGTCAAGCAAATATGGCATCATGCACATAGCATGACGTATGAATCTCTGGTAGTAGGCCAACCATTATAAGGGCATAACGTCTTCATGCTCCATGTAAGGATCCCATGTGACCTAGTCTAATATGAGACGATTTAGCGTCGCCCTAAATGATTGAGCTTGCCCAGGGCCTTTAACACTCGTCCATCGTAGAGAAAATGGCTCCTCCTTCTGATACTCATTATTTTGCTCCTTAGACCCAAAAGCACTCCTCTGTAAATGCTCGAAGATCTAGAATTGTAACTAACATGTGAATCGGGTAAACATAAATAAACCCGCTAAACTGAAAATTAAGGTAACTATAATACAAACATGAATCGATCGTGTGTAACGACCACACCGCCACACGTAGCTCGCCAAAGATCCCTAAGCTGGTCGTAGGCGTACGCAGGGGCCATCCCGCACCGAGAGTAGTTGTCGCTCATCTGGAGGTCTGTCTCCATCGCTAGATATGCCACCTTCACCTATGACCCAGACTTGTCGGTGAAGATGGTGTTGTTGAGGAAGATGGTGTTGTTGAGTAGGTGCAGCGTAAACGCCCTAGCTAAAAAATCCTAAGCTCCAGTGGCACAACATGGCTTGTTCACCTCCTCCAGCGGCCATTTTAGAGATACATTAGTACCTTTCGCTTCCATCTGCCCAACTATCTCCTCGTAAGAGACTCCTAGATATTGGACTAAGGCATGAGCTGCTTCAATCTTGAAATAGGTCGGGAGGTTGAAAAAATGCCCAACTATAGAATGCACATTAGTTGAGAGAAGCCATCTAGCCTGATCGTCATCTCACATACGGAAAGATGGAAGCTGGACGTGTTCGGCTGCCAGCGCTCCACAAATGAACATATAAGGCCCTTGTTGACCTATTTGAACCCTAGGCCGTTAACGGGAAGAAGGTATGACTGTTGCACAAGGGACTATATCTCTGGAACTAGCTTAATAATATTTGCACTCTGACCATGGGATATGACATGTAGCTCACTACGGTTCTGCATTGTCATGGTCTCTGTTAGTGGGACTCAACCATTTAAAAACTTAATAATCAAAATAAATATGAACACTGACTGACTCACCACACCATCCCATAAGTCTCTTGCTACATGGTCTCCATAGCAAGTCAGAACCGACCCATTCTCTAGACGGCTCGGGTATGGGTACGTGCTGGATGATGATGGCCCAATAGCGGGCTCAACATCAACAACATGATGAACATACTATTACTCCTCAAGTGGTGAGTCCTCCGTAGTCACTGTGGTCAAACCAGTCCAGCCACACGTTCTTCTATGGCGGACCGAAGTACTAGGTCGCTCCTCATGTGGCTGTGGCTGATAAGATCCACCACCCCTAGTATTTATCATACCTAAAGCAACAAAAAACAATGTTAAAACGCAAAAAAATATAATAACAAAAGAAAACGGGGAGACAAAACAGAAAATAGGGTACGATACTAAGGTCCAGTACTAGTTCGGCACCGGTTCTGCACCTTAAAACCACACCTGTATTTAAAAAAATTTGAAAAAAGATACGATACTATTGTACCGATACATGCTTTTAAAAGGTTTGAATAGGTTTGGTACTAAGGTATCGAACCATACCTAAAATTAGGAAAAAAATGCAAAAGACAAGGTAAATGGAGCTCACCTTGAGAAGGAGGAGGAAGGAGAAGGCGTGAGAGCTTGAGAGAGTGGGAGGCGTGAGACGTTGAGATAGAGGGAGGTGTGTGAGAGAGGGAACAAGAGAGAGAGAGGGAGAGAGGGAGAAAGAGAGAGAGAGTAGGAGGGAGAGACATGAGGGAGTGGGAAGGTGAAGAGGGATGAGAGTGTGGAAGTAGTAGGGGTAGAAATAGTTTTGGATCTTTGAAAAAATTAGGGGATGTTTGAAAAAAAGAAGTCCATTTACTAACCCAACCCACCGTAGCCCTTTATGGGCTGTAGGATACTACATGGGTTGGCTTATGGTCTAGAACTTGCAATGAGCAAAATAATATTTCTTCATATTGAATTGTGCCAGACAATGAATTTGACAATTTTAGAGGGCCATCACTACATGTGGATATATTCATGTTTGGTGGTGCTAGCTATCCTTGAAAAATTCTCCAGTTTCATATCGGTGTATTCAGAAGGTAGCATACGAAATTAGACAGTGAGGATCATATAAAGTAAAGCATGTTTGATCTCAAAGTTGTTGCTTGTCAACGCTGGGGCATTAATGCTTTAATTTCTCTCAGCCCAATCGTAGGCATGAAGCACTTATAAAGAATTCTATCATCTTCTTTTGCCATTATTCTTCTTTGTTCTCGTAACTTGCGTAGTGTTCTTTGTATGTCAATATCAAACTGCAAAGTAGGTTCGTGAGAATGTGTGAACAAAAGCAAGAAAATAATAAAAAATTAAATAATAAAAACATATATTTATTTGTATATGTAAAATGAAAATTGAAAACATGATAGAAAAGAATGAAAACAAAAACATCTAATTATCAAGAAATTTTTCGTCTAATGTTAATTTAATCCACAACAATGAGACAAAACATGTTGCACTCAAAGCATGCTTAAGGGCGAGTGCACCCCGTTTACAGTAGAAAATATAGGTATCGTACCCACATGATTGATAATAACAGTTTGACTAATCAAGTTTCCATGTTATCTAGACAATCGAGAAGGAAAAATAATCAAGTAAGCCAAAAGAGAATAAGTAATGGAAATATTGGTCTGTTGGTTTCACTTAATTAGAGGTTGGCCTCTTGAGGAAGATGAACACAGGGAACCCTAAGATCTTTTTGGAGAGGTTCGAGTGATGTGAAACTAATGCAAAATGTGGGTAATAGGTATTTTGGTCGTGTATTTGGAGTGGGTATTCGTATAGGGTTGAAGTGAGCAAAATTGAAAAAGTCCAAAACACAAAAACAACTTACACTAGCCCCACGACCCGTCCAATGGACGGGTTGGCTATGGGGTGATCATGTGTAATATATTTATAAGTTGCAAGTAAAAAATAATAGTAACAAAATTATTTATAAGGCATGTGACGTATTTATAAATTTGTTAAGTGATAGATAAGCATAAGACCAAATTGAAATTGTCAAACATGAGTTCTGAAAACGCAAACACAATAATAATAGTAAAAGTCGTTAACATTAACTTAAAAAACTAAATTACAGACCAAAAGATGATGGAATGTTAGAGGATAAATAGTCTCTATGAAACCACTGAGTAAGAAGATATCAAATACGGTGTGGTGACATCCACATGGGTAAGTGAAGCATAGAAAGCCATAACAACTATAGGCCTCCGACCAACATATAGGGAAGGATCAACGATTGCAATCGTGCATCATCGATTTCTTTGGACCATCCGGGGTTCCTCGTTGAGCTTAAGAATTCTGGGAGGAGCTGCACACATGGTGGATTCATAAGCGCCCTATCACGCCCTTCAATATAAAAACGTCAAATTGAAATTGAAATTGAAATTGTCAAACATGAGTTCTGAAAACGCAAACACAATAATAATAGTAAAAGTCGTTAACATTAACTTAAAAAACTAAATTACAGACCAAAAGATGATGGAATGTTAGAGGATAAATAGTCTCTATGAAACCACTGAGTAAGAAGATATCAAATACGGTGTGGTGACATCCACATGGGTAAGTGAAGCATAGAAAGCCATAACAACTATAGGCCTCCGACCAACATATAGGGAAGGATCAACAGTTGCAACTGCATCATCAGTTTGCTGGACCATCCGGGGTTCCTCGTTGAGCTTAAGAATTTCGGGAGGAGGCGCACACATGGTGGATTCATAAGCTACTATCACGCCTTCAATATAAAAACGTCTTGGCATTACATAGACCATTTTCGACCACCCTCCATCATTCAGTCCCAAACAGTGACCAACATGGCGCCAACCTTGAGTAAGAAACACATCCAACCCGCGTTTCACAGGAGCCACCTCAAATTCATTACCACGATGATCGAAAAGGACAACAGACTCAGAAACTTGGTGCCTATGTTGCATAGAGAAAAGAGAAGGCAACCTAACTTCCAACTAAAATTGAGAAACAACGATACGTCAGTGTGTACAATGTTGTAAAATTTAAACAAAAACAACTAATTAAAAGATATACTAACCGCATCCGAGACACATTCAACCTCAAAATGTTCAAACTTGCAGTGAAATGGTATGCACCGAGCAACACGGTGGGGTGGAGAACGACTCATTCTTTGCATGTATGAAGTCGGTATTGGAAGAACACAAGTGAAGAAAGAAAATTAACAGCGTATCAAACATGAAACAAACCTTCAAGGTTGGTGGTGAGAGGCACAAGTTATTTCTTGAATGACTAAATGTAGAACAAAAGATTGATATATATATATATATATATATATATATATATATATATATATATATATATATATATATATATATATATAGGAGAAAAAGAGGTTGAAGTATCGATTTAGGTTGATTGGTTATGAAGAGAAGAGAGTGAAAAATGGAAATATATTTGACAATATGTTGCTAAAAAACACAGCTGGTGAAGATTTACGTTGACAGAAAGCGAACTATATTAATTGAATATAGAAATCTGCGTGGGTGTACGTGGCGAAAGGATCGAGTATAAAAGATTGATTGGCTATGCATTTATCAAAATGTTGCTGGTGTAATTACATAAAAAATGACGTAGACCAGAGACACAACAAAGTAATAATAAAATAACGATGGCTACGAAGGAACAAAAAAATTGGGTGATCACCAAAAAATTATTCGCGGGCAAAATTAGCAATCTATGCCAAGCCGCATACATGAGAAAAAAGTCACACATATTAGATCAAGTCATAACACAAACAACTTAAAGTTGAAGCATAAACAACAGCGTAATCACACATATTGGATGAAGTCATAACACAATCAGTTTAAAGTTGTAAAATAAACAACAACCTATAATAACATTATCCATATTCATCTAATGTAACCATAAAAACTTAACCCATAATAGCGTCTTACCGGTTCGAGGGATTATTCTCTAGAGTTGCACGTAGAAGATACCCAGTTTATACCAAAAAAATGTACACATGAAAACTTAAGTTATAATTTAAGAGAAAAGAAGACAACATAATTAAAAAGTGAAACACGTACGTAGGTTTCATACAGAGATTGATTTAAAAGTAATATCACTTTAATTATGCTTCTAATACTTCTTGATGCGAAATTATCTAAATAAAGAAGAAAATACCAATTTGGACATGTAATTTTTTTTAAGATTCTAAAGTGCCCCAAAACACACTGCCTAGAATCATACTTTATGTATTTTGGCACCAAATTGTTTTTCCATCAAATAGATTCTTGTGAACAGCGTATTTGAATAGATAAAAAAATTTAATACTAAAGTAACCCAAAATATACTATCTAACATTTCATGTTACGCATTTTGTTACAAAATAATTTAGTCGCCATCAAGTACACTAAAGCACACTATTTAGCATCCAACTTTAAAATATAAAAATATAAAAAAAATGTAGATTAGTCATCAGTAAAACTCTGTTGGAGGATATAACCACACACGCCAACAAAACCGAAAGACTTAAAGTGTAAACTAACTTCCCGATAGACATTAGTCATCGATAAAGCGGTAAACGACGATACACTAATAAGATGGTAACCAAAAAAAGTAAAAGAAAGAAAAAAAAACAAAGCTTAAAAAAATGGACAAAAAAATTGAAACCCAATTGCCCAAAAAATTATTCCCCCAAATTGGATGTCAAACCCAATTGTATGCCAAGCCGCATAAGATTTTAAGATACACGTTATTAGTTGATTAATAGATATTTTGACTAATAGAGTTAGAAATACAACTCTTGATGCACGTCATAACGTTTCTTAGCCTGTTGTCCCACAATATTCGCAATACTGTGAGCTACTAGTGTCATATTGAGATCTTCTTTATGATGTTTTTATACAAAATCATTTTAGATGAGCATACATAACCATAATCGAGCTCTAACATGGTAAAAATATTGTAGAAATTGGCTCAAACATTCCAACAGCTGCACTGATTTTGTATTGACTTCGAAGAGCTTATCTTGAGTTATATATAACGTTTTTTAGTCAAAAAAAAGCAAATGAAAGATCTTAGAGACACCTCTACACTTTCCATGAATGAAATTAAGAAAGATTCGTAGTTAAATGCAGTGATGCAGGGAGTGAGTGGAAAATGGTTCCCTAAAACCCTTTCGGTATTAGGCAATGTACCTGAATTGAAGCGGTAATTGATGAATTCTGAAAAATAAAGCATAATTGAGAGCCAGAGGAACCAAAGAGAACTCTGAGCAATTCTGATGTCTTTATTTTTTCAGTCGATTGTTAATGAATATTTTGGGCCTTAAGATCACGCGATTGGACTTAAAGTTGATCATGTGGAAATTGCTCGGACACCAGTTGATTCAAGAACTAGGCTTAAATATATGTTTAATCTTTGCAAATATGCAATTTTTTTTTTCGGGTTGAGTTACCGTATAAATAAAAGTTAGATTTCCTCTCTGAAAAATTAAAACGTATTCACTTTGGTCCCTAATGTTAACTTCTGTTAACTTTCGTTTGTGAAGAGATTTTGTGGCACATCCAACGTGACAAGTGATTTGATTTGGCATGAAACTTAAATGCAGGGGTTCTAATTTGGTCCTTAAAAAGTTAGGGCAATTTTTTCCCCAATGGTTCGTGCTTTCTTCCTCCATTCATATCTGCATTCATATTCTCCTTTCAAATTCACATTCACTTCTTACCATTCACAACTTCCTACAGTTATGGACATTTATTTTTTTCCTAATGACACTAACATGCATTCAACATCACTATAAGACCCAAAATCGACATTACACATTCACTCTAATCCAAGACACGCAATATTTGCCCCTTCTTATCCACGTGGTGGTCGCAACTAGAGTCAGAAAAGAAAACAAAAACTCACTTTCGATCTCAAGGAATTGTCGTGACCAGGCACAAACGAATCTTTGCGATTGCGCACACGTTCGAAGCACAAATCAACCGTGCGTCTCCTTCTTCTTCGGGAGTAGCATGTTCAGTCTTATCCTCTCTGCGTCGCGCGACATTCTCTCTAAGAAGTTTGGAAAAATTGTGCCCTAATTTGTTAGAGAACAAGTTAGAAGCCTGATTTGGTGTCTTGCTAGACTAGCATGCTAAATCATGTTGAGTTTCATGTAGAAAGTGTCACATAAGCTCTTTTTAAGCCATGTAAACTCCTTGCGAATATACGTTAACGGAAGTTAATGGAACAAAAGTGAATACGTTTTAATTTTGCAAGTATAATTGCTATGACTAAATACATATATTTAAATCTCTTTAACAATAATAATAGAATAATTTGTTATTTTATCTTTTGTTGTTCTATTTTATTTCAAAACACTAACATTTTAGACTATGCATCATCTATCCGTCCAAAAAGTTTTGTTACAAAAAAAACAACATATATGTCATCCACCGCCCTTATATTTTTTTAAAAAAGATTGAAAATTGACGTCACCACATACTAATTTTCTTTTTTATCAAATTAATTAAATTATCAAAATTCTATCTGTAACTGCTGATTTTAAGTTATCTACAACTCTACAAACAATAATAATCGACGAGTCGTGTTCTCCCTCTTTCCCGTTTTAGGGTTCTTCGGCACCCAAAAAAAAATAATCAAAATTCTTAAATAAATCTCGTTCCCTTTCTCTTTCTTCCTTATCACTCTCATTTGGGCGCTCTGCGCCGATCCAAATCGACCTCAATTATTAGCATAGATCTTTTCATTTGTTCTTCCCTTTTACTCTAAAAACGAAACATTGTTTCAACTTTTCAATCTTTTTTCGTATCGGCTTTGAATATTTTAAACGTTAATTTCTCTGTTTCTGGGTTTTTCATTTTTATGTTGGATATGGATGTATTTGGAGGTGGAGATGATATTATGGTGCTCTCAACGAAGAGGATCTTCGTCAATTGGGGATATTTCTGCAGGTTTACTTCTCCTTCTTAGGTTTATGTGTTTTATTTATTTAATTAACCTCTTTTTAATGGTTGTTTAGTTCTGTGTTATTTTTTTCTGCTTGTTTATGTAGATCTGGTTTGGTTTAGATAGTGATTTATTTTCAGCTTAATCTTTCGCTAGAGTTGAGAGTTTTGGAAAATTTTGAAAGTTTACTCGATTGATTATTGTGTAGTAATTGGTGTTTTTTGTGTGAATTTCATTGTTCTCACACTCTCTCTTTTTGCCCTACTATAGTTGTTGATTGAGGATAGTTTCTGTGGCTTATAGCTGCTTTATTAGAGAATTTTATAATATTACATTGTTTGCTGCACTTCCAATGGTCTTTGCATTTTTTTTCCCAAAATTCAAATAGAGATTTTGCGTTACCGTGCTATGTGAACTTGTGCTTTTCATGTTAAACAGTTCTAAGAAATTGGTGGAAGGTCTTTGACTGAAAATTTTCTTTATTCTCGCAGTAGGTGAAGTTTTTGATGCATCCCAGTATGCATTTTTCGGTAAAGATGCTGCTGTAGATGAAGTTGAATTGGGAGGGTTGGAAGATGATGACGATTTGCTCGAGTCTAATGAGGAGGAGTTCCTTCTCGATAGAGAGGAGGTTAATTTTCACTATTCATACCGCTTTTTCTATTCAATTTAATTTGTGTCCAGAATATTTGTAAATATAAGCATATTGATCCTTTGTTTGTTCTGGCATAATTTCTACTCCCTCCTTTAACACCCCCCGCCCTCCGCAAAAAGAAAAAACAACGGATAGATATTTTGTTTTGCAAGTCATTTACATTTCATGAATATGATGCTAGAAATTTTTTGTATTAACTAATATTTTCTTTCCCACTGAAGGTTGAGGATGTAAAATCTTTTTCTGATATCGATGACCTAAGCACCACCTTTTTGAAGGTAAAGCTGTTAAATTGTGATATATATCATGCTTTCGTGAATGCTTGAAATTGTAATTGGATAAGTGACTGAGTATTGTGATGATGACAATATCATAGTTTGGATCTTGATTTTACAGTTATTGTGTTATGTATTAAGTTTATATTTTATAAATAAATTTTCAGTTACTGAGTTATGCATTTCTGCAATATTAGTGATGTATCCTTGTAATGATTCAATTATATGATTTAAGTTATGTTGGGAACGAGGTAAGAAATGTTCAGTTATTGGAATTGATATTATTATATGGAAGCCAATGAGTTTGTCTTCGTCATTTCGAGTGTCTAAATTTAAGTTATGTTGGGAACGAGGTAAGAAATGTTCAGTTATTGGAATTGATATTATTATATGGAAGCCAATGAGTTTGTCTTCGTCATTTCGAGTGTCTAAATCTATGTTATCTACATTTGAATCTTCAAAGTGTCATAATCATTATCCATAAGTCACTCATCAATGGATGAGATATCGTTAAGATTTAGCTCAAAGTTTTTCTAGCTTGCTTCTTTTTGGTCAATTCTGAATCACCATTTCAGAAACGCTGTTTATTTTCGTTTGCTTCAAACAATTCCTTTTCTTTTGTAGACCAAAACAACTATAATTAAAATAAACTGGTAGGTAATTTTGAAAAGAGGATCACTATTCAGAACTTCATATTTGACATTCTTGAAATCTCACAATCTCGAAGGCACTCTAGTTGTGCTCACTTCCATAGGAACTGCATGCATAATTTTAAAAATTATTACCATGCTTGAATCGCATGATACTGAGTCACTGGTTTAACCGGTGAGTCACTGATTGAACCGCACAAATTGGGACTTATATTTAATATTTTAAAAATAATTAAAATATTTAAATTAAATATGTAAATTTATATTTAAAAAATGCATACCATACTTAAAAAATTCATATCATGCTTGAATAAATATTTGCAATCTTATTTTTAATATCATAATCTAATATAGACATTGGAACGTAGTACTCCCTCAGTTTCAAAATAATAGTCTTTTAAAATTGTTTTGTACAAACCAAGAAATAGCTTTGATACAAAGTAAATCTCAATAATACACTTCCCTCTTATTGGTCCACTCACATATTTACTCTCTCTTTTCATTAATGTAAATGTGAAATAATTAATCCAGCAAGGGTATAATTGATAGAACAATAATTAATGTTACATTGAAATTTAAAAATGACAAATAAATAGAAACAAATTTCCCCCAAAAAACCGACAACTAAAACGAAACCGAGGGAGTATATTTATAATAGTCTTATAATCAAATCTAAGAATTTATTTTGATATAATATATTAAGAACTACAAATATATTTTATAAGTTTATTACAACTTGGTAAAGGGAAGTTGAAGGGGATCAAATAGTTGACTAGGAAAGTAACGTTTGATCGTGTTCAATAATTAATTAATATATAGATAGATTATAATAGGCACTTCTATTCAAACTACAGTGATGGCTTAGTGGAAAAGTCGTTGGAGCGCATAGCAGTGTCGTGGGTTCGATTCCTTTGGCTTCCTTTTTTAAATATAATAACAGCGGTCATCCTATTCAATCAGTTGGGTTTCACCCAGCTCAACCAAATCAGATCACCAGTTTGCACGGGTTAAAGCCGGTTCAGCTGAGCCTTGCTTGATTGCACCCGAGACCTGTTATGGGTCCAATTCCCGGTTGGACTTGTCCGAGCAGGGTTTTAAAACACACACTGCATGTCATAACAACCCCCCTCCCTCTGTGATGTAGTCTAATCCATTGTCTTTGTGGCTAGGGAACTACCAAAAACTTTGATTAACTGTTGAAATTGTAGGTTAGTACCAAAAACTTTGATTAACTCTTGAAATTATCATGTTGAACATTGCTCCCAACATTTTCTTCAAGATTTACCACCA
The DNA here is from genome assembly GCA_020916435.1 of Oxytropis ochrocephala. Taxonomy (NCBI): domain Eukaryota; kingdom Viridiplantae; phylum Streptophyta; class Magnoliopsida; order Fabales; family Fabaceae; genus Oxytropis; species Oxytropis ochrocephala. Next base: position 95,517,839 of record CM037093.1, read on the forward strand.
TCCTTTAAACTCAGCCATATGGTTGACGTTTAACTTCAAAATCAGATTTAAATCTATGACTATAGGGGAATGTAACTAAATAAAATAAATTGATTTAGTTTCCCAACATAGAGCACAATATCTCATTTAAAACTAAAGTTGCCTCTTTTGGAAACATTGAAGGCACCTTGTATCTTCTCTTTAGGTTTGTCCGCTGCTCATAAATGCTGGCTAGCTTCTCTTCCGAATCTACCAATTGAAGCATTTGAATTGGTGGGTTGCAGCTTTCAAACAAGATACGGTGGTTTTCTAGAATCCCTTGTTCCTAACCACATACTCAACAAACTTCCCATTTTATATAATTCCTTGGATGCGAACATTCTTGTCAAGTCTCCTTGGATGTATACTTTATTTGGTTCTAGTTTGGTGTCGGATAAACGACCCAAGTAGAAAAAATAGTACCATTTTGATAAGAAATTGAAGCTAGGTAGTCATTAGCGGCGCTATAGCAATTTACCTAGCGCTCTGCTATTTGCTATGCGGGGCGTGTTTAGAGAAGCGGTGGAACTTGGAAGGGGCCGCTAATAACAGTGCGAAAGCGGTGGTTAGCGGTGATAGGGGCCGCTATTGTAGGGATAACTTCAGTTCCTCTTTTAAATTTTTGCTTATTCATTGATTTACCCTAATTTTTTTTCTTTTATTACTATTAAATGCTATTTTAGGGTGAATAAACATTAATGAAGGTAAAATATAACCTTAACTGTCCCACTAAAGCACTTATTCTATTCTCGCGTCCATGGCATCTTCTAGGCAAACACCAACATCTTTGAATTTATATTATTAAGCAAGGGTTTATGACTATCCTTTTGATTTTGTGTAGTTTTTATTTTTGAGTATTTATATATGTTGTCTGTGATTTAGTATATATACTGCATTTTAGAGGTCAAAACAACGGCCATACCGCTACACGCTCAACTGCTTTAGCGTTTTTGGGGCCGGCCGCTTCGCTCCACTTTCCGGGATTGAAGTTTAGTGTTATTTGTCAAGTGCTAGCTGATTTTGTTTTTCTTACCTGATTTCATAAAATAAGTTTAGTGTTATTTGTAGTTCAAAGACCTACTTAATTTTTTTTCAAAGAGTTCAGGGATCTCTAGAGTAATTAAACCTATATATTATTTAACTTGAATACAAGCTTTCCAAATAGCACTCCGCTGGGGTTTACTGTTGACCGATGTCTGAACCCCATTAAACCTTTATCCTTTTTACGTTTTAATCCATATTTTCTGTTTCTTGGTGTGCTTTCGTGGCAAATGAAAAACAAGTAATTATAATATGCCAGCACGTTCGTGTGGTTAAAATCAATCCAGTGGATACACTGGATCATGCAACTAAAATAGCCTTATTTTCTTTGCAACGGCTTTGCAAAATAGGTTTCCGTCTGTTGGTTAAAAAGCTTTGCCGAGCAGAATGTACAGACAATAATTGCTCTCTATGTTTTGCTCTCAATATACTTCATTTTCAGTTTATAAAAATATGGCTCACTTGTCTTGCTATTTGAAGTTAGAATGGACTAAGCTGATCAGTCATATTGAGAAATGTTGGAGAAAATTATGATATGATCATTTGTACTGGGATTTTAGACTTACAGGTTACATGGCTTTAGTTTCTGAGGATTGTTGGTAAAAGCTTTTTTTGTAATTGCATTAATGGTGCTTGTTAATACCAATTTTCTCATTGCAGCATGCTGTTTTTTTCCTGTTTCCGTTTTAGCCTTCATCGTAGCTTTTTCCTATAGTTGACAAGTTCATTAATCTTAGCAATGTATCCATCACCTCTTTCGTAGTCTCTTCCTTAAGGGAAAAAGAAATAAGTGAAAAAGGAAACTGTTAAAGTGCTAATTAAAATTGAAGGTTAGTTTGATATGCAATGATCGTCAGCCTTTTTAGGATTATTTGAATGTTTTTGTTCGTCACAAGCTCTGTCTCAAAAACAGTAGCTAGTTCTCTGTTGATATCCACCCAACCCCCTCTCTATGCTTGTTGTATGCTCATTTTATGATTTACTTTTTCTGTTTATGTCTTGATAATACTGGTATTCTCTATAAATGTTTTGCTTTATGTATACCAATATGAAGGTTAATCTTTTTCCGTTTAATTTCAGTTGAACAAGGTTGTAAGTGGACCAAAGAACACAGCTGTTACCGATGAACGGGGATCAAGAGAAAGTGAGTATGATAATTTTAAATCATTCACCAATTTGCCTTTCTCTCTTCTTATTTTTTCTAAAACAAAATGGTGTCTCGTTTCTGCCTTTTTAGTTAATTGTTTATTTATTCAGAAGAGTGCAATAGATATTCTTTCCATCATACTCTGATACCATCTTTTGCTTAGTAGTTGTATTTGGAAGGATAATCTATAATCTAGCAGGTTGGATATTGGATTGATTATTTGAATCAGTTTGAATTTTTTTCGAATTGCTTGAGGAAATGCCTTGCATGGCCGAGTATATATCTTTGATCTTCTCAGGAAAGATTTGACATGGAGCAATATGTAAAGCCTTATGATTATCACAATATACTGATTGGGTTTTGTAGTAATCATATAATGGTCGAAGCAGGACACAGTGGTAGATACTATATGTGACTTTTCATCAAAGGGTGGCTGGGTCAATGTTATCAATGGAGATCTTGGTGGCTAGCCAGAAATCCACTATATAAATACGGTGAATGGCTTTGGGGCTTATGGTGGAAGCATGGTTAGAAAAATCATGTATACTAACAACTTGTAAAAAACTGCAAGGAAAAAAAAGATAAACTAACAACTTGTTTGAACTGGAGAGTTGGAGAAAATAAAAGGAATGAAAACAGTGAGTAAGTGGGAGATAGCAGAATAAGTAATGACCAAAAGAAATAAGAAAGCAGAAGTAGCAGGTGTTAGCAAAAGCAGGGAGACAAGTAAGAAGTAAAAACAGAATAGAAAAAGGAAAAGAAAACGAAAATAGGAGATAATAAAAAATAATTAAATTAGAAAGAGGAGATAATAAAATGACAAAGAGAGAAATGAGAACTAAGAATAATGAAGATGACTGTTCACTGTAAAGTAGTCTTGCTAAAAAATAGAGGTTGCTGGTTGCTGGAGAAGAGTAACGGTCGCTAATATTAGAAGGCTAAGAACAGAGGGCGATGTAAATGCAGCAATTGAGGCTGCTGCTAAAGGGGTTGATAATAACATTTGAAGATTCTTTTGTACCCACGTGTAACCCATAGGTGCTATGCAATGGTGGCTAGTACTGCCTGCCATAGAAGCTCTGTGAGGCCATGCAAAGTCTATGGCAAGTGATTGAAATTTTCCATGCCATGGCTGCAATTTTCTAACACTTGTTTGTATGTGTGTTTTGTGTGTGTTTAAAATATGCTTCTAAAGTTTGATGGATCAAGATGAGGTGACATGTGTGTTTTGTGTGTTCAAAGTGACTGTACTGGCTTTTTAACAGCTTTATTCAAGTATTCGTCCTTTGTTACTGTTTACAGCTCGTTTTCCACTTGACTTAATGATTTTTATTTTACTTCACTCAGATTCAACGACTGAATGGACACACGGGGATGATCTTAACTGGTTTGATCAGAATCCTTATGGTAGTGAAGGTTCCCTGGACAGCAGAAGACTGCCATCACAGCCTTATTCTTCTCTTGCCCATTTACAAGAATCAAAACCCTTGTACAGAACTTCTACATATCCTGAGCAGCAAAGGCAGCAACAAAATAACTACCTCCAACATGGCTCCAGTGAATCAGTTCCTAATTGGTTTGATCAGCAATTTCATGATTCTGAAACTCAGGATGGCAAGCGATGGTCATCACAGCCACATTCCGTCATTGCACACTTCGAAGAATCAAAGTCCATGTACAATACATCTTTGTATCCTGACAAACAACAGGAGCTTCATTTTCCCAGTGAACCAATTTTGGCACCAAACTCTTCGTTTACTTCTTATCCTCCACCTGGTGGTAGATCTCAGCAGGCTTCTCCAATTCATAATACTGGCCCCTTAAACATTCCTTATCATGCTGGAGCTCAGATGGCAGTTTCTCCTCAAAATCGTTCTCATTTGTCCAATTCTGCACTACAGTTCGGTGGATTAAACCATGGATCACCTTTTGGTGGAAACACGCGCCAATTTCCAATGGGTTCCCCTCTTAATCAGCAATTACCGAATCAACTGGTCAACCAGGCAGGGCTGTATAGTGGAGACTATCCCAATATTTCCTCAGGTTTACCCATGATCAACAAATATGACCAGATGCTTGGGCTGATGGAACTGAGGGATCAAATGCCAAAATCAGCTCAGCTAGGTAGACAGAATCTCCGATATCCTCCACAGGGTTTTGATATGAGTAGCCATAAATTCAATAATGGATGGCCCCGATTTAGGTCGAAGTATATGTCAACTGAGGAACTTGAGAATATATTTAGAATGCAGCTTCAAGCAACACATAGTAATGATCCATATGTCGATGATTATTACAACCAAGGCCGACTTGCAAAAAAAACTGCAGGTGCTAAATTGAGGCATCACTTCAGTCCAGCTCAAATCAAGGAGCATCCTCTACGGGCCTCTGCTAATGCTGAACCACATGCTTTTCTTCAGGTTGATGCTCTAGGGAGGGTTCCCTTCTCATCAATTCGCAGGCCCCGTCCTCTACTGGAAGTTGATCCCCCAAATTCCTCACGTGCTGGTAGCCCTGATCCGAACATTTCAGAGAAGCCCCTTGAACAGGAGCCATTGCTGGCGGCAAGGGTCACAATTGAGGATGGCCTTTGTCTTCTTCTTGATGTAGATGACATTGACCGGTTCCTACAGTTTAATCAGCTTCAAGATGGTGGATTTCATTTAAAACAGAAACGGCAGGGTCTTTTGCAAGGGCTTGCAGCCTCACTTCAATTAGTTGATCCCCTCGGAAGGAATGGACATACTGGTGCACTTGCTGCAAAGGATGACTTTGTTTTTCTCAGGATAGTTTCTCTACCCAAAGGCCGAAAACTACTTGCTAGGTATCTTCAACTACTTTTTCCAAATGGGGAGCTTATGCGGATAGTCTGCATGGCCATATTTCGTCATTCGAGATTCTTATTTGGTGGCCTTCCCCCTGATCCAGCTGCAGCAGAAACTGTAACTAACCTTGCGAGGGTTGTATCGAAGTGCATTCGTGAAATGGATCTTGGTGCGCTTAGTGCTTGTTTAGCAGCAGTTGTTTGTTCTTTTGAGCCACCACCGCTACGTCCCCTTGGAAGTCCTGCTGGAGATGGGACTTCAATTATTATAGTATCAGTGCTTGAGAGGGCTACTGAACTTCTAACTAATCCTCATGCTGCTAGCAACTATAACATTGGAAATCGTTCACTTTGGCAAGCTTCATTTGATGAATTCTTTGGTCTTCTCACCAAGTATTGTGTCAGTAAATATGATAGTATCATGCAGACATTCCTCATTCAAGGGACAGCAAATATGGCGGTCGTTGGGTCAGATGTTGCTAGAGCAATTAGTAGGGAAATGCCAGTTGAGCTCTTGCGTGCAAGTCTTCCTCATACTGATGATCGCCAGAAGAAGATATTACTTGATTTTGCTCAGCGCTCGATACCTGTAGTTGGATATAATAGTAATTCTGGAGGTAATGCTCACCATGTAAACTCAGAGTCAGTGCTGAGTTAATTAGATAATGGGACCTTCATCTAAGCTGTTTTGAAAGTAGAATGACAGTAAATTTCACACAACCGTGCTGTGTCTACCTTGAAAGTTGAACTATTTTGGAGCAGTGTGTTGTTGAAGTATCATCAGGTGCATCTACCTTGGAAGTTTTAGTACTTTCATATATTTTACTTGTTAATGCATGCTCTGTAGCATTGTTATAAACTTGCAATCAGGCCCGTTGTGAATTATTATAGACTTGGCTTGATTTCTTTCTCTCGTCTTTTCTTTTTCTTTTGACAGGGGAGTTTATTGTTTTCTCAGTTTGTGGTTTCTAGAGAACAGTAGTGGGTAGCATGTCCAAGGGTTAGGTTTAAGCTGGATTCCCATGTTCCTTTACTATTATCATATAGGCATGGGATTGGTTTTGTCTATATTCCATATCTACCTTAATAGGTTTCTCATTCCCAAATTGAAGTGTAGGCATGGGATTGGTTTTGTCTATATTCCATATCTACCTTAATAGGTTTCACATTCCCAAATTGAAGTAGCATTATGGGGGTACTCCAATTTAACTAGGTGTGGCATTGGCTTTCCGTAGAATAAGTTGTGTCAACCTTGTTTTCATGGTGTTGTGGTTTTAGTTTCATCTCCTTACTATTCCGTTGCTATAGAAGTGTAGTTTTGTACCATCACTTGTATCAGTTAATGGACTATTAATGGTCCATATTTCTTTTTCCTGCGCTAGTGTCTTGAATTTCATGTTCAACAAATAATCTTGGCTGGTTGCTGTTGCTCTTGCTACAATTAGTTATAAACAATATATTGAATTTTCGAATCTTTCAAGTAATGCAAAATGCAAAGTTAGTTTTGAGGATATTTGTTGATAAAGTTATGATGTGTAGTTATTTGAAGGACCCATTTAAGAATTTTTTTTGATGGTGTTGTATTGGGGGGATTGAGTGCTTATTAGATATTAGTATTAAAAATGTATAAAAGAGTGATGTGTACATGTGGGGTTCTTTTAAAGATTCAAATGGAAAGTACTCTATTGTGGATGCTCTTATGGCTGATTCTCTACCCAGTTGGTTTTTAGAATAGTTGTTGATTTGGTTGCTCAATCATCTGGCCATCTGGGGCTTCAACTCTAAAGCTTATTTTTGCAATTGAATTGCTATTTCAAAACTATATTTATGATTTTTTTTAATGATTTTTGATTGCTTTGATCGTGTTTACGCTTTTAAGTGCTTAGATTTACACGTGTCATTGCATGTACTTGTCATCAAAAGCAATGGCAGATCTTGGAGAAAAAAAATGCGGGGTGGGGGTGGGTGCCAAATTAGGAATAAATATATAAATATCGTTACCATATACTCCATTTGGACTCAAATATCAGTAACAAACATCTTTTTATGTTCATTGAAAAAGTAATGTATCTGGACAATATATAATCTAGATACATTACTTTTTCAATGAACCTAAAAAAGTGTTTGTTGTTTATATTTGAGTTTGGAGGGAGTATGTTTTAATAATTGATTATTGGTAGCAAGCTTTAAGTTGTCCAGTAGTCAGTTCTCATACAGGCCTTAATCATTTCAATCGTGTAGATAAGTCATTTAATTGTCTTTATATACCAGTTCAGATAAGCATTAAGCTTGTCAAGAAGACACAATGAATATTTTAATATTATTTTTAAAATAATATTAAAATATTTATTAATGTCACTTTCTCTCTCAAATGGAGCCTCCATTTAAATGGAGAGGATCCTAACCCGTCAAGAAGTGAGGCATATTACATGATTGACTTTTTTCCAACAAATGGGCTTCTATTTCGTAAGATTGAAGTGCGAAAGTGGCTGTAAATCAGCTCGTGGGATAAAATTTGATGTGTTCGTTTATATTATTTTTCTTGGTAAAGGTGGAAGACTTTTAATAGTAAATGTAGACTTAAGTAAGGGTTTCTATAGATTAATAGCAGCATTAAATGAAGTTTAGTTAGTTGACATTGACTTATATTTGAGTCCAAAAAATTTGATACTTTTTTGCTTATAAATGAGTCAGAAATAGTACATGATAAATACAATTTGCAATAAGGGGAATTGAGACTACTAGACCATTACCCGTGCGATGCACGGGGCAGCATTGCATGCCATGTACATGACTAATATAGATAAAAATTTGACATTATATAGTTTCCCTTGAAGCATGATGTAGTAAATGATCATATATACACACATGAGCTGAAATCCATAATCTTGGTGCAACTTCTAATTGTACTATAATGTTTTAAAAGAAATGAGATTTTTCCCGATGAATAATGACATGGGCACTCATTTTAAAAATAGACACGGTGCATATATGAAAAAAGTTACGCCACACATTTTGAGGGATGCATAAATTTGAAGTAAATGCATAGACAATTTGAAGCACATGTTATAAATTAAAAAGTAAACACCCAGTTTGATTACACCGACATATCTATGACACATAACATATGAAAAACTAAGAAGCATAGGAAAATATTCACACATGGTTCTTATCCTCGTCCCACAAATTTTTCCTTGTGCCCGCTCCTGATTCCCATTATGGGAAATCCCCCACCTCTGTCCCCTCAGGGGTATGGTCCGCCCCCGTTCCTCGTTCCCCAAACTTTTCTCCACCCCTGATCCCCGTCATGAGAAGTTTTCCTTCGCTTCCATTGTCCGCACAGGGGACATAGTCCTCGTCCCTGTCTTCGAAATGACCGCAAATGATTTTCTCCCTCGCCCAGTCCTTATGGGGAAATTTCCCGCCCATGGGACGCTTATGAATTATCAAGTTAGGAATGCACTGAAAATCATAAATGTCTTTTTGCTATCCAACCCTAATTTAATCACAAATAAAGCTTTCATCGATAATAGTAGATGGTCGTTCTGCAATAAATACAACTTTGACAGACAATTATTATTGAATAGATGGGTTTTAATTATGTCCTTATCAATTAATTAGCACTTTATTATCAAATTATCAGTAAACTAAACAAAACACAATATAAAAAAATTATTTTATATTTAAAATTTATTTTTCATAATATCAATTACTAATGTCATAAATAAATATCAACCTTTCAGAATGTTCTTCTTGGAATCATGAAGGTGTTGATGTATTGAAATTACTTAACTCATATTTCATCTATATAATTAAGCCAGGATATGTTTTTTTTTCATTTTCCACTATATTGATCAAAACAACCCAAATTTTATTAAATAGCCTTAATAAAATCGTAATTCCGAAAGTACCGTCATTTTACCTTTTATGAACTTGTATCTTACCTTTTATAAATAATAAGTAGTAAAAAGAAATGAGTATACAATTAACTTGTGTTCGAAGGCCTTTATTATTTGACCCAAATTGACTTCGAACATAAATGTATTTTGTAGTAATGCAGTAACAAAACACTTGATGCATCATATACAACTCTATGATAGATAAGAATAAATTTGAGGATCACTCTAAGAACCCCTCCAAAAAATTTCTCTTTTAAGTAAAACTTCTTCACATTGTTTAAGATCCAATAGTAAAACTTCTTCACATTGTTTAAGATCCAATAGTATCCAACCTGCCATAAAAGTGTGAGACGAAGGGAGATGGAAAATGGGAGATAACCAAAAAGATGAGAGTGGGTCACTTCTCGTCACACAATTTAACACAACACAATAAAAAAAGTAAGAGTTCATTCATCGCAAATACCAACAACTTTGGATGTTCAAGAGAGGAAAAAAAGGGGAGAAGAACGGTTGACTTTCTCTACTTGCAGAGAAGGCCATTGGAAGAGAAGGAACATTGGTGTTGTTGATGATCAATAGTTTGATATGTAGATGAAACTCCTTCACATTGAGTCTCCATGAAGCATTTGTAAATAGTAAATAGTAAATAGTAATATTTGTGACCACTGAAGTAACCACTGAAGACATATTTGTGATCACAGGAAAGTATAGTTTTATCGACAAAGGTTGTTGCAGTAGATGAAGGTGTTGATTCACTGGTACGTTGGACGCCTATTTATAAGCAAGTTTATGTGCTTTGTCATCATGCCTTATTAATCAATTACTCCATATGGCTTTTCAGTTCCCAAAATACTCAACATTAATGTTGTATCGAATAGATAAGAATAAATTTGAGGATCACTCTAAGAACCCCTCCAAAAAATTTCTCTTTTAAGTAAAACTTCTTCACATTGTTTAAGATCCAATAGTATCCAACCTGCCATAAAAGTGTGAGACGAAGAGAGATGTAAAATGGGAGATAACCAAAAAGATGAGAGTGGGTCACTTCTCATCACACAATTTAACACAACACAATAAAAAAAGTAAGAGTTCATTCATCACAAATACCAAAAACTTTGGATGTTCAAGAGAGGGAAAAAAAGGGGAGAAGAACAGTTGACTTTCTCTACTTGCACAGAAGGCCATTGGAAGAGAAGGAACTTTGGTGTTGTTGATGATCAATAGTTTGATATGTAGATGAAACTCCTTTACATTGAGTCTCCATGAAGCGTTTGCAAATAGTAATATTTGTGACCATTGAAGTAACCACTGAAGACATATTTGTGATCACAGGAAGGTATAGTTTTATCGACAAAGGTTGTTGCAGTAGATGAAGGTGTTGATTTACAGGTACATTGGGCGCCATATCACGGACCTATTTATAAGCAAGTTTATGTGCTTTGTCGTCATGCCTTATTAATCAATTACTCCATATGGCTTTTCAGTTCCCAAAATACTCAACATTAATGTTGTATCGAATAAATGAGCCTAATGAACCTTTCATATTCCACTTTAATTCACGTTCCATGTGCATTGAGTGGGCACAAACCATTAACAATTCCCTTTGATGCACAATTTACGAATTGAAACCTTTTATATTCCAAGATTTTGAATTAATCCACCTTCATCTTCCATGCGAATTAATTCACCTCTTCGAATTCCTAGACTTTCATTAATTGCTTTTCGAATTCCTAATCTTTTATCAACTCATGAATATTCAAATTCTATCATAATGAAAATTCTTTGTATTCCCATAAATTCACCTCTTCGAATTCCTAAACTTTTATTAATTGATTTTCGAATTCCTACTCTTTTATTAATTGATTTTCGAATTCCAACTCTTCTATCATAATGAAGCCTCTTCGAATTCTCATTAATTAACCTCTTCGAATTCTTAGACTTTTATTAATTGATTTTCGAATTCTTACTCTTTTATTAATTGATCTTCGAATTCCTACTTTTCTATCATAATGAAGCCTCTTCGAATTCCCATTGATTAACCTCTTCGAATTCGTAGACTTTCATTAATTGATAACTATTCGAAATGCATTTAATAAATGTGCAATGGGAAATGAGTATTAACATTAATGCGTGCAATGAGAATTGGAAATGTTGCTGATGGTACGTTTTTTGATGTTAAAAGCTTTTATTTTTGGAAATGTAATTTACGAAAGTACCCCTAGAATGAATGTTTATTCAGTTTTTTTTTTTGTAGTGGTTGATGACATTTACCTATCAAAAGACTATTCTTGCTCTTTTTATAATTCAATGTTTTTTTTGTTTTTCTTTTTCGAAGCAATATTTTTTCACTTTTTGTAAAATTATTTAATGAATGTACATCGGGAAATGGATTGCAAATAAATGCACAATGGGAATTGGATAGTGTGTTAAACTATGAGTTTGCTTAGATAATAAAATTAATGACCTAATTAATGACTTAAAATTGAAATTCCTAAAATACCCTCAATTTTGGGGGACTTTTTTCCGCCTAAATTACATCTATTTTGTCTTTATTTGTATCCTACTTTTATCTATAAAAGATTACTAACTCCTAAGAAACAAGAAATTTAGTAACGCGATCTACTCTATGATACAATAAATTCAAAATATTTTTAGAATATGCAACATTAATTATATTTTATTTCCAATGCTCCTAATTATATTTCCAACAACACAAATTTCAACACTTCCCCTCAAGCAGGAGCAAACAATAAAATGCTCCAATCTCAAGTAGGTAGCTTAGTTGGCGAATTAAGAGATATCGAAGGAGTGCATCATAGGAGTGCAAGCAGGAAGTACTGGATTCAAACTCGGGTGAGTAATATTCCCCCACCCCCACTAACACAGCTTATAAAAAATGCTCCAAGCTTTGAGCAAATAAATTGAATTCTTGCCGCCTTTAGAGATCTTGTGAAAATATCTGCTAATTGATCATTAGAGCTAACAGACATAGTGATGACTTCTTTAAAGAGAATATTATCTCGGACGAAATAGGATATTGGATAAGAGGTAATCGATTAGTGGCGCCACCCTCCAAAGCGGACACCCGATGAGGATTCACCCCAACTAGAAGACTAATACACCTAAATGGTAGTACCCTAGTTTTACAATAGAGGAACTTAGCAGCCATGTCAAGGAGTGATCCTTCCACGTTCACACTATTAAGGGAACTCTTACCAAAAATGACCATAAGGCCAGAAACAAGCTCAAACAATTGAGAACTACTTTCATGGCCCAAAGGTAATGACAATAGAGACAAACTCCAAACAAACACACACCCAAAATCATGGCTCCATGTATTTTCAAGCCCGAAACGTTGCTTCATAAAGTCCAGAAACCCTCAGTGATATTGGCATCATCATAAGTGCTCTAGGTTTAGTCTTTGTTGAATGAACTCCACGTATCTCACAAGCGAGTATAGTTTATGTCACTATATAGCATATTTAGTTACCATCACTAAAAGGGTAAATTGGTCCCCTACAAATTAATAAAAATATAATTTTACAAATTCAATTAATTTTTGTTTTCCTAATTATTAGGCATTAAATATTGAATCCAATTAAATAAAAAACGTGCTTAATGGGTGCAAAAAAATAGGAAAGAGCAAACAGAGTAAATAGAAACACAAACGTTTCAAACCCATCATCAAGAATGGATCCAAACAATTAAAAAGAATATTAAGAATGGATCCAAACAATTAAAAAAACGCAGGAAATCATCAATAATAAAAAGAATGGATCCAAACAATTAAAAAAGCAGAAAGTGGTTGTCTAATCACACAAAAGTACGGACATGTCGATTGTCTAACCACGAAGTCACATAACCGGTTAGTTTATTGTTAACCACAAAATTTAATACTTTGGGTTAATTGGCTCTAGCCACCTAATTCTGAGCTTTGGTTATTCATATAAAATAGGAAATTTGTCGTTATACTTGTAACTAAAAAACGTGACAATAAAATGTAACACTAACCACATAATTACAGAATTTGTTACCTAAGCTCTAACCAACTAATTATAGATCTTTGGTTATTCATAAATAGGCAACTTGTCGTTATAAAGTTTAATAACCACATAAGTGAATAACACTGGTTAATTGTCGATATAGATAGTGTAAACATGTGTTCATTGTCGCGATTAAGAGTGTGGACAAGTTACCAATGAGAAAGAAAAGATTTTGTTGCAAGTCACTGTGAAAAACTGATATTGGTTCAATGTTTATCAACCCCGTAATTAGACATCAATAACATAAACGAATAGTGTGCTTCAACGACGTATTTCAAAGAAGAAAGAAGAAACATGAACGTGACATTGAAGAAAGAAGAAAGAAAGAAGAAAGAAGAAAGAAGAAAGAAGAAAAGTGAACGTAGAAAAAAAAATTAAATTGAACAATGAAAGAAGGAAGAAGAAAGAAATTATAAGAAAGAAGAAAGAAGATAAAAAACTAACGTGAAATTGATCAAAAGAAAGAAGAAGAAAAAGTTGAAAACTGTCCAAGAAAATAGGAATCAATTTAATGGATAATTAATTTTAATTAATACTAGGAATATTGGAGAATACAAAAATGTCCTTATTCAATAATAACCATTGGATGAAATTTCATTAAAAAATTGACCATCCAATGACTATTATTGATTTAGTTACGGTTACTAAACAAATGGTTTAGTGATGTAATCCCAAGCCCTCACAAGCACTGTGGCCCTGAGTCACAACCCAACGCTCCGTTCAAGGACTAAACACATGGAAGGCTCAACTCTTGTGGTTTCTCATGTACGTGTTAAGGCTCAAATTGCAGATATCTTAACTAAACTTCTATATATCCTCTGTCCAAAATTGCCTTAACCCGATTCCTTGCTCATTATTGAAAAACAGATTAGCAAAACTGCATGTTATGGAGTTAGTTGGACTTCTCCAAATTTATCATGCATTATGTACCTAAAGCAAAGAGTATAGACATTTTACTTGTAATAATAAACCAAAAAACAAACGTGATGCAGTGGCAATGTGCACCTTGACGCCAACACTGAGCAACAATTTTAGCAAACTAGTGCGGTGACCCGTCCAATGGACGGGGCGCACGCTTCAATCATTCAGGAAGATGGGGTCAGGAGATGGACATAAAGCCGATACATTTAAAAGTAAATAGAAATAATTTTGTCTACCCTAACCTTATAAGTTTAGACATAACAAAAAACTTATAAGCAAGTTAAATATCCCAAAAAGCAAATAGAAGTAGTCTTAAGTCATTACAAAAAACGATAATAATATTAAAAACTTAGTTATACAACCTAAAAAAGGAAGCAAAAATAGAAGTTTCACTGTACCCAATTAAGCCCTTACAACATCAACAAAAATAGTAATAGGTGAGTCCCTAATCTCCAACTTGAGAATATCCCCTTTTTCAGCCCTTGTTCTTTTACAAAATCTAACCACACCCTCCCATGCAAATATTTTTAGCCTGTCGGTACACGGACACCATTTTTATCAACTCTTTCAAAGACTCGAATACAACATCCATAAGTTTTTCGGTTGCATTATCATGGAGAGTGATGGTCTCCACTCGAATCGGTATATGCTTTCCAATGTTCATAGGGAAATCTTTGGTTTGAAATAAATAAAAAGTAATGTAAAATAAATGACATAATAAATACGTGGATGTAAACTCAAAAGCTAGATAAAAAAACTCACCATCACACAAGAATTTTTGCAAGATATAGCTGAAATTGTTCGCTCCCACTTTAAAGGAGCAATGTCCGGCAACACATCATTTGATGGAGGAGAGTGAGGATCATTAGCCTTAGACTTCTGGACCTTTGTCATTTTGGTGCGTCGTCGCAATAAAGCTGCATTTCAAAAATAAAGAAACAACAATGAACGGAGGCAAAGACAAATTAGACATAATCAATAACTAAAATGATAGGTAATACACAATTAAAATTCTTGGAACTAAGGTAGGAAAAAATTGGATACCTCTGTTTTTTCTGAGTTCTTTGATGATTGCAGCCATCATTTTTTCCCTCCTTTGCAACTCAACAAAAGGTGACTCATCAGAGTTAGATGATGAAGAAGAGGATGAGCTAGATGATGAGGAATCAATAACATAGACAACACCCGTGTGGAAGGCTCCGAAGTTCTAAAATAAGAAATGCGAGCAAGATTGAAGATACATTAAGGTAAGAAAGAAAAATATTTGATTCCCATGAATTATTAATGAGAGAGGAGATAAATACTTTTGGAGCTTCTTGAGAATCGACTTCTTTTCCTTTGTTGGATGATGACATTGTGTGAAGCTAGCAAAGCAATTCAAAAAGTTATGCGGACATGTTAAACAATTCCAACTCTAAAATAGTAATGGAAACACTAATCAAAGGCAAAGCAATGTGTTATATGAGACAATTCGGAGTTCATTACTTGGGGACAATGCTTTAAGTTATATTAAAGAGGTTCTATGGAAGGTGGGGGCAATGTTTTAAGATATATTAAATACAAAACTTAACGTGTCAATGTTTGTGTAAAGTTTACAAAATCAAAAGAAAGAACAAAGATGACAATAATTGTTTTGAGGCCAAAATAGAGACTACACATTAAGCCCTTACAATATCAACAAAAATAGTAAGAGGTGATATCTTGGAAATCGGATGGACGGGGATCCGTGGTATTAATATATCTAAATAAAGAACGTAAAATTGACAAATCACAATCATATTAAAAAGTCATATACATGGTATCTTTATCAACATAATACATAATCATGAGGCATAACTCAATCATCCAAGTTAACTACAATTGGGTTCTCTGGCTCCCTACATCAATCGGATTCTACTTATAATGCAACAGAAATGGCCAACACAAATTCCACATAACAGAACCTCATGTTTGATAAAGCATAGCATCTATTCCATGTCTATCCTCCATTTCCAGCTGCAACAGAATTTATTCAAAATTTGTTTTTACATGTATGATTAAAAATGCCTTTTCTTACTACCTGAAGTCACAAATGTTGAAAAAAAAGCAGAGCATAGACAAATTCACGAGAATCATTCTTTGAGACATGTTAAACAATTCCAACTCTAAAATAGTAATGGAAACACTAATCAAAGGGAAAGCAATGTATTATGCAGACAATTCAGGTTCATTACATGTAAATAAAAAACAGAATATCAATTAAACAGGTCTGCATAGAAAGGAACTAACTCTAAACCTTGAAAGGAAAAATCCATAACGGGAAAAAAGCAGAGCATAGATTAAATTCAAAAGATATAGTAAGTATAATAATGCAGATGAGTTTAGAACAATGTAAAGCACAAACAAAGCGAGAGCGATTGTGAGCGAAATAAAAGCGGACACATGGAACCCTAATTTCGGAATGGCCATGAAAATAAAATGGAACGATTTAACAGAGGCAACGAAAAACTTCGATCAAAGAGAAGAGAGATTTAGAGAGTCGAGTTCTAACTTTGATGAAGAAAGCAGGAACAATGGATCATTGCTACTCTTCAAGAAAGGAAGCGGTAAAGGATTGAAAAGGAAGAACGATGAGAAAGCAAGAGAAATAAGCCGTTGTTTTTTTTTGTTTATAGTGTATTGAAATTTGGGTGGATTATTTTGAATTTGGGCTAAAACACCTCAGTTTAAGCCCGCCCCACTATTTCCACTTACTTATTTACTTCATGTACCCCCTGGATGTATGGTTTGGGCCTAGCCCATAGTTACAATGAATTGAAATCATAGTCCATTTGACCAAAAAAAAAGAAACCATCGTGTTGACATAAAAAAAAAACCATCTTATTAAGGCAAACAAAGTTATAATCACATATAAAAGGCAAACAAAGTTATTTGAAGAATGACATATATAATAAAATGAGAAAATGACCTAAGAGAGGTTCTGGATAACTTGTTTTAGAACATTGTTTGAGGTTTGGTTTGTCAAATTCCCTTCATCATTAGTTATCAAGATTTGTAAATCTTTTTTTAAGTAGCTATTGTAATTATTCTTTTATCAGTTATTTCCACTAACACTGTTGAATAAAGTCAAGTGTATTTATCCTATAACTGGGCATAAATAATATAATACAACACAGTTGTAATATTATTTAGAAATATATTTGTGTTGTTTTTTTTTTAAGATATGTTGTGAATCACAATAGCCCCCACCAGTTGAACCACTATAACTTCTCTCCTTTCACGACTGTTTGTAATTTATTGGGCTTTATCCATTCTCTTCTAATAAAAAATGTATCTACTCTGTTAAACCATTTGTTCGTATCATCCGATTGATGGGCCGCATGGTTTAATTGTTATGGAAGATTGGGGGGTCAGGAGATAGACATAAAGGCGATACATCGAAAAGTAAATTGTAAAGCATAAAAGGAAACCTGTTTAAAATTAGTTTTGTCTACATCAAGTCACAAGCTTAATTTGAACACGTCATAAGCAAAATTAATTGCGTGATAATAGTCATCAGAACACAAAAACTTAACACCAAAAGTTATAATTTATCACAGCAAAAACAGAACTTAATAGACATGATTGCTATGCCGATCTTCTTTTCTTACGGCCATACCCAAACCTACGTTGATCTTCCTTCCTTACGATCATCACATCCACCTCAATGGGAAAGCCCTGAATTTGCCATTCTATAATGTCTCCAACCCGCAT
Organism: Oxytropis ochrocephala; assembly: GCA_020916435.1. NCBI lineage: Eukaryota > Viridiplantae > Streptophyta > Magnoliopsida > Fabales > Fabaceae > Oxytropis > Oxytropis ochrocephala. Next base: position 95,535,464 of record CM037093.1, read on the forward strand.
AGCATTTTTTCCAAGAAGGTTCGCCATTCAAAACCACGAAGATACTTTTCTCCACTATTTCTTTTAACAACGCACATCCAGAAAAACCAGTGGAGATCCATATCAGGATCATAAGCCTCCATCACATCCAATGTATCTGGTATTAATCTTCCAACCCTCATAGGAAAGTGCTGCAAATAAGTGTTGAGAAAAGTAAGTGCCTCAAACAAAATATATCAAAGCAGTAAGATCAGTAAAGGTATGTAAAAAAATAACTCACCATCACACCACCCCTGCTTTTGATATGCTTGGTTATCCTGGTCTCCCAAGTTGCTTGAAAGGTTTTTTTGCTATCAATAACAACCAAAAGACATCAGTTTATATTTACCTTTACATATGGGCTCTTAGCTTATGTGATCATTAACCATTCTTGGGCACACATTCAGAAAACTAAACATATATTGAATGGATTAGGATATCAAAACATTCAGTCACAGACGCATACACATCAATCATATTGGTTCCTCTAAATACAAACAAGGATGAATTCATAGACTACACATAACAACTCAGAAATTTCCAGCAACCATACCTAAATTTCAAGGAATTATTTGACATATCAAATGATCAAATGATAATGAAAAATTACAAATCACCTCTCATTAGAAAGCTTATAAGGTCCATTTTCTGAAAAATATTTTAACTTTTCAAAATGATGAGCCATTTAGTACAGTTTAAACAAACAACCAATAGGGTTCAGAAAACAGGACAGTCATCATGACCTAACTTGTGACACCTCTAAAATGATAAAAAATTAATCAAAAAGACATGTAACTTGAGCCTAAACTGAAGAAAGTTGAATATAGTTTACAATGAAACAAAAACAATTCAAAGAGGAGTTCAATGTACTTTATAATCCATACAATTGCTAGTGTCAATAGTTATAAGAACTTATCAATCCGAAATACAAAGGCATACCTCATTGTGAAATTTGACCAACCAATGGCTGAAAAAATAGTGAGACAAATTAGTATGAATAACTCAATAAATAAGTAACAAAAAAACTCAGGAGGAAACTGGAAATAATTTGGTGAGGTTAATGATTGGACAAAAAAACTACTTGAGAAATAAATCATCAATCAACCATGCGGAACAAAAGATTAGTAACAATAGAATAAGAGAAAATGATGCAATATTAAGAAAATTGCATCACAATAGAGGTAACAATAGAATAAAAAAAAATCAGAGACAACCAGAAAACCCAAATTCAATCAAAATGGGAGCACAGATGTTAGAAAAATTGTAGGATTCCAAAAAAAACGATTTATATAAAGCGAAACACATAAACTATGAATTCGAATAATGTAAAACAGAAAGCAACAGCAACGATTATTATCTGAAACTACTTGAACTATGAAAAATTTGATGACTGTTGATTAAATGGAATGGATCAGATACATGGATGGAAATTTATGCATTTGAACAATGGTTAAATTTGAGTACATTTAATGAAACTTCAGGACGAGTTGAATCAACAAATTTGATTTGTGCGAGTGTGAAATTGATTGTGCATGTAATGGAACCCTAACCGGAATGTCCTCCAAGAAAAAATTGAGCGATTTAACAGAGGCAACGAAGAAAGCGTAAGCGAATGAAAGAATATAGAACAACATCGATTAAAGAGAAGAGAGATTTAGAGAGGAGAGTTCTAACCAACGATGACGAAGAATCACGGCGGAACTCTTTGCCATGAAGAAAGCGAAATAGTAAAGTTATGAAAAGGAAAAAGCGATAAGAGAGGAAGAGAAATAAGCGGATTGTTTTTTTTTTTTTGGTCACGTATTGATTTGGGTGGACTATTTTTAATTTGATTTGTTGAAATTTGGTTTTGGAAAAACACCACCTTAGTTTAAAGAAAATATATAATTAAGTTGAACAAATTATATAATTGAATGAATAAGGAAATCACCTAACATAGCCGATGGAAAACTTCTTTGTAGACGACGTTTGAGGAGTCGTATCTGTTGAATTTCCTTGATCATCGATTATCAAGATTTTTAAACCTTTTTTGAAGTAACTCTTGAAACGGCCACATACAATTGGCCAGTGAGAAAACCTACTGTGGTAAAAAGACGCCTACATTTTTCAAAGCGCCCCTGGCTCTTGTTGATAGTCATTGCAAAGGAAACAACTATAGGAATTGTCTTCTTTGAAATTTAAAGGGAATTCGAGGATCAGATGGAGTCAACGATAGCCTTGGTATAAATACCTTTGAACCGACATTGTTTCTCGACAAAACCATCGCCTCAATAACAAATTTACCCAACCTTGTTAAAATAAGCCGAGTTCCATTACATAAACCAGAAGAGTGATCAATATTTCTCAGCAACATAAGTTTGTGAGCTGGAAGACCGGAGGCAACAATTGTATTTAAAAATTCAGATGTGTGAATGTCGTCAATAGCGTCAACATTAGAGTTATTGTTGCAAGGTGCATCTAAACTGAGATATGTCTTTTCATCACTTGGAATTAAAGACAGCATATGATCATTGATTTCATCAACAACTTCATTTCTAGGAGCTAAGATTGCTCTTTCTTGAAAGAATGAAGGATCATGCATCTTATCAAGGAACAAAGGATATATTGCATCAACAATTGCTTGAATTGGTTGAACAGAATCTTTTATAATTAACTCTTCTAGCATTTGGACAAAAATATTTGAATCATCTTCTACCCCAATTGTGCCATCTCCAATCTTTAGAATCCAATCAGCAAATTCTTTTGCTTCAGCAAGATCTGCATTAGATGTACCATGCAATAATCTCATATTTTTTGTTAACGTTAAAAACTCACAATCTTTCCATAGATAAGAAGAGTTGATTATAGCATGCACAATTTGTTTCCTTGTTCCCTTAGGTATAACGGTAGTATCGTGAAAATCCCCACCTAAAACAACAACCTTACCTCCAAAAGGAACACTTAAAGCATTACTTTGAGAAGGTCTCAAAATATCTTGCAGCGTTCGATCTAGAGCCTCAAAACAATTTTTGTTTGTCATTGGAGCCTCATCCCATATAATCAATGAACACCTACGAATGAGTTCTGCTAAGTGACTGCCCTGTTTTATGTTGCAAGTTGAAAACTCATGCAGGTTGAGTGGTATTGCAAATCTAGAGTGAGCTGTCCTACCTCCAGGAATTAAAAGAGAGGCAATACCGCTTGAAGCAACCGCCAAAACAATTTTTCCTTGTGATCTTAAACCAGTTGTCAATCCCCTCCAAATATAAGTCTTCCCTGTTCGCCATACCCACTCAAAAAAAAAAAGAAACCATCTTTTTTCATTTACCCTGACATGATTCTATCATAAATGTTGATTTGCTCATCTGTCATTGATGCTAACAAATGATTGATTCTCAACACCTGTAGTTTAATTCTATCATAATTCATCTCATCAAATATAAGCCTATTTTGATTTGTTCCAAGAATGTCTTCATCAGGTTGAGGTAAAGTAGTAAAATCAGAAAGGCTCATATTATTGCTTTGCAACAACTTATTAATCTCAACCAAAGTAAATGTTTTTATTTCATCAGCAGACAATTGCAATTCTGTAACAAAAAATAAATGCATTTATAATTTTTCTAAGAAGGGCAAATTTGACTAACACAACTTGCAAAAGATGTAGAAGCAAACCTGGAAATCGTAAAATGGATCGTTGCCTATGCAAAATGTCATCACCTAAATGGAACCAGGTAGCATCCCAAACAACCTCAGGTATTGTAATTTGTGCAGATAGTAAAAGTACAACAAACAATTTGCGAAGAAAGTGCCCAGTACCCCAATGGCTTGCCTCTTTGATACCATCTATGTATTCTTTGTCATCTTCTAATAAACCCAATGCATAGCAAGCATCTTTAAAATTTGGATGAACAAAATCTTCAACCTTTCTTATATGTTCAAAACACTGGACTCCCTTAACATGATTCAACAATCTTCTTAAATAGTAGAGTTCCCCAGCTCCAGGAGGGACATAATGAAGTCTTCCAATGGTATATCCTTTTTTACGTGGAAACCATTTTCTCTTTTCATCATTCCAAACAAATTTTGTTGGAAATTCAGCATAAGTCAGCTCTCTCGCTTGTGGGTATATTCGGTTTGCATCCATCCATGCCAAAAATTTGGAAGCTCCAATACTTGGCCCTAGAAAGAACAGATTGAATAGACCGATTATCTCTATAAATAATCAAGTGTTCACAGGAGATGAAATTGTAGTCTTTCTACTGATGGTTCTCTATAATGAATGTCAAGCGAAAATATTCTCCACATGACTTGGATGAGGCTAGATATCTACAATCATAATACAACTTGATTTCATCAACAATTTCATTGTTAGAGTTGGAATCACGAAGCATAAAAATTTGTTGTAACTCTATCATGTCCTTTGCTAACATACTTGAAGAGATACTTAATTGCTCTAGATTGGTTACAATATTCAACATTTATATGAGCACCATACTTCAAAAGCAAAGATTTGTTGTAAGGCACAACAAACCTATTATCAAAAAGGATTGACCTTTACGAACAAAAACTCCATTGTCTCTTCTCTTATAAAGAGGATAACCATACGAATCAATTGACGTCTTGTCTTTGTATTTCTTTGGAAAATGTTTGGTACACCTTTTGTTTTCCATGCAAGGAGATTTTGGATTTTGAACTCCACAAGGTCCATGAAGCATGGATGTAGAAACAATTTCAAATAACTGTGGATCAGATTCTTTATCAGGAATTTCAGCACATATAATCTTCTCAATGTCATCAGGATCCTTGCATTTAGAAGATGAATGAAGAAATACTAAGATGTGGGCATGGGGAAGACCACGTTTTTGAAATTCAATAGTGTAAATAACTGCAAATCAATGAGTAAGACATTCTTAATTTATAGCACATTGAATATATATTAAAAAACAAAGAAGATATAGATAAGAGTTACCTGCGACAACACGACCAAAAATATCTCCTTTTTTTATATCCTTAATCAATTGATCAAGCTTTACTTTGAAAACTCGGCATACCACATCAAGCACGATCTTCTGACTTCAAATTATTTTTGAAAAAGTACCTTGATAACTCGGCCATTTATGGTTGCGGTGAAGGTTATGAATAGTTCAGGTATCCAATCCAATTACAAATTGTCATGGCATCTTGATAATTTTGGATCATATCTTGAGGTCCCCCTACAAAAGTAGCTTAAGCAAAATAATTCTTTTACCGTTGTGGAGGTGTTTCTCTCACCTCGCATGAGCAGATTCTTCAAGACCTCTGTAAACATCGGCTCTCGCCTACACTACGGTTGTTTTTAACCCACCTCAATCTAGAAGATTCAATCATCGTATAACCATCGACCAAAAATTGTTGGAATAAACGACCGAGAAAAAAAAAAGGACACCTCTATCATTCTCTCGTGATGAATTCTATATGCTAGCTTGAGTCTCTAATAGTGAGATGATCTCTTTTTATGACTGCTGCGTTGTTATCGATTCGAACTCAATACCCCTCGAAAAACCATCTTCCCATGAGGAAACAATAAAGAGGTGCTGCGCAGGGTAAATATGCGGCACTCAAAAGCAGAACTCTTTGCAACAATCACGAATGAGTACTCACAATAACATCCCTATCAAATCCAAAGAGATCAAAATCGCCAACAATTAAAGTGCGACTTACAAGCCGTTGGTAAGTTGTATTGCCTAAGCGTCTCGACTTCTTTTTCCCAAAAGACGAAGTTTAATTGTTGGTTGAGGATCTTTGAGAGAGCAAATGTCTTGCCATTCGATATGTTTTTACAAATGGATTACATAAATCAAGACATTGTTTTATGTCGGTGACAATCTGTGTTCTTAAGTTTACATCATCATCATCCATCCTATAATCAAGGAGAAATTAATAAATCGAGTAAACAACAACATAATAACATGTAAATAGAAAGCAGTTGGGTAGATAATACCTAACAATGGACATTCGGTTGGACACTTCATTATCGGTGTCATGTATATAAAGTGGCGAATTTTGGTTCATTATCCGGAAGGGGAGTAAGCTACCAATTTGATGATAGTTTTCTCCATTTATGACAAAAAGCGGAGGTCCACCACCATTATTTATGCTTTTATCGATCTTTCCTCCCATCGAGGTAAAGCGAACATACTATTGAAGGATCGAATGTTTGCCAAAAAAAATTTGCCTCTCCTATCATGTTTATGAAATAGATCATACAATATTTCAGGAGGAGGGTCATAGAGAGAGGCAAAGTTACTCTCCTTGCTTACAACACAAAGAAAATCTTGGAAAGCGAGGCTTAAAATTCTTTTGGATTCTTTCCTCAAACCACATCAATGCACCGCAAAATTGGCATACGTGTTTTGCATCTCCAATATCCCAATAAGAAACTTCATGAAGCACATATGTCAAATAAATAGAGTAATCAGTACAATATAAGTTTGTATTAAACATAAATGAAATTAGACGAGTTGTGGAATCTAGGTTGGTGATTGAAATGGAGGAGAATTTGGTGACAGTCTTTGATCAGATGTTGGTATTTCAGGAGTGATCCCATTAATTGGAAGTACATGTTCAAGGAGTGTGTCTTGAGGAGGTTCATTATTAGCAACATCTAATTGGTCAACACCAGTGGGTGGTGTAACTGAAGAAGGAACTTGTGGCAATACTGAAAGAGGATTTGTTGAATTTTCAGGAAGTTGATCAGAAGTAGTTGGATTTAGTGCATCTGCATCTTGAATAAAATTTATGGAGCCAGATAAAAAAGATCAGCAAGTTATGAGATGGGAAAAATAGTTAAGTAGAGACAACAAAAATCAAATAGGGAGGAAATTGGTGAGTGCCTGTTGTTGGTCTTATCTGAGAAGTGATGGGGATAAGTTCAAATTGCAGATCACTTTTGAAGAGATGGGATTAAATGAATGAAAAGCAACATGTGATGTGCCCGATAAAGGATTTATTGAATAACCAAAGCAACTTGATGAAGCGATTTATATCTTGGTGTCACGGAATTTCGCAAGTGGTTGGATTAAATGCATTTACACCTTGGAAGAAGTCTCATGGATCAAAAAAAAGCAGTATTGGCAAGTAGTTAGACACACACTCACAAATTAGCATTTAATACTAACCAGGATAACACAACATTTGATTCGAGAGTTGAGGAAGGTGAGTCTGAAGAGGTAAGAGACTAAACATTCATCAGTCATTTTCGTACAATAAATTTAAATAAGCTAAGATCAATTGTAAGAAAAGAATACCAGTTTGACTGTGATGTCGAAGACCATTCTCTTGAACAACATTTCTTTGTTTAAGTATGAACTTCCCTGGTCTCAAAGGTCCCACAGAAGGTTTTACATAAGAGGAACATGAAGCTGAAGCTGTCAGAGATATTATAATAGGAATGATGTAAGGATCAAAAAGAAATGTACATAAAAAATAAGCCATTTGCATATTAATGTAATAGGAAAAGAAAGTAAAAAGTTACTGACAATTATAATTGTTAGAAACAATAGGAAACGAGTTCTCTTGGTGTTATGTTTTGTATCTTTCATTTGAGAATATTGAAGAACTTGGTTGTTTAAGCAATATACGATTGTTGTTAGAAAGGATAGAAGAGTTGCTCAAAGCGAAAAGAACCAATAAGAAGTATATAATGGATGGAAACATGTCGATCGGTTAAATGGGAATAGATGAGAAAAAAGAGGAAAGAACGTTGAGAAGAAGTGTTAAAACAATGAAAATAGAAGTCATAAACCAGAATATGGATATGGAGTATGCTGATATGAATGATGAAGGAAAGCAGACACTGAAAGAAAATCAAGACAATCTTCGATGATGTCATGAAATAGAGAGTTAAATCATGCTTGCATCACGTGAGTTTATGTTTATTTTATATGATTTTTATATTCATGGTTAATAGAGACCATGTGTAGAAGAATATCAACTTCATAATATGAGGTGGGAATGTATTTTGGCACTTGAACTACGTTGCTTGGTGGAAGTAAGGAGTGGAGAATATCACGTTAGTTATGAGGGTTACATATCATGATGAGGAACTGGTTTGGACGTGTACAATAGACTAATAGTGTTATTTTCATTAGATTGAAGAACATTAATATGGTAAAGAAGAAGATGAATAGCTAAATCAATTGTCATTATAAAATATTCTAAACCTTCAAAAACAACTACCTTTTGCTTAAAAGTGCATAGGAAGGAAATAAAAGGATAACTTATAATAGATAAAAGGGCCAAATTACAAACACTCAGTATTTTATAACATTAAATCCAAGGACATTACATACCATTCTTGTAAGGATAATGAAGAGAGTGCTGAGAATACATAAATAGATAGAGATAGATACACCTACTACTTAATAACAGTAAGAAAAGGACTGTAGTAGCAATCCACTTTGTTTGATCAGCAAACAAATATTTGACAGAAAAGCAAGATAAGTTCCTAATCACTTCTTATTTAATCCACCTTTAACTATAAAGGGGAGAAACACGTAGGTAATACATAATGACAGCAACAACAGGACTGCAGAAGATAAGAGACCAAGTTAGTTGGTTTTCTCTTTCTTGATGGCTTTCCTCTTAAGATTTTTTGTAGTTGAAGTTTGTGGAGACTCCATTGACACAGTAGCTTTCTTGAGACCAGATGGAGAAGAGGAAGCCTCAGGAACATTAGCTTGTGCAGTGCTCAACACAGCAGGAGAAGCGATTCCAAAGATTAAGGGGCCACGACATCAAATTTCTTTGGATGGAGTGTTGGGAACTTCCATGGCGGCGAGCTCGGTTAAATCATTGGAAGCAACACATGTGTCGAGTAACCTAGCAATAATGTGGAAAAAATAATGAGGCAATAAGCAGATAGGAATTGCTTAGTGCTAAATGTAATTGTATTGTGGCGAGATACGAGAGGACTTTGAGCACGATGGTCGAGCAATCATTTGAATGAAGATCCTCTTCAAGAGTTAAAGTCTAGGAATCAAAACCAACAAACATTTGAGATTCAAGAAACAATAAAAATTTTAAAGCAGTGTCACCCAAATAATAAATGAGGCGAGGCAACTGGATTGAGTGCAATTGGATGAACTCGTTGATGATATCGAATCGCATGATCAACCTCCTAGCAGCGTAGTTATTCGGCCGTGATTAATGTTTGAATCACGATCTCAACTTTAAATAGAAGGTTTTGTCATAAAAAAGAGCGGAACTCATTAGGAATTACGGAGGCTTTAACAGGATCATCGGGAGGACCAATTAAATCTTGTGCAGACATTCCAAGAAAGTTGCTAACCACACGATCAAACACCATAAAGCTTGTGGAACCAGTTCCATCGATAACATTGAGTTCAATTTTGTACCTTATCAAACACACCAGAAGATAATTGTGTTTAAAAAAAAACAACAATGATGTAAGCGGACAATGTAAGGAGCGGCATGAATTATTATTTAGCCTGCCAAATAGTCGAATAATACCTGGGAATACCAGTAACATTCTTGTTGCATTCATTGCAAAAGAACTTAGATCCAACTTCAACCACCTTACGATAACACTTTTGGCATGAGTTGTAAAACCACCCATGTGTAGATTCAATATCAACCACTTGGGCAAGGATGAAAAAAAGAAACCGCACGAATTTGGTTTATGATATGAATGAAGTATGGTATTGGGATAACATGAGGGAAAATCAATTAAAGTGCAAAGGAACATTTCTTACAGTAGTGGCCTCCATCACTTCAGAAATAGTTTTGTAGGGGGTTTGCATAAAATCAGTATGAGCAGTTACAATAGGGGGAGCAGAAAGCTGACTCATGGATTGTGTCAAGGATAGATCAGAAGATTCCATTCTAAGATAAAGCAACAAAGGTTTTAAATAAAAAAATGTAATACTTATATTCACAGAGCTAAAGTGGACACAAACTATACTTGGTCTTGTAGTCCAAAATCTCTGGGAGATCAGCATTGATGAAAATCTTGGTTCCATAGTAAGCATTGGAAATACCCATGATACCTGTCAAACCAAATAGTTAGCAATGAAAGAAGAATAACGTGAGGAGTCAAAAAACAACCTGAAAAAATTAAGTGTTGGGATGCACCTTGATATCTTTTGAGTTTGCAGAGCTGAAGGATGATAATTGGAGATGATGAGGAAGAGGCATCAGTGATATCAGAGGCAACCTGCTCAGCAAAGTCACTCCAGAGTGCGATGAATCTGTTGAATCTGTAGATGAAGTATGTGAAAAGTAGAAAATCTGAGAATTTAATTCATGAACCAAAACATATGAGGTGCAATAAGAGAGAGAGAAACTAACTCTAAATCTTCAAGGACCAAATTAATCAGTTTATAAAAGCTATTCTCTATCCGTTGTGTTTTTAATTCACCCTTCTCAACAATATGTCCTATTACATCTGATGAACACAAGAGATTAGTGAAGGACTAAAAACTGAAGACAATGTGATAATAAAAAGTTTTGTGTACAGGAACCACAAACCAAGGATTTTATCATCTTTGGTTGAAGCCAATATATCAACAAAAGGAGTAAAGATAAAATCATTGACAGGAATGTTGCTGCTCTGCAAGGTTGTATAGGCCGTGATAGGCATAAAATCAAGCTTATACTTGTTGTTTGTTGTCCTAAACTTTGCGTCATTAAGACCAACATTGAGCTTATCAATTCGATAGCAGTTGCCCTCCTTCAATACAGGTTGGAATACATGAAGCAGGGAATTCTTGTGATCTGATGGATCCTATTAAGCTGAGATAGGGAGAAGATTCAAAACATAGAAAGGACAGCATGATAAATGAAAGAAGAGGAAAAAAAGTTAAATAGCTTGCCTTCTCATCTAATAAAATCATTTCAAGACTGTTAGTGTTGAGAGCATTTTTTTTCTCAGGTAATGTCCAGAGTCTTATAATCACGAACTTCAAGTTTCGATTAATCTTGCGAGGGCAATTTGAAATGAAGTTAACACGAGTGCCATTGATTTCCTCTGATCAAACAAAAGGTGAAAACAGAACAAAAGCTAGAGTCATAAAGGTTAGGAAATAATGATAGATAAAAAAAAATCCAAAGTAACGTTGGGTAGAAGTCAATGAAAACTTAATGTCTAAAATGACTAAAACAAACCTCTTAAGAGCAGAGAGAAGAAGGGAGAAACAAATGAATGCAACAATAAATTAGTTACTTTGGTGATGAAGAAGTTGTGAAAATTGGTTTAAATAGAAAAGTTAGAAAGATAAGATGGGAAAAGAAGTTGGGAGGCTTATTGATAACCTGTGATAGACTTGGTTATGATACCAAATAAGTTAAGTATCTTTGTCATAGATATGCAAACGTCGATGGAAGAAAGGTTTGATGTCATAGGCTACCATGGAAGAACGTGAAAGAAAGAAGAATGCAAGTTGAACAAAAGAAGAAAAGGCAACCACGTGTAGATAAGTAACCTGATTTAAGGCAAATGATTGATTTGTCATATCTAGTTCAGGAATATGGTGCATGCTTGTAAGAATAATCTTAAGAGTGTATTTAGATATGCAAAGATACATATATGTAGAATTGATGTGATATAGTATAGTGTAAAATCAAATAAGTATGTATCTTATGTCATCACATTGGGAAGTTAAAATACGAGAAAATTTTAACCATTAGTCCACACAAAGAAATACGTGGAATGATAAAATATATCGGTTATGGAATATTAAGATTCGGATGCAAGGATGGATATGATAGTAAATATATTTGAGTTACATGCGAAGGAGAAGATCAACCTAATATGATCCATTTGTGGAAAAATGCAACTTATACATGATCTTCAAAGGTGAAAGGGTACAACTTCATTACAGATTATCAGTTAAAAAAAATCAGTATCATGATCAACTGCATATTTAACTTCCCAATCATAATTCAGTCAAGTAGGTTAATCAAGTCAACTCAAGATAAATCATAATTCATATTCAAGCATGTTAATTCAGTCAAGTGTCATTTTAATTTAATGAAAAGCCCTTAATGCATAAGGGTGGTTTCCTCAGTTAATAGAGGAACATGTTTCTTCTTTGTTCAGTTACCTCAGATTTCTGCCGTGGTAATCAGTGAAAAATATATCCATTCATGAGTTTCTATTTGTGGGATGGGGTCTGTTCTTAGAGATGGGTCTAGTGGTTCCATATAGTTCGAAAATTGCTGAACTGTATTACTACATCACATACTACTGTATTGCTATATCAGATAAACAACTGCAGGAATATGACTGACCGACATTATATTAGATAAACTACATGAGGTGCTAGTGTTCTGACATATCAATATTTAAAGGGAGATATTCTTATAGAGGAGGAAGATTATGAAGCAACAACAATAATAAGTTTTGATGCCTTTTCTTTCTACACCTTCCTCATCACTATTTATGTTTTGTATGCATGTTTAAACATGTGGATAAAAGCAACGACATCTCTTGAATGTTGTCTATGGTTGTTAAATGCTTGCTCTATTCTTTGGAAACTTTATTTTTATGTTCTTGATTCGTGCATAAAACTTAAATAATTAGTTTCTATGTTTGTCAAATTAGGCCCACCATTTGAAGTTACCTCAGATGAAATTAGGCCCACCATTTAAGCCTGGGGGATTTTTTTTTTGAGTTGTGAAGCATTCAAATCAATAGAATTTATCCTATAGATAGATAGCCATGTTGATTTATAACTAATTATATTATATATTATATATAATGGAACAAAGAAAGAACACAATGCTTTTGAGTAACAAAAGACTTGACACTTAATGAACAAATACCACATTAGGCATAGACACTACTTCACTGGACCTGATTTCATGGAGACAATTTGATTACAACCCCACACTAATAATAAACAACAGGGTCTAGCAAAATACAGAATTACATCCAAGAAACTGAATTACACCCTAAAGACCACAAACAACAACAGAAGGCTAGGGAAAAAGTTAATTAGAAGACCCCTACTAAATTAGACTCTAAAGACCATAACAAACAACAGCAACAAACGATAACAGCCTAACAAAGGATTCATATCGGCCTCTTAAACTCAAGCGGGGATGGATCTTGGAGTGCGGATGTGATACCAAGGCTAATATAAGTACCCTCAAACAACGACTTGGTATGGCGAAAAGAGAACCCAAACGAATACACACCACGAGAGAGACATCATCCTGATTGTTCCTCACCTCACAGACCCAAGCATGGCCATAGGAATCAATCAGTCTCACTTCATGAAAACCAGCAGGCATGATCATATGCAAAAAATCAGCAGGGATTGCCTGCACATCATAACGCAACAAAATCAGGAAAACAGGAAAGCAAAGATGCACGAACAACACCAAAAAACACCATAAGCATGAAAATAAAAAAACACACGATCTTTCACCCTTAGAATCATCTGCAGTTAGGCGCTTCCTCAATGTGTGGTAAAGAGTAGGGACCTTAGAGATTGCCTTGAAGTATTTGAGTCCGCTATCATTGGTTAGACGTGGAATTGGAGCTTGGCTAAGCTTATAAATACAGGGAGGAGTAGGGTACTCAACTTGATTACCAAACCTATTTTTAACTTTGATGAGAAATCTGTTTGCCCCAACAAAAACCAACCTAACTATTCCTCGACCATTTTGGAGATAACGATGACCCATTTCATTCCAACCAGTTCCAAAATACACACGAGCATTCACTTTCTTAACAACAACTTGATGCTCATTCCCAACTGGGTCATACAGATTGACCAAAAAACCAACATCATTGCCATGTTGTTTTGTGAACAATTCAGGTAGTTGAACAGATAACTGAGGAACACAAAATAATAAGGGGAAACATAAATGATTAGGAGGATACTATGTGATTGGAAAAAAAAAAACAACTGTAGAACCTATTGGAGCTTACATTTTCAGCCAGATACTCAACATAATATCTATCAAACTTGATAACCAAGGCATAGGTGCTGTCATCTCTATGATCGGTGGTAGTAAGAGGCATCTGCAAAAGGAAATTCTCAAAATAAACCAACCACAAGAAATCAGTGAGCTGAGGCAATACTAAATACGATAGCTCATTTTTAATCAAATTCATAACAAACATGACAATGTTCATTATATAAGTGATCTCGCAACATCAATTTGTAATGAAGAAATCTCAAAAAACAACAAATGTAACTATTTCTAGTAAGACTTTGCCTATTAGAGATCAACCAAACAGTAGATTTTCTATGATAAACAAATATGCGAAACAACATAGAACAGCAAGAAGACATGCATAGATTGGTTGAATAGAAGGCAAAATGAAAGGAAAGGCATCACCTTGTGATGCAAAAGGGAGAGAACACCGAGGAAAAAGAGAAATCTTAGCAATACAATAGCCTTGAATGGTTGAAAGAGATCAGAGCAAGTTGTTACCAAATGGTTAAATATAACAGATATATATAGAAGCAAGGGTGGAACAAATAAGATGTTAAGAGATAAACACATACTCAATAACTTTGAGTGAAATGTCAAATCGATGACATGAAGCGAGATAGTAAGCGTCGATTTTGAGGAAGGCAATAAGAAATGTGATGATCTCTCTTAAGTCATGTCAACCAAAGATTTGATTAGATTTGCAGAATATGGTGATCCCAAATTGAAATTTCATACATTAATCACTGTCAGGTATGGAATTAAAATGATTTATATGCCATGTGAGGACTAACTTGCACAATGGATCATTGATGGAATTTGATATCGCTTTTTTTAGTTCGCTTTTAGCATGTGAGAATAAGAAACCGGTGTTAAGTCAAAAAATTATGCACAATAGATATATAATGCCTCCGGATATGTACAGAATAAGAAACCGATGTTAAGTCCAAAAAATTATGCACAATAGATATATAAGAGCTATTCAAAAAAGTGTTAATTGCGGGAATCTTTGCTAATAATGAGAATTTACAAAATTTTAATGCAAAAAGCCCATCAAATAGCTCTTGCAACAAGTTTACAACATTGAATAAGTACAATAGAAGTTACGATATATGAAGAATGTTGCTTACTTTGGAAGATATACAATACTTGTGGTTAACCATTGATTAAAAATACAATTTATAAGATACGTGTGGCCTAATTTGCACAAGGTATGATCAATGGAATTTGATATCAGGCTTGGCTTGAGTTCCAGTCTAAAAAACTGTCAATTGCTGATATACAATTTTGTAATATAGGGACCAATCTTAATATTAGAGAACAGGGAGGATGCTAACAAATGAATTTTCAAAATATATGAATCAAAGAGTTAGAAGTTAGCAGAAACTTGCTGTCAAAGTCCATTAAATAGCTCTTGCAGCAAGTTGACACCATTTCAATATGCACAATAGATATATAGGCAAAAATATAATCCACTAACACAAGAGAATTGTTCATTCTTAGATAAATAGGTAAAAAACATGAGTACCAATCTTGTGCCAACAAATTACTGAGAATCCATTGCTTAAACATATTAAAGAATTCCAACTAATGCCTCTGGATATGTACAGAATAAGAAACCAGTGTTAAGTCCAAAAAATTATGCACAATAGATATATAAGAGCTATTCAAAAAAAGTGTTAATTGCAGGAATCTTTGCTAATAATGAGAATTTACAAAATTTTAATGCAGAAAGCCCATCAAATAGCTCTTGCAGCAAGTTTACAACATTGAATAAGTACAATAGAAGTTCTGATATATGAAGAATGTTGCTTACTTTGGAAGATATACAATACTTGTGGTTAACCATTGATTAAAAAATACAATTTATAAGATACGTGTGGCCTAATTTGCACAAGGTATGATCAATGGAATTTGATATCCGGCTTGGCTTGAGTTCGATCTAAAAAAGCATCAGCTGGCGATATACAATTTTGTAATATAGGGACCAATCTTAATATTAGAGAACAGGAGGATGCTAACAAATGAATTTACAAAATATATGAATCAAAGAGTTAGAAGTTAGCATAAACTTGCTGTCAAAGTCCATTAAATAGCTCTTGCAGCAAGTTGACACCATTTCAATATGCACAATAGATATATAGGCAAAAATATAATCCACTAACACAAGAGAATTGTTCATTCTTAGATAAATAGGTAAAAAACATGAGGATCAATCTTGTGCCAAGAAATTACTGGGAATCCATTGCTTAAACATATTAAAGAATTCCAACTCGAAAATAGTGAGTAAGGGAAAGACTAATTAAGGATATTTCATAAGGTAGTTTCCTTGGAACAGGTGAAAATAAATATATTTCATAGCTAGAAGCAGCACGATACAAAAAGACATGCGAATCATGTACTGATATTTCATAACAGGAGAAATAAATATATCTCATAGCCCAAAACAAAGTCAGATCAAGCTTTATAACCAAGGAGTGTAGTTAATGCATCAAAAGGCCTAGTTGGACAGCAAAACATTGATAATTAAAAGGCCTACACACAAAAGGGAAAAAAAAAACACTGATTTAACCTAACTCCCATAAATAGATATCACCTAGTCCTCAACAACCTTGACAAAGAGATATTTTCTATTTTTCTTGGCCACACCAAACTTCACAGAGGTCCCTGGAAGAAGACCATTCAAACCACGAAAGGTCACCCACCCTTCGTAAAAACACAAAGAAGATGGTGAGTTTTGAACTTTGCCATTGAAATTTGCACTTCCATTTCCTCCCACGAAAGTTGACTAAAGTGATGGAAGTAGCAGCAGGAGAGAAAGCAAACTGGCAAAAACCAACGTGGAGGAACTGGAAAAAATTCAGGAAAAGAATTTAAATAAGGATTTACAAACGATGGAAAAAATTGTGAATAAACAGAAATAAGAATAGAATGTCCCTTGAATGAGGGAAACAACAAAATAGAAGACTACAAATTTAAAAAGGGTAATACATAGAAAAACTCATGCATACCAGAAATGGGCTGTTAGTTTCCTCAACAGAGATTGTTTTGGTCAAGGAGTGGTGAAAATGGATAGAATCAACAAAAAGGAATTCATCCTGGTCCTCATGAATAAGACTCATAGGGAGGTTAGGCTCTCCAAGACCAAAATTCTTAGGAGGAAATGGATATGCAACTTGGTTCCACAGCCTGTCCTTGACAGATATTTCAAAGGTCACACCCTTTATAAATTTAAGAGTGATCCAGCCACCAGATAACAAATTGTAAACCTCCCCAATGCGAGCAGAACCATGATTTAAGTAAACCCTGCTTGGACGATGTTTAATGGAGATGACAAAAACATTACTCAACGGATCCATGAGGCGAACGATTGATGGCATATTGTTATAGAAGTCTGCTAAGAACGAGCGAGCAGAGTGGTGCATAGTCGAGTAAAAGAAGAGAATACAATTAGGAGCACACAATAAGGAAAAACAGACTGTTAAATGGAGAGCACAGGGAACTCACAAAGCCAGGAACAAATTCAAATTCATAAGTCTGATATTTGTCAACATAGTCTGCAGTGTCGAGGGAACCCAGCTAACCAAATGCCATGCCAATCAACATAGAAGAATAAATTAGGCTAACTATAGCAGATCAAGACAATGTCTGTCATAAACACTAAGCCAGACCTAATATATCTACAAAAATACACCATAATCATGAACAATTACTTATCATAACTTGTAAATTAAGTTTGAACAGAGTATAATAGACATAAAAACAACAGAATAATCAACAGCCAATATAATGTAAAAAAATCAAAGACAAAAATCAAACAATAAACCCGGGAATAGAACAAATACATGGTTGTCAAACAAAACACATGGAATAAATCAACTGAATATGGTTGGATAATGAAAAGGAAAAAAGCAGAACAAATAGAGTTACCTCGTTTTCTTTAGCTACAATATCAAGGGGGTCCATCTAGCAAAAGGAAAAATAAATGGTCAAACATACGTTAGGTCACTAAAACAAATATCTCAAAACACACAACAATATATATAGGTAATTTTTTTAGGAAAACAACTATTAAACCAGCTCAAACATTGAACCACCTGTTATTGTGTGAAGGATAGATCAGAAAAGAGTGAAAGCGGATTTTTTAGCAAAACAGCTATAAATTGAACTTCTTAGCATGGGCCTTATTTTAATATGAGGAATCACTGATACATCATAAAATAGTGAATGTCGTTTTTTTAGCAAAACAACTATAAATCTAACTTATTTCATGAGCCTCATTTTAAAATGAGAAATTAGCGCCTAATAAAATCACAATAACGACATTTAACCTCTTGGTTCCAATACAGTAAGAAACACCATTGACCTAAAAAAGAATCCAAACCAAACTTAACACTAAACAAAGGGGCTAATCACAATATAAAGCATGGATCTAATTCAATGATTTTGATGCACAAAGTTTCTGTACTTAGAACACATATAACAATACTGAAGCAAAGAGAGTTATGCAACATAACAGTATTATAACATGCTTAAACAGGGAAATAAACAAACTCAGTCCTTGAAGAACCTGAACAAATATGTAGCAGAAAATAGGGAAAACAGAACTAATGTGATTACCTGGCAGGCAAAAATGTGAATAACAGAAAGGAAATGTATATCCTGAAATGCATAGGAAAATCAATATCAGATAATGCAAACCTATAGAAGACAATGCAAATAATAAACAACAATAAACAACAATAAACAACAAATGAATAAAGAGGGAAAAGCAAAGCAATGTGGTTACCTGTTTGCAGAAAATGTGAAGAGGAAAAAGGAAACGAAGAAGTAAAAATGATAAGTATGAGTGTTCTGTTATGAGTATTTATACAAAGGGGAGGATGAACATTTAATGCACAGTAAATTAACAATGATCAGTAAACAAAGAAGAGTCATGGTGAATGATGAACGAAAAAATTAAGTAAGAATTAGAGAAGAGTGTAGATTGAAGTAAAAAAGAAAATTGCAGCCAAGTGTAGAAGAAAGAGGGAGATAACTTGTAAGCAAGAGTAGAAGGATAAGAGAGCAGCAAACAATTGAAGACATGTGGCATTGGTATGCTGAAGTAAATCTTTCACAACTGCATCAGCATTACACATGGCGCGAACTTGCTGAAACAAGGGAGATAACTTGTAAGCAAGAGGAGAAGAATAAGAGAGCAGCAAACAATTGAAGACATGTGGCGTTGATAACCTGAACTAAATCTTTCACACCTGCATCAGCATTACACATGGCGCGAACTTGCTGAAACAAAATCTTTGGCAATATACTCACTCTTTCAAGCTGCCAAAACATTAATTCATTACTTACATACCTGCATCAGCATTAGCTTAGTTGGCAGCTCACACCACTTGGATCCAACATGGCACAAATGGCTCCCATTGATTGACCGGAGCAATGGCGTGGAGGAGGGGCGTTTTGGCGGGAATGACATGGCATTGGTGACATGGAGACTCAACAGGATGCATTGTCTTTGATTGGAATTTCAGATAACTTTTCATATTATTTTTTGATTAACATAACTTTTCATACTGAGAAATCATTATTGGTGCGATATGAAGAGACAAGAATGACGTGTCAGCACATTTGACACCTTTGCTTGGCAGTGTTGGCTATGTTGTGCGGAGCTAATAAATTAATAATCCTTTGCATTTCATACATTTCGCACAGATAACTTTCGTACTATATTAGGGGAATGCTTGTGCGTTGCACGGTTTGTTATAATATTTTAAGTTAAATTTTATTATATTTTTATATAAACATATATAAAATAAAAATATAAATCATGTATAGTTTAAATATAGTATATTATAAATATGATTTAAATTTTTTGTATCAAATATAAATTTTAAACATATTCTTATGTAGTGTATGTCTTTTGTAATATAAATAATTGTTAATAATTTTTATGAGATTAACGGTTTTGAAATGTTTTTAAAAAAAATACTGTTTTGAAATATTATTTTATTAAACTGAAATGATTATAAATGAATAATTTTTAAGAAAATCATTTAAAGTATGTTCTAAATGAATAATTATAATATTTCTTGATATTTTCCTTTAAATATTAAAAAGCTTAAAAAGTTATCGATTATATTTTTATAGCTAATAGGAAAAGTAAAAAGCTAGTAGTGAGTGAGTATATTAATAATTTATAAACTAAAATTAAAGTTACTACAAATTTTCTAATAAACAAAAACTGTAACTACAAAATTTAAAGGTTTGGATTTCCACATCCTAAACATATAAACCACCACTACCAACCTTTCTAATATTAAAATATTAGAATATTTTACAATAAATATATTATTTTAGTTTTTATAATCAATAAAATTATTTTAATAAACACTATATCATTATTTTTCATGTATTCATTATTTTGGAAATAAAAAAGTTAGCAATATAGCAATACGTCAATTTTTCTGAAAATGGAAAATACGTAGAAGGCTAAGGGAGGTATAGGAGAAAAATCTATCATCTCAACCAACATTGTTCGATAGAGTATTATATACATTAAAAGGCAAGCAAGTGAAAAGAATGTAACTGATAAAACTGAATTAAATTAAATTAAATTAGACATTTATAACAACCTTGGGCGCTTTATAAAAAGAAAACATATACCGAGAGATACTATTTAAAGAAACTGATCAAAATCCAAAGGGACTTTCTTTGGGGAATTAAAGAGGGCGATCATCGTATGTATTGGGTGGCTTGGTATAGAATCTGTAAATCAAAAAAAGAAGAGGGTATTGGAATCAAAGATCTTGAACTGTTCAATATGGCGCTCCTCTCCAAGTGGAAATGGAGGGCGCTGATGGATCCTAACGCGATGTGGAGCAAGTTGTTATCTCATAGATACAGTAATCTTGCATCTTGTTTTGTTCATGACTCGGTGGTCGGTACTCAGCGCTGGACGTGGGATCTATTTGGTGGAGAGACTTGGTTGATTTGGATTTTCATGTAGAGGAACCGAGAAGGTTTGCGTGGTGTATCAAATGCACACTCGGTGGATTTCGGAACGATATTGATTTTTGGAAGGAACAATGGTTAGGAATTGAACCTTTGTTAAAGGTGTTTCCTTTTGTATCTGTTGGGTGCGATCAACAACACATTTTGGTGTCTAGTCTGGGACATTGGCAAAATGATTCTTGGGTGTGGCTGGTTCCGTGGCAGAACTCAACAGACCCGCTTATTAAGGCAGAGGGTGACATTCTTAGTAGCATCTTACAGCAGGCGTCTCCCATTAGAGGTAAGAAGGATGAGTGGATTTGGCCTCACGATCCGTCTAAGCTATTTTCGGTTAAGTCATATTATTTCCAGTTGGTCCGAGACGACTACACCTCCAATGATACGGATCCTCCGAATTTTTGGACGTCCTTTTGGAAAACGGCAGCTCCTTCGAAGGTATAGTTGTTCGGTTGGCGGTTGTTGCCGAATTCTTTGCCGGTGCGCGACGAATTGTTGCACAGAAATATTCTGTGTAACACCCCCTTCTACTTCTTATTATTTATTTAATAAAAATCAGAGTTTTTCAAAATTTGTCCACGCACCTCAAAGAGGGTGGTACATTTAACAAAACATCATCAAAACATATTCAAAAATTCAAACGCATCTAGTGCGTAAATTGCATATCATAGTCACATGGGATAAAACCCTAAAACCTGTTTAATGTTTACAATCATCCAAAAAATAGTTCACAGCAGCGGAAAATAAAATCAAGTTCAACACCCTCATTATACAATTTAAATCAATTTAGTCCAAAACATAAAATAACAATACTAAGACCCCAATCCCGAGTGTTACTAGATCAGAGCCGACTCAAGACCCCAAAAGCCTAGATATCTTCACTCAGATTCACCTGCATGTCGCCACGAGAGCAGGCAACATAAAAATGCTAGGGTGAGTCTCTTTACATAAATAATAACAAGTAAAAAAAGCATTATATTCGGAAAACATCTAGTAACAGCAAGTCATAGCAATTAAGCATTCACCATTCAACTAGAACATCAACAAGTCACAACGGAGGATTAATTAAGCATCAATGAGAATTTAAGGGATGCATGATGGTATGCATGTGTGCAATATGCATGTGGATCCATAATCACCTCAAAAACCCCGTCGGGTACCCACCGCATGTGGCCGAAGCCTCCCACCGCAAATTGGCCGAAGCCACCCACCGCGTAATGCATATGATTTATGTGACACTATGACAATGCATAATTAAGCATCAATGAGAATTTAAGGGATGCATGATGGTATGCATGTGTGCAATATGCATGTGGATCCATAATCACCTCAAAAACCCCGTCGGGTACCCACCGCATGTGGCCGAAGCCTCCCACCGCAAATTGGCCGAAGCCACCCACCGCGTAATGCATATGATTTATGTGACACTATGACAATGCATCACCACACAATAAATTCACATCAATTATCAACTCACCTCTTTGGCCGAAGCCCCCACCGCTTTTGGCCGAAGCCCCCACCGCTTTTTGGCCGAAGCCCACATCATTCATAAATTCATCACATCAAGTATTGACTCACCGCTTTGGCCGAAGCCCACCTCACCTCTTGATACCACCTCACCACCACGACTTATTTATTAAAATTAAATCCTACCTAAGGACCATTTTAACACACCAAGGATTAAACCGACACCCACAAGGACTAAACAATCACATAGGGACCAAAACAACATTTTTGAAGGACCAATAGTGCATAGGGACCAAAATAGTATTTTTAAGGACTAAAAAGTTCAGAGGGACCAAAACAGTATTTTCGACACCTTGGGCAACATTGGCAACAAATGCTGGATTCCTACAGCAGTACTCCTACTTCGGCGTTTTATTTAAAATACCAAACGACGTCGAAAAATTACAAAAGACCACTCATTGGAAAGCCCTCTGAGTGTAGTTTCTACCTATGATTTTAGTTTCTCAAAATCAGTGTCCAGTTGTTACAGTTTTTCAAAACACTACGCTGAGGTGCCAAAATCGGACAGAACGTTTTACCCAACTTGCAACCAAATTTTCTTTCTCATTTCTTAATGAAATTCAGTGAAATCGGTGCCTATTTCGTAGAGAATTAAGTCTATTTTTCAATGAAATAAGAATCATTCAAAACGGAGTTCAATTGAGCACACAAAACCTGCAAAAACTGAACCTACTCCCAGTTTGACTCCAGAAAATTGACCTAACTTTAGAGACTCATAAGCGGAGCTACACAACTCCGAATTTAACGAAACCAGTGCCAAAACGACCGGCCTTAAGTCTATTTTCAAAAACAATTAGCCACATAATTTTTGGATCAACCAAACAGTACCAGTTTGATAAAACCGAAACAGTGTCCAGAAAATACACAAAACCATAAACAAGAAAGACTCATCATCAACCCCAATAAATTCATCAACACTTAAAACACCATTTAATCCAACAAATACATGAGCATCAATTTAATTTCCACAACACTTAGGCATTTAATCAACATCATTAAATCCACATACTCTCATATTTCATCACATTGAAACATTTTATCAAACACGTGGCATGCATATTTAACAACTCATATATTTCCAACATCAAGATCATGATATCATCAAATTAATTACAAATACAACAACAAACATGTAATCAACACAAAACTCAACCAATCAAACTATTCCTAGAGCTATCCCACACATAACACATATCTTACAACTTATTATAAATGTAAATGAGAGTCCCCTAACCTTAAAATTGAAGAACTCTAGTGCTCTCTCCTTCAATAGCACAAAAACCACCATAACTAGCTTCTCTACCACTTTGAGCTTCAAACCCCATCCATGGTAAAGTGAAAATGAGGAGGAATTAGAGTGTGAAATTTACACTAAAAGATAGAGAAGGAAAAATGAAGAAGAATGATACCCAAAACTCACTTACCCAAGCCAAGATGAATTTTTTTTCTCTTCCTCCCTCCTCCAATAGCTGCTGCCAGCGCCCCCTCCCCCTCTCTACCTCTCCTTTTTCTTTTCTTTCTTCAAATGAGAAGGAAACCCTACACCCCTAAGGTTATTTCCTTCAATTTGGGCCTCCTAATGGGGCAGCCCT
Organism: Oxytropis ochrocephala; assembly: GCA_020916435.1. NCBI lineage: Eukaryota > Viridiplantae > Streptophyta > Magnoliopsida > Fabales > Fabaceae > Oxytropis > Oxytropis ochrocephala. Next base: position 95,559,532 of record CM037093.1, read on the forward strand.
TATTTACACCCCAGCTACTTCAACCACCCCCTATTTTAATTAATTCCCCACTCCCTTATTTACTACCCAACACCCCTTAGTTATATTAAATACTCTATTTTTAATATAACTAATCACTATAAAACCTTATATTTATTTTAATATACACAACTAAGATATTACTTAATTAAATTAGTCAAATAATCACATTAATTAAATTAGTTAAACAATCACCAAATCAAATTAGTTAAATAATTCACCTAATTAATTTTTGTGGCGTTACATTCTGCACTCAGCTGAGGACGCTATATGTCCCATGTGCAGCGAATTCTGTGAAACTGTGCACCATTTGTTTTCCTCCTGTTCGTTCGCGAGTTCAGTTTGGTCTAGTGTCGGTGCTTGGCTTGGTTTGGTCTTTGACTCATCATAGAACATAATGGATCTATTTCATAGGTGCGGCCAATTGTGCAAAGGAAAAAAGTCCAAGAGAAAGAAACATCTTATATGGGTGACGACTTGTTGGAGCATATGGATCGCAAGGAACAGAGCTATTTTCAAGAACGAGGAACCAAGTGCCGATTCAGTTGTGACTCGTATCAAAAGCTATATTTGGAGTTGGTGTATTTATAAGCTGAATTGTAATTCCTCTATTTCTATTTCAATGTGGTGGACTAACCTCCTCCAATGCCTAAACAATATGTACTCTAGATGGGGGAGAAGCAATGGGTTAGGTTGATTACCCTCACTGTAGTGCAGTTTGTGTGAGGTACTCTTTTTCCTGCCTGAGTCTTTTTCCCAATGGGTTTTGGCTCAGGGAGGTTTTGAGGAGGCCCTCCCCCTTTTCTGCTTTCCATTGTAAGGGTTGAGCACCCCTTGTGCTCTCTTCAATGAAATTATTGCTTATCTAAAAAAATTAAAAAAAAATTAGACATTTATATCTTTAAAAGAATAAATTCCAATTACTCTAAATAACTGTCGGGAATATGAATCAATGGATACAATTTTTTTGGTAGATAATCAATGGATATAATTGAATCCTTATATGGCAATCATATTTTTAATATTAATTACTTTTTGAAGTTTGTAATTTTATGTACTTAAAATTCAAAATTGGAATTATAAATAGGGTGTGTGTGTTTAGAAATATCAAAAGGCAATAATAACTTAAAAGTTAATTAAACATATGATGAATGTATAATATTGAATATTTGATATTTTATTAATGATATAATATAATAAATTTTGTGTGTGTGTGTGTGTTAGTAAAAATGTTTATTGAAATAAATTAGATAATATAATTTACAAATATTAAATAAAAACTCCATGTAACGAATTATATTATATTGTTAATTGTTATTATCAATTTATATATTTTCATAAGAAATGCATAATTTTCATATCAATAGATATTAGTTAAATATTATTCCACTATGAGCATCATTTATAAGTTAGTGGTAATAATGTGTTTTCATTAAAATGATAATAATAATAATACTTATATAATAATAATAATAATAGAATTAATGAGAAGTATTATGGAGCTTCCATCAAAACTTAATATTTTACTAAATCATTATTATGGAGGTTCCATTAAAATTTGTACCTTTTGATCTTTAAGAAAAAAAAATTGTGAAGGAAGTAAAAACTTACAATTAAACTAAGAAAAATTTAATTATGTATGTATGTATGTAAAATAGATCTCAATGAGCAACATAATGCTAAAACCAAAGCAAATATGGGGAGGGGGGACTAAATTCAATTTTGAAAGCTACATGTCAACTACCGATGCATTGCATGAGAATCAACATATTATTCTTTTAGCTCTAATCGTTATGAGCTGCATCAAAAAAGATTTGCCAAATGTTAGAAAAACTATAGAAATATGTAGCGGAAGGAGCAATCCCTTAACTTTTTTTAAAATAGAAAATATGCAGACTAAGAGAGGTATAAGAGCCAAAGCAGTCATATCAACCAACATTGTTCATTGGAGCATTATATACAACGAAATGCAAGCAAGTGAAAAAATGTAACTGATCAAATTAAATTGAGTTATACATTTATATTTACATGAATAAATTCAATTACTCTAAATAACAGTCTGGAATATGAATCAATGGAATTGAATCTTGATATGGATATTATACTTTTACTATTATTTATTTTTTGAAGCTTGTAATTCCATGTACGAAAAATTCAAAATTGGAAGTAGTGATAAGTAGGGTGTGTAAGTTTAGAAATATCAAAAGGCAATAATAAGTTAAAAATTAATTAAATATATGATTAATATACGATATTCATTTAATGATATAATATAATATTATAACTAATATATATATATATATATATATATATATATATAATATTTAACTATATACGTGGGCTGGGAAGAATATTAAGCTTGGATAAATGAAGCATTATATCTGTCTTAATTAATAAACTAAAGGGACAGTTTTTTTTTCCCTTTGGAATTCAATGTCTTCGGACAGATTTTTTAACTTTTTTTAGATAGGCAATTGTTAACTGTCAATTTCTGGGGTGTCTTCACTTCTTGAACTTGAGACCTCCTTCTTGCACTCATTTCGTTTAGTCTCATTTCGCTAACCCGAGCTAAGGGATACCGAATGACAGTTTTTTAGCCTTAATTCGGTATAGTGTAAAAATAAAGGGACAGTTTTTTCCTATTGGAATTCAATATAAACCTGTAAAGAATGGGATAAAAGTGAAGTTGAAGAGGCATGTTATGTTAAAAAATTAATTTGGATATTTAGTTGGCATGTTTTCCTTTGTAATTCATTATTGGTAATAAATACATATAAATAAATTTAAAATTAAGCTAAAATTTGGAGGAGCACGCTTAAAAAAAAACTTCCTTTAGATATTTATATTGATTGATATTGATATTGATATTGATTGATATATTGATATCACTCCTCTTTCATATTATAACTCAATGCATGGGAAATTACAATACATACACACGAACTAACATTAGATTGCCATAAATACGAACAAGGGATCAACTATTTTATGAAATTCAATAGGATTCGAGTCAAAATAATCAATTAACAACGAAAAGAAAACAATCAAGTCATCATCAATGTGCTGAGGGCTATGCTATATCTTATTATGAAGGGTTCAACTCTGACATGATAGAACATGAGACCATTAACAATATTAAGAGCATCAAACTGAAACCTAAAAAGGAAGAGAAAAAGAACGAAATCTGATGACGATATCCTAAGAAAAGCTCCCTCGGTCAAAGTTCTAGAAACCTAGCAAAGTGTTCACAAATTTTATTTACACCAGAGGGGTTTCAGATGGGTCCAAGCACAAGAATTCAAAATTAAAAAAGCATGAAACAAGGCCATGCTTATAATATACCCTAACTGTGTTTTTGGCTGTTAAAACTGCAACTCACTTGAATCAAGATAATGAAACATGGTCATGTTTCCGAACACACTCAAGCGTGTTTTATGCCGTGTTGGCTCCATATCATATGAATCCACCACTTCGCAGTGTTAAAATGCTCCCTCTTTTGCAACAAAAGCAACCCGAACTACATAAAAATCAAGCGGAGAACTTTAGAAACGATGCCTAAATGTGCATACAAATAAGGATAAAATATGATGATATTTTCAATGCAACAAACTACTTTAAGCTTAAAATTGTCCTCATGCAACAATTATTGCCAAAAGAGAGAAGAGAAATAAAGAAACAATGAATAAGGAACCCAAGACAACAGTCCAAACAATAGGCAATTCCAAAATAATAGAGACATGCAATAGCAAGTCCAATTCCAATTAGAGGCTTAGGTTTTGATGTCTTGCTCTCGCTAATTAGAAGCACTCTTAAACTCAAAGTGTTTTGAGAGTGAAGATCATAACTCAACTCCTTCAAAGAAAATACTCTACCATATGCTTGACTATTCATTCTCCAAAATTTCATATTTAAAGTATATTGAATCATAAGGACTTTCCATGGCTGTAATGGGGGCAAGCAATCAAATGTAACGTGAGGTAAAGCAAAGGAAAAGACACCCAAAAGGCAAATAAAATTTATCAATCAAAGAATGGCAGCTTTTTAGAAAATAAACAAAGCTCTGGGTCATACAAAATATGGTTCTCCAATTCGATGTCTCAATCAACTCTGTTTTTATTAAACTTCTCATTATTTTTTCAGCCTTTTCTTCTTTTTCATATTTCTTTCTTTTTTCACCTTTTAATTTGTATATTAACATAAAGATCACAGTCAGCCTACCACAAAAATAGAATATTGCGTTCCAAATAATTGTTATTTTAGAATTCCTAAAAAATGGCACAAAATTTTCATAAGAGGACAAAACAATCATGGGCAATATGATGGTGTGAAAAACAAAATGCAAATATTCAATTTATGGAAACGTAATATGCAAGTTGCAACAACAAAATGAGATGGAAAAGTAACTGCCCCACCCCAGGCTTAAGAACTTACATTGTCCCTATGTAAAACTGTAAATAATTAAGTTGAAGTGGGAAGAAAAGAAGGCACTCACTGAGGTGGTGGCGGGAACTGGCCTAATAGTGAGATAGATGACAGTTATAGAGTTCTAGCATGCACACCATATGTTGTTGTTGATCCTCCATATGCATTTGTCTTTCTTCCATGCACTCTTGTCGAGTGCACCGATATTGAAGCTCAGCCGTCATATAGCAGCAAGACATTCCCATGCTTCAACAAAGAATGAGGACCATATACTGAGGGTCCAGTAAGAGGTGGAGCCGGTAGCTCGGTAAGCTCCTCAGCAAGTGTAACACACCTTTTTATTATCATAGTAATTCTTATTGAGTTATATGGATAGATTTTGTCAGATACTTCAAAAAAATTATAATCGGATTTATCTACTCAATAGTAAGAGCTACAAAAAAAATGCATTAGGCTTCTTAATTTACATTATAGAACTTAAAGATTCAAGGTTTCCATTTACCGCCACTGTGACATGCACGTGATGTCTAGGAGTAGTAAAGAGGTCATGGTTATTCCAGTCATGCATATAGGATTCAATATTCGATATGGGGGCAGAATCTGAAAAGTAATATCTCTTGTGTATGAAACCCTGCCACTTGGATGGTTGATTTCAAACAAACTATCATGGAGGTGAGAAATATGGATGCAGAAATTTTATGTACCGGTTTGTTGTGAAGCTTAACAGCTTGAGAGAAATTAAGATTTCTAATCAGACTTTCATTTTAAAATGAAGATTTTACGACAGTTTTTATACGTGAACCCAATCTTGCCTTCAGGATTTTAACAGGATTTAATAGAATTGTAACTCTTAACTCACTGTAACAATTACCCAACACAAACTGTAACAGAGTCCAACAGCTAATAGAATATTCTAGAGACTTCACATAAAGTCTGCACACAAGGGTTGCTTTAGACATTTCATATTCTGGCTGTACTAAAAATTTCGAACTCAAAAGTAGTTTTACAAAAAAATGTCAGCACAACTAACATGACAAAAAATGTTGAGCTCTTAAAAAGTTTTGCTACACACCTGAATCTCATGCACTGTGAATCATCTTGAAGGATATTTAATCACCTAAAACGATTTTTGCCTTCTGGGTTAAGTTGAATAGAAGCAGAATAAATCAAGTGAACTAGTGAATCATCAAATTCTTCAAGTTCACCAGAATCTCGTAATTGCCTAAATGAAGGAGCCATGAGATTTGCAGCGATGTCAACCAACTTCCATAAAGAGAGCTCATAAGCCATTCTGATTATATTAATGGGCAACTGCTTAGAAGAATCAAGACAAGACATAATCACATTCCAGCAGGCTTCCTGAATGTTTTCCAACATCCAGAACTCAGCAAGCCAACAAAGTTCTACATATGGTTGAAGATTGAACAGCTTTCCTTCATCATCCATATTATCCCACAAACATCCAGAGGGAGGATTTGGAAGCTCATCAGAATAAAACCATTGTACTAGTTTAATCAATGCTTCCCAGCTAATAGCAACCTTTATGACTTGTGAATGACTGCAAAAATAAATAGCATTTAAAGCATATATTCAAAATTTTAAAAACAGAAAATGCAATCAAAATACCAAGGGCCACAAAAAAATTAAAGCAAAAAGAGAAGGCGTGATAGTTTCTCATTGAAAATGGAACATCCTTGCTTCTAATTTTCAAGGATGTTGCTGACGAATTAAGAGTTTAAACGCATTTAACACTAGATGTATATAATACAATGCAAATTTTGATGAAAATGGACATAGTTCCAGATCAATTTCAACCAACTCTTAGATTAAATTATTCAAAACTCAAGACTCAAGAAGAAAATTTGAATCTTAGGAATTAATCAGAATTTAACTACAAAACAGGTTACATACACAATGGTCAACAAATAAAGACACATAAAAACACATGCATGTCTGTCTTTTGACCATGTTCTTCAATTTTCGTGAGATCTAGCTTCAATAATAGGCAAGTTTTTATACTTGAACTTCTGGGTATCATCTTCATAATTTGTTTATAAAAAAAACTGAAAACTACAAAAACTATCAATTTCAAAATTAATAATCACCTCTCTTGCATTCCTGACCGGAATAACCCCTGTAAATAATCACAGCCGGACTGCAGTACAACTCTGTGGACATGTAAATGTGGTACTGGGTGAGAACAAATATTACATGTCCACCCAATAAGCTCATTCGATTTAGCTTCCATTATGACATCTCTGAAAAGAGAAAGTAACAAAATAAGATTTCCCTCCCAAAATCCTTAAACAAATGTTAGTAACATCACTGTTAACATTTTTCATTCTGTAGAAACCTTTTACTTCCCAAAAAGACAAGCCAATAAATATCTAATCAATAAGGTAGCTCCAATAAAAAAAATTAACCAACAGTTGTTTTACTCTAAACTGGATAGTGCAATGACATTTAGTAGCCAATATCAGCAACAGCTTCAAAGTTCAATCTTCTTTCCAGAAACAGAACTTTCATTTGAAAAACACGGAATGAACCTAATAAAATATTAATTTTAAGGAAGCTACTCAAGTGAATGTGAATTAATGGACAGAATTTCAAAGGAAATAAATATGGAAATAGACAGGGATGTAAAAGAAAACACAAGGTTACATCAATGACATGCAATCTCACGATATCTAGAAGAATCTGGTAAGAAGCAAACCATACGAAAAATAACCTCCAGCTGAATCAAGAGATGAAGTAAGATCTAAGCAGGGGAAAGGTGTGGCCCACTTTGGAGATTGTTTACAAAGCATTTGCAAGAGAGGCTGCAGATTGCACCGCTTAGCCAGAATTTTCAGCTTCTTCACCATTTCTTCTCCCGCATGTAAGCTTCCCATGTATACATATTCCAATAACAACAACAATGCTTCGTAATCAACATTAGAAGAATAACGAACTTCTCTCATGGCCTCTCCAAAGTTATCCGTCACTTCTTTACAACTCTTACTACTAGATAATACTTCAGGAGGTAGAAGTGATGGACATCGAACAGCAAGAATAACACCATGAACATTCACAGAATTCCCATTTGCTACAATGAGTCGCAAATCTGCATATTCTTTCTCATTAAGAGATTTCCCGATCTTTTTGGCAAATTCATTTGGGAAACCGTAAAATCCAAAATAACTTAGAATATAAGAAACATACCATTTCACTCCTGGACTGAAAGAGGCGCTACAACAGATCTCATGAAATTTGCTAAATAACTGAGTTTTAATGTTTGTCACCTCTATGGTAAATTGCTGAGGATTCTGTTGTGAAAGACCAGACTGATAAAGAAATTCAGCTAAGCCCCACAAAGCATAAAATAAGAGAACATTGGAACCTTCCCAGTCTCCTTTACCAAACCAGCAACAAGACCTTTCATATAATGTGGTATGCAAATGAGGAGCAATTTCAGACCTTTCGACATGAATGTCATCACCTAAGCACCGTCTCACAAGAAGAAGAACTGCCTTTATCCCTTTCCTTTCTATGATACATGTTTGATACCGTGGTAAACTTGAAAGACAAGTTAACCCGATTAAGTTAATAACGAGTTGAAGTTTATCAAATGAACCATAGCTTTTTAGGGATGATATACAATCTAGAGTATGTATTACATTTTCCAAACACGACATGCCTTTCACCTCCAGTATATCTGATAAAACACATCTAGTGTGTAAGGCAATGTAATTACAAGGAGAATAAATCATCATTAGAACAGCCCTTGATACAGGTTCGCTTTGAAAATGACCACCAACATCCTTTTGACATATTCGGCACCATTTTTGAACCGTGTCCACAAAAGTAGAGCTACGGACGAGGAAAAATAGAATCAGCATATTTGGTCAATACTATGAAGGTGTAATAAATGTCCAGCTATAAAATTTCAGAGATATAAGCAACAGTGATAATAAGAATCGATGACACAAGATATATTATAATATCAATCTATACACACATTTTGAAGTTGTCAAGAAACGATACTAGAAGAAATTCAACTCACCAAGCACACGTAATTAGTAAGTTGATGTGGAACTCACTTCCATAGGTATAAGGGTTTAAATTTTCTCCACAATGAATTGTAAGCCACCCGAGAATGTCCCACAGATAACTCCTCAGACCAACATGATAGTTGGCTTTCAATCCCTTCTCTACCATGGATAGTTGCTTTTCCAATGACAAGACAAGTTCAGACGATTGGTCATAAATATTTTCAATTAGAAGATTAAGAAGGACTACATCAATTCCTTTTCTCCAAAACCTGATATGATGATCACCAGCCCAACGAGTTATTTGAGCCAACTTACATGCTTCCACTAATAGAGAACCATGATTGTTCCCAATTTTTTTGGAAGTCGACCCTGTTTCTCTCATCCCACAAATAATGGCATCAACAAGAGCTTCACCACACAAAGCCATAACTTTTAAATAATTTTCTTGGGATCTCTGGGCAGATAAAACTAATCTTTGTTAGATACAATGCTATAGATATTCCAGTGTTTATCATAGAAAATGATGAACGCTTACCAATAGACATTGAGCAAGCCGAAATCCCTCTATCCGAACATCATGAGGGTTCGATTTTCCCATCGCCTGCACAACCATTTGTAGAAATACATTTCCATCCTCTATGAGTTTTTCGCTACAGAGTCACACAAAGCTGGTACAAAAATAATAAATCAGTTGGTTTAGATACTTGATAATGAAGGATAACAGGGAAATGCTTTTTGTTGTTGAGGGAAAAGTGAGAGAGATGTATTTTAATACCTAAAGATGTGTACAGCTTTAAAAGAATGAGTTTAATAGAACTATCTGTCGTTGTATGCATGTCTGCTAAACCTTTCATAAATTCAACATCATTACAAACAGGAACCTAGATGAAGGCCACCGCAACAGTACTGTACTCAAAAGTGAAGCCATCTCTACAAAGTATTCAATTTTCTTTACACCTCTTGCAAACTCTTTTATATTTCCAACAATACAAATGGAAATCTCTGTTTCTTTCAGTGCTTCAATAACTGCCTTCTCACTTGTAGCACTCAAATTTGAGATTACCAAATTCAAAGCAGTAGCACAGGGTGTTGCAACTTCTACTTGATGTGAAGATAGCAAGGATGAAAGACAATAGACAAGATCCAACAATTGTGATTGCAATAGTGGATTTGGTAAAACACTAACTAACTTCACTACCACATTTGATGCCATGCTTAACAAGGACTCACTTTTGCATTGAAGAATCCATAATAATGCTCCCAAAATGTCAGCAGCAGATTCCTGATGAAGTAAAACAACTCAGTAAAGCGCATGTTTCAATGCCATTAAATATAATATATCAGCTAAGAACAGCAAGGTTTTTCTTCAATCCCTTCCCCAACTTAAAATGGAACTATATTCCATGTTCAACCTATCCCTACCCAATCTAGCAGAAGGCCCAGTCAGTAGTAGACTAATGGACAAACAGATACAATAACAGTAGCCATAGATACGATTCTCAATCAACATGGACAAAATGTATTGTGCTTCTGTAGCTTATGGTCAAAAAACATCTTCTGTTGCGCAGTAGCTACTTTACAAGAAAGAGGGGCGACATAACTATTGTAGTGGCTGAAACAGCCAATTCTCCCGCTGAATGCTTATGTCACCCGAGAAAGGCCTGCAGAGCAGTCTTATCTACATCTCCACACATGAAAGCTATTTGATGTCATTGCTATGCTCCTCTCTTTATAGCACTATTCAGTGACTTTAATGTGGGAAAGACATCATGTTTTTGTGTCTATCTCTCTCATCTTATTTTATTTTCTTTCCATCTTTATCTCTCTAAAAAAGCCTCAAGCTGTCAAATAAAATAAAATAAAAAAGCCTCAAGTCTCCTCCAAAGTCATGGCATCTCAAACTTACTGAATCCAAAACCTTACAAATTTATAGTTATAACTTGCTAATGCATTCCTTCTTAAAAAAACAAGAGGTCATGTGTATCTACCTACCTATCAATCTGTCTATCTATATAAACCTCAAAATCTAGGTTCTATGCGATACTATTGCTAAATCCAATGGAAGAGCAAAAAAAGAAGTAAGAAGTATACCTTAACGATGGTGTGGCGCGTGGCACGTGTATCTGCTGATATAGAATCAAGAAATGCATTAATGGATCGCAGTACATTTTTCTGCACTTCAATGTTGGCGCACTGCCACTTCCATTTATTTGTCTTCTCATCAAAATATCTGCCAAACCACGAAACCAAAAGGAGAAACAATGCAATCGTTTAGAGCCGGAAAAGAAAATCAAAATGGAAACCAAGTATTCTCAAAAGTAAAAGAAAAAGGCGAAATAAACTAAAAATAGGATAGGTAGGTTGCGGAAATTGAAAGAAAATCGAAAAGAGGCGAATATTGAATTAGGAGGAGGTGGAATTTGACCTGGTTCCAAGGTTTAAGGCATGGAGAAGACGACGGTGGAGGGTGAGCATGTGCGAACTGATGGACCGATCGTTTTCTTTCTCTCTGCTAGATTTCATACCTGTAACTGTATCTGTAACTGTATCTGTTTGAGAGAGAGAGAGAGAGAGAGAGAGAGAGAGAGAGAAGAATTGGATGTGTCGTTGTGGAGGAGCTAAATTGAGGTTAAGCTCTGCAAGCTTTCATCACCGCCAAGACAACTGCTAGAAATTTGTATACGAGCTGTGGAAATTTTGAGACTAATGTTTTTAAAAATTGGACCGGAAAAGAAATCGCTAGACCCCTAGATAGTTTAATTCGGTTCAAGTATAATTGAATTGGATAACTAATAAATAATAAATAAATAGAAAATAAAAAATATTAAATTGTGAAAAAAAAAAGGGTTCAACTTTGTCCAATTGAGAGTTAAACTCGACTCTGAAGAGTTTAATCAGACTTTTGAATCGATTACTAAATTATCTGTTTCAACTAATTGAACCACTCGGCTCGGTTCTAATAACACTATTTTAGACGAGATTAATTTATATACACTAATCGTGTACAGAGATTTTTACCCTATCTACCAATAATATCCCATCTTTGTGCCACATCAGATTATTTTATATTAAAATATATAAAAAAAAGAAAAATTGGTCAAAATAACTACTCATCGTGTTCCATGATTCACGGCAACAGCAAACTCCATTCCCACACCTCTTTTGTATCCTGCAACATCAATTCGCAAAAACATCACCCCTTCATCATCATTCCTCTGCAAGAGAAATATGTCTTTCCTCTAGTTCTACTCTATTCCCTACCATTTTTAATTCTCTCTTTAAAATCACTTCCCTCCCTTTTAATTGTTATAATAAATCTCAGTCAAAAAAATTGTTATAATAAATCCTCTCACATTAATTTGTAGTCGTTATCAATACTAGAAATGGGGAACAAATATGCTTTCTAGGAATAGTGTAGATTGACGTAAAAATGGAACAGAAGAAATGGGTGAAGAAGGCAGAGGGATGAAGAATGTCTTTGATCGTGGGAAGTGGGTGAAGTGGTTATTGACTTTTTATTAATTATTTTTAAGTTAATTTAAATATTGAAACTGATGTGGCACAATAATGGAACCTGATTGGAAGATAGTGTAACTCATGCCATACACAGAATGTGTATACTAATTAATCTCATTTTAGACAGGCCAAATACATATACATACTTCTCAATTCACAATAGTCTTGTTTTTTTCTCATTTATTTATTTATATAGTGTATATTTTCATAAGAAACATATTAACATGTGTTTTTTTGTCCTCTCCTTTCAATTTGTTTGAATACATGTTACCATTTGTCATATCAATTAGGTTTTACTAATATTATATTAATTGTAATTGATTGTTATTTACATTATAAATAGATATGAGTGTACTCTATTGTAAACACACAAACACAATCACAAATTCAACATGGTATCATAGCGAGTTATGATCTTTTGACCTCATTTTTATGCTTAACCACCACTGCTAGTTGTCGACGCCAACAACACAACTTTGTTCACTTTTCAATTTATTTCTCTTGTCACCGCTGCAATCATCTTTCTAGAGTTCATGTTTCTGTCGTCGTGTTCCTCTTTTCGAGATGTTTTCCGACCAGAACCACCACCTACCACCCTACCAGAAAAATTCCCAGCTCTGGCAAGAAACCCCCATCACTAATTTGTCCAATTCTGGAATCTCTGCCGTCAAACACCCTCATCACGCACCAATTTCTTCTTCGACAAGCTCAACAATTGTCGCGCCTGTCATCCGAACGTAGTGGCTCCTCTTTAGCAGCACTTCCACCCACAAGATCGGTTTTTCCTTTGGGTTTCAGATCTAGTCTTGTTTTTTGGTTTTGTTTTGGTGCATGATGTTTTTATATTGACTCTTAGGGTTAAGTTGGTTAATTTACCTTTAGATCAAGGTATTTTTTTTAAAAAAAAAGCCAAACCAACAAACTAAGCCAAACCACACACGGTTTGAATTAGTTCAGATAATTTTAGAAAAACCAATCGAACCAAACTAAACCTCATGTGTTGAGCATCGAATGTTTTCCTAGGAGAGGCTGAGAGTCTCTTAATAAGGATGGAGAAGGGCAAGCACAAAGGCGATTCTAGTAAAAGCGCCCTTCATTAGGACTTTAATAAGGAGAGAGAATGGCAGGCACAAAGGCTCAACTCTAGTAAAAGCGCCCTTCAATCCACAATGGGGTTTATTCTCTCTTAAGACTTGAAATTTAATAGGAAACCCTATTGTGGAGAATAAAAAGTGGGTATCTATTGGGGTGAAACTCTTATATAGGAAATTCTCTCTCACTTCTGAGGCGTGGGCTCCAACCTTATTTTTGATTAAAAAACTAATAAAAGAGTGATGCAAAGTTATTAATGAGACTGATCATTTAGTAAATTTTACTAGGATTCTGGGTTTGAGAAATGAGTTCTTATTAAACACTAATATTAAAAATAATAAAAAAGTGATGGTGTACACGTGTGACCCATTTAAATACTCAAATAAAAATTAGGTTTGAGAAATGAGTTCTAATTAAACACTTATATTAAAAATAATAAAAAAGTGATGGCGTACACGTGTGACTCATTTAAATACTCAAATAAAAATTTCTCTATTACAGATGCTCTCAATAGGCTGTAGAGAGTTAGAGTTATTAGAGCTGGCAAAACGGACTACCCGACCCACATAGGGCCAACCCGTGTCGGGCTCAGGCTTTTATGGGCTGGGCTAAAAAACCCGGGTTGAAATTCAGGCTCAATCTTTGTAGCCCAAGCCCAGGCTAAAAAACCCGGGGTTGAAATTCGAGCTCAATCTTTGTAGCCCAAGCCCGACCCTATACGGGCTTTTCGGACTAGCCCGCATTATGCTCAACACTAACTAAAAATAATAATGTGAAAGAATCAATTAACATTCTAAATACTAATTTTAAACAAATATTTCTAATGTGAAAGAATCAATTAACAATTACTGATACAAAAAAAGAGCATAACAAGAACATTTTATCTTAGCATGACCCGTCTAATATTTCTAAAAAACAGTAACTTTTCTAGCCATTATAAATAGCCTTAGTTGCTCGATGTTTTTTGTTCATCTTCCAACACAACATGACTACCAACATCAACTGTATTTGTTTTATCCTTGCAATTCTTGGCACTGCTTCAAGCGCAATGGCTTCTGTAACGCCCCAAAAATAATTCAAGTATTTATTTAAATAAGTGGTATATTGGTTGGTTAAATTAAAATAATGATAGGGCATTTGATTTAAATGAGGAGTGGTGGTTAGTAAAAAGTGAGTGGTAATTTAATTAAAAGAGGGAGTAGTGCAAGTAATGGAGGAGGTGTGAATAGAGGCCCATGATAGTTAGGCCCATATCCATGAATTAGGTCCATCTTCATGTGATAAGTTTAGGTGTCGACGGTGGAGTGTTCATTTGCAACCAATTACAAAGAAAAGTCAAAGAGTAAAGTAAGAGAGTAGAGAGAGATGCGAAAGCTTAAGGGAGAGGAAGAGAAGATCTTGACGTGGAGAGTTCAAGAAAGGAAGAGAAGCTTGATTGTTGGTGATGGTGGGTGATTCTTGGTGGAGAGAGTGCTAGTTTCTTCAATAAGGTAAGGGGGCTCTCTTTCACCTATAATAGAGTATATGATGAGTGTTATGTGTGGGTTAGACTCTAGGATGATTTTTGAGTTGTTTGTGTTGCTTGTTGTGTGATTGATGTTGTGTTTGCTTCACTTTGGTGAAATTGTGATGTGTGTATGTGTTGTTGATGGTGGGTCATATGAGAGACCTAGGAAAGAAATGGGATTTGAGGAACCCTAAGTATCAGAACGTCATTTTTGGTGTTGTCACCTTAGTTGTTACTTTGGTGTGTGTTGGACAAGTTTTCGAATGAATATGTGTTGTAGAAATTGTGGTTTAAGTTTGATCATAGTATGAGAATCAAAGAAAAGAGGGAAGATGAGGGTTAGGTGCGTTGTAGCTTGTGAAGGTCGAAGGTGTGTGCGTCGAAGGATAGTGAGTCGAAGTAAGGGTGTGTCGAGAAGCACAAGTGTGTTAGCGTAAGGGTGTGCGTCGTAGTATACGTGCGTTGAAGTATGTGTGTGCCGAGAAGAGTAGGTGTGTTGAAGTGAGTATGTGTGCGTCGTAGTATGTGTGCGTCAAAGTATGTATGTGCTGAAGTGTAGAAGTACCGAAGTGTAGTATATGGATGTCAAAGCTAGTGTAACCGAGGTGAGTGATGGTGAATTGAGGAAGTGTAACCGAGGTATGGATGTACTGAAGTGAAGTATAGGTATGTCGAATCTAGTGTTGTCGAGGTGTAGTGTATCTAAGTCGAAGTGAAGTTGTCAAGGTGTAGTGTATCTAAGTTGAAGTGTAGTGGTCGAGGTGTAGATGTAATGAAGTGTAGTGAAAGTAAGTTGAAGTGTAGTTGTCGAGATATAGTGTATATATATCGAGGTGTATGTGTTGAGGTGTAGATGTATTGGAGTGTAAGTGTCGTCGTGTAGATGTGACGAAGTGTAAGCGTATGTGAGTCGACGTGTAGTTGCCGAAGTGTAGAGTATGGGTACCGAGGTGTAGTGTTGCAGTAGTGACGAAGTGTAATTGTCGACATGTAGGTGTCGAAGTGGAGAGGTGACGAAGTGTAGGTGACGAAGTGTAGGTGTGCCGAGGTGCAGTGTGGTGCGCCAAAGTGCAGTGTGGTGTGACGAAGGGTAGTGTAGGTGTGCCGAGGTGCATTGTGGTGCGCCAAAGTGCAGTGTGGTGTGACGAAGGGTAGTATGTGTGTGCCGAGGTGCAGTGTGAGTGTCGAGGAGTCTTTGTTTTTGACGCCTTGATGTAAGCGCGAGTTGCTACAGCGCGATTTTGGAAGTCTTTGTTTGACGCCGAGTGCGTCTAAGTTGCTGAATGGTGAAGCCGGTTTAGTCATTAGGTGACGTTTGGTCCTTAGGTGACGTTTGGTCCTTAGGTGACGTTTTGGTCCCTATGTGACGGTGAGGTTGACGTTAGCCATAGAGCTATTTATTTTGGTGTCGAGGTGTCCGGTGAGTTGATGTTAGCTATATCGCTAGTGACGATGTAGTGATGTTAGCCATAGAGCTATTGATGGGTATTGACGTTAGTCATAGAGCTATTGATTGAGGTATTGACGTTAGCCATAGAGTTATTGATTGAGGTATTGATGTTAGTCATAGCGCTAGTGACCGATGTAGTGATGTTAGCCATAGTGTTATTGATGATGTTTTGGTGAGTTAAATGATGGATATGGGCTTCGGCTATTATATCAAAATGACGGATATGGCTTCGGCCATTATATCAAAATGACAGATATGGGCTGCGGCCATTATATCAAAATGACAGATATGGGCTTCGGCCATTATATCAAAATGACGGTGTAGTGACGGTGTAATGACGATGGATTTAATGACGGTGATAAATCCATTGCCGGTGTGAATTCATACATGATATGATTGTTGTGGTTGATGCATTGTTCATGGAGTCACATGCCTCATATGCATCCAAGGGACGGACATAGGCTTCAGCCTCGATATTGTTGACTTCGGTCTTCATATCACAAGGGACGGACATAGGCTTCGGTCTTCATATCATAGTGACGGTGATGGTACCATTAAGCCGGTGATGGTACTCATCTATTATACCCTTGGTGTTGGGTTGCATTCATGCATATACTCATGCGATTGGTGATGTAGTCTTGTTGATTTTGAGTTGATGTGTTATAATTTGATGTTGTGTGTTGTTTATTGAGCCGAGGTGTTTCTAGTTGTTTTTCCTCTAACATGATGTTTATCATACATCCTATTATATGTGTTAGAGACTCACCCTTATGTTTTTTATGTTGCTTCTTATGTCGGCAACGTGCAGGTGATTCCGAGTGAAGGTTCTTCCTTCATCAGTCTGGTTGTGGAGTCTTGCTCTGATATGTAGCACTGGGGGGATCGAGTAGTTATAGTTGTCTTGTTATGGTTTAGTTAGGTTTAAATATATTGGTGATGTATGACTGGTTTAAGAAGTCGGAGATTTGAGGGTTCGCCCCATTGAAGTCGTGCTATGTATCACGCAATTATTTTTATTAGTGAAAAGTATTGTTGACTAGATAAAGTGATGTTTTGGTGAACGTAGCATTCCCTTGATGATGTATTTTTAAAAAGAAAAACGATTTTTGAACTCTGATTTTTAAATTAAATTACAATTGAGTAAAGGGGGTGTTACAGCTTCAGGTAGCAAATTTATTAATTTCATATAACTCATTTGTTTGTATTTTCAAGTAAACAAATGGTGTGTCTGGTAGATGAGAGAGAGAAGAGAGAGTGATTTTGAGGTAATAGCCAATTAGGTCCCTGACATTTCGAAAATATTCAATTTAGTCCCTGACTTTTCACCAGTATCAATTTAGTCCCCAACATTTTCAAATGAGTATCAATTTAGTCCATTCGTCAACTCCGCTAGTTAATCAAGTTGTTAACGGAAGGACTAAATTGATACTCATTTGAAAATGTTGGGGACTAAATTGATACTGGTGAAAAGTCAAGGACTAAATTGATACTCATTTGAAAATATTGGAGACTAAATTGATACTGATGAAAAGTTAGGGACTAAATTGAACATTTTCAAAATGTCAGGGACCTAATTGGCTATTACTTCTAGTTTAATTCGGTTTTTTTTACCAATAATTCGGTTCAACCATAATTGAATTGGATAATAATAAATAATAAAAAATAAAAAATAAAAATATTAAATTGTGAAAAGAAAATGAAACGGTTTAACTTTGTCCAATTGACAGTTAAACTCGACTCTGAAGAGTTTAATCAAACTTCGATCCAATTGAGGTTGAATCGATTACTGTCTGGTTCAACTAATTGAACCACTTGGCTCAATTCTCATAACACTATTTTAGACGGGCCAAATACATATGCATACATCTCAATTCTCAATAGTGTTGTTTTTTCTCATTTATTTATTTATTTATTTATTTATTTATTTATTTCTATAGCATATTTTCATAAGAAACATATTAACATGTGTGTTTTTTTGTCCTCTCCTTTCAATTTGTTTGAATACGTGTTACCATTTGTCATATCAATTAGGTTTTATTAATATTATATTAATTGTAATTGATTGTTATTTACATTATAAATAGATGAGTGTACTCTATCGTAAACACACAAAGACAATCACAAAATTCAACATGGTATCATAGCAAGTTCTGACCTTTTGACCTCATTTTTGTGCTTAACCACCATTGCCAGTTTTCGTCGCCAACAACACAACTTTATTCACTTTTCAATTTATTTCTCTTATTACCACTGCAATCATCTTTCTAGAGTTCTTGTTTCTATCATCGTGTTGTTCCCCTTTAGCCGCACTTCCACCCACTGAATCGATTTTTCCTTTGTGTTTCAGACCTAGTCTTGTTTTTTCATTTTGTTTTGGTGCACAATGTTTTTATATTGACTCTTTAGGGTTAAGTTAGTTAATTTACCTTTAGATCAAAGTATTTTTTTTTTAAAAAGTCAAACCAACAAACTAAGTCAAATCGCATGCAGTTTGAATTAGTTCGGATAATTTTAAAAATACCAATCGAACCAAACTAAACCCTATGTGTTGTGGTTCAAATGTTTTCCTAGGAGATATTGAGAGTCTCTTAATAAGGATAGAGAATGATAGACACAAAGGCTCGATTCTAGTAAAAGCGCCCTTCATTAGGACTTCAATAAGGAGAGAGAGTGACAGACACAAAGGCTCGACTCTAGTAAAAGCGCCCTTCACATGGGGTTTATTCAGTCTTAAGAGTTGAAATTTAATATATAACTCGATCCATAATGGGGTTTATTCTCTCTTTAAGAGTTGAAATTTAATAGGTAACTCTATTGTGGAAAATAAAAAGTGGGTATCTATTGAAGTGAAATTCTTATATAGAAAATTCTCTCCCACTTCTGAGGCGTGGGCTCAGACTTTATTTTTGATTAAAAAATTAATAAAAGAGCTCTCAATAGGCTGGAGAGCTAGAGTTATCCTACGTGGATTCTAAACGATTTCTCTAAATTTGGTTGTCTGCTTAAACACATTAAGGAAAGAAATTATTTGTATATCCAAACTTTAAAGTGACTAGTCTCCATGTTTTTAGAGAATATGGATTAGTATTATTGTCGATAATCAATGATTTTATTCTAATAAAAAAGTATTAATTACACTTATTTTATGATTAAATAGTTTTTCACTAGAAAAATATCTTTAACTTCTAAGAAATAACTTGGAACAAACAAATATTTAAAATAAAGGAGCTAATGAGAGAGTAGAATACATTTTGTTCCATATGACATTAGGAATTCAAAATGTAAACAAAGGGTAGAAAAAAAAAAGCACACTAAAGTGGAGTACATCAATATATACAAACATAGAACACAAAAAAAATAACTTGTAAAGCTAGCTAGCTTGTTATCTTAGTTGGTATTCAAAATTTATGACCTAGTGCAGGAGGTTTGTTTTCAGGCAAGCAAGGAGCTCCAGTAGTGAAATCTGTAGAACCTCCTTCTCCTTCACCTTTTGTACTGTCATTATTAAGGTCACGTTGCAACTGAGATTGACCAGTGTTAGAGTCTGGGTTTTGTTGACCACCCTTTGAGATATTTTGTGCACTTGAAAACAAATCAACAGGTTCAGAATCAGCAATCTTTCCTCCTTCAAGTGGAGTATCATGCTTAAAGCGTACCCTCACTGCTTCATCTTCTGATAGTCTTGCTTGTGATGTAGCATATGCTATATCATCTTTGCTCTTTGCCATGCTTAAATTTCTAAGGAGAATTTGACAGAAGCTGTTGAAAAAAAGAGTGGATTTATAGGCTAAAGGGAACTGTGATGCGTGGCTTGTTATTTGCACAATTAAGTGACAAGTGTGTATAAGTTGTTCTATGTGGTGACAAGTGGAATTGGAATGTGATTCAGGAAGAAATAATTAGTACTCCTCTTACACCAACTACCGAGTCACTTTTTTTTCCCTTTATAATGTTCTTATAAATAAATGTTATTTTTTTTATTTATAAATGTCCGTTTTCATATAAATGTTATTTTTTCTTTCTCCATTTCTTAGCAATTTTTTTTATAAAATATGAATAGGTTAATCATACTTATGTTTCATAATTTACTATATGTGCGAAATTCTGAGAGATTTTCATAAATATCTATATCTATCTATATATAAATCTCTAAAGGAAGCTTTTTTCCAAACTCTAGGATGCTCCACATCATCTTCATTTATTTTTCAATCTGCTTTTTCACTATATTACTATTTCTTTATTATTTAACTCATGAGTTTATTGTCATTTAAAGGAATAATTTATACTAATGTGAAACCTCTCTCCCTTCCAATGCATGATTGTTACATAAAAAAGAATTTTGAAAGTCCTTAATTATTTATTATTTCATCAAAACTATCATAATTGGTAAATATATTTATTCAATTAATTTTTATTTTTGACCAATTCTAACAATAATATAATTTCTCTGAGTTGTGAATAATTGGTATAAAATTATTCAATTGTGAATTTTTTTAACGTACAATCAACCATGAGTTTTCTTTTTAGTTGTAGCTTTTATAGTTACTTTTGAAAATATAAATAATGAGAATTGTTTAACTAATAGTGGGAAATAAAACCATTGTATCCAAACATTCATTATTTACTGTCTAAAAAAACCATTCATTATTTAAATAACGTTACAATATTATCTCATACGTTAATCAAATTTTTAACAAACATTTTCACTTTAAATATCCTTACAATTATTTTGATATATTTAGGATTAGGATTAATTTTAAGTATATGTGAACAAATGTTATAATTTCAGTAAAAATATACATAAATTATTAAAAAAATAAAGAACAATATATATTCCATGCACTACTAGAAAAAAAGCTTTTTATATCGGTTAAAAAAGGCTTTTCATATCGGTTCCGTAACCGATATAGATAAAGGGGATATTAAAAACAGGCGCTTTCTATATCGGTTAAAGAACCGATATGGAAAATGTTTTTTATATCGGTTCCGAAGAGAACCGTTATGGAAAGTCGTTTTTAAACCTATAAAACGCTTTTTTTATATCGGTTTCTTAGTTGAACCGATATTGAAAATCACTTTTTATATCGGTTATTTAAAGGAACCGATATGAAAAGTCTTTTTTTTTAAAAATAAAAATAAAAAATTCCTCAATTGGATATACAGCAAACAACAAAATCTCAACAAATACAATATTTATATAAAAATACAAAGATCTCAAATTATACTCAATATCCATATCCAAATACAAAAAACGAATCTAATACACACACTATCTATATTTTCCCATTACATTATGAATCTTCTCCCATGCCTTTGATTTTCCCTAAGTCGCCAATACTAAACAAAAGGTTCCAAAGATTGGTTAAGAATTATACTATTTAAGTCTTTAATGTCTTAATGAACCTGAAAGTGAATATTAATTTTACCTTATGCCATGGCTCTGGACCACATGAAATATTTCTGATCCAAACCCGTGAAGTATTTCTAACTATGGAAATGCAGTCATCACCTGAAATGGAACATAATGCACTGAAACATTTTGCTTCTGAGTAAAGCTAATAAAAAAGGGGTTTTCGATCATATATGAGATACAATACAAAATCACAACAAATACAATATTTATATCCAAATACAGCGAAGCAACAAAATCACAACAAATAGTATATTTATATCCAAATACAGCAAAGCAACAAAATCGCAACAAATACAATATTTATATCCAAATACAAAAAACAAATCTAATAAACACACTATATTTTACTAACACCAACATGTAGAGTCGCAATGTAATCCAAAACAAGACTTGAGATTGTCAAAAGCGTAAGCACCCCAGCCCAAGTTAGGTGGAGAGAAAGCTACAAAAACCATCATCTGCACCACAACCAAATATCACGTAATTGGCTAAACACTCAACATTTGCTTACTAATCAGTGCGCAAGCAAACACACGCCAAACATCTTATTTATCAGTAAATAAGTATAGAGAAAAACATGCATATGGATAATTCCAATGGGCATAAAGAGTAGCATTTCAACTATCTATATCTTAGGCCAAACTTACAGCAAACCTTATGGTGGTTAATATTTCAAAATCCTATTATTTGCTATAAAGCATAGATACTTAATTTGGTGTTAAATGATCAATACTAAGATAATTAATATACCCTTGCCATTGGTTGTAGGTAAGTTCCCATCCATTTACAGTTGTAACTAGTAACAACCAAGCAGAAATTGCTGCTGATAGAGTGGCAGGAACTCGATTATTGCGAGACACTGTAAGTAAAAAATTTGCGAATATCGGTGAAATCTCGGACAATAGATATATCGGTTGTGACATTTAATATATAAGGTTGTGACATTTAATTAAGGCACTTACATTAAACTTCGATTCAGTGCAGAATGAATTCCCATATTATTTGCATCTTTGCTTGAATCTCTCTTCAATCATTGGCACAAAAGAAAGTAACAACGCCAAAGAATCTAACATAGTAACAACAAAGACTATTGTCCATCTAGCACATGAAATTTCAGCTCACAATATATACCCCAATTTTGTCCGACTAGTTTATAAAAAAAAAGAGAACAAAAATATATTTTGTGTAAACACCCAATTTTAATGGGTATTTTTCTCGTTTTCAAAAAACTCAAAAATATGTTTAAATCGTGCTCATATGTTATTTCTAATCGCTTATGTGCGATAGTTTTAACGATCTTGCAAATTATCTGTTTTTGTTGTTGTTGCGTGTTATTCTTAATTGGATACACGTGTTTATCGATTATGCGTATCATAGCTTTTTTTTTTATTGGTTGAACTTTTATTTATTATTAGCATTATCAAAAAGGGACACAACAAAAATAAATCCAATTACTTGTTCTATCTAAATCATTCGCTTTTTTTTTATAATAATAATATACAAATATACATCCTTTTTTTCTCTAATTGCAAATGAAATAAAATAAAAAAAAAATATTTGGGGCTAGCTAGTAGTAGTGTGGAACGCAAAGAACAACAGCAAGCAAGACAAGGAGAAAGAGCCAAATTTGTTGCAGCAAGGCCTAAGCTTCAAAGCTCCAAATAGAAGGTCTCTCCTTCCTTTGTAACTTTTTCCTGCACACATACACAAATGGGGAAGAAATTAAGCAGCTGAATAGAGTCAAACAAGTCTATTTTTGGGATACAACAGAGCTTGGGGAGAGGAAGTTTTTACGAAAAAGGCTTTAAACACCAAAACATGA
The DNA here is from genome assembly GCA_020916435.1 of Oxytropis ochrocephala. Classification (NCBI taxonomy): domain Eukaryota; kingdom Viridiplantae; phylum Streptophyta; class Magnoliopsida; order Fabales; family Fabaceae; genus Oxytropis; species Oxytropis ochrocephala. Next base: position 95,582,803 of record CM037093.1, read on the forward strand.
AACATGATGAAAAATACAAGCTCAGATGCAGAGGCAAAATTGACTGCACAGTACATTAATCTATACAACTCTGCCTACATATGAAGCTGGAAGCAGATATCAAAGGGAGAAAAAAAGCATAAGACAGAGACATTAAACACACGCATACAGCAGAGGGGATTCAAAAAAACTCTTCACAGGTTCCACTCTTTTTCATACTCTACACACTTCATAATCATCCTCAACAACAACCACCAAACACCATAACACCACCACTTCAATCCATTTTATGAACCCAAACTCAGAACAAGAGGAAGAGGAAAGGAACAGCAAACATAAAACATAGTAAACTAAACAAACAGCAACAAAAAAAACACGCAGATACGAAGTAAGAGAGGGAAAAAGAGGTTTCTCACCGTCATCGCCGACGTCTCCGGTGAACCACCGCAGTCGCGCCGCGCGCCCCTCATAGCGCCTCTCTCTCTCTCTCCTGGACCTCGGTCATCCTCTTCACCAACACCAACGCCACGACCACCACGTAACCCAAACCACCGCCTGTCTCTCTCTCTCTCACTCCATCTCGCGACGCTCTCTCTCTCTCTCTCTCTCTCTCTCTCTCTCTCTCTCTCTCTCTCTCTCTCTCTTCCTTCCTCTCACGATCGGTTCCTCTCTCCCAAAATGGTTAGAAACTTAGTACTTGAAAAGGGAAAGGGATTTAGGTTTTCTTGTTTCAAAGATGTGGCATGGGTTGGGCATCTCTATGGGCCTCGTTTTTTTTAAGTTTTTTTTACATCAGATTGCTAATGACACCCCATTATTACTAACCCAGAACCCCCCACGTTTTTTTTAAAAATGCTAATCACACTCCCTTTATCTCTGTACAGTACCCATCCTTCTTGCTTTTATTTGTTTATTTCTTTTTAGTTTTATTATTACTTATTGTTATTACTATTATAATTGTTACTATTTACCTCATGTTGTCATCTAATAGCATCTATTCTTGCTTATCATTTGTTATCACTATTATAATGGTTTGTTTAATTTTTAAACTAGGAATAAACACTTAAGTTCTAAGTGTAGCTACTTAAATCAACTTTTACTCACATCATGTTCAATATTCATTTTCAAAATAGTCACTCCAAGTTAACTCGCGAACACTCGAACCTAAAAACAAAACCAATTATCATTAATGACCACTCGCGCCATTGCCGTTTGGTTGTTAATGATAATTTCATTTTCAAAAGAGTTAGTAGCATGACCACTCTAAACCGTTGTTGTTTGGTCATCGCGAACGCTCAATCCAATTGCGAATTCCTTTTCAAGTTATCCCGACGTTCTCTCCAAATCAGACCAACGAAAACACTTTTCAAAAACAAATCTTTTCAAATATCAAAATCAAAACTAATTACCACTAATGATCACTCGCGCCGTTGCCGTTTGATTGTGGGTAGTAATTTCATTCCCGTGGGAGCTAGTAGTGTGGCCACTCTAAACCGTTGTTGTTTGGTCTTCACAAACGCTCCCCTTCAATTGCGAAAACCTTTTCAATGCTTAAAATAAAAACTGGTTGTCATCAATAGTCACTCGCGCCGTTGCCGTTTGATTGTTAGTGACGATCCCATTTTCAAAAAGAGTTAGTAGCGTGGCCACTCTAAACCGTTGTTGTTTGGTCATCGCGAACGCTCAACCCCTTTTCGAAAAACTCTAAAAAGATTAAAAAACAAAAACCTTTTTCAGGACACAAGAACTACGTAGCTTTGAATTCTCCATCGCACTAGGAGATACGTAGGAGCGAGAGGCCAACTCTCGTCAAGCGCCCAAAATAAAAATTTTCATTAAGTCTTTTCATTCCTTTTTCAATAAAGAAGCAAATTTAAGAATTTTCCAAATCGACACTTAAAACCACACGTTTAATTAAAGGTTCCCTTTCGATAGAAAGGAGATGTGGGGTGCTAATACCTTCCCCATGCCTAACCGACCCCCGAACCCAAATTTTCCGGTTTCTAAAAGGCCATTCGCTTTCCAAAAAGGTTTTCTTCAATATTTTCCTTATAAAAAATATTGGTGGCGACTTCATTGTTTTTTTAAAAAGTTGTAAACGAAGAAAGATCCCCTCAGGGATTTTTCGGGTGCAACAGCTGGCGACTTCACTGGGGACTTTTCTTTTTTAAGTGGGTCAAGCCTAATTAATTAAATGTGTGGTTTAATTTGCTATCGATTTGATTTGGACACTTTATTTGCTTCTATCCCTTTTCGGTTTCCTTTTCTTATCATGTTGTATGCATCTCCCCCTATCTTATTATGCTCCCTTCTTCTTGGCTCCCTTTCTTGAGGTAAGCGATACACTTGATTATTGTTGAAACCCTAGGCTAATTTATTTGATATTGAACCCTAGCGTAGACAACATGTTATTGCTTGCTATTGTCTGGACTGTTTTGGGTTTTCCTTCGCAGGTGGGGATATATGTGGTTAGTTTTAGGCGGTATGTCCTCGCTACACACACTCACATCTTATGCTCATTGTGCGTTGAGAGGGGCCTAAAACCCAAGGTCTGACAAAACTTAGGAGAGTGGAAACGAGTAAGGGTAGCAATTGGACCCGTTGTCCTTCCGACTCTCACGAAAGTTTCAAATGAGTATGCTCTTTCATGATGCCTCACACCAGATGGCATTCCATCGTTGTGGGTGCTATTGTGAGAGAGAATTAGCTCTGGTAACCTGGTGAGGAAGTGACTAGAGCCCACATGGGAGGAACATTCCAGATGTCCTAGAACTTAGGTCCCCACCTTCGTAGGACACAAGGGGCATACCAAATTGTGTGTTGCATTGTAAATTAGGCACGTTTTCAAAAGAAAAGGAGGTTTTTCAAAAAAAAAAAAAAAAAAAAAAAGAGAAAATAGAGAAAGAGTTGCCGTTGTAGCCTTTCTTTTGCCGACCCGTACGAAATGACATATGAACTGCTTTATTTTAAAAAAAAAAGGGGGTGAAAGAGTTACCGCTGTAGCCTTTCTCTTACAGGCCCATATGAAATAACGACGCCCGCATTTTCCAAAAAAACTTGAATCACGCTAATAAGGACTTTTTCTCGAATTACATGGGCATAAAACATCATTATCATTTGCACACATCCTTTGCATAAAACATACATTTTCGATAATTTTCGCATGCATTTTTGCATTTCATCATGGTTTGGTTGCGAGAATCCCAAGTAATAAGAATTTTTTGTCATAGATACGGCATGGAATCTAGAAGAAACGGTGTATACCCCAAGGTACCCCATTGTAAACAAGGTAGATGTGACTAGTCCGAAAAAATGTCTTGACATGATGGGACCTATTGAAAGGGGATCGTTTGACAATGCTTATGGAACCTCAGGAAGTTGTTGTTGCTAGAGGTGTGCATCGAGGCTATTGTGGCTTTGAGTAGATTCTATGACTCGGGATTAGGTGTTTTCTTTTGAGAAATTTCCAATTGGCTCCCACATTGGAAGAATATCGCAGATTTTGGGTTTCACTGCAGATGAAAGTCGTCCCCTACCAGATCAAGAACAAGACTACTACGGATGAGGGTTTCTTTGCATTGTTGCAAGTGAGTGTAGAGGATCCAAGCTCCAAAAGCAGTAAGAGAAACAATGTGATAGGTTTTCAGAGCTACCTTGAGGGTTTAATGGAAGCCTATGCGTAAGTAAAAATTGGGTTGTCTTCAAGCGAGTTTTGGCCTTAGCCATTTTTGGAGTTGTCCTCTTTCCGCAGATTGAGAGGTATGTGGATGTGACTGTTATCGGTATTTTCCTAGCTTTTCAGAATGGAAGGGCCCCGTTAATCCAATTCCCGCCATCCTTTGCGACACTTATTCTGCTTTTACTCATCATTGTGACTTGAGAAGGAAGAAAATCTCTTGCTCTTCTCACCTGTTGTATGCTTGGCTTCTCATTCATGCCTTCACCAATCCAACACGAGTTGAAAAGTTGATTGACTACGCTGTGACTTGTGAGGTGAAAGTTATGAATATTCAAGAATGGATCCAAACTTCAGGAGTCTAGATGAGCACTCAATCCGTTGGTATCTCTCATCTTGCTGGGAAGATAGGCCTACATTAGTCTTCCGTTGTGGTGTTTTTCAAAATGTCCCGTTGATGGGCACTAAGGGATGCATCAACTACAACCCGATCTCTCGACTGCGAGGCAATTGGGATATCCGATGAGGAATTCGCTCTTGAAGAGATGATATTCCGTTTACATCTTTGAAGGAGGACCAAAAGATGACAGTTTGCTTAGAAAGGTCTTGCAAGCACGGAGATGCGGTGGTTCGCATGGGAAAAGTAGAGTTGGCTCGGAGGACTAGTGGTATTACCTTCGCTCGGTGGCTCGAAAAAGAATCGAGAATGTTCAATTGCCCTACCAAAGAGAATTGCAAGTTGAAAGGGAAGTAGTAGGCGCTAGTGTCCCTGTTGTCGAAGAGTTAGCGCGAGGTTAAGTTGGCTCTGATGAAAGCGAGAAGAAGAGAAGAGATATTTGCAAGTGAAATAGAGAAGATGGCTTTGAAGAACAAAAGGTTGAAAGAAGAAAATGCCTCAAGTCCGCCACCATTGAGAAGTTCATCGAGAAACTAAAAGGGAAGAGGAGAGCAAGTTAGAAGTTCAAAGGTATCTGCAAGGAGCCAAGGAGGAAATTAAGAGGCGAAGCTTGAAAGAGAAGAAGGCCTTGGAAGAAGCCAATCGGTGGAAAGAATTATGGGATGAAGCAAAAATGAAAGAGAAGCTGCGAAAAGCTTGCTTGCCAAGTCAAAAGAGAATCCCGCATGTTACAAGTGAATGGGCGAGTAAGTTAGACAAGTGTTGTGCAAGAAAGAGACTCATTTGAGAACATCCTCGAGAGAATATCGCGAGGCCTTAAAAGCGAGAACAAGAGGATTCTCGATGAGTTGAAGAGCGCCTTTGTCACATCGGCGATGCATACCGGCAGCAAGTGAGGATGAAAGTCAGATTGGGAACATCGCTATGTTGAAAGTGCTCGGTAGGATTGAAGAGCGGCAGTCATCATTGAGTGAGGATGAAGTTCAACACTGGAAGGATAGGTTCTCCAAGCTATCAGAGTTGGTCAACCAGGTTCTTGCGGATGTGCCCAAGAAATTAAGAAAAGCTGAAACTGAGATGTATCCCCTCAACACCCCGCTTGAGGTGTACAAATTTGTGGAGATCGCAGAGCCCTAGTTGAGGAAGCCAAAGAGAAAGCTGAAGTACCTCTACCAACAACAAAAGGAAAAGGAGTGGAAATGTCAAAGCTCTTTGTATTTGAGTTTCTTTGTTGTAATTTTCCATTTTGTTTTTATTGTACCTTTCCTTTTCAATTATTGTATCAGAATGTCGTACTTTTGGATTCAGATTTTGAAGTATTTTGTTTAAATTCAAACGTATGGAATACACCTATTTCGCTTCCGGATTCCAATTTCAGTATGATCCAGAAGAAAGTAATATAATAAAAATAATCAAAGATCTACTGCGTATCTATGACAAGACATAATACAACTGCGATTCTCAAGCAAAACAAACCAAACATGCACTCATTCGCATTACATTCATTTACGCATTCATACTTGTACTCATAAAAATGTTCTACCAATGTAAAAGAAAGGCAAGTGGTTCGCCAACACCGATATTACACTCGTCTACAAGCAAGATTGATGGCTAGCAATCGAGATTTCGAGATTGAGGACCGCCCGAGTCAAGATGAGTTGGCGGTGGAGATTCTTTAACCCCGAGCACCGCTCGGGAGAATCAAAGCTTTGAAGACCAAAGTTGAGGCTATGGAAGCCTGAGATGGCCGAAGTAATGAGTATGCTACGACCGAGGGGTGGGGCCGCTACTGGGCTGCCTCTGTTGTGAATCCTGAAGGGGTTGCTACTTTTGTTTCTCTCCTCGGTGATCGCCGGTTACAACTACTCACACTCCTCCGGAGCAGGGTCGATCACTTTGCCTATCCTCCAGGATGAGAGGACAGAGTCACCCGAATGCATGTGCATATCCACGGGGATGCCAACAGTTATGTGCCGCCTCGTCATTTGAAGCTATTCTCGTGGGGTCGATCCAACCGCCACGGTTATACCTAGTGGAGCCGCTATTGGACCACAAATTCATACTCCCGGTCTTGGTATTGTGCCGCCAAGAAGTTCACCTAGTCTACTACGGGAGCCGCCATAAACCCTCGTAATGCTATCCATCATATGGGAACCCCGCTTTCGATATGGGGTTATCATTACAGTCCGGGAAATTATCCACAAGGTCATTTGTTTGAGAACACTCAGCATAGGGATCGGTACCACTTGCTTGAAGAGCGTTTAAGAGCTATGGAAGGGTCGGGTACTAGAGCCAAGGAGGCCCGAGATTTGTGCCTTGTCCCAGATGTTGTCATCCCTCCTAAATTCAAAGCACCTGACTTTGACAAATATCGCGCAGATCGGGTGTCCATCTAGCCATTTGACGATGTATGTCAGAAAAATGGCCGCTTATGCTCATGATGACAAGGTGCTCATTCACTATTTCCAGAACAGTCTGACTGGGGCATCGTTAGATTGGTATATGCAACTACAATCATCCGACATTCACAGTTGGAAGGATCTCTCTGAAGCATTTCTGAAGCAATACCAGTATAACATGGACCTTGCTCCCGACCGGTCTCAATTGCAGCACATGAGTAAAGGAGATAGAGAATCATTCAAAGAATATGCTCAAAAGTGGAGAAGCATAGCTGCTCAGGTGAAGCCGCCATTGACTGAAAAGGAGATGGTGTACATGTTTATGGAGACTCTTCCAGTGCTATACTATGATAGGTTGGTGGGAAGTGTTTCATCCAGTTTCTCAGATATGGTTGTCATTGGAGAACGGTTAGAGCACGGATTGCGCAGCGGAAAGATTGCTGGAGGTTTTAGCAATTCTACTGGACAAAAGAAACCCTTTTCCAACTTCCCCAAGAAGAAAGAAGGGGAAACCAATGTTATTACTGCAGGGGGAGGCCCATCTTTCAGCTCTCCACAACAAACAGTGCCATTTTCTGTTCCACCTCAGCCACAACAAACTAATTCAGGTCACAGAGCCCAGAACTATCAAGAGAAGAGGCGTGCCAGTTTTGATCCGATTCCGATAACCTATACTGAGTTGTTCAATCACCTCGTCTCAAAGAATTTGATCAATACTCGCACCATGAAGCCTATGCAACCTCCCTTTCCTAGGGGATACAATGCTGATGCTACCTGTAGCTTTCATAATGGAGGGGTCGGTCACACGGTGGAAGATTGCAAGGCTTTCAAACATGTAGTCCAGGATTTGATTGACGCCAACTGGCTCTCTTTCAAGCAGAATGGTCCAAGCACAACTACAAACCCCCTGCCAGGACATGGGATACCATCCGCTAATGCAGTAGAAGAGTCTGTGGGACAAACAATGATAAAAGATGTTGAGTGTATCCAGACTCCTCTCAAAACATACACGCCGAAATGTGCTGCGTTGTGGTGTTATCAAGAAAGGTGTGTATGTCTTTGATCCTTCATGTGTAGGCGCCTGTGAAGTTTTCAAGTCAGTTTTGCAAGACTTGATGGATCGTTATGTGGTTCGAGTGGGAGTGGTTGAAAAGGAAGAAAGTGTGTTGATGTTGCAGTCTAATGATGGTAAAGAGGCTAGGAAGCCAATTGAAATATTGTACAATCCAAGACCAGCCCAAGTCAAGCCTCGGCCCGGTGGTTATTGAGATTCTGCTCCATTCCCATATGAGAGAAGACGATGCGGTGCCATGGAAATACAAAGACTCGCCTCGCCTCCGGTAGAGAGTTCTCCAAACACCTCTGTTTGTTACCAATATAAGCTGGGGCAAGTGGAATTACAAGGAGTGGTCGATATATGCCCCCGAAGTTCGTTCGGGGTGAATCATCCAAAGAAAGTCAAGACGTGGCTCGTAAGGGAAGGATAAAGAAAGCGAGAGCGCTCGAAAAAAGAAAGTGGCGAACAAGAAATTGATGAGTTCCTAAAAATTGTAAGGCAAAGTGACTATAAGGTGGTGGACGGATGAATCAAACCCAAAGAAAGATTTCAATGTTGTCATTATTGCTAAGTTCGAAGCGCATCGAATCGCCTGATGAAAGTAATCGAATGGGGCTCATGTTTCTCGAATATATTTCGTGGGCCAATTCGATGAAATAGTCGGGAATATTGTGGTCGCGAACCATGTGACTTTTGCGATGACGAGCTTCCCCTGAAGGAAAAGAAACACAACCAAGCCCTACACATCTCTCGTTAAATGTGGGGATTTCGTGCTAGCTCGTGTTACGATTGATAATGGTTCTTCTCTAAACGTGATGCCAAGGTCCTTTGTGAGCAAGTTGGATGTGGATTGCTCTTTCATGAAGCCTAGCTCGACATTGGTGAGGCGTTTGATGGATCAAAGAAAGAGGTAATAGGGGAGATGGAGTTCCCATTCGGATAGGTCTGAGACATTCTGTGTTAACTTTCAAATCATGGACATCTCCTCGTCAGACACAATTGTATGCGCTCGGAAGGCCATGGATTCATATGGCGGAGCCGTTCCTTCCTCTTTGCATCGAGAGAGTCAAGTTTGTGGTCGATGATAAAATTGTGGTAGTGTTCGGAGAGGAAGAGATGTTAGTTAACAAACCTTCTCCTTTCCGCTATGTGGAAGCGTACCAAGAGTCCTCGAAACTTCTTTTCAATCTCTCGAGATTGCCAATCTTTGTGTTTGGAGGGAGTGAGTTGCCGTCACTTTGTGATAAAGTTGTCGAAAGATGAAGAGATGGTTGCAAGGACCATGATGGGTCGGGGATACCGGCCCGGGACGTGGTTTGGGAAAAGTAGGACAAGGAATTCGCCTCTGTCGGTGAAAGAAAACAAGGGTCGTTATGGGTTGGGATACCACCCAGTGAATTTGAAAAGGAAGAAGTTGGTCAAGAGAGAAGAGGTGAATGGTTGGCTGCCGTGAGGCCAGGACCCACGGTCAAAGAGGATCCCCATCGGTGACATCCGTCGAGCTTCAAAAGTGCAGTGGGGTTACTAGACCCGCATCAAATTATCACCGCTCTTTGTTGAGGATGGTTTAGAGGATGAAGGGGCGATGCGGCTTAGTCCGTCGTTGCCTTGCTAAAGAAGAGCTCAAAATTGGGAAGCTGTCGACTTGCCCATCACTTTTAGTTCAAAGTAATGTTTGTAATGCAATCCTTTGGCTCTGCCCAAGGCCTCAGGATAGTTTGTTAGGGCATGCATGTTTTTATTTTCAATGACACCATCATCAATAAAAACGTTTGTTTTGAATTCCATCAATAAAATCTCTTTTCTTCATTTATCTTGTCTTTCTTTTCGCTTTATTTTGTCTGTTTCGCTTTTCATTCTACTTTCTGCTTCCACGAATGCGGATCAAAAGTAATTATCTCAAAAAAATAAAGGTGCAATGAATCCTATTATGACTTCGATCACCCAATTAACCAAATGAAGGGGTGTTGAGGAAGGTCGGGAAACTCCTCCGAATTGATGAGACTAATAGAGCGGGGAAGAAAAGATCATTCACCTCATGGAGAGTCGATTGAGATAATCAACTTGGAGTACAGTAAGAGGATAAAAGAGAGGTTAAGGTCGTGATCTTTGCAATGGAAGATAGTGAACGCAAAAGGCTAATCCAACTCTTGCATGATTACGCTGATGTCTTTGCGTGGTCATACAAAGATATGCCAGGGCTAGATACCGACATTGTTGAACACAGGTTGCCAGTGAAGCCAGGGTGTCCACCGGTCAAACAGAAATTGAGAAGAATGAAACCGGAGATGTCATTGAAAATCAGGGACGAGGTAAAAAAGCAGTTTGATGCGGGGTTTCTAGTAGTGGCCAAGTATCCACAATGGGTAGCGAATATCGTCCCTGTTCCGAAAAAAGATGGCAAGGTCAGGATGTGTGTCGATTACAGGGATCTGAACAGAGCTAGTCCCAAAGATGACTTCCCTTTGCCCCATATTGATATTCTGGTAGACAGTACAGCCCAACATTCTCTATTCTCCTTCATGGATGGATATTAGTGGTACAATCGAGATAAAAATGGCTCCGTAAGATATGGAGAAAACCACCTTCATAACTCTCTGGGGAACGTTCTGCTACAAAGTGATGCCTTTTGGACTCAAGAATGCTGGTGCGACTTATCAGAGGGCAATGGTAACATTATTCCACGACATGATGCACAAGGAAATTGAGGTATATGTAGATGATATGATTGCAAAATCCAAGACTGATGAGGGGCACATTGTTAATCTGCAAAAACTCTTCGAACGTCTACGGAAGTTCAAGCTCAGGCTAAACCCAGCGAAATGCACCTTCGGTGTGAGATCCGGAAAGTTCTTTGGGGTTTATGGTCACCGTAGCGAGAAAGGGAGAGGTCGATCCAGATAAAGTCAAAGCCATCGTTGAAATGCCAAAGACCAAAGATGAAAAAGAGGTTCGTGGTTTCCTTGGGAGACTGAACTACATCTCAAGGTTCATATCCCAATTGACCGACACTTGTGAGCCTCTCTTTAAGTTGTTGTGCAAGAACCAAAAACTAGAGTGGAGCGATGATTGCCAAAGAGCCTTTGAGAAGATTAAAGATTATCTGCAGAATCCACCAATCTCGATGCCGCGGTGTCAGGAAGACCACTTATCCTGCACTCTAATCGTGTTGGACAATTCGATGGGATGTGTCTTTGGGCGACATGATGAATCGGGAAAGAAAGAGCATGCCATATACTACTTGAGTAAAAAGTTCACCGATTGTGAGACGAGATATTCAATGCCGGAAAAGACTTGTTGTGCTTTAGCATGGGGCGCTCATCGTTTAAGGCGGTACATGCCGAGTCATACAACCTGGTTGGTATCTAAAATGGATCCAATCAAGTACATTTTTGAAAAGCCAAAGACTCACGGGACGGATCGCTTCGTTGGCGGATGTTATTATCGAGTATGATATCTCGTATGTCACGCAGAAAGCGATCAAGGCGGTGCACTTGCCGAAAGTACTTAGCATGTCACCGATCCCAGACTACCAACCAATGCGGCATGATTTTCCTGATGAAGATATCATGGCACTGTTCGACGAGGGGAAGTCCCAAGAAAATGAAAGGTGGAGAATGATATTCGACGGTGCGTCAAATGTATGGGGGCATGGGGCAGGCGCTGTGTTGATATCTCCTGACAACCGCTTCATTCCTGTCACTGCAAGACTAAGCTTCTATGTCACAAACAACATAGCAGAGTATGAAGCGTGCATTTTGGGTATTCAAGCAGCCCTAGAATGGAAAGTTAAAAGGCTAGATGTGTATGGGGATTCAGCCTTGGTTATTCATCAAGTGAGAGGCAATTGGGAGACCAGAGATCCCAAACTGATTCCTTATTGCGATTATGTGCAAGAGTTGATGGAGTCTTTCGACGAGATCACCTTCGAGCATATCCCTCGAGACGAAAACCAGTTGGCCGATGCATTGGCAACACTGTCTTCCATGTTCAATGTTAGTTGTGACAAGAGCTTGACCAATATCAGAATTCAGCACCGGAGCCTGCCTGCGCATCACTACTGCACAGCAATAGATGAAGAGCCTGACGAGAAACCTTGGTATCATGACATCAAGCAATACATCATCAGCAGAGAATACCCTCCCGGGGCATCTGAGAATGACAAAAAAACTCTTCGAAGGCTGTCGAGGAATTTCTTTCTGAGTGGTGAGGTCCTTTACAAGAGAAATTATGACATGGTTCTCTTGAGGTGTGTTGCGAAAGAAGAAGCCGAAAAGATCATGAGAGATGTGCACGAAGGTTCGTTTGGTACCCACTCAAGTGGACACACCATGGCTAGAAAGATTTTGAGAGCCGGCTATTACTGGTTGCAAATGGAGTCGATTGCTCTACGATTTTGTGAGAAAGTGCCACAAGTGCGGATCTATCGCCGATCACATTCATGTACCGCCTGCTAAATTGAATGTCTTGACCGCGTCTTGGCCGTTCTCAATGTGGGGCATGGACGTCATAGGACCAATTGAACCCAAAGCATCAAATGGGCATCGTTTCATCCTGGTCGCCATTGACTATTTCACAAAGTGGGTTGAAGCTGCCTCATATTCAAGTATAACCGATTCGATGGTTGCTAAGTTTGTCAAGAAAGATCCGATTTGCCGCTATGGTCTTCCCAACAAGATCATCACCGATAATGGCAGCAACTTGAATGAGAATGATGATGAAGGACACAGGCGCCGAGTTCAAGATTGACATCACAATTCATCCGTCGCATCGCCCCAAGATGAATGGGGCGGTTGAAGCGCCAACAAGAATATCAAGAAAATAGTACGAGAAAATGGTGGTAACCTACAAGGATTGGCATGAAATGCTTCCTTTTGCCTTGCATGGCTATCGTACCTCTAATGCATTACATCGACCTAGGGCAACCCCTTTCTCTCCGTATATGGGTCGAAGAAGCGGTGCTTCCCATTGAGGTTGAAATACCCTCCTGCGGGTATTAATGGAAACCAAGTTGGAAGAAAGCGAGTGGAGTGCAGCTCGTCTGGATCAGCTAAATCTCATTGAGGAGAAAAGAATTGCAGCCTTGTGTCATGGGCAACTGTATCAGCAGAGGATGAAAACTGCCTTTGACAAGAAGGTTCGTCCCCGAGAGTTCAATGAGGGAGATCTAGTACTCAAGAAGATTCTGCCTATTCGGAGGATCCCCAGTGGGAAGTGGACGCCCACCTATGACTGGACCGCACGTGGTCAAGAAGGCCTTTTCCGGAGGAGCGCTGATACTCACAAATATGGATGGCGAAGATCTGAGGAACCCAGTTAATTCTGATCAGGTGAAGAAGTATTATGCCTGAAAGAAATAGACAAAAAGAGAAAGATAAGCCAAGTAAAAATAGCTCGCTAGGTTGAAAACCCGAAAGGGCGACCTAGGCAAAATCAGAGCGACCCGGTGGATTGAAAACCCGCAAAGGGCGATCCAGGCAAAAATTAGGGTCAGAAAACTTGGGCATGAAAAGTAAGAAAAGGCATACAACTTCCCCGAAGGTTTGGATGAAGGGGTGATCAAGGTTAAGGACATAAATGGTTGGCCTGTCCCACAGAGATGGACAGTCAGAAATTAGCTCTTCTCTTTTTTGTGTCTTTTTGTAGCTTAAACTTTCAAATGTATTGAACAGTCGGCGTAACTTTCTGTACGACCGGTTTTCACATCAATAAAGTTCACTCTTTCTCATATCTGTTTGTTTTTCTATTTCTCTGCTTTTCTGCTCAAATAAACGTTTTATGATGAAGGTGACATTGAGCTGTAAAACATGTGCATAAATCATAAAGCATCACAATCATTGCGGAATTTCTAAAAGTCATGGAAAGGAAACAACTTTTCAAAGTAAATTAAGTTCGCAGGAAAACAATTATGCTCATAATCATCCTCAAATGGCAAAATTACAAAGCAAATCTGCATTTGGCTCATACGCCGCCACAATCTTAATCAGTTCCACAGTTGCGTCACGGGTTGGTCGAACCAGCAAAAGAAAAAGTCAAAAGAGCAAAAGAGCAAATGAAAAAAGCAGATGATCAAAAAAAAAAAAAAAAAAAAAAACTGATCAAGGAAAAATCAAATCAAAAGGAAAACCTCAAGAGTGTTCCACCACATGCATCATCACACCAAAATCGTAGCATTGCATGCACTCGCATAACATGCTCCTGCATAACATGTCGTTGCATAACATGCACCCATGCTCCATGCATCATTCCTTGCATCACGGACGTATGCAGTACTTCAATCTGATCGCGGCAAAGATTGGCCATTTCAATCATTCAGCAGGATTCGTGAATCCCTTCAGGACCCAAGTGTCCCTTCAAAAAGCAGACTTCACCTCGTATTCGAGCTGCGAGTAAGTCCTTCGACCCCATTGGGTCCAGTCGAAAAGGATAGCCGTGTCGGCCTAAGACATGGCGCAATCCTAGGGAAGTATCGAGATCTAGACTTGATATTGTCCCCCCCGGTCGCTCTTGAAGATCACCATGCCCAAGTGCAAACTCGGATCGTTCGCGGTTCGTTAGAAGGCTTTAGGCGACCTCGATGATCGGCCATCGAGGGCGGTACCTTCTTTCTTTGCTTTCTTTATCGCTTTCTTATCGCTTTATTTCCTGCTTTTCTTTGCATGAGGGCTAGCGCCAATTCATTTTCTGTTTCTTTGGCTTCGGAGGTTGGCACCAATTTATCTCCGCTTTTGCCGGCTACCACAGAAATGGTACTTTCTTCACTACTTTCTTTATCGTTTTCGCCAGCTTACTGAGGGCTGGTACCAAGCTTATTTTCCGCTGTTGTTGGCCGAAGGCTGGCACCCATTCAAAAATTTGGATTTCCCCAAGCGGACAAAATCGGTATAATTTCTGAATTCTTTATTTCTATTTTATCTTCGAAATATGTCTCGGCCAATTCATATTTCTTGATAAAATCCAAATAAAGAGGGGCAGCTGTAATACCCCAATTTTGTCCGACTAGTTTATAAAAAAAAAAAGAGAACAAAAAATATATTTTGTGTAAACACCCAATTTTAATGGGTATTTTTCTCGTTTTCAAAAAAACTCAAAAATATGTTTCGTCGTGCTCATATGTTATTTCTAATCGCTTATGTGCGATAGTTTTAACGATCTTGCAGTGTCTGTTTCTTGTTGTTGCGCGTGTTATTCTTAATTGGATACACGTGTTTATCGATTATGCGTATCATAGCGTTTTTTTTTATTGGTTGAACTTTTATTTATTATTAGCATTATCAAAAAGGGACACAACAAAAATAAATCCAATTACTTGTTCTATCTAAATCATTCAGCTTTTTTTATAATAATAATATACAAATATACATCCTTTTTTTCTCTAATTGCAAATGAAATAAAATAAAAAAATATTTGGGGCTAGCTAGTAGTGGTGGAACGCAAAGAACAAAGACAAGCAAGACAAGGAGAAAGAGCCAAATTTGTTGCAGCAAGGCCTAAGCTTCAAAGCTCCAAATAGAAGGTCTCTCCTTCCTTTGTAACTTTTTCCTGCACACATACACAAATGGGGAAGAAATTAAGCAGCTGAATAGAGTCAAACAAGTCTATTTTTGGGATACAACAGAGCTTGGGGAGAGGAAGTTTTCTGAAAAAAGGCTTTAAACACCAAAACATGAAACATGATGAAAAATACAAGCTCAGATGCAGAGGCAAAATTGACTGCACAGTACATTAATCTATACAACTCTGCCTACATATGAAGCTGGAAGCAGATATCAAAGGGAGAAAAAAAAAAGCATAAGACAGAGACATTAAACACACGCATACAGCAGAGGGGGATTCAAAAAAAAACTCTTCACAGTTCCACTCTTTTTCATACTCTACACACTTCATAATCATCCTCAACAACAACCACCAAACACCATAACACCACCACTTCAATCCATTTTATGAACCCAAACTCAGAACAAGAGGAAGAGGAAAGGAACAAAGAAACATAAAACATAGTAAACTAAACAAACAAAGACAAAAAAACACGCAGATCTGAAGTAAGAGGGGAAAAATAGGTTTCTCACCGTCCGCCGACGCGTCTCCGGTGAACCACCGCCGCCGCGCGCGCCTCCTCATATAGCGCTCTCTCTCTCTCCCTGGACCTCGGTCATCCTCTTCACCAACACCAACGCCCACGGCCACCCACCACGTAACCCAAACCACCGTCTCTCTCGTCTGTCGTCGACCTCCATCGTCGTTCGCTCTCTCTCTCTCTCTCTCTCTCTCTCTCTCTCTCTCTCTCTCTCTTCCTTCCTCTCACGATCGGTTCCTCTCTCCCAAAATGGTTAGAAGCGGGCACTGAAAAGGGAAAGGATTTAGGTTTTGCTTGTTTTGACATGTGGCATGGGTGGGCATCTCTATGGGCCTCCGTTTTTTTAAGTTTTTTTACATCAGATTGCTAATGACACCCCATTATTACTAACCAGAAACCCCACGCTTTTTTTTAAAAATGCTAATCACACTCCCTTTATCTCGCACAGCACTCCATCCTTCTTGCTTTTATTTGTTTATTTCTTTTAGTTTTATTATTACTTATTGTTATTACTATTATAATTGTTACTATTTACCTCATGTTGTCATCTAATAGCATCTATTCTTGCTTATCATTTGTTATCACTATTATAATGGTTTGTTTAATTTTTAAACTAGGAATAAACACTTAAGTTCTAAGTGTAGCTACTTAAATCAACTTTTACTCACATCATGTTCAATATTCATTTTCAAAATAGTCACTCCAAGTTAACTCGCGAACACTCGAACCTAAAACAAAACCAATTATCATTAATGACCACTCGCGCCGTTGCCGTTTGGTTGTTAATGATAATTTCATTTTCAAAAGAGTTAGTAGCATGACCACTCTAAACCGTTGTTGTTTGGTCATCGCGAACGCTCAATCCAATTGCGAATTCCTTTTCAAGTTATCCCGACGTTCTTCCAAATCGGACCAACGAAAACACTTTTCAAAAACAAATCTTTTCAAATATCAAAATCAAAACTAATTACCACTAATGATCACTCGCGCGTTGCCGTTTGATTGTGGGTAGTAATTTCATTCCGTGGGAGCTAGTAGTGTGGCCACTCTAAACCGTTGTTGTTTGGTCTTCACAAACGCTCCCCTTCAATTGCGAAAACCTTTTCAATGCTTAAAATAAAAACTGGTTGTCATCAATAGTCACTCGCGCCGTTGCCGTTTGATTGTTAGTGACGATCCCATTTTCAAAAAGAGTTAGTAGCGTGGCCACTCTAAACCGTTGTTGTTTGGTCATCGCGAACGCTCAACCCCTTTTCGAAAAACTCTAAAAAGATTAAAAAACAAAAACCTTTTCAGGACACAAGAACTACGTAGCTTTGAATTCTCCATCGCACTAGGAGATACGTAGGAGCGAGAGGCCAACTCTCGTCAAGCGCCCAAAATAAAAATTTTCATTAAGTCTTTTCATTCCTTTTTCAATAAAGAAGCAAATTTAAGAATTTTCCAAATCGACACTTAAAACACACACGTTTAATTAAAGGTTCCTTTCGATAGAAAGGAGATGTGGGGTGCTAATACCTTCCCATGCCTAACCGAACCCCGAACCCAAATTTTCCGGTTTCTAAAAGGCCATTCGCTTTCCAAAAAGGTTTTCTTCAATATTTTCCTTATAAAAAATATTGGTGGCGACTTCATTGTTTTTTTAAAAAGTTGTAAACGAAGAAAGATCCCCTCAGGGATTTTTCGGGTGCAACACATGTATATTAAAAAAAATATTGATGTGCAAACCAGAATACCTCAGCTGGCAACCCAAGTAACAAATAGTACGTGAACAACAAACAAATTGCCAATTCAACAAGAGGGAATTTTATGTACAATGCAAACTACAAACTATAATATGGCAAACTTGCATGGAATATGTCGTCCCCATAGAGGCACTAATCCCTTGTATAACTGAAGTCATAATAAATTTCAATAATCACATCCTAATTCGTAGCATAGACAATCTAGCAAGCAGTTTAGGAGTTATCAATATTAAAATGAATGAGTTAGATGATCTCATCCATAAGAGTAAAAAGGGTGTACAATCCTATATAAACTTGCATTGTCTCTACACCCACAGGGGTTTAATATGAAACAATTCATTTCCACGATCTTTCAAGTCCAATATACCAAACAAATGAGCAAATACATACCGTCTTCCAATTCTCAACAACTGACAAATACCTCCTTACATATTGAACAAAGAGACTCCTGAAAAAAACATCAACCGTGCTAAGCGCCAACTTGAATAACAATCAATTGAGGTGGCTTTACATCACTAACAAACACTAATGAGACCATGACAATCATGCAAGCACACAGACAAACGAAAAATAAATTAAGCGCAAAAACTAAAACTAAAGTGATGCAGAGAGCAGAGAAAAGGAAATAATTGATTGCCAGTTTACTCTTATAGTTTCAAAAAAAGAAAAAAAAATTGTCATCTTCTAGCTATGCATAATATTTTAGGTATCAATTTAGGCATCAATGTTAAACGTTCTTTAAATATATATATATGAAGTATTGATTAGCTTAATAAGGAAATAGAAGCAGGTGACATCAAAAATGATACAGTGAGCTTGAACATTGACCAATATGACAATAGTGCTTGTGTATGTAAAATCAAGATACCAAGATAATCTATTTCAAATTGAAAAAGAAAGCCACAAGGAGTTAAGGACGAACAATAGAATGAAACGCGTTTTATTTTGGATGATGGCTCAGAATCTAATAAATATGTATTACTATACCCAACCACCCCGAGAAAATAAAAGGACTTTTCATGAGAAAATGCTCTAAGGACCATATCCTATCCTATAAATCTACAATTGTTTATCCAATCCTATAAATCTACATCACCATTTTATTGAACAAAATGGCAAGACATACACGATGAAGAAAATATATTGAATATGCCAATTGAAAGGAACCACATACCAGTCATAGTCATTTTTATTATTTTCTCGAATTGAGAAAGTCATCAACACCGATCTTTTCGCATACGAGGAGTAGCCGGCGTGAGACGATGAAATGTTATATAAAGGAGAAGTGCTCGAATTTGACTCGCAACCATGAAAGATACAATGTGACAAATATAAATCCCACATATAAAACCCCAAAATTCATAAACTTCACTATCCAAAGAACACATTCGTTTTGAAGCTCTTCATTCACTTCTTAAACTCTCAAACCACATAGAAAGTTCACAAACACAAATTCACACGCTAATCCCGATCCAACTAAACACAATAAACAAGCAAATCCTCAAAAACCTCAACACACTCTAAAAATAGAAAGTTTGGAGAAGAAAAAACTATACCCAAAGATGCATCGAACTCCTCGTAAGTATGAAACAGTAAGATCATTCCGCTCTTTCTCACGCTTCTTCATCTCGAGAAATAACACGAGCTCCTCATCCTTCTCTGTCGTGGCGAAGCCCTCAAACCCCCAAATTGTTGCTCCCTCGCTTCTTCAACGCAACTTGCATTTGCGAATCCGGACTCAAGCTACGATTCATAAAATTTAAACGACCCGAACCCTAAATCCTTCAAAGCCTCAACCAGAAAGCTCAACTTGACTTCTCACTCACCTCACGGGTTCAATAACCGTACCGAAAGCTCTCCAATAGAAGAAAGAGTTGAATCTAAGCTAAAGAAACAAAACGCTAGTAGCTAGAACGAAACGACATTGTCACAAACGAAAAAAAGAAAGAAATGAAAAGTGGTACAGAAAGTCACAACATAGATGGCTTACGAGAAACAGAGAGCGGAGGTGCCTCGTTGATTTTGAAGAACTAGGTTTTGATTCTTCAATCGGTGGCGGAGGCACCAGAGTTGAGGATCTGGTTGAGTGGTAGGGTTTTGGTTGAAATATCGTAAATGAAGGAAGTGATGGTTCATATTGTTACGGCGAGAGGAATCTGATGAGCGTTTTCACTTCTTTTTCTTTAGTATATTAGCGTTTTCTATAACGGTTATAGTATAAACCCGATATGAAAGACGTAAATTAGTGTTTTCTATATCGGTTTGAGAGGCAACAGATATAAATATTGTAAAAATAATTACAAAACTGCCACCGCGTCATTTTTAATATCAGGTCATTTTTAACCGATATGAATTGCTGATATAAAATGCATTTTTTCCACTAGTGATGTAGTAGAAAGAATATATGAAGTTATTATTTTATATCAATTTTTTGAACAAAAATTACCTTTATAGGTGTCAATAAAACTATAAAATAAAAAGAAACTAAGACTTAATATTCTCTACCCTTGCATCTTTTCATCTCCATTTATTTTTGAACCTTAAAGTAGCTAAAGTGAATAATAGTAAGACAAAAAGGCAAACACAGAGAGAAATAAAAGGAACGTTACAATATTTTAATGGTAAAAATGAAGGTTACATTTATCATTTAATTAAGGAATTACTATATAAACAGTAAAATCTTGAACATTGTTGTCAATTGGAATCATTAGCACATTGTGGTATGTCTTTCCATAGGCAACAAGTGTCACAAAGGGTGGTCTACATGCATGCGTAGAATTGATAAGGAAATGATGCATGGAAAGAAATTGGTGCATTGATTATCGACAAGAGAGAGTTAGAGGTTTTGGAAAACATAGGGGTATCCATGAAATTGGAGATTAGAGTCATTACATGTAGTAGTTTGAAGCTTCATTAGTAATTGGGGGAATGAAGTTGTTGGATATTTCATTAAAAGGAAAACAGTATGATAAATCCGTGAATAAAAAGGTATCTCATTTGTAAATGTCATATATGTTGTTTAATAGATATTTGTAATCTATTTGGATGCTAGGAAATGATAGAAAATAAGTGAAAAATTTAGGCTATAATTTTGAGGTTGTCACTCATGTAATTTGGTTGTTGTTTGTAAGAAGGATATTGATGTAACTTAGTTTATAGGATGTTCAACCATTTCATTGGCTCTCTTCCTATCTTTTATTTAGCCTAGAAGTTTGTTCATTTGGGTTAATTTAAGATTCAACCTACTATTTTACCATGTGTTAAAAGGTTAGAGTGTTCTGCTTTAAATAGTGACGACATAAATAAGATTCAATTGATTTTTAATTTTTTTAAACATAAAATTAAGTAAATTTATTTAATAAATAGGCTACAATTTTGTGTCAATTTTTAATTATAGAAAATAAATTCTAATTCATCAACTTTTACTAATACCTCTTCTAATAAAATTTTAATTCCAAGTTATTAGTCTCAATGAGTAAAAATATATTGTTTTTATTTTTGATAGTATCGGTGTTAATTAAACTTATGATAGTGTGGGGTAATTTAAATTATTGACACAAGTGTAATCAATAAACTAGAAATAGTGAGTTTGTCCATTGAAATTACATAACTACTGACAATAAATTATTATTTTTGTTCCGTTTGAGAGTAGTTTATTGAGAGTAAAACTATGTTGTTCCAGAGTAGTTTATTGAGAATAAAACTATGTTTAGTTTTTTTTATACAACTATCGATGAAGCTTTTTAAAATGGGTTGTAAACTGCAAATATAAAAAAAAACAGCTTATCATGTTTAGGCCCAAAAACTAAAAAGTTGGTTTTAAAAGATGTAATGTATTGAATAGTTTATTGAGTTTTAAACTAAGCTTAGTTTTTTCAACAACTTTTTTATGAAGATCTTTAATGAGTTGTCAACAGAAAATATAAAACTTTTTTTTAAGATTTTTTTTTTGTGTGTAACTAAAAAAACTGAATATTTTGTCCTAAGATATTTTATGCATTGAAGTTAATTTTATGAAAGATAGTCTTCATAGTTTCATTTAAATAAAGTAATATTTTCTTTAAGAAATTGAATCATTTGTGTTTATATTCTGTTAAGTGAAGGTCTATTTTTTTTGACACATATTGGTTTGTTAATATTGTGTAATATTTTGCATTCATATTATGCTTGCTTTTTAATTTTTTTATAAACCTTTATTTAAATGAAAGCATATATCCTCCTTTGAAAATATAAAATAGTTGTTTTTAATATATATTTGTACTAATTTCCCTCAAAAAAAAGTTGGGTAATTTTTTTGAATAATATAAATAAACAATTAATTAGATTATATAACTATGCCAAAATTATACCCATGTTGCTCTAAATTAGATAACGTAAGTATTTCTCAATTTGGTATATTGCATGAGAGAAGCGGTTAATAATTCATTGTAATTCTAAAACCTTAGTATGAAAATGATGAATAATCTGAGTTCCTTAAATTTCTATTTGCTTCTACTAATATCATTACAATAGTTATAGACTTTAGTCCTTATAATAGTTCTTAACATCGTGTAGTACTAAACTAAATTATATTAAATTAAATTTTTATTTTTATATATGTAGGTTAATTTGTAAATTGCTATCTTAATAAATTATGTTGAAAATTGTTAATATTTTCTTTCTAATTATATATATATATATATATATATATATATATATATATATATATAAAATAATTACATCTTTACATTCCTCTAAAAAAGTATTTGAATAAATCTGTGCATCGCATGGGGTTATCCCCTAGTATGATATTATAAGAGGTGAGTGTGCTTGGATTTGAGATTCAAACCAATAGAGTGGATATGTGTTTCATAAATAACTAGCAGTATACCCGTGCATACGCACGGGGTGTTGTTTTTATTAATAGACTTAAACATAATTTAATTAGTATGAACATTACTCCGTGAAAATCAAGACTAATTTAAAGTAGATAAACAAAAAGTTTCAAATAGTAATTGAGTTAGTTCGAATTTTCCGTAGATATTAGAAAACAAAATTGTATTAAAGTTTCAAATTTTCCAAATTGTAATATTCCCGTAGAGACAATATAAAACTTATCGATAGAGAAAAATGGAATATTAAAGAAGAAGACATGTCAATAAAATTAAAGTAGATGTATTGTGAAGTTCCATAACTTTAGAACATTTTCTTCAATTGACATTTTTAATCGTTACGTAATTACGAATCATGTAGTAATAATGCAACGCAAGGGCGAATAACACGAAATTTATTTTATCAGTAATAAAATTATACCAACATGTAACATTTTCCCGTTGTAACTCAAAAGTGGACTAATAAAATTAGAAATTTGAAGAGAGTGAGAGCGGGGATAGAGGGGAGAGAGATAGAGAGAAAATTGAGAAAGATGGGAGTGAGAGAGAAAATAGAAAAATGTGTTTTAAATGTGAAATAAAAAGTTAAGAGATGATGTGCAAAAGTGAGACCCACAAAATATAAAAAGTGAGATTAAATAATTGGGAATTGACATATTTGTCCTCAAAAAATTGGTTTTAGATAAGAGTAATTTGGTATTTTTTGTAGTGGTTGTTTTAATTAAAGATATAGTTGATAGTTGATTAAAGATATAGTTGATGATCGTTGATTGATTATTAAGGTTAAATAGGAGAAAGAAAAATAGAGATATTAGTATTGGTTATTTTGGTTAAAAAGATTATAAATTGATTAAAGTTATAGTTCATAGTTGATAGTTGAAGAGAAAAGAGAAAAATGAGTTTTAAATATGAGATTAAAAAATTAAGAGATGATGTGATAAAGTGTGACCCACAAAAAATAAAAAATGAAATAGAATGATTAGAAATGACATATTTGTCCTCAAAAAGTGAGTTTTAAAGAAGGATAAATAGGTAATTTTGGTAGTGATTGTTTTGTATAAAGTTATAGTTAATACCAACATGTAACATTTTCCCGTTGTAACTCAAAAGTGGACTAATAAAATTAGAAATTTGAAGAGAGTGAGAGCGGGGATAGAGGGGAGAGAGATAGAGAGAAAATTGAGAAAGATGGGAGTGAGAGAGGAAATAGAAAAATGTGTTTTAAATTTGAAATAAAAAGTTAAGAGATGATGTGCAAAAGTGAGACCCACAAAATATAAAAAGTGAGATTAAATAATTGGGAATTGACATATTTGTCCTCAAAAAATTGGTTTTAGATAAGAGTAATTTGGTATTTTTTGTAGTGGTTGTTTTAATTAAAGATATAGTTGATAGTTGATTAAAGATATAGTTGATGATCGTTGATTGATTATTAAGGTTAAATAGGAGAAAGAAAAATAGAGATATTAGTATTGGTTATTTTGGTTAAAAAGATTATAAATTGATTAAAGTTATAGTTCATAGTTGATAGTTGAAGAGAAAAAGAGAAAAATGAGTTTTAAATATGAGATTAAAAAATTAAGAGATGATGTGAGAAAGTGTGACCCACAAAAAATAAAAAATGAAATAGAATGATTAGAAATGACATATTTGTCCTCAAAAAGTGAGTTTTAAAGAAGGATAAATAGGTAATTTTGGTAGTGATTGTTTTGTATAAAGTTATAGTTAATACCAACATGTAACATTTTCCCGTTGTAACTCAAAAGTGGACTAATAAAATTAGAAATTTAAAGAGAGTGAGAGGGGGGATAGAGGGGAGAGAGATAGACAGAAAATTGAGAAAGATGGAAGTGAGAGAGGAAATAGAAAAATGTGTTTTAAATGTGAAATAAAAAGTTAAGAGATGATGTGCAAAAGTGAGACCCACAAAATATAAAAAGTGAGATTAAATAATTGGGAATTGACATATTTGTCCTCAAAAAATTGGTTTTAGATAAGAGTAATTTGGTATTTTTTGTTCCGTCAAAAAAAAATTTGGTATTTTTTGTAGTGGTTGTTTCAATTAAAGATATAGTTGATAGTTGATTAAGGATATAGTTGATGATCGTTGATTGATTATTAAGGTTAAATAGGAGAAAGAAAAATAGAGATATTAGTATTGGTTATTTTGGTTAAAAAGATTATAAATTGATTAAAGTTATAGTTCATAGTTGATAGTTGAAGATAAAAGAGAAAAATGAGTTTTAAATATGAGATTAAAAAATTAAGAGATGTGTGAGAAAGTGTGACCCACAAAAAATAAAAAATGAAATAGAATGATTAGAAATGACATATTTGTCCTCAAAAAGTGAGTTTTAAAGAAGGATAAATAGGTAATTTTAGTAGTGATTATTTTGTATAAAGTTATAGTTAATAGTTGATCGATGACGGGTGTGTATTCCACTTTACTAAGGTATAATGAGACAATTAAGATTATGGTTCAACACGACTATCACCCATTAAATGCTTCCCTCTCCACTCCACCCTCTTCTCACCCAAACATAAAATCACCTAACTCAGCATAGCATTGAAGCACAATAAAAATCATTGTGATTTCTCTACTCACTTAACTCTCAAAACAACTCACCTAACTCAGCTTTATGCAGAAACTTTGTTCCCAAATTTCAACCTTCACAGTCATCTGAAAAGTGCTGCTTAAAATACTTTAAATCATTGTAAAAAAAAGAATTGAGACAGAAACAAGGAGTAAAATTGAACTGGGTTGCTGAAATGAAGAGTAAAATCAAATTAGCTTGCAGAAAATGGAGAGGAATACCTGACTTGCGAGCTTATACCATAAGATAAGCCCACATAATCTCAAAAGAAGTTGTTCCAAACAGCCCCTAAATCTACAAACTAAAAAATAGTAAAAATAACGCGAAAGTGACAACGCGAGCAAAACGACAAATTTAACACTAAAATTCGAAAATACACCAAAAAACGATTATTTTTGTGATTTCTCAAAAAAAGTGAAAAATACCGATAAAAATTGAGTGTTCACATGAGGCTTTAAGATATTGTTCTCCATTAAGGGTCTAGCTGAACTTGGATCATTGAAACTCTTGAGACTTCCTAGTGGTCGATTTGAGTCTACATGTTGCCGCGCTAGCTTTCTCTCGATCATAAGCTGTGATTCAAGTTCCTTGACCTTCAAAAGTGAACACATACAAAGTTGAGAGATTCAAAATTAAAGGAAGACTATTTTTAAGGAGAAATTTGTGCTTTGATATGATACCTTGTCTTGAAGACTTTTGTTTTTATTGTCTCTTTCCTTCATCTTGGACTCTAATCCCTGGACTGTTTCCTCCATCTTCTTGATTTGAAAATCCTTCAACTTCAGCTCTTGTTTAGTTTTCTCAGCCTAAAAAACAATAGTAAACAAATTTACAGTAACAAACAAACTGAAAATGAAATAAACTATAGGAGTTAATGCAAGAGGATTACAATAATCATACCATTTGTTTGTGTTTCAGAAGTTCAATAGTGTCCCACTGCTTCTTTGGAGGCCGCAATTCTATTCCCCTTACTCTACTAGCAAAGTTCAGAGAGCAAATCGTCTCGCTCAAATCGCTCTTATTAGGACTTATTTGTACAAACATGAGTGAATTTGAATCTCCTCCTAGGAAAATAACATTGTTCATCAAAATTTATAGTCATATTTGCGCAGACATAAGAAAATAAAATAGAACTCAAGCACACATGGTTTCTTTAAACAACATGGAGATATAAGTACCTAATGAGTCTTGCAACAAGTGTGTAAGCTTAGAGTTCCTGCATCATGAAGAACAATAGAAACTTCAATACTAACAAAATTGAACAAAAAGGTGATGGTTGGTAAAACAAGGGCTATTATAATAACCTGAAAGGGACGTGTGAACTTTTAGTAGCAAGAGCTGATATGACATCACCAAGTGCAGAGAGAGACCTATTAATATTTTGCGTTTCCTTCAATCTATCACCTTGAACTTCTGTCTTTGCAACTCTTTCACTGCCTGCTAAGTCCACTAGCCATAACTTGCTTCTAGTGTGTTCTCCATTCAACAAATTTTCACCCTTAACCATGACACAGTGAATGCTGCAAAGAGAAAAAAAACATCACAACATAAGCAATGATTCTCCAACCATCATATTCAAATACTTATAAAAAATGTCGAAGCTGACCAATGAGATCGGCTACTATGCTCATTCGCATTGGTTGAGCTTACAGCCCTTGCATTGCTACCAGTTTGTAGGACTTCCCACACTTCAGTCATGTTGTGCCTCAACCAACCATGGAATGTGCATTCCTTCACCAGCTTGTCTTATTTCCAGCCTACAATTAACCACATTTAGTTTCTATTTTTAATTAAGAACCTATGAAGCACAGACACGGGCAGCGGAAAACTTAAAGTAACTGTAGTTTCGGTGTCAGACACAATACATGTTGGACCTCGGACACGTCTTCACCCGGAAGTGATGGTGCTACAGAGCTAAAAACTGCTAGAATAAGCTAAGCTAAAGCATAGTTTTCCTTAAATTTTCTTCCCTGTGTTCAATTGAAAGTGCTGTGAGGTTGAAAATAGCAGAAAATAACAAACTAGTTTGTTAGTCTACCTTCTTGCAGCCATTCCTGGATGATTTCCTGCAACAAGCAAATCTCTTATTTGCTCATTGTAGACTTCCAAGACACTAACAGAGATATCATAATGAACGAGAGTTTGCCTTTCCTTGATTATGTCGAACATTTTCTCAAGAGTCCTGAAATTAACTCCGCGAGCGTTTTCTTTGCCCTCCATTGTAAAGTTTTTCCAGTCCCAGTCTATCCATATGCAAAAATGCAGACATTGTACCCATCTAGAACTGAGGTTGCAAATGGTGCAGTGTCTTCGAATATATTGGCTATAAAGAAAACAACACAAATCTGCAAATGAGCATTTATCTTCAATTCACAACCATCTTAACATCAAAACTTTAATTACCTTATTCAGCTTGGGGACTAAAAACAGCATCAAACTTAAAAGTCTTTCTTGGAGCTCCATTTGACATTACAGTAAGCTCACCATCTTTAGCAGAATCAAAATCTAAGGCCATTGAGGCTCCTGATTTTATCTCTTCAGCATTGAGAGGCCTACACCTACAAAAGACCCTTATGTTTCCTGCAAAGAAGAATAGTCGGTGAACCATCCATCCTACATATTATGTCCCATCCAAGTCTAACAAAACAAGAACAAGTAAACAGCTTACCTCTCAACGCCAATACCTTATTGTAAAGATCTTTTCGCTCTTTCGCCCCTTCAATATATTTGGACTTGAGATCTTCATGTGACTCTAGTTGTTCATTCACTATAAAAAGAGGAAAAAAGTTTATGTATATATTCAAAAAGACTGAGATTCATATTTCAACAATATCTACTTACTTTTAGATTTGATGATAAGCCCCAGTTTACTTATATCTGCTCCATATGTCTTGTATGCATCTGCCTCCTCTAACAGCTTGTATGGAATCCATCTCTAGAAATCGAACTCGGGTACTAGCCAAGTTCGTCTTTTAGATGGAATGCATTAATCATTCGCACTCAACCTTGAGATTTTATGTTAATGATACAGGAGGAAATGGACATGACTGTTGACTCAGCAGATGTACAGCTAGACAACAAGTTTGTGAGTGATTCTAGAGGTGAACATGGATTCTCTGCAGCTGCAGAGCCAACTTCCCTCTCTCTAGATCCAACGGCTCTACAGATGGCTACACCATACAAAAGCTGTAGAGGATCTGAACTCAACGGGAGGCAAGGAAGGGATGATGAGTCACAGGAAACGTGTGACTAGCTCGAGGCTCAACGGCTTTGTACGAGTTGTATAAGTGAGAGAATAGTGAAATAGGGGCAGACATTTGAATGGTAATGTAATTGATTCCCTCTCTCATTGCACCTCCCTCTCTATCTTGTCCCTTTCCCTGCTATTTCTTATTCCAAAGATTCGAGTCACAATACTTTATGCTACTATTCCCTCCTCCTAGCTCATTGTAGGTAGACTATACTTGTTACTGGTTCAATAAAACAATAGCATTACACATTCAATTATGCATGTCCATGGTGGATCGAGCTCATCCATAGATCCGAGCAAGGCACCTTTTCAAGTTTGCAATGTCAAGCGAATTCCCTTGCTTCGATGGAAAGCATGCTATCGCTTCAATTCTATTTGCCCTATTCATTTATAATTAGGCTCACAACATTTTAATCACAATAATCTGATTCAAATAATCACCATAAGTCCGGACAAGAACAATTTCCATTTTTGAAGTGATGAAACCTCAAGGAATCTCTGACAATAATCACCACACCAATAACCTTAGACATGTACTTAATGGCATTGAGACAGTCACCACAAATTCCCAAATTCTTAAAAACCTTTATAGATGATTGACCATTCAAGTTAAGTATCCCAAAGGCAACAACAAGCTTCTCACTGTGGTTGCAAAGGCTCTCAGCTTTTTCCTCTTGATCAATATCTTGTAGAACATAATCAATGTCAGGTTTATATCCAGCCAGTTTCATTTTCTCAATCAACTCATCCAAAAAAGTATAAATTTTATCACTCTCCATATTACTTTTGTCTCCAACAACAAAACTGTGAACTCTATTTCCCACTTGAAACCAACTACAGCCTGGTGTTTTTGTAATTCCCCTCTCTTTCATCAGTGTTCTGATTTCTGAAGCCTCGTTCCACAATTTGGCAGTAACAAGGATGTTGAATAACGAAACATAATTGCCAGAGTTGTTAGGCTCAATCTCAAATAATTTCTTGGCTGAAATTTGTGCCAACTCCACATTCTTATAAACTCTACAAGCACCAAGGAGTGCTCCCCAAGCACTAGCAGTTGGCTCCATAGGCATTCTTTGTAGAAACTCATGCCTCATCGAGGCGCCCAGCACGACTAAACACATCAACCATACATGAATAGTGATTAGAATCAGGTTCTATCAGATGATCCCTCAACATTGAATTAAATATCCGGTCTCCTTCTTCTACTAGCCTTGAGTGGCTACAACCAGACAAAACACTAGTAAAAGTAACAGAATTGGACCTTACCTTTGATTGTAGCATTTTCTCAAAGAGCAAAAGCACTTCCTTTCCATTCTCATGCATTGCATTTGCAATGATGATTGTGTTCCAAGCAACAACGTCTTTCCTGGGCATCATATCAAAAACATTCCTTGAAAGATTCAAGTCACCGCATTTAGCATACATATATAATAGAGCTGTTGTGCTTGTTAAGTCTCCAACTATCAAATGCCTGAAGACATAGCAACGTACCTCCTTGCCCATTCTCAAGCTTTCTAAAATAGAGCAAGCTGGCAAGATACTACTAACTGTTATCTCATTTGGTTTATACCCCATTTTTTTCATGTTCCTAAGCATCTCCAGCGCCTTCTCGGTTTCCCCGTTCTCCATGCACCCACCAATAACAGCATTCCATGTAGCTTCATCTGCTTTGACTCTATTTCTGTTCATCTGGGAAAATAGGGCAAGACCCTTCTCATACTCTTTGTTTGTTAAGTATGCTGTTAAATGTACATTCCAGGACACAACATCTCGACAAGGCATCAAATCAAATACTCTTCGAGCTTCCCTTACACTTAGACATCTTGCATACATGTTCACAAGTGAGCTGCAAACAAACACATTTTCTACCATCCCATATCTTACCGCAAATCCATGAATTGCTTTACCAGATTTCAAATCTTTCAATTCCGAGCACGCAGGCAAAATGCTAGAGACAGTCACATGATTAGCTTTCACCCCATTCCACCCTATTTCGCGAAAAACAGACCGACCCTTCCGGGGCAATCCACAATTAACATAACACGAGGACAACGAGGTCCAAGTAACCACATCTCTAACAACCAAATCATCAAAAACACATCTTGCACCCTCTACACATTTACATTTACCATAAGCATGAATCAATGCATTTCCAATGAAAACATCAGACATCACCCCACATCGAATTGCATCATTATGAACTTACTTGACTCTTAAGGCATCACCAGAGGCAGCACAAGCCTTAACAACAACAAATAAAACCTGATTGTGGGGTTTGATCCCACGTGCCTGCAGTGAAGAATACAGTTTTATGGCCACATTTGGATGTCCCTTAGTGGCTAGAGCTGAAATCAAAGTGAAACAAGTGGTGAAATCTGGTTGAGAAATATTATCGAACAGTTGGTGGGCACGCCATAAATCGCCCACATTTAAAGCTGCTTTGACGAGCCTGAGACCAAGGTGAGAAGGGATGTTGGAGGGTATAGAGATAACCATATTGCTAAACTTTTCAAAGGTGACGGATTCATCGGCATTCACACTGTGGTTCAGCTTCTTAAACGATCAATTTTAAAATTCGATGCTGTGTTGCAAAGCCCTGTCGCTATTTCGATATTAATCTCTACCAAGTTATGGCCAGGTATAACTGTTAATAGGTTTACAGAAGTTCAAATTTGGTTTGTGATTACTCATATTTATATGAGTTATTTATGCCTTTATTCTTATAATTAAAGTGAGTTCTTGAGTAATTTTAGCATCTTAATTATCTTATTATTGTAGTTGTAGGAAAAGAAGGGCTAGAAGCTGTTTTGTGTTAATTTGGCACATCTGGTGCCCCTATGAGCAATTTAATGTGTTGTGAGTCTTTGCGGTGTTAGCTATTATAGCGTCTAACGTTATAAGCGGTAAGAGGCGGCGCCAAATTGAGTGTTTAAAGCAAAAGTGCAATTTTGGCGCCAATCTCTTTACTCCAAATCTAGTTTAGTGTGCCTTCTGTTCAGCTGACACCACTGGATTTTATTGGATATCAAAGGACACTTGGCATTGCTTGAGTGGAAGGCTAGCTTTAGTTGGTGAAATGGCTACATCACCTTTTGTACTAACTTTGGAAACAACAACTACAAGACCTTCTTCTTCTCTCCCAAAAAGGGACCTTCGAAGATAGAGAGAGTTTAGAGAGAAGAACTTGACACATTTTTACTCTCCATTAAACACTTTCAAGCTTTTATTTTTATTGTAATTTTTCGTTTACCATTCTCATCGGTGTAGAACTGACGTTATAGCGTTGTCAGTGTGGATGATTTGGAAGCTTCGGTGTGTATCTTTTGCCATCTTTTCTTCTCACTTCATTCATGGTAGTATGAGTGTTTTATCTTGTATTATCTTGATGATGCTCAACATGAGCTAAACACCTTGAGTTGGATTTCGTAAGTCTTTGTAATGAACCATTAGTATTGTATGTATAATATTTCATGTTTTGCGTTTCAATTTTTGTGTTATACTTCTTTCAAACTTGTTTTAGGGTTGGCCACTTAAAATGGGTACATTCATGGGTTCAAACATGGTCCATGAATAGATATCAAAGATTGATATGAATGAAAGCTTGTTTAAGGACATTTAAACAAAGTTTGCTCCCTCTAGACATAGAAATGCAATAGTTCATAGAGAAAAAGATGTGGGTTCCTCATTATACAGGGGTGAACTTATTTAGAACCTAGACATAGGCTTCTTGTAATGAAACCATGGCGTTAGTGACTGAAAAGCACAAAAATCATTTGCAACAGCGCTTAACGCTATAGCGTGTGACGTTATTATATTTGTGCTATTTGGGAATTTACTTAGATAAAGCAATCCAACTTACTTCTCTCATATCTTAAAACCACTCCTTTACTGTTTTCTTTAAACAATCAATTTTCACTGATAACTTGTGATTACAAATATTTGCTACTTGTTCCACTAAGTGCTAGTTTAGCTTAAACTCTAAAATTAACATCAATCCCTGTGGAGAACGATCTTTACTTATCATTGTATTACTTGTTGCGATTGTGTACACTTGCACAACTACTTTTCGTGACAACAAGTTTTTGGCGCCGTTGTCGGGGATTGCATTTAATTTTTATTGTTTAAGAATTCTTGTATTCTTAGTGAGATTTTACCCCGTATATATTTGCTTCGGTGTTATAACAGAAAAGCGTTATAAGCGTATGCCCGTGATGTGAGAGCCACGATTTTGAGTTTGATCCGAACCCGAGAGAAGATTCAGAAGGTTGAGAAAGAACAGAGGTTACAACAACTCAGGCCAACTATGTCTCAACACAACACTGCAACTACAAGTAGAGGTACTCTTGGTGGAAGAACTCCTTCTCTAGCTGGAGGCAGAACTCCAAGAGGAGGAAAAGCACAAAGAGGTGGAAGGTAAGGCCCTTTTACTTTTACTGAACCAGAAGAAGAATATTGGTACAGAGACAGATTCATGAACCAAGGACCTGATCAAATGGTAAATGACAGAGACAGTCCAATGAGAGACTATGCTGTTTTTGATCCAACCTCAATGGAAACAAGCATTACGTGCCTCTTTCAGAATCGCTACTCATTTTGAGTTTAAACCAATGATGTTTCAAATGCTCCAAACCAATGGCCAATTTGGAGGTTCCACTCAAGAAGATCCCTTTGCTCATTTGAGAAATTTTTTGGAAGTTTGTAGTAACTTCATCTTACCTGGCGTGAGTGAGGATGCTTTTAGGCTAAAACTCTTCCCATACTCTTTGAAAGATAGAGCAAAATCTTGGTTAAATTCCTTGGAATCCAACTCTATCACAACTTGGGAAGAGATGACAAAGAAATTTTTAGAAAAGTACTTTCCACCTAACAAGAACGCCAGGATGAGGAATGATATTACATCCTTCAAGCAAAAAGATGGTGAAACATTGCATGAAGCTTGGGAAAGATGGAAAGAGTTGCTAAGGAAATGCCCTCACCATGGGATTCCTATAGTAATTCAAATGGAAACCTTTTACAATGGGTTGGAAGCACCAACAAGGTCTATGTTAGATGCCTCATCTGGAGGTGTGATTTTAAACTCCTCTTACAATGAAGCTTGTGAGCTTATAGAGCGTATTGCCATCAACAACTCTTCATGGCCTACTGAAAGATTAAACCCTGCCAAAAAGGTAGCGGGGAGTTCATGAAGTGAGTGAGTTTTTACGCCTACCATTTCAGTGGCAACTCTCACAAATATGATCAAGAGTTTGGAGTACGGCCAACGCTTATATGGCGCCCGACGCTATAGCGCTAAGGAATCAATCGTGGTCGCCATTGAGCAAGCTCCACTGGAGAAACTAGTTGTGTATATTGTGGAGAGCCCACCTTTATGAAGAATGTACCACAAATCCTCGCTTCGTGAATTATGTGTGGGTACAACAAGTGGCAACAACCCCTATTCTAACACCTACTGACCACGGTTGAAAGAACCACCCTAATTTCGGATGGGGGGGGGTAATCATCGCCAACACAAGTACAAATGCTCTCGCCTATCCCACTGAGTTTTCATTTCAACAAAGTCAAAGACAGAATGCTCCTGCTATGTACAACTCCATGGAAGCTTTGCTGAGGTCTTTTATTAGTGATTGTAAAACAACTATGCAGACCCATGAAGCATCTATAAAGACTCTGGAGAACCAGGTTGGGCAGATTGCTTCTGCTCTCACTTAAAGGCCAAGTGGTGGACTTCCTTCCACTACTGAAACCTCAACATCTCATGCACCAGGCAAGGAACATGTGAAGGCAATAACTCTGAGAAGTGGTAAGGATGTGAATGATGCACCCAAAGTTGCAGGGTCAGGTGTTTCTGAAAAAGAAAAGAATCCTACTGACGCTATAGCGCCTGACGCTATAACGGTTGATAAAGCACCTGAACCTAAACTTGTGGCTGAATATCCTGCTCCACCTTATCCTCAAAGGCTAAAGAAGGCACATGAAGACAAGCAGTTCAACAAGTTCCTGGAGGTCCTGAAGCAACTGCACATAAATGTCCCTTTGGTGGAGGCATTACAGAAAATGCCTAATTATGCCAAGTTTATGAAGGATGTTCTTACAAAAAGGAGAAGGCTTGGAGAGTTTGAAAGCGTGGCCATGGATCGGAGAGTGTAGCATGTTGATGCAAAATAAGCTTCCAAGAAAATTAAAGGATCCTGGTAGCTTCACTATACCTTGCTCCATTGGAGATTTTTATTCAGGCCGTGCCTTATGTCACTTAGGAGCAAGTATCAAATTGATGCCTAAGTCCATTTATACACAACTGGATATAGGGACTGCCAAACCTACTTCAGTAACCCTTCGACCATCGATAGGACTCTTTTTTATCCCGAGGGGATACTAGAAGATGTTTTAATAAAAGTTGACAAATTTGTTTTTCCGGTGGATTTTGTTATTTTGGATTTTGATGCAGATAAGGAGGTACCTATCATCTTAAGGAGACCATTTCTGGCTACAGGGAAGACACTTATTGATGTTAGATAAACTCCAATTAAATATATTTTTTTAGGGATATTTGTGAGTCATTTTGGAGCAATTATTATCTATTATATAAATCATTTACTTAATTTGCTCTTATTTTTTGCGAGAAAAGAGAAAAATATGAAAAAGAGTGAAAAGCCAATTTTAAAGCCTATATATATATATATATATATATATATATATATATATTTAGATAGACAATTGTTAGTAGGGGTGGGGAAATGTTAGTTTAGGGACTTGAACAGGGACCTTCTTCTTGCACTCATATGGTGCACTCCTTCATGTCCTTAGCTCTCATGCTAAATTGAGCTACCTTCCAGAGACAAAGCCTATATATATATATATATATATATATATATATATATATATATATATATATATATATATATATATATATATATATATATATATATATATATATATATATATATATATATATATATATATATATATATATATATATATATGGGCTGATTAAGAAGCTTCTGCCCAATGGAATCGATGGCAATGACAAAATAAAGTGGTGTGCCTATGAATTCAACAAATGCAACATGGTCCATGTGAGAAAGTTGAAGCCCACTAAAAGTGACATCAATAATGAAAGGTTTTTTTTTGGTACCCCCACCCCATCCCCATAAACCCCCAACCAATAGAATATTCCCAAAATGCCCTTCAAAAAAGTTGTTTTTTTTTAAAATTTACACGAATCGTATATATCCCTTTTGGGCCATATATACGATGTGCCAAATTTTGACATCGTATACATGTCTATTGTGCGTATATACGATTGATGCGTTTTAAGTCAATCGTATATACGCACAATGAACATATATACGATGCATTAAGAATGCACATCGTATTGTCAAAAAAAGAAGAATGCACATCGTATATATGTCCCAAAAGAGATATATACGATGGGCTTATTATTTGTTAACAATTGTGATTTTATTAACGGTTATAATTTGAAGTCTCGTGATTTGATTAACATTAATGGGCAGTAGATCTCTTGGATAAAATAAACGCGTATAATTACAAAAACGCGATATAGCAATATATACACGTGTAATACATACAAAAAAAAGTGTGAATCTATCTATAAGTCGTCAATAGAATCAACGGCTAAATCGATAGATCTAGGCGCATCACCGGGAGCGGGACGGTGCACGGAAGGACACATAGACTGCCATAGGGTAAAACGACCGACATACGGATGCAACCATTAAGCAGACTCTGATGAGTGATGGTGGTACCACTGCGGGGCAATAGGAGGCAACGGACAGGTGGGAGAGATCGAAAGATGCAACCAGTGTACATTTTGCTTGTTCATAACAGATATGATTTTGAACTTAGATGAACCATAAGTACCTCTCAAAATCAGATAAGTGAAATTCATAGGCAAAGAAAACTAAACCAATGCAACATTAAAGGAATACTATTTTTAAGGATAAATTTGTGCTTTGATATGATACCTTGTCTTGAAGACTTTTGTTTTTATTGTCTCTTTCCTTCATCTTGGACTCTAATCCCTGGACTGTTTCCTCCATCTTCTTGATTTGAAAATCCTTCAACTTCAGCTCTTGTTTAGTTTTCTCAGCCTAAAAAACAATAGTAAACAAATTTACAGTAACAAACAAACTGAAAATGAAATAAACTATAGGAGTTAATGCAAGAGGATTACAATAATCATACCATTTGTTTGTGTTTCAGAAGTTCAATAGTGTCCCACTGCTTCTTTGGAGGCCCCAATTCTATTCCCCTTACTCTACTAGCAAAGTTCAGAGAGCAAATCGTCTCGCTCAAATCGTTCTCATTAGGACTTATTTGTACAAACATGAGTGCCTTTGAATCTCCTCCTAGGAAAATAACATTGTTCATCAAAATTTATAGTCATATTTGGATATACATGAAGAGAATAAAATAGAACTCAAGCACACATAGTTTCTTTAAACATGACGGAGAAATAAGTACCTAATGAGTCTTGCAACAAGTGTGTAAGCTTAGAGTTCCTGCATCATGAAGAACAATAGAAACTTCAATACTAACAAAATTGAACAAAAAGGTGATGGTTGGTAAAACAAGGGCTATTATAATAACCTGAAAGGGACGTGTGAACTTTTAGTAGCAAGAGCTGATATGACATCACCAAGTGCAGAGAGAGACCTATTAATATTTTGTGTTTCCTTCAATCTATCACCTTGAACTTCTGTCTTTGCAACTCTTCCACTGCCTGCTAAGTCCACTAGCCATAACTTGCTTCTAGTGTGTTCTCCATTCAACAAATTTTCACCCTTAACCATGACACAGTGAATGCTGCAAAGAGAAAAAAACATCACAACATAAGCAATGATTCTCCAACCATCATATTCAAATACTTATAAAAAATGTCGAAGCTAACCAATGAGATCGACTACTATGCTCATTGGCATTGGTTGAGCTTACAGCCCTTGCATTGCTACCAGTTTGTAGGACTTCCCACACTTCAGTCATGTTGTGCCTCAACCAACCCTGGAATGTGCATTCCTTCACCAGCTTGTCTTATTTCCAGCATACAATTAACCACATTTAGTTTCTATTCTTAATTAAGAACCTATGAAGCACAGACACGGGCAGCGGAAAACTTAAAGTAACTGAAGTTTCAATGTTACATGTTGGACCCCGGACACGTCTTCGCCCGGAAATGATGGTGCTACAAAGCTAAAAACTGTTAGAATACGCTAAGCTAAAGTATAGTTTTCCTTAAATTTTCTTCCCTGTGTTCAATTGAAAGTGCTGTGAGGTTGAAAATAGCAGAAAATAACAAACTAGTTTGTTAGTCTACCTTCTTGCAGCCATTCCTGGATGATTTTCTGCAACAAGCAAATCTCTTATTTGCTCATTGTAGACTTCCAAGACACTAACAGAGATATCATAATGAACGAGAGTCTGCCTTTCCTTGATTATGTCGAACATTTTCTCAAGAGTCCTGAAATTAACTCCGCGAGCGTTTTCTTTGCCCTCCATTGTGAAAGTTTTTCCAGTCCCAGTCTGTCCATATGCAAAAATGCAGACATTGTACCCATCTAGAACTGAGGTTGCAAATGGTGCAGTGTCTTCGAATATATTGACTATAAAGAAAACAACACAAATCTGCAAATGAGCATTTATCTTCAATTCACAACCATTAACATCAAAACTTTAATTACCTTGTTCAGCTTGGGGACTAAAAACAGCATCAAACTTAAAAGTCTTTCTTGGAGCTCCATTTGACATTACAGTAAGCTCACCATCTTTAGCAGAATCAAAATCTAAGGCCATTGAGGCTCCTGATTTTATCTCTTCAGCATTGAGAGGCCTACACCTACAAAGGACCCTTATGTTTCCTGCAAAGAAGAATAGTCGGTGAACCATCTATCCTACATATTATGTCCCATCCAAATCTAACAAAACAAGAACAAGTAAACAGCTTACCTCTCAACTCCAATACCTTATTGTAAAGATCTTTTCGTTCTTTCGCCCCTTCAATATATTTGGACTTGAGATCTTCATGTGACTCTAGTTGTTCATTCACTATAAAAAGAGGAAAAAAGTTGATGTATATATTCAAAAAGACTGAGATTCATATTTCAACAATATCTACTTACTTTTAGATTTGATGATAAGCCCCAGTTTACTTATATCTGGTCCATATTTCTTGTATGCATCTGCCTCCTCTAACAGCTTGTATGGAATCCATCTCTAGAAATCGAACTTGGGTACTAGCCAAGTTCATCCTTTAGATGGAATGCATTAATCATTCACACTCAACCTTGAGATTTTATGTTAATGATACAGGGGGAAAATGGACATTACTGTTGACTCAGTAGATGCACAGCTAGACAACAAGTTTGTGAGTGATTCTAGAGGTGAACATGGATTCTCTGCAGCTGCAGAGCCAGCTTCCCTCTCTAGATCCAATGGCTCTACAGATGGCTACACCATACAAAAGCTGTAGATGATCTGAACTCAACGGGAGGCAAGGAAGAGATGATGAGTCACAGGAAACGCGTGACTAGCTCGAGGCTCAACGGCTTTGTGCAAGTTGTATATATAAGTGAGAGAATAGTGAAATAGGGGCAGACATTTGAATTGTAATGTAATTGATTCCCTCTTTCTCTATCTTGTCCCTTTCCCTGCTATTTCTTATTCCAGTATCGGACTCACAGTACTTTATGCTACTATTCCCTCCTCCTAGCTCATTGGAGGTAGATTATACTTGTTACTGGTTCAATAAAACAATCACATTACACATTCAATTATGCATGTCCATGGTGGATCGAGGTCATCCATAGATCCGAGCAAGGCACCTTTTCAAGTTCGCAATGTCAAGCGAATTCCCTTGCTTCGATGGAAAGCATGCTATCTGATAACTCTATTTTATATAGAGTTATTCATATGTCTGCCCTATTTCACTATTCTCTCACTTATATAGAGTTATTCCCTTGCTCTCTTTCAAGTAAAGATAAGGAGTTTATATAGTATTTTATGTGATATATGATAACTTGAGTGAATCACATGGTTATAGTTGTTAATAGGCCATTTTGGATATATTGTGGTTTGTTTGATGTTTTTGTTCAATGCACTCTACAGATGCGCCTGCATCAATGCTACTGCATTGATCCTACACTAAATCTGCATCACTTGGAGAGAGCAGCTAGCCACTTGCACATCCACTTGCTCATCCACTTGCATTGCTGACCTCCTGCTTGGTCTCCTAAAGCAAGACCACTTTATATTTCGGCGCCTACCATTCCCACATAGCCTTGAGCATAGCTTTGAAGAGTCATCAACATAGGGACACATGTTCATATCTCATTGGACCTCCTTATACATTTGATCAAAGATCTCAACTTGGGAAACAACTTCTGAAAAGTAACTACAACTCAATCTCTAAGTTTACTTGAACATGAAGGAAGGAAGCACCTCTCTTGAAGACTATAAAAGGACCTCACTTCTTCATTTGGAAATATATCACAATCCATAAGTTAGATTCAAATTTCAATATACATAGTTAGTTTCTATTTTGTAAGAGGGAAAGGAAGGAATTGCAAACTGTCCTTACTTCGATTTCATAGTGTTTACATAGTGCTAAGGAGTAATGCTCTTTGCATTGCTAGGAGACTTCATACAAAGAGCTTCAACTCGTGTAATTTCTCTCTTGTTGTCTCTCTTTTGTGATTTCAATAATTAAGCATGTTCTATTCCAGTTTATATTTACCTTGCAATGTCTATGTTGAGCTAAATCTCTCTTAGTTGGAATGTTCTAACCATTTAATGAGCTTTTAAGTAAGTATGATGCATGTATGTAATGTGTGCACTTTAGTTCTTGCTTGATAATATTTTCAACACTTATTTTGAGATTGATCACTTAGAATAAGTAGATTTGTAAGAGCGCACATGACTTACAATTAAGAACTCAAGAACTAATATGGGTGAGTGTTTTACATAAAGGAAACTTTGTGAAAACCATGCTAAGTCCTAGACATAGGATATTATAGTCCATAGGGTGACATTGTGGAGTACTTTAAAAGGCAAGAGTGAACTTATTTAGCATGTCTTGACATAGGAAACTTGTAATGAAACTCGAAGAAAAGTGATTGAAAGGCACATAGCTAATGCAATGAGATTCGATCTGCAATCTGCATCACATACTGCATCAAACACTTAAAGGTAAACTACTTGGTGAAGACATTCCAACTAGCTTTTCTCATTTGCATTATAAACACTTGTACTTTGCTTTCTTATCTAACTTAGTTACGATCATACCAACTCCACTATAAATTTTTATTTGGTTACTTTTGCACTATACTACTTTGTATTGAATTTAAAAGAGAGTTCATCAATCCCTGTGGGTTCGACCTGTTCTAAACACTGTATTACTTGTTAAGGACTGTGTATACTTGCACATGCTTTCCTCACACCACTATCGCTTCAATTCTAGTTGCCCTATTCATTTATAATTAGGCTCATAACATTTTAATCACAATAATCTGATTCAAATAATCACCATAAGTCCTGACAAGAACAATTTCCATTTTTGAAGTGATGAAACCTCAAGGAATCTCTGACAATAATCACCACACCAGCAACCTTAGACATGTACTTAATGACATTGTGACAGTCACCACAAATTCTCAAATTCTTGAAAAACCCTTATAGATGATTGACCATTCAAGTTAAGTATCCCAAAGGCAACATCAAGCTTCTCGCCGTGGTTGCAAAGGCTCTCAGCTTTTTCCTCTAGATCAATATCTTGCAGAACATAATCAGTGTCAGGTTTATATCCAGCCAGTTTCATTTTCTCAATCAACTCATCCAAAAAAGTATAAATTTTATCACTCTCCATATTACTTTTGTCTCCAACAACAAAAGTGTGAACTTTATTTCGCACTTGAAGCCAACTACAGCCTGGTGTTTTTGTAATTCCCCTCTCTTTCATCAGTGTTCTGATTTCTGATGCCTCGTTCCACAATTTGGCAGTAACAAGGATGTTGAATAACGAAACATAATTGCCAGGGTTGTTAGGCTCAATCTCAAATAATTTCTTGGCTGAAAATTGTGCCAACTCCACATTCTTATAAACTCTACAAGCACCAAGGAGTGCTCCCCAAGCACTAGCAGTTGGCTCCATAGGCATCCTTTGTAGAAACTCATATGCCTCATTGAGGCGCCCAGCAAAGCTAAACACATCAACCATACATGAATAGTGATTAAAATTAGGTTCTATCAGATGATCCCTAAACATTGAATTAAATATCCGGAGTCTTTCTTATACTAGCCTTGAGTGGCTACAACCAGACAGAACACCAGTAAAAGTAACAGAATTGGGCCTGACCTTTGATTGTAGCATTTTATCAAAGAGCAAAAGCACTTCCTTTCCATTCCCATGCATTGCATTTGCAATGATGATTGTGTTCCAAGCAACAACGTCTTTCCTGGGCATCATATCAAAAACATTCCTTGAAAGATTCAAGTCACCGCATTTAGCATACATATATAACTGAGCTGTTGTGCTTGTTAAGTCTCCAACTATCAAATGCCTGAAGACATAGCAATGTACCTCCTTGCCCATTCTCAAGCTTTCTAAAATAGAGCAAGCCGGCAAGATACTACTAACTATTATCTCATTAGGTTTATACCCCATTTTTTGCATGTTCCTAAGCATCTCCAGCGCCTTCTCGGTTTCCCCTTTCTCCATGCACCCACCAATAACAGCATTCCACGTAGCTTCATCTGCTTTGACTCCATTTCTGTTCATTTGGGAAACTAGGGCAAGACCCTTCTCGTACTCTTTGTTTGTTAAGTATGCTGATAAAAGTACATTCCAGGACACAACATCTCGACAAGGCATCACATCAAATACTCTTCGAGCTTCTTTTACACTTAGACATCTTGCATACATGTTCACAAGTGAACTGCAAACAAACACATTTTCTACCATCCCATGTCTTACAACAAATCCATGAATTGCTTTACCAGATTTCAAATCTTTCAATTCCGAGCATGCAGGCAAAATGCTAGACACAGTCACAGGATTAGCTTTCACCCCATTCCATCCCATTTCGCGAAAAACGGACAGACCCATCCGGGGCAATCCACAATTAACATAACACGAGGACAACGAGGTCCAAGTAACCACATCTCTAACAACCAAATCATCAAAAACACGTCTTGCACCCTCTACACATTTACATTTACCATAAGCATGAATCAATGCATTGCTAATGAAAACATCAGACATCACCCCACATTGAATTGCATCATTATGAACTTCCTTGACTCTTAAGGCATCATCAGAGGCAGCACAAGCCTTAGCAACAACAAATAAAACCTGCTTGTGGGGTTTGATCCCACGTGCCTGCAGTGAAGAATACAACTTTATGGTCTCATTTGGATGTCCCTTAGTGGCTGCTGCGTTAAAAACACACTTAGAGCAAGTGTACTCTTTCGCAGAAGTAGTATAAAAGAATATCGTATCCACAAGGATTAATTAACAAGTACTAAACTAATCGAGATTATTTAATGTTTAGACGAACAAATAGTTTGAGTGATGTAGAAACTAAAATAAGAGAAATAAATAACAATAATTAAAATGCTAAATTTAATTAATGGAGAGAAATCTAGGGTCACAGTTTCACTTACAAGTTTGATTCCCCTATATCTAGTTCTATTTGAATTCCCTTATTCTATTTAATTACCAATCTCTTTACTAAAACTATTAATCCGTTTGGTCATTCGCGATTAATATTCTTTTTCCTAAATTAACCCTAGTTTGGTCATGCTAGAATTAAATTCAAGAAAAGTATAAAGTGCAAAAATGTTGAATGATTGGAAGACTAAATTATGGTTTGGTCATGCCCTAATTATAGTCCCAATTATCTATAAGTCCACCAACTAATTGCAGTACGGTCGCTGATCAACTAATTGATTATAAACATGCAAAGGGTAGCTAATCCTAAGAATGTGATTAAAACACTATACAATATTAATTGAAATAAAAATAAAAATTCAAAATAGAAATTAGAACATAAAAAGGTCTCTACTCATGCAAGAACCACCTAAGACCCCAGAAGATGATTTAGGTATCCAAAGTCATAAAGAACAGTAAAATAGAGACAAAGTCATGAAATACAAAGATAAGAATAACCCGAAAAAGTAGAGAAATTCTTTCTCTATGTCTTCAATCTCTTTCTTCTACTCCAGAGCTTTCTCACGGTGTTAAGAAATGTATCCAAAACTCAATCTCTCTCTCGGCCTTCTCTGCGTTCACTACGCCAGATTTGTCAAAAAAGAGCGCCCCTATAAGCAGCGTTTTAAGTAAAAACGCCACGGATGGCCAAAACAGCTAACCCATACCCAGCGTTTTTTAAAAAAATGCTGCCCATTGCCTTTAAACTCACTAGTCATACCCATCGCTTTTTAAAAAACGCTGGGTATTGGGTCACACGTTCTCCCAATACCCAGCGTTTTTTAAAAAACGCTGGGTATTGGGTCACACGTTCTCCCAATACCCGGTAGCTTT
Organism: Oxytropis ochrocephala; assembly: GCA_020916435.1. NCBI lineage: Eukaryota > Viridiplantae > Streptophyta > Magnoliopsida > Fabales > Fabaceae > Oxytropis > Oxytropis ochrocephala. Next base: position 95,626,398 of record CM037093.1, read on the forward strand.
TTAAAAAGCATTTGGGTATTGGGTCACACGTTCTCCCAATACCCAGCGTTTTTAAAAAACGCTGAGTTTCTCTCTTTTTCTCTCTCATTCACGAACGACGCCCCCTCACTCTCTAAACTCTCGTCTTCCTCACTCTCTCTCACCGCCATTCTCGTTCTTCTCATTCGTCTCTGCTTCATAGACCAAAAAACCCAAACCCTAAACGCCTCTCTTTCGTTTAACCATCTCTCTTCCTTCTTAGTTCACCATCTTTTTCACTTCTTAGTTTGCTGAAATCGCACCAAGAAAAAAACCTAATAATCACTCTTTCGATTGGCAGGCTCTCTTCCTCTCTCCGTTGGGGTTCTTCCTACGATTATACGTGTTTCTTCCGTCATGAATCATCATGTTCAGGTATGTTTCTTGGATTGATTTTTTCTGTTCTTCTTCTTCCATCATGATTTGTTTCAGTGATATTAGGGTTTTCGTGTTGTCTTCAGGTGCTTTAGGAAGGAGAGAAGTTTTTACAAGGACATGGCAGATGCTCGAGAGAAGGTTTCTCTTTTCATTTCATTTCACGTGGTTAGCGAAGTTTATGTTAGTGTTTTTATCAGGCTCCTCTCCGTATAAAGCGAAAGGAAATTAGGAATTCGCAACCCTAAGTTTTCCTTCACGACTCAATTCTTGACTAAAATGCATGCGTCTCGGAGTTGTAACATTTCTTCCCTTTCTCCTATGGTAATCACTTTTTCTCTTTTCCTTGTTCAATATTTCTTGCCAGATTTCGATTTCGATTACGTATGCCTTTAACGATATTAATTGCAAGAAATAATAACAATTTCTTGTGTGCAGGTTTGGAAATTGGGTTATTTGATGGTGTAGTTGAATCTTTCTCTCATCTCTGTCTCCTGGTTTTACACTGAGTGGGAAATATATGTGATTATTCAAATCAGTGTTTTTTTAATCTATTATTTTTCACTTCTTAAAATATTAGGATGTTAATTGTTCAATGTAATCCCATATGCTGATGCTTGTTCCTTGTTTTTCTGAATCTTAAGGCAAAGTTCCTTGTTGCTCCTTCTTTCTTCACAAACCAAGTGTCTTTGATAAACCAGATGATAGACTTCCATCAGTGTTCCTTCCTAATATAAGCTTTTGTGATCTTTTAAAAGCTAACTTGGCTGATGAAAAATAAAGGAGCAAGGTTCAATATGTGAAGCATTAGTTGAACTATATTATGCATGGCTTGTTGCATATTGTAGGAACAAACTACTTGTTGGGTTCTTTTCAATTCTTGAGGCGATGAAGATGCCTCATTCCACCACAATCAGGCATTCACTACTGCATACACACATGGCTGTTTTGCATAGAAAAATGATTCACAGGGGAAATGGGTCTCAATCTCAAAGAAGGCTGCTAATTTCTTCGACAGAAAAACAGGAGCTCGGGAAAGCACTACTTCTACGTATCTTAATTCCTGGTATACCCATTTCATCTTTCATGGCCTTGTTGAATAATGATCCTGAAAGTTTTGGAGTTGTTTTCAAAGACTATGACTATGTTTTTGTCACTAAGTCATACCATATTTGGCTGGATGGTTTACCAAATATGAGTCCATTGGTGTTAATTGCTACTGCATCTTTGGTCTATGAAGCAGGGTTTGGGTTTTTTGGTCTATGAAGCAGAGATTGTGAGGAATACCATAGCTCTGACTCCACATGAACACCTCATCTGGAAAGATGTTGGTGAACTTATTCACTCTTCTCTCATGGTACTAAGACATGTACAATTGGACTCTTTATACGCATCTCAATTTTTATATTTTTCATTTGAATTAAATATCTAAATATTAGCACTGTATTATGTATCATCAGGTAGTCAAGGATCTAGCCCCTGCATATCTGTTGAGATAAAGGTAAATTCGTTTTTTATCCCATCCAAAAAATAAGCATTAATGTAACATGAATATCCTTAGATTAGACTTATCTGTCTTCATCTAAGGCACATATTTTATTGATTTGATCAAGTTCTTTGCTTCACCATTTCATTTCCATCGTGGGGATTTTACCTATCTACTAAGGGTGGTTTTTCGAGTATTACACAAATAAGAAACTAAGGATCTTGTAGTAGAATACAAGTTCTTTAGGAATATTTTTAAATTGATATTCGTGATATGTTAGTTCAGTAGTATTCGTTTTGCCACTTGCATATGGTCTTTCTTGTATATACTGCGGCTTTGGACATCTCCTTTTTATGCATTAAACATGCCAATGTTTTTACAATCGAGTTCGAATTCTAGTGTTGTTTTCATGATATAGGTTTTGACTTATTGAAGGCGCTTTTGGAAGAAATCACGGGAGCCTTACTACTATCGACGGGAGATACCCAATGGGGCTTTCTGACTTAATGCAATGCGCGCCTAGTGACATCTTCTCTCGATGATTCAAACTTTCGGTCTTACATGAAAGTTTCTTTCTTGAATATGATGTATTTGCTTCAGTGGGATGGGTTAACACACACTTGATGAATTCTATAGTTTAGGTAAATTTTTCTGAATAATTAGATCAATCATGTATAATAGATTAGTTATTATTATGACTTTAAAACCTATGAATGGTTTTATTTAGGGAGATCATTATTGTTATCCGTTGTTGCAATGCTTAATTGAGTTATTATTATGACTTTAAAACCTACGAATGGTTTTATGATTGCAATTAGGCGATATACATTATCGGTTTTCTCATTACAACTTAGAAGCAATTTTCAATCTTTAGATGACCAAAAGCTTTTGGATATTTGGAATTTTCTCGAGTGAATCATTAATCCTTTGATATATGGGAATTTTCTCAATTGTTTTGATGCTCGATCATTAATCCTAAAAATATTTTGGATGTATGATTTAATTTTTTTTGTTGCAAATATAAAATGGAAAATACACAAAACCGAAAAAAATTAAAAAAAAATTAAACAATGGGGGCGCTTTTTAGGAAGCATTTGCCTATTTGAGGACGTGTTTGGGTAATGGGCGGCGCTTTTAGGAAGCGGCGCCTATTTGAGGACGTGTTTGGGTAATGGGCGCGCTTTTAGGAAGCGCGCCTATTTGAGAGACGTGTTTGGGCAATGGGGCGCTTTTTAGGAAGTCTTGCCCATTGTTGGAGTGGAATACCTGGTAGCACGCTCAAAGCGCTCAAAAGCGCGCTATGGATAAAAAAAAACGCCCATTTACTAGATCTGTTGTAGTGGTTGCTGTGTTTCTATTCTCCTAATTATCAGGCGGCTCTCCTATTATCTTCTGATTCTTGCGTCCGCCTCCCTTCCAATTATCAAGTGCAAGCACCTTTTATATTTGCTTCCTAGGGTTGTGTCTTTGCTCCAAATTGTTGCTGCTTGCTTATTATCCAAGTCATTCATTCATTCACGGCCCAATTCTAGGACATTAGATATGCTTCTTTATTTAATTGCTTGGGTTCCTTTCTTCTATTTTGTAATGGGTTTGGTTGCAATTTAAACTCCATGCTTTTTAATCATTCAACCCACACATCATATCATATTATTATATATAAATATTATTCTTGTTTTGGCTTTAAGTTGAACTTTCACTCTTTTTTTATCTTTTTCTCTTTTCTGCAAAATAAGAGCAAATTAAGTAAATGCTTTATATAATAGATAAAATTGCTGTAAAATGACTCACAAATATCCCTAAAAAATACACTTAATTGGAGTTTATCACTAGAGCTGAAATCAAAGTGGAACAAGTGGTGAAATCTGGTTGAGAAATATTATCGAACAGTTGGTGGGCACGCCATAAATCGCCCACATTTAAGCTGCTTTGACGAGCCTGAGACCAAGGTGAGAAGGGATGTTGGTGAGTACATAGATAACCATACTGCTAAACTTCTCAAAGGTGCCGGATTCATAGGCATTCACACCGTGGTTCAACTTCTCAAACGGTCAATTTTAAAATTCGATGTTGTGTTGAAAAGCCCCGTCGCTATTTCGATAATAATCTCTACCAAGTTATGGCCAAGTATAACTGTTAATAGGTTTGATAGAAGTTCAAATTTGGTTTGGTCCTCAACTCAAGTATCACTTGCTCCTCTCTCAAGAAGTGTGTAAGGATTAAGCTGATATCCCACAAATACTCTTTCCCCGCAAATACTCTTTCAAATTCGGTTGAAAATGCTATCTCTTTCTTTCGGTCAAATATATGTAAGTGTGTTTATGTTGACGATTTTTGTATCCCTCAATTGTGGATCTCATCATACCCCCGTTTTTCATTTATTCTCAAATTACCTTATGATTTTTATCAAAATTTACCTAGTTTTCACATTTCTCGGATTTGTCTCATAGTAGATAAATTCGGAGGTGACTTTTGTGTTCGAATTTATATCATAGTAGATAAATTGGAAGTGACTTTGTGTTCGAATTTATCTCACAGGATAAATCCAGGATAAATACACTTTTGGATTAAATCTCATATTAGATAAATCCGAAAATTGCTTTGTGTTCTGGATTTATCTTGTAGGGATAAATCCGAATAAAATTCACTTCCGAATTTATCTATTGTGAGATGAGTCCAAAATTTATGGAATGTTTTTAAAAAAAAATGATCTGGAGTAAATTTGGAAGATTGGATAAAGTGAGGGGTATGATGTCCAGTGTGGGTACAAAAATCTTGTACCTATCTCTATAAGTCTTCAGAAATTTGTGAGCTTTTCTAAACCCCCGATGAGCCCATGAGGCTCAACTCAGGTAAACTTTATTGGAATTTTTTTTGTACCCCCACACAATCCAATCTACCCCTACATACCACTGAAAACTCCAAAATACCATTAAAAAATGTATTTTTAAAAAACATTCCAATCGTATATACATACTCTAAAGGTATATACGATGGATTTTTTTATTTCCAATCGTATATACATACTCTAAATGTGTATACGATAGCTTTTTGATTTCCAATCGTATATACATACTCTAAATGTATATACGATGACTTATTTATTTATTTTTTAATGATTTGTTTTAATTTTAAAAAAAAGGTTACTAAAAGGCTACTAAAAATTCGTTAAAGAGTCAAAACTAATTAAAAAATTATAAATACACCACTAAAAATCTAACAAAACCAAAATAAGACTATGCAAATTTTTTTAGATTTTTTGGAGACTATGAAAAATTAAAAAATTGCCCGAAAACCGATTTTTTAGCCTAAATTATTCGTTCGACGTATAACATCGTCACGTGTTAACGAACTACACTCTAAACCTATTTTTTAGCCTAAATTATTCATATCTAATTTATTTTTATTTAAAAGATATAATTTTAATTTTTTAAATAATTTAATTAATTTTTATTTGACAAATATATATATATATATATTGGAATCGTATATACACCACCACATCGTATATACATCATCAAATATACGATTTAAATATTTCTCACACCACATCGTGTATACCATTTGTGGGTGTATATACGACTCTCTAATTTTACACATCGTATATACACCCACAAATGGTATATACGATGATGTATATACGATGTGGGGTGTATATACGATTCCAATATTATTTTTTTGGAGCTGTGAGAATATTTTGGGGTTTTTAAATTTTGTTAAGGGCATTTTGATCTTTTTGTAGGGTACGTGGGGGTAGATGGGGAAGTGGCGGGGTATAAAAAAAAAGACCCAAACTTTATTTGTTACCAAAAAATGAGTCCAATCATATACCTTTGCAATAGACACTTAAGGAGAAATCATAGTAATTCTCATAATACTTTTCCTTTATCAAGATACTTAAGAAAATGTCATTTATCTAGTTAATTGTAATCTTTCTTTTAGCCGAATTGTGCAAGAAGAAAGAAACATTGTGTTCGAGGGTGGATTTGTTTTAAGGCATTTGAAAGTCAGACAAAGTATTTTTTGGCATGTTTTTTTTGTGTGTTGCAATACACTAAATGTGTCCTGAGTTAGCTCAGAAAAGAGAGTTTGGGAATTCGACATTAGGGTATTTGGAAAGATCCTACTCGACGGTGCTGGTTTAGTTCTCAGTATAGCTACATGCATGGAATTTGATTTGTTTGATAGATTTTTGTAAGGCTAAGTTAACTAGCCCCCATTCCGTCCGATGGACGGGTTGGCTAGTTGTTGATTAAGTGAAACACAGAGAAATAAAAGCAACTAGGAGTAGCAGTTTTCGAGGATTAAATGTTTATAGTTGTTAAAGACGTGTAGATCTTATACACAAGAAAATGAGAAAATAGGGGAGGTGAAGAAAAAATTCGTACAATCTAAAGCAAGATATGAGATAAGTAAGATGAATGATTAATAATAACAAATGTCATAAAAATAGTTCAAAAGTACAGACATTTGTTATTGAGACTACAGAAGTTTTGATATTAAAATGGAATATGAATTAAATAAAGAGTAAACCTCTAAAAAAAAGAAGCATAGAAAATAATCAATAGATAATTTCAATCCAATATTTACGACGATTAAGTAGGAATTTTGTGTAAGTTATGTTCATGTAATAGGAATTCGAGGGATTAGTCTCTAAAGTTGCGCGTAGAGGATATCCAGTTTATACCAAAAAAATGTAGACATCAAAACTTAACTCATAATTAAAGAGAGAAGAAGACATCATAATTAAAAACTGAAACACGAACGTAGGTCTCATGCAGAGATTGATTTAAAAGTGAATATCACTTTAATTATGCTTCTAATACTTCTTGATGCGAAATTATATAAATAAAGAAGAAAATACCAATTTAGACATGTGATGTTTTTTCAAGATTTTAAAAGCACTCCCAAAACACAGCTGCGCCTAGAATCACACTTTATGTATTTTCCCATGAAATTGTTTTTACATCTAATAAATTATTGCGAACGGAGTATTTGAGTAGTTAAGAAAATTTCTGAATCCTAAAGTAACCAAAAACACACTGTCTAACATTTCATATTACGTGTTTTGCTACAAAATAATTTTGTCCCCATCAAGTACATTAAAGCACACATTTTAGCATCCCACTTTAAAATATAAAAATATTAAAAAAAAAATTAGATTAGTCATCGGTAAAACTCTGTTGGGAGGATATAACCGCACACGCCGACAAAACCAAGTACTCGTGGTTTACCATGCATATCTAAACAATCGGTTGCTGATTAATGTATTGAAATTTTATGTGGCAAAAGCATTGATGAATTGATTGGTCCTTGATATATAGTTTCAATTGTAATGTGTGAATAGAATAAGAAAATTCATGTATCCAACCAATCAAATAGCAGAACAAAAAATTGAGATGCCTAATAAAAAATTCATGACATCACACATTTGGAAATCATGTTAATCAAGAAAGATTGAACTCCAGATAATCCCAATTGTAATCTCTCATCAATTGTATTTGATTTGGGTTATATCTAATTCAATAACATGAGTATTGTTTCACAAAAATATGTAAATAGGTTAGCCCCTCATATTTTATTTTGTCCTAATTTCAACATATAATAATTGAATATTTAGTTTGAGGGACACCCCTTAAATTTAAAAACTAAAAATATCCTTACATTTTGGGAATTTTATGTTTCAAGGGTGTTCCTTAAAGATGAGGGGTGTATATAGGCCCATTTTTACCAAACATTTCCTCATACTCTCAAACACCCCTTAATTTTTCAAACACCCAAACCCCCTACCCTACCCTACAACTCCCAATCTCCCCTCCATCTTCACATCCCCACTCCCACTCACCACTCTCTCTCTCTCTCTCTCTCTCTCTCTCTCTCTCTCTCTCTCTGTGTGTGTGTGTGTGTGTGCGTGTCTCTCTCTCACGCACCTCCCTCTCTCTCATGGTCTCACTCCTCTCGGTCTCTTAAGGTTTCACTCCTCCTTTCCCCCCCCCCCCTCCCACTTCTCACGGTGAGCACCATTTTTGTTGTCTCTTCTGCATTTTTTTCTTTCTGATTTTAGGTATGCTTCGGGACTTTAGTACCAAACCTAATCAAAACATTTTAAAAACATGCCTAGGTACTGGTGTGAGGAAAATATATGCAAGTATACATAGTCACACAAGTAATAAAGTGATAAGAAAGGTCGAACCCACATGGATTATGTATTGTAAAGTTTTGTATATTCAGAGAGTACACTTAGTGTGTCTACACTATGCACTATTTTGGTTTGGAGTTTTTCAAAGTAAAAACAATAATAACAGTAAAGAGTGTAAGGAATCAGTTAGATAAAGTAGTTGAGATGTTTTCACTAAGTAATTTACCTCTAAGTGTTATAGTGGAGTATGTAGTGTTTCCACACTAGATGCAGCTGCATCAGTATGTGCCTGTCAGCACTTTCTTCAGAGTTTTATTACAAGATCTTATGATCTTTGTTTTTTACAGTAGAGAAAGGAGTATCAATACCTCTCTTGCCTCCTAACAATGATCCAAGTTGCTAAATAGGTTCACTCTTGTCTCTTAAGTTCCCACTGTATCATCCTAGGAACTATGTTATCCTATGTCTAGGACTTAACATGGTTTTCACAATCAAATCTTTATTAAAACTAGTTCAACAAAGAAGTTGTTATAAACTCTTATTCCTATTAATTCTTGAGTTCATAAATGTGACCCATGTCTGCTGCCACAAGTTTAACCTATTCCAAAGTGATCAATTCCAGAATAAGTGTTGAAAGAAGTATCATACAAGAATTAAAATGCATACACTACATAAATCATAATAATATACTTAGAAGTTCATTACAAAGTTATAACATCTCAACTTAAGGGAATTTAGCTCATGTTACTCATTATATAATAGAGAAAATCTGCAAAGAGCATAATCAAATGAGTAATATAGCAAAAGAACTTAAAAGGAGAGAGATTACTCGAATAGAAGATCTTTTGCATGAGTTTCCAAAGTTGAAGTACAATATGATTCCTTACACAAGCTTCCTTTAAGTAGAAGTGAAGTGAGTGGTTGTCAAGCACCTCCTCACCTTCCTTCTCTTCAAAAACGTAAAGAAAAACTAAAACAAAACAAAACTAAACTAAAACTAAGTGATACTTTCAGAAACAAATGAAGAAATACAATTGAAGGATTCAGGATTGTTTGTAGGTGAAGATATGGCTTCTATTTATAGGCTTGGAAGCTTTCCTTCCTTGAGGGGTTTCCTTAGGCGCGTATGATTCAACTGAGGGGACAAACCTTGGATAAAATCAGACAACCAATGAAGCAAATAGCTCAGTTGTGGTCGCTTTCATGCATAACATAAGGTGTGGTCCATTGGAGAAGTGCCACATGTCTCTTTAGATAGATGAGCATTGCAACTTGATTTTTATGTTTATCGCCGACTTCTGCAAGTGGCTCTGCTCCAGGTGACTAGGCATGACGTCACAATTCAAGTGTGGAAGCATCAAAATGGTCCTTGGATGTTTTGGTGCAAACTGCTAGATTCTGCAGGTGTTGGCAGTGTTTCCACTCTTAGAGTTGACAGTGTTTCCACTCTTGGTGTTGGCAGTGTTTCCACTCCTGCAGTTGCTGCACTGAAAAAAAACATCAAACCTAACAAGAAATGTGTACTTATGCCTAGTTACGTGTCCTAATCATTTGGATCTCTAAAATGTTGTTTCTTAATAAATAAGCTACATTTATATATTAATGTACTTGAAAATAAACAATAACCTAAGTAAAAATAGATGAATAACTCTATATTAAATAGAGTTATCACACCCCCAAACTTAACTTGTTGCTTGTCCTCAAGTAACGACACAAGAAATAAAAAACAAGACTTCCATGATTATGAAATCACCTCAACTCATGTTTTTCTAAATTTTTTGTTTAAAGTGTGTATCTTGTATGATCTTTAATTTTCAGGATTTTTCTAAACCTTTGTTTTCTTTGAAACATTCAAAGTTATAAGGACTCATTTGTGTGAGTGTGTGTCCCATTGAGCTTCAATTGGTTCCATAACTAGATAAAAAGTTTTCTTTGGCTTTTGAAAAATGTGGAACTCTTTTGGTCACCTTTAGAAAAAATTTCAAAATATGGATGAGACTAACAATTTCTTCAAGATTTAGGGGACTCTTAAGCACAACAAAGGGCTTTTGGTGTTTCAACTTGTTGAGCCAATTGCCTTATTTAGACTTTTGGTGTTTTTGTTGATGTAATGCAATGAGTGCAAATACATCATTTTGAGTGTAGTTTCTTTTTGATGCAGGTGTTGTAGGTACACTTTGTGTAGCTATTTTTGGTAACTCTTTGAGTATTTTGTAGCATACACTGCCCTCCTCACTGACCTCCACATGCATTTTTTTTTCTTTGGTTTGTTTTTCTTTTTCTTTTCTTTTTGAACTTTGTTCATTTTTCAAACCAATTGCACTTAAGGGACATGTTCAGTTTATATGACTTAGGCAAGTGTAGCTTTTTGATCTTTGTGAGACCTTTGAGAGTTTTGACACCTTTGGCATTAACCTTTCAAGTTTCCACAGTACTTTTGCCTTTGTATTCATTCGAATTTCCCCCAAACTTATTTCTTTATGCTCTTGTTCATTTTTAGTAAAAATCTAAATTTGACCTTAGTTTTCCAATTCCTTGGCTTTGATGACTCATATTTATATGAGTTATTTATGCCTTTATCCATGTAAATCAAGTGAGTTCTCAAGTAATATTAGTATCTTATTGCTCTAATTATTATAGTTGTAGGAAAAGAAGGGTTAGGAACTGTTTTGTATTAATTTGGCACATCTGGTGCCCTTTTGAGCAATTTAACGTGTTTTGTGAGTGCGACAGTGTTAAGCGCTATAGCGTCTAATGCTATAGCGGCAAGAGGGCAGCTCGGCCAAGTCTTTGAGCTCGGCTAAGTCTTTGAAGCAAAAGTGTACTTTTGGCGCCAAGCTCTTCACTCCAAATCTCGTTTACTGTGCCCATTGCGCAGTTGACACAGCCGGATTTTATTGGATACTATAGGACACATGGAATTGTGTGAATGGGAGGCTAGCTTCAGTTGGTGAGATGTCTGTATCACCATTTTCACTAACTTTGGACACTACAACTACTCCTTCTTCTCTACAACAACAGACATTCAGACAATTCGGAGACATAGAGAGAGTTTAGAGAGAGAACTTGAGAGAGATTTTCTCCATTGTTAAACACTTTGAAGCTTTTGTTTTATTTGTAATTTTTAGTTTATTATTCTCTTCGGTGTTAACTCGACGTTATAGCGTCATCTTAGTGAATGAGTTGGAAGCTTCGGTGTGTATCTTTTGCCACCATTTCTTCTCACCTTGTTCTAAGTAATATGAGTGTTCTATCTTGTATTGCTTTGATGATGCTCAACATGAGCTAAACAACTTGAGTTGGATTGCTCGGATCTTTGTAATGAACCATTAGTATTGTATTTATAATGTTGCATGCTTTGCGTTTCAATCTTTGTTTTATACTTATTTAAAACTTGTTTTAGGGTTGGCCACTTAAAATGGGTACATTCGTGGGTTCAGACATGGTCCATGGATCGACTTCAAAGATTGATATGAATGAAAGTTTATTTAAAGACATTTAAATAGATTTTGCTCCCTCTAGACATAGAAATGCAATAGTTCATAGAGCAAACGCTGTGGGTTCTTTATACAGGGGTGAACTTATTTAGAACCTAGACATAGGCATCTTGTAATAAAACCCTGGCGTGAGTGACTGAAAAGCACAAAAACATTTGCAACAGCGCTTGACGCTATAGCGTGTGACGTTATAGCGCTGTACTAATTGGGAATTTACTTAGGAAAAGCAATCCGACTTATTTCTCTCTCATTTTACAACCACTCTTTTACTGTTTTCGTTAAACAATCACTTTTCACTGATAACCTGTGACTACAAACATTTGCTACTTGTCCACTAAGTGCTAGTATTGCTTAAACTCTAAAATTAACATTAATCCCTGTGGAGACGATCTTACTTACTACTATATTACTTGTTGCGATTGTGTACAATTGCACAACTACATTTTGCGCATAACAAGTTTTTGGCGCCGTTGCCGGGGATTGCATTTAATTTTTATTGTTTAAGAATTCTTGCAATCTTAGTGAGATTTTACTTTGGTATTTGTTTTTGGTGTGATAACAGGAAACGCTATAGCGTATGCCCAGAATAGAACCACCTGAATTTGAGTTTGATCCTGAACTTGAGAGAAGATTCAGAAGGTTGAGACAACAACAGAGGTTACAACAACTCAGGCCAATCATGTCTGAGCATAACACTGCAACTACAGGTAGAGGTACGCTTGGGGGAAGAATTCCAACTCACTTTGGAGGCAGAACTCCAAGAGGAGGAAGAACTCCAAGAGGTGGAAGGCAAGGTCCTTTTAATTTCACTGAACCAGATGAAGAATATTGGTATAGAGAGAGGTTTCTGAACCAAGGACCTGATCAAATGGTGAATGACAGAGACAGGCCGATGAGGGACTATGCTACTTTTGATCCAACCTCTATGGAAACAAGCATCACCAGACCTGCTGTAACTGCAACTCATTTTGAGTTCAAGCCGATGATGTTTCAAATGCTCCAAACCAATGGCCAATTCAGAGGTTCTACTCAAGAAGATCCCTTTGCACATTTGAGAAATTTCTTGGAAGTGTGTAGTAATTTCATCATACCTGGTGTGAGTGAGGATGCCTTTAGACTCAAACTTTTTCCTTATTCTTTAAAGGACAGAGCCAAAGCTTGGTTAAATTCGTTGGAGTCTAATTCCATCACCACTTGGGAGGAAATGACAAAGAAATTTTTAGAAAAATATTTCACTCCCAACAAGAATGCCAGGATGAGGAATGACATCACATTTTTCAAGCAAAAGGATGGTGAAACACTGCATGAAGCGTGGGAAAGGTGGAAAAGAACTCGAGGAAATGTCCACATCATGGAATACCTATAGTGATTCAAATGGAGACCTTCTACAATGGGTTGGAAGCACCAACAAGTTCTATGTTAGATGCCTCATCCGGAGGTGTGATTTTAAACTCCTCCTACAATGAAGCTTGTGATCTTATAGAGCGTGTTTCCATAAACAACTCTTCATGGCCTCTTGAAAGATTAAACCACGCCAAAAAGGTAGCGGTAGTTCATGAAGTGAGTGAAGTTTACGCTCTCTCATTTCAGTGTCAACTCTCACAAATATGATCAAGGGTTTGAGCATCGCAAACGCTATAGCGTCCCGACGCTATAACGCCCAAGGAATCAGCTCGTGGCTGCTATTGAACAAGCTCCACGGAGAAATTAGTTGTGTATATTGTGGGGAGGACACCTTTATGAAGAATGCACCACAAATCCTGCTTCTGTGAATTATGTGGGGTACAATAAGGGCAACAACCCCTATTCTAACATCTACAACCCTGGTTGGAAGAACCATCCCAATTTCAGATGGGGGGAGGTAATACTGCCAACGCAAGTACTAATGCTCGGCTATCCCCCGTGTTTTTCGGCTCAATAGAGTCAAAGGCGAATGCTCTGCTATGGACAACTCCATCGAATCTTTGCTGAGGTCTTTTATTAGTGATTGTAAGACAACTATGCAGACCCATGAAGCATCTATAAAGACTTTGGAGAACCAAGTTGGGCAAATTGCTTCTACTCTCACTCAAAGGCCAAGTGGTGGACTTCCTTCCACTACTGAAACCTCAACATCTCATGCACCAGGAAAAGAACATGTGAAGGCAATAACTCTGAGAAGTGGTAGGGATGTGACTGAGGCATCCAAAAGTGCAGGGTCAGGTGTTTCCGAAAAGAAAAGAATCCTACTGACGCTATAGCGGTTGAAAAAACACCTGAACCTAAGCTTGTGCCTGAATACCCTCCTCCACCTTATCCTCAAAGGCTAAAGAAGGCACATGAAGACAAGCAGTTCAACAAGTTCCTGGAGGTCCTGAAGCAACTGCACATAAATGTTCCTTTGGTGGAGGCATTACAGAAAATGCCTAACTATGCCAAGTTTATGAAGGATGTTCTCACAAAAAAGAGAAGGCTTGGAGAGTTTGAAACTGTGGCTATGACTGGAGAGTGTAGCATGTTGATGCAAAATAAGCTTCCGAGAAATTAAAGGATCCTGGTAGCTTCACTATACCCTGCTCCATTGGAGATTTTTATTCAGGCCGAGCCTTATGTGACTTAGGAGCAAGTATCAACATGATGCCTAAGTCTATTTACAAACAATTGGGTATAGGAACTGCCAGACCTACTTCTGTATCTCTTCAACTTGCTGACAGGACTCTTGCCTATCCTGAGGGGATACTAGAAGATGTTTTAATAAAAGTTGACAAATTTGTTTTTCTGTGGATTTTGTTATTTTGGACTTTGATGCGAGATAAGGAGGTACCTATCATCTTAGGGAGACCATTTTCAGCTACTGGGGAAGACACTTATTGATGTGCAGAAGGGAGAGCTAACAATGAGGGTTAACGACCAAGAAGTCAAGATTAATGTTCTGAATGCCTTAAAGCTCCCTGAAGACAACACTGAAGAATGATCTTTTGTTGTTTCACTTGACCAAGTGGTTCAAAAACATTTTCAAAAGACCAATTACCACTTGGGAAAGGTTCTGAAAAACAATGAGGAATCTGAATTTATTGAAGAAGGAGCAACTCAAGAAGAGGAGTTGACTGTGAAGGAGGTTTGGGCTAGAAGATATGAGTCACTTGAACAAGAAAACTCAAACCTCAAGAAATGTGTTCCTTCCATTATTCAACCACCGATCCTGGAGCTCAAGGAGTTACCTAAGCACCTGAAATATGTTTATTTGGGGGAAAATGAGTCTCTTCCTATAATCATCTCCTCTGTTCTCACCAAAGATCAAGAGAATGAGCTCATTGCAACCCTAAAAAGACATAAGAAGGCTATTGGGTGGCAACCCTAACAGTGATCACCAATGACAAGAATGAGTTGATTCCGACAAGGACAGTAACTGGGTGGAGGATATGCATGTAACAGCCCAGGTCCACCGCAGCGGCCACCCCATCGCTATTACCTCACGATCTTTTCTACCCCCCTTGTAGAATTTTTGCCTTCCGTGGGAATCGAACCTTGTACATGGGGCTCAAATACAAGTTCAATCTACTTCCCACTACCAATTGAGCTACGCCTTTTTATATGTGACCCGGAGTCCACATGGCGGCCACCCAGCGCTATTACCTCACGATCTTTTCTACCCCCCTTGTAGAATTTTTGCCCAGTGGGAATCGAACCTTGTACATGGGGCTCAAATACAAGTTCAATCTACTTCCCCACTACCAATTGAGCTAGCTCAATTGGTAGTGAAAATAGATTGAACTTGTATTTGAGCCCCATGTACAAGGTTCGATTCCCACTAAGGCAAAAATTCTACAAGGGGGTAGAAAAGATCGTGAGGTAATATAATACTTGGGTGGCCGCATGTGGACTCGGGTCTATTATAATGCATGGACTACAGAAGTTGAATAAGTCTACAAAGAAAGATCACTTCCCTCTCCCCTTCATTGATCAAATGTTGGATAGGCTTGCGGGTAAGGAATACTATTGCTTTCTAGATGGCTACTGCAGTTACAATCAAATAGCAATAGTTCACGAGGATCAACACAAGACTACATTCACATGCCCCTATGGTACATTTGCATTTAGAAGAATGCCATTTGAGTGCGTAATACGCCTGCAACCTTCTAGAGATGCATGATGTCTATCTTTTCTGATTTCATTGAAAAGTCTATGGAAGTCTTTATGGATGACTTCTCTGTGTTTGGAGAGAGTTTCCAACGATGCTCGACTAACTTAGAAGAAATCACGGTGAGGTGCGAAGAGACAAACCTTGTCCTAAATTGGGAAAAGTGCCACTTCATGGTGCGGGAGGAGGGTATTGTCTTGGGACATAGAATTTCAAAGAAGAAGGGACTGGAGGTTGATAAAGAAAAGATTGAAGTCATTGAAAAATTACCTCCTCCCACAAGTGTCAAAGGTATCGAAGTTTTTCAGGACATCTTTGGTTTTACTGGGAGGTTCATTAAAGATTTTCAAAAATTTCCAAACCTCTGTGTCAGTTACTTCAGCATGATACTACTTTCAACTTTGATGAGGCATGCCTTGAAGCCTTCCAGAAACTAAAGAAAGCTCTGATTACTACACCTATTATTGTTACCCCTGATTGGAATAAACCATTTGAGCTCATGTGTGATGCAAGTGACTATCTTTGTTGAGTGTGCTAGGTCAAAGGTATGATAAAATCTTTCATTCCATATATTATGCAAGCAAAACACTTGTTGAAGCACAATTAAATTACACAGTCACTGAAAAAGAGCTATTAGCTGTGGTTTTTGCCTTCGACAAAATTTAGATCATACTTGGTGGGCACAAAAGTTATTGGTTTTACTGATCATTCAGCCATCAAGTATTTGATCTAAAAAAAGATGCAAAACCAAGGCTAATTAGATGGGTTCTCCTCTCCAAGAATTTGACTTGGAAATTCGTGATAAAAGGGGTGGAGAACCAAGTTGCTGACCATTTGTCTAGAATTGAAAGAGAAAATGCAGGTGAAACATTTGGTGAAATCAAGGAGATCTTTCCTGATGAAAAGTTGTTAGCAGTAACTGTGAAAGCGAGTAACGCTATAACGGTTGCCGCTATAGCTATAAGGTATTGTATGGCGGTGATGCCATCTGCACACTGGTTTCTTGACATTGTGAACAACTGGTGGTGAGAATTGTGCTCGCAAATTTGAATTATCAATGCAGAGGAAAAGGTTCTTCCATACAGTGAAGGAATACTATTGGGATGAACCATACCTCTATAAAAAATGTCAAGATCAATTGTTGAGAAGGTGCCTAGCAGAAGAGGAACAACCTCAAGTGCTAGAGCATTATCATGCTTCCCCTTGTGGTGGACACCTCGGAGGAACCAGAACAGCTGCTAAGGTGCTGCAATGCGGATACTATTGGCCTTCTTTGTTCAAAGATGCTCAAGAAATGGTGAAGAGGTGTGAAAAGTGCCAAAAGACTGGGAATATCTCCAACAAACATGAAATGCCTTTGACCAACATATTAGAGATTGAGCTCTTTGATGTGTGGGGCATAGACTTTATGGGGTCATTTCCTCCTTCTCATGGGAATTTATACATCTTGGTGGCTGTGGATTATGTTTCTAAGTGGGTTGAAGCTGTTGCTCTCCCCAACAATGATGCCAAGTCAGTAAGCAAGTTCCTTCAGAAAATAATTTTCACCAGGTTCGGCACACCAAGGGCCATTATCAGTGATGAGGGATCTCACTTTTGCAACAAGTTGATTGAGTCTCTTCTAGGGAAATATGGGGTCAGACATAAAATTGTCACTGCATATCACCCCCAATCAAATAGGCAAGCTGAACTGTCCAATAGAGAGATCAAGAGGATGCTTGAGAAGATGGTGGGACCTTCAAGGAAGGATTGGTCAATTCATCTAGATGATGCTTTATGGGCGTACATGACAGCCTTCAAGACACCTCTTGGGATGTCTCCCTACAGACTTGTGTTTGGGAAAGCTTGCCATCTCCCTGTGGAATTACAACACAAAGCTCATTGGGCCATAAAGAAGCTGAATATGATAAGGCTGGGAAAGCCAGAATGCTACAATTAAATGAACTTGAAGAGATTAGGCACTCAACCTATGAGAGTTCAGCTATTTACAAAGAGAAGACAAAGCTGTGGCATGACAAAAAGATCCAGAAAAGAGAGTTGATTGAAGGAGGTCAAGTGCTGCTTTTCAATTCGAGACTCAAATTATTTCCAGGAAAGCTTAAGTCAAGATGGTCTGGTCCTTTCAAATTGGTAAAAGTTTACCCCCATGGAGCTGTACACTTATATGATGAAGCAACCAACACCACATTTAAAGTGAATGGCCAGAGGGTGAAGCAATACCATGGTGAACATGTGGTTAGGGACAAGACCACTATTGATCTTCAAGACCTCTAACATTAAAGAGGAAGTCTGGCTGAAGACTCTTAAAGCAAGCGCTCTTGGGAGGCAACCCAATGGTTAACTAACCAAAATTTTTGAGTTTAATTTTTGTTTTGTGCAGGAACCACCTTGGCAAAGAAGAAAAGAAGAAGAAGAAAGCCACCAAGCCGGCCCAGCCAAGTCGTGTCAGCGCTAGAACATGGTCTGGCATCATTAAGAAATAATTTCAAACCCTTCTTTTGTAGTTTAGTTAGTTTGTAGTCGAAAATAAGTTGTGAAGCGCTATAGCTTTGTTCTTGCGCTTCATAACTGTTAAGAACTTGTTTAATTTTGTCGAATTGTGTTTTTGTTAAGTCCTGGGCCTCTCCCCAGTCCAATCCAGCAGTGAGGACACTGCTCCCTTCTATTTGGGGGGGAGGACCTAGAGGTTTTATAAATTAAAAAAAAACTTTTTTTAGTAGAATTGCATGATCAATGCTTTGTTTCCAGTTTATATTTAATGAATATCTTCTATTTGGGCTAATCTTAGTGATGATTGTGTGAGTGAGTAAAGAGTAGTCATGCTTTTAAATAATATCTCTGCTTATTGTTGCTCCCACACATAAAAATCTCTATGCTTAAGAAGAAACTTAGTTAGCCTAGGACTATCTGATGCTTAGGCTAGTCTTGGTTAACCGAGGTGAGATTAAAGCTTGACTAAAAACTTGAAGAGCTTTTGAAGCAAAGTTTGGGGGTGCTCGGGCTATATAAAGGTTAGGTACAAAGGTCTTAGGGTGGTCAGTGACTTAGAAATTCAATGTAAATGCTCTATGTTGTATTCATCGTGTAAAAGCTGTAGCTACTCGAAACAAAAGCTGGGTTGTTCCAAAGGCAAAAAGGCAAAGCCTTAAATGAAAAAAAAAAGTTAAATAATTGCTAAGGAGCCCAGTAATGAGGGGGCTACAGCTAGTAAATTTGTTTGCCACAATCCAACGCTATAGCGCCAAACGCTATAGCGTCGCTGTTAGTCTCAATAAATAGGAACACTGACCATAGACCTGAAATGCCTGAAATTCCCCATTTCTGTGTGAAAATGTTAGTATAGTCTTTGTTTTGAAAAAGTTCTTGATTTCACCAAAAGAAGACCACTCTTTCCAAGGCTAAAGAGAAATCCAAATCTAGCTAGGAATTGAGATGAGTCAGAGATCACACACACACTAATGAGCAGTAATAAGCTTAGAAGTTATTGAAATGCATTGGTGTGTAGGTGTGAGTGTGAATCGGAAAGGTTAGCACCTTGATAATGTGTTTGAGCAAATGTTCATTGGAAATGCAGAATTGATCATGTGATGTGTGTTGTACATATATGTTGTAGTTTGTCTTAGTTAAGTGTCATTACTTGAGGACAAGCAATGGTTTAAGTTTGGGGGTGTGATGACTCATATTTATATGAGTTATTTATGCCTTTATCCATGTAAATCAAGTGAGTTCTCAAGTAGTATTAGTATCTTATTGCTCTAATTATTATAGTTGTAGGAAAAGAAGAGTTAGAAACTGTTTTGTATTAATTTGGCACATCTAGTGCCCTTTTGAGCAATTTAACGTGTTTTATGAGTGCTGCAGTGTTAAGCGCTATAGCGTCTAACGCTATAGCGGCAAGAGGGCAGCTCGGCCAAGTCTTTGAGCTCGGCTAAGTCTTTGAAGCAAAAGTGTACTTTTGGCGCCAAGCTCTTCACTCCAAATCTCGTTTACTGTGCCCACTGTGCAGCTGACACAGCCGGATTTTATTGGATACTATAGGACACATGGCATTGTGTGAATGGGAGGCTAGCTTCAGTTGGTGAGATGGTTGTATCACCTTTTTCACTAACTTTGGACACTAAAACTACTCCTTCTTCTCTACAACACAGACATTCAGACAATTAGGAGACATAGAGAGAGTTTAGAGAGAGAACTTGAGAGAGATTTTCTCCATTGTTAAACACTTTGAAGCTTTTGTTTTATTTGTAATTTTTAGTTTATTATTCTCTTCGGCGTTAACTCGACGTTATAGCGTCATCTCAGTGAATGAGTTGGAATCTTCGGTGTGTATCTTTTGCCACCATTTCTTCTCACCTTGTTCTAAGTAATATGATTGTTCTATCTTGTATTGCTTTGATGATGCTCAACATGAGCTAAACACCTTGAGTTGGATTGCTCGGATCTTTGTAATGATCCATTAGTATTGTATTTATAATGTTGCATGCTTTGCGTTTCAATCTTTGTGGTATACTTCTTTCAAACTTGTTTTAGGGTTGGCCACTTAAAATGGGTACATTCGTGGGTTCAGACATGGTCCATGGATCGACTTCAAAGATTGATATGAACGAAAGTTTATTTAAAGACATTTAAATAGATTTTGCTCCTCTAGACATAGAAATGTAATAGTTCATAGAGCAAAGGCTGTGGGTTCTTTATTATATAGGGGTGAACTTATTTAGAACCTAGACATAGGCATCTTGTAATGAAACCCTAGCGTGAGTGACTGAAAAGCACAAAAACATTTGCAACAGCGCTTAACGCTATAGCGTGTGACGTTATAATATTTGTACTAATTGGGAATTTACTTAGGAAAAGCAATCCGACTTATTTCTCTCTCATTTTACAACCACTCTTTTACTGTTTTCATTAAACAATCACTTTTCACTGATAACCTGTGACTACAAATATTTGCTACTTGTCCACTAAGTGCTAGTATAGCTTAAACTCTAAAATTAACATCAATCCCTGTGGAGACAATCTTACTTACTACTATATTACTTGTTGCGATTGTGTACACTTGCACAACTACATTTCATGCGCATAATGGGCTTTAGATAGCTTTTCCATCTAGCCTAGTTCTTTTCAAAAACTCAATTTTGTTGTGTCAAAGAAATTATAACATTGATCATTTCTAAAAAACAAGGCTTTTCTTTTCCTTTTAAAATTTTGCTCATTTGATACACTTACATAAATTTTTAGAAAAGCAATATGAATTCATCATGCTTCATAATCTTTTAAGTCTAAGAAACATATGATGTACTTAATTTTTCTGTTTTTTTTTTAAATAATTTTATCATGCTATTTAAAGCTTTGTTAAGTACATCTAAAAGTACTAAAACATACTAATCTTGCATATTCACATACTACTATTCTATAACTACTAAAACACACATAACATATATTAATATTCACATAGTGCATACTTAATTTAAAAGACATACTATTCTCCACTCTCCCCCCCAACTTAAATATGAGCAGTGTCCCCACTGCTCTAAGTTGAGTATTTAAGGGATCCAAACATGGGAGATATAATTCAAAAGTATTCAAAACATCACACATAGTATTTGCACATATATTATAGGTAGATAGGAATATTATAGTATTTGAAACAACATAAAAAAGTATCCTTTTACTCTTTCTTCCTGATTCTGGGACTGGTTCTGATAGGGACATGTTTGGCCCTCATCTTCTTTGGATTGGCCTTAGCAGCAGTGGAATCAGCAGTAGGCACACTAGGATCCTCTACACTTGCTTTAGGTACATCTGCAGGTGCAGGCACATCTGGTGTTGCCAATGTGGGAACTTCAGGTGTTGGGACATTAATCTGTACTGGGGTTTGTTGAGCTTCTTGTTCAGTTTCCTCCTGTTGTTCTGCTGCTGCCTCAGTTGCTTTGTCACCTTCAGTGGTAGGTTCCTTCTCAGTTCTCTCCCTCTCTCTAGAAATTGCTCCTTCACCCTGCACACCATAGAGGGAACTCATGGTCCACATCTTCTTTGTTGGAGTTGGATTCATTGTCTTCCTTTTGTAGCCAAGCAGCTCCTTCTTCTTATTCAAAGCCTTCAGGACTTCATGAATTGTTGCCTCTGGACTGGTTTCCATCACCTTTGTTTTTAGTGTTTTTGCACTTGGTGTGGGAATTTCAGCTGCTTTGGTGACAATTTCTTGTTGCTCTTCCATGACAGAATCTTTTTGGCCTTCTTCTTTCCCAGGCTCCTCAGTGAGTACCTGCATATTTTCTTTCTCAAAATTAATGTTAGTTGGCTCAATTGGTTCTGTTGGAAGGGTGGGAGATTTCTGGGTTGGGGTTGGTTCAATTTCTTCTGTGACTTGTGTAGCGACCGAAAAATCCGGGAAATGATTCTTCGAAAGGTTCTTTAGGAAGCCGCCACCAAATTTTAGTTTAAGGGCAAATTCGGAAAATCCCTTTAAGTTTTAAGGTAAGGCGTTGTTTAGGGTTCGGGAGTCATTATGTGTGGGGAAGGTATTAGCACCCCACGACATCCTATTGTCTAATTAATTTAAGATTTATTTAATAATTACCCTTTTATTTTTAGAAAAAAAGACTTATTTAGGTTTTTGTTTTTTAGTGCTTGACAAGGGTTGAGTCTTGCTCCTACGTACCTCCAGATGCAATGGAGGAATCAAAGCTACGTAGTTCTTCCTGAAAAAGTTTGTGGGTTGGTGTTTTTTAATGTAGGGGTCCTAGGATTCTCGAACCTGCATCTACTCATCGATTCTAGATGACGACTAACCCGATTGTACAACCGACTTAGTCCCCTACTTTTTGAAAATGATTTTTGAATTTTAGAGAGAAGATTGTTTGATATGAGGTGAGTCTGTTTTAGAATAGGTATTCTAGAACTCCTGAACTGTACAGCTCATTAATTCTAGAACGCTGACTAACCCGGTTGTACAACCGACTTAGTCCCCTATTTTTTGGAAAAGTGATTTATTAATTTACTTATAAGTTTTTAGGATTATCGAATCAGATGCAATTTCATTGGTCCTAGGATGATGACTAACCCGGTCGTACAACCGACTTAGTCTTTTATTCGATTTTTTTGATAGAAAAAAAATATTTAATTGTAAGGAATTAATTAAAAAAACGAGAAAAGGGTGAAAACTATAAAATAGGAGTGTAATTAACTGCAGGGAGTTGTAATAGTAAACTCGTGATTTGTTATGATGTACCTGTGATATCAAGTATCCACTACCAAATTATTCATCAATATTCTAAAGTAAGTTGCTAACTTTAGAGGAGCCTAATCCTTCGGTTTAACATAAACCTTGAACAAGTTAAAATCAGAGATTTGTCATATATATATATATATATATACACGGAACGGAATGCCACGGAGAAAAATCAATACCACGACGATTAAAACATGTCACTACTCACTGACCTTCTAGAGAAGAGAAGGGGGGAAATAGAAAGCGAAAAAAAAGAAAAATCAGGTTATACCTTCCATTGAGATGGTGCTAATAACACTCTCGGTCTTCGAGACCGCACATACTCCAGGGCAGCCGTAGGTGTCATATGCTTGTATTCAACCAGATAACAAAGCACAATTGTTGTACTCCTTCCCCGCCCAGCTTTACAGTGAACATAAGTTGTCTTACCACAAGTTGCATCGTGATGAATGAACTGCACCGCCTGGTTGATAACGACAAATGAGGGGGCAAATAGATAATCCCTTGTGGGAATCACCAAATGATCAATCCCGTGAGCATGATATAATGATGATGGTACCAACGTTTCATAAGGTTCATTCAGAGTAATTACACCACCCACACCAAGCATCTTCAAGTGAGGAACATCTTTGGGGAATGGGACTGCGCCATCTTCGGTGGTTAAGGTTTTGATGTAAAACCCTAATCCTTTTTTCGGTGATTCTTTGGATCCCCTTTTGATTGTGGACTGACTGTTCTTTTATAGTTGAAAACTAGGTTTAGCATTAGTTGGTTTTGACTAACTTGATTGGGCTTTTATAGATTGGGTTTGCTGAGAAGTCTCGGAGAACAAGGACAGACCCAAAGGTTACTAATACTGCTCCTCCTATTTAATTTTCGTTTTATATTTTTGTATTACTATTTTTTTTTATTTTGGACTTTTTTGGACTATTAAGTGATATTAAATTGTAAATTAAAACTAAATAGAATTTTTTTGACATTTTTGGGCTGTATATATGCTTAAATAAATTAAATAAACAAAATACGAATAAAATAATAAGAAAAAGGAGTCAGGCCAAATACAAAGACGAGGACGGGTCGGACTCGACAAATACGCTAAAACTAAACCAAAAATGGGCGTGTTAACTACAAACCCCACAGTTAACTCGGACTCGCATTAGTCTGAATTTAAACCAAATTTTGAGAAAAATGACTTTAGGTGGACCTGCTCACATACGACTAAACTCAAATACAGATAATTAAATTGAAGACCGCACGAGAAGATCGATCATTCGCGCGCATGCCTAATTTAAACAATGGTATTTCGAGTTTAGTGAACTGAGTGGATTTGGAATTGGTTTGGATTGGTAACCAGAGACTCTACACCGATAATTCTTGTAATCATGCGACTCAAACACGCCCTTACTAAAAATAAACGACTAAAGCGAGAAAAGAAGACGGACAAAATTGGGGTATAAATACGCTCTCTTTATTCATATTTTACTAGAAAGTCTTTGAGCTCTAGAACTTTCGTAGTAGAAATAGGAATAAAGATAAGATAGACGCTAATTTTGTCCGTTTTGGCGGGGAAAGCAAGGAAGTTTTAAGAGGGAGCAAGGAATGGTTAACACTCGGTGTGTTAACAGGAAGTTAAATGAAGGGTCATCAAGGACACGGAAGGAGCACTAAGGCCCCGGAAGGACCACTCGTGGTCCGAAGGAGCGATAAGGCTCGAAGGACCACTTAAGGTCCGAAAGGCCGCTAGGCCTTAATTGAAGGACCATCGTGGTGCGAAGGAGCGCAACTAGCTACGATACTAATTAAAGCGGCCCGCGGGGCCTTTATATTCGAGCGGCCATGATGGGTCAAGATCGTGTCTAGAATCGATATGTTGACCATGAAGGACGCCCGCGTGGTCTCAGGCCGACACAACTAGTGCGAAGCGACCACGCGGGTCCGGAAGGTCCGTCGGGCTCGACTACGGACGTTTGCGACTGGGCCACTTAGGCAATCGAAGGAGCGTAGTGCTCGGGAAGGACCACTCGGTCCGGGATCACCTGGTGATGATGCGTGATGCGATCACGGGATCAACGCTTAGAGCTTTGATATTAGAGGAGCAAAATAGGGACTAACACTGATCGTGTTTATCCGAGCACACCTAACAAATGCATCTACCGAGAAAGGGAAAACCAATCTACGTTTGATGAAGCAATTAATGGTGCAATCAATGATTGGTATCTGGTAGGATGTGGAATGACTTTTTCCTTTTTCTCTTTTTGCTTATTGCTTTTTTTTTTTTTTTTTTTTTTTGAAAAATGATGAATGCCAAATGTGAATATGATGCAAATGAAATGCTCGGGTGCAAATGCTATGGTGCATGAGGTGATGATACGATATGATGTGATATGACATGGTATGATATGATATGATATGATATGATATGATATGAGTGATTGGGGTATAGAAACATTTTTGGTAATGATGAGATGTGAGACTTTAGATGCGAGAAGCAGAGGTGAATATTGATCATTCTTTGAAAAAAATAGTTTTGATTCAATACTTTGGCAATCTCAATGTTGTTATTTACTGATTAATCGATGTGAAAAAGTATTTGCAAGCTCGCTCATTTTTCTCTTTCATTTTGATGCCCCATGATGACCAAGTTTTGGCCCACACAAACTAGATAAGTGGATTTCCAACATCATATGATCAACTTGTGTTTTCTCTCTGAAGCATTGTTTTGTGAAGATGTATAGTAGTGCGAATATAGATGAATGAGTCGGCTTAACTTGGGGTTCTAAAGACCTAGGGTGTGGGCATTTGTGGCACATGAAGGGGTGAATGACTGACCAGTCTTTGTCAAGGTCATGAAAGGTAGGTTTTTCCAAGCCAAGGAATGTAGGACTGCCCCAATTTAGTTTTGATGACGGTGAGTGTCTGCCCCCGTCTAGTGGTGACAAGCTAGGGGTGTAGAAGATGATGAGTTGGGAATGCATTGGCTCTGGAATGAAAGGTGGCAAGTAGGAGATGTTGTCTCAACCCATAGAGTTTGATGTTTCCCTAATTATGGTGAGGACAAGATTGCCCCGACTGGAGTAGAAACATTTAGGATAGTGAGTTGAGAAATGGCCCCGGTAGGGTTTTTTGGTTGTGAATATGGCAAAGGGATGAGATGGGTGTAAGGTGAATTTTCCCATTTAAAGATGGAGTCAAGAGCGACAGGATTGCCCCACTTGGAAGGGTACTTCGAATGGTTGGCTTTAGTGAGATTGGGAAAGGTGACGGGGTTAGGGTTATGGTTTTTTGGAGTTTTTCGGTATGGTATGGCTATAGGTGGGTGTGGTATGGGATGGTCACTGCACAAATTTCCCAAGTTCAAATGGAATAGATGGTGAAAGGGATGCCCCACTTTAAGATCTAGGTGACGATCCTAGTATAAACTTTTGGTTATCTTTAGAATGACTCTTAGACTACAATAGTCTTGAGTTTGCTATGATGAAAACTACACTTGGTGATCACTAGACCTTGTCTTAGTATAACTGTAACTTGAATGAATCTTGTGGTGCAAACCCTTTTTTTTTTTTTTTTTTGAGCAAACATATTATAAACTTATTTGTCCTAAGATTAAAACATTGAGAAAACAAAAGCAATCAGTCAATGATCGGAATGAACTCTAGAGGGTTGTAATGTGGCCGGTGGTTAATGATTTATGAAGGAAGGGATAATTGGGCTCAAAGAGGTGTTTGATGATTTATGGGACAAATGATTTGGTGATGCGGTATGATTTGGCTAATGGTTAATGGTTTGTGGAAGAAAGGGGTTATTAGGCTCAATGAAGTGTTTGAGGGTCTATTGAGACAGTAATTGATGTGTCTCATGGTAGGATGGACTTGTTTAGGGATGTGACTTGGCCAAGGGTTTATGAAGGATAGGATATTGAGGACAAGGGAAGTGTTTGAGGTTTATTTTAGACAAGTATCTCTTATACTTTGACGGTAATGAAGTATCAGCTCACGATTTGTACTATTTTTTTTGGGATTTTTAATCCTCTTTTGACTTCACTCTTTTGTGATTTTTGTTTCTTTTTTGGGTGAGTGAGCTGATAAAACAAATGCACCATTTTTTGATGCGGAATCGATCCTTGTCTAGGGTTTGGGATTTTTGGCTTAAGGTGGGTGGCAAAGGATTTTTTGAGGATAGGGGAAGATGGTCAAACTTCATCTCAAAACATGATTGCTAGTTTTCTCAAAAATTAACTTAAGGACAATAATTTATTTACTTTTATATATTTGCTCTTTTTTTCTTTATTTTTTTATGCCCTAATTTTTGCTTAAGCCGCTCTTACGAGTTTTCAACCTAACGGGCCTTTTTGAATTAATTTTTTTTGTAAAGGACTTGCACCAAGGGAATACAACATTGACAAGGTATTTTAGAGATCACAAATTTGCCCCAGTATGGAGGGCTTAAAGCATTATTTCATTAGTGAGAACAAACCAAAAAGTCGACTAGGTAGGGGAGTATGTACTTTAGGGTGGTCGGGGTGGGATTAGACTTGGACGGGGGTAATGACAAGGTAGGGATATTAACTGACTCAAACAAGAATGAAGTCACATGTCACACACAAGTTACTACACGAATGCTTCGTAGAGAGTGAACATTAATTAACACATGAAAGAAAATTTTGGCGGACCATTTCGGTTATTCATCATGGGATGCAACGCTTTGTAAAAAAATGTGAACGAGCTGCTAATTTGAAAAATTGAGTGCCTTGAAACGCCTTGAGCTTGCAACTAAGTATGGCTAAATTTTTTCAAAAAGAATGATTTACCTCACAAGAATGTTTCACCCCTCATCACAATTTTTTTCTAGAATTATGCTCATTTTTTTTTTTAATGCATGATGTAAGTATGCAAATGAATGAGTGTGCATGAAATGCGAATGAATGTATGCGAAATGCGAATGTAATGATAATGTATTTGAATGAAATGATAATATATGATTTTATTTATCATGTCTGGGAATTATAAGTTCTACGTTTGGAGAGTAAAGTACAAAGTTTGACTTTGACTTTAGCATGCATGGCTTCTCTCCAAAATAAAACTTTTAATTCTCAGGCAGTCATAAAAATGTACGTAACATAAGATGTTTATTTTTGTTTTTTGTAATGCAAAGAAAAATGCATGAGGTATGGTTTCTAAGAAAATTGCGGTAAATAATGATTTGGGTTTTTGACTTCTTGATTTTTTTGATTTTTGGATAAAAGACGGTAAGCACAAATATTTGTTTGAATGCAAGGGTATGAAGCTCCTTTGTGACCCTAGAAAGGTAACTTACGGAGTGAGTCTAAGGTTTCTTTTATAGTGAGCCTCACAATGGTAGTTCTAAAGAGTCCTACACATGGTTCCTAGAGTCAAGGACCCACCAAGGACATCGACCCCAACAATAGGCAAGCTATTAGAAGGGATAGCATCCTTAAAAGGAATCAAACTCTAGGTGAGATTTTCATGACCACCCAACGAGACGCACGCGTCCATGCAGCCATCACTACGCAATCTCATTCTAACTTAGGGTACACTCAAGTCCGGGTAGAGGACTTTTCTCACATGTGTGTGCAGAAGTGTAATTGTGGAGTGTGTATGAGCAATTTAAAAACAACCCAACAGCTGCAAACAGACAAACAGTCATACAAATATGGTCTTCTATCCTAGAGTTTATATATCACATAAAAATATAATATGCAAATAATAATAATAATAATAATAAATAAATAAACAAATAAATAAAGGGAAGGGTAAAAATTAACTTAATCCTAATTAATTAGACTAGGTTTTGACTCTCTAAAAATAAATAAGTCCCCAGTGAAGTCGCCAGCTGTAGCGACCGAAAAATCCGGGAAATGATTCTTCGAAAGGTTCTTTAGGAAGCCGCCACCAAATTTTAGTTTAAGGGCAAATTCGGAAAATCCCTTTAAGTTTTAAGGTAAGGCGTTGTTTAGGGTTCGGGAGTCATTATGTGTGGGGAAGGTATTAGCACCCCACGACATCCTATTGTCTAATTAATTTAAGATTTATTTAATAATTACCCTTTTATTTTTAGAAAAAAAGACTTATTTAGGTTTTTGTTTTTTAGTGCTTGACAAGGGTTGAGTCTTGCTCCTACGTACCTCCAGATGCAATGGAGGAATCAAAGCTACGTAGTTCTTCCTGAAAAAGTTTGTGGGTTGGTGTTTTTAATGTAGGGGTCCTAGGATTCTCGAACTGCATACAATTTCATCGATTCTAGGATTGTTGACTAACCCGATTGTACAACCGACTTAGTCCCCTACTTTTTGAAAATGATTTTTGAATTTTAGAGAGAAGATTGTTTGATATGAGGTGAGTCTGTTTTAGAATAGGTATTCTAGAACTCCCGAATCTGCAATTTCATTAATTTAGAACGACTAACCTGGTTGTACAACCGACTTAGTCCCCTATTTTTGGAAAAGTGATTTATTAATTTACTTATAAGTTTTTAGGATTCACGAATCATGCAATTTCATTTGGTCCTAGGATGATTACTAACCTTGGCCGTATAACCGACTTAGTCTTTTATTCGATTTTTTTGATAGAAAAAAAATATTTAATTGTAAGGAATTAATTAAAAAAACGAGAAAAGGGTGAAAACTATAAAATAGGAGTGTAATTAACTGCAGGGAGTTGTAATAGTAAACTCGTGATTTGTTATGATGTACCTGTGATATCAAGTATCCACTACCAAATTATTCATCAATATTCTAAAGTAAGTTGCTAACTTTAGAGGAGCCTAATCCTTCGGTTTAACATAAACCTTGAACAAGTTAAAATCAGAGATTTGTCATATATATATATATATATACACGGAACGGAATGCCACGGAGAAAAATCAATACCACGACGATTAAAACATGTCACTACTCACTGACCTTCTAGAGAAGAGAAGGGGGGAAATAGAAAGCGAAAAAAAAGAAAAATCAGGTTATACCTTCCATTGAGATGGTGCTAATAACACTCTCGGTCTTCGAGACCGCACATACTCCAGGGCAGCCGTAGGTGTCATATGCTTGTATTCAACCAGATAACAAAGCACAATTGTTGTACTCCTTCCCCGCCCAGCTTTACAGTGAACATAAGTTGTCTTACCACAAGTTGCATCGTGATGAATGAACTGCACCGCCTGGTTGATAACGACAAATGAGGGGGCAAATAGATAATCCCTTGTGGGAATCACCAAATGATCAATCCCGTGAGCATGATATAATGATGATGGTACCAACGTTTCATAAGGTTCATTCAGAGTAATTACACCACCCACACCAAGCATCTTCAAGTGAGGAACATCTTTGGGGAATGGGACTGCGCCATCTTCGGTGGTTAAGGTTTTGATGTAAAACCCTAATCCTTTTTTCGGTGATTCTTTGGATCCCCTTTTGATTGTGGATCGATCGTTCTTTTATAGTTGAAAACTAGGTTTAGCATTAGTTGGTTTTGACTAACTTGATTGGGCTTTTATAGATTGGGTTTCTTTGAGAAGTCTCGGAGAAACGAGGATGCACTCCAAAGGTTACTAATCATCGCTCCTCCTATTTAATTTTCGTTTTATATTTTTGTATTACTATTTTTTTATTTTGGACTTTTTGGACTATTAAGTGATATTAAATTGTAAATTAAAACTAAATAGAATTTTTTTGACATTTTTAACAGATATATGCTTAAATAAATTAAATAAACAAAATACGAATAAAATAATAAGAAAAAGAGAGTCAGCCAAATACAAAAACGAGGACGGTGACGGACTGAACAAATACGCTAAAACTAAAAACCAAAATGGGCGTGTTAACTACAAACCCCACGATTAACTCCTGACTCGCATTAGTCCGAATTTAAACCAAATTTTGAGAAAAATGACTTTAGGTGGACTGCTCACATACGACTAAACTCAAATACAGATAATTAAATTGAAGACCGCACGAGAAGATCGATCATTCGCGCGCATGCCTAATTTAAACAATGGTATTTCGAGTTTAGCTGAACGGAGTGACTGGAATTGGTTTGGATTGGTAACCGAGACTCTACACTGATAATTCTTGTAATCATGCGACTCCGAAACACGCCCTTACTAAAAATAAACGACTAAAGCGAGAAAAAGAAGACGGACAAAATTGGGGTATAACAACTTGTTTTGGATTTTCAAATTGGGGAGCATTTTCTGATGGAGGGGTGGGTGATTTTTGTGGTGAATGGTGGGTGGTGGGGGATGGAATGTTGGTTTGTGATGGTGGTGATAGTGTTTGTGGTTCATTTGTAGATTTTCTTCTTATCTCATACTTCTTCCTAGCACTAGCCTCCATGTTGTTACTGCCATTTTCATCACTCTCAGTTTCCTCCAAGGATTCTGATTCATCCTCCTCTACATCCTTTTCAATATACTTCATGACTTGTTCTCGCTCTCTTCATCTACCTCAGTATCTTCCTCACTCACTATTTCTTGTTCTTCCTCCACTCTTTGTTTCTTTCCCTTTTTGTCTTTCTCAGCTTCTCTCTTCTCTTCACTTTCTTTTCCTTCTCAACATTTACCTCTTCCTCTTCTTCTTCATCAATAACCCATTCATTGAATATTGGGGCTTCTACTTCTTCCTCAGAGTCATTTGACTTCACTGTCAACCAATTATGCTGCTCTTTTTGAAATTTCCATACTGCTTGGAGTTTCTGCATCAGGTGTTCCAACACCTCCTGCTCTGCAGTATTCCTAACTCTAGCAGTTCTTAATCTTTCTCTTAACTCTGCTGATAAACCACTAGGGGGTGTTTTACTTTCTCTAACTCAGTAGCCACTACCCCTTGTTTTTGACATAATTCAGTGATTAAGCAAGGAAAATACAAAAAGCCAGAAGTTTTGGTTTGACATTCTAAAATTTCATTGGTGATCAACTTTCCTATATCTACATTATCTTCAGTCAAGATTGAATCTATGAGAATCAATCTATCCTTGGACAATGTAGATGTGTGTGAAGTAGGGAGAATAGATGTAGCAATAAAAGGGTGCCAGTTACCTAACTCAGGAACTAAATCACCAGTTTTAAGCTTAAATATTGTGATTCTCTCCTTAATCGTAGTCATCTGTTTCTTACCATAAGTTTCTAATTTCTCTTCAAACTTGTCACCATGGTAGTTCAGATCATAATGCTTATTAATTCTAGTAGGATCAAAGAAGACTTTCTTACCTCTCACTTTGGAATAGAAGATTGTGCCTCCTCTTGTGTTCTGAATTCCAGAATAGAATTCTCGAACCAATGGCTCCAAGTAGTATGCTCTGGTTTGCACAAATCTCTCCCAATGTAGATTGTTGACTATGGAGAGGAATGAGTGATGGGCTTTTGAAAAATTGAAGCCTCTTTCTGGTAGAAACTTCCTACTCCAGAAATGTTCGCATCCTGGGATCATATCCATTGTTGCATGTGATTTTGGCTTCCTTGATGCTGCAGGAGTTCCTGCACTTGATGCTTTCATCAAAGATTATGAAGCCGATTGTTTCTTCACCATGATGCTCGATTGATGATTTTGGGATTCTTGAAATGTGATTTGAAGATGAAGTTGGTGTTTGAGAAAATAGGAATGATCGGTTTCGCAAGAGAATCAGAGAGTTGATGTTGTGAGAATGTGAGCGGTTAGTGTGATGAGAAAGAGTTAGTGGGAATGGTAGTTGGAAACTAGCCGTTAGGGTTATGTGGATGCCATGCAAGCCAACACGTGTTGAGCTTAGCCCTAACAGCACATTACCTTTTCATTTAAGCTTAATTTCGCACTAACTTGATGAGTTGGCAAGTGGATATTGTCATTCAAGCCTTTTCTTCATTTTGCTAAGATATGAACCACAGAGTGGGAAGTGTGTCAACATTAGGTGTGGAAACACTAGCAACTTTGTCGTCCTGTTTTTCTACAAAACACACAAAACATTAAATTGCACAAAATAATAATATTAACTACTTATAATGATGGGTTGCCTCCCTCAAGCGCTTGTTTTAAGAGTCTTACAGCCTGACTATCTCCTTGTGTTAGAGATTTTCAAAATGAGTGGTGATCTTATCTCTTTCTACATGTGCTCCATAATACATTTTTACTCTTTGGCCATTGACTTTGAAAGTGGAATCAGTGACTACATCATATAAATCAACTGCACCATGGGGGTAAATTTTGACTAGTTGGAATGGTCCTGACCATCTTGATCTTAATTTTCCAAGGAACAATTTCAACCTAGAATTATATAACAGAACCATTCCTCCTTCTTTAAGATCTCTTCTTTGGATTTTTTTATCATGCCACTCTTTGGTTTTTGTTTTATAAATTTCTGCATTCTTATAAGAGAAATGCCTAAATTCTTCTAATTAATTAAGCTCAAAAAACCTTTGCTACCGCTTTTTGAGATCAAAATTTAACTTTTGATAGCCCAATATGACTTGTTCTCTAATTCAACGGGGAGATGACATGCTTTGCCAAAAACTAACCTATAGGGGGACATACCTAATGGAGTTTTAAATGCAGTTCTATATGCCCATAATGTTTCATCTAAGTGTAAGGACCAATCTTTTCTATTTGGTCCAACCATTTTCTCAAGCATTCTTTTTATTTCCCTATTTGAAAGTTCAGCTTGTCCACTAGTTTGTGGATGATAAGCAGTAGCAATCTTGTGTTTTACTCCATATTTTGCAAGAAGATTTTCAATGAGTTTATTGCAAAAATGGGAGCCTTCATCATTGATGATTGCTCTTGGAGTGCCAAACCTTGAAAAAATATTTCTTTGCAGAAATTTACTAACTGATTTGGCATCATTATTTGGTAATGCTACAGCCTCAACCCATTTGGACACATAGTCTACAGCTACTAAGATATACTCATTGCCAAAAGAATGTGGAAAAGGACCCATGAAATCCATGCTCCAAACATCAAAAACTTCTATTTCTAGAATATTAGGCATTTCATGTCTTTTAGATATATTACCACTTCTATGACATTTATCACAGGTTTTGACCATATAATATGAATCTTTAAATAGAGTAGGCCAGAAATAACCTGATTGAAGTACCTTTGCTGTTGTTCTTTGACTTCCATAGTGACCTCCATATGGTGCAGTATGACAATGCAGAAGCACTGCTTGCTGTTCTTCTTCAGGAATGCACTTTCTCATGATTTGATCTGGACACATCTTGAATAGGTGAGGATCATCACAATAGTATTGCTTTACTATGTGGAAGAACCTTCTTCTTTGTTGGTAGCTCATCTCACTTAGTACAACTTTGCTCACAAGGAAGTTTACTATGTCTGCATACCATGGTGTTGAAGCATGAGGTGTGGCCACACTGAGTGTAGAAACACTGGCTGCATTCATGGTAATTGCTAGTAATTTCTCATCAGGGAAACTTTCATTGATTTCTTCATTTGTACCTGCATTCTCACTTTCAAGTCTAGATAGATGATCAGCCACTTGGTTCTCTACTCCTTTCTTATCTCTAATCTCAAAATCAAATTCTTGAAGGAGGAGAACCCATATAATTAACTTTGGTTTTGCATCTTTTTTGGAAATTAGATACTTGATGGCAGAATGATCAGTGTACACAATTACTTTGGTGCCAACTGTAACACCCCATTTCTACCCGGTAATTTAAACCAAAAATCAGAGTATACAAAAATCATTTCTGGTCATCTTTTAGTTTAGTGTGTTATAAAATAGTGAACTGATTGACTATGGGATTACTCAGGTAACTGATACTACTTGCAACAGGCATTGACCTCCTTTGCAAGGCTCTCAGTGATGCCCTTGTAAATACACCAGCGAAAGAAATTCTGACCTTAGTGGCGAACCACAATTTAGCCATAGTCATTCAGCACACTAATAGTATAACATAAATCAGTCCTCAATAAAATGGAGCGTCACACATCTCTCTTAAAACATTCAATAGTTAACTCATCTCATAAATATAATCAAAATACGTAACACCAGCAAATAAACTCGTGGAACTATAGTTTCACATAATGCAATGAAAATACTCATGATCTCAACAGAATAATTCAAAGAAACCTCAAAACAATACATAGAAGGCTCAACAAAGAGCAAAACAAGACAACTATAGTTCATAACCCCAACCCCTAGGTGCTACGATCGAGCGCACCGACTCTGGGAGTAGTGAAGGTAGAAAGCCCTCACTCATGACTACCGTGGTAAACAACAAATGAGAAAGGGTGAGTCTCTAACTATATAATAAAAGTGATAATAAGCAATATATGTATAATCATAATTCACAAAGATACTCGGACACACCAATCATCACTCAACAATATTCATGCACTAATGAGAATGTATGCAATGTAAGTATGCATGTGGTACCATTTGCCTCCAAGATTCTCATCAATAATGGAGTCCTCATGACTGCCCTCCCGCCTCAAAGCTTCACAATCATTTTATAAGGCTCCTCCCGCGCCTCAGAGCTTCACAATCATTTTATAAGCTCTACGATCGCAGTAATGAATGTATGCATGAGACTCCATGTACAACACAAACACAATCTCAAAAAATTTCAATACACACATTAACTTTTACCTCAAGATTCAATCTCATTTTATAGCCCCCATGGCTTGGCTCCTCCGCCCATGCCCTCATGGCATGCTACCACCTCATTATAAACTCTCAACACCATTAAGTCCCAAGGACTAATCTCCTCTAGAGTACTCAACCTCACTCGGGGACCTAAACCACCATTTAGGACCAAAACAATCATCTAGTGGACCAATCTGTCACCTAGTGGACCAAAACAAGACCCTCTTAGGCACTTGGCAAAGACTAGCGCCATTTTCCCCACATTCTGGCGCCCGCGGTGCAACACAAAGACTAGCGCCGAAACTCAAAGATTTTGGCGCCCGTGGCAACACACCATCGGGCGCCACTTTTCTAGCAACTGGCGCCCGAGCAACACGTGACCTAGACACACACTCGCATACGCTGCACACAATCTCAGACACAGCAAAGCAGTTAGGCGCCTGGCAAAGACAATTTAGCGCCCCACCGACCCAAACTCACCCAACACTTTCAAACCAAAAACCACCCGAGCCAAAATGTTTAAAAAGGAATTTGGGCGGGTAAATACAAAATTTGGCATGATGAAATATGCCTAGAAAAGTAAGTTTCACTCCCGGCCCCAAAACACACACAAAATCACCCCACCGAGACATTTTTAAAATAAGACTGCACTGTGAAACCACTCTGAGCCAACACATTTTAAATTGAATTTGGGCAGTGAATACAAAATTTGGCACAAGAAAAATATGTTGTAAATGTGAGTTTCACTCACCCACCCCGCTTACACACACAAAACAAGCCCCACCGACATTTTCAAAATAACACCGCAACTGAAAAACCACTCGAGCCAAAACACTTAAAATTGAAAGTTGGTGTGAATACAAAATTTGGCACGAGAAAATGTGCCCAGAAATACAAGTTTCACTCCCGGGCCCCAAAATACCCACATTCTCGCGCCCAGACAAAGAACACTCTTACCTACCATCAAGCATCTGGTGACACAGCGCCATTTCTCTAGGAAGTTGGCGCCTGCAGACAAAGAACACAACACCAACACTCCTCGCTTCATAGACATGTGGCGCTGAATCCTAGCACATTGGCGCCCCAAACCCCAAAATTCCAATTTTCTCAAATTCTTCCAAATCAATTCACTCAATAATCATTCTAACACTCCTAATTTCATAATCAAACAATCAATTGCATATCCATATCATCAATCACATCAAAATCACGAAATTATATATTATAAAACCCTAACTCAAGCTCTAATCAATTTTACCAAGTGGATTCATCAAATTCAAGGAATCAAACCATCATGCAATCATCAATTAACATAAAACAAATTTCCTATGATACACATATAACCCATTATCTCCTCTATTATAGAGTGAGACTCCCTTACCTCAAATTAACCGTAGAGAGAAGAACCGAAATGGAGTCACTTAACAAAACCATCGCAACAATCCAAGCCTTCAAGTCACGAAATTGCTCTTCTCCTCCTCTTCTCCTGTGGTTTTTGCTCGAGTTCTCCCCTCTCCTTTCTCTTCTCTCCTTCGCAACTTTCTTTCTCTTTTCACAAATGAGAGAAAATTCCACTTTTGGATATATGTATATTGGGCCAAGCGCACCTTGGGCCCTTTTACACCACTTCTCCATTTCTTCCACCATCCCTTCAATTAAAATAAATTACTAAATTATAAACACCATATTATAATTTAGTATAATTAAAATTAGTGCAACACTTAAACAATTTAATCAATTTCTTAATTAAATTATTTGGGGTGTTACAACTCTCCCCACTTAGGAGATTTCGCCTCGAAATTCATACCGAGTCAAATAACTCGGATAGGACTCCCGCATCTTGCTTTCCACCTCCCAAGTCATACTCTCACCAAAGAGCCTCCCACACCACACTACCTTGACCAAGGCAATGTCTTTCCTCTCAACACCTTCACTTCTCTATCATCAATCCTCACCGGCATGGTCTCCACGGTGAGGTTCTCACGCGCTCTCCACATCATCCATGTGAATCACATGAGACGGTCCGAATATACTCCAAGCCGTGACACGTGAAAAACATCGCAAGTTCGAAGATTGGGTGGCAAGGCCACCCTATAAGCAACCTTTCCAACCCTCTCGGTGATCCGCACGGTCCAATAAACCTTGAGTCAACTTCTTTGCCTTGAGCACGCCCAACACCACCATAGGCGTGACCTCAAGAACACATGCTCACCACTGAAACTCCAAGTCCTTCCTCCTCTTATCATGATAACTTTTCTCGCTCGGCCTGGGACTCTTTCATCTTCTCTCCGATCATTTTCACCTTCTCGCTCGCCTCCTAACCAACTCCGGTCCAAGGACAACACTCTCCCTGACTCATGCCAACACAAAGGAGTTCTCGCACCTCCGCCCATACAAAGGCCTCAAAAGGAGCCATCCCAATGCTCGAATGATAGCCGTTATTATAAGTGAACTCAATCGGTGGAAGATGTGTATACCACGCACCTCCCCGCTTCTAGCACACAAGCTCTCAAAAGATCCTCCAAAGACTGGATGGTTCTCTCCGTCGACCATCGGTCCCGAGGATGATAAGCCGAACTCAACCTCGCTTGGACCCCAATGCCTCCCCGCAAGCTACCCCAAAACTCGATGTAAACCGCGGGTCTCTCGTCCGACACAATACTCTTCGGGACCCCATGAAGCTTCACAATCACCGAATGTAAATTCTAGCCAACTTTGCACGGGAAAGGTGATGTTGATAGGAATAAAGTGAGCGGACTTGGTCAACCTATCCACAATCACCCAAATAAGTGTCGACCTCTCACACAGATTTGGCAATCCGGCCACAAAATCCATGGAAATGTTGCCCCACTTCCATTCGGAATCTCCAAAGGTTGCATCGACAACCCCGCAGCTTCGGTGCTCAATCTTTGACTTCCGCAAGTCAAACATGCATATACAAATCGCGCAACATCTCTCTTCATACTGTGCCACCAAAATAGTTTCTTCAGATCATGGTACATCTTAGTAGCACCTGGATGAATGCTCAACTTACTCCTATGGCTCTCCTCAAGTATCATCTTCTTTAACTCAGCATCATCCGGAACACAAATTCTGTCCCTGAACCTCAACACACCCTGGGAATCCAACCTGTAATCCCCATCAACAGTTTGCTCACCAGCAACCAGCAAATCTACCAACTTCACATCTAACTTCGGGCGCTCTCGATACTAACCAAGAAGTCGTTCCCAATCCTCAAGATCCCGATCAACTGACACTGGGTGTCACTCACAAAACTGGACTCAAGTCACGGAATTGCTCAATCAATTCCAATTCTCTCACCATCATAGCTGACATATGCAAAGTTTTCCGACTCAAAGCATCAGCCACGACATTAGCTTTGCCGGGGTGATAGTTCAAGCCGAAATCATAGTCCTTCAACAGCTCTAACCAACGCCTCTGTCTCATATTGACTCCTTCGGTCAAACAAGTACTTGGACTCTTGTGATCACCGAACACTTCGAATCTAGTACCATAGAGATAGTGCCTCCAAATTTTCAACACAAACACAATCGCAGCCCAACTCTAAGTCATGAGTAGGATAGTTCTTCTCATGGGTCCTCAATCGTCGGGACGCATAAGCAACCACCTTCCCATCCTCGCATCAATACACCTCCCAAACCCATCTTGGAAGCATCACAAGACACAACAAATGGTTGCTCCGCACAGCAACACTAACACCGAGACGTGGTCAACCTCCTCTTTAGCTCTTGGAAGCTCTCTTCACACTTTGCATCCCACACAAATGCCTTTCCCTTACAGTCAATCGAGTCAATGGAAGGGCTAGCTTAGAGAACCCTTCAATGAACCTCCCGTAATAACCACCAACCCCAAGAAACTCCCGATCTCGCCACGGACTTTGGGCTCTCCCACCGCAACACCGCATCAACCTTGGTTGGATCCACGGCTATACCATCGCGTAAATAATATGACCCAAGAAGCTCACCTCATGCAAACGTAACTCACACTTTGACAACTCGCATACAACTTCCTCTCTTTCAAGACCTCTAGCACCAACCTCAAGTGCTCGCATGCTCTTCCTCGATTTAGAGTACACCGTAATATCATCAATGAAAACGACCACAAACCGATCCGGTAGCTATGGAAAATTCGGTTCATGTACTCCATAAACACCCCGTGCATTTGTGACACCAAACGGCATTACGAGTACTCATAATGCCCATACCTCGCTCACGAATCTTTGTTTTCGGATATCCTCATCCTTCACCTTAATCTGGTGATACCGGACCTCAAGTCAATCTTGCTAAACACTTTAGCACCCACCACCGATCCATCGATCATCTATCCTCGGGAGAGGATACTTATTCTTGATAGTTACTTTATTCAATCGTTTGTAGTCCACGCATGCACGCATACTCCCATCCTTCTTTTTTACTAATGTAATCGAGCTCCCATGGTGACACACTAGGCCTCACAAATTTCTTCTCAAGGAGCTCTTCTAATCGCTTCTTCAATTCGCATAACTCGTAAGTCGACATCCAGTGACGGTGCCATAGACATGTGCCTAGTACTGTGCACAAGTTCAATCCCGAACTCAACTTCCTCTCTGGGGCACACTAGGAATCTCATCCGGAAACACTTCAGGAACTCACACACCAATTGTAACCCATCAACCACGGCTCTGTTCTCACAGACATAGACGCCATCAAAGCAAACAACCGACCACCCTCTTTCATTACCTGCAAGCAATTGCTCACAGACAAAGAGAAGCGGACTCTTCCTCTTCGGGAAGAAGAAAACTAATAGACTTATCGTAGCGCTTGATGTGCACATGGTTATCTACTAACCACCCATGCCCGTAATCACATCTAACCCACCCAAAGGCAAACAAATCGGATCAACGAGAAAATCCTCGCCAAGACCGACAGAGGACACCTAGCACACATTAGAGAAGTAGTTACCAGGACCCTTTAGCCGTGGAGTGTCGATAACCATCCCTCTCTCCATAGTAGACAATACTAAATTTAACTTTTCAAAGACAAACAGATGCAATAAAAAGAGTGCGTAGCACCCGTGTCAACAATAGCAACTAAAGGTGTACGGAGAGATGAGACATGTACTCTCGATATCATTAGGTCCCTCCGAACCGCCAAAGCAAACACCTCCCGGTAGATCTTTCCTTCTTAGGCTTAGGGCACTTGAAGCTAATGTGACCGGCTTCACCACAGTTGAAACATACAACTTCCTTGCGATCACACTCCGGATGCCATGTGACCACTCTTTCCACACCTAAAACATCTCTTCACTTCCATCTTACATACCAAAGCTCTTGTGACTGGCTTGTCACACTTGAAACACACAACATCGGATGGGGCGTCTCCCCACTTGGCTTCTTGCCCTCATGGTACCTCCTACCCTCGGCAGACTGTTTCCACCATTATACTTGTTACCACCCGAATACCTTTGCTTTCCCTTGTCGTGACAGACGCCTCATAAGGCTTACCCTGTTATGAAATTTCCTCCGGTCTCTCATGACCTAGAGCGGGCATTCTTTGTCTTCCTCATAAATCCTGCAAAGAATCTACCGGATCGCCAAATACTCTAATTTTCTCGATACCCCACACCGCTTGATATCACTTCTCAGTCCATTCTCAAACTTGATGCACTTTGAGAATTCATTTCAATTTCTCAAAGATAGTGTGGATAGAACTTGGCCAACTCGTGAACTTGGCAAAGATACTAGGTAATAGACATACTTCCCCGCCTCGGTTCAAGGAATTCCGGCTCTTTCTTACCTCTCACGTCCTCCGGAAATACTTTCTCAAGAATTCCTTCGAACACACCCAAGTGATCTCTCTCCCGTGCAAAGACCCAATCTCTCACCTGGTCTCTAGCCACCACCATCGCCTCTTCAGATAAAGTATGAGTACTGCACGTGACTTTTCTCTTCATCGCTCGGCATGCCCAATCACCCCCAAGATCCTCTCAATCTCCTTCACCAAGTCAAGGCCTTTGTCGGGTTGTACCTCCCCCTGAAGGTAGGGGTTCTCTCGAATGTTGCGATTTGCGGGTCTCGAGATTCTATTGGGTACCCACGATCCGCGCTATAGCCCGCAAGGCCTCAAGAAGAGCAAAGATCGATCCTTCGGCCA
This sequence comes from Oxytropis ochrocephala, assembly GCA_020916435.1. NCBI lineage: Eukaryota > Viridiplantae > Streptophyta > Magnoliopsida > Fabales > Fabaceae > Oxytropis > Oxytropis ochrocephala. The sequence goes on from CM037093.1 coordinate 95,668,000, forward strand.
TATCAACCTAACACTGCAAAGATAAACAACCGATTGTAACTATTTGAAGACACTTAGTTGTCATACACACTATGACATGATTGACACACTTGGCCGGGACAGACCGAACTTTTGCTCGATACCACTAATGTAACACCCCATTTCTACCCTGTAATTTAAACCAAAAATCGTGAGTATACAAAAATCATTTTCGGTCATCTTTTAGTTTAGTGTGTTATAAAATAGTGAATCGATTGACTATGGGATTACTCGTAATCGATACTACTTGCAAATGTGCATTGACCTCCTTTGCAAGGCTCTGATGCCCTTGTAAATACACCAAATAAAGAAATTTCGACCTTAGTGGCGAACCACAATTTAGCCATAGTCATTCAAAGACACTAATAGTATAACATAAATCGGTCCTCAATAAAATGGAGTGTCACACATCTCTCTTAAAACATTCAATAGTTAACTCATCTCATAAATATAATCAAAATACGTAACACCAAAGAAATAAACTCGTGGAACTATAGTTTCACATAATGCAATGGAAAATACTCATGATCTCAACAGAATAATTCAAAGAAATTTCAAAACAATACATAGAAGGCTCAACAAAGAGCAAAACAAGACAACTATAGTTCATAACCCCAACCCCTAGGTGCTACGTGATCGAGCGCACCGACTCTGGGAGTAGTGAAGGTAGAAAGCCCTCACTCATGACTACCGTGGTAAACAACAACGAGAAAGGGTGAGTCTCTAACTATATAATAAAAGTGATAATAAGCAATATATGTATAATCATAATTCACAAAGATACTCGGACACACCAATCATCACTCAACAATATTCATGCACTAATGAGAATGTATGCAATGTAAGTATGCATGTGGTACCATTTGCCTCCCAAGATTCTCATCAATAATGGAGTCCTCATGACTCGGCCTCCCGCCGCCTCAAGCTTCACAATCATTTTATAAGGCCCTCCTACGCCTCTTAGGCTTCACAATCATTTTATAAGCTCTACGATCAGCAATTAATGATGCATGAGACTCCATGTACAACACAAACACAATCTCAAACAAATTTCAATACACACATTAACTTTTACCTCGGTATTCAATCTCATTTTATAGCCCCCATGGCTTGGCCCTCGGCCCATGCCCTCATGGCATGCTCACCACCTCATTATAAACTCAACACCATTAAGTCCCAAGGACTAATCTCTCTAGAGTACTCACCTCACTCAGGGGACCTAAACCACCATTTAGGACCAAAACAATCATCTAGGGACCAAATCTGTCACCTAGGGACCAAAACAAAGACCCTCTTAGGCACTTGGCAAAGACTAGCGCCATTTTTCCCACATTCTCGCGCCGGTGCAACACAAAGACTAGCGCCGCGAAACTCAAGATTTTGGCGCCCCGTGGCAACACACCCATCGGGCGCCACTTTTCTCTAGCAACCGCGCCCCTGCGCAACATGCACCTAGACACACACTCGCATACGATTTGGACACAATCTCGAACATGTGCAAGAAGTTAGCGCGCCTGGCAAAGACATTTAGCGCCCCCCACCGACCCAGCTCACCCAACACTTTGAAACCAAAAACCACCCGAGCCAAAATGTTTAAAAAGGAATTTGGGCAGAGTAAATACAAAATTTGTATGATGAAATATGCCTAGAAAAGTAAGTTTCACTCCCTGCCCCAAAACACACACAAAATCACCCCACCGAGACATTTTTAAAATAAGACTGTACTCAGAAACCACTCGAGCCAAAACATTTTAAATTGAATTTGGGCAGGTGAATACAAAATTTGGCACAAGAAAATATGTTGAGTAAATGTGAGTTTCACTCACCCACCCCGCTTACACACACAAAACAAGCCCCACGGGACATTTTCAAAATAACACCTGCAACTGAGAGAAAACCACTCGAGCCAAAACACTTAAAATTGAAAGTTGGTGTGTGAATACAAAATTGGCACGAGAAAATGTGCCTGTAAATACAAGTTTCACTCCCGGCCCCAAAATACCCACATTCTCGCGCCTGCACAAAGAACACACTCTTACCCATCAAGCTGCTGGTGACACAGCGCCATTCTCTAGGAAGTTGGCGCCTCTGACAAAGAACACAACACCAACACTCCTCGCTCTGATTACACAGGCGCTGAATCCTAGCACATTGGCGCCCCAAACCCCAAAATTCCAATTTTCTCAAATTCTTCCAAATCAATTCACTCAATAATCATTCTAACACTCCTAATTTCATAATCAAACAATCAATTGCATATCCATATCATCAATCACATCAAAATCACGAAATCATATATTATAAAACCCTAACTCAAGCTCTAATCAATTTTACCAAGGGATTCATCAAATTCAAGGAATCAAACCATCATGCAATCATCAATTAACATAAAACAGCCCCTATGATACACATATAACCCATTATCTCCTCTATTATAGAGTGAGACTCCTTACCTCAAATTAACAGTAGAGAAGAACCGAAATGGAGTCACGAACAAAACCATCGCAACAATCCAAGCCTTCAAGTCACGAAATTGCTCTTCTCCTCCTCTTCTTCTCCTAGTGGTTCTTGTGAGTTCTCCCTCTCCTTTCTCTTCTCTCCTTCGCAACTTTCTTTCTCTTTTCACAAATGAGAGAAAATTCCACTTTTGGATATATGTATATTGGGCCAAGCGCACCTTGGGCCCTTTTTACACCCCTTCTCCATTTCTTCCACCATCCCCTTCAATTAAAATAAATTACTAAATTATAAACACCATATTATAATTTAGTATAATTAAAATTAGTGCAACACTTAAACAATTTAATCAATTTCTTAATTAAATTATTTGGGGTGTTACACCAACCAAATAGGATCTAAATTTCTCAAAAGCAAAAACCACTGCTAATAGTTCTTTCTATGTTACAGGGTATTTCAATTGAGCCTCAATGAGTGTTTTGCTAGCATAATATACAGTATGGAATACTTTGTTATGTCTTTGCCCTAGGACTGCTCCTACTGCAAAGTCACTAGCATCACACATGAGCTCAAAAGGCTTACTCCATGCCTGAGTCACTACAATTGTGTCCGTCACCAATGCCTTTTTAAGTTTTTTAAAGGCTTCCATATAAGATTCATCAAAGTTGAAATGCACATCATGTTGCAAAATCATACACAATGGTTTTGAGATTTTTGAAAAATCTTTGATAAATCTCCTATAGAACCCTGCATGTCCTAAAAAACTTCTAATCCCTTTGATTGTTGATGGAGGTGGTAGTTTCTCAATTACCTCAATCTTTGCCCTATCCACTTCAAGACCTTTTTTAGATATTTTATGACCAAGCACAATGCCTTCTTTAACCATGAAATGACATTTTTACCAATTAAGTACTAAGTTAGTGTCTTCACATCTTTGAAGAATTTTTTCTAAGTTTGAAAGACACAAGGAGTATGTTTCTCCAAATACAGAAAAGTCATCCATGAAGACTTCCATTGATTGCTCAATGAAGTCAGAGAAAATTTACATCATGCATCTTTGAAAGGTGGTAGGTGCATTACAAAGTCCAAAATGCATCCTTCTAAAGGAGAAAGTGCCATAGGGACAAGTAAAGGTGGTTTTCTGTTGATCCTTAGGTTCAATTGCTATTTGATTATATCTTGAATAACCATCTAAGAAACAATAGAATTCCTTTCCTGCTAACCTATCTAACATTTGATCTATAAAGGGTAAGGGAAAATGATCTTTCTTGGTAGCCTTATTGAGTTTTTTCGTAATCCATACTGATTCTCCACCCGTTATAGTTCTTGTGGGGATTAGTTCATTATTCTCATTGGCTATTATCTTTGTTACTCCACTCTTCTTAGGAACACATTGCACAGGACTAACCCATGCACTATCTGAAATAGGGTAGATAATACCAGCATCTAGCCATTTTATGATTTCTTTCTTAACAACCTCTTTCATGATGGGATTTAATCTTCTTTGCCCTTCAATGCTGTTTTTATAATTTTCTTCTAAAATTATCCTATGCATGCATATGGAGGGGCTAATCCCTTTAATATTAGACATTTGCCAACCTATAGCTTTTTTATGTCTTTTCAAGGTGTCAATTAAATCTAGCTCTTGTTCTCTAGATAGATCAGAAGCTATGATTACAGGAAGTGTATTATTTTCACCTAGAAAAACATATTCAAATGCTTTGGCAATACTTTCAATTCTAGCTTAGGAGGTTGTTCTACAGAAGGTAAATTTTCTTTAAGGTTGGGATCTTCTAGATTAAGAGATTCATAAGTTCTAGCCCATACCTTAGGTGTAGCTTGCTCCTTGGGCAATATGCTTTCTTCAATATATTCCTCTTGTGGCAATGCAGAAACTTCAGGTGTTAGTGCATTGGCAAGGTGATCATACTGCTTGTGGAACTGATTCTCTACCAAATGATCAAGAGACATTGATGAACAATCTTCATTTTCCTCTGCAGGATACTTTAAAGCATTCAAGACATTGAACTTCACTTCTTGATCATTCACTCTTATGGTTAGCTCTCCTCTTTGCACATCTATCAGTGTTTTCCCTGTTGCCAAGAATGGTCTTCCCAGTATGACTGGTACTTCTTCATCTGCAATAAAATCAAGTATAACAAAATCTGCAGGAAACACAAATTTGTCAACTTGCACTAATATATCCTCAATAATTCCTTCTGGATAGGCTATTTATCTATCTGCCAAAGACAGTGTTAATTTGGTAGGCTTAGCACTTCCAATCCTAGCTTTGTGAAAATAGATTTAGGCATCAGATTGATGCTTGCACCTAAATCACACAATGCTCTTCCTGTATAGAACTTACCTATTGAGAAAGGAATTGTAAAGCTACATGGATCTTTTAGCTTCCTTGGAATTTTGTTTTGCAAAATCAGACTACATTCTTTTGACATAACAACAGTTTCAAATGCCCCTAATATTTTTCTTTTAGAAAGCACATCTTTCATAAATTTAACATAATTTGGCATTTGTTGAAGTGCTTCTATTAAATGAACATTGATATGCAGTTGTTTTAACACATCTAGAAACTTACTAAATTGCTTCTCCTCATGCATTTTTTTTAATCTTTGAGGAAAAGGAGGAGGAGGGTATTCAGGTACTAACCTTGGAGTTGGAAGTGTAGGAACATCAGGTGTTTCTACACCTTGAGAATTTTTTTCATTTTTGTTTTTTTCTCCCTTCTCTGTACCTTCAAGCTCATAAGGTTTTGCTAAATCCTTGCCACTTCTCAAGGAGATGGCTTTGACACATTCCTTACCTTGCCTTTGAGGGGTCAAGCGTCAGTGTTTGATGGCAAAGTACTGTTGGTCTTTCTTTGCAGCGATTGCTAATTTCCCTACTTGATTCTCTAGATTCTTAATTGAGACATCATGAGCTTGCCTAGCAGTTCTAGTTTCACTAATGAATGATCTAAGCAATCCTTCTAGAGAATTATCATTGGCTGGTGGATTTGGTCTTGGATTTTGAGATTGGAATCCAGGAGGAGTACTTGGTGCAGGTGCACTTTGTGCAGGTGCATTGGAGTTGTTCCACCTAAAGTTTGGGTGGTTCTTCCATCCTGGATTATAGGTATTAGAGTAAGGGTTGTTATTTTTGTTGTAACCTATAGAATTGACAGAGACAGGGTTGCTAGGAAACTCTTCATATAGATGGCCTCCCCCACAATAGACACAACTTGTAGTTCCTGAAGGGGCTTGTTCTATAGCTGCTGCAGTGTTTTCTTTAGGTGTGGCTACACTTGATGTAGGAGCACTAGTGCACTGTTTGATCAAGTTGGTTAAGGAGGCTACTTGAGCAGATAGGGCTGATATGTCATTAATTTCATGTACCCCAGAAGTTCTCTTTTGGGCACTCACCCTCTCAGTAGGCCAACTAGAACCATTTGTAGCTATTTTATCAATAAGATCACATGCTTCATTATAAGACATATTCAAAAGAACACCACCAGCTGATGCATCAAGCATCACTCTAGTTTGGGGTTCTAGACCATTGTAAAAAGTTTCCATTTGTATAATGACAGGTAAACCATGATGTGGACACTTTCTTAAAAGTTCCTTCCATCTTTCCCATGCTTCAAACAATGATTCAAATTCTTTTTGCCTAAAAGATGTAATATCATGTCTCATCCTAGCATTTTTAACTGGAGGAAAATATTTACTTAAGAATTTTTCAGCTAGCTCATTCCATGTATGAATAGAATTGGGCTCCATAGAGTTTAGCCCTATCTTTCAGTGAATATGGAAATAACTTAAGTCTAAATGCATCCTCACTAATACCAAGTATGATAAAGTTACTACATACTTCTATGAATTGCTTTAAATGTTCATGGGGATCCTCATGTGGGGATCCACCAAATTGACCAATTGTTTGTAACATTTGAAACATCATAGGTTTAAATTCAAAATGAGCAGCATTAATATTAGGCCTAGCAATGCTAGACTGTATATGTTGCTGATCATGTTGGGCATAGTCCTTCATAGGCCTATCCCTATCATTAATCATACCTATTGGTCCCATTTGAATGAACTCGTTGTTCGTGATCTTCCTCACCTTGGGTTGTGGATGTTGAGAATTAGGTCCTCCTCTCTATCGAGGCATCATCACTGTGGTGAGACATATTTCTGAAGTCTTGTTGTCTTTGTCTTTGTTGTCTAAGCAATCTCCTAAATCTTCTCTCAATTCTGGATCACAATCAAAGTCTGGTGGTGGTCTATTCCTGGGCATAAACTAGTGTTTCCACACTGAGTGTTTCTGCACTAAAAATGTTTCTCGCATTTAAAATGCAGAATACAGGTAGTACTAATATATATATATATATATATATATATAGGGGATGTATATTATGAGAGGAAGTTAATTGTGAGAGATGAGAGGATTAAATATTAACCTTTAAATTAAATGGGATGGATTATTCTTTTAAAACCTCACGTGCTCTCTCCGATCTCTCTCTCTCTGCGCCTTACTTTTTGGGCACTATATATTTAATGCGCAACCGTTTCTTTTACGGGATTCTTTCTCTCATCTATATAATCCTCTCTTTGCAATCTTCTCATAACGTATTTCTTTGTTTTTTTTACGCCAATATATAATCCTCTCATCACCTCTTATATCCTGTTTCTTTGTTTTTTTTATGGGCTTCTTTCTTTGCAATCTCTTTCTTTGTTTCTTTTCCTCTCTACATCATTGAACTACTAACTAATTCACTTGGTCATTATCTTACTACAGAACCACTAGCTATTGATGCCATGTCTTATTAACTTTAACTAAAATTATGTAAATTAAAGGAAATAAATGGACAAAAGACATGGTTTGAAATAATGTAAAATCTGTCAAAGAACTGCAATGAACCGCATCCAATAGTACAGAACATAACAGAGATGCAAAAACTGCATCTAGTAGTTCTTATCGACGAAACTAATTGTCTATAGAAGTGAAATATGAAATTACAGAAAAAACAAATAGCCCTTTAAGATCTTCATTTTGTCAAAGAAACTAAGATCTTCAAGAATCTTTTATTGTCATCCAAACCTTAAACTCCAACTGCAAAACAAAAATAGATAGTAAAGTAAGTAGTGTTTGCATCAGACAAAAATTGGCACCAAAGTTACATTTTTGTAGTAGAGCGGCTTACCATAATCAGGGGGATGATTTTTGGGGACAATTTCGGCTATCATGATTTGCGTATTGACCACATGCTTTACAATGTCTTGTTCTTTTTTGTTGTTGTTCAATAGCCTTCTCTTTGCCACCTTTAATTCGTTTTCCACTACCTTTGGTCTTTGAAAACCGTGGTGGAAGTATTTCTACTTCCTCTGGAATAGTGGATCCAATAAAAGCATGTAAATCAAGTGTCTTGGTTTGTTTAGAACTCTCTTTAGACTCAGTCATTTGCTTTTCAATGCTAACAATCCCATTTATCACAAGAAGCAAGTTTTCCTCATCTTTCCTAGCCCATTCCATACACCTATAAAATCGATCCCACACATGCGAAATTACCTTGTTCTCGTTTTCTGTTTCAGAATACCTTTTCAGGACATTGTCAGCAATATAGTGCCCAAAAAGTAAGGCGCAGAGAGAGAGAGATCGGAGAGAGCACGTGAGGTTTTAAAAGAATAATCCATCCCATTTAATCTAAAGGTTAATATTTAATCCTCTCATCTCTCACAATTAACTTCCTCTCATAATATACATCCCTATATATATATATATATATATATATATATATATATATATATATATATATAAAACACTAAATTAACAATCTAAACAACAAAATTTTACTATAATCCCGGCAATGGCGCCAAAAACTTGGTGTGAGGAAAATATATGCAAGTGTACATAGTCACACAAGTAATAAAGTGATAAGAAAGGTCGAACCCACAGGGATTATGTATTGTAAAGTTTTGTATATTCAGAGAGTACACTTAGTGTGTCTACACTATGCACTATTTTGGTTTGGAGTTTTTCAAAGTAAAAACAAGAATAACAGTAAAGAGTGTAAGGAATCAGTTAGATAAAGTAGTTGAGATGTTTTCACTAAGTAATTTACTTCTAAGTGTTATAGTGGAGTATGTAGCGTTTCCACACCTGGATGCATTTGATCGTGATGTGCCTGTCAAGACTTTCTTCAGAGTTTTATTACAAGCTCTTATGATCTTTGTTTTTTACAATAAAGAAAGGAGTATCAATACCTCTCTTTCCTCCTAACAATGATCCAAGTGTTACCAAGTGGCTTCAGTCTCAAGAGGGGGGGTGAATTGAGACTTTAAAAAACTTTTCCCCTTTTTAATGACTTAGATTAATTTTCGCATGCAGTTTATGAAATGAACGAATTAGAAATATAAACAGATAAAGAACACAAGATATTTATCTTTGGTTCAGCCACCTCCTAGTGACCTACTCCAGTCCTCACAAACCCTTTGTGAGATTTTCACTATCAAACAAAGCTTAAAACGGGTGCTTTGAAACCCCTTACAAAACTCGTGCACTCTTCACTTAGGATCCCCACCTTTGTGCAAGAGAGCCTCAAAACAATTACAATTGACAAACAAGAGATACCCCACCCTTGTTACAATCAAACACCCTAGAGAGATACCCCACTCTCTAGTACAACCAATTTACAAACAAGAGATACCCCACCCTTGTTGCAATCAAAACCCTAGAGAGATTCCTCACTCTCTAGAAAAACCAATTACAGTAAAATCAAATTACAAGAAAAATAGCAATACCTCTAAGATAGGTGAATACAACAAATTGAAGTTCTCCAACCTAACCCTTGAGAGAGATCAGCTCAAATTGATAGGAACAGTGAAGAGCAAGTGTGATTGTGTAATAGGATTTGATTTGTTCTTTGTTATGTGTTGGTTGGTTGTGATGATCTGTGAAGCCCTAAATCCTATTTATAGAGTTTGTAAAAATATGACCGTTGAAGCAAATTGTAACTCTATTTTGATAAGTGAATGATCGATTGATTGCTTCTAAGGTAATAAGTTGGAAATCGATTTCTTGCTTGTGGGAACAAGTGAGGAATCGATTTAGTGCTTTAAGAAACAAGAGAGAAGAATCGATTGTGTGCTTTAATGAAATAAGAGAAGAATCGATTGTTGGCTTTAAGAAACAAAGTCATCAATCGATTGTTGCTTTCCAATCAAGTGTGAAATCGATTTCAAGCTTCAAAGACAATAATGAAATCGATTTCTAACTCTAAAAACAAGAGAGAAATCGATTTTACACTTTAAGAACAACAAGCCATCAATCGATTGTTTTCTTTCCAAAACAATTTCCTTTTAAAACCAACAACATGCAAATCGATTTCTAGCTTTAATTTTATAGGCTATGAATCGATTTCTAGCTTTAAACAAGCTATGAATCGATTTCTAGCTTTAAAGTTACAAGCCATGAATCGATTGCTTTCTTTCCAAAAACAAGTTTTCTCAAAAATCAAGCCATGAATCGATTTCAACAAGTGCCTAACCTATTTGACATGCTTTTATCAATTGAAGACATATATTAGGCTTGCTTGTGTGTGTGTTAGTGTGTAGAGTGATTTGAGCCGATCCTCAAAAGCGGTTTACAATTTATTCCTAAGACACGACTTGAATTCCTAACGTCTACCCTTACCACAAACATTCTTCTTGAGTTGGTTGTGTCTTGGAGTTCCCTTTTGTCACTTTATTTAGAATGCTTCATCATCAAAACTTAACCTGCAACACAAGATATCCACACCAAGGTGCTAAATAGGTTCACTCTTGTCTCTTAAGTTCCCACTGTATCATCCTAGGAACTATGTTATCCTATGTCTAGGACTTAACATGGTTTTAACAATCAAATCTTTATTAAAACTAGTTCAACAAAGAAGTTGTTATAAACTCTTATTCCTATTAATTCTTGAGTTCATAAATGTGACCCATGTCTGCTGCCACAAGTTTAACCTATTCCAAAGTGATCAATTCCAGAATAAGTGTTGAAAGAAGTATCATACAAGAATTAAAATGCATACACTACATAAATCATAATAATATACTTAGAAGTTCATTACAAAGTTATAACATCTCAACTTAAGAGAATTTAGCTCATGTTACTCATTATATAATAGAGAAAATCTGCAAAGAGCATAATCAAATGAGTAATATAGCAAAATAACTTAAAAGGAGAGAGATTACTCGAATAGAAGATCTTTTGCATGAGTTTCCCAAGTTGAAATACAATATGAAGTGAGTGGTTGTCAAGCACCTCCTTACCTTCCTTCTCTTCAGAAACGTAAAGAAAAACTAAAACTAAACTAAACTAAACTAAACTAAAACTAAGTGATCCTTTCAGAAACAAATGAAGAAATACAATTGAAGGATTCAGGATTGTTTGTAGGTGAAGATATGGCTTCTATTTATAGGCTTGGAAGCTTTCCTCCCTTGAGGTGTTTCCTTAGGCGCGTATGATTCAACTGAGGGGACCAACCTTGGATAAAATCAGACAACCAATGAAGCAAATAGCTCAATTGTGGTCGCTTGCATGCATAACATAAGGTTTTGTCCATTGGAGAAGTGCCACATGTCTCTTTAGATAGATGAGCCTTGCAACTTGATTTTTATGTTTATCGATGACTTCTGCAAGTGGCTCTGCTCTAGGTGACTAGGCATGACGTCACAATTCAAGTGTGGAAGCATCAAAATGGTCCTTGGATGTTTTGGTGCAAACTGCTAGATTCTGCAGGTGTTGGCAGTGTTTCCACTCCTAGAGTTGGCAGTGTTTCCAACTCCTGGTGTTGGCAGTGTTTCCACTCCGCTATGATTCTTTGACTTGAACAAAAACATCAAACCTAACAAGAAATGTGTATTTATGCCTAGTTACTTGTCCTAATCATTTGGATCTCTAAAATGTTGTTTCTTAATAAATAAGTTATATTTATATATTAATGTACTTGAAAATAAACAATAACCTAAGTGAAAATAGATGAATAACTCTATATAAAATAGAGTTATTAGGTACTATACCACCATACCTGCTCTTTCAAAAAAAAAAGTAATACATGTGTAGTACTAAGGTATTGAACCTTAGTATCGTACCCTAGTTTCTATTTTGTCTATTTGCTTGCTTCTGTGCTATTTTTTCATATTAACATTGTTTTTCGCTGCTTTAGTATGGAAAATGTAACACCCTAAATAATTTAATTAAGTAATTGATTAAATTATTTAAAGTGTTGCACTATTTTTTAATTATAATAACTTATAATATAGTATTTTATAATATAGTAATTTATTTGATTGAAGGGAGTGGTATTGGAAATCACGGATTGCTAATATTGGCCCAGAACCCAAGCCCAATGACTTAGGCTCCTAGGGTTGGTGCAATTCGCACCATTTGCAAAAAGAAAGAAAGAAACGAAAGTGAGAAGAGGAAGGAGAAGAGGAGAACGGCGCAATAGAGTGAGAAGAAGGAGAAATTGGATCGCACCAAGCAAGGAGAAGAGGAGAGCTCCATTGTTGCTGAGGTTTTGTACGTGACTTGGTGAGAAGCATTTTCTACGGTTAATTTAAGGTAAGGGGAGTCTCACTCTATAATAGAGAGTATAATAGGGTGTATGTAGGTTATAGGGTCTCTAATGTTGTTAATTGATATTAAATTTGATTGTTGTATGCTTGATTTTGATGGATTGAGGTGAATTGAGCATGAAATCGATTTCTAGGCTAGTGTTAGGGTTTATGTTATGTTGATTTTCGTTTTGATGCATGATTGAGTGTTACAACGTGAAATTGAATATGTTGGTATGATTATAAAGTGTATTTGAGTGGCATATGATGAGTGGAATTGAAAGAATTTGGGAATTGGGGGATTTTGAGGGATGGGGCGCCAATGTGCTAGAGAAATGGCGCCCTGTGTCGTTATGCTTGATGAGTGTGTGCAGTGTGTTCTTTGCGCCAGGCGCCAAATTCTTTGGGAAAATGGCGCCAGTGCTGCGCTTTGCGTCTTTGTGTGTGTGTGTGTGCTGGATGTGGGCGCCAAATGTCGCCTCGTGGCGCCCGAATGGCGCTGTGTCACTGTTGGCGTGTTGTGTGTGTTGTGTCTAGGTGCAGGGCGCCAAATGTGGCTGCCCAATGCGTCTAGGTGTGTTGTGCCAAGTGCAGGGCGCCAAATGGCTGCCCTATGGCACCTGTTGTGGCGCCTAGGTGAGTGGGTGCGTGGGTGTCCAAGTCCTGGGCGCCATTTTGGCTGCCCATGGCGCTAGGGTGGCGCCGAGAATGTGTGTTGCGCGTGTGTGGGTGCATGTGGCGCAAAGACGAGGCGCCAAATGGCCGCGCCTATTGCGCGCGTGTTCTTTGTCGTGTTCAGACAGGCGCCAAAAATCTTGCCAGGCGCCAGCATGCGCCGTGTGCAGAGGCGTGTCTCGATTTGTGTCTTAATTTGTGTCTAAGACATGCCTTGTGGGGCGCCAGTTCTTTGTGAAAATGGCGCCCGATGGGTCGTGTTGTTGCCTGGGCGCCAAGTTCTTTGAAGTTTTTGGCGCTGGTCTTTGTGTTGCCTGGTGGTGGCGCGATTGTGGGGAAATGGCGCCCAGTCTTTGCACTTATGTCTAAGTGTGTCTTTATTTTGGTCCCTAGGTGACAGTTTGGTCGTAAGGGTGCTGTTTTGGTCCATAGGTGCCAGTTTTGTCCAAAAGGTGTTAATTTGGTCCCTAAGTGTGGAATTGGTCCTAAAGGGTGCTTTAGGTCCCTGAGTGAGGTTTAGTCCTCTAGGTGTGATTAGTCCGTGGGACATGGGTTGTGATGAGCTAGTGAACAATGAGATCATGATGATGCCATGGGGGCATGGGCCATGGGGGCTAACGGTGAAATTGACCATGAGATGAGAGTTGGTCTGAATGATGTATAAAACTAAAAATGACAATGATATTAAAGGTTGCGGTCTTGGTGTATAAATGTGTGTGTTCATGAGTCACATGCATACATTCGGCTGCGGTCGCGACGATATATTGTAAAGGCTGCGGTCTGGTGTTTTATTTCGGCTGCGGTCGCGACGTATAATGATTGATGATGAGGCCATGGGGGCCAATGGTACCACATGCATCTCTGCATTGCATTGCATCCATGCTCATAAATGATATTGAATTGTCTGTGATGTTTGTGATTGATTGACTCCTATAAACCTGATATACTGCTTATTATAGTTTCATTATATAGTTCGAGACTCACCCTTTCTGTTGTTGCTTACCACAGGTAGTCATGAGTGAGGGCTTGCTACCTTCATCTGTTCCACGAGTCGATGCCGCTCGTCACGTAGCACCTAGGGGATGGGATGTAGACTTTAGTTGTTTTGTTTTGCTCACTGTTGAGCTTTTATATTGGATATACTATGTATTGTTGAGACTGCTGATTACTCTTTTGAGATGTAGTTTTATTTTCCGCTGCGTGATATGAGATTATATTCCACGTGTATTATGGTGTTACGTATTGATTTATATCTATGAGCTGAACTGGTTGTTGAGTGTTTTTAAGAGATAAGTGTAGCATTCCATTTGAAAAATAAATTTTTATACTCTGATTTTCATTATAAATTGTCGGGTAGAAATGGGGTGTTACATTAGTGGTATCAGAGCAAAAGTTTGGTCTGTCCGGCCAAGTGTGTTTGTCTGTCATATTGTGTATGACAATTAGGTGTCTTTAAATTAGTTCTGAATGGTTGTTTATGCTGCAGTGCTAGGTTGATATGGCTCGGAGAGTTGATGCTGCTCTTGCTGAGGCTCTGCAAACCATAGCGTAGGTTATGGGAACCAGCGAGAATGTTGGTGAGAATCTTTGGGACTCGTAGCTTTGGCTACCTTTCGAGAGGAGAACCTCCTACCTTCGGGGAGGAGGTACAATCCGGATGGTGCTTTGGCACGGGTGAAGGAGATTGAGAGAATCTTGAGTAATGGGCGCAATGATGAGCAGAAAGTCGAGTGTATGGCACTCATACTCTAGCCGAGAGAGGCGATGGCCCAGTGGTTGGAGACCCGGTGAGAGGTTAGGGGCTGCGCATGAGGAGGTTACTTGGCCGTGTGTTAGGCGGAATTCTTGAGAAGTATTTCTCGGAGGATGTTAGGGGAAGAAAGAAATGGAGTTCTGGAGCTAAAGCAGGGAGTATGTGCATTACAGTAGTCTTTGCTAAGTTCACTGAGTGGCTAAGTTCTATCCACATTATTTCGAGGTCGGGTTACGAATTCTCAAAGTGCATTAAATTTGAGAACGGGCCGAGAGCGATATCAAGCGAGCTATAGGGTATCGAGAAGATCGAGTGTTTCTTTGATTTGGTTATTTCTTGAAGGATTTATGAGGAGGACAGCAATGCCCGCTCTAGAGTCATGAGAGACCAGAGGGGTAAATTCCAGAACAGGGGTAGGCCGTATGAGACATCTGCTGACAGGGGTAAACAAAGGTATGCTGGTGGTAGCAAGTATCTTTGGTGGTAGCAAGTCCGCTTTGAGGGTAAGAGGTCTGCTGAGGGCAAGAAGCCCGGTGGGGAGATGCTCCTGCGATATTGTGTGTTTCAAGTGTGGCAAGCAGGGTCACAAGAGTTTTGAGTGCAAGGCGGGGTAAAAGCATGTTTAGTTGTGGGAAGGATGGTCACATGGCGGTGATTGTGATCGCAAGGAAGCGGTGTGTTTCAATTGTGGTGAAGTTTGGTCACTTTAGTTCCAAATGCACTAAACCAAAGAAGGAGAGGTCCAGTGGAAGAGTCTTTGCACTAGCAGGGTCAGAGGAGGCCAATGAAATCAGAGGTATTTGTTCTATTCATGGTACACCTGTTGTTGCTATAGTTGATACTGGTGCTACGCACTCTTTTATTCTCTTTGCTTGTCTTTGAAAAGTTGAATTTAGTATTATACGCTATGGAGAGGAGAATGGTTATCGACACTCCGGCTAAGGGTTCGATAACTACTTCTCTATTGTGTGCTAAGTGTCCTCTGTCAGTCTTGGCAGAGATTTTCTTGGTTGATCTTGTCTGTTTGCCTTTGGGTGGGTTGGATGTTATTCTAGGTATGGAGTGGTTAGTAGATAACCATGTACACATCAACTGTTTCAACAAGTCTGTGAGTTTCCTTCCTCCGTAAGAGGAAGAGTCTGCATCGATCAAATGCGTGGGGTAATGAAAGAAGGTGGTCAACCTGTTTGCTTTGATGGCGTCTATGTCTCTTTGAGAACCAAGTGTAGTTGATGGGTTGCGGTGGTGTGTGAGTTCCTGAAGTGTTTCGATGAGATTCCTAGTGTGCCACCCAGAGAGGAAGTTGAGTTTGGAATTGAGCTTGTGCAGTACTAGGCTGTGTCCATGGCACCGCACGGATGTCGACATGAGTTATCTGAGTTGAAGAAGCAGTTACTTGAAAAGAAATTTGTGAGGCCTAGTGTGTCACCATGGGGAGCTCCGGTATTATTGGTGAAGAAAAAGGATGGGAGTATGCGCCTTTGTGTGGATTATAGGCAGCTGAACAAAGTAACTATTAAAAATAAGTATCCTCTCCCGAGGATTGATGATCTGATGGACCAACTGGTAGGTGCTAAGGTTTTTAGCAAGATTGACTTGAGGTCGGGGTACCATCAGATTAAGGTGAAGGATGAAGATGTCCAGAAGACAGTGTTCAGGACGAGGTACGATCATTATGAGTACTCTGTAATTCCGTTTGGTGTCACTAATGCACCAGGGGTGTTTATGGAGTACATGAACCGCATCTTCCATAGCTACTTGGATCGGTTTGTGGTTGTTTTTATTGATGATATTCTGGTGTACTCTAAGTCTGAGGAGGAGCACGCAGAGCACTTGAGATTGGTGCTAGAGGTCTTTGAAAGAGAAGAAGCTTTATGCTAAGTTGTCCAAATGTGAGTTTAATTTGCGTGAGGTAAGCTTCTTGGGTCATATTATTTACGGAGATGGTATAGTTGTGGACCCGGCTAAGGTTGATCTGCAGTGTTGCGGTGGGAGAGCACGAAGTCCGTGGATCGAGATCGGGGAGCTTCTTGGGGTTGGCTGGTTACTATAGGAGGTTTATTGAGGGGTTCTCTAAACTAGCCCTTCCGTTGACCCAATTGACCTGTAAGGGTAGAGCTTTTGTGTGGGATGCAAAGTGTGAAGAGAGCTTCCAAGAGTTGAAGAAGAGGTTGACAACATCCCCAGTGTTAGTGTTGCATGTGCCGGACCAGCCATTTGTTGTTTATTGTGATGCTTCCAAGAAGGGTTTGGGAGGTGTATTGATGTAGGATGGGAAGGTAGTTGTTTATGCGTCCAGATAGTTGAGGACACATGAGAAGAAGTATCCTACTCATGATTTGGAGTTGGCTGCTATTGTGTTTGTGCTGAAGATTTGGAGGCACTATCTCTATGGTACCAGATTTGAGGTGTTCAGTGATCACAAGAGTTTGAGGTATCTGTTTGACCAGAAGGAGCTGAATATGAGGCAAAGGCGTTGGTTAGAGCTGCTGAAGGATTATGATTTCGGCTTGAACTATCATCCCGACAAAGCTAATGTCGTGGCTGATGCTTTAAGTCGAAAAACTTTACACATGTCAGCAATGATGGTGAAGGAATTGGAGTTGATTGAGCAATTCCGTGATTTGAGCCTGGTTTGTGAGGTAACACCGCAGAGTGTTAGATTGGGTATGCTGAGGATTGGGAATGACTTCTTGGTTAGTATCAGAGACGCCCAAAAGTTGGATGTGAAGCTGGTAGATTTGTTGGTTGCGGGCGACCAAGTTGTGGATGGTGACTTCAGATTGGATTCTCAGGGTGTGTTGAGATTCAGGGACAGAATCTGTGTTCCTGATGATGCTGAGTTGAAGAAAATGATACTTGAGGAGAGCCATAGGAGCAAGCTAAGTATTCATCCAGGTGCCACGAAAATGTATCATGATTTGAAGAAACTGTTTTGGTTAGTATCAGAGACGCCCAGAAGTTGGATGTGAAGCTGGTAGATTTGTTGGTTGCGGGCGACCAAGTTGTGGATGGTGACTTCAGATTGGATTCTCAGGGTGTGTTGAGATTCGGGGACGAGAATCTGTGTTCCCGATGATCTTTGAGTTGAAGAAAATGATACTTGAGGAGAGCCATAGGAGCAAGCTAAGTATTCATCCAGGTGCCACGAAAATGTATCATGATTTGAAGAAACTGTTTTGGTGGCCTGGTATGAAGAAGGATGTGGCACAATTTGTTTATGCATGCTTGACTTGCCAGAAGTCAAAGATTGAGCACCAGAAGCCGGCAGGGCTGCTGCAACCTTTAGAGATTCCGGAATGGAAGTGGGACATCATTTCCATGGACTTCGTGACTGGGTTGCCAAACACGGTGAAAGGGTTTGATTCTATTTGGGTGATTGTGGATAGGTTGACCAAGTACGCCCATTTTATTCCTATCAACATCACACATCTGTGCCGAGGTTGGCTAAGATTTATATTCGGTGATCGTGAAAGTGCATGGGGTCCCGAAGAGTATTGTGTCGGATAGAGACCCAAGGTTTACTTCGGAGTTTTTGGGGAGCTTGCGCGGGAGGCATTGGGGTCGAGATGAGGTCGTGAGTTGACTTATCATCCTCGGATCGATGGGATGTATTGCAGAGAACCATCCATCCTTGGAGGATCTCCCGAGAGCTTGTGTGCTAGAAGCGAGGAGGTGCGTGGGATACACATCTCCCATCGATTGAGTTCACTTATAATAACAGCTACCATTCGAGTATAGGGATGGCTCCTTTTGAGGCACTGTATGGGCGGAGGTGTAGGACTCCGTTGTGTTGGCATGAGTCCGGTGAGAGTGTTGTTCTTGGACCGGAGTTGGTTAGGGAGACTACAGAGAAGGTGAAGATGATCAGAGAGAAAATGAAAGAGTCTCAGAGTCGGCGAGAAAAGTTACCATGACAGAAGGAGGAAAGACTTAGAATTTCAGGCTGGTGAGCATGTTTTTTGAGAGGTCACGCCTATGGTGGTGTTCAGGCGTGCACTGAAAGCGAAGAAGTTGACTCCGAGATTTATTGGACCGTACCAAATCACTGAGAGGGTGGGAAAGGTTGCTTATAGGGTGGCTCTGCCACCTAATCTTTCGAACTTGCACGATGTATTCCACGTGTCACAGCTTCGGAAGTATATTCCAGACCCGTCTCATGTGATTCACATGGATGATGTGGAGGGTGCGTGTGAGAACCTCACTGTGGAGACTATGCCAGTGAGGATTGATGATAGGGAGGTGAAGGTCTTTGAGAGGAAGGATATTGCCTTAGTCAAGGTAGTTTGGTTGGGAGCCGTGGTGAGCAGCATGACTGGGAGGCTGGAGAAGCGAGGATGAGTGAGTCTATCCAGAGCTATTTGACTCAGTATGAATTTTGAGTCACGAAATTTCCTAAGTGGGGAGAGTTGTAACACCCTAAATAATTTAATTAAGTAATTGATTAAATTATTTAAAGTGTTGCACTATTTTTTAATTATAATAAGTTATAATATAGTATTTTATAATATAGTAATTTATTTGATTGAAGGGAGTGGTATTGGAAATACCGGGACTGCTAATATTGGCCCAGGAACCCAAGCCCAATGACTTAGGCTCCTAGGGTTGGTGCAATTCGCACCATTTGCAAAAAGAAAGAAAGAAACGAAAGTGAGAAGAGGAAGGAGAAGAGGAGAACGGCGCAATAGAGTGAGAAGAAGGAGAAATTGGATCGCACCAAGCAAGGAGAAGAGGAGAGCTCCATTGTTGCTGAGGTTTTGTACGTGACTTGGTGAGAAGCATTTTCTACGGTTAATTTATTTAAGGTAATGGGAGTCTCACTCTATAATAGAGAGTATAATAGGGTGTATGTAGATTATAGGGTCTCTAATGTTGTTAATTGATATTGAATTTGATTGTTGTATGCTTGATTTTGATGGATTGAGGTGAATTGAGCATGAAATCGATTTCTAGGCTAGTGTTAGGGTTTATGTTATGTTGATTTTCGTTTTGATGCATGATTGAGTGTTACAACGTGAAATTGAATATGTTGGTATGATTATAAAGTGTATTTGAGTGGCATATGATGAGTGGAATTGAAAGAATTTGGGAATTGGGGGATTTTGAGGGATGGGGCGCCAATGTGTGTTGCGCGTGTGTGGGTGCATGTGGCGCAGCACAGGGCGCCAAATGGCTGCTACTATTGCGCTGTGTGTTCTTGTCGTGTCAGACAGGCGCCAAAAGTCTTGCCAGTGGCGCCAGCATGCGCTCGTGTCCGAGAGGCGTGTGTCTCGGTTTGTGTCTTAGTTGTGTCTCAAGACTGTGTCTTTGCGTGGCGCTAGGTTCTTTGTGAAAATGGCGCCCGAGTGGGCGTGTGTTGCCACGGGCGCCAAGTTCTTGAAGTTTTTGGCGCTGGTCTCGTGTGTTGCCTGAGGTGGCGCCAGATTGTGGGGAAATGGCGCCAGTCTTTGCCTTATGTCTAAGTGTGTCTTTGTTTTGGTCCCTAGGTGACAGTTTGGTCCTAAGGGTGCTGTTTTGGTCCCTAGGTGCCAGTTTGGTCCAAAAGGTGTTAATTTGGTCCCTAAGTGTGGAATTGGTCCTAAAGGGTGCTTTAGGTCCCTGAGTGAGGTTTAGTCCTCTAGGTGTGATTAGTCAGTGGGACATGGGTTGTGATGAGCTAGTGAACAATGAGATAATGATGATGCCATGGGGCATGGGCCATGGGGATAACGGTGAAATTGACCATGAGATGAGAGTTGGTCTGAATGATGTATAAAACTAAAAATGACAATGATATTAAAGGCTACGGTCTTGGTGTATAAATGAAATTGATGATGTGTGTGTTCATGAGTCACATGCATACATTAATACGCTGATCGCGACGATATATTGTAAAGTGCGCGATGCGGTGTTTTATTTATTTGCGGTCGCGACGTATAATGATTGATGATGAGGCCATGGGGGCCAATGGTACCACATGCATCTCTGCATTGCATTGCATCCATGCTCATAAATGATATTGAATTGTCTGTGACTCCTATAAACCTGACTTCTATTATATAGTTCGAGACTCACCCTTTCTGTTGTTGCTTACCACAGGTAGTCATGAGTGAGGGCTTGCTACCTTCTCTATTCCCCGAGTCGGTCTGCTCTGATACGTAGCACCTAGGGGATGGGATGTAGACTTTAGTTGTTTTGTTTTGCTCACTGTTGAGCTTTTATATTGGATATACTATGTATTGTTGAGACTGCTGATTACTCTTTTGAGATGTAGTTTTATTTTCTGCTGCGTGATATGAGATTATATTCCACGTGTATTATGGTGTTACGTATTGATTTATATCTATGAGATGAACTAGTTGTTGAGTGTTTTTAAGAGATAAGTGTAGCATTCCATTTGAAAAATAAATTTTTATACTCTGATTTTCATTATAAATTGCCCGGTAGAAATGGGGTGTTACAGAAAATACTAGGGATGTTGGATCTTATCAACCACAGGTACGTGGTGCAGTTTACAACTTCAATCTGCCATAGGAGGACATGTGGCCGAACCGTAGTGACTACCGAAGACCCACCACTTGAGAAGCAACATCATGCTCATCTTGCTACTGATGTTGAGCCTACTGTTGTTGAGCCTGCTGATAGCGCTTATCCTTCATCTTCTAGGACGTACCCACACCTGGGCAGTCTGGAGGATGGGTTGGTTCCCACACTACTGAGAGACCACATAGCCGAGAGACATATTGAATGGTCTGGTGAGTCAGCCAACGTTCGTATTTAATTTTATTATTAAGTTCTTTTAATGGTTGAGTCCCACTAATGGAGACCATGACAATGCAGGTCCACAACAAGCTACATGTTATATCCCACAGTAAGAGTGCATATATGATTCTAAAGATTTGGGCCCTTGTGCAGTGTTCATGTCTGCTTCACCTTCTTGGTCTAGGGTTCAAGCAGACGACAAGGGCCTTATATGTTCATTTGTAGAGTGCTCGCGACCAAACGTTCAACTTTCCACCTTCTCGTAGGTGAGATGACGATCACATTGGATGACGTCTCTTAGCTGCTGCACATTCCTATAGTTGGACATTTTTTCAAGCTCCCAACCTATTCCAAGATTTATCTAAATGTTTCATATCTATTGATGACATGCTGACAATTCAATTTGATCAAATCACCGGGTCTTTTCAAAGTAGCATTAACAGAATTGAAGTCAAGTCCAATATTCTACTGTTTAAAAATCTTCAAGGTCTTGTTTCCTTATCTGCATTGGGTCACATGGTTAAATAGTTTGAAAGATCAAAATCTGGGGTTGGATATGACAAAGGGAGGTGTCGGTGCATTCAAAGGAAGACACATCTTCTTCCTTGTGCTTGTGAGATAGGTATTTTTCATGCTTCCGGTAATTCTATTCCGTTGAATACTACACAGCGGTCTTCCAAACTATCTCAGGGTGCTTCGAGAGTTTTATCACAGACAGCTGAGACTAAAATCCATTTACCGTTTCTTCCACCACACGTGCACAGTTATGTTCAAAAAATAGTTGATGTGGAAGGTGACGGTAATTGTGGTTTTAGAGCAGTCAGAGTTGGACTTGATATGGGTGAGGATTCTTGGCCTGTGATTAGGTAAAATTTAATTCAGGAAACGAAGAAAAGGGAAACAGTGTATTCAACCATGTTTGGGGAGAAGAGACTGTTAGAGCTTCGCAAAGCTTTAACTATTGAATCATACGGACGCCAGCCGTCATTGAAGTGGTTTGATTTGCGAGAGATGGGGTACATGGTTGCAACCAAGTATAATGTTGCACTTGTTCAGTTTTCTTTGAATATGAGTTTTAGTTATCTGCCTTTGAGAGGTACTTATGGTTCATCTAAGTTTAAAATGATATCTGTTATGAACAAGAAAATCTACACTGGTTGCATCTTTCGATCTCTCCCACCTGTCTGTTGCCTCCTATTGCCCCGCAGTGGTACCAGCACTACTCATCAGAGTCAGCGTCATGGTTGGATCCGTATGCCGGTCGTTTTACCCTCTGGCAGTCTATGTGTCCTTCAGTGCATCGTCCCACTCCAGGTGATGCGCCTAGATGTGTCGATTTAGCAGATGATTCTATTGACGACTTATAGATAGATTCACACCTTTTTTGTATTACACGTGTATCTTTTACTATATCACGTTTTTGTAAATACACGCGTTTAATTTATCCAACATATCTACACCGTTGATGTTAATCAAATCACGAGGCTTCCAATTAAAACCGTTGATGAAATCACAACCGTTAACAACTACAAAGCCCATCGTATATATCTCTTTTGGAACATATATACGATGTGCATTTTTAACGCATCGTATATATGTTCATTGTGCGTATATACGATTGACTTAAAACGCATCAATCGTATATACCCACAATGAAAATATATACGATGAGTTAAAAATGCACATCGTATATCCCAAAAGAGATATATACGATTCGTGTAAATTTGTAAAAGTAACACAGATTTTTTGAAGGGCATTTTGGGAATACACTAATCAGTGGGGGAATATGGGGAAGGGGTGGGGGTACAAAAAAAAAACCTATAATATTGCCAAGCCTAAATTGACCGTCATCGAAGTGGTTTGATTTGCGAGAGATGGGTACATGGTTGCAACCAAGTATAATGTTGCACTGGTTCAGTTTTCTTTGAATATGAGTTTTACTTATCTGCCTTTGAGAGGTACTTATGGTTCATCTAAGTTTAAAATGATATCTGTTATGAACAAGAAAATCTACACTGGTTGCATCTTTCGATCTCTCCCACCTGTCTGTTGCCTCATATTGCCCATGATGGTACCAAAGACTACTCATCGTAGTCGCGTCATGGTTGGATCCGTATGCGGTCGTTTTACCCTCTGGCGATCTATGTGTCCTTGATTGCATCGTCCCCACCGGTGATGCGCCTAGATGTGTCGATTTAGCAGATGATTCTATTGACGACTTATAGATAGATTCACACCTTTTTTGTATTACACGTGTATCTTTTACTATATCACGTTTTTGTAATTACACGTGTTTAATTTATCCAACATATCTACACCGTTGATGTTAATCAAATCACGAGGCTTCCAATTAAAACCGTTGATGAAATCACAACCGTTAACAACTACAAAGCCCATCGTATATATCTCTTTTGGAACATATATACGATGTGCATTTTTAACGCATCGTATATATGTTCATTGTGCGTATATACGATTGACTTAAAACGCATCAATCGTATACCCACAATGAAAATATATACGATGCGTTAAAAATGCACATCGTATATCCCAAAAGAGATATATACGATTCGTGTAAATTTGTAAAAGTAACACAGATTTTTTGAAGGGCATTTTGGGAATACACTAATCAGTGGGGGAATATGGGGAAGGGGTGGGGGTACAAAAAAAAAGGCCATTGCTTTTCCCACACCCCCTCCTACTCTTTCACACCCCTTAACAAATATTTTTCCAAAAATAACCTCGCGTGAAACAGCGAGTTCACGTGTTTAAAGATGTTCGAACGACCTTGTTCGAACGCGTTGAAATGACCTCGTTGAGCGGTGAAATTACGCACAAGAGGTGTGAAGTCAATATTTAACACACTCGAGCGATGTCGTTGAGCGAGGTTGAACAAGGTCATGCGACAGTTCGCATGACCTCACTCAACAGTGAAAACGCCCAAAGAGAGTGTGAAGTCAAGATTTAACACACACGAACGCGATGTCATTCGAACTGTTGAAGGGCCCGTGTTCGAGCAGTGAAATTTCGTGAAAAAAGAGGTTTTTGGCCGGCTTTTGTCTTTTTTCACACCCTTATGGGGCGTGTTTTGAGTTGGAGGGTGTGGGAAAAGCAAACACCAAAAAAAAACCTATAATATTGCAAATGACGTCATCGTCACTCCGAATAGTCATCTCAAAATAGTGAACACATCCATAATCTCCACGACTAGGTTTGCATAAATAATAGTACTTACCTCTCTTTGAAATAGCCCTCTTGAACATTTCTCTTTGCTTTTTCCTTTAACTCTGAGACGGACGGTGATGTCCTTTTTCATTCTTTAGAATATAGGATTGAGACATTGAAACCTAACACCATTTTCCTTTGTCACAATATCTCCACAATGATGAAAGATGGTCAGGGTGGTGTCCACTGAGAACTGGGTTGAAACGATGTCCATTTGAGAGGGTGGTGTGTGTGAAGAATCAGGTGTTTACTAAAACATAGATGTTGGTGGAATTTGGAGTGAAATAAGTGGGAGTAAGTGTGCCTATTTATAGCGGGAATCGTTGATCAAAATTATGGATGATAAATCTGGACCATTGAAATTCTATTTGATGCGTTAAAAATGCACATCGTATATATGTCCCAAAAGATATATATACGATTCTTGTAAATTTGTAAAAAAACACAGATTTTTTGAAGGGCATTTTGGGAATACACTAATCGGTGGGGGTATATGGGGAAGGGGTGGGGGTACAACAAAAAAAAACCTATAATATTGCCAAGCCTAAATTGACCTATTTGTCTAGTGGGCTTATGCTTGTCTAAAAGGGTCCGCTCACCGTGATAACCAACCCATAAAGTGTGTGGAAACTGGAAATGAAACCATTTTCAGTTTGACCAAAAAAAAAGCATTTTGGTTCGGATAACACAACAAACGTGGCTGACGCTGCTTGTTCCGTTCACAGAATCAGTGTCTCTGGTTCGAAATTCTTCACTGGTAACTCTCCATTCTCGCTCAATTCATTTTTTCAAAGGACTAATCTTTAGAGTTATCATCAAAGTGAATGCAGTGAAACTGTTTGTAACATCGCGAAATAGAACCAACTCAGCATGTTAGTTTTTGTTCCACATGCAAAGGTTAACTAGAATTCACCATTATTTCATTACACCTTGCTTCAATCATGGCCACATTACTGAATACTGTGTCTCCAGCCACAAATTTACCTATAAATTCAAAAAGAAACGGTTATCGTTTATTGTATTCTCAGGTTTCAAATCTTCACTTTTTCCCTCTTAACAAAAAGGGTTTTTCTAGAGTTTTGGCTTCGACCTATATTACTATTTCACCAAAAGATTCGGTTTTTTTACTGCCCAATTGGAAAGCTGGGAAGAATGATCAAAAGAGCAAAGAACTAAGGATCAATGATGCATTTCTTCATTTAGAGCATATGGTTAGTAAGGGTCTTAAGCCTGAGGTAGCTCAAGCAACTCAGCTAGTGTATGATCTTTGTAATTCTGGTAAAACTATAAAAGCTGTTAGGGTTATGGAGATGATGGTAGGTTCAGGTATTATACCTGACGTAGCTTCATATACATTCTTGATCAATTATTTGTGTAGAAGGGGCAATGTTGGTTATGCAATGCAGTTGATTGAAAAAATGGAAGGTATTGGCTTTCAAACTAATAATGTAACTTACAATACTCTAGTTAAAGGGCTTTGTATACATGGGAGGTTAAACCAAAGTTTGCAGGTTTTGGATAAGTTGATAAAGAAGGGTCTAGTACCAAATGCAGTTACATATTCTATCTTGCTTGAAGCTGCTTATAAGGAAAGGGGAGCAGATGAAGCTGTAAAGCTGCTAGCTGAGATAATTGCTAAGGGTGGTGAGCCTAATTTGGTTAGTTACAATGTTTTGTTAACTGGACTGTGCAAGGAAGGTAGAACTGAAGAAGCTATTGAGCTTTTTAGGGAATTGCCTTCAAAAGGGTTTAAACCTTGTGTTGTGAGTTATAATATTTTGTTAAGGAGTTTGTGCTATGAAGAAAGGTGGGAGGAAGCGTATGCGCTTTTAGCAGAGATGGATGAGGAGGGCCAGTCTCCCACTGTCATTACTTACAACATATTGATTACTTGTCTTTCCCTCCATGGAAAAATAGAACAGGCTTTCAAAGTTATGGATGAAATGACTAAGAGTGGGTTCAAGGTGAGTGCTTATAGCTATAATCCGATTATAACCCGCCTCTGCAAGGAAGGGAATGTGGATCTTGTAGTTGATTGTCTAGAGCAAATGATTCATCGGGCGCTTGAATCCTAATGGAGGAACATATAAGGCCATTGGCTTGCTTTGTGAGCAAGGGAAGGTGAAGGAAGCTTTCTTTATATTTGAAAGATTGGGTAAAATACAAAACTACCCTATGCATGATTTTTACAAAAATGTGATTACAGTCCTGTGTAGGAAAGGGAACACATATGCAGCTTTTAAGATATTATATGAAATGACATTGAATGGATTTACTCCAGATTCTTTTACTTATTCATCTTTGATAAGAGGAATGTGTAAGAGGGAATGCTAGATGAGGCTCTTGAGATATTCAAGATTTTGGAGGAAAACGACTATGTGCCTCATACTGATAACTTCAATGCACTTATACTTGGATTTTGCAAATCTCAAAGAATAGACGTATCAATAGAGATATTTCAGATGATGATCAACAAAGGATACATGCCTAATGAGATAACCTATACAATTCTTGTTGAAGCGCTTGCTTTTGAAGAAGAAATGGATATGGCAGCTGAGTTGTTGAAAGAGTTACATATGAAAGGGGTTCTGAGCCAAAGTACTGTTGAAAGACTTTCTATGCAATATGACTTCAAGGAATTAACAGAGTAGAGACATATACTATCATAGAGTTTTCTCTACTTGAGTATTTGATTGCCTATATATTGTTGATTGGTCAGTGAGACAAAATTCCAGTCTGTATGCTTGACATTGTATTGAATATCATGTTTAGAGATGAGTAATGAAAAGGTTCAAAGCAAAGCATTAAATGCTGACTATGTTCTCTTTAACACTGCTTTTGTAAATTGAGGCTTCTTAGTTCTTTCATTAATTTGTATTATACATTTGTCAATTGGTTTGTTTTCTTTTGGAACACAAATTTCTTATCTGCACTCCAATCTCATTGCCTAATGAATGTATGATTAACCTCTCAAGTTCAAATATATCATTCAATAGATGCTCAAATTTTGGCAGGTTATTACCCCAACCCCTACTTTCCTTTTCTCATAAGTGCTTTTGAGATACTGTAATGGATACATGCGGCTAACTTGATAGAGTTTTAGAACTCAATGTGACTTAACACGCCACTCAATTATAAACAGCAATACTGCTGATCCTAATAGAGTGATTCTTATGCAGCAACAAATGGACACAAGAGCAGGATCTTGATAGAGTCACTGATTGTTATGAGGCACTTTCCTGTAGAGAAGTTGATATTGATTCGATTGCAATTTAATGAAGTATTGGGTTTGCGAATGAGACCAGAGGCACAAGGTTTTATGTTATAATCCTAACAAAATGACATGACTTCCATGCAGGCTAATCTTAACTTTAAGCTAGTGATGATTGATCAAGATGTCCATTGACTTCAACTCATAAGATATCCCCTTGTGTTAGAAGAAACAGAGCTACTGGTTTCTTTAACTTTATATGTCTTATCAAAAATTCAAATCAAATATAGATTTAGAGATAAAAGGAAAATTTTCTCCTGGTTTCTTTAACTTAATTTCAAACTTAGTGCGTTTTGAAACTTAAAGGACTTTGCTGGAGGAAATTAAAATTAATTAGGGTTCTTCTTCTTTTTTTTTTTTCGGACTATGAGGGTTCTTCTTCTTTGACCGAGGGGAATCCTCTCAGAAATCACTAAACATACAAATGTTTGCATTGTCAATAGGGTTTAAGACTTCTATTTCTTTGTTTGAAACTTCTTTTTCATAAGAAATAGCCCTTTTCTTTATATGTTTTCTTTTGTTGCCCCTTCCATTTTCCGCAATCACTGTATCCTTTCTTCTGTCTATTAACTCCAAGTTTGGGTGCAAGTGGTTAATGCACTCCATTATAAGGGAAAGACTCGACTAGTACCTGGGTTCAATTCCTAGCGATGGAACAAATTGGAGTCAAATTTTACTTACCTCCCGGCCAAACTCCAGATTATTTAGGACTCCTTTCCCCTAAACGTCGGAACGGGGTCAAAGACCTCTAAACCAAAAAACTTTGTCTGTTAGATTAGAGTTTTAGTGACTTGCTTTGTTTTCATGTCATTCTTTCTCCCCAGTCCTTTAGAAGTTGAAGATAGAGGTGTCACAGTACCTTGGAGATAACTGGCTCGTGGCAACTATGTAAATACTGCTACTTTTTTTTAAAAGGGGGGTGGGGAGGGGAGGCACTTAAGACATACAAATTGTCTTCGAGGATATTTGAACACACTCCATTGGGATTACAAGGTTAGATTGTAGCAAATACGCTAATACCCGTAGGATCTCGTATCTCATGTTTTGATCTCACCAACCTATACATTTCATCTCTACTGTCCTCCAACTCTCTCTCTCTCTCTCCTCCCTCTCCCTTTCAGAAAAAAATTTAACTGTTCAAATTCGCAAATTTTTTTATTAACTAACTTTAACTTGCTTTGTAGTCCAAGAAATGCAATCATTGTAAGTATGACCCTCCATACTTTACAAGGCATCTTGGTAACATTACAACTCTCCAAAAAATTAATATCATGACAAAATACGTAAGACACGCTAAGCAATGTGTTTTGTGATATTTTAGTGTCCGGAAAAATTTTAGATGTTCAAACACGCGAATTTTGTTCATCAATAACTGGTGTGGTGACAAAAAATTTAATTTTGTGACAAAGTACGTAAAGTTCGATGCTAAGTAGTGTGTTTTCGACGCAAAATTCGTTCCTCAATAATCGATTTGATAAATAAAAAAATTAATTCCGCAACAAAATATGTAAAGTGTGACACTAAGCCGTGTGTTTTGGGGTACTTAAGGGTTCGAAAAACTAACTTAACTATTCAAATATATGAAGTTTGTTCCTCAATAACCGGTTTGGCGCCAAAGTTGCTTTGATGAAAAAAAACTAATTCCATGTCAAAATATGTAACATGTCATGCTAAGCAATGTGTTTTAGAGTACTTTAGGGTTCAGAAAAAATTTCAACTATTTAAATATACGAAGTTCGTTCATCAATAAGTGGTTTACGCCAAAAAATAAATTTGTAACAAAATATGTAAAGTGTGACGCTTATCATTGTGTTTGGGGTACTATAGGGTTTGTAAAAAAATTTAACTACCCATCACAAAACCCCTTATTTTTCAGCAAACCGCCACGCACTTAAGAAGACCATCACAAATTCTCGACAATAAAATATTTAAAACACGAGGGAATAGTTGAATATTGCAAACGGAAATATGAAGAAGATGAAAACTAAAGATTAATAGTCTTCCATACAAAAAATTAAAATGTTAAATGTTAAAAAATTTCATATAAAAAAACAAAGGAATTTAACAATCTCAAAAAATAACATTAGAAATCTTAAGCATTATATAGAAAAGGAGGGGTGAAGAGTCAAAGATTTGAAACTTAGTGATTTGAGAAATCTGAAGAATCATATAGAAAATAACAAAATTGTATTGATCCGAATTATTATTCTAGACAACTTAATCAAAAAATGTATAAGACTATATATATATTTTTTCAATAACCATAATTCGTGCAATGTACGGGAGGCAAGTTCTTGTCTAATAATATGCTTGGATCTTTAAGAGGAAAATAAATTTATGATTTCAAAGCATTGTGAAAAAGTCGTATAGAAATGATATCTTATAATTTATATTTATTTAAATAGATTATTGTTAAACCTCAAATTAAAAGGTTTTTTGATGACTTATAGCCCAATTTACTTATGTAAACAGGTTTTTCAAAAAGTTTTTGACCTTATCTATTTAAAGAAAAAATACTAGTGCTATATTTGGCCTAATAATGTTTAGGTTGTAAGCCATTGTCTAGTCCTACCTATTTTCGCACCTAGTGACATTCATACGTAAGAATATATGAATGATCCCTGAATTTTGGATCTTCTCCTTCTACATTCTCTCAATCATCTTCTACACTATCTATCTCTCATAAATCTTTCATTTACAACGGATGCAGCTTGAGGCCAATATTGGCGCCAAAGTTGTTGGCTTGCTCCCATTGGTTCACTATTTTCACTAAATGTCTTGCTCCCATTTGCTCATTACTCCCACTAAATTCCAATAACTACCACTCATCTTTCTCTCTCTTTTTTCCTCCAAAAAATTCTTTCTCTCTCATTCACTCTCGTCTTCCCTTTCTCTTCTTCCTTTCTCTCCCATGGCATCCCACCAATTCTCTCATCTCCAATCTATTTTGGCTACTTTTTCAAAAATCAACTACATTTTCTTTATCGTCTCGTCCAACTCCGGGCACCCCGTCTTGGAAAATGACCACGGTTGTTCGTCTCTTTTTCCTCTACAAGAAAATCTCGTCCTTTTCCCTAAATAAAGTAGATTGGAAAACTTTGCATCCACTTCTTCTTCGAGTTTTCCGGCCATAGACTTCCAACCCGAAAACTAACATGATATTTAGAATCCCCTCATTGTCCGCATTAAAACTCCTCAAAAAATTTGATGATCGACCACCTTCCTCCGGCGACCACCGCGCTGGAAATCTTCTCCGCCATGCCGGAAACCAAACTTGCGGCCAATCCCTCAAGAACACAGCAAGGCAGAAAGAGCATGAAACCAGAAGGCAATTTGAGTTTTTTTCTATCGATTTTGCCTCCCTGTTTTGTTGAGTTGCTTTCCTATTTTCTAACTTTCATATTGTTGCAAAGTAGAACTGCAGGGAAAGTTGATGTTCAGAAGGAAAAAGGAAGTGAGGAAGAGGGAAGATCAGAAGAAAAAAGAGCCATGCATTGTGCAGAGGATATCCACTTTTAACTCCAATGGTTTATTTCTAATTCTACCAAGTGAATGATAATTTTTTGAGAATTTTATTACTAGCTAGGAATAATATTTCCATGAAGTGTGTTTTTTTGTTAAGGGAAGAAAGGGGAAAAAAGAAAACCAAAAAAGGCGAATGAGCATTAGGTGTGAGTTTGATGTTGAATTTGCAGCATATATTATTGTCAAGAACCGTGTCTATGATTTCAAGGTCATAATAAGGTACTTTACCCCATTCATGCAATGCAACCTTTAGTTTCTTTTAATTGATCCTCTTGAACTACCACAACAGCTGGAACAAAGCGAATGATGATTCACCAATATCAATATGAACATGTCTAAGATTGAACATTTTTTGAGATGATTTATAACTGTCAATTTCTGAGGTGTCTTCACTTCAAAACTCTAAACATGAATTTAAATGTGGATAGTGTGTACTTTAATATTTAGGAGTTTATATATTGGACTTCTAATGCATTTGTTTCACAAATTTATAATAACTCATTTTTTATGTAATTACAGTCATGCAACATTGGTGGCATAACAACTCTAAGAAGGTATTGAAGCTTGCATTCAATAAACCTCCCTACTGCTACTACAGAAATGATATTCATGAATGATTTCTTTGCTTCAGATGTTTGAGAATTGAGATACTTATCACAACTTATAGTTGGTAATGTAATTGAATCCTAATAGCTTTTTTAGTGTGACCATCAATTTTTTTTTTAAAAACAACTTTTGAACATCAAATTACCCGTTAAATTGAGAATAGTTAGCTGAATCACTGATATGTCATTTTCCAATTGATAATAATTTGTTTCCTCATTTTGTGGAGCATTCTATGTCTGAGTATATGTTTGAAACCATTTGATGATAGGTCCTTAAAATTGTTTGTATGGAGCTTGCTATATGCAAGTAAGAAATTAGATGGTACTATCTTCTCTATTCTCTTCCTATTAAGATATTGAGGCCATGAAAGAGATGATAGAGTTCCAAGAATGAGTTTCAAAGGAAATAGATAAAATTAGAAAAATAAACTCTCTCTTTTGATTGATGGTACAATAGTATTATATACAAATATTTAACTATAGTTAACTGCATTGGAAAATTAACTACACATGTAACAACTTCTAAACTAATCTAGTTAAGTTAGTTAGACACTAACTAACTTCTAAACTAATCTAACTAAGTTAGTTAGACACTAACTATATCTAATAGTACCTCACAAGCTAAAAGTTATTCACAACACTTTTAGCTTGACATGAACAATAGATCTAAAAGTACATCAAGACAAAAGAAAATTACATCTAGAAATGTCGGAATGCTATAACACCCTGGGATCATTACATGAGAATGTAGCATAGGAGATAACCACTGAAGCCTCCACAGTATGAGCCATGAAATTGCAAAGAATGCAAAACACATGCTTGCCCCAAATTCTCTTCCTGAATACTTGAAAACCTTCACAGCTCCATTAATACATCACTTGCATCATGGAGGGCAATGTTTAACTAAAGGAATCAAGGTGGAGTGAACAAGCTGCCTCAAATGCCTAAACTTCATTGATTGTATATTCTCCATTAATGCAACAACAACAGAGTGCACATCGAAACTTTTAAAAAATGAATCCCCAATAGTTGCTGACAGAGTGCACATCCAAAAATGCTTGAACTCCATTCCACAAAACAATATGCTAATTTGTAGCATGTACAAAATCCCTTAATGAAAGGCATAGAATCAAATCGCAAAATCGAGATGATGAGGAAAGGCGATGCAAGAACACCGATCCCGAAAAATGACGAACGCAAAATTAAATCGCGAAACAGAACTGATTCATGTTGAATATCAGATATGAAAATACGATTCAAGATCGAAAACATAATCGAAACTCGAATCCAAAATAAAATTGGAACTCCGCTTCAGATCACAATCATCGGGAATCAGAGTGAAAGGAGGACAATGAAGCGAAATCGCAAAACTGATGTGCAAGAATCGAAAACGGAAATGATGATTACCGATACAAGAATGACAAACAATTTGCGTCAAACAATTAGAAAGCGGAACAAGCGAATGCAAGTTGCACAAATGCGAAACTCTCAAAGAAGCGAGAGGAAGGAGAAAAACGCGATTCTGATTGAAAAGCGAATGATAGAATCAAAATCGATTCAAAGAATTTGCGAAACCGAAATTGTGGAAAACGCAAAAAAAAAAAAGAGGAACACAAGAAGAAAGAAAGATTGAAATCTGTGAAACCGAAATTGCAAAATTGAAAACAAAAGTTGCAAGAATTCAGAGGAAACCAAAACGTAGAGATCGCAAAAGGAATGCGAATTAGACTCAAAACTGAGAAAAAAAAGATAAGAAACTAATAAAATAAATATAAAATTAAGAAATTTCTTATCATACTGCAAGGAGCCCCATTCTTCATGAATCGCAAAACCGTAGAAGACATTCGCGTGAAGACAATGGAGGAATCATTGAGAAGAAAGGAATGCGGAAGCTATATCGCTCTTGATACCATATTAAGACATTGAGGCTATGAAAGAGATGATAGAGTTACAAGAATGAGTTTCAAATGAAATAGATAAAATTAGAAAAATAAACTCTCTCTTTTGATTGATGGTACAATAGTATTATATACAAATATTTAACTATAGTTAACTGCATTGGAAAATTAACTACACATGTAACAACTTCTAAACTAATCTAGTTAAGTTAGTTAGACACTAACTAACTTCTAAACTAATCTAACTAAGTTAATTAGCCACTAACTATATCTAATACTTCCTTTTTTACCTTCTCTTTTTTGTTCACATGTTCTTTAGAAGTTATGTATCAGTTCAAACATCTTTCCAACTCAGGTAGATACTTATTGGCAACTCATTTATTAGCAGATGTGATCGGGAAGGGAGTTTGTATGAAAGGTTCTAAAAGTTAGGTTTGTCAACTTTGTTACTCATAAATATGGTTCAATTTTGTTAGTCATCAAATAATGCTTCTCTGGTTTTGTTTTTCAAGCTTGAGTTTAGATTCATGCCAAAGTTGGCATACTGATTCAGTTTATAGTTGCTTTTTATATGAGGATTTATACCATTGTGTAATGTATTGGACCATGATCACAAACTTTATTCTTGACAATTCTTGCTTATCTTATGCTGTTCACAATACATGTTCTGTAGGGTTTGGGAATGATTCCCTTTGTTCAATCTCTTTTTGACTTTTGCATTCCTGGCTTTATATCCCTTGGTGATCGTCGTGGGAATACTTTTGAGGTTATTGCTAGGTTGCATGGTGACATTGTTTATCTATGTCAGGGTTGGGGTGCTTTGGGTGTGTTCTACAAACTGATGAGATGGGGAGACCATATCCTTGTCATTTGATTTTTCCAAGGGGAAATGTTGTTTCAGATGTTCGTCTTCGTCGGTGGTTTGGATGTTGTCGCGAAAATGATTAGGATTGAGATTAAAAGCAACTCAGTAAACTCATGCTGCTCGATATACTGTATTAGCCATTTCTTTTGTTTAATTTCGTATTATGTAAGTCAAGTTAGTCTATGTTAATCATGCATAGATTGGACTGGGAGAGAGTTGATTAAGGAGATCAAGTTCAAACTAAATTAGGAAAGGTTAAATCATGTGAAACAAAATAGTCCAATTATTTCCTATCTGCAACTTTATCATCATTTCTTCCGTAGTGAAATTTTCATTGGTCTCACTGTTTTTGATTCAAACCCTCTATCTTATCAGACTTTTTATTATTATTGTTACTGATTCATGTATTCATGACTTGCACACTATTTAATCCACAAACTAATTAACACAAGCAAATTATTGATATTGTATGCAGGGAAAGTTTTCATTTATATTGACACTAAGTATAATTATGTTAAAGAGAACAACAAAAATATTTTCACAAATGGCCTATGGTACTACTTCCAATTAATATTAAGTGAATGATATACATATTGTGCATGCAAATATTGAGAGCTAC
This sequence comes from Oxytropis ochrocephala, assembly GCA_020916435.1. Lineage (NCBI taxonomy): Eukaryota > Viridiplantae > Streptophyta > Magnoliopsida > Fabales > Fabaceae > Oxytropis > Oxytropis ochrocephala. The sequence goes on from CM037093.1 coordinate 95,703,239, forward strand.
CATGAATAACTTCTTTTGAAAATTGACCTTTATTTAAAAATTAACTTTTGAATTGTAATTATATTATCCTTGCTTTTTTTTTAAGTGGATTTGTGTGGGCTGAGTATCTTAGTATTAGTAAAGAATTCTCAAAAAAAAATAATACTTATATATTGCTTTAATGTACTTTCGGTTTGTTGAAGTTGTCTAATCTTTTTGTTACTCAACGATCTTTGTTTAACTATAAATTATTGGGTTTTTTTTCACCCCCTCCTTCTCTCCGGACCCCATAATTATCAGAATGTGAACAAAAATACCCCTGAAAACTTACAAAAATTAGAATTTACAAAAAAAAACTCATAAATCTGGAAAAAAGTGAGTGTTTAACGAGAGGATCCCGAATTTATCACTAAATCCGGAAAGAAATCCGGAATTACCTCACGCGTTGGGTAATTCCGGTTCACAATTGTGAACCGAATTTACCTCACGTGTGAGGTAATTCCGGATTTAATGATAAATTCGGGATTCCCCCTTTTTTTAATTATTAATTTTTTTTATTTACATTTTCTTTTTTTTTAACAAAGGATGGCGAGTAGGCGACTGAAGCGGTGTAAGCGCAAAGAGAGTCTTGGGAGGCGACACCAGACCGCGGCGGCGACCACAGCATGTTGGGGAGTCCAGCAGTAGCAGTATGTCCAGTAGGAGTGCCACTCCTTCTCCGAACACCCTAGAGAGGCTCAGACTTGCTGGACACGCTTCTGAGCGTGAAAGGTGCCAGAGAGCCAAAGCCATAGAGATGGTTGCGATCGCCAGCAGCCAAATTTTGGCGACCTCGGCCTCGGCGAGCTCGGCCGGTATGATGAGCGACCATACCGTGACCACCCAGTATGAGCCTTTGGACGCGCCACTACCGGGACCACCCAAAGTCAGATCGGGACCCTCTTGTTCAGGGTTGGGAGGCTTGGGAGTATCAGAAGCATGAGGTTCAGGAGGATGAGCCTTAGGTAGAGCCTCGGAAAGTCGAGGCGGTGACCATGCTACCGGTGTGGTTCACCCTCCATTATTATTCTGATGGGATACGCACTCTGGCGTCCCCGATAGAGATAGGCAGGTAATATTTTAATTCTTTCTTTTAATTTTACTAAACAATAATTAATTTTAATTTTAATTTTTGGACTTAAACCGAAGATTGTATCTCACGGCGTAAGTATGTTGGGTTTAGACTGCCGAGCACCACCCGGATGTAGCCCACCGATTGTGCAAGGCTAAGCTATTTGAAATTTGGACATCACACCTCTCGGGGCAATCAACCATGAGTTGATATACGCTTTTGTGGAGAGGTGGCATCCACGAGACCAACTCCTTCCATATTTTGGGAGATGACGGTGGCGTTGGACGATGTGTCGCGTTGCTCCACTTGCCACTCGAGGCACCCTATTGGACCACAAGCCCCATGTTGATTCTATTGAGGCTTTTCACTTGGTTGTCAATATTTGGGCATGCATCCGGCAGTGTCGGGGATGAGCTTAAGGAAAGCGGGGGCAATATTTGAAAATCGCCTTTGTAGAGGGCGCTTTCACGGAGAACGTGGCACGGGGTGCTTATGACCCAGTGCCGCGGTGCTACATGCTCTACTTGTTAGGCACCACCACTTTGGCAGCGACAAGAGTCACACATTCTTGCCAAATGAGGTGGATGTATCGATTCGAGATATTGATGAGTGTGGCGGTGGTCTTGGGTATAGCCGCTCTCGATTTCCTCTACCTGCGAGTTAGCAGAGCGGTCTTTCATAAGACCAAGCAGTTTGGCGGATACGCGACACTGCTCCAGGTAATCAATTATTTATTTTTTTAATTTAAGCTTTTAATTATATTACTCATATATTAATAACTGCTTATTTATTAATTTAATTATATCAGTGCTGGATATACGAGCCTTTTCCCACGTCGTGGTTCGAAAAGTGTTTGATAGGACACATCGACCACGTGCTGCGGTATTTGGGAACGGAAAATTTGGATAAAATAAAGTTGAAGCACTTTAGGGAGCGGATAGATGCGTTGCAGCTGGAGGACGTCATTCTCACCCCTTATTCAGACCACAGGCAGTATGTTCCGTTATCGAACATATCACATTCTGTGGTTGGGTTGACTTGGGGTGGTGAGCCGGCCCCTACATGCACGGCAGAGTGCGTTGGCAGTTCGGGCAGGTCCAGATGATCCCTTCTCCACCCATTTCGGATAAACCTCCATCTGCAGACAGGATCATACGGGGTTCTTTGAGGTATCGAGTTGGCGCGAACTTTTGGCGAGGTAGTAGAAGGCAGCGGACTACCACGGCGGTCGCGATCTCGATTACCTACCTTGGTACGATCAGTAACGAGTGCATCTTACTCGGTGCGGTGCGATTCTTGACCAGAGCCACAGCCAGATCAGGAGCCTGTTGTCCCAGAGACAGATCAGGAGAGGATGCAGAGAGCAGCTGCATTGGTCCGGGATGCGCTACGTGTCGACCGTTCACCTGATACTTCACGTCGTTATTTTGAGGCCGTTTTAGACATTTTGGCCCCGTAGTTGTATTTGTACTCGTATTTCATATTCGGTTTTTTTATATATTATGACGTATTTTAGATCATATATGATGTCTCTTTACTCGTATATCGTAACGCTTTCGTATTGTAATTTAAATCGTAAAGCGTTCGTATCGTATTTTAAAAATAAAACGCGCGTAAATCACAATTTAATACACAATTTTTTAAATAAAAAAATTTTAAAAAAAATTCGGATTTACCTCATACTCAGGTAAATCCGGTTCATTATGAACCGGATTTACCTGAGTATGAGGTAAATCCGGAAATCCCAAACTTAAAATCAAAACCCCCATTTTATGAACCGGATTTACCATAAATTGAGGTAAATCCGGTTCATAATTATGAACCGGATTTACCTGAGTATGAGGTAAATCCAGAAATCCCAAACTTAAAATCATAACCCCCATTTTATGAACCGGATTCACCATAAATTGAGGTAAATCCGAGAATCTTCATTTTTTTTTTAAAATTTCAGGGGTATTTCTGGGTTTATGGGGGTCTGGGAGAGAAGGAGGGGGGTGAAAAAAACCTAAATTATTTTCTTCAATCAATACTAAGTTTCCCCGTCCATCGGACGGGTGATATCGCTAGTTTTTATCATCTCTCTTACTTTTTTTCTTTCTCAGATATAATATTTTATGATATCGCTAGTTTTTATCACCTCTTTTAAATTTTTGCATATTCATTTGAAATAATTAAATAACTTTGGCCATGACACTTCTCAAATACGCTTCATTTGAAATATTTCAAAACATAGTGATATCAAAATTTCATTTCTTATTTTTATAGTATATCTAAAACTTTAAAATATTTAAATTATAATTTATTTTACAATACAAATTTCAGTATTATAAGCACCCTCCCTCCACACTTATGACCATCATCACTAAAACTTGACACACTAATCACCTCAACATAGCCATGGCAAACAACCACACAAGGGATGTTTTTCGAAGGGTAGCCACCTCCTCCTCCACCAATTCTTCTTCTAATACACGTCGGCAACATCGTTGTCATTGTGATGTTGAGTCTCCTTTGGCAACATGCACAACTTTGGATAACTATGGAAGAAGATTTTATGGATGTGGCATGTTCAAGGTTTTTGCTTATATTTCTTCTGTGTTTCATTTATACTAAAGACCATTACTTACCCTATCATTTTCGTTTCCAGGTTTATGGGAGGAAAATGTGTTCATACTTTTTCTGGGTTGATCAAGATTGGGCTGACCACCAAAGAGATGTCATAAGACATTTACTTGAGAGGAGTAAATGTCTATTGGGCTTCTAGATGAAATGAAGATGAAGAACAAGCTCAGTCGGTCTCTATTGTTTTGTTCTATTGGGCTTAACATTTTATTTTTATTTGCTTCACTAGTCATGGGTGTCAACTCCTACAATTAGTTTCCAAACATCTCGTCTTTGCTTTGACCGATGTAGCATCGCAATGTTCTTATTTTTGTCAGCTTTTGTTAACCCATTATTATCATATTTTGTTGTCATTAACGTCCCTAAGTCAGTAACTTTATCATATTGTAACCCTTGCAATGTTGAAGCAATGCTTATGCTATTTCGTTAATATTTAAATTTCACAAACTTGTCTCACAAACGTTATGGAATGTTTAATAACCTACTAATCAAATATTTTAACCCTGAAATTAAATAATTTAAAACTTGTTAATGTTTATGTTAGGAATGTCCAACGTAATGTAACGAAACATTAACTAAATTGGTTACGAGAACTAGTTTCGTTAAACTTTAGTTGACAAGACTAGTCCATCACAACCCATCATTTCGTGATGCCCCATGCTGAGTGTGACATCCGGGGCTGACGAGGGCGGGGAGTGATCGCCGGTGCCCAAAAAGGTGGCATGGCAAAGAGCTCTGGCGGCTTCAAAGCGAAAGGCGCGTGAATGAACCGAAACACGCACCGGAATGAGAGGATCCCGAGGTTTGTGCGGTATGGGGATGCAGTTGAAGGAAGGCTTAAAAGAATTGATTTGGACTACCTATACCAACAAGGTGCATCTTCTTTTCGGGAGCCCATCCCATAAGAACTCCATAGTTAAGCGTGCTTGGCTTGGAGTAGTAGTGGGATGGGTGACCTTCTGGGAAGTTTCTCGGAAAGCATGCAAGTGAGGACAAAGCATCTTTGAAAAGACTCGTGTTGGTTCGTGGGGCGATCCAACACTTCCGAGGCGATGCAGGATGTTACAAATGGTATCGAGAGCGCGAGACCTCTCCCGATGCGGTGTGGTTCGAGGGCGAACCAAGCGGAAGTGGTGGGCATGTGACATCCGGTGACGAGGCGGGAGTGATCGGCGGTGCCCAAAAAGGTGGCATGGCAAAAGAGCGGCTCTGGCGGCTTCAAAGCGAAAGCGCGTGAATGAACCGAATCACGCACGGAATGAGAGGATCCCGAGGAACATGCGGTATGGGACCGCATCTGATTGAAGGAAGGCTTAAAAGAATTGATTTGGACTACCTATACCAACAAGGTGCATCTTCTTTTAGGAGCCCATCCCATAAGAACTCCATAGTTAAGCGTGCTTGGCTTGGAGTAGTAGTGGGATGGGTGACCTTCTGAGAAGTTTCTCGGAAAGCATGCAAGTGAGGACAAAGCATCTTTGAAAAAGACTCGTGTTGGTTCGTAGAGCGATCAACACTTACTGGAAGCGATGCAGGATGTTACAAATGGTATCGAGCGGCAGACCTCTCCGAGACGGTGTGGTTCGAGGGACGAACCAAGCGGCCTAGTGGGCATGTGACATCCGGCCGACGAGGCGGGAGTGATCGCCGGTGCCCAAAAAGGTGGCATGGCAAAGAGCGGCTCTGGCGGCTTCAAAGCGGCGGCGCGTGAATGAACCGAACACGACCGGAATGAGAGGATCCCGAGGTCGTGCGGTATGGGGCTGTCTGCAGTTGAAGGAAGGCTTAAAAGAATTGATTTGGACTACCTATACCAACAAGGTGCATCTTCTTTTTCGGAGCCCATCCCATAAGAACTCCATAGTTAAGCGTGCTTGGCTTGGAGTAGTAGTGGGATGGGTGACCTTCTGAAGTTTCTCGGAAAGCATGCAAGTGAGGACAAAGCATCTTTGAAAAGACTCGTGTTGGTTCGTGGGGCGATCAACACTTACGGAAGTAGTGCAGGATGTTACAAATGGTATCGAGCGTGCAGACCTCTCCCGATGACGGTGTGGTTCGAGGGCGAACCAAGCGGAAGGTAGTGGGCATGTGACATCCGGCCGACGAGGCGGGAGTGATCGCCGGTGCCCAAAAAGGTGGCATGGCAAAGAGCGGCTCTGGCGGCTTCAAAGCGGCGGGCGCGTGAATGAACCGAATACGCACGGAATGAGAGGGATCCCGAGGTGTGTGCGGGTATGGGGTATGCAGATTGAAGGAAGGCTTAAAAGAATTGATTTGGACTACCTATACCAACAAGGTGCATCTTCTTTTCAGGAGCCCATCCCATAAGAACTCCATAGTTAAGCGTGCTTGGCTTGGAGTAGTAGTGGGATGGGTGACCTTCTGGGAAGTTTCTCGGAAAGCATGCAAGTGAGGACAAAGCATCTTGAAAAGACTCGTGTTGGTTCGTGAGGCGATCAACACACTTAGGCGATGCAGGATGTTACAAATGGAGTTGTAACACCCCGGAAATAATTTAATTAAATTGTTTAATTGAGTTATTAAGTTCATTAGAGATGTGATTGATCAAGAAAAATAAATGTGTTATTCAGGAGATGGATCGAGTAATAGAAGGGGTGTTGGCGTGGAGGCCCGGTGGTCATGAGCCCTTGCTTAAACCCTAGGAGTCTAGCACAACTCTCTCATTTGTGCAAAAAATTTGAGAGAGCTGCGAATTGAGAGAGAGAAAGAAAAGCGAAATCGAGGTGAGAGAGAAGAAGGAGAAGCGCTACGCTAAGAAGGGGAAAGAAGAGGAATCATCTCAAGTTTAGCTTGGTAAGAGTTCTATGCCGTTGCTTCTCTTTTCCATTGTGTTGTATCATTCGATCCTTACTCCATTGTATTGATTCCTCGTTGATCAAGAAGGTGAGCGAGATTACGGTTTTGAAGGAGGAAGGAGGCGTTCGTTCGTGGTTCGGGCGGGTTCGTGCACGTGATTCTCTTAACCTTTGCTTCCGGAACATCGAAATTCTCAAGGTAAGGGAGTATTTCAGTTTAACATAATAGTTTATGTAGGAGAATAGGGCTATGTTGTTGATTGAGTATGTGGCGATATCAATTGATGATTTTGATTGTTTTGAGATGATTGAGTGTGTGATGATATCAATTGATGATCTTGATTGTTTTGAGATGATTGAGTAGGTGATGAACCTGGATGATGTTGATGAATTTTGATGATGTTTGTAATGCATGATTCTTTGTGTGTTTTGTTGTAAAGCGTAAGGTTCTTCTTTGTGTGTCTTAGAAATCGATTTCTTGCTTTCAAATATAGAGCCAATAATCGATTGTTTGCTTTCAAAAAGTAGAGTCCAAATCGATTTCTTGCTTTCAAACATAGAGCCAATAATCGATTGTTTGCTTTCAAAAGGTAGAGGATTGTTTGCTTTCAAAAGGTAGAGTCCAAATCGATTTCTTGCTTTCAAATATAGAGCCAATAATCGATTGTTTGCTTTCAAAAGGTAGAGTCCAAATCGATTTCTTGCTTTCAAATATAGAGCCAATAATCGATTATGCGCTTTCAAAAGGTAGAGTCAGAATCGATTGCTTGCTTCCAAAATATAGAGTCCATAATCGATTACTTGTTTTCAATTGTGTAGAGTCAATAATCAATTACTTGCTTTCATAATCGATCATCACTTTGTTTCTTCACGTTTTTGAAAAATTCATATCTTGAGAACAGGAACCCGATTGAGGTGTTCTAAGATGCGTTGGAAAGCTTATTCAGAGGCCTAACTGAATATTCTACTTTTAAGGCAAAAATAAACTGTTTTGTGGTAACTGATGTAAGAATGAAATGTTATACTATTGTGTGCTTGATTGACTATGGCTAGATTGTGGTTTACCACTAAGGCCGAATTTCTTTCATGGTGTATTTACAAGGGCATCATTGAGAGCCTTGCAAAAGGTGGCCAATGCCATTGCAAGTAGTATCGATTACTGAGTGATCCCATGATCGATCGATTCACTATTTTATAACACCCTAAGCTAAAAGATAATGAAAAATGTATATATATATATATATATATATATATATATATATATATGTTCAATGATGATGAGAAAAAGAATGACTGTGATGATGTTGCTATTTGATTTTGATGAGTATGACGAGTTCACTCCATGAGTGATTATGATGATGTGATATATATATATGATGTTGATGATTATGACGAATACACTCTATGAGTGTTTTATGATGATGATGGTGAGTGATGGGATGAAATGCACATGTGTATATAGAGTCATGGCATGTGCATAATTGTGAAGAATAGGCTTCGGCCTCCAGTGAAGAATAGGCTTCGGCCTCTTAATTGTGACGAATATGGTACCATCATGCATATGCCCTGGTGGGGGTTGCGTCTTCATACATAATCATGTCTGTGAATTGATGTTGTTTGTGATTTGAGCTGGTGTTGTGTGTTTATGATGTGGCGATGATGATGATGATACTGTGTGATTGCCTGCTCTCATTTCTCTACTATGTATCTGATTATGTTTTATTGAAATTCTCACCCTTTCTGCTTGGAATGTTGCTCTATTGTGGCAACGCTGCAGGTAACCGCGAGTGAAGGTCCTGCTGCCTTCTTTGTTTAGCTGTTGGGATGTTTGAGTCGCTCTCGGATACCGTGACACCTAGGGGGCGTAGTTGGAGTTGTTATTGTTTAATTAACTATTTAATGACTATGTTGATGAAATGATACGTGTTTGAGAGGCATAGTGAGCTGTTGTTTTATTTCCGCTGCGACGAGATTAATTTTGAAGTTTAAATTTCATGACGATTGTGTTTTTGCACAAACTTTGATGGTGCGGATGATGAGTTTTATTAATGATGATGTGGCATTTCCTTTCTACTAATTAAATGAGTTTTTTTTTGAAAAAGAGATTTCTATGATAATGACGTGTAAATTAAAGGGGTAGAAAGGGGTGTTACACTGAGCAAGCTGACATGATATTGACCCATGCATGCCATACTGTGAACTGAAAAATGCTGACATGAAAATGACCCAGACATGTCCATTTGCGTGTCGCACATCACGTTGGATAAGCTGAATTTTTGTTTTTTATTTTTATTTTTTACAATGTGACAATACTTTAATGAATCAACGGTACCTATTAATTCACTTAAAATTATCAACGGTTATTGCTTCATATCCTAACATTCCTGTATAATAGATCGTTAATAGGTTGCGGATCGTTGCAAATATGTTATTACTTTTCATTTTCGTAACTAAATCACAAATTTGTCTCTTAAATCTTTAATTTAGGTTTAAATAAAGTATTATTCATTCCATCGAATATTTAAAGTTCAAATATATAAGAATGAAATTATGTTCTTATTAACTTTATTACACACATTTATTCAATTGTTTTCAACTTTATCTTATTTTTAAAATGATTTTCTATTATACACTCCCAATTTTGTACGATTTTAACGGTTACAAGTTCAAAGGTTTCTACGATTTCAAGGTTAACGGTTTCTAGAGTTTAATCACTAAGGGTTTCTAGGGTTTAATCACCAAGGGTTTGTAGGGATTAAAATTCAAGGGTTTCTATCGTCGACAATACATACGTTGGTCTATACAGCGTATAGGTTTGGTAACAATAAACGTACTAGTAGGTTAACCGTTACATAAGTCCCTTTATGAATCACCAACTTCTCCGGTGTAGTCAAGTACGTCGTTAGGAATGTCCAAGTACTTCACTTTACTTGTTTATGTTAGTACGATTGACCAACTACTTTGCTCTGATTAACCTACATTACTATCAATAACCAACTTCTATCCGGTAACAAATGACTTTAGATAACTTACCAACAATAAACGTACTAGTCGGTTAACCATTACATAAGTCCCTTTATGAATCACCAACTTCTCTGGAGGCGTGAAGTACATAGTTACGAATGCCAAACAAGTCCACATTACTTCCTTATCTGAATACAATTGACCAAATACTCTCCTTCAACTAGCGTACCTCAATATGAATTACCAACTTTTATCTGATATCAAATGTCTTTAGGTAACTCACCAACCATAAACGTACTAGTCGGTTCACCATTACATAAGTCGCACTTTCAATCACCAACTTCTCTGGTGAATTGATCTGTATACAATTGCAAACACATAACATTATCTAACCAAACAAAACTAACACAATACATAACATTAGTACTTAAAATTTACTAATGCAATTAAACCATTGACTTCCCCGCAGTTAATTTTTTGATAACATATGAAATATATTATTAACCAATAATAGCCGCTTGCAAATCACTAACGTAATAATAATTTTTTACTAGACTTCAACTCATAAACGTATAGTTTATAACCTCTCATTTTATAAATTCACATTTGTAACCAATAATTAATTTACTCACTGACTCTTCATAAAAAACATTAACAACACTTAATAGTCATACAAATACGTTATTATGTGCTACTTCTATTATTTGACATTTTATCAATCATCACAATTTTTATTTTTTTTAAATTTATTATTATTATTAAACAATAATTAACTAATATTTAACTCACTCACTGATATTTCTACCCCTGGTATTGTCCAAAGAATAAGGTCTCATTTGTACCACTGCATGTCCACTGATACGACACGTGGCGTATTCAACCTTCCATCTTTGACCAATGATGAAACCACCCCTCACATCATAACAAACACTAACATAAACAGTTTAGATTTCATCTACGTTTTTTATCAACGGCTACACCATATACATCCACAACTTCCTTTAATTTAGTTACTCTCCCATTGGTTGCTTTTATGTCTCACAACAATACTGGGGTCATTTAACTTTGTTTAAACATTTTTGTTTTTCAACTTACAAAATAATATCTCTTCTATATTCCAAAATTAATACAATAAATTTTTTTTGCACTAGTAACAAATTTTTTTAGACTCATCAAAACTTAATAAAATATTTTACTCAAACTTCCAAAAAATTTACTTCATAAAAAAATTTCTATAATAATATAACTTCATTTTCCAAATAACTACAACTTTTCAATTTCCGTGTTTTGAGAGGGTTAATTAAGTAATCCAACCTCCAAAACCTTTCACATTACCACATTCCCAAATTCCCAAACCATAACGTCACTTGCATACGCCCAACTCCTCTTCCATCTACTCAGAGCACGACCCCACACAACCTTTCTATTGCAAACTAGACTAAAATTCTACACTAGCAATCAACAATGGCGACACGGTATGAAGGTTCGTCATCACGTCGTTCTCATCGTTCAAATTTCGGGTCAGCTCACAAACACTCGTCTCACAATCCAACCAAACACGTAACTTTACCACAATCATTTTTAATGTGTTTCGTATATCAACTTTAATTTGTTAATCTTCGGATATAATTTACTTTATCACATCCAAGGACATCTACATCCCGTAGTTTCAAACTCTAGTGCACTTCTAATTCATAGTAAACTAAATTTCAATGATAATTTACTCTTCTCATTATGTTTCCCTTTCAAATCACATACTTTACTCTTATATTTATTTTACGGTTTCTATGATTATCTATTTTAACCTTTCAAATGAAATTTCTTTAGTATAACATTGTTAATTTCTGCTTCTGATGTGTTCCCTTCAGGATGAAGACTTAACGAAATTTGTTATCCAATTTTTTTCTAATGCTCACCGCAATAGAATTGTAAGTACTCAAATGAACTATTTATAAACCTGAAAATATATCTCTTACATTCATTCATTGTCCCATTTCATAATGTTTCATCAATTTATCCTACAGAAATTTCCTCCTACTTTCACCAACACCTTAGGCTCTAACATTGATCGAACGGTTACTCTCGACACAAACGATGGAAATGAAGTCACCAGTGTCACAAGGAAAGGGGGTTGGAATTGTGACCCTTTTAAAATTATCCTGAAATAAAAGAACTTTGATTCACAAGTGTACTTGAGAATCAGGAGAGTGAGTGTTATGTGCTATGCAGAAACAATCATCTTAATGAATTAGATGAGTCAAGAAGGGTGATTGAATAGTCTTCACAGTTATGTAAAACTGAGAAGGATCATTCAAAACTTCCTTCACTCTTCTCACAGTTGTTTCCCAATTGTTTCAAGTAGAGTTTTGCTGCGAAAGATATATTAGGTTTGTACACCACTTGTTAAGAGTTTCAAAACATTTTATAGTCTTTGAAAAGTTCTGAGAAGGGTTGAAAAACTCTTGTTCTAGTTGTAGCTGAGAAGGGTCAGAATTAACTCTTCTCAGGTTTTCAAAAATCTCTCCTCAAGAGGAGTTTTTCTCAAACCGTAAACTAAGTACTTAAAGCAGTAAATAACACATGGATTTATAGTGGTTTACCCAACAATAACATGGGCTACTCCACTCCTCACACCCAGTGAGATTTTCCACTATTTTCCAAATAGTTTACACCCTTTCACACTTCACACAAGTTGAAAGCTCTTGGTAGTTTTCTTCTCACAGCTCTACTACTGTATACTCCACTAATATACTTCTCCAAAGCTATTAGACTACTTTTAACACAAAAGCACTCACTTCTCAAGTCCTATAGCAACACATGCTACTTGAGAAGGCTCCCTATTCAAGGTTCTTTGATTACAAGGGTTTTTGGGATTACTTAGAGCTTGGTTGACATATATAGGATATACATGAATGATTTACAACACAAGACTTAATACATACTCATAGAAAGATGAATCCTTACGGTTTAAAAGTAGTGAGTATGGAAGAGAAAACTTGAATGTGTGAGAAGGTCGATAGCTCAAAGTTTAATTCACTCTCTTGAAGATCAATGAAGACCAGAGTTGTTGTTATATAGAGTTGTTGTAGCCCTTTAACTCCTGGTCCAAGAAATAGAGTTGTTGCATCAGAAACTAGTCGTTTTAGAGTCGTTGCAAAGACGCTCCTGTGCTGTCACTGTCACACTGCAGAATACAACTGTCATCACCCTTCTCACAGTGATCATTCTCACTGTGACTCTTCTCATGACTGGTTAAGTTGAAGATGATGCTTCTCAAGATGAATCTTCTCATGTTGATGCAGTACTCTAAGGATGATGACTCTTCTTGTCATGACCCTTCTCAGGTCCATGACTATTCTTAACATGATTCATATGATCATTATAGCATGGGCCGGGCCCACTCATGTGGCGTGCGCTACCTCAAAGAACTTCTACCTCATGTAGAGTTTTTGCCTTCAGTGGGAATCGAACCTCGTACCTCTTGTACATTTCCAACGCATTCCCACTACCAATTGAGCTAGTAGCTCAATTGGTGCGTGAAATGTACAAAGAAATACGAGGTTCGATTCCCACGAAGGCAAAACTCTACATGAGTGAAAGAAGTTCTTTAGTGCAGCGCACGACGCATGAGAGAGTGGCCCGGCGTTACAATAAAAAGCGCTTTTTTTTGTGCGCCGCCCACTCTCATGGCGTCGGCGCTACCTCAAAGAACTCTCTACCTCATGTAGAGTTTTTGCCTTCGTGGGAATCGAACCTCGTACCTCTTGTACATTTCCAACGCATTCCCACTACCAATTGAGCTAGCTCAATTGGTAGTGGAAATAGATTGAACTTGTATTTGAGCCCCATGTACAAGGTTCGATTCCCACTGAAGGCAAAAATTCTACAAGGGGGTAGAAAAGATCTTGAGGTAATAATACTGGGGTGGCATTGCGGTGGACACGGTACTGTTACATTAAAAAAGGCGCTTTATTTAGCGCCCGGGCCGCTCTGTGGCGCGTGCGCTACCTCAAAGAACTTCTCTACCTCATGTAGAGTTTTTGCTTCAGTGGGAATCGAACCTCGTACCTCTTGTACATTTCCAACGCATTCCCACTACCAATTGAGCTACTAGCTCAATTGGTAGTGGGAATGCGTTGAAATGTACAAGAGGTACGAGGTTCGATTCCCACTGAAGGCAAAAAAACTCTACATGAGGTAGAAGTTCTTCGAGGTAGCGCACGCCATGAGAATGGGCTTGGCGCATACAATCATGACCCTTCTTGGGATAATGACTCTTCTTAGCTTTATCTTGCATTCCATCTTCTTCAATTTTCTTTGTCATGACTCTTCTCATGCTTGATCTTCTTAGATGTTCTTCTCATGTTGCCATTTCACTTGATGAATCTTCTCAGGCAGAATTCTTCCAAGATTTCCAATTGGTTCTTGACTTCAATCCATTATGCTTGAAGAAGCTTTCTTTCTAGTAGTAGTGTAGGCAGTGTTTCTTTTCTGTTTTCTCTTAAGATTGATGCTTCTCAAAAGCAATTAACTTGTTGAGACTGATTTGAAGCCCTGTTCTTTATGAAACACTCAACAAAAGCATTAGTAATACATATGATCAGAAACCTTAAGCTTCTCATCCTTGAGGTTTGTTGAACATCAAAACTTTATTAAGGATTTTGCCTCAACAGGAAAAAGGTGGATTATTAGTGTTGAGTGGCACAAAGGAAACATCTGGCTGGGGGAGGGTTGGAATCGTTTCAGAAAGAGTTACAACATCCACATACTAGATACCATATTTTTCAAATATGAAGTTCAAAGTCTTTTTACTGTACTTATGTTCGACGCTGCTGGCCTCCAATATGGATCAGACCGTATACCTCCAATCAATTTACCTTTATATTTCTTCAAGCAAATTATGTCAAGGGATTAAGCTACCAAATTAGTACGTTACGGTTATTCTCATCAAACATTATACTTTCAACAGGTTGTTCCAGATACATTTAGCATGGCATACTGTAGACAAGTTCATAACCCTGTCACATTGGTTGGATATGATGGTCTCAAATGGACTGTTGAGTGGGCATACAAAAACGGTTCACATTGGTTTACTGAAGGGTGGCCTAATTTCGCCAGGAACTACAACATCAACAAAAGGGACTTCCTATTTTTCAAGGTTTGTCAACCACTCAATTTATAATCAACCTAACTTATACTTTGCTATTTAATTGGAGTTTTTGGTTATCATTCACTTATATTGCAATGTATCATAATGTTAATTCAAAACAAAACTCATATCCAAAGTCACAAGATTACCAATACTAAATCCTTACCTATAATATGTCATAATTTCTTGCTTATACAAGCGCAATAGTCTTTACAATTCATTTCACATATATGGAATTAATAATACAACTCTCTAATCAATTACATCCTTTAATTGTCTTTACAAATCGCAATAGAATTTACAATTCATTACCTTAGCTATAATATACGATAATTTGTTGCTTATACAACCGCAATAGTGAATATGGAACTAATGATATCATCCTTTCAACCTTCTTCTCTCTTTGTCAAGTTCTTCACAATGTCAATTGATTTTAATGTTTCCCAAATAACCACTTAAATTGTCTTTCCCTGTGGCTATTGAAGTTCAAATTCAAATGAAAATCTTTCATATCAAAAATTTGAAACAATCATATGGATAAAACCAGTATTGCATTGCATTCTATAACTTCTCCAAACCTGTGTATTTACTTTTTAATCGTTACACTAATTTTACAACCTTCCATAATCTGCGCCTCCACAGGTTCTTGACATGGCCAACATGGAGGTTCATGTTGTCCACAATGATAGTGGTCTGATTGAACAATTGAACTGCATCCGTTGTGAGGACATTTTGGACATCGATGTTAAGGTTAGAGAACTCTGGATAGCAGAAATTAGTGAGGCTAAAGCAAGGAAGAGTTTGGCATTGGTAAGTTTTTCATCATTACATATTCCTCTTTATGGATGTTATTCATTCATATTGACATTCTTATTCATAAAACATTTTATGTTTCAGTACGTCTCGGCAAGAGTCGTTAACTCTTGCCTACAACATAGACCAGAATCTGTTCCTGTTGTCCTACCATCTGGTGATGTTGAAGAATGGAAGTTTTTATGGAGTCCCGGTCGGAATGATGAATGCCACTTCGGAGATGGCTGGTATGAATTCACGAAATAACATAATCTTCAAAAAGGAAACCTTGTGAAGTTTAGCCGCCGTGGATCTGAAAATCTTTTCATTGTTCAAATTATCTGAGCCACACTCACTACATACCTAACGTCTTCTATGGTTTATGTCACCAAACCGGATGATCTTGTTTTGTTACTTTTTATGGCCGTTCAACATGCTTGCTAGCTTCTAACTTTGTAGCTACAGTTTCAGTAAAACCAATTATGAACCAAATCAAATTATCTACCGATAATAGACGATCTCTTGACAAAATTTTACGTTTTTACCTATCAATTACTACATAAAATCCCACGTATTACTCCACTAAATAAATTAAGTGCGTGCAAAAATTTCATTTATTTTTAATAAAACTTTCTCACCATATTTTACTAGGTACATATTACAACTTTCCAAAACTCTTTCACAAACAAAAATTAAAACTACTTAATAACACATTAGGATCACATAACTTACTTCATATCACATCATACTCATAAAACACAATTCATAACATAATATTACTACCTCATAATACAATCTTTTCATAACACAAATTATAACATAATATACCAACTAACTTCACCAAACTTCAATACTAACTAATTTTAAAACCCAGATAACTAATTCTTAAAACAAGTAACAATTCTAAAGATTAATCTTCCATTCATCACCCACCCTTTAACATTACCCACTATCCCCATCACTTGATCTTTCATACAACCACCCCTCATCACTTGATACTTGATAGCAATGCCTCGGACTCTCGCTTGTTGGACTTGCTGAATCATATGGATGGTCTGATTCATACGATTCCTTATATTGAAGCTCTTCAATACTACCAGCATTATCAAACTCAACTCCCTTCCTACTCATTCTAGTATTTCCCTTCTTCCTATCTGAGTTCTACATACCCACAAAATCGTAAACCAGATTAGGCTCCACAATCTGATACTCATATGGTAACAATCCAGGAATCGGGCTATGTTCCTAAAATAGTCTGCCGAATCCGGGACAAACAACTTGAATCTTCCTTTAGAAATGTATGTCAATCGGATTATAGCATTTCTGCTATATGTGTACGTCCATAGTATTTTCTTAACATCCGTATGAAGGTACACCCATTTACTGTTGTATGTAGCATCAAATATTCCATAAAATTTGTTCCCTAATCTGTCCTCCATAACCACAGCATCTTGTAGTTCCTCTCCGTACGTTTCGTAAAATATCTTAGGAACCACTACAAAAATCCTATTAGAAACAAAATTGTAAATAAATAATTACCTAATTTAAATACCAATACAATTATCAACAAATTAACCCCCCACGCGTTCGTATCGTATTTTAAATCGTTTATCGTAACGCGCTCGTATCGTATTTTACTCGTATATCGTAACGCGTAGAAATGGTTAATCAACTTATCTTAACGCGTAGAAATGAAAATACGGTAGAAACGGTTAATCAACTTACCTTTACTCGTATATCGTAATGCGTTTGTACCGTAATTTAAATCGTAACACACGTGCGTATCTTATTAAAAAAAATTAAAAAAATGGGGGGTTTCCCGGATTTACCTCATACGTAGGTAAAGCCGATTCACAAAATATGAACCGGATTTACCTACCTATGAGGTAAATCCGGGAATCCCCACGATTTATTTTTTTTAAAATTCACGAACCGGATATACCAACAATAGAGGTAAATCCGGGAAATTTACTTTTTTTTAAAAAAAAATTAAGGGATATTTTTGGGATAAATGGTATTATGGGGGTGTGGTGTAGAATGAAGGGGGTACGAAAAAAAATCCTCATACATTTTGCACAGATAACTTCCGTACTATACTAGGGGAATGCCCGTGCGTTGCACGGTTTGTTATAATATTTGAAGTTAAATTTTATTATATTTTTGTATAAACATATATAAAATAAAAATAGAAATCATGTATAGTTTAAATATAGTATAATATAAATATGATTAAAATTTTTTGTATCAAATATAAATTTTAAACATATTCTTATATAGTGTATGTCTTTTGTAATATAAATAATTGTTAATAATTTTTATGAGATTAACTGTTTTGAAATGTTATGAAAAAAAATACTGTTTTGAAATATTATTCTATTAAACTGAAATGATTATAAATGAATAGTTTTTAAGAAAATCATTTAAAGTATGTTCTAAATGAATAATTATAATATTTCTTGATATTTTCCCTTTAAATATTAAAAAGCTTAAAAAGTTATCGGCTATATTTTTATAGCTAATAGGAAAAGTAAAAAGCTGGTAGTGAGTGAGTATATTAATAATTTATAAACTAAAATTAAAGTTAATTCAAATTTTCTAATAAACAAAAACTGCAACTACAAAATTTAAAGGTTTGGATTTCCACATCCTAAACATATAAACCACCACTACCAAGTTAACCTTTCTAATATTAAAATATTAGACTATTTTACAATAAATATATTATTTTAGGTTTTATAATTAGTAAAATTATTTTAATAAACACTATATCATTAATTTTCATGTATTCATTATTTTGGAAATAAAAAAGTTAGCAATATATCAATAGAAATATTATATTAGGAGTGAATGAAAATATTTTTAAGAATGTCACTTTGAACTAAAACCACTATTTTAGTTCTTTTTAAATGAGTACAACTATTTTAATATATATTATATCCCTACTTTTTAATATATTTGTCATGTTTAATAAATGAGTATATTTTATAACGAATCTTGATAAATGAACAATTACAATTTTACATATTGCTTGAATTTTAAAAATAAAAGAATGTAAATTTTAAAAGTGTTATATTTTAGTTGCTAATAAAAAAACGTAAAAAGTTAATTAGAAGTAAATGAGTCTGTTCTTAATAAATTTTACACTTAAACTAAATGTTTCATGTATCTATGACTAACTTAATTTTGAAAGCTACATGTCAACCACTAATACATTGCATGAGAACCAACATACTCTTCTTTCACCTCCCAATCTTTAATTATGAGCTCCATCAAAAAAGATTTATGAAATCTAAGAAAAACTATAGAAATATGTAGTGGAAAAAGCAATACGTCAACTTTTCTGAAAATGAGAAATATGTAGAAGGCTAAAGGAGGTATAGGAGAAAAAACAATCATCTCAACCAACATTGTTTGATAGAGTATTATATACATTAAAATGCAAGCAAGTGAAAAGAATGTAACTGATAAAATTAAATTAAATTAGACATGTATATCTTTAAAAGAATAAATTCCAATTACTCTAAATAATTGTCGGGAATATGAATCAATGGATACAATTTTTTTGTTTGATAATCGGTGGATATAATTGAATCCTTATATGGCAATCATATTTTTACTATTAATTACTTTTTGAAGTTTGTAATTTCATGTACTTAAAATTCAAAATTGGAATTAATTATAAATAGGGTGTGTGTGTTTAGAAATACCAAAAGGCAATAATAACTTAAAAGTTAATTAAATATATGATGAATGTATAATATTGACAAGTTGATATTTAATTAATGAGATAATATAATAAATAATAATATATATATATATATATATATATATATATATATATATATATATATATATATATATATATAATATTTAACTATATACGTTGGATGGGAACTAACACCTTTTCAAAATAATTTAGAAACTCAAGTAAATTGAAATTTATTGTTATATTTTGAATTCATCTATACAATTGGAATTAGTAAAAATGTTTATTAAAATAAATTAGATTTCACCAATTTTATTTTACTGATAATATAATTTTTAAATATTAAATAAAAACTCCATGTCACGAATTATATTATATTTTATTGTTAATTGTTATTATCAATTTATATATTTTCATAAGAAATGCAAAATTTTCATATCAATATGATATTAGTTAAATATTATTCCACTAAGAGCATCATTTATAAATTAGTGGTAATAATGTGTTTTCATTATAATAATAATAATAATAATAATAATAGAATTAATGAGAAGTACTTTGGAGCTTCCATCAAAACTTAATATTTTACTAAATCATTATTATGGAGGTTCCATTAAAATTTGTACCATTTGATCTTTAAGAAAAAAAATTGTGAAGGAAGTAAAAACTTACAATTAAACTAAGAAAAATTTAATTATGTATGTATGTAAAATAGAACTCAATGAGCAACATGATGCTAAAACCAAAGATGAGAATCAACATATTATTCTTTTAGCTCTAATCGTTATGAGCTGCATCAAAAAAGATTTTCCAAATGTTAAAAAACTATAGAAATATATAGCAGAAGGAACAATCCCTCATCTTTTCTGAAAATAGAAAATATGTAGAAGACTAAGGGAGGTATAAGAGCCAAAGCAGTCATATCAACCAACATTGTTTATTGGAGCATTATATACAACGAAATGCAAGCAAGTGAAAAAATGTAACTGATCAAATTAAATTGAATTATACATTTATATTTACATGTACGAAAAATTCAAAATTGGTAGTAATGATAAGTAGGGTGTGTATGTTTAGAAATATCAAAAGGCAATAATAAGTTAAAAATTAATTAAATATATGATGAATATATGATATTTATTTAATGATATAATATAATATTATAACTAATATATATGTAATATTTAACTATATACATGGGCTGGGAAGAATATTAAGCTTGGATAAATGAAGCATTATATCTGTCTTAATTAATAAACTAAAGGGACAGTTTTTTCCCCTTGGAATTCAATGTCTTCAGACAGTTTTTTTAGCCTTTTTTTTAATAGGCAATTGTTAGTGAGGTGGGGGAAATGTTAATTTCGGGACTTAAACCCGAGACCTTCTTCTTGCACTCATTTGGTGCACTCCTTCGGTATCCCTTAGCTGAACTAAGAGATACCCCTTAGCTCACCAACTGAGCTAAGGGATACCGAAGGACCGTTTTTTTAACCTTAATTCAGTATAGTGTAAAAATAAAGGGACAGTTTTTTTCCTATTGGAATTCAATATAAACCTGTAAAGAATGGGATAAAAGTGAAGTTGAAGAGGCATGTTATGTTAAAAAAATTAATTTGGATATTTAGTTGGCATGTTTTTCTTTGTATTTCATTATAGGTAATAAATACATATAAATAAATTAAAAATTAAGCCAAAAGATGGAGGAGCATCCTAGAGCTTAGAAAAAAACATCCTTTAAGATTTATAAAATATTGATATTGATTGATATATTGATATCACTCCTCTTTCATATTATAACTCAATGCATGGGAAATTACAATACATACACACGAACTAACATTAGATTGCCATAAATACGAACAAGGGATCAACTATTTTATGAAATTCAATAACAATCAAGTTATCATCAATGTGCTGAGGGCTATGCTATATCTTATTATGAAGGGTTCAACTCTGACATGATAGAACATGAGACCATTAACAATATTAAGAGCATCAAACTGAAACCTAAAAAGGAAGAGAAAAAGATCAAAATCTGATGACGATATCCTAAGAAAAGCTCCCTCGGTCAAAGTTCTAGAAACCTAGCAAAGTGTTCACAAATTTTATTTACACCAGAGGGGTTTCAGATGGTTCCAAGCACAAGAATTCAAAATTAAAAAAGCATGAAACAAGGCCATGCTTATAATATACCCTGTGTTTTTGGCTGTTAAAACTGCAACTCACTTGAATCAAGATAATGAAACATGGTCATGTTTCCGAACACACTCAAGCGTGTTTTATGCCGTGTTGGCTCCATATCATATGAAGCCACCACTTCGCAGTGTTAAAATGCTCCCTCTTTTGCAACAAAAGAAACCCGAACTACATAAAAATCAAGCGGAGAACTTTAGAAACGATGCCTAAATGTGCATACAAATAAGGATAAAATATGATGATATTTTCAATGCAACAAACTACTTTAAGCTTAAAATTGTCCTCATGCAACAATTATTGCCAAAAGAGAGAAGAGAAATAAAGAAACAATGAATAAGGAACCCAAGACAACAGTCCAAACAATAGGCAATTCCAAAATAATAGAGACATGCAATAGCAAGTCCAATTCCAATTAGAGGCTTAGGTTTTGATGTCTTGCTCTCGCTAATTAGAAGCACTCTTAAACTCAAAGTGTTTTAAGAGTGAAGATCATAACTCAAAACTCCTTCAAAGAAAATACTCTACCATATGCTTGACTATTCATTCTCCAAAATTTCATATTTAAAGTATATTGAATCATAAGGACTTTCCATGGTTGTAATGGGGGCAAGCAATCAAATGTAACGTGAGGTAAAGCAAATGAAAAGACACCCAAAAGGCAAACAAAATTTATCAATCAAAGAATGGCAGCATTGTAGAAAATAAACAAAGCTTTGGGTCATACAAAATATGGTTCTCCAATTCGATGTCTCAATCAACTCTGTTTTTATTAAACTTCTCTTTATTTTTTCAGCCTTTTCTTCTTTTTCATATTTCTTTTTTTCACCTTTTAATTTGTATATTATCAATAACCATCAAGGAGAGCTTATAAAAAGCACCAGAGTAGATTGCAAAATACACCGTAAAAGGTGGTTTAAGGTTCATTGAACAAGTGAAGACATTGGTTTAAGGTTCAACTGTGGTTTAACGTGGTCCAACCGATAATGATTAAATTTATATTTTTATATTATATGTTTTATTAAGTGATAAACTTAAGATATAGTTTAATTTCAAACTCAAATAAAATAATTATTATATGTTTTTCACGTGAAGAAAAATTAAGTAAAAAAATAAATATAAAAAATCTATGTATACAGTATATATTTTTATAACTTGACACTGGCCTTTTATTTGACTAAATTTTATTTTTGAATTTAAAAGTAAAGTCTAAACAACAATTGAAGGCCTGAAAAACGTCTTTAATGCCTTAATCATTTTCACAGGTGCAAACAATTTATCTAGCCAAGTTCTAGAGATCATAATCAAGTAGGAACGAACACTCAAAACAAGGAAATGACATAAATTATAATATAGTACTACCCTGTATATAAGCCAAAAACCCACATTTAAAAGCTCATATAAGTGAAAACAATCAAAACATAAACCCAGGGAACTTTATGCTAATTATCTACTCACCAAAGATCATATCTATATGCATAAAGATCACAGTCAGCCTACCACAAAAATAGAATATTGGGTTCCAAATAATTGTTATTTTAGAATTCCTAAAAAATGGCACAAAATTTTCATAAGAGGACAAAACAATCATGGGCAATATGATGGTGTGAAAAACAAAATGCAAATATTCAATTTATGGAAACGTAATATGCAAGTTGCAACAACAAAATGAGATGGAAAAGTAACTGCCCCACCCCAGGCTTAAGAACTTACATTGTCCCTATGTAAAACTGTAAATAATTAAGTTGAAGTGGGAAGAAAAGAAGGCACTCACTGAGGTGGTGGCGGGAACTGGCCAAATAGTGAGATAGATGACAGTTATAGAGTTCTAGCATGCCCACCATATGTTGTTGTTGATCCTCCATATGCATTTGTCTTTCTTCCATGCACTCTTGTCGAGTGCACCGATATTGAAGCTCAGCCATCATATAGCAGCAAGACCTTCCCATGCTTCAACAAAGAATGAGGACCATATCCTGAGGGTCCAGTAAGAGCTGGAGCCGGTAGCTCAGTAAACTCCTCAGCAAGTGCAACACACCTTTTTATTATCATCGTAATTTTTATTGAGTTATATGGATAGATTTTGTCAGATACTTCAAAAAAATTATAATCGGATTTATCTACTCAATAGTAAGAGCGCTACAAAAAAAAACGCATTAGGCTTCTTAATTTACATTATAGAACTTAAAGGTTCAAGGTTTCCATTTACCGCCACTGTGACATGCACGTGATGTCTAGGAGTAGTAAAGAGGTCATGGTTATTCCAGTCATGCATATAGGATTCAATATTCGATATGGGGCAGAATCTGAAAAGTAATATCTCTTGTGTATGAAACTCTGCCACTTGGATGGTTGATTTCAAACAAACTATCATGGAGGTGAGAAATATGGATGCAGAAATTTTATGTACCGTTTTGTCGTGAAGCTTAACAGCTTGAGAGAAATTAAGATTTCTAATCAGACTTTCATTTTAAAATGAAGATTTTACGACAGTTTTTATACGTGAACCCAATCTTGCCTTCAGGATTTTAACAGGATTTAATAGAATTGTAACTCTTAACTCACTGTAACAATTACCCAACACAAACTGTAACAGAGTCCAACAGCTAATAGAATATTCTAGAGATTCCACATAAAGTCTGCACACAAGGGTTGCTTTAGACATCTAAAGATCTAACGTGGCTTGGCATGCCGCAAATTGGGGCGGGAAGAATTTTTTTTTTCATGTTCCATTTTTTTGGTTACTTAGTTTTTTTTTTCAATTTCCCTTTGTTTTTTTTCCTTCTTTTACTTTTTTTGTTACTATGTCATTAGCGTCAAGTTTTCACTGGCTTTACTGATAACTAATCTACAACGGAAAATTTGGCTGGACACGAGTATTTGGCTTTGTCGGCTTGTGTGGTTATCTTCTCCCAACAGAGTTTTTGTCATACCCAAGTTCTTCTTTTGTATTTAAGGTTTTGCATTTTTTTTCTTTTTTATTTTTAATAGGTACTTTACAATCTCGGAAAATTGTACATGTTTAGATATGAAAATTTCCGGTGAAAAAAAGATTTAATTTCGTAAGAAAATAAGTAAAGTTAGATGTCAAACTGTGTTATGGCATACTTGATGGGGACAAAATTATTTTGTAGCAAAACGCATAACGTGAAATGTTAGACATTAACTCTTTAAATACGAGAAGTTTCTTTTTACTTTAGGTAAAAAATAATAAGTTTGTGACAAAATACGTAAACTCCGATGTTGACAGTGTATTTTGCGAAATTTAAGGGTCCAAAAAATTTAGATGTTCAAATACGCGGAGTTTGTTTCTCAATAATCAGTTTGATGAAAAAAATTCATGGCAAAATACATTAAGTGTAATTCTAGGCCGTGCGTTTCGGGGTATTTTAGAATCTACAAAAAAAAAATTATATGTCCAAATTAGTATTTTCTTCTTTATTTAGATAATTCCGCATCAACAAGTATTAGAAGCATACTTAAATTTGCGTTTAGTTTTAAATCAAACTATGTATGATACCTACGTACATGTTTCACTTTCTAATATAGATAATGTTTTTATAGTTACATTTGACGAATATAGATAATGTTATTATAGGATGTCGTTTATGTTACAACTTTAAGTTGCTTGTCTTAAGACTTGATCTAATATGTGTGATTAGGTTGTTGTTTATGCTCAAACTTTAAGTTGTTTGTGTTTTGACTTGATCTAATATGTGTGACTTTTGTCTTTAACTGTAATGTCTTTCTAACACTTAAAATTTGTTTGATATTGTTATTTATTGTTGTTTTTGTTTAAAAGTAATTTATTTAATCAATAGTGAGACAACCCGTCTATCGGACGGGAGGTGAGGCTAGTTTCATATTCTGGCTGTACTAAAAATTTCGAACTCAAAAGTAGTTTTACAAAAAAATGTCAGCACAACTAACATGACAAAAAATGTTGAGCTCTTAAAAAGTTTTGCTACACACCTGAATCTCATGCACTGTGAATCATCTTGAAGGATATTTAATCACCTAAAACGATTTTTGCCTTCTGGGTTAAGTTGAATAGAAGCAGAATAAATCAAGTGAACTAGTGAATCATCAAATTCTTCAAGTTCACCAGAATCTCGTAATTGCCTAAATGAAGGAGCCATGAGATTTGCAGCGATGTCAACCAACTTCCATAAAGAGAGCTCATAAGCCATTCTGATTACATTAATGGGCAACTGCTTAGAAGAATCAAGACAAGACATAATCACATTCCAGCAGGCTTCCTGAATGTTTTCCAACATCCAGAACTCAGCAAGCCAACAAAGTTCTACATATGGTTGAAGATTGAACAGCTTTCCTTCATCATCCATATTATCCCACAAACATCCAGAGGGAGGATTTGGAAGCTCATCAGAATAAAACCATTGTACTAGTTTAATCAATGCTTCCCAGCTAATAGCAACCTTTATGACTTGTGAATGACTGCAAAAATAAATAGCATTTAAAGCATATTCAAAATTTTAAAAACAGAAAATGCAATCAAAATACCAAGGGCCACAAAAAAATTAAAGCAAAAAGAGAAGGCGTGATAGTTTCTCATTGAAAATGGAACATCCTTGCTTCTAATTTTCAAGGATGTTGCTGACGAATTAAGAGTTTAAACGCATTTAACACTAGATGTATATAATACAATGCAAATTTTGATGAAAATGGACATAGTTCCAGATTATTAGAGGATAATGAATACAAATGATAGATCCAATTGTATGTGAAGTTAGTTAGTTTAGTTAGTAATAAAATCTGTTATAATATCTGTTGAACAGTTAACTGTGTAACTGTCAGAACAGTTAGTTAGAGTTAGTTAGTCTATTTAGATAGTCTAGCTATACTATATAAGTAGCTTTGTACTGTTCCATTATTCAATAATGAAAAACAGATCCTTCAATGAAATTCTTTGATTCTAACATGGTATCTAGAGCCATTTTCTAACCACCAGCGTGGTTCTTTTTCCCTTTCTTGCGTTCATTCTTTCTTCTTCTCCTTGATGGCTTCAACTCCACCGTCACCACCGTCACCGGTGGTGCGCCCGATTAATTCTCAGCCACCCCTTTCGTCCTTTAACTACAAGATTTCTGTCAAATTAGATGAAACGTTGAGAACCCAGCATACACTGAGTGGGAATTACAAGATCAACTCCTATTAGCCTGGTTGCAATCATCCCTGTCTCCGGCGATACTTCCTGCTGTCATCGGCTGCCGGCATACCTTTCAACTCTGGGAAAACATACATCAAACGTTTCAATCAAAGACGAAAGCACAAGCTCGCCAATTACGTCAACAACTGCGCACCGTCAAGAAAGGAACAAACACTGTGTCTGAATTTCTTTCAACCAACTCTTAGATTAAATTATTCAAAACTCAAGACTCAAGAAGAAAATTTGAATCTTAGGAATTAATCAGAATTTAACTACAAAACAGGTTACATACACAAGAAGAACTGCCTTTATCCCTTTGCTTTCTATGATGCATGTTTGATACCGTGGTACACTTGAAAGACAAGTTAACCCGATTAAGTTAATAACAAGTTGAAGTTTATCAAATGAACCATAGCTTTTTAGGGATGACATACAATCTAGAGTATGTATTATGTTTTTCAAACACGACATGCCTTTCACCTCCAGTATATCTGATAAAACACATCTAGTATGTAAGGCAATGTAATTGCAAGGAGAATAAATCATCATTAGAACAGCCCTTGATACAGGTTCGCTTTGAAAATGACCACCAACATCCTTTTGACATATTCGGCACCATTTTTGAACCGTGTCCACAAAAGTAGAGCTACGGACGAGGAAAAATAGAATCAGCATATTTGGACAATACTATGAAGGTGTAATAAATGTCCAGCTATAAAATTTCAGAGATATAATCAACAGTGATAATAAGAATCGATGACACAAGATATATTATAATATCAATCTATACACACATTTTGAAGTCGTCAAGAAATGATACTGGAAGAAATTCAACTCACCAAGCACACGTAATTAGTAAGTTGATGTGGAACTCACTTCCATAGGTAAAGGGTTTAAATTTTCGCCACAATGAATTGTAAGCCACCCAAGAATGTCCCACAGATAACTCCTCAGACCAACATGATAGTTGGCTTTCAATCCCTTCTCTACCATGGATAATTGCTTTTCCAATGACAAGACAAGTTCAGACGATTGGTCATAAATATTTTCAATTAGAAGATTAAGAAGGACTGCATCAATTCCTTTTCTCCAAAACCTGATATGATGATCACCAGCCCAACGAGTTATTTGAGCCAACTGACATGCTTCCACTAATAGAGAACCATGGTTGTTCCCAATTTTTTTGGAACTCGACCCTGTTTCTCTCATCCCACAAATAATGGCATCAACAAGAGCTTCACCACACAAAGCCATAACTTTTAAATAATTTTCTTGGGATCTCTGGGCAGATAAAACTAATCTTTGTTAGATACAATGCTATAGATATTCCAGTGTTTATCATAGAAAATGATGAACGCTTACCAATAGACATTGAGCAAGCCGAAATCCCTCTATCCAAACATCATGAGGGTTCGATTTTCCCATCGCCTGCACAACCATTTGTAGAAATACATTTCCATCCTCTATGAGTTTTTTCGCTACAGAGTCACACAAAGCTGGTACCAAAAATAATAAATCAGTTGGTTTAGATACTTGATAATGAAGGATAACAGGGAAGTGCTTTTTGTTGTTGAGGGAAATGTGAGAGAGATGTATTTTAATACCTAAAGATGTGTACAGCTTTAAAAGAATGAGTTTAATAGAACTATCTGTCGTTGTATGCATGTCTGCTAAACCTTTCATAAATTCAACATCATTACAAACAGGGAACCTAGATGAAGGCCACCGCAACAGTACTGTACTCAAAAGTGAAGCCATCTCTACAAAGTATTCAATTTTCTTTACACCTCTTGCAAACTCTTTTATATTTCCAACAATACAAATGGAAATCTCTGTTTCTTTCAGTGCTTCAATAACTGCCTTCTCACTTGTAGCACTCAAATTTGAGATTACCAAATTCAAAGCAGTAGCACAGGGTGTTGCAACTTCTACTTGATGTGAAGATAGCAAGGATGAAAGACAATAGACAAGATCCAACAATTGTGATTGCAATAGTGGATTTGGTAAAACACTAACTAACTTCACTACCACATTTGATGCCATGCTTAATAAGGACTCACTTTTGCCTTGAAGAATCCATAATAATGCTCCCAAAATGTCAGCAGCAGATTCCTGATGAAGTAAAACAATGCAGTAAAGCGCATGTTTCAATGCCATTAAATATAATATATCAGCTAAGAAGTAAGAACAGACAAGGTTTTTCTTCAATCCCTTCCCCAACTAAAAATGGAACTATATTCCCTGTTCAACCTATCCCTACCCAATCTAGCTCAAGGCCCAGTCAGTAGTAGACGAATGGACAAAGATAAAATAACAGTAGCCATAGATACGATTCTCAATCAACATAGACAAAATGTATTGTGCTTCGGTAGCTTATGGTCAAAAAACATCTTCTCTTGCGCAGTAGCTACTTTACAAGAAAGAGGGGCGACATAACTACCTCACCCGAGAAAGGCCTACAGAGCAGTCTTATCTACATCTCCACACGTGAAAGCTATTTGATGTCATTGCTATGCTCCTCTCTTTATAGTACTACATATTAACGAGAAGTCAAATGAATTAAATAGATGCCTTCATTATCATAACTTTCTCTTTGACGATTAGGGTTGAAGAACTAAATTAGATAGTTAAATGATTTACAGAATAAATCTTTTTAAAAGTAGATAGAAGGTGTGTGGGCAGCCGTGTGACACTATTCCTAGCATATTACATTTTGGAGAGGGATTCAATGACTTTAATGTGGGAAAGACGTCATGTTTTTGTGTCTATCTCTCTCATTTTATTTTCTTTCCATCTTTATCTCTGAAAAAAGCCTCAAGTCTCCTCAAAGTCATGGCATCTCAAACTTGCTGAATCCAAAACCTTACAAATTTATAGTTATAACTTGCTAATGCATTCCTTCTTAAAAAAACAAGAGGTCATGTGTATCTATCTTTCTATCTATATAAACCTCAAAATCTAGGTTCAATGCGATACTATTGCTAAATCCAATGGAAGAGAAAAAAGAAGTAAGAAGTATACCTTAACGATGGTGTGGCGTGTGGCACGTGTATCTGCAGATATAGAATCAAGAAATGCATTAATGGATCGCAGTACATTTTTCTGCACTTCAATGTTGGCGCACTGCCACTTCCATCTATTTGTCTTATTCATTTATGTCCATGGTGGATCGAGCTCATCCATAGATCCGAGCAAGGCATCATTTCAAGTTCGCAATGTCAAGCTCAAATTCCCTTGCTTCGATGGAAAGCATGCTATCGCTTCAATTCTGTTTGCCCTATTCATTTATAATTAGGCTCACAACATTTTAATCACAATAATCTGATTCAAATAATCACCATAAGTCCTGACAAGAACAATTTCCATTTTTGAAGTGATGAAACCTCAAGGAATCTCTGACAATAATCACCACACCAACAACCTTAGACATGTACTTAATGGCATTGTGACAGTCACCACAAATTCTCAAATTCTTAAAAACCCGTATAGATGATTGTCCATTCAAGTTAAGTATCCCAAAGGCAACAGCAAGCTTCTCACTGTGGTTGCAAAGACTCTCAGTTTTTTCCTCTTGATCAATATCTTGCAGAACATAATCAGTGTCAGGTTTATATCCAGCCAGTTTCATTTTCACAATCAACTCATCCAAAAAGGTATAGATTTTATCACTCTCCATATTACTTTTGTCTCCAACAACAAAAGTGTGAACTCTATTTCCCACTTGAAGCCAACTACAGCCTGGTGTTTTTGTAATTCCTCTCTCTTTCATCAGTGTTCTGATTTCTGAAGCCTCGTTCCACAATTTGGCAGTAACAAGGATGTTGAATAACGAAACATAATTGCCAGGGTTGTTAGGCTCAATCTCAAATAATTTCTTGGCTGAAATTTTTGCCAACTCCACATTCTTATAAACTCTGCAAGCACCAAGGAGTGCTCCCCAAGCACTAGCAGTTGGCTCCATAGGCATTCTTTGTAGAAACTCATATGCCTCATCGAGGTGCCCAGCACGGCTAAACACATCAACCATACATGAATAGTGATTAGAATCAGGTTCTATCAGATGATCCCTAAACATTGAATTAAATACCCGGAGTCCTTCTTCTACTAGCCTTGAGTGGCTACAACCAGACAGAACACCAGTAAAAGTAACAGAATTGGGCCTTACCTTTGATTGTAGCATTTTCTCAAAGAGCAAAAGCACTTCTTTTCCATTCCCATGCATTGCATTTGCAATGATGATTGTGTTCCAAGCAACAACGTCTTTCCTGGGCATCATATCAAAAACATTCCTTGAAAGATTCAAGTCGCCGCATTTAGCATACATATATAATAGAGCTGTTGTGCTTGCCAAGTCTCCAACTATCAAATGCCTGAAGACATAGCAATGTACCTCCTTGCCCATTCTCAAGCTTTCTAAAATAGAGCAAGCTGGCAAGATACTACTAACTGTTATCTCATTAGGTTTATACCCCATTTTTTGCATGTTCCTAAGCATCTCCAGCGCCTTCTCGGTTTCCCCGTTCTCCATGCACCCACCAATAACAGCATTCCACGTAGCTTCATCTGCTTTGACTCCATTTATGTTCATCTGGGAAAATAGGGCAAGACCCTTCTCATACTCTTTGTTTGTTAAGTATGCTGTTAAAAGTACATTCCAGGACACAACATCCCGACAAGGCATCAAATCAAATACTCTTCGAGCTTCTCTTACACTTAGACATCTTGCATACATGTTCACAAGTGAACTGCAAACAAACACATTTTCTACCATCCCGTGTCTTACAGCAAATCCATGAATTGCTTTACCAGATTTCAAATCTTTCAATTCCGAGCATGCAGGCAAAATGCTAGACACAGTCACAGGATTAGCTTTCACCCCATTCCATCCCATTTCGCGAAAAACAGACAGACCCTTCCGGGCAATCCACAATTAACATAACACGAGGACAACGAGGTCCAAGTAACCACATCTCTAACAACCAAATCATCAAAAACACGTCTTGCACCCTCTACACATTTACATTTACCATAAGCATGAATCAATGCATTGCCAATGAAAACATCAGACATCACCCCACATCGAATTGCATCATTATGAATTTCCTTGACTCTTAAGGCATCACCAGAGGCAGCACAAGCCTTAGCAACAGCAAATAAAACCTGCTTGTGGGGTTTGATCCCACGTGCCTGCAGTGAAGAATACAGCTTTATGGCCTCATTTGGATGTCCCTTAGTGGCTAGAGCTGAAATCAAAGTGAAACAAGTGGTGAAATCTGGTTGAGAAATATTATCGAACAGTTGGTGGGCACGCCATAAATCGCCCACATTTAAAGCTGCTTTGACGAGCCTGAGACCAATGTGAGAAGGGATGTTGGTGGGTACAGAGATAACCATACTGCTAAACTTCTCAAAGGTGCCGGATTCATCGGCATTCACACCGTGGTTCAGCTTCTCAAACGGTCAATTTTAAAATTCGATGCTGTGTTGAAATGCCCCGTCGCTATTTCGATAATAATCTCTACCAAGTTATGGCCAAGTATAACTGTTAATAGGTTTGACAGATGTTCAAATCGAAACCAAGTATTCTCAAAAGCAAAAGAAAAAGGCGAAAGAAACTAAAAATAGGATAGGTAGGTTGCGGAAATTGAAAGAAAATCGAAAAGAGGCGAATATTGAATTAGGAGGAGGTGGAATTTGACCTGGTTCCAAGGTTTAAGGCATGGAGAAGACGACGGTGGAGGGTGAGCATGTGCGAACTGATGGACCGATCGTTTTCTTTCTCTCTGCTAGATTTCATACCTGTAACTGTATCTGTTTGAGAGAGAGAGAGAGAGAGAGGAATTGGATGTGTCGTTGTGGAGAAGCTAAGTTGAGGTACATGGAAGCTTTCATCACCGCCACGACAACGCTAGAAATTTGTATACGAGCTGTGGACGTTTTGAGACCAATATTTTTTAAAAGGCGCATGCTTTTCACACACCCCATCCTACTCGAAACACACCCCATAAGGGTGTGAAAAGACTAAAAGATCAGGCAAAACCTATTTGTTTCACAAATTTTCACCTGTTCGAACACGGGTTTTCGAACGAGTTCAAACGGCGTCGTTCGAGTGTGTTAAATATGGGACAGACACCTCTTGGCGTTTTTCACTGTTTGAATAAGTGGTCGTGTGAACATGTTCGAATGAGGGTGTTCGAACCATTGCTGAGAATAGACGAGATATTGGACGTCTCAGATTCCACCGACAGTTTTAATCAACGGTTTACAATCAGTCAAATGTGTCAGATAAAGGAGTGGATGTTATTCCCTTTGGAAAATGTGCCTGAACGGATAGAATTTAAATGGCTCAGATTTGTGATCTAAAAATGAAATCAACGGTTGACATTTCACCATGCCTATTATAAAAGGGGGTTTACATCCTCAGATCTTCTTCACCAAACCCTAATCTGCTTCTTCACCAAAATCCTCAGATCTCCTGAAATGGAATGGCAATTGTGCCCAACCCAAAGACTAAACGACAAATTCCTAACTACCGCTTCATCACTCACGTGGATTTGTCACCACAAGCGAACATGGTATTGTGTTTTGTTGTCCTAACCATGTCTTACGTAGGATGAGTAAGGACATCACCTTCGCCCAACCGAAGGAAAAGGGCGATAGGAAGATTTCGCCCGGAGGAGTGTGGCGTAAAGACGTGGAGCGTATACGTTTCAAAAAGTACAATTGTAGAGATGATGGGACTTTCCAGAGATTCATCATGGAGATCCAAAGCGACGGCGACGTCCGCGCAATGATGGAACATCTAGCTAACGTTCTGATGGGGTGACAAATCTTAGAGTCATGACGTGGACACAATACGAACTCCATAAGAGGTCATTTATCTTACGGGCAGGGGACTACCGAAACACTAGTTTATTAGTTAGTTGTTTGCTTATGTTGGTGTTATGTCTTTCGTATTTGATGTATTTCATATTTGATGTCTTTCGTATTTCATGTCTTTCGTATTTTGTAATGACAATAAATTTGCGCCAACGTAAAGGGAATTTCAATTTAAAAACCCGAATGAAACAAAGTACTTAAATTATACAAAAATTCCAAACATATATCCCCCCTAAGACATGATCCTACTGGGTGTTGCGCCCCCTCCTATTATACACATTGCCGAACCTCCTCCTAAACCTACGGAAGGGGTTGAGCAGCCTCTTGATGCGCTGAAAGACGCTCCTGGTTGGCTCTAGGACATTATCATTGATGGTCCCATCCATCTCATCAACCAAATCCAACAGCTCTGGTAGCATCTGTCAACCAAATAACATAACATTATTATTTAAATAAGTATAAGATTAAGAAACTTATCACTGCAATTAATATAAAAGACACGTACCACACCGACATCAGGCTCATCCGCAAGCTGTACATAATTCTGAGGGAAGAGAAATGGATGTGAGACCCTGGAGTACCATGGAAAGTAGCCCGACACCGTGTTTGAGGAGTACGGCACACAGGGAGGGCCCCGCGCCACCAAGTGGTCCCCGAACAGTGTCCACCTCTCATCAGACTCGGTTAGGGTACAGACGACCCTAGTAGCAGGTCTGGGATCCTCCGGAATGTGTTGGACCTGCCCAAACTGTCTGAGCACTCGATCTGGCAAATGGGGCATCATGCAGCAACCACTCCGAATGAACCCTCTGAACCTGGCCAGCTCCTCAAAGGGTCTCTCCTCCCTATGGGCTATGTAGGGTTCCCAGGTGACCTCCTCACGGTCTAGCCGGTCAAGTGATAATCTCATGACATGTGTGTCATACCCCAATTTTGTCCGGCTTAGGTCAAAACCCTAATTTTCCCCAAAAGATAAATAAATAGAAGAAAAAGCATCATGCATTGCCTTTAGGGTTCTAAAAGTCATTTCAAAGCTTCTAAAATCATTTTTGAAGTTGGAATGCACTTCTTAGACAAATTAGGGTTTTTCAGTGCAAAAGGGTATTTTGGTCATTTTGCAAATAAGGGACAATTTCTCAGGGCAAATCATTCAACATGCATTTTTGAGATATTAGAGGTCATTCCTAGGGGGAAAAGTCATTTTTGGAGTAAAAATGTGCTTTGGGCAAGTAACTAGGGTTTTTAGAGTGAAAGGGCATTTTGGTCATTTCACAATAAAAACGGTCTTTTGTCCCAAATCCTTGAACAATCACCAATGATTTATTGGAGGGATATTTGTGCTCCATTGTGATTATTTTTGTGCATAAATATTAAACCTTTTGGCATGAAAACCTAATTTTTGGATAGAGGGGTAAAATGGTCTTTTCCTTTGAGGTGGGGTAAATAAATCAATTTTGGCATTGGTGAGATCATAAAATTCAGAGCCCAATCATTGAATCATGGGATATGGCCCAAAATGGCATGAATTTAGAAGAATGATCTAGAAAGGAATATTCCATGTTCTTTTGAATTTTGAAAGGTCAAGTATAGTACAATAGTACAATTTGCATTTCCACTCACTCCCCACTCCATAGCTGCGAATATCAGCTATATTCCTTTCAATTTTGATTTATTTTATTGTTTGCAAATGGTATTTAAATCATGGCCTTTCATTCAAATGTTAAGTGCAATCCTCACCTTTCATTTGAATTAAAATGGCACTTGTGTAATAAGCTTTATGGAAAAATACAATTTTGTAAATGAGCTTATCCTTCACCACCCTCCTTATGCTGCACACCCAGCCCTCTCTCTCCTCACTTTATTGCCCTTAATCCATGTGACATTGCATCTTGACCATTGATTCAAATTCTATCTCAAATCCTATTGGTTTGCAAGAAGCACATTGTCATAAATACCCTTAAGTTTTCACCCCATATAAAAACCCAAAAATAAGATCAAAGGAAGAAGACACCCTCATTTTTACCCTAGCTAGCACTCTTCCTCCTCTCCTCCCTCTCTTGGCCGAAATCACTCCCTCCTCCTCCTCCACTTTCTTTTCAAGTTTCATACACCAAACCACCTCAAATTCACTCCATATTCATATATCTTCTTCCTTTCATCCTTGATTCCATTTTTCACATCACTAAAGAGTTTATTCTCTTCAAGTTTGCGTGGCTTTGTTGGTGATTTGTGAAGATTTTTTGTTGATTTGTTCTTGATCTCCACTTTCTACTCTTTTCTAGTTGTTTCTTGAGGTAAGCCTATTTATCTCTTGCATTTATAATTTTTAGCATGTGAATCATTCTCCTACTCCTCTTTCCTCTCTCAAAGAGGCTTAGGGGGTTCATTTCAAACACTATGTCAAGGACTTTGGGAGCCTTGGGTGTTTGAAGTGAACCCTGGCCTGATGAGAGGGTTCTGTGTTTTTAACCATACATTTTTGCATTTTTACACTCATCTTTTCACTTTTTCATGAATAAAGAATTTTCACATATTGTATGCATTTTCTTGTTCATATTATAACTTGCAAGTTGAATCTTTGGTTTGATTTAGGGGTATAGGGGTTTCGGTTTTAAACTTTAGACTTTAGGTTTTTTTTGCTTGTTTTCCCTTTCACTTCTTTACTTATGCAAATAAATGCATGATGTGTTTGATTTGCATGGTTTGTTCTATGTGTTTTGGCATGAAAAATTTGTTGTTTATGTTCATATAGGGTTCGGCCCTAGAACCTATGTTTGTGTACATTTTAGTGCTCAAAATGTGTGTTTGATCTTGTGTAGTTAAAGGTATTTGTGTTAATATGTTTTGACTTCTAACCATCTTTTTTTTTACATTTTTACTTTACCACTTCATTAAGTAATTACCACTTACTTTTTACATTTTTACTTTACCCTACACTAACTTTTTACTTTACTATCTCATTAAATAATTACTATTCATCTCATGCATTTTTACTTTACCATTCATTAACTTTTACTAAAAGTTTTATTACTTGTTTATTTGCAAAAGTATCCAAAACATTTTTACCCTTTGCATTTCATCACTTGTGCTTACATGTTCATGCATCCATTAATATCATGTCTTGCATTCATTATTATATGATCATGCATCCAATAATGCTACGCTTTGCATTCCATAATTGTATACTCATGCATTCACATG
Source organism: Oxytropis ochrocephala (assembly GCA_020916435.1). Classification (NCBI taxonomy): domain Eukaryota; kingdom Viridiplantae; phylum Streptophyta; class Magnoliopsida; order Fabales; family Fabaceae; genus Oxytropis; species Oxytropis ochrocephala. The sequence goes on from CM037093.1 coordinate 95,739,821, forward strand.
CTTGCCTAATCATGCATTCAATAATGTTATGCCTTGTATCCCATGATTGTATACTCTTGCACTCAGTGGCGAAGCCAGAATTTTTCTAGAGCCTGGGCAAAAAAAATTCCCGCCAATTGACATATGACATAATATATAAATAATCAAATGGCGGAACTTGAATGAATTATTAGGGGGAGCCAAAAGTAATCAAATAATATAATAGAAATATTAAATTTACAAACAAAATTAGTTTTCTGAAAATCATATTTTAATTGGACAACAAATACTCAATTTTTTGACAAAATATAGTGCCTTGGTTAATAAATTAAAAAATTTGTGTTTTTCAAAAAGGTAACTTTGATTTTTTTAATCATAAATATGATTGAATTTATTTTATACTATGAAAATATATATTGTCACCAAAAATAAATGCAAAACAATTAACAAATATTGTAAAAACATTTTGATTGCAACACACATACATCTCACCTCAGCCTGCTACTATACTGAAAAATAATAAAATAGAAGCATTGCAAAATTTAAGAAAGCTGAGGTTCGAACTCACGACCCCGAATACAAGACAAATACAAAACAATGAACATCTTACCGCTGCGCTGAACCATTTGTTGTGAAACATCTTGCAAACGAGATATATATTATATATCCTTAATAGAGAAAATCAGCTATTAGGTTGGGGGCTTTACAAACAAAGTAGAAGTTGAGCCCGGGCGCGTGCCCGGGCTAGCTGGGCCCTAAAATCGCCCCTGCTTGCACTCATATGTTTGCTTAATCATGTATTCAATTGTCCATAGTAACTTGTGAATACTCTTTATGATTGCTATGCTTGTGTTCTTATTCTTGTCTCGGTTTTGACTTGAAAATGATTGAATGTTCTACTTTCTTTTCTTTGTGGCCAATGCTACCCCCAAATTCTCTTCTTATCCTTTCTAATCAATATTTTTCAAAAACTTTTTCCAAGAGTCAATACTCTTCAAATTGCTTTCACAAGTTAATCAAATCTTTTGAGATCAATAAACAACCTTTTTCAAAACTCATAAGGAGGCAAGTCGGACGTGACGTAGGTGTTGTCTAACGTCCTAAGACCGAGTCGCATGTACTCAAAGCGTCTTGGGATACTTATGATAAATAAAGCAAGCAATTAACAACTTCAAACCCTTTTCTAAAATGAGTAAGGTATCGATTCGGATGTACTTCCGATATTGGTTAGCGTCTTAGGGTTAGCGAGCTGTACAGTTCGTGCGAGCCTAAGACACTTGCTCAATAAAAGCAATCAACCTCGCAACAAACCTTTTTCCTAAGAAAATCAAAAAAGATCATTTTTCAAAAAGTAGTGGGGCACGTCGTCTGTACAGGCGGAGCTGTCTTTATTCTAGGTCTATTGGACTATACAGTCCAGGACCGAGAACCCCTACAATAAAAAACACCAACACACTTCTTTCCTAAAAAAAGTCACAAAAGCCGTCTTCGGACGCAAAAAGCACACTTTCAAAAAATCACAAAGCCGTCTTCGGACGCAAAAGAACCGAGAACTACGTAGCTTTGATCCTCATCTCGGTGAGAAGTGCGTAGGAGCGGGTTCTGTCCGTCAAGCATCCTTTTAAAAATCTTTGTTTTGTTCTCGCTTTTCAAAGATGCCAAAAACATCTTTTTTTCCCGTTTCCAATAAAAATAATTCCTCAAAGAAAAGAAAAGAAAAGAAAAGAAGTAGAACGATCGTTTCAAATCAAACATTTCAAAACCACACATCAAATTAAAGGTTCCCTTTCGGTAGAGAAAGGAGGTGCGAGTGCTTATACCTTCCCCGCACTTCTAATCGACCCCGAACCTACATCTCTTGTTTTGAAAAGACCACCCGCCTTGTATAAAAAGCGTTTTTCAATGTTTTCGTCTCAAAACTAAAATATTGGTGGCGGCTTCAAATTTTCCCACGTTGTACATCGAGAAGTCCAAACCGGATTTTTCGGGTGCAACGGTTGCGACTCCATCGGGGGACGATTTTTTTTTTTTAAAAAAATAATGAGGGTCAAGCCTAATTAATTTGATGCGTGGTTTAAATTGTTTGATTTGAAAATTTTGTTCTATCTCTTCTTTTTCTTCCTTTTCTTTTCCTTTTTCTTTTCTCTCCTTTCTTTGTGATGCTTGATGGTTTCTCTTGCATTATCATTGTGTTGCATTCATGTGCATTTGCTTATTTCTACACTTGCTTTTTGTTTTTTCTCTTACCCTTTTTCCTTTCTTTACTTATACTTATGCATCATATTCTCCCCATCTCGCATGTTCCCCTCTCCTTCGCTCCTTTTCTTTGGTAAGTTCATGCACTCCCCCCTCAATCATGATCCCCTCTTCTTAGCTCCTTTCTCTTAAGGAAAGCAGAGTTTTGGATGATTGTTAATACCTTAGGTTGATTTCTTGTTTAGACTTGAATGATATGTGCAAAACCCTAGGGTAGACGACTTTCTTTGGTTGGACTGTTTCTGGATTTTCTTTGCAGGTGGGGGTATGTTTGGCATTATGCTCCTACACACACGTTGCACTCCCTTTATTTTTTTTTTGTTGTTTCTTGGTGAGACAGCCCTATACCCGGGCTAGAGTATATCTTAGGCTAGAACGAAGTCATTAGTGGTCGCACACCGACGTCACGTCTTTTCGTGTGGTTGCGAAGACTTCACCTAGAGTCCGGTTTTGTTCGATGGGCTCATCACTGGGCACGCGTCCCCGCGATCGGTGCGCTTCGGATGAGGTCGTTGGCTCTGGGAACCTTATCTAGGGCCCCTTTTAGTGCTTTCCTTGAAGTGTGCACCCATAGAAAAGCCTTAGATCCTGTCTCTAAGAAACTCTGTAGGACACAAAGGAGCTGCATACCCCTGCATCCAAACCTTTTTAAAAAATGATTATTTTTTCCAGAAGTACAAAATTCCAACTTTTGAAAATCCTATGTTGTAAATAATTTTCTCAATCGTCCTCATCATGCATTCATTCATGCATTCATTTTGCATGCATTCTCACTGGTGTCAGGGAATTGTAGGTATCAGTGGAAAATGGATCAGAATTTGAAAAGAACCCTCAAGTGGAATTTCAAGCAACAAGATGTCCAAAACTTGGTTAGGCTCGGCAATCGATTCCCCTCGTGGCGAAAGGAGGCTTTGCAGAGCATGTATGGTAATATCCTAGATTTGTTGGAGGTGAATGTCCAGACTGAAGCCCTCACTGCATTGGCCCAGTACTTTGATCCCGAGTATCGCTGCTTCACTTTCCAAGATTATCAGTTGGTCCCGACCTTAGAAGAGTTTGAGAAGATTTTGGGCTTTCCTACTGTAAACTGCAAACCGTATTCTTATGTGGAGAAGTATTCATTAGCCAAAGCTTTGGCCGGTATTCTTCAAGTCAAGGAAGAAGTCTTAGCCAAAAAAGTGGAAGTCAAGGGTCAAAAGCAAGGTCTATCAAGGAAATACTTAGAAGCCGAAGCTGAGGTCCTATTCGCCAAGAAAGAATGGAAAACCCTCTCTGATGTGCTCGCCCTCCTTATTTATGGGGTTGTCCTGTTTCCTAGTGTGGATAGCTTTGTTGATGCAAAGACTATCGATGGGTTCCTTGCATTCAAAAAGCGGGAACAAACCCTACCTCTGTCATTTTAGCCGACTGCACTACTACTCCTTGTTGATCGTCATGCTAAAGGAGGAGGGATGGTTATGTGTTGTTTGCCAATGCTGTACCGGTGGTTTGTCTCACATGTGTTTAGAGGACATGTCGAAGAAAAGGGGAAGGATGAGTGGAAGCAGTTCATTGCCAGCCTCAGGGGATGTGATATTCAATGGTGCACTCTGACCCGCGATGTGTCAGAATTTGTTTTTCAGCTCAATGGTTTTCCAAATGTTCCTCTTGTCGGTATCGAGGATGTGTCACTTACAACCCACTCGCCTTGAGGCAACCGGGATATTCTATGGCAAGTCCACCTTTGGAGGAGTCTTTAACTTAGGTTTTGTCTTTGCACGATAGAGGTTCTGAGAACTTGAGTTTGCTGAGAAGGATTGTCCGGGCATGGGATAGACCAATAAGGAAAGGGCATGCTGAATTAGGTCGCAGAGACACAAGTGTGGGTGAAGACTATTTACAGTGGGTCCGGCTCTCGGGTTGAGAGCTTAAACTCCCTTCGAGTTGTTCCTCGGATCGAGATTGAGATCCCTCCACCTACTCCCATCCTTGATGAGGAGGTTGAGGGACTCAAGGCTGCCTTATCCCGGTCTCAGCAGGAGAAGCTAGAGTTGCAAGCTCAGATAGAAAAGTTGCTCCAGGAGAAAAAGAGTTTAGAACGAGAAAATGAGCGCAAGGAAAAATGCCTTGCCAATTGTAAAGAGAAAATTGCTACTGGCAATCAGAAGCTCCTGGATATGCAGGGTGGTCTCAAGAGTGCTACAAGTGAAATCAAAGCCCGAAATCTAGAAAGAGATAGAGCGCTTGGTGATGCCCAGGCGTGGAAGGCTCAGTTGAGCGTGTCAAAGGATTTAGAAAGGAGCTTGAGGAGCCAATTGAGGGAAGCAAATGCACAGCTAGAGACCCTCTCTGCTGATTATGAGAAAAGACTCCAGGATGAGATGCGAGCAAGGGAATTGGTGCAAGAGAGGCTTGAGGATTGTAAAGCCATGTTCCAGGGAGAGCTTGTGAGATCCACGACCTTGGAGGACCATGTAAGGCACCAGAATGGCTTACTAGAGAGGTTCAAGGCTGAGATGACTTATCTGATGGAAGAACGCCAAAGGCTGGATGATCACTGCAGGTGCTTGCAAGAAAAGTATGCCTACTTGCCCAAGTTATGTTATGATACTGTTACAGGCGTTCCTAGGCGCTTGAGGGATGTTGAGCGTGCTATAGATGTATTCACCACTCCGGCGGAGGTTCGAAGCTTCATCGGATATGTCAGAGGTCTGATTCAAGAGATGAGGGGTTGGGCAGATCGTCCTTCCACTTCAAGAAAGAGAAAGAGAAACCAGTGCATGGACTTAGCTGTTGTTTGAAATTCCAATTGTTGTAATTTTCTTTTAATGCTTTAAGAACTCTTTATGATGTACTCTTGTCTTTTCATTATGAATGAATAAAAGAATTGTGTGTTTCAGTCTAAATATAAATGTATGGTTCATTTCATATTCTCGATCCTCGTTGCTTGTCAAAATAAAACGTGCAATTTCCCTGGCACCACGTGAGAGAAACGCATCCGCATTTCATGCGCATATGTATATATTTATGCATCCATTCATTTCATGCATTCCGCACTCATAAAAACATTACTTTCTAAGTTCGAGAGAAAAGGCAAAGTGGTTTCGCCCACATCGCTACTTCACCCGTTTGCAAGCGAAGGCGATGGCGCCCAACGAAGAGCGATGCGGGTCCAGAGGAAACAATGGTAGAGATCCTTAATCTCGAGCGGTGGCTCGGAAAACCAAGCTACGAAAACTAAGATGGAGGCCATGGAAGCTCGGATGGCGAGGTAATGAATATCTTTGCAAAATCGATAAATGGGGCGGCTGTCCGGGGGCGCGCCGCGATCGTAAATCCGAAGGGTTGTTACCTTTGTTTCTCCTCCTGTATCGGTGAAGTCGAATCGCTTCATCCTCTCCTCGTGCCGAAGTTAGTCATTCTCAGGGGCAAATGGTCGACACGATCAAATGCACAAAGGTATCCTTGGGGATGCCCATGAATTATACACATCATCTACGTGAAGCCATTCCTGGTGGTGACAAGTCACCTCTGCGTGGTTACTTCTAGTGGAGTTGTGGGTGTGCCACACATTCACATCCCTAGTCGATATTATACCTCCAAGAAGTTCTCTGCTCCCGCTCCGGAGATTACTGCGAATCCTCAGAATCTTTCGCTTATCAAATGGGAAACCCCGCTCAAGTATGGGGGTTACTACTTGATCCGAGGAGCTATCCTCGGGGGCGATGGTTGAAAGTTCACGCCAAGGGACGGATATCATTTGCTAGAAGAACGATTGAGGGCAATGGAAGGGTCAGGTACAAGGGCTAAGGATGCGCGGGACCTGTGTCTTGTTCCAGGTGTTGTTATACTTCCCAAATTCAAAGCGCCAGATTTTGATAAATACTGAAGTGGCTTTGGGTGTCCCTCCAGCCATCTAACGATGTATGTTAGGAAGATGGCAACTTATGCCCATGATGATAAAGTGTTGATCCATTTCTTTCAAAACAATCGGCCGGGCGTCTCTCAGGCGGTATATGCGGTGCAATCCTCCGACATCCATAGTTGGAAGGATCTCTCCGAAGCGTTTCTTAAACAGTATCAGTACAATATGGATCTTGTTCCTGATAGATCTCAACTACAACACATGAGCAAAGGTGACAGAGAATCATTTAAAGAATATGCCCAGAAGTGGAGGGCGTAGCGGCCTGTAAAGCCAGATTGTGATGAAAAGGAAATGGTGTATATGTTCATGGAAACTCTCCCAGGAATATACTATGATCGGTTGGTGGGTAGTGTCTCCTCTAGTTTCTCTGATATGGTGGTCATTGGGGAGCGTTTGGAACATGGTTTGCGTAGTGGGAAAATCGCTGGAGGTTTTGGCAATTCCGGTGGGCAGAAGAAACCTTTTTCTAATTTCCCTAAGAAAAAGGAAGGGGAAACAAATGTCATTACTGCAGGGAGAGGTCAGTCCTTCAACTTTCCACCACAGAAAGTTCCGTTCTCTGTTCCCGCTCAGCCGCAACAGGATAATCCAGGTCACAGGACTCAGAATTACCAAGAAAGGAGACGTACCAGTTTTGATCCGATTCCCATCACTTATACAGAGCTGTTTAATCACCTCATTGCCAAGAATCTAATCAACACTCGCCCTATGAAGCGGCTCAACCCCTTCCCGGGGATATAATGCGATGCAACATGTAGTTTCCACAGTGGAGGGGTTGGTCATACAGTTGAAGATTGCAAGGCATTCAAGTATGTAGTCCAGGACCTAATTGATGCCAATTAGCTATCTTTTAAGCAGAACAATCCGAGCACGACCATTAATCCCTTGCCAGGTCATGGGGCACCATCTGCCAATGCCATAGAGGATTCTCGGGAGCGGATCATGATAAGAAATGTTGAGAGTATCAAGACTCCTCTGGAAGACATATATCTTTGAGCTATGCGGATGGGAATAATTCGAAAATGCTGTGTGTGTCTTGACCACTGTGTGTCACAGTGCTTGTGAGGTTTTTAAGTCTGTTTTACAAGATCTGATGGACCGTTATGTAGTTCGGTTGGAGGTAGTTGAGAAAGAAGAAGGTGTGCTCATGTTACAGTTCAATGACGGCAAAGAGGCCAGAAAACCGCTTGAGATACTATACAATCCGAAGCCAGTTCAAGTCAAACCACAGCCGGTGGTTATTGAAATCACAGGTCCATTCCCTTATGAAAAAGATAGCGCTGTGCCATGGATTTACAGCACCCTGCCTCCAGTAGGGGTTTCTCCAGACACTTCTGTTACAAATATAACTGGGACAAGTGGCATGACGAGGAGTGGCCGGATTTATGCTCCTAAGTTTGTTCGAGGTGAATCCTCCAAGGAGGCTGAAGATAGAGCCCGTAAGGGTAAAGAAAGGGAGGCAGAGAATATTCAGAAGAGGAAAGGGACAGAGCCAGAAAATGATGAATTTCTCAAGATAGTGAGACAAAGTGATTATAAAGTGGTCGATCAGATGAACCAAACTCCCGCAAAGATCTCGATGTTGTCTTTGTTGATGAGTTCAGAAGCGCATAGAACTGCTCTCATGAAGGTGTTGAATGAAGCCCATGTTGCTCAGAATATTTCTGTTGGCCAGTTTGATGAAGTAGTTGGGAATATTGTAACTGCCAACCACCTGACCTTCACTGATGAGGAGCTTCCCCCAGAGGGAAGGAAGCACAATCAAGCTTTGCATATCTCTGTTAAATGCGGGGATTTCGTGTTGGCTCGGGTCTTGATCGACAACGGTTCATCTTTGAATGTGATGCCCAAGTCAACCGTAAATAAGCTGGATGTTGATTGTTCCTTTATGAAGCCGAGCTCAACTTTGGTGAGGGCATTCGACGGGTCAAAGAAAGAGGTGATAGGGGAGATGGAGTTCCCCATTCAAATAGGTCCAGAAACATTCTATGTTAATTTTCAAGTCATGGATATTTCTTCTTCATACAGCTGCTTACTCGGGAGGCCATGGATCCATATGGCTAGGGCTATTCCTTCCTCTCTGCATCAGAGGGTTAAGTTTGTAGTCAATGACAAGATTGTGGTGGTGTACGGAGAAGAAGAGATGCTAGTTAACAAGCCTTCCCCCTTTCGTTATGTGGAGGCAGCCGAGGAGTCTCTGGAGACTTCTTTCCAATCTCTTGAAATAGCCAATGCTGTGTTTGGTGGATGCGGATTGTCACCGCCCGTGATAAAGCTGTCAAAGAATGGAGAAATGGTTGCGAGAATCATGATGGACCAAGGTTACCAGCTAGGACGTGGCCTGGGAAAGGTAGGACAAGGAATTCTTGCCCCAGTACAGCTGAAAGAGAACAAGGACCGTTGCGGGCTGGGATACACTCCAAATGAGGAGGAAAGAGGAAAGATGGCAGACGAACGAAGGCGCAAATGGTTGGCCAAGCTGAGAGGTCAGGACCCCTGGTCGGAGAAGATTCCAATTTGTGATCTCTACCAGAGTTTCAAGAGTGCCGGTATGCTGAGCCCGGATCAGATCACTGCTATTGAGGATGATTCAGAGAATGAAGAAGGCGGAGCCAGTTTAGTCCGTCGCTGCAGTGCTACAGAGGAGCTCAAGAACTGGGAAGCTGTTGACTTGCCCATTACCTTTAGTTCAAAGTAATGATTGTAATGCACACCTTTGGCTCTGCCCAAGGCCTTAGGGTAGTTTGTTAGGGCATGCATGTTTTTATTTTCAACGACATTATCATCAATAAAAACGCTTGTTTTGAATTTCATCAATAAAATTTCTTTTCCTTCGTTTGTCTCTTTGTTTCCTTTTTGCTTTATTATGTTTGTTTCGCTTTTCATTCTGCTATCTGCTTCCACGAATGCAGATCAAAAGTAATTATCTCTGAAAATAACAGTGCCAACAATCCTTATTACGACTTTGATCATCCGATTAACCAAACTGAAGGGGATGTTGATGAAAACTGGGAAGCTCCTCCGGAATTAATGAGATTAATAGAGCAGGAAGAAAAGATCATTCAACCTCATGGGGAGTCGATTGAGATCGTCAACCTGGGTACAGAAGAAGATAAAAGAGAAGTTAAGGTTGGTACTGCCATGGAAGATAGTGAACGCAAAAAGTTAATCCAGCTCTTGTATGATTACGCTGACGTCTTTACATGGTCGTACAAAGATATGCCAGGGCTAGATACCGACATTGTTGAACACAAGTTGCCGGTAAAGCCAGAGTGCCCACCAGTCAAGCAGAAATTAAGAAGAATGAAGCCAGAGATGTCACTGAAAATCCGGGATGAGGTAAAAAGCGATTTGATCTGGGTTTTTAGCGATTGCAAAGTACCCACAAGTGGGTAGCCAACATCGTCCCCATTCAGAAGAAAGATGGCAAGGTCGAGAATGTGTGTCGACTACAGAGACACGAGCAGAGCTAGTCCCAAAGATGACTTCCCCGCCTCACATTGACATTACGGTAGGCGATGCTGACCCAAAGACTCATCTGTTTCTCCTTCATGGATGGGTATTCGTGGTACAATCGGATAAAAATGGCTCCGGAGGATATGAGAAAACCACCTTCATAACTCTGCGGGGCACATTCGCGCTACAAAGTGATGCCTTTTGGACTCAAGAATGCGGGAGCGACTTATCGAGAGGGCAATGGTGACGCTTATTCCATGACATGATGCACAAGGAAATTGAGGTGTATGTGGATGATATGATTGCAAAGTCCAAGACCGATGAGGGCACATTGTTAATCTACGAAAACTCTTGGCGTCTACGGAAGTTCAAGCTCGAGACTAAACCCGGCAAAATGTACCTTGGTGTAAGATCAGGAAAGCTACCGGGATTTATTGTCGATCAAAAGGGATAGAAGTTGATCGGATAAAGTTAAAGCAATCCTTGAAATGCGAGTGCAAAGCTGAAAAAAGAGGTTCGTGGTTTCCTTGGCGATTGAACTACATCTCGAGGTTCATATCGATTTGACCGCCACTTGTGAACCTCTCTTTAAAGCTGTTGTGCAAAAATCGGAAAGCGAGTGGAATGATGATTGCCAAAAGGCCTTTGAAATAATTAAAGATTATCTGCGAGAATCCGCCAATTACGATCGCGGTGTCTGGTAGACCGCTTATTTTGTATCTAAGCTGTCTTTGGGCGGTTCAATGGGGTGTGTCTTGGGACAGCATGATGAATCGGGAAAGAAGGAGCACGCCATCTACTACCTGAGTAAAAAGTTCACCGATCATTGCGAGGCGAGATATTCAATGCTTGAAAAGACTTGTTGTGCTTAGCTTTGGGCTGCCCATCGTTTAAGGCGTTACATCTTTGAGTCATACAACCTGGTTGGTATCTAAAATGGATCCAATCAAGTACATTTTTGAAAAGCCAGCCCTCACAGGACGGATTGCTCGGTGGCAGATGTTATTATCAGAGTATGATATCCTGTATGTCACGCAGAAAGCAATCAAGGGAAGGCAGTGCACTTGCGAGTATTTAGCATGTCACCAATTCAAGATTACCAGTCAATGCAGTATGAGTTCGGATGAAGACATCATGGCCTTTGTTTGATGAAGGAAATCTCAAGAAGATGAGAGGTGGAGGATGATATTTGACGGTGCATCCAATGTATGGGGACACGGAGCTGGGGCAGTGTTAATCTCTCCTGATAACCGCTTCATTCCTGTCACTGCAAGACTAAGCTTCTATGTCACAAACAATATTGCAGAGTATGAGGCGTGCATCCTAGGTATTCAGGCAGCTCTAGATTGGAAAGTCAAGAGGCCCGACGTGTACGGAGATTCAGCTCTAGTTGTCCACCAAGTAAAAGGAGATTGGGAAACAATAAATCCTCATTTGATTCCTTACCGTGACTATATTCAAGAATTAATCAAACCCTTTGAGGAAATCACATTCCAGCACATACTCCGCAGTGAGAATCAGTTGGCAGATGCCTTGGCAACTTTGTCTTCAATGTTCAATGTCAGCTGTGACAAAAGTTTGATGACCGTCAGAATCCAACACAGAGGTCTACCTGCATATCACTACTGTACTACAATTGAAGAAGAGCCCGACGAGAAGCCTTGGTATCATGACATCAAGCAATACATCACTAATCAGGAATACCCACCTGGGGCATCAGAGAATGACAAGAGAACTCTCAGAAGATTGTCAAGGAATTTCTTCTTGAGTGGCGAAGTTCTCTACAAAAGAAACTATTATATGGTCCTCTTGAGGTGTGTTGCCAAAGAAGAAGCTGATAGAATCATGAGAGATGTGCACGAAGGTTCATTTGGAACCCACTCCAGTGGACACACTTTGGCTAGAAATATTTTGAGAGCCGGCTATTACTGGCTGCAAATGGAGTCTGATTGCTACAGTTTTCTGAGGAGGTGCTACAAGTGCCAGATCTATGCTGATCACATTCATGTACCGCCTGCTAAATTGAATGTCTTGACTGCGTCTTGGCCGTTCTCAATGTGGGGCATGGATGTCATAGGTCCAATTGAACCCAAAGCATCAAATGGGCATCGTTTCATCCTGGTCGCCATTGACTATTTCACAAAGTGGGTTGAAGCTGCCTCATATTCAAGTATAACCAGTTCAGTGGTTGCCAAGTTTGTGAAGAAAGATCTGATTTGCCGATATGGTCTTCCCAACAAGATCATCACCGATAATCTGGCAAAGAACGAGCAATAAAATGATGAAGGACTGTGCAAAGAATTCAAAATTCAAGCATCATAATTCCTCTCCCTACCGTCCCAAGATGAATGGGGCAGTTGAAGCGGCCAACAAGAATATCAAGAAGATTGTGCAAAAGATGGTGGTAACCTACAAGGATTGGCATGAAATGCTTCCCTTTGCTTTGCATGGCTACCGTACTTGGTGCGCACTTCAACCTGGGAAACCCCTTTCTCTGCAGTATATGGGTGAGCGATCCTCCCTATTGAGGTTGAGATACCCTCCTGCGGGTCTTGATGGAAACCAAGTTGGAAGAAGCGAGTGGGGTACAGGCCGTCTGGATCGGCTAAATCTCATTGAGGAGAAAAGAATTGCGACCTTATGTCATGGGGCAATCAGACGAGAGGATGAAAGTCGCTTTCGACAAGAAGGTTCGTCCCAGAGAATTCAATGAGGAGATCTAGTACTCAAGAAGATTACGCCTATTCGAGTGATCCCCGTGGGAAATGGGCGCCACCTATGATGGGGACCGTGACGTGGTCAAGAAAGCCTTTTAGGAGGAGCGCGATACTCACAGATATGGATGGCGAAGATCCGAGGAACCCGAGTTAATTCGATCGGTGAAGAAGTATTATGCCTGAAAGAAATAAGTGAAAAGAGAAAGATAAGCCCGGTAAAAATAGCTCGCTAGGTTGAAAACCGAAAGGGCGGCCTAGGCAAAATCAGAGCGACGGTGGATTGAAAACCCGTAAAAAGGCGATCCAGCAAAAATTAGGGTCGTAAAGCTTGGGCATGAAAAAAAGTAGACAAAGGCATACAACACCAGAAAGGTCCGGTTAAGAGGGTGGTCAAAGTCATGGAAACAAATGGTTGGCTTTGTCCCACAGAGATGGGACGATCGAGAAATTAGCTTCTCTTTTTTTTTCGTGTCTTTTTGTAGTTTAAACTTTCAAATGTATTGAGCGATCGGCGTAACTTTGCATGACCGCTTCTACATCAATAAAGTTCAATCTTTCTCATATATCTGTTTGCTATTTTCTGCTTTTTCTGCTCAAAATAAGCGTTTTATGATGATGGGTGACATTGATCTGTAAAACATGTGCATAAATCATAAAGCATCACAATCATTGCGAAATTTCTAAAAGTCATGGAAAGGAAACAACTTTTCAAAGCAAATTAAGTTCGCAAATAAACAATTATGCTCGTAATCATCCTCAAATGGTAAAATTATGAAGCAAATCTGCACTTGGCTCATACGCCACCACAATCCTAATCAGTTCTGCAGTCGTGTTACGGGTTGGTCGAACCAGCAAAAGAAAGAGCAAAAGAGCAAATGAAAAACAGATGATCAGAAAAAAGGAAAACTGATCAAGAAAAATTAAATCAAAAGGAAAACCTCAAAAGTGTTCTGCCACATGCATCATCACACCAAAATCATAGCATTGCATGCACTCGCATAACATACTCCTGCATAACATGCCTTTGCATAACATGCACCCATGCTTCATGCACCATCCCTTGCATCAACTGACGTATGCAGGTACCTCAATTCAATACGCCAGCATTGGCTATCTCAATTAGTCAATCAACAGGATTTGCGAATCCCTTCAGGACCCACGTGTCCCCCGGGACCAATCGTCCGCCGAGATCCCGTCGTTATCGACGCGAAGCGAATCATCGGACACAGGGTCCCGGTTTAGTTCAAATCAAGCGGTCCAAACGGCGACTTTGAACTCGACCTTCATTCAGCCAAGTCATCGAGCATGACGGATCGGCCCCTCGGACCTTGTGTCCTTCATTTCGCCAAGTCATCATCGAGCATGACGGATCGGCCCCGCACCTCGTGTCCTTCGGACTAGGCGTCGTCGGTATAAAGCATAGCGTAAGTCCATCAAGGTAAAATGTATCAGTCCCACAACTTGATATTGAACCTCAGGCCGCTCGATTAGGCCACCTTCAGAGCCCGAGTGCTCCTTCAGAGCCACAAGTGCTCCTTCGAACCCAAGTGTTCCTTGAGCCACAAGCGCTCCTTCTTGCTTTGCATTCTTCATTGCTTTATTCTTGTTTTTCTTTGCTGAAGGTTGGCACCAACACATTTCCTACTTGTGTCTACTACCAGAGGTGGTACACTTCTTATTGCTTTCTTTATCGCTTTCTTTATTTCCTCGGTGTCGGCCTACCAGAGGCCGCCAAAGGCATTCTTTATCACTTTCTTTATTTTACGCGGTGTCGCTACTGTGAGGTCGATACCTTCTTTACTGTTTTCTTTACCGCTTTATTCATTCCTGTTTTTGCCGCCTGAGGGTGGGCACCAATCTATTTCCTACTTTTGTTGGCTTGCCAAGGGCTGACACTTCATTCATTCTGATCATTTCCGGTGGCATCCATTCACCCAAAAAAACAGAAGATAAAAGAAAAATTCGAGTTTTTCCTAAGTAGACAAAATCGGTATAATTTCTCGAATTCTTTATCTCTATTTTGCCTCGGAATATGTTTCGGCCAATTCATATTCCTTGTTAAAATCTAGATAAAGAGGGGCAGCTGTCATACCCCAATTTTGTCCGGCTTAGGTCAAAACCCTAATTTTCCCCAAAAGATAAATAAATAGAAGAAAAAGCATCATGCATTGCCTTTAGGGTTCTAAAAGTCATTTCAAAGCTTCTAAAATCATTTTTGAAGTTGGAATGCACTTCTTAGACAAATTAGGGTTTTTCAGTGCAAAAGGGTATTTTGGTCATTTTGCAAATAAGGGACAATTTCTCAGGACAAATCATTCAACATGCATTTTTGAGATATTAGAGGTCATTCCTAGGGGGAAAAGTCATTTTTGGAGTAAAAATGTGCTTTGGGCAAGTAACTAGGGTTTTTAGAGTGAAAAGGCATTTTGGTCATTTCACAATAAAAACGGTCTTTTGTCCCAAATCCTTGAACAATCACCAATGATTTATTGGAGGGATATTTTTGCTCCATTGTGATTATTTTTGTGCATAAATATTAAACCTTTTGGCATGAAAACCTAATTTTTGGATAGAGGGGTAAAATGGTCTTTTCCTTAGAGGTGGGGTAAATAAATCAATTTTGGGATTGGTGAGATCATAAAATTCAGAGCCCAATCATTGAATCATGGGATATGGCCCAAAATGGCATGAATTTAGAAGAATGATCTAGAAAGGAATATTCCATGTTCTTTTGAATTTTGAAAGGTCAAGTATAGTACAATAGTACAATTTGCATTTCCACTCACTCCCCACTCCATAGCTGCGAATATCAGCTATATTCCTTTCAATTTTGATTTATTTTATTGTTTGCAAATGGTATTTAAATCATGGCCTTTCATTCAAATGTTAAGTGCAATCCTCACCTTTCATTTGAATTAAAATGGCACTTGTGTAATAAGCTTTATGGAAAAATACAATTTTGTAAATGAGCTTATCCTTCACCACCCTCCTTATGCTGCACACCCAGCCCTCTCTCTCCTCACTTTATTGCCCTTAATCCATGTGACATTGCATCTTGACCATTGATTCAAATTCTATCTCAAATCCTATTGGTTTGCAAGAAGCACATTGTCATAAATACCCTTAAGTTTTCACCCCATATAAAAACCCAAAAATAAGATCAAAGGAAGAAGACACCCTCATTTTTACCCTAGCTAGCACTCTTCCTCCTCTCCTCCCTCTCTTGGCCGAAATCACTCCCTCCTCCTCCTCCACTTTCTTTTCAAGTTTCATACACCAAACCACCCCAAATTCACTCCATATTCATATATCTTCTTCCTTTCATCCTTGATTCCATTTTTCACATCACTAAAGAGTTTATTCTCTTCAAGTTTGCGTGGCTTTGTTGGTGATTTGTGAAGATTTTTTGTTGATTTGTTCTTGATCTCCACTTTCTACTCTTTTCTAGTTGTTTCTTGAGGTAAGCCTATTTATCTCTTGCATTTATAATTTTTAGCATGTGACTCATTCTCCTACTCCTCTTTCCTCTCTCAAAGAGGCTTAGGGGGTTCATTTCAAACACTATGTCAAGGACTTTGGGAGCCTTGGGTGTTTGAAGTGAACCCTTGGCCTTGATGAGAGGGTTCTTGTGTTTTTAACCATACATTTTTGCATTTTTACACTCATCTTTTCACTTTTTCATGAATAAAGAATTTTCACATATTGTATGCATTTTCTTGTTCATATTATAACTTGCAAGTTGAATCTTTGGTTTGATTTAGGGGTATAGGGGTTTCGGTTTTAAACTTTAGACTTTAGGTTTTTTTTGCTTGTTTTCCCTTTCACTTCTTTACTTATGCAAATAAATGCATGATGTGTTTGATTTGCATGGTTTGTTCTATGTGTTTTGGCATGAAAAATTTGTTGTTTATGTTCATATAGGGTTCGGCCCTAGAACCTATGTTTGTGTACATTTTAGTGCTCAAAATGTGTGTTTGATCTTGTTTAGTTAAAGGTATTTGTGTTAATATGTTTTGACTTCTAACCATCTTTTTTTTTTACATTTTTACTTTACCACTTCATTAAGTAATTACCACTTACTTTTTACATTTTTACTTTACCCTACACTAACTTTTTACTTTACTATCTCATTAAATAGTTACTATTCATCTCATGCATTTTTACTTTACCATTCATTAACTTTTACTAAAAGTTTTATTACTTGTTTATTTGCAAAAGTATCCAAAACATTTTTACCCTTTGCATTTCATCACTTGTGCTTACATGTTCATGCATCCATTAATATCATGTCTTGCATTCATTATTATATGATCATGCATCCAATAATGTTACGCTTTGCATTCCATAATTGTATACTCATGCATTCACATGCTTGCCTAATCATGCATTCAATAATACTATGCCTTGTATCCCATGATTGTATACTCTTGCACTCATATGTTTGCTTAATCATGTATTCAATTGTCCATAGTAACTTGTGAATACTCTTTATGATTGCTATGCTTGTGTTCTTATTCTTGTCTCGGTTTTGACTTGAAAATGATTGAATGTTCTACTTTCTTTTCTTTGTGGCCAATGCTACCCCCAAATTCTCTTCTTATCCTTTCTAATCAATATTTTTCAAAAACTTTTTCCAAGAGTCAATACTCTTCAAATTGCTTTCACAAGTTAATCAAATCTTTTGAGATCAATAAACAACCTTTTTCAAAACTCATAAGGAGGCAATTCGGACGTACGGCCGGTGTTGTCTAACGTCCTAAGACCGAGTCAGTATGCGGCTCAAACGCGTCTTAGGATACTTATGATAAATAAAGCAAGCAATTAACAACTTCAAACCCTTTTCTAAAATGAGTAAGGTATCGATTCGGATGTACTTCCGATATTGGTTAGCGTCTTAGGGTTAGCGAGCTGTACAGTTCGTGCGAGCCTAAGACACTTGCTCAATAAAAGCAATCAACCTCGCAACAAACCTTTTTCCTAAGAAAATCAAAAAAGATCATTTTTCAAAAAGTAGTGGGCACGCGTCGTGCATAAAGTGAGTGTCTTTATTCTAGGTCTATTGGACTGCAGTCCAGACCGAGAACCCCTACAATAAAAACACCAACACACTTTTTCCTAAAAAAGTCACACAAAAGCCGTCTTGGACATAAAAGCACACTTTCAAAAAATCACAAAGCCGTCTTCGGACGCAAAAGAACCGAGAACTACGTAGCTTTGATCCCTCATCTTAGTGAGGGTACGTAGGAGCGGGTTCCTGTCCCGTCAAGCATCCTTTTAAAAAATCTTTGTTTTGTTCCGCTTTTCAAAGATGCCAAAAACATCTTTTTTTCCCGTTTCCAATAAAAATAATTCCTCAAAGAAAAGAAAAGAAAAGAAAAGAAGTAGAACGATCGTTTCAAATCAAACATTTCAAAACCACACATCAAATTAAAGGTTCCCTTTCGGTAGAAAGGAGGTGCGGGGTGCTTATACCTTCCCCGTACCTAACCGACCCCCGAACCTACATCTCTTGTTTTCGAAAAGACCACCCGCCTTGTATAAAAAGACGTTTTTTCAATGTTTTCGTCTCAAAACTAAAATATTGGTGGCAGCTTCAAATTTTCCCACGTTGTACATCGAGAAGTCCAAACCGGATTTTTCGGGGTGCAACAATGTGACTTGAAGGCCCTAGGGCCATCATTGCACAACCATTTCTTCGCCCGTGGCATACTCTCATCATACTCTGGGTGCACCACCCAAGAGGAAAAGTTCGCAGTCTAGAAGTGCTCAAAGATCCAAGCCTGTAATGAACATATCATTGGTTGATTATTAATCTGAAAGTAACCCTAAAGCAAACTTAAAAGTAAAGAATATGTTTTATACCTGAAGTAAAGGAAGATGACCAGCAATCTTTTTGGTCTTCTTTCTTGTAGCATCCTTCAGCTGATCGTATAGATGGGCAAGGGCCATCGCCCCCCAGCAAAAGTCTCGAACAGCCTCCAAATCAGTCAGCATACCAAGGTAGCCAAGCTTAACCTTGTTGCACGACTTGTCAAACAAACAAGGTGCAACCCTAAAAGATAGAGAATGTAGGCCCTAGCAGAAGATGAGCCCACCGCCCTCGGCTATGGTTGGGTGGTAGACCTATCCTCAACCATACAAGCCCGATTGACAACCCCGGCCAAGTGCAGGCGTTGCATCTTCGGGGGTGGCCTCCAATAAATCAATCAGCAGCTGCTCTCCCTGCCACGAAGTCTAGTCTGGCATGTCATAGAACCGGCCAGTGATGGGGATGTGTAGCAGTTGGGATACATCATCAAGGGTGATGCTCATCTCACCCACAAGAAGGTGGAATGATGATGTATCCGGCTGCCAACGCCTATGAATGCGTCAAGTGAACCCTTGTGGAGAATGGGGAAACCAAGCCCAACCAACCAACCCTGAAGCTGTCAAAGTGTCCCTAATCCTAGCATGAAACACTGTCGTAACAGGTCCATGTGGAATTGTTTGTAAATCGCCGAACTCCGCATTCGAAATGACTGATAAGCCAAAACATTCAACAAAGATAAGAAACAAATTTACAACGATCAACTATAAAATAATAACTTACCCGGCCAGAATAGAAATCAGTCAGAATATGTGCCCTGTATGTGGGCAAGACATAACCATCTTCTGGTCCACCAGGAAATGGGAATGTCGCCCCAGGAGCAAGGCTGACCTCACGAGGCTCGTGACCTCCTCCTCATGAGGCTCGCGACTGCTCCTCCCGATGTCTAGATGATGAAGCAACATCAGTAGAAGGGCCAGCCAACTCATATGCCGGAAATTGAGCATCACGCTCAATATCCTGGCCAATATCCTCGGGAAGCGGGGGAGGAGGGACGTCAACCCTACCCCTACCCCTAGCCCGACCCCTACCTCGAGAAGGTTCGCCGGCTTCTTCCCTCCTTTTGTGGTTTGAAACCGTAGGAGGTGGCCACCGGCTCACTCGGATGGTTGTGCTGAATTACCACCTCTGCTCCTCACCATATCTGAAACAACAATCAAGAGAACCAATTAAACCAAATTAAGAGAACCAATCACAAATTAAGAGAAATCAGATTGTCAAACGATCGCTCGAAGCGGCCACATGCGAACATGTTCGCGACAACCCCGCTCGAACAAGTCGATTCAGATTCCAACTCACAGCGGTTCGAATGAGGTCATTAAATGCGGTGTTCGCACGACCTCATTTGAACACCTTCGTTTTCATTTGTTCGAAGGACGTCGTTCGAACAATGCGATTCTGAGAGAAAAAAAACCCAAATGCGGTGAAGGGGAGAGGCATACCTTAATGAAAATGGAGCGACTAGAGAGTGTGAGAGGGACGAAAAAAACCTGAGTGCTCTTGAGGGTGTTTGTGGAGAAGATTGAGTGAGAGATTTGGGAAGATTGAGTGAGTTGGGAGAAGTTGAGTGAGAGGAAGAGTGAGAGATAGGGAAGTGAGAGACGTGAGAGAGTGAAGAGGGTGTGTGGGTATTTTTAATTTTTTAAATTGGGGGTAATTTGGGGATTTAAAGATTGAAGGGGTGTGTTTGAGTAGGAGGGAGTGTGGGAAAAGTAAATGCCTTTTTAAAATTGGACCACAAAAGAATTTGCTAGACCCCTAGATAGTTTAATTCGGTTCTTTTTATTTTTTATTTTTACCAATAATTCGGTTCAATTATAATTGAATTGAATAACTAATAAATAATAAATATTAAATTGTGAAAAGAAAATGAAACGGTTCAACTTTGTCCAATTGATCGTTAAACTCGACTCTGAAGAGTTTAATCAGACTTCGATCCAATTGGGATTAAATCGATTACTAAATTTTCTGGTTCAACTAATTGAACCACTCAGCTCGGTTCTCATAACACTATTTTAGACGGGCCAAATACATATGCACACTTCTCAATTCTCAATAGTGTTGTTTTTTTTCTCATTTATTTATTTATTTATTTATTTATTTATTTATTTATTTATTTCTATAGCATATTTTCATAAGAAACATATTAACATGTGTGTTTCTTGTCCTCTCCTTTCAATTTGTTTGAATACATGTTACCATTTGTCATATCAATTAGGTTTTATTAATATTAATTGTAATGTAATTCATTGTTATTTACCTTATAAATAGATATGAGTGTACTCTACTGCAAACACACAAAGACAATCACAAATTCAACATGGTATCATGGCAAGTTCTGATCTTTTGACCTCATTTGTGTGTTCAACCACCATTGCCAGTTGTGGCCGCCAACAACACAACTTTGTTCACTTTTCAATTTATTTCTCTTGTCACCGCTGCAATCATCTTTCTAGAGATTATGTTTCTATCTTCGTGTTCCTCTTTTCGAGGTGTTTTCCGACAACAACCACCACCTACTACCACCCTACTAGAAAAAATTTCTAACTCTGGCAAGAAACCTGCATCACTAATTTGTCCAATTCCGGAATCTCTACCATCAAACACCCTCATCACGCACCAATTTCTTCTTCGACGAGCTCAACAACTGTCGAGCCTGTCATCCGAACGTAGTGGCACCCTCATGAGTAACTTAGGATTAATTCCCAAGTTATCTTTAAATGATTTTCAAAAATGTGAATTTTGTAGTCAAGCAAAAATTACGAAAACATCGAATAAATCAGTAATGAGAGAATCTGAGCCCTTGGATTTAATTCATTCTGATATATGCGAGTTAGATGGAACGTTAACCAGAAATGGTAAACGATATTTTATTACTTTTATTGACGATTGCTTAGACTACACTTTTGTATATCTTATGAAAAATAAAAGTGAAGCGCTTGACATGTTCAAAATTTTTGTAAACGAAGTTGAAAACCAATTTAGCAAAAAGATAAAGCGTTTTCGAAGTGATAGAGGAACTGGATATGATTCCCAATTGTTTAATGATTTTTATAAATCAAAGGGAATCATACATGAAACAACTGCACCATATTCTCCCGAAATGAATGGTAAAGCAGAAAGAAAGAAAGAATAGAACATTTACCGAATTAGTAGTTTCTATAATGCTCTATTCGGGAGCTGCATCTCACTGGTGGGGGGAAATTTTGCTAACTGTTTGTTATGTCCTGAATAGACTTCCAAAGTCTAATAGCAAAATTTCACCTTATGAGATCATAAAGAAAAGACAACCAAATGTGTCTTATTTTCGAATCTGGGGTTGCTTGGCTTATGTCGGGATCCCGGATCCAAAAAGAGTTAAACTACTTGAGAGAGCCTATGAATGTGTATTCATTGGGTATGCGATGAAATGAAAGAAAGCTTACAGGTTCTATGACCTTAAAGCTAAAGTGATCATAGAATCAAATGATGTTGACTTCTATGAAAATGAATTCCCTTTTAAATCTAGAAATAGTGGGGGCACTGGAACTAGTCAAGTTTCTGTGCCTAAAAACGTTGAAAACAATGAACAAAGGGAAATAGAACCTCGAAGAGGTAAGAGAGCATGTCTTGCTAAAGACTATGGACCAGATTATTTGGTTTATACATTAGAAGAGGATCCAATTAGCATTCAAGAAGCATTGTCTTCTTTGGATGCCGATTTGTGGCAAGAAGCCATCAATGATGAGATGGATTCTCTAGAATCTAACAAGACATGGCACTTAGTGGACTTGCCCCCTGGTTGCAAACCCATTGGTTGTAAATAGATTTTGAAAAAGAAACTAAAACCTGATGGCACTATTGATAAGTACAAGGCTCGCCTTGTAGCCAAAGGTTTTAGACAAAGAGAGAATATAGATTCCGTTGGCCGCAATTCACAATTTGGAAGTACACCAAATGGATGTTAAAACTGCTTTTTTAAATGGTGAATTAGAGGAAGAAATCTATATGGAACAACCTGAAGGGTTTGTAGTTCATGGGCAAGAACACAAGGTCTGTATGGTCTCAAACAAGCTCCTAAGCAGTGGCATGAGAAGTTTGATAATCTAATTGTATCGAATGGGTTTAAAGTGAATGAAAGTGACAAATGCATTTATTACAAAACCGAAAATGACATTTGCACTATCATATGTCTCTATGTAGACGACTTACTCATATTTGGATCAAACATTCATGCCATAAATAAAGTGAAATCACTGTTGTGTAACAACTTTGATATGAAAGACCTCGGAGAAGCAAGTGTAATACTTGGCATCAAGATTACTAGGTCTGAGAAAGGAATTTCTTTGGATCAATCTCATTATATTAAGAAGATCCTAAAGAAATACAATTATTTTGATTGTAAACCTGCATGTTCACCATACGATCCGAGTGTCAAGCTTTTTAAGAACACTGGTGACAGTGTGAGACAAACGGAATATGCGAGCATCATTGACAGCCTAAGGTATGCCACTGATTGTACTAGACCCGACATTGCCTATGTTGTGGGATTATTATGCAGGTTTACTAGTCGACCTAGTACAGAGCATTGGCATGCTATTGAGAGAGTCATGAGATACCTTAAAAGGACCATCAACCTCATCTTACATTATCAGAGATTTCCAGCCGTACTTGAAGGGTACAATGATGCTGATTGGAATACTCTATCAAATGATTCCAAAGCAACCACTGGCTATATATTTAGTATAGCTGGTGGTGCTGTATCCTGAAAATCTAAGAAACAGACCATATTGGCTCAGTCCACTATGGAGTCTGAAATGATAGCACTAGCAACTGCTAGTGAAGAAGCCACTTGGCTAAGATGCTTACTAGCAGAGATTCCCTTATGGGAAAAACCAATGCCAGCTGTGTTGATCCACTGCGATAGTACCGCGACTATTACAAAATAGAGAACCGTTATTATAACGGTAAGAGACGACAAATACGTCGTAAGCACAGCACTGTGAGAGAATGTATCTTAAAAGGAGCTGTGAGAGTGGATCATGTACGCACTGATATGAACTTAGCTGATCCTTTGACGAAAGGACTAGCTAGAGAGAAAGTCCAAAATACATCTCAAAGGATGGGACTACTGCCATTAGAACCATGAGTCACTCACGATGGTAACCCGACCTAAAAGACTGGAGATCCCAAGAATTAGGTTCAATGGTTAATAACAAGTTGTGAAGTGATACGAGATGAACATGCTATAATGAGTAAAGAAGCATGATTCCTGAAGCGACTTAAGGTTGAGGTAATAGAAACTCTTAATGAGATCTATACTCTATGTGGAGTGGAGTACCTGATAACTCATATTTATATGAGTTATTTATACTCATTCAAAGAATAAATCACGCAAGTTCTCTAGCAATACAAGGTTAATTTAATTAGTTTTATGTTAGTTTCTTAGTTCTTAGTAGTTAGAGGATAAATTGATAAATCTGTGCATTTTGGCACCAAGTGGTGCCCTTGAGAGCGTTTTGATGCTTCTTGTGCTTGTGCAGGGAGAGTGCTGTGTTGAAAAATTCAAGTGTGAGTAGCTAAGTCCCACATCGGCTAGGAATGAGCTATATGAAGGACATATAAGAGAGGGGACCCATATACCTAATACCTTAAGGTTTTGGGTAGAGATGTGGTGTCCAAGTCTCTTGGTGGTCCGTTCATTGGATAGCTCGGTAATTCTCCCCGTGCTCCCCCGGACTCCCCAACAACTGGTATCAGAGCCAAGGTTCGGCTCTGTGGGGGAGCGGCTAGCGATGTGGGTGACTCACACTTGAGGGGGAGATTGTTGAAAAATTCAAGTGTGAGTAGCTAAGTCCCACATCGGCTAGGAATGAGCTATATGAAGGACATATAAGAGAGGGGACCCATATACCTAATACCTTAAGGTTTTGGGTAGAGATGTGGTGTCCAAGTCTCTTGGTGGTCCGTTCATTGGATAGCTCGATAATTCTCCCCGTGCTCCCGGACTCCCGGGAGAGTCTTTGAACGTGACCACGGAAGAAACACTCAGTAAAGAGCGAGCAAAGGTCGCGTAAGAGAAAAAGCAGACTTGGTAGGTGGGCAAGTGACATCAGCAACACGTGAGCAAGGAGGCTATTTAATGAAGACTCAACTCTCTCTCAAGACACACACGAACACGCAGACACACTCACTCTCATAATTCACTCTCCCATTCATCACCTACCTTCATCCATTTTCAGAAAGTGCTTGAAGAAGATCCGGAAGCAGGACTTACGCTTTTTACTTTTCTCGAACTTTCATTTTATTTTTCTCGCATAACTCACTATGTGAGGCTCGACGTTATAACGCCTATACACTGCGGCATGCATCTTTGAAGAGCTACTTAGGTGTATCTTTTGCACTTAGTTTCTTTTCATTATGTATGGTATTTGGATTCTAAATCCTTATCATTCTCAGAAAGATGCTCACTTGAGCTAAACACTTTGTAGTTGGGTTGTTGTTTTGTTGTAATGAATTTCTAGTTAAATGCTATAAAGTATTGACGTTTACATGTTTTAAATCTTTGTGTAATAATATTTCCAAACTTGTTTTGAGGTTGGCCTCTTAAAATAGGTAGATTCATAGAGTACGGACATGGTCTATGAAAAGAACTCAAAGATTTATATGAGCGAAAAGGTGCACTAAAGACATTTAGGCATTTTTATCTAAGTCTAGACATAGAGCGGATAATAGTTCATAGAACATTCTTTGTGGGTGCTTAAAATACAGGAGTGGACCTATTTAGAACCTAGACATAGGACCTCTTATACTTGAAACTCGGCGTTTTGTCTTTGAAAAGCACAACTCTCTTTTCTAATGCTCGTTCGGGCGTGGTAACGTCTATACAAAATAACATTTGTACATAATAACGTGTAAACGTTATAACGTCTGACTAGAAAGGATTTATGTACATGCAACAACTCAACTCATTTCTCATCCATATTCACAACCAACATTTGTTTACTAGCTTTATTTATCTTCTTAGCATTAAGATCAACCATTATTGCCGATTTGTTACCTGAATCTCTTGTGTTTTGAAACGTGAACTTTGAGAGCAAACCAATCCTCGTGGGAACGATCTCGTACTTAAATCCACTTTATTACTTGTACGACGTGTATACTTGCACTATATTTGCGAATACCACACGAACGCAACAGTACCTAGCTACAGGAGTACTCTTGATAGACTCACCTTTGTGAATGTGAAAATGGAGCCGCTTCCTATGGATTCGTTGGCAGGATTCCTAGAGCGTTCACTAAACTGGGATAGACGTGTAGGGCCATAAAAACACGGTCTTATAAGAACACACCCATAGAAAAGGTTGTGTGTGGTTTTAATGTTCGAGATAGAGTTCAAGACTACGAGTCACTCTTGTTGAATCGAAATCCTAACTGCTATGTAAAGGTTCAAGTCGTAGACACCTTTGCTTATGCACAATCTTATAGAAGCGTTTGACGCTATTTGTGAAACTTCTTTTTAAATTCAAGTGGGGGGTTGTTGGAATTTTAAATGAATTGTGTGTGAATTGATAAAGTCCCACATTACTTGGAATAGACACTATGTGAGTGTTTATAAGTGGGAACCTCACTCCATTGGGTTGGGCCCCAAGGGGTACCCAATTTTGTGGATGGGTGTGAACACTCAATTTTTAACGGTATTTTTGACGTTTTTTTGAAAAATTACGAAAATATGCACTTTTTGCGCGTTTTCGTGTTTTAGTCGCCAATACGTCATTTTACTCATTTTTGTCATTTTCGCGTTATTTTTACTCTTTTATAAACAAAAACAAGAATAAATATAATTCAGAAATTTTACAAAAAATAGTAGTTTTATATAACCGTTTAGTTACAATGTTTTTTTACAATAATCCAAAAATGATAATAAAATAATACTAATTAATAAACAAAACAACAGCTTCATCAGATTTAGGGGTCAGCAAGCAGTAGGAGTCGATTTGGGGTCCGATCCAAAGTCCGCACTGCAAACAAAAGTCGAGCCTATCAAACGCGCAATCAAACGTAATTAAATGCTCTGACCTAATTTTTTTAATATAAAAACACAGTAAAGGTTCGTCAATAGGCAGCAACAGATCTTGAAAGTCACCCAAACACAAAAATTAGGGTTTCACACTGAAACCCTAATCATCCAAAGAGAGACAGATCTGAAACACAAATCATAGAGAAGAAGAGTAAAACAGAAAAAAAAAATGTAGAATTCACCCTCATCTCTATCAAAACTTCACCACCAAAATCACCACAACCACCTCCCAAACCAAGCCACCCTGTCGCTCCACCCTCTCCCTCGCGTTCCCCTTCGTTTGTCCCTTTCAGTCGATCTCCACCACCATTATCCCCAAACCGTGCCTCTCCTTCTCCCAAACCGAACCAGAAACCAAAAGAAATGGAGAAGGAGAGAGGGGAATCCAAAGAAGGCCAGAAACGAAAATAAAATTTTAAAAAAACGAATCTGGATTCGCCTCCGGCGAGAACGTCGTCGTGAGGCCGCCTTCTCCGGCGGATGGTCGTGTTTCCGGCCCGAGCTCCCTCCCCTTTCCTCAAATCGCATTCTCTCTCATCTCTTCGTTTTTCTCTCTCCAATCTCCACCATTTTCGCAAAATTCCTCCTTTCTCTTTCCATTTCAAAAAAAAAGCTCTCACTCTCTCCTTTAGATTTGCTGGAAGCAGCGCCGGAGGAATAAGGGTGATAAAAAGTTGGGTTTTTTTTTTGGACCCCCACCCTCTCCCCTTAAACCCCCACCCACACTGAAATCCCCAAAATGCCCTTTGTTATCTATTTTTTTTTTTAAAAAAGGCTCATCGTATATATGTCATTTGTGACATATATACGATGTGTATTTTTAAGACATCGTATATATGCCCTGAAGAAGTATATACGATTGGCCGTTACACTTAATTTTTTTTTTTAATTTGTAAAAAAAAATTTAACGGTCATGATTTCACTTTAAAAGTTGATCAACGGAATCAACGGTTGATAATCTTTTACCTCATCTATAAATACTCACTCCCACCATCACTATTTTCACACCAAAAATTCAACTTCCTCCTTCTCTCACACAACACAAGTGAAGATGATGCAGGCTTCGCTAATGTCATACTACGAGCCTTCTTCCCTCACTCTCGTTCATTCTAATATGGGATTTGCTGATCATCAGGGCATCATCTTGAAAGATGATGGTATAAGTTTCGATGGGAGAGATGTTGTTTCGTGTAGGTTAAAACACGATATATCATTTGTTGCTCTTGCGCGAAACTATCGCGGATGGTTCAAACAGAGAACGCAGCGAGCATGATATAATTCGCATCGTTTATCGGAAACCGGAATGGATCGATGGAGGTCTTCACTTTTCTCGCCGTGGATGTCAACACCGAGGATGACCTCCGGCGGATGATGTCCAATCATATTATGTTTAAATGGAAGAGTTACATTCATCATGCGTCAAAACCGGAAGGACCGTCATTGAGATCCTTCGTCGATTAACTCCACCAGCTCAGTAGTTTCTATTGTACTTTCATTTTATTTGTCTATTTTTATTCTAGTTGTTTATGTTGTATCGCTTGTGTAACTTTGTTTTATCGAATCAATGAAATCAAAAATTCAAGGAAACTTGTAAAATAAAACATCCAGAAAAAGTTAATAATAAAGTGCCAATATAATATCAAATACATCAAAAACAAATAAAAATCCCTAACGGCGCTGCGCGCCTCGTCCTCGTCCTCGCCGTCCTCCCCCCGCTGCCTAAGCTCCCCAAAGAACGTCATCCGGTGGCCGCCATCCCCACTGACCTATGGAGTGTCCGACACGCCCGATCGCCATGCGTGATCTCGCCATCACGAATCCCCTCTCTACAAGCTGTCACAACCTCCTCATCCGGTCGGGGATCGTCGTGAGCGTAGCTTAGGGGGAGGTGTCCGGGCTCGAGCTCTAGGTGATGGTGGAGCCGGTAATAGTCCGGGGATAGAAGCCCAGCGCATTTCCGCGTAAGTACCTACGCACTGAGCCTAATCCGCCATTGAGCAACCCGAGTAGTGCGCATGATGTCCTCCACAGATGCCATGAAGTGGACGATCCGAAAGATGCGATCAAGATGACTCGGACGACCACCGAGAGAGGTCGCGCGGGATGATGCGAGTGTACCCAAAGCGTCGCGCAGCACCTATCGGGCATGTACGGAACTCGAAGTCAGCCCGGTGATGAAGCCTCTGTAGAGGAGATGCGCTCAAAAAGGTCTACCGGCCCTGTCCTCCTCAAATGGTCGCCAAGCAGACATCCTGCGGCCTCGGCTCATCAAGCATCCTCTGTAGTGGTGAGCTTGGTGGTCGACTTCTTCTTCTGTAGCGCCCACCGGTGGCTCCGCACCTGGGATATGACCAGCCAACCTCTCCGCCATCCGAGGGAAATACCACATAATCCAAGCCTGAAATGCAAAAATAAACAACATATTTAATTCACAAAATTTTACCAAACGTCAGTGTGATTTAACAAAAATACAAGAAGTTAAAATGTGTACCTGAAATAGGCTGGCATACCCTCCACACTGCTGCGTAGTCCTCAAAGACGCAGTGTTCAAGGACTCATACATGGCAGCTAGTGCACCTGCACCCCATGCATAGCCTCCAAGAACATCTGCACTCAGATCATCCAGGTAGATCAGCCACTTAGCCTCAGCCCTGTCTCCAGTCTTCGTAGTGAAGATACTGTAGGTCAGAAGCCGAAGCAGATAAGCCCTCACAGCAACAGTGATGTCACCCCCTCCTCCAAGTTACGCTCATAAACCTGCTCCAGCCATTTGAAGTCAGAATCACGGACCCCACGAGTGTTGTTAGCAGCCTCAACCCGTGACACACCCAGATATGTCTCAGCAAGCTGTGTGGCATACTCCGAGCTCACAGTGATGGCGGGAGGTGTGGCATAATTCCCCTGGATGGGGAGGTGCAGCAAGCAAGAGACGTCATCCAGAGTGATCGTCATTTCACCAAATGGCAAGTGAAATGACGAAGTGTCTGAGTGCCATCTCTCGATAAAAGCCGACAAAGAACTCATGGTCTCATCGTGGCGTGGCGACCGGAGAAGTGGGGCCAATCGGAGTCCACGACCACGGTGGTGCTTGTTGAAGTAGGGCCGGGTAATGAAGATGGAGTCTAGTATTCACTTTGTTGCCATGAGCCCATACTTTGACAACACGCTGATACTCCTGAAATAAAAATAAATAAATAATGTAAGCAAAAAGTGCGGACTATGTGAGTTAAATAAAGTATTTAAGCAAAAATGTAAAACTTAAGTCGTTGAGCAAGTATAGAAGCTGAGACATGATCGCCGGATCGGTGAAGAGAGGCCTCGTGCTCCTCAGCCGAGGCCGAGGCCGAGGCCGATCCTCCTCCCTGGTGCCCCCGATCCTGCTGGGCCGCTCTCTCATACATGGGATCGAGTCCGAGTAGTAAGTGTATCACTGGGTTGCTCCTGCCGATACTCGGGAGGTGGGGATGGTAATGAAGAGGTTGAGGATCGTGATCGAGGATACTGTGGATGATACCGAGGAGTAGTGGGAATGATCTTGAGAAACCGACCTCCTCTATGCGATTCTCCTGCTTTGAGTCTGCTGCAGTAATCCCCAAGATAGAAAGCTCCGGTGTCGTGATATCGAGTGCGACATGGTGCTCGGTGGCTCGGTGATACTCATCCAGTTCACACTGTCTCTGTCTCCTCATTTGAAGCATGGAGGTGATTATGCCTCCGAGTCCTCGTACTCGGGCGAGAGATGACTCCTCTCTCTCCGATAGGAGAGATACCTCGCGTCTCCTCTATGCCTACCAGGACACCTGCAAGCAACGGAAAAAAATTAGTAAAAAAAAAAATTAAATTGCTCATCGTATTTACATCAAAAGGGTGTATATACGATGCTTACTATTTTGCTCGTCGTATATATAGGTCTTACGGGCGTATATGCGAGTGGTGAATTTCTGGCTAATCGTATATACGCCTTGACAGGGGTATATACGGTGAGTAAAAACTTGCTCGTCGTATATAGGGTTGTGGTGGGGTATATGCGATTGGTGGATTTCTGGGCTGATCGTATATACGTCTCTGTGGCGTATATGCGAGTGAAGGTGGTCAAACGTAGGTATGACCAATTATGTGAAGAAATGGTGATTTTTTAAACAGACAGGGGTATTTTGGTCTTTTCATATGGTGGGTGGGGGGTTTTAAGGGAATGAGTGGGGGTCAAAAAAAAAAACCCTAAAAAGTTAGGGTTTCATTTATTAGGTTAGCATATATAGTGTGTTGGGTGGGCCTACATTGTTTTATTATTTTTTTTAAGTCAGAATACTTTTTGCACCCCAGGTCTTAATTATACGCCCCTCCTCTTTTTAAAACCCAGCGTTTGTAATAGTGGGTTGCTGCCTGCACCCCCTTTTAATAATACGGCCCCTTTTTGCAAATTGCACCTATTTGACTACTACACCCCCGCTTCGGTTTTTTTCATTATTTTCTTATCTTTTCTCAATTTTCTCATTACCGATATTATTATATTATTATATTTGCTGTCATCAATTATTTTATTCACTTCAAAAATGATAATTAGAGCTTGATTTAGATGTACATCTTATCAAGCCCACAACCTTGATTTAAGGGTCTTTAGTTGTACAACTTGGACCTTAAATCCTTTCAAAAAATATCACAAACCTACAAACTAAATACTTAGCACCTATTTTCATAGAAAAATACGAAAATAAATGGATTCGATTTTGATGTACATCCTGTCAATCGTTTAAGGATCTTTGGTTGTACAACTTGGATCTTAAACCCCTTCAAAATTAAAATCAACCAGACAACAAATTTTTAGGAAGAACTACGTGACTTTTGAGTCTCTCATAGCACCAGAGAGTACGTAGGCGCGGGGTCTCCCTGTCAAAGTCAAACTAAAATTTTCCTAAATTAGTCCTTCGTAAATAATTATATTTCTACTAATTAAATTTTATTAAGTATTATTTTTGGGTAAACAAATAACTAAACGACTTATTAATTGCACAAATCAAATTTAGGGTAACTGTCTTAGGATAGATGTGTTAGGGGTGCAGTGAAATTAGGTTTTCACCCCTTCCCTTCGCATAACCGACTCCCGAATCCAACTTAGTTACGCAGACCACTAACTCTTTGATTAGGTTTTTCTCAATTTTTCCTATTTTTAATAAATTGGGGGAGACTCCTAAAATCATTATTTTCGAGCCGTCCGCGTCGAGATCCCGGTCACGAAATGGGTGAGGACACACACAAAGTGACCACCACACACGCGCGCGCACCGCCGCCGTCCGTCCGACCGGCCGGCTTGGCTTGGATTTGGCTTATTAAAAGAAATAATATTATTTTTGTTGACCAAAACCGTTTTTTCCAACACAAAGTGTAACAGTTTTTTTATTAAACTAAAACCGTTTTTTTAGTGAAATTATGGATAGAGCCGTTGGCTCATGAATTCCCAACGATGCACTCTCATTTTTTCACTATATAAGGAGTGCTCCTCCTCACTTGATCCTTGCACCAAAAAGTTTGTGAATCAAGAATTTTCTTCACAACTTTTTCTCTCTAATTTGGCACATTTTAACATAACTGGCAACCTTGACGTCTATATTTTAGTACTTGTGGACTGTCATGTCACTTAAAACAAATATTAAGTGCCTATTATACCCACCCAACTTCAATTTGGAGATAACTTCAATTTAGGGCATAATAGAATTTTAACATTTATTTTAAGTGACATGGTAGTCCACGTGTGATAAAACATCTACGTCAACGTTGCCAACTATGTGGAAATGTGCCAAATCAGATTAAAAATCAAGGTAGGGACCAAAGTGAACTAAAAAAATATTTTGCAGGGACCTTTTAAAAAAAATTGCAGGGACTAAAATGGATTTTTGCTCATTTTGCAGGGATCAAAATGATAATTAAGCCTTATTTATTATTTTTTGGATTTACATTCATTGTTTAATTTTTATCCGTTGCTTTTTTATGCATATACTACCTCCCTCCCATATTATATGTCATTTTGAGTCATTTCACACAAATTAAGAAAAATAGTTAATTTTGTATGAAAAAGAGAAATTGTGAGTTAGTTTACCAAATTAACCCTCATTAATGACATTGCAAAGATAAATTAGTAGAATAATAAAGGGTATGATTGGAGAAGGAACACTAATGTTTCATTTGTATTCTAAAAAGTCATGTACTCCTTCCGGACCTAATTATAAGTAAAAATAACTACTTTCACACATTACACATATTAAGGATAATAGTTTTGTGTGTTTAATTTCCTTGAAATCATGGAAAAAAAGTAAATTTACAAAACTATCCCTAATTAATAGTCATTTTTTCACAATATTAATGAGATAATTTAATGGTAGTTGTGGAAAAATAGCATTAAATATGGTAGATTAGTTGAGATTTGCTTATATTTGAGTCCACAAAAACTAAACACTCTTTTGCTTATAATTAGATCTAGACGGAATATTACGGGACAATTTTTTTTTGCAAGAAAGTCATATAATATGAGACGGAGGGAGTAAATATGAATCACTCTTGAGACCTAAAACAATTAGTTGTTAGGTCGAATATTTTTTGTACTTACTCTGTTCGAACTCGAGATCATCATCATTGTCACATGAAATTCTAAGTTCCTCCAAAAATAAATTGTAATAGTAATAATTGTTTTAGTTACCGACTAGTCATACTACATGTACGTTGCACGAGTTTAATTAAAATATATGTTTATAACTTTTTTGTTAGCCCTACAAAATAATGACTTTGATAAGTATAATCATATGTAAGTAAAGTCTCACCCAAATTTGTTCCATCTCTAGAAATCGAACTCGGGTACTAGCCAAGTTCGTCCTTTAGATGGAATGCATTAATCATTCGCACTCAACCTTGAAATTTTATGTTAATGATACAGAGGGAAAATGGACATTACTGTTGACTCAGCAGATGCACAACTAGACAACAAATTTGTGAGTGATTCTAGAGGTGAACATGGATTCTCTGCAGCTGCAGAGCCAACTTCCCTCTCTCTAGATCCAACGACTCTACAGTTGGCTACACCATACACAAGCTGTAGAGGATCTGAACTCGACGGGAGGCAAGGGAGAGATGATGAGTCACAGGAAACGCGTGACTAGCTCGAGGCTCAATGGCTTTGTGCGAGTTGTATAAGTGAGAGAATAGTGAAATGGGGGCAGGCATTTGAATGGTAATGTAATTGATTCCCTCTTTCATTGCACATCTCTCTCTATCTTGTCCACTTTCCTGCTATTTCTTATTCCGAAGATTCGACTCACAAGACTTTATGCTACTATTCCCTCCTCCTAGCTCATTGGAGGTAGACTATACTTGTTACTGGTTCAATAAAACAATAGCATTACACATTCAATTATGCATGTCCATGGTGGATCGAGCTCATCCATAGATCCGAGCAAGGCACCTTTTCAAGTTCGCATCCCTTGCTTCGATGGAAAGCATGCTATCGCTTCAATTTTGTTTGCCCTATTCATTTATAATTAGGCTCACAACATTTTAATCACAATAATCCGATTCAAATAATCACCATAAGTCCTGACAAGAACAATTTCCATTTTTGAAGTGATGAAACCTCAAGGAATCTCTGACAATAATCACCACACCAACAACCTTAGACATGTACTTATTGGCATTGAGACAGTCACCACAAATTCTCAAATTCTTAAAAACCCTGATAGATGATTGACAATTCAAGTTAAGTATCTGTTGTGCGAAAAGGTGATGTGCAAGTATACACAATCGCAACAAGTAATATAATGATAAGTAAGATCGTCTCCACAGGGATTGTTGAGTTTACTTCTATAATTAAATTAGTAAGTGAGAGAATAGTGAAATGGGGGCAGGCATTTGAATGGTAATGTAATTGATTCCCTCTCTCATTGTACCTCTCTCTCTCTATCTTGTCCCTTTCCCTGCTATTTCTTATTCCAGTATCTGACTCACCGTACTTTATGCTACTATTCCCTCCTAGCTCATTGGGGGTAGACTATACTTGTTACTAGGGCGCACAAATTGCTTAGGTTTATTGGTTAAACCACATCCATATCCATAACCAGGTTAAAAAAATCCAGATATTTACATTAATTTTATAATCGGTTATTTAATTTATCCAAAAAATGGTTATGGATTTTATCCGGTTGTGTAATGAATATCCATTGGATATCCAAGTGGCCCACTAAAATATCCAAACCCACCAAAATGTCTAGATCCTGTCCAAATTAAAAAAACTCTAAAAATTAAAATCCTAGAATCCCTAGCTGCTCTCTCTCTCTCTCTCTCTCTTCTCCGTGACACATTCCCCCCTCTCTGCCTGCCATTTGCTTGCCGCCGTAGTTTTGTTGAATGGCTAGTTGCGCCGTCGCGCGCGATTCGATCGATCACTCTTTGATCAGTTCGATCTGCAATTCCTCTTCAATCAGTTCAACAAGCTAGCTTGTGATGAGTTGAGTCAGATAAATTAGAACTGATAAAATTTTTTTGTTTGATGGAGCCAGTAATTTACTCAGTTTAAAAGAATCCCTTTATTTTTAATGATTATGGTTATAACCGGTTATATAACTGGTTTTGAGAAAATAAAACTGGTTGAATAAATTTGGTTACAAATCCGATTATCACAAATGGTTTTTATGTGGATATGGATTGGTTATTGATATGGTTTAACCATGACCACCCCTACTTGTTACTGGTTCAATAAAACAATAGCATTACACATTCAATTATGTATGTCCATGGTGGATCGAGCTCATCCATAGATCCGAGCAAGGCATCATTTCAAGTTCGCAATGTCAAGCTCGAATTCCTTGCTTCGATGGAAAGCATGCTATCGCTTCAGTCGCATTTGCCCTATTCATTTATGTAGCGACCGAAAAATCTGGGAAAGGATTCTTCGAAAGGTTCATAGGAAGCAGCCACCAAATTTTAGTTTAAGGGCAAATTCGGAAAATCCCTTTAGGTTTAGGATAAGACAAATTTGGGGTTCGGGAGTCATTATGCGTGGGGAAGGTATTAGCACCCCACGACATCCTTTGTCTAATTAATTATACTTTATTTAATATTTAACCCTTTTATTTTCAAATAGAGAAGAGTTAATTAAATTTTTAATTTTTAGTGCTTGACAAGAGTGGACTTTTGCTCCTACGTACCTCCGGATGCAATGGAGGAATCAAAGCTACGTAGTTCTTCCCGAAAAAGGTTTGTTGGTTGGTGTTTTTTTAGTGTAGGGGTCCTAGGATTCCTTGAAGCATGCAAACTCACTCGATTCTAGGATTGACTAACTCGATTGTACAACCCACTTAGTCCCCTACTTTTGAAAGTATTTTTGAGGTTTTTTGAAGGAAGTTTGTTTGATGTGAGGTGAGTTGGTTTTAGAATAGGTATTCTAGAACTCATGAACTGTCCAGCTCATTAGTTCTACAACGCTGACTAATCCGGTTGTACAACCGACTTAGTCCCCTATTTTTAGGAAAAGTGATTTATTTATTTACTTATAAGTTTTTAGGATTACTGAACTGTACAGCTCATTGGTCCTAGAATGATGACTAACCCGGTTGTACAACCGACTTGGTCTTTTACTTGATTTTGGGGTTGGAAAAAACATAAATATTTAGTTATTGTTTTTGATTTAATGAAAGTATTTGAGTTAAAAAGAATTTAAAAAAATGAGAAAAGGGTGAAAATTGCAAAAAGGGAGTGTTGTTAGTTACAAGGGATTGTATTATTAAACAGGGTGGTGCGAGTGGCAGGGCCCAGTCCGTTTTTAGCAGGCCTGCGTTCTCCTTTAAAAAGCTTGCCTAGGAGGTGTATAACTAAAGTACATGTGTAAATAGTAATCTGAATGAATAATTGAAAATTAAAATAAAATGACAAAGGAAGGACTACTACATAAGGTAAGTCATTTATTGGGAGAATCCTAATTATTCTCTTCCCCTAATTATTCTGCTTCAAGTCCGTTTCTTCTCCTTTTTTTTTGGTATTATTTATTGAAACAAACTCTATAAAGAAAATTAACAAACTAATAGCCAAAACTTTTGTAAAGAACCAAAACTAACACTCAACAAGAACATTAAGAGCAGCAACTAGTACTAAAAACGATTTTTTAAGAACATAAATTAGCCATAATCGCCCTAATTAAACTACTAATTGGCCCTTCATCTTCATCTTTATAAAAAAAAAATAAACAGAATAACTCTATTTTCCAATCTAAGCCATATTTGTTTTTTACTAATTGGTCCTTCATCTTCATAGGCCTTTAATCTAATTATGATTCACTCTTTTGCTTTTGTACGTGTTTCTGTTTACTGACCTAAAGAATCTAGAATAACATAGGGACCAACCTTTTACTCCAGCCTCAGATATGTCTCCTGGTATGCTTGTTGTTGTAACTGCTACAGTTGCTACTACTGTATTTGATTCCTTGCTTCTACTACCTTTTTTTCTTTAAACTTAGAATTTCAATGGATTAGGATTCTGACTTTGAACCCTAATCCTTGTTTAGGTGATTTTGTGTTGTTGTAGTCTTTGTTTCCGTGTGTTTTTGGACTGGGTGCTGGCTGTTTATTTATAGTAGAAAACTAGGTTAAGGCATTTATGATTTTGATTGTGTTTTGATCTGAATTTCAGGTTTGGGTTTAGGCTTGTAGGAGATGGATACTTGGTGAGCAAGGACAGAAGCTAGGGTTAAGGATTATTTAGAAGGCTTGACGGCTCAAGAGCTACTTTATTGCTTGTTGTTGCTTTTTTTATTTTATTTTGGATTTATATTTTTTTATATATTTTGTATTACTATTTTTGCATTTTGGACCCTTTTTGGACTTTTAGACTTATACATTGTAATAAAACTAAATTACATTTTTTCACATTTTTGGACTAAATATTGTTTAAATAAATTAAATAAACAAATCGATTAAAAAAAGATGTTGGGCCACATACAAAAGCAAATTGGACCCGACTAAACAAACACGCTAGAACGAGGCCCAAATGAAAAAAATAGACCCATTAAGCGAAAGATACTAAAAATTAAATTGGAATCACATTCGTAGGCCTAAACCATAATGATAAGCCCAATTGCGAGACAAACGACTCAAGTAAGCCCAATTAGATTCAACTAGGCCCAAATCATCGAGATTAAATCGAAGAATGCGTGAAAAGATCGATCATTCGCACGTATGCCAAAGCTTAAGTAACGGTATTCGAGTTTAATTGAGCAGTAATTGAAATTGGCTTGAATTAGAAAAAGAGACGCTATTCTAAAACTTATAATTGTGTGACTTCAAATACGAATTACATAAAACAAGCGACTAAAAGAAGACGGACAAAATTGGGGTATAACAATTTATAATTAGGCTCACAACATTTTAATCACAATAATCTGATTCAAATAATCACCATAAGTCCTGACAAGAACAATTTTCATTTTTGAAGTGATGAAACCTCAAGGAATCTCTGACAATAATCACGACACCAACAACCTTAGACATGTACTTAATGGCATTGTGACAGTCACCACAAATTCTCAAATTCTTAAAAACTCGTATAGATGATTGTCCATTCAAGTTAAGTATCCCAAAGGCAACAGCAAGCTTCTCATTGTGGTTGCAAAGACTCTCAGCTTTTTCCTCTTGATCAATATCTTGTAGAACATAATCAGTGTCAGGTTTATATCCAGCCAGTTTCATTTTCTCAATCAACTCATCCAAAAAGGTATAGATTTTATCGCTCTCCATATTACTTTTGTCTCCAACAACAAAAGTGTGAGCTCTATTTCCCACTTGAAGCCAACTACAGCCTGGTGTTTTTGTAATTCCTCTCTCTTTCATCAGTGTTCTGATTTCTCAAGCCTCGTTCCACAATTTGGCAGTAACAAGGATGTTGAATAACGAAACATAATTGCCAGGGTTGTTAGGCTCAATCTCAAATAATTTCTTGGCTGAAAATTGTGCCAACTCCACATTCTTATAAACTCTACAAGCACCAAGGAGTGCTCCCCAAGCACTAGCAGTTGGCTCCATAGGCATTCTTTGTAGAAACTCATATGCCTCATTGAGGCGCCTAGCACAACTAAACACATCAACCATACATGAATAGTGATTAGAATTAGGTTCTATCAGATGATCCCTAAACATTGAATTAAATATCTGGAGTCCTTCTTATACTAGCCTTGAGTGGCTACAACCAGACAGAACACCAGTAAAAGTAACAGAATTGGGCCTGACCTTTGATTGTAGCATTTTATCAAAGAGCAAAAGCACTTCCTTTCCATTCCCATGCATTGCATTTGCAATGATGATTGTGTTCCAAGCAACAACGTCTTTCCTGGGCATCATATCAAAAACATTCCTTGAAAGATTCAAGTCGCCACATTTAGCATACATATATAATGGAGCTGTTGTGCTTGCTAAGTCTCCAACTATCAAATGCCTGAAGACCAAAGTGAGAAGGGATGTTGGTGGGTACAGAGATAACCATACTGCTAAACTTCTCAAAGGTGTCGGATTCATCGGCATTCACACCGTGGTTCAGCTTCTCAAACGGTCAAAGTATAACTGTTAATAGGTTTGACAGAAGTTCAAATTTGGTTTGGTCCTCAACTCAAGTGCTTGTTGGTTGGGTTTTTCTTCTTTTGAAGAAATGGTTTGTATCTTGAGACAAAAGAAAAAAAAAGTGGTTTGTGTCGAGATATCACTTGCTCCTCTTTCAAGAAGTGTGTAAGGATTAAGCTGATATCCCACAAATACTCTTTTCCCACAAATACTCTTTCAAATTCTGTTCAAAATGCTATCTCTTTCTTTCGGTCAAATATATGTAAGTGTGTTTTTTTTGGCTTAAATATGTTTTTAGTCTCGCAAATATAAATTGCATTTTGATTTTAATCCTCATGAAAATTATTTTTTTTAAAAAAACTCCCTGCAAAATGATTTTTTTTCAAAAACACCCTTCTGTTAGTAACTCTGTTAAGTATTGGTGATGTGTCAAACAGAAGTCTATGTGTCTTTTCCACATCATTATTTTTTATTTTATTTTAAATTAGTGATTTGGATCCCAAATAAAATTAGGTTTATTTTCATCTTCCCTTTCTTCCCCATTTCCAGAATTTCTTTCCTCTTCATCTTCACCAACAACAACAGCATCCTCGAGAGATATTGCATACCTCTGATACTCATAAACAGTAGCCACAACATCACAATCTGAAGTGATATACCTACACTACACTCTCAAAAGTCAAAACCACAAATCTTAATAATCATCAAAATATCATATTTTTGTTTTGTTTCTTGAGTGTTTTGTCAATGGCATGAATTCAAATAGAAAAGCTCCTCAAAGTCATACTCTTCAAATCCCAACTTGTTTATAACGAGTCCCAAGAGATCCTCACTAGCACAAGCAGGAACACCATAAACTTTATTGTAAGAACACATCAAGCAGCTTGCTTTCCCTTTTTGAACACAACATCGAAAAGAGGGAAGATGAAAAGGGAACAGATTTCATCCCTCTCTCTCTCTGTGTGTGTGTGTGTCTCTCTCTCTCTCACGCACCTCCCTCCCTCTCTCTCTCTCATGGTCTCACTCCTCTCAGTCTCTTAAGGTTTCACTCCTCCTTTTTCCTCCCCCTCCCACTTCTCACGGTGAGCATCATTTTTGTTGTCTCTTCTGCATTTTTTTCTTTCTGATTTTAGGTATGCTTCGGGACTTTAGTACCAAACCTAATCAAAACATTTTAAAAACATGCCTAGGTACTATACCACCATACCTGCTCTTTTAAAAAAAATACATGTGTAATACTAAGGTATTGAACTGATACTGAACCTTAGTATCGTACCCTAGTTTTCTATTTTGTCTATTTGCTTGCTTCTGTGTTATCTTTTCATTTTAACATTGTTTTTCGCTGCTTTAGGTATGGAAAATACTAGATGTTGGATCTTATCAACCACAGGTACGTGGGGCAGTTTACAACTTCAATCTGCCATAGGAGGACATGTGGCCGAACCCAGTGACTACCGAAGACCCACCACTTGAGGAGCAACATCATGCTCACCTTGCTACTGATGTTGAGCCTACTGTTGTTGAGCCTGCTGATACCGCTTATCCTTCATCTTCTAGGACGTACCCACAGTTGGGCAGTCTGGAGGATGGGTTGGTTCCCACTTGCTACAGAGACCACGCAGCCAAAGATATATTGAATGGTCATGTCTGCTTCA
The DNA here is from genome assembly GCA_020916435.1 of Oxytropis ochrocephala. Taxonomy (NCBI): domain Eukaryota; kingdom Viridiplantae; phylum Streptophyta; class Magnoliopsida; order Fabales; family Fabaceae; genus Oxytropis; species Oxytropis ochrocephala. The sequence goes on from CM037093.1 coordinate 95,780,297, forward strand.
CCTTCTTGGTCCAGGGTTCAAACAGTCGACAAGGGCCTTATATGTTCATTTGTGGAGTGCTCGCACCAACGCGTTTGACTTTCCACCTTCTCGTAGGTGAGATGACGATCACATTGGATGACGTCTCTTAGCTGCTGCACATTCCTATAGTTGGACATTTTTTCAAACTCCCATCCTATTCCAAGATTGAAGCAGCTCAAACCTAAGTCCAGTATCTAGGAGTTTCTTCTGAGGAGACGACTGAGCAAATGGCGGCGAAAGGTACTAGTGTATCTCTAAAGTGGTTGTGGGAGGAGGTGTACAAGCCATGCATTTCTACCTAGACTTGTATTATTTGGATTTTTAATTTTTATATTTGTATGGATGATGTACATTACTTTATTATGATTTCTTTATATATGTGTTTGCGATTATATTTTAAGCTAGAATTTTATTCATAAATAGTGGAACCATACAGCACAAAACGAACATAACAAAATGAAATGAAATAACAAACACCCGATTACAAATGACATATTTATCTACTATGAGAAAAGGAAAAGTATCATGTTTGTACCCCAGAGGGTATTGACATATAGCTCCATAGGATCAGCTGTTTAGAATTGGGCATGGGTTTCCATCATTGCTCGTACGTCATCGTCACTCCGAATAGTCATCTCAAAATAGTGAACACATCCATAATCTCCACGACTTGGTTTGCGGTAAATAATAGTACTTACCTCTCTTTGAAATAGCCCTCTTGAACATTTCTCTTTGCTTTTTCCTTTAACTCTGAGACGGACGGTGATGTCTTTTTTCATTCTTTAGAATATAGGATTGAGACATTGAAACCTAACACCATTTTCCTTTGTCACAATATCTCCACAATGATGAAAGATGGTCAGGGTGGTGTCCACTGAGAACTGGGTTGAAACGATGTCCATTTGAGAGGGTGGTGTGTGTGAAGAATCAGGTGTTTACTAAAACATAGATGTTGGTGGAATTTGGAGTGAAATAAGTGGGAGTAAGTGTGCCTATTTATAGCGGGAATCGTTGATCAAAATTATGGATGATAAATCTGGACCATTGAAATTCTATTCGATGCGTTAAAAATGCACATCGTATATATGTCCCAAAAGATATATATACGATTCTTGTAAATTTGTAAAAAACATGATTTTTGAAGGGCATTTTGGGAATACACTAATCGGTGGGGGTATATGGGAAGGGGTGGGGTACAAAAAAACCCTATAATATTATGGTTTTTTGTACCCCACCCCATCCCCATAAACCCCCACCCACACCGAAAACCCCAAAATGCCCTTTCGAAAACGTATTTTTTTACAAATTTTTGACCAATCGTATATACACACAGGGGGTATATATACGACCCTATGCATTTAGGCATCGTATATACACCCCAAGGCGTATATACGATTGGAAAACCCCACATTTAATCGTATATACGCCTTGGAAGGTGTATATACGATGCCTAAAAATAAGGTCGTATATATATACCCTCTCGTGTGTATATCGAATTTCATTGTATTTTTTAAATTTTTTTAAGTCAAATAAAAATTATATAAGTCACGAAAATAGGTTTTGTGTGTAGTTCGTTAAAATGTGACGATGTTATACGTCGAACGAATAATTTAGGCTAAAAATCGGTTTTAGGGCGCACATCTCCGATCGTAATGAAACCACGGCTATTAAATCCGAAAAAAATCAAGAATCAAAACTCCGTAGAAGGGACTTCTTACGGGACTACGACCTCAAAATCCCAAATTCCATCGTTTACTATTTTTACGATTTTTTTAATTTTTCATAGTCTCCAAAAAATCTAAAAAAATTTATATAGCCTTATTTTTGTTTTGTTAGATTTTTAGTGGTGTTTTTATAATTTTTGGAGTAGTTTTGACTATTTAACGAATTTTTAGTAGCCTTTTAGTAATAAAAATTAAAACAAATTATTAAAAAAAATAAAAAGTGCATCGTATATACCCCTTTGAGTACGTATATACGATTGGACAAAAAATAGCCATCGTATATATGTACCCAAAGGGGTTTTTATTACTAAAAGGCTACTAAATAGTCAAAACTACTCCAAAAAATTATAAAAACACCACTAAAAATCTAACAAAACCAAAATAAGGCTATACAAATTTTTTTAGATTTTTTGGAGACTATGAAAAATTAAAAAAAATCGTAAAAAATAGTAAACGATGGAATTTGGGATTTTGAGGCCGTAGTCCCGTAAGAAGTCCCTTCTAGGGGAGTCTTGGTTCTTGATTTTTTTCGGATTTAATGGCTGTGGTTTCATTACGATCGGAGTATGTTGCCCGAAAACCGATTTTTTAGCCTAAATTATTCGTTCGACGTATAACATCGTCACGTTTTAACGAACTACACACAAAACCTATTTTCAGGACTTATATAATTTTTATTTGACTTAAAAAAATTTTAAAAAATACAATGGGGGTCGTATATACACCTGAGGGGGTATATATACGACCCTTACATTTAGGCATCGTATATACACCTCCCAAGGCGTATATACGATTATGGTGGGGGTTTGCCAATCGTATATACGCCTTGGGGGGTGTATATACGATGCCTAAATGCATAGGGTCGTATATATACCCCCCCAGGTGTATATACGATTGGTCAAAAATTTGTAAAAAAAAATACGTTTTCAGAAGGGCATTTTGGGATTTTCAGTGTGGGTGGGGGTTTATGGGGATGGGGTGGGGGTACCAAAAAAAAAACCCTTGACCTATTTGTCTAGTGGGCTTATGCTTGTCTAAAAGGGTCCGTTCACCGTGATAACCAACCCATAAAGTGCGTGGAAACTGGAAATGAAACCATTTTCAGTTTGACCAAAAAAAAAAGCATTTTGGTTCGGATAACACAACAAACGTGGCTGACGCTGCTTGTTCCGTTCACAGAATCAGTGTCTCTGGTTCGAAATTCTTCACTGGTAACTCTCCATTCTCGCTCAATTCATTTTTTCAAAGGACTAATCTTTAGAGTTATCATCAAAGTGAATGCAGTGAAACTGTTTGTAACATTGCGAAATAGAACCAACTCAGCATGTTAGTTTTTGTTCCACATGCAAAGGTTAACTAGAATTCACCATTATTTCATTACACCTTGCTTCAATCATGGCCACAGTACTGAATACTGTGTCTCCAGCCACAAATTTACCTATAAATTCAAAAAGAAACGGTTATCGTTTCTCGTATTCTCAGGTTCCAAATCTTCACTTTTTCCTCTTAACAAAAAGGGTTTTTCTAGAGTTTTGGCTTCGACCTATATTACTATTTCACCAAAAGATTCGGTTTTTTCACTGCCCAATTGGAAAGCTGGGAAGAATGATCAAAAGAGCAAAGAACTAAGGATCAATGATGCATTTCTTCATTTAAGGCATATACTTAGTAAGGGTCTTAAGCCTGAGGTAGCTCAAGCAACTCAGCTAGTGTATGATCTTTGTAATTCTGGTAAAGCTAGAAAAGCTGTTAGGGTTATGGAGATGATGGTAGGTTCAGGTATTATACCTGATGTAGCTTCATATACATTCTTGATCAATTATTTGTGTAGAAGGGGCAATGTTGGTTATGCAATGCAGTTGATTGAAAAAATGGAAGGTATTGGCTTTCAAACTAATAATGTAACTTACAATACTCTAGTTAAAGGGCTTTGTAGACATGGGAGGTTAAACCAAAGTTTGCAGGTTTTAGATAAGTTGATAAAGAAGGGTCTAGTACCAAATGTAGTTACATATTCTATCTTGCTTGAAGCTGCTTATAAGGAAAGGGGAGCAGATGAAGCTGTAAAGCTGCTAGCTGAGATAATTGCTAAGGGTGGTGAGCCTAATTTGGTTAGTTACAATGTTTTGTTAACTGGGCTGTGCAAGGAAGGTAGAACTGATGAAGCTATTAAGCTTTTTAGGGAATTGCCTTCAAAAGGGTTCAAACCTTGTGTTGTGAGTTATAATATTTTGTTAAGGAGTTTGTGCTTTGAAGAAAGGTGGGAGGAAGCGTATGCGCTTTTAGCAGAGATGGATGAGGAGGGCCAGTCTCCCTCTGTCAAAACTTACAACATATTGATTACTTGTCTTTCCCTCCATGGAAAAATAGAACAGGCTTTTAAAGTTATGGATGAAATGACTAAGAGCGGGTTCCAGGTGAGTGTTTATAGCTATAATCCGATTATTGCCCGCCTCTGCAAGGAAGGGAATTGGGTTCTTGTAGTTGATTGTCTAGAGCAAATGATTCATCTGCGCTTGAATCCTAATGGAGGAACATATAAGGCCATTGGTTTGCTTTGTGAGCAAGGGAAGGTGAAGGAAGCTTTCTTTATATTTGAAAGATTGGGTAAAATACAAAACTACCCTATACATGATTTTTACAAAAATGTGATTACAGTCTTATGTAAGAAAGGGAACACATATGCAGCTTTTAAGATATTATATGAAATGACATTGAATGGATTTACTCCAGATTCTTATACTTATTCATCTTTGATAAGAGGAATGTGTAAGGAGGGAATGCTAGATGAGGCTCTTGAGATATTCAAGATTTTGGAGGAAAACGACTATGTGCCTCAGACTGAAAACTTCAATGCACTTATACTTGGATTTTGCAAATCTCAAAGAATAGACATATCAATAGAGATATTTCAGATGATGATCAGCAAAGGATATATGCCTAATGAGATAACGTATACCATTCTTGTTGAAGCGCTTGCTATTGAAGAAGAAATGGATATGTCAGCTGAGTTGTTGAAAGAGTTACATATGAAAGGGGTGCTGAGCCAAAGTACTGTTGAAAGACTTTCTATGCAATATGACTTCAAGGAATTAACAGAGTAGAGAGATATACTATCTTAGTTCTTTCATTAATTTGTATTATACATTTGTCAATTGGTTTGTTTTCTTCTTGGAACACAAATTTCTTATCTGCACTCCAATCTCATTGCCTAATGAATGTATGATTAACCTCTCAAGTTCAAATATATCATTCAATAGATGCTCAAATTTTGGCAGGTTATTACCCCAACCCCTACTTTCCTTTTCTCATAAGTGCTTTTGAGATACTGTAATGGATACATGCGGCTAACTTGATAGAGTTTTAGAACTCAATGTGACTTAACACGCCACTCAATTATAAACAGCAATACTGCTGATCCTAATAGAGTGATTCTTATGCAGCAACAAATGGACACAAGAGCAGGATCTTGATAGACTCACTGATTGTTATGAGGCACTTTCCTGTAGAGAAGTTGATATTGATTCGATTGCAATTTAATGAAGTATTGGGTTTATGAATGAGACCAGAGGCACAAGGTTTTATGTTATAATCCTAACAAAATGACATGACTTCCATGCAGGCTAATCTTAACTTTAAGCTAGTGATGATTGATCAAGATGTCCATTGACTTCAACTCATAAGATATCCCCTTGTGTTAGAAGAAACAGAGCTACTGGTTTCTTTAACTTTATATGTCTTATCAAAAATTCAAATCAAATATAGATTTAGAGATAAAAGGAAAATTTTCTCCTGGTTTCTTTAACTTAATTTCAAACTTAGTTCGTTTTGAAACTTAAAGGACTTTGTCGGAGGAAATTAAAATCAATTAGGGTTCTTCTTCTTCTTTTTTTTTCGGACTATGAGGGTTCTTCTTCTTTGACCGAGGGGAATCCTCTCAGAAATCACTAAACATACAAATGTTTGCATTGTCAATAGGGTTTAAGACTTCTATTTCTTTGTTTGAAACTTCTTTTTCATAAGAAAGAGCCCTTTTCTTTATATGTTTTCTTTTGTTGCCCCTTCCATTTTCCGCAATCACTGTATCCTTTCTTCTGTCTATTAACTCCAAGTTTGGGTGCAAGTGATTAATGCACTCCATTATAAGGGAAAGACTCGACTAGTACCTGGGTTCAATTCCTAGCGATGGAACAAATTGGAGTCAAGTTTTACTTACCTCCCGGCCAAACTCCAGATTATTTAGGACTCCTTTCCCCTAAACGTCGGAACGGGGTCAAAGACCTCTAAACCAAAAAACTTTGTCTGTTAGATTAGAGTTTTAGTGACTTGCTTTGTTTTCATGTCATTCTTTCTCCCCAGTCCTTTAGAAGTTGAAGATAGAGGTGTCACAGTACCTTGGAGATAACTGGCTCGTGGCAACTATGTAAATACTGCTACTTTTTTTTAAAAGGGGGGTGGGGAGGGGAGGCACTTAAGACATACAAATTGTCTTCGAGGATATTTGAACACACTCCATTGGGATTACAAGGTTAGATTGTAGCAAATACGCTAATACCCGTAGGATCTCGTATCTCATGTTTTGATCTCACCAACCTATACATTTCATCTCTACTGTCCTCCAACTCTCTGTCTCTCCTCCCTCTCCCTTTCAGAAAAAATTTTAACTGTTCAAATTCGCAAATTTTTTTATTAACTAACTTTAACTTGCTTTGTAGTCCAAGAAATGCAATCATTGTAAGTATGACCCTCCATACTTTACAAGGCATCTTGGTAACATTACAACTCTCCAAAAAATTAATATCATGACAAAATACGTAAGACACGCTAAGCAATGTGTTTTGTGATATTTTAGTGTCCGAAAAAATTTTAGATGTTCAAACACGCGAATTTTGTTCATCAATAACTGGTGTGGTGACAAAAAATTTAATTTTGTGACAAAGTACGTAAAGTTCGATGCTAAGTAGTGTGTTTTCGACGCAAAGTTCGTTCCTCAATAATCGATTTGATAAATAAAAAAATTAATTCTGCAACAAAATATGTAAAGTGTGACACTAAGCCGTGTGTTTTGGGGTACTTAAGGGTTCGAAAAACTAACTTAACTATTCAAATACATGAAGTTTGTTCCTCAATAACCGGTTTGGTGAAAAAATTAATTCTGTGACAAAATATGTAATGTGTGATGTTAAACAGTGTGTTTTGGCCATTTGGGGTACTTTAGAGTTCAGGAAAAAATTAATTGTTCAAATACGCGAAATTCGTTCCTTCATAGTTGCTTTGATGAAAAAAAACTAATTCCATGTCAAAATATGTAACATGTCATGCTAAGCAATGTGTTTTAGAGTACTTTAGGGTTCAGAAAAATTTTCAACTATTTAAATATACGAAGTTTGTTCATCAATAACTAGTTTACGCCAAAAAATAAATTTGTAACAAAATATGTAAAGTGTGACGCTTATCATTGTGTTTGGGGTACTATAGGGTTTGTAAAAAAATTTAACTACCCATCACAAAACCCCTTATTTTTCAGCAAACCGCCACGCACTTAAGAAGACCATCACAAATTCTCGACAATAAAGTATTTAAAACATGAGGGAATAGTTGAATATTGCAAACGGAAATATGAAGAAGATGAAAACTAAAGATTAATAGTCTTCCATACAGAAAATTAAAATGTTAAATGTTAAACATCTAAAAATTTCATATAAAAAAAACAAAAGGAATTTAACAATCTCAAAAAAAAACATTGGAAATCTTAAGCATCATATAGAAAAGGAGGGGTGAAGAGTCAAAGATTTGAAACTTAGTGATTGAGAAATCTGAAGAATCATATAGAAAATAACAAAATTGTATTGATCCAAATTATTATTCTAGACAACTTAATCAAAAAATGTATAAGACTATATATATTTTTTCAATAACCATAATTCGTGCAATGTACGGGTGGCAAGTTCTTGTCTAACAATATGCTTGGATCTTTAAGAGGAAAATAAATTTATGATTTCAAAGCATTGTGAAAAAGTCGTATAGAAATGATACCGCATAATTTATATTTATTTAAATAGTTTTTTGTTAAACCTCAAATTAAAATGTTTTTTGATGACTTATAGCCCAATTTACTTATGCAAACAAGTTTTTCAAAAAGTTTTGACCATTTTTTTGTCAAATTTTGACCTTATCTATTTAAAGAAAAAATACTAGTGCTAAATTTGGCCTAATAATGTTTAGATTGTAAGCCATTGTCTAGTCCTACCTATTTCCGCACCTAGTGACATTCACACGTAAGAATATATGAATGATCCCTGAATTTGGATCTTCTCCTTCTACATCCTCTCAATCATCTTCTACACTCTCTATCTCTCATAAATCTTTCATTTACAACAGATGTAGCTTGAGGCCAATATTGGCGCCAAAGTTGCTTTGATGAAAAAAAAACTAATTCCATGTCAAAATATGTAACATGTCATGCTAAGCAATGTGTTTTAGAGTACTTTAGGGTTCAGAAAAAAATTCAACTATTTAAATATACGAAGTTCGTTCATCAATAAGTGGTTTACGCCAAAAAATAAATTTGTAACAAAATATGTAAAGTGTGACGCTTATCATTGTGTTTGGGGTACTATAGGGTTTGTAAAAAAAATTTAACTACCCATCACAAAACCCCTTATTTTTCAGCAAACCGCCACGCACTTAAGAAGACCATCACAAATTCTCGACAATAAAATATTTAAAACACGAGGGAATAGTTGAATATTGCAAACGGAAATATGAAGAAGATGAAAACTAAAGATTAATAGTCTTCCATACAGAAAATTAAAATGTTAAATGTTAAAAAATTTCATATAAATAAACAAAGGAATTTAACAATCTCAAAAAATAACATTAGAAATCTTAAGCATTATATAGAAAAGGAGGGGTGAAGAGTCAAAGATTTGAAACTTAGTGATTTGAGAAATCTAAAGAATCATATAGAAAATAACAAAATTGTATTGATCCGAATTATTATTCTAGACAACTTAATCAAAAAATGTATAAGACTATATATATTTTTTCAATAACCATAATTCGTGCGATGTACGGGAAGCAAGTTCTTGTCTAACAATATGCTTGGATCTTTAAGAGGAAAATAAATTTATGATTTCAAAGCATTGTGAAAAAGTCGTATAGAAATGATACCTTATAATTTATATTTATTTAAATAGATTATTGTTAAACCTCAAATTAAAAGGTTTTTTGATGACTTATAGCCCAATTTTCTTATGCAAACAGGTTTTTCAAAAAGTTTTTGACCTTATCTATTTAAAGAAAAAATACTAGTGCTATATTTGGCCTAATAATGTTTAGGTTGTAAGCCATTGTCTAGTCCTACCTATTTCCGCACCTAGTGACATTCATACGTAAGAATATATGAATGATCCCTGAATTTTTGGATCTTCTCCTTCTACATTCTCTCAATCATCTTCTACACTATCTATCTCTCATAAATCTTTCATTTACAACGGATGCAGCTTGAGGCCAATATTGGCGCCAAAGTTGTTGGCTTGCTCCCATTGGTTCACTATTTTCACTAAATGTCTTGCTCCCATTTGCTCATTACTCCCACTAAATTCCAAAAACTACCACTCATCTTTCTCTCTCTTTTTTCCTCCAAAAAATTCTTTCTCTCTCATTCACTCTCGTCTTCCCTTTCTCTTCTTCCTTTCTCTCCCATGGCATCCCACCAATTCTCTCATCTCCAATCTATTTTGGCTACTTTTTCAAAAATCAACTACATTTTCTTTATCGTCTCGTCCAACTCCGGGCACCCCGTCTTGGAAAATGACCACAGTTGTTCGTCTCCTTTTCCTCTACAAGAAAATCTCGTCCTTTTCCCTAAATAAAGTAGATTGGAAAACTTTGCATCCATTTCTTCTTCGAGTTTTCCGGCCATAGACTTCCAACCCGAAAACTAACATAATATTTAGAATCCCCTCATTGTCCGCATTAAAACTCCTCAAAAAATTTGATGATCGACCACCTTCCTCCGGCGACCACCGCGCTGGAAATCTTCTCCGCCATGCCGGAAACCAAACTTGCGGCCAATCCCTCAAGAACACAAAGCAAAGGCGAGAAAGAGCATGAAACGGAAGGCAATTTGAGTTTTTTCTATCGATTTTGCCTCCTGTTTTGTTGAGTTGCTTTCCTATTTTCTAACTTTCATATTGTTGCAAAGTAGAATCACAGGAAAGTTGATGTTGAAGGAAAAAGGAAGTGAGGAAGAGGGAAGATCAGGAAGAAAAAGAGCCATGCATTGTGCAGAGGATATCCACTTTTAACTCCAATGGTTTATTTCTAATTCTACCAAGTGAATGATAATTTTTGAGAATTTTATTACTAGCTAGGAATAATATTTCCATGAAGTGTGTTTTTTGTTAAGGGAAGAAAGGGAAAAAAGAAAACCAAAAAGGCGAATGAGCATTAGGTGCGAGTTTGATGTTGAATTTGCAGCATATATTATTGTCAAGAACCGTGTCTATGATTTCAAGGTCATAATAAGGTACTTTACCCCATTCATGCAATGCAACCTTTAGTTTCTTTTAATTGATCCTCTTGAACTTCCACCAAATCTGTGACTTAATTTCGCACATAACAACTCTAAGAAGGTATTGAAGCTTGCATTCAATAAACCTCCCTCTTGCTACTCTGAAATGATATTCATGAATGATTTCTTTGCTTCGATGTTTGGAATTGAGATACTTATCACAACTTATAGTTGGTAATGTAATTGAATCCTAATAGTTTTTTTAGTGATACCATCATTTTTTTTAAAAAACAACTTTTGAACATCAAATTACCCGTTAAATTGAGAATAGTTAGCTGAATCACTGATATGTCATTTTCCAATTGATAATAATTTGTTTCCTCATTTTGTGGAGCATTCTATGTCTGAGTATATGTTTGAAACCATTTGATGATAGGTCCTTAAAATTGTTTGTATGGAGCTTGCTATATGCAAGTAAGAAATTAGATGGTACTATCTTCTCTATTCTCTTCCTTTTTTACCTTCTCTTTTTTGTTCACATGTTCTTTAGAAGTTATGTATCAATTCAAACATCTTTCCAACTCAGGTAGATACTTATTGGCAACTCATTTATTAGCAGATATGATCCGGAAGGGAGTTTGTATGAAAGGTTCTAAAAGTTAGGTTTGCCAAGTTTGTTACTCATAAATATGGTTCATTTATTAGCAGATATGATCGGGAATCCACCCCCCTCACACACCATCCGTGATAATGTGCACCTTGGTCCTTAATGCCAATACTGAACCATGAGTTTGATTCCCATGAGAGCAACAATTTTAGCAAATTGGAATTTCAGATAACTTTTCATATTATTTTTTGATTAACATAACTTTCCATATTGAGAAATCATTATTGGTACGATATGAAGAGACAAGAATGACGTGTCAGCACATTTGACACCTTTGCTTGGCAGTGTTGGCTATGCTGTGCGGAGCTAATCCTTTGCATTTCATACATTTCGCACAGATAACTTTCGTACTATATATCACTCCTCTTTCATATTATAACTCAATGCATGGAAAATTACAATACATACACACGAACTAACAAGGGATCAACTATTTTACGAAATTCATTAGGAATCAAGTTGTTCCTGGGTGTATCAGCAAATACGAGAACTGCCAACAGCAATTGGACCTGCGGCCCAGCCCAACTCGATCGGCCCAAACACGGCGCTTGGGCGCAATTCTCGCCGGCGAAAATCTCGCTAGCGGTCGGACCTCGCAAGTATATATACGCCATTCGCATATGGCATCGCAGTGCGTTCTCTAACCTTGTGCTATCCGCCGAGCGACCTCTCACTAGATCGTCGGAGTGTCTTTGCAGTACCACCCGAGGTGCTCAACGCGTGAAGCGGGGACCGGTCCTTTCACCCATTCAACGGCCGGCCCATAGGCGAATCAATCAACACTTCAACACTTGAAGCGGGACCTGGTCCTTTCACCCATTCAACGGCCGGCCCATAGGCGAATCAATCAACACTTCAACACTTCATTGGTCAAGGTGCGATCAATGGGGACCCGATGGGAGGCCCGTGCGCTATCTACCACATTCATGGCTCCACGCGACCGCCCCGCACGCGGGCCGCCGACTCAATCCTCCGGCGAGACCAAGAATGCGAACCGGGCGTGGGAAAATCCACGATCCACGAATCTCGAGGACTTCCACGACAAGAAACGCCCGGTGCACAGCGGCCGTGGACCCGGTCCTCAGCGAGATCCATCCGCCGCGTTCACGGAGACCTACCGCCGAATTTGGTTGAAGGCGGGCATTCGAGAACCTCTACGAGATCATGTCATTTGCCGCGTTTTGCGGCTCTCCGCAAAACAAAAATCAAGTGATCGCATCGAGATGCGCCATCTCTCGAGACGAGAGAGGTTGATTCGCCGCCCACGAGCGGAAGACGGAGAACCTTACGCTGCGTCGCCGGCCGGTAGCGACACCCGCTCCTCCTCGAAGAGAGCATCTCGCCGAGAAAGCACTACTCATCGCTCTCGGCAAGAAGAAGCGAGGCGCACTGATCGCCCCTGGCGAGAACGAGCGTAGACGGCGTTCGATGTCCTATGATTATGAAGATTCGGGCCATCGTCGACGACCGGTCGCTCACCTACCAGTACTCTCCGATGAGTCGTCCGGTCACGTCGAGAAGCGAGATCTTGGGATTTCGTGAAGAGGCTGGAAGATTACAGAAATGGGAGAATTAGGGGCGTTTCGCATCGCCAAGAGAGGCAAAGCGGCGACCCGAAGGCCTCTCAAGATCCACCAAGCGTCCGAGGATTCTATGGAATGCCGGCAACGAGGCGTGCCTCGCAATGCACCCCTTCGGGTCGAACGGCATTCGAGAATGAACACGGCCCGCTTTCTCAGGGAGATCAGCGTTACAAGATTCGAGAGACCTCCGCAAGCCGCCCAATCTCAACAAGTTTTGGCCGAGGAGATCCGGACAAGCATCTCGTTACTTCAATAATATCTGCTATAGGGAATTGGGACCGACTATGAAATGCGGGCTTTTTCCCGGTCTGCGGACGGCCGAGCATTGGAATGGTGGGAGTCTCGCGACCAATTCCATCTCCTCTGGGACGACTGATCGAATATTCTGTCTCACTACTGCCGCAAACCACCGCCAATATCGGTATGAAGAATACTTGGACTCTGTTGTTCAAGGAGATAATGAGACGCCGAGGCGATATATCGGCCCGGTTTAACACGAAAGCCGAGTTGCATGCGTGACTTGTCGACAAGGACAAGTTGAAATATCTGGCGTGGTATTCGGCCAGGACCACCGGTTCGTCGAAGAATTTACATTGAATCATTACGGGATCTCACCACTTCCTAACAAGCGGCTAACGTCCACATGCGGTATGAAGAAACCTGGCGGCAAGAAAAAGCGTCGCGCCGCGACCTAAAGAAAGAAGATAAAGCGGCCAAAGGGCATGAAGGTCGCCGCGACAATCGGCCCGACTTTCGAGATAAAAAGTTTGATCATCGCACTTTCGACTCAACACCTCCATTGCGCAGATCTACGAGTGAGTGTCGAATAATGAGTTTGTGGGAGTTAAGCGGCTGAACCACTCGTGCTCAAGAAGGGGCACGGCCAGGCCAAAAGATCTTTGCTAGTTACCACAAGAGTAAGGGCACGACACTAACGATGTGTATGGCCTCAAAGATGATATTGAAGAGCTTATTCGAGAAAGGCAAGTTGGGAAAGTATGTGAGGTCGGAGAAGGCGACCGACCTCGAGAAGCGAGAAAGAAGGCGATCGATCCGCAGAGAGAAAGGGGCCTCGGCCATAGAGAATACCCAAAACAAGGACCGATCGGAGGATCGTGACACTCGGCGATCCAAAGGCCGTAATGTTGCGATGGTTATTCATGGTGGAAACCCCCGGATCGCGGGGAATCTAACAAAGCCACCAAGAGAAAGTGGGGACGAGTTGTTAATGGTCGCATCCACTTCAAAGACCACCACCGGTCTCGGCAGACCCCATCTCGTTCGGTGGCAATGACTATACGACGGCAAGCCTAATAGTTATGTTCCATTGGTAATCGAGTTGTCATGGCAAACACGAGAGCAGAGAATGCAGTCGATCAAGGTAGCTCGGCCGATATCATGTTTGAAGACTTGATTGACAAAATCAAGGTTGATCGGAGCGAGATAATTCCCGTGCCGAGCCTACCCCTCTAACAACGGGTTTCAATGGGCGACCACCTACCCGTTGGGAACGATCGAGCCGCTAGTCACGTTTGGTGGCGACGCGGGATAGTACTGCATGCGGGGACGGTCGGAGACGGCGTTCCTTGTACTCCCCCTCAAATCCACGCTATCAATGTATTATTGGTAGGCCGACTTTGGGTAAGGTGGAGGCCGTTACATCGACGGTGCATCTAAAAATGAAATTCTACTGACAAAGGCGACCAAGTGGTCACCACGGCGGCCGACCTAGAATCGTGAAGAAGAAGCCACGCTCTTTACCAAGAAATATGTGACGAGGTAGATCGTGGCGAACGTTCGAGCACAGTGAAGGCCATCAAGTCAATGTGTCGATTTGGACGCTCGGTATGATCGCATACGGCGACCGCAGGACAATGATGATGATTTGGCTCGAGAGTGTGAAAAAGCAGTGAAAAGACCCGAGCCTCATGGAGAGTTGGTAGATGTTCATTTGGGTGACGACCCATCCAAAGCGGTAAAGCTCGGTAGCGACCTACCGGAGCAAGTGAAGCAAGATCTTGTGCAATGTTTGAGAGACTATGCCGACTGTTCGCATGGCGGAGCATCGAACATGCCCGGCATCCCTATCGAAGTAGCACGCCATCAACTTTCGATCGATGAAGCCGGAATTGGCCGTCGCCAAAGAAGGCGCGACTCGTAAGCGAGGAAAAATCTCAAGCATTTGCAAAGCCGTTGAGGACCTCATAAAGGCCAATTTTATAGAAGAGATCAAATACACGACACGGGCCGCCCAATGTCGTCTTTGGTTAAGAAAGAAGAATGGAAAGTGGAGGATGTGTGTGGACTATCTTGATCTAAATAAGGCATGCCGAAGGATGCCTTCCCGCGTCCAACATCGATAAGGTGGTCGATGGGGCCTCGAACTCAACCATTGTCTTTTTCGACGCTTACTCTGCGGATACAATCGAGATCACGATGTATCCGCCCGATCGGCACTGAGCGGCCTTCATGACCGATCGGAAATTTTCAAGACAAGGTGATGCCTTTCCGGTCTCAAGAACGGCTTGGCGGCGACCCCGGCGAATGATGAACAAAATTTTCAAGAGGCGGATCGGTCGCATCTCGAGGTGTATTTGGGCGACATGATCATTAAAAGCGTAACCGACCCGGATCACGTGAGCGACCTCGAGAGAAATATTTGAGGAAGCTAGGAGGAACTCCGCCAGACCGAATCTCGAGAAGTGTACCTTTGGGGTGAGAGCCGTGGCAGATTTTGGGTTTCCACCGATTGAAAGAGGATAGAAGCAAACCACGAAAAGTGTAGAGGCGATCGCCGATATGAGGCCGCCACGTCGAAAAAAAGAAATACAACGACTAAATGGCATGGTGGCGCTCTATCGAGTTCATCCCCAAAGCGGCCGCAAGTCGCTTCCATCGTTTAGACTGCTGAAGAAAGAGGTGGACTTTGAGTGGACCGAACGATGCCAGCGAGCATTGGATGAGTTAAAGCAAGCTTTGGTTAGCCCGCCGATCATGACCAAGCCGTTCTTGGGCGAGGCGTTATATCCGTACTTGGCCATACCGAAGAAGTTCTCGATCTTTGTGCTAGTTAGAGAGAAACGATCTAAAGCGAGAATCCGGTCTATTTCATAAGTAAAGTACTCGAGGCCCGAGTGAGATACCGGAAGATAGAGAAATTTGCCCTTGCGCTCCTAATAGCCGCTAGAAGATTAAGACCCTACTTTGTGGCCCATCAGTCGTCGTAAGGACCGACCCACCTATCGAGCAAGTCCTACATCGGCGGACACTGGCGGGACGGATGATAAAGTGGGTCGTGGAGCTCGGTGAGTTTGGGATTAAATTTGAATCGGATCGCCGCAAAAGCGCAGTGTTGGCCGACTTTATAGCGGAAATGACTCTGCTCCGGAAGATCGTGGAACGACACGGATCTTGCGTAGATGGGTCGTCTAATAGTAAAGGAAGTGGAGCCGGCTAATACTAGAAAATTACGAAGGCACTGTTTGTGGAGGTGTCTTTAACCTTTGCATTCCACACTTGAACAACCGGGCCGAGTCTGAAGCATGCATAGCGCCTCCACCGCTTCGAGATTTCAATGTCGACGGGTTGAACTTAGATCGATTCCTACTCGTAGTCTCGCAGATCAAAGAATTATATGATGCTAAAGACGACGCGTCTTTGAAAAGTTATCTAGCGAGGGTGAGAGAAGCGCTCAGCGATTCAGCCGAAGTGAAAGTGGTACATGTGCCTCGGACCGAAAATGTTCGAGCGGATATATTATCAAAGCTAGCAAGTACCAAAACTCGAGGAATCATAGAAGTGTGATTCAAGAAACATTAAACCGCCGAGCGCGTTTCAACCAAGCCAAGTCGATCGTTGGCGTTCTATGTGTCAAAGACGCATTGATTGGATCGCCCCATCCTAAGGTACATTGTTGAAGGAGGAGCCGAACGATCCAAAGCAAGCGAAGTTAGTCGGACTCTGAGCAACCAAGTACTCGGTTATAGAAGGAAAGTTATCTGCGAAGAGGATTCTCCTCTCCATTGTTAAGGTGTCTTACGTCGGTCGAAGCCGACCATGTCTTTGAGGACATTCATGAAGGTGTTTGTAGGAGCCACCGGGCGCCGTTCCATAGCTAAGAAGCTCTCGGGGCGGCTACTATTGGCCGACCATGGGCGAGGATGCCAAGAAGCTCGTTGAAGTGTAAGAAATGCCAAGTACATGCCGATGTCCACATTGCACCTTCTTCGAATTACAAAGTCTTGCCTCACCTTGGCCGTTCGCTGGTGGGGCATGGATCTTCTAGGCGTTTCCACCCGCTCCGAGGCGGTTCAAGTTCTTGATCGTGGCGTAGATTACTTTACTAAGTGGATCTAGCCGAGCCGCTTGCAACAATCACATCGGCCAAAGTCGCAAGTTCTTGGACGGTGTGTGCTAGCCCGTTTTGGGATCCCCAAAGAATTGATAATGCACCGCGACACCCGGTTCCACGGACAAGAGATTCGAGAGAAATGTTGGCGACTTAGGGTAAAAAAAGCGTTTCACCTCGGTCGAGCACCCTCGCATAAACGGCCAAGCCGAGGCGGCAGCAGAGTTATCCCACGTGGCTTAAAGCGCGAAGACTGGATGGCGAAAGTGAGGCGGGTCGAAGAGTCGCGATCGGTTCAGGTGCCAGGCCTACGGGGCGACCCTCATTCATCGACTCAGTGAGCCGCCCAGTTGGTGGTGCAGGCCCGAATCGATTTGTGATACCCATCGAAATGGGCGGTGAATTGGAGGACTTCAAACCCCTACGGTGGTTGAAAACGGCCGAGCTATCCAGAGGAATTGGACCTAATCGAAGAAGCTGCGTGCAAGCTTCGCTAAGAGAGCAATTGATCAAGCGAAGGTCGCGGCCCGGTACAATGCTCGAGTTCAAAAGAGAGAATTCTCGGTCGGTCCACTCGTTCTAAGACGGGCCGACGTGGGAAATAAGAATGCACGCGAGGAAGCTCGCACCAAATTGGGAAGGTCCATACAGGGTCATCAACAAGGCGGAAAGGGCTTACGAGTGGAAACCATGGATGGGGCGACTATCCCCGAGAACATGGAATGCGAGAAAAACTCGGGAAATATTACGTTTGAATGTAACACGATTTGAATGTAATAACGACCGATCTATTAATGAAAAAGCAGCAGCGCTCTTTTTCCCATCGGGTTTTTTACTGAGGCCCGCCCTTTAGAAATATGAGGTGTTATTTACTTTCGCAAGAATGTATGACCGGTCGCTTCAAGATTGCCCGTGGCAAAGGAGCGATCGAAGATTTATCAAAGTTGATCGGATCGTCGAAACGATCTAAACCGAAGCGACCATCGAAATGGTCCCGATCGAGTGCCATCGAAATGGCCCGAGGTTAAAAGGACCCAAACCTTAGATCGTCGAAACGATCCAAATCGGCGACCATCGAAATGGTCCCAAACGAGCGCCATCGAAAATGGCCCAACAACGCTAGGTCGTCGAAGCGATCTACAACGAGTGCCATCGAAAATGCCCGAGGTTAAGTGATAACCCATCACGGTAGGCCGTCGAAACGACTACCTCAAATGCCATTGAAAGGGCTCGATTGAAGGTCGTAGGCGATCCAAGGCCCCGTTGAGATACTAAAACTTATCAAAGAATGGATGCTTTCGAAATAAGCGCGAACGGCAACCGAGCGGTCTTAACACTCAAGACTTGGAGAAAAATAAACATACAAGGCGCGTAAAGAAAAGCGACCATAAACGAAAGCGCTATCTCAGTAAGACGAAAGCGGCGCCGAGCGCCCACCCGATTCAAAATGAATAAGGCGAACAAATGCAAGAAGCACGCAGACATAGCAATATAAATGTGAGCGGGCATAATTAAAGGCAAGCGAAAATTGTCATTACAAAGCGAGGGCCTTGGTCGATGCCGAAGCGTCCACAAATCAAAAATCGCACGGGCGAGAAATTGTTGTGCCCGAAGGCAAGTTAAGCGGTTACAAAATTTTACACAGCGCCGCAGCGGGCTTTAAAAAGAGAATGGTGGCCGGCGAATGGCGTTGCCTTGCTCATCGACTTGCGCAGCAACATGATCTTGTTGTTATCGACATAGTGCGTGGGCTTCGATCATCTTGTCATCAAAATTGATCTGCAGTCGGTATTCAATACCCGCACTTTGCCGAGAGCATTGTAAAGCGCTCAATGCGCCTCCGACCGGCACGGGCCACCTTTCGGATCGTTCCTCCGGCTCGGCCTTTATCGGCCGCCCAGCAACTCTCTCTTGGCGTAGCATCAAGATCGGCCTTCAAAGCGGCGACACGAGCAAAGAAGCTCCTTGTTCCTCTTTGCGGCTTGGCGGTCATCCTCCCCTCGTTTGAGGGCCTCCTTCTTCATTGGACGAGCTTGTCATATTTTAGTGCGCCTCGGCTAAAGCCTTGTCTTTCTGCAAAATTCAGTCGCGGGTTGTTAGTCGGTCGAACAAAGGTAGACGCGAAGAGTACAAGACTAAAAATAAAATTACCATCGAGTTCGGCCACCGGCTCGCCATGACTTTTCGACCCCATGCAGAGAGAAGCGCAGAGCGCCATGGGTTTCATACATCTCGCTCCGGATCGGCGTACCCAAGCTTTCGAGCGAGATGACGGGAATCTCCTCCGTCGCGGCCGGGACGACAATCACGCTGGCCGCTTGGGTGGCGATCGCAGCGGGGGAGGCGGCCAGAGGGCTGCCGGCCCGCTTTCTTCCTTGGCTCTTAGGAGTTTGGGGACGCCGAGGAAGATTCGGGGTTATCCCCGACCAGGAACCATCAAACCTCTTGGCCCCTCCTTGAGGCTTGGGGCCAGGCGGCGAGAGTCCGATTTTTTGCTGCGGCCATTCTTTACGCAAAATAACGAGCTATGAGTTAGAATAAAAGATTGACAAGACCGACGGCAAAAATATAAAGAAAAAGTTCAAAAGCGAACCAATCTCGGCCTCCGGTCTTGGCTTCCGTACAAGACAAAGGGTCGGTAAGGTATGCCGCCTTAGGATCTCGGACGCATCATACTCGCCAACGACTTTATCATCTCCGAGTCTCGGTCGGCCTCGCCGCCAAGTCTTTCATCAGTATAGATGTAGTCGCGTGCGCTGAAGAAATGAGCCTCATTCCACATGATTGGGAAATAAGGGGACCTAGCATCCGTCGGTTGAACCTCGAAAGCGGCATTGCCGCCTCTTGATTGGAACGATCCAAAATATCGGCTTTTCGGGCCGCTCCCAACGACTCTTGGAATGCTTTGAAAAATCGGTGGTGGGTCTTACGCATTTTGAAGGAGACTTGCTCCTCTTCTCCTTGTTGGCATTCTCTCGAGCCGGCTCGGCCAAAGATAGCAAAGAAAAGCATCATCGAGACCGTGACCGACCTAGCAGTCAACAAAGACCTCAAAAGTCTTTAAAAACGCCCATGCGTTTGGATGAAGAAGCGTGAAAGGCGACCCGATACGGGCGCAAGACGTCGCGCGTTGGAATTCGGTAAAAGGAGGGTAATCTTCATCTTCTCGAACACGAGCCGATACATCGTGAACTTGAAGTTGGGAGAATAAGTCGCGATATCTTCGCCTCCTTCATGCCTCTTATCCTCCGGCCGGTGAGTCTTCAAGGCGGCTCGTAGATCGGGCAAAGCATCGTGGACCGACGGTAAGAATGCTCTGTTAGAGCGAAGAGTTTGGAGACACCCAAGACATGTCGGATATATCTCGAGCTACATCGGCTTGGACTTGGCCGACCGCCCGTTCGACCTCCTATGTTGACTTCGGACGGAAATATCGACTTGGGTGAATCACCTCTTCTCTTGGACTTCTTCGTCTCTCGGCGCCTCGGCCTCCACCATCTCCTCGTCCACGCATCGGGGCGACACTGCGCCTCGTCATCATCAATAATAATCACGTCGGCGTCCTCTCTTCTTCTCCTCCACTCGGGATACAACGTCCTCGGGCGGTGGAGAGTTGCTTTCGGCCGCTTCGGCGAGAATGGGCGGACACAGAACCGGTACTCTTGAGTGGCCGATCCGACCGGAGAAACGAGAACTTCGAGCCGTCTTTGCTCGAGGAAGCCGCTGAAGAGCTAGAATCTTTGTCGCCCGAAGACGACTTGGACTCGCCGACGCCTCGACATGTATGTGGCGAAAGATCGGGGCGGTTTTCCGAATACTGGCGATTAACCGTCCGTGGCATACACAAACACTGTGATAAAGGGATCGAGTCGGTCGATCGAGCGAGCACTCATGAGAGGGGCGGTGGCCATCCTCGACCGACACCCCTATCACGAGGCGTGGAAAAGCACGCGAAGTGCTTTCAAGAAAAAACTCAAGCTTAAAAAGGTAAAGGAGAGATCGATTCATACCTTAGCGGATGTAGTGGATCGGTCGCTAGTAACGAAATCGCCGGATGCAAGTCGGCGACGGATGAGTCGGTCGTTGGTGAGCAATTCTTGAAAGTGTGGGAAATGAACTCAGCAGAAGGACTATTTATAGTGCGGATCTACGCGCCGGGGGACAGGGATACGAAGAAGTCACAACGCGCCGTCTTCTCACCAATGGTTGTCTCGGCATGACCTCGGAAACACCAAACGCGTCGTGTCTTAAGTGTCGATAAATACCAACCCGTCACAACCGCACGGCCGATGGTTGACAAGCGGTCGACACCGCCTACGAGAGAAGCGACGGCGCGTCCGTTACGCCAAAATAACTTCACTCCTGGGGCATCGATTCAAGTCTCACCGCTCTGCGCGCGAGGCTAGGCTTGGGGCAAGCTGTTCTCGGGTGTATCAAGAAATACGAAGCGCCAGCAGCAATTGGACTGCGGCACCCCAACTCGTCGGCCCAAACACGCCGCTTGGGAGCGCATTCGCGCCGCGAAAATCTCGCTAGCGGTCGGACCTGACCGCAGTATATATACGCCATTCGCATATGGCATCAGGTACGTTCTCTAACCTTGTGCTATCTGCCCGAGCGACCTCTCACTAGATCGTCGGAGTGTCTTTGCAGGTACCACCCGAGGTGCTCAACGCGTGAAGCCAGGACCGGTCCTTTCACCCATTCAACGACCGGCCCATAGACGAATCAATCAACACTTCAACACTTCATTGGTCAAGGTACGATCACAAGTCAAAAATTAATCAATTAACAACAAAAAGAAAACAATCAAGTCATCATCAATGTGCTGAGGGCTATGCTCAATCTTATTATGAAGGGTTCAATTTTGACATGATAGAACATGAGACCATTAACAATATTAAGAGCATCAAACTGAAACCTAAAAAGGAAGAGAAAAAGATCGAAATCTGATGACGATTTCCTTAGAAAACCCCCTCGGTCAACGTTCTAGAAACCTAGCAAAGTGTTCACAAATTTTATTTACACCAGAGGGGTTTCAGATGGGTCCAAGCCCAACAAGAATTCAAAACTAAAAAAGCATGAAACAAGGCCATGCTTATAATATACCCTAACTGTGTTTTGGCTGTTAAAACTGCAACTCACTTGAAATCAAGATAATGAAACATGGTCATGTTTCCAAACACACTCAAGCGTGTTTTATGCCGTGTTGGCTCCATATCATATGAATCCACCACTTAGCAGTGTTAAAATGCTCCCTCTTTTGCAACAAAAGCAATCCGAACTACATAAAATCAAGCGGAGAACTTTAGAAACGATGCCTAAATGTGCATACAAATAAGGATAAAATATGATGATATTTTCAATGCAACAAACTACTTTAAGCTTAAAATTGTCCTCATGCAACAATTATTGCCAAAAGAGAAGAGAAATAAAGAAACAATGAATAAGGAACCCAAGACAACAGTCCAAACAATAGGCAATTCCAAAATAATAGAGACATACAATATCAAGTCCAATTCCAATTAGAGGCTTAGGTTTTGATGTCTTGCTTCTCGTTAATTAGAAGCACTCTTAAACTCAAAGTGTTTTAAGAGTGAAGATCATAACTCAAAACTACTTCAAAGAAAATACTCTACCATATGCTTGACTATTCATTCTCCAAAATGTCATTTTTAAAGTATATTGAATCATAAGGACTTTCCATGGTTGTAATGAGGGCAAGCAATCAAATGTAACGTGAGGTAAAGCAAAGGAAAAGACACCCAAAAGGCAAATAAAATTTAACAATCAAAGAATGACAGCTTTTTAAAAAATAAACAAAGCTTTGGGTCATACAAACAAAATATGGTTCTCCAATTTGATCTTTCAATCAACTGTTTTTATTAAACTTTTCTTTATTTTTTCAGCCTTTTCTTCTTTTTCATATTTCTTTTTTTTTTTTGCTCCTTTTGATTTGTATATTATCAATAACCATCAAGGAGAGCTTATAAAAAGCACCAGAGTAGATTGCAATATTCTCTATTTATGTTATTTATATTTATTATACTCTAAAATACACCGTAAAAGGTGGTTTAAGGTTCATTGAACAAGTGAAGACATTGGTTTAAGGTTCAACGGTGGTTTAACGTGGTCCAACCGATAATGATTAAATTTAGATTTTTATATGTTAGGCACCTAGCCTAACATTGACCGGAAATATGCGATTGAAGCCTTGGAATTTGATTAAAGAAAGAAAAATGAGAAGAAAGTAGAATATTATTGGTATGTGTTTAATGGATACAATTGGACTCCGGTCCCCAATCGTCCGGCCTCACCTGGACTCCGGTCTCACCCGGTTACTACTAAACTTTAGGAATTCTAAGATATCCTTCAAGGGGGTGGAAGCCTTAATATATATAGGCTTCCAATACATGGGGATAGAGGGAATAGGCTAACCAATTAATAACTACCCCAACAAATGTAACAACCCCCTAACCAACTATAACACCCTATAACTAACTCCCAACTAACATAACTAATAGGAGTTAAAGGCAACAAACTACCTAACCAACTAATATTACAAAACAACCCTCTAACTAATTAACTCCCTTACAAAATATTCCCACTTACATAGGGACTAACAATACCACCCCCTTGAGAAACAACATTGTCCTCAAGGTTGGCTCTAGAGAATCGCTCTGTCTTGTAATCAATGGGTCCTGAGTTAGGCGTTGCGTGTTGCTTCGGTGGGGTTTGTAGTTTCTTGTTGTTGGACTTGGATTAGTAGGAATGAAAAAAGCCTCCACTTGTGTTTTCTAACACCCATTTGTATGCAATTGAAGCCTTGGAATTTGATTAAAGAAAGAAAAATGGGAAGAAAGTAGAATATTATTGGTATGTGTTTAATGGATACAATTGGAGAGATAAGGGTCCCCAACCGTCCGGCCTCACCCGGACTTCGGTCTCACCCGGTTACTACTAAACTTTAGGAATTCTAAGATATCCTTCAAGGGGGTGGAAGCCTTAATATATATAGGCTTCCAATACATGGGGATAGAGGGGAATAGGCTAACCAATTAATAACTACCCCAACAAATGTAACAACCCCCTAACCAACTATAACACCCTATAACTAACTCCCAACTAACATAACTAATAGGAGTTAAAGGCAACAAACTACCTAACCAACTAATATTACAAAACAACCTCTAACTAATTAACTCCCTTACAAAATATTCCCCACTTACATAGGGACTAACAATACCACCCCGCCGAGAAACAACATTGTCCTCGAGGTTGGCTCTAGAGAATCGCTCTGTCTTGTAATCAATGGGTCCCTGAGTTAGGCGTTGTGTGTTGCTTCGGTGGGGTTTGTAGTTTCTTGTTGTTGGACTTGGATCAGTAGGAATGAAAAAGCCTCCACTTGTGTTTTCTAACACCCATTCAGGCTTCCCAAATCTTCCCTCTGTCATATACAAAGCGAAGCAATCAGTAGGTTGATGAAAAATCCTCCAACAATATTCACAAGCAATCTCGAACATAAAGGTCGTAGATTTTAGGGATCCCAAGGTATTATTAAATATGATGAATAGAATGACATCACCTTCCCATTGGCTAAATGAGAGAGGCTCAACCAAATAACAAGCACTAACATCCCAAAAATAAATAGAATGGAGTTGAGCGTGTATTGGGTTCAACCCATGGACTTCTTGCTTATTCCCATCTCACTCCTATTCTCACACACCTCACCATTCTTGAGAGTGCTCAAGTCCGGCGCGGTTTTGGTGGCGGAGGTGGTGGGATGAACTCCTCCGTAACATGCATCTTCCAATGCGTAGGCTCATGCAATCGATTCTTTGATTCCAAATCATTTGCGTTCCTTCTATTCTCGACGAAGCCTCTGTTCGAACCAAGCAAGCAAGAGCATCATCGTTGCCTCTAATTTTCGATCTTGGTCCTTTCGGAGAGTTCTTGAATGGCTTGCATCATCTCCGATCCGGTTCTTGAATTTTGAGCACACAAATCTTCTAATTAAATCTATAGAAAATGGTTTCCAATCGGCATCGAAGTTCTCTTGGCTCCAAAAATAGAACCACGTATACGCAACACCGTCCAATCTCATGAACGCATATTGCAACTTGTGGGATTCAATAGTTTCTTGAACAACAAAGGTCTCTTCGGCCTTAGCAAGCCAACCGATAGGATACGTTCCGTAAATTTAAGCAGATTCTCCCATGGCGTGTACATCGCTGTTGACGCCTCTGTTTCTGCACAGTAAGCAAGAACTCCATTGTCACTCTTCTCGAATTCTTGGCCTTGTTCTTGGTCTTCAATAGTTGCACCAACGACCTCAAACCCACTTTCTTGCTCAATAGGACCAATATCCTTCATCGTTCCAATATTCTTCACTACAAGAAAAAGCGAATTTCAAGGCATAACTTTACGGCGGATTTTAATCCCCGAGAAACTTTCCAGCGGATATTTGTATGTTTCGTGGATTATCGTAAACGTTTTGGCGGATTTTCGACATTTGTGCGGAATTTTTGAATTTGTGGCGGATTATAAAGTTGAAGTAAAGTTTCGGACAAAAAAAATACGCCAAAAAGGCGATCCATTCCGCCGCAAATGCGCATAGCAAAATGGGCGGGACCTTTAAAATATTGAAATCCGCCGAAACCGCCTTCCATTCCGCCGCAAACGCAACAACGAAAATAGGCGGGATATTTAAATTTCAAATCCGCCGCAAGTGTACCCAATTCCGCCGGAAACGTTTCCTCGGTTCACGCGTCAAATCTGAATTTTACTCATTTTAATCCCTTCTCACCTTAAATCTTCACTCATTCTCAACTCTTCTCTTAACTTCTCTCAAATTTCTTCACTCATTCTCAATTATTCTCTTAACTTCTCTCAAATTTCTTCACTCATTCTCAAATTTCTTCACTCAAATTTCTCAACTATTCTCTTAACTTCTCAACTCATTCTCAACTCCTCTCCCAAACTTTAGAGAAATTTTTTTTTGATAACATATTTAACACTGTCATGGACGTGAAATGTAAAACAAAAGACAATGAGAAAGCAATGAGACATATTTAACATATTTAACTTGGTTATGAATATTTGAATTTGTTTATCCCTTTATATTTTTAATTTGGCGGAATCATACGCGGAAATTTAATTTTTTTTGAAAAAAACGCGTGCATTTTTGGCGGAAATAAACGCGTTTGTGGCGGAATTTTTTTTGTAAAAAAAAAAACATTTCCGACGGAATTGATGTCGTTTGCGGCGGATTTGCCTGTGTTTAAAAAAAATATATTTGCAGCGGAAAAATCCGCCAAAAACACCAAAATTCCGCCGCAAATTCCCCCACAAAAATCCGCCACAAATGACCTTAAATCCACCGGAAATTACCGGCGGGAATTCCGCCGGAAACACGTTGCGACGAGCCTTTTACCGGCGGAAAAATCCGCCGAAAATACCCGTATTTGCGGCGGAATTGGGTGTTTTTTGGCGGAAAAATCTGCCAAAAAAACCTTTTTTCTTGTAGTGCTTGCTGAGTTCTTGAATGGCTTTCATGATCTCGTCAAATCGTTTGTCAATCTTGTGAAGTATTTCCTCCATTTTTCGCTCAAGAATCGAATCTGGCTGGCTTCCCTTCGAATCCGGTAGGTCGGACCAATTGTTAGGCACCTAGCCTAACATTGACCGGAAATATGCAATTGAAGCCTTGGAATTTGATTAAAGAAAGGAAAATGGGAAGAAAGTAGAATATTATTGGTATGTGTTGAATGGATACAATTGGAGAGATAAGGGTCCCCAACCCTCCGGCCTCACCGGGTTACTACTAAACTTTAGGAATTCTAAGATATCCTTCAAGGGGGTGGAAGCCTTAATATATATAGGCTTCCAATACATGGGGATAGAGGGGAATAGGCTAACCAATTAATAACTACCCCAACAAATATAACAACCCCCTAACCAACTATAACACCCTATAACTAACTCCCAACTAACATAACTAATAGGAGTTAAAGGCAACAAACTACCTAACCAACTAATATTACAAAACAACCCTCTAACTAATTAACTCCCTTACAAAATATTCCCACTTACATAGGGACTAACATTATATTATATGTTTTATTAAGTGATAAACTTAAGATATAATTTAATTTTAAACTCAAATAAAATAATTATTATATGCTTTTCATGTGACAAAAAATTAAGTAAAAAACTAAATATAAAAAATCTATGTATACAGTATGTATTTTTATAACTTGACACTGGCCTTTTATTTGACTAATTTTTATTTTTGAATTTAAAACTAAAAATCTAAACAAAAATTGAAGGCCTGAAAAACATCTTTAATGCCTTAATCATTTTCACAGGTGCAAACAATTTATCTAGCCAAGTTCTAGAGAGCATAATCAAGTAGGAACAAACACTCAAAACAAGGAAATGGCATAAATTATAATATAGTACTACCCTGTATATAAGCCAAAAACCCACATTTAAAAGCTCATATAAGTGAAAACAACCAAAACATAAACCCAGCCAAAAACCCACATTTAAAAGCTCATATAAGTGAAAACAATCAAAACATAAACCCAGGGAACTTTATGCTAATTATCTACTCACCAAAGATCATATCTATATGCATAAAGATCACAATCAGCCTACCACAAAATTAGAACATTGGGTTCCAAATAATTGTTATTTTAGAATTCCTAAAAAATGGCACAGAATTTTCATAAGAGGACAAAACAATCATGGGCAATATGATGGTGTGAAAAACAAAATGCAAATATTCAATTTATGGAAACGTAATATGCAAGTTGCAACAACAAAATGAGAAGGAAAAGTAACTGCCCCACCCCAGGCTTAAGAACTTACATTGTCCCTATGTAAAACTGTAAATAATTAAGTTGAAGTGGGAAGAAAAGAAGGCACTCACTGAGGTGGTGGCGGGAACTGGCCTAATAGTGAGATAGATGACAGTTATAGAGTTCTAGCATGCCCACCATATGTTGTTGTTGATCCTCCATATGCATTTGTCTTTCTTCCATGCACTCTTGTCGAGTGCACCGATATTGAAGCTCAGCCGTCATATAGCAGCAAGACCTTCCCATGCTTCAACAAAGAATGAGGACCATATCCTGGGGGTCCAGCAAGAGGTGGAACCGGTAGCTCGGTGAACTCCTCAGCAAGTGTAACACACCTTTTTATTATAGTAACTTTTATTGAGTTATATGGATGGATTTTGTCAGATAATTCAAAAAAATTATAATCGGATTTACTCAATAGTAAGAGCTACAAAAAACACATATTAGGCTTCTTAATTTACATTATAGAACTTCAAGATTCAAGGTTTCCATTTACCGCCACTGTGAAATGAACGTGATGACTAGGAGTAGTAAAGAGGTCATGGTTATTCCTCCAGTCATGCATATAGGATTCAATATTCAATATGGGGGCAGAATCTGAAAAGTAATATCTCCCGTGTATGAAACTCTGCCACTTGGATGGTGATTTCAAACAGACAATCATAGAGGTAAGAAATATGAATGCAGAAATTTTATGTACCGGTTTGTCGTGAAGCTTAACAGCTTGAGAGAAATTAAGATTTCTCATCAGATTTTCATTTTAAAATGATGATTTTACGACAGTTTTTATACGTGAACCCAATCTTGCCTTCAGGCTTTTAACAGGATTTAATAGAATGTAACTCTTAACTCACTGTAACAATTACCTAACATAAACTGTAACAGAGTCCAACAGCTAATAGAATATTCTAGAGACTCCACATAAGTCTACACACAAGGGTTGCTTTAGAAATTTCATATTCTGGCTGTACTAAAAAATTTAAACTCAAAAGTAGTTTTACAAAAAAATGTCAGCAAAACTAACATGACAAAAAATGTTGAGCTCTTAAAAAGTTTTGCTACACACCTGAATCTCATGCACTGTGAATCATCTTGAAGGATATTAAATCACCTAAAACGATTTTTGCCTTCTGGGTTAAGTTGAATAGAAGCAGAATAAATCAAGTGAACTAGTGAATCATCAAATTCTTCAAGTTCACCAGAATCTCGTAATTGCCTAAATGAAGGAGCCATGAGATTTGCAGCGATGTCAACCAACTTCCATAAAGAGAGCTCATAAGCCATTCTGATTATATTAATGGGCAGCTGCTTAGAAGAATCAAGACAAGACATAATCACATTCCAGCAGGCTTCCTGAATGTTTTCCAACATCCAGAACTCAGCAAGCCAACAAAGTTCTACATATGGTTGAAGATTGAATAGCTTTCCTCCATCATCCATATTATCCCACAAACATCCAGAGGAGGATTTGGAAGCTCATCAGAATAAAACCATTGTACTAGTTTAATCAATGCTTCCCAGCTAATAGCAACCTTTATGACTTGTGAATGAATGCAAAAATAAACAGCATTTAAAGCATATTCAAATTTAAAAAACAGAAAATGCAATCAAAATACCAAGTGTCACAAAAAATTTAAAGCAAAAAGAGAAGGCGTGATAGTTTCTCATTGAAAATGGAACATCTTTGCTTCTAATTTTCAAGGATGTTGCTGGCGAATTTAAGAGTTTAAATGCATTTAACACTAGATGTATATAATACAATGCAAATTTTGATGAAAATGGACATAGTTCCAGATCACTTTCAACCAACTCTTAGATTAAATTATTTAAAACTCAAAACTCAAGAAGAAAATTTGAATCTTAAGAATTAATCAGAATTTAACTACAAAACAGGTTACATACACAATGGTCAACAAATAAAGACACATGCATGTCTGTCTTTTGACCAGGTTCTTCAATTTTCGTGAGATCTAGCTTCAATAATAGGCAAGTTTTTATATTTGAACTTCTGGGTATCATCTTCATAATTTGTTTATAAAAAACTGAAAACTACAAAAACTATCAATTTCAAAATCAATAATCACCTCTCTTGCATTCCTGACCGGAATAACCCCTGTAAATAATCACAGCCAGACTGCAGTACAACTGTGGACATGTAAATGTGGTACTGGGTGAGAACAAATATTACATGTCCACCCAATAAGCCCATTCGATTTAGCTTCCATTATGACATCTCTGAAAAGAGAAAGTAACAAAATAAAATTTCCCTCCCAAAATCCTTAAACAAATGTTAGTAACATCACTGTTAACATTTTTCATTCTGTAGAAACCTTTTACTTCCCAAAAAGACAAGCCAATAAATATCTAATCAATAAGGTAGCTCCAATAAAAAAAATTAACCAACAGTTGTTTTACTCTAAACTGGATAATGCAATGACATTTAGTAGCCAATATCAGCAACAATTTCAAAGTTCAATCTTCTTTCCAGAAACAGAACTTTCATTTGAAAAACACGGAATGAACCTAATAAAATATTAATTTTAAGGAGGCTACTCAAGTGAATGTGAATTAATGGACAGAATTTCAAAGGAAATAAATATGGAAATAGACAGGGATGTAAAAGAAAACACAAGGTTACATCAATGACATGCATTCTCACGATATCTAGAAGAATCTGGTCAAGAAGCAAACCATACAAAAAATAACTTCCAGCTGAATCAAGAGATGAAGTAAGATAGCGTGGCCCACTTTGGAGATTGTTTACAAAGCATTTGCACGAGAGGCTGTAGATTGCATCGCTTAGCCAGAATTTTCAGCTTCTTCACCATTTCTTCTCCCGCATGTAAGCTTCCCATGTATACATATTCCAATAACAACAACAATGCTTCGTAATCAACATTAGAAGAATAACGAATTTCTCTCATGGCCTCTCCAAAGTTATCCGTTACTTCTTTACAACTCTTACTACTAGATAATACTTCAGGAGGTAGAAGTGATGGACATCGAACAGCAAGAATAACACCATGAACATTCACAGAATTCCCATTTGCTACAATGAGTCGCAAATCTGCATATTCTTTCTCATTAAGAGATTTCCCGATCCTTTTGGCAAATTCATTTGGGAAACCGTAAAATCCAAAATAACTTAGAATATACAAAACATACCATTTCACTCCTGGACTTAAAGAGGCGCTACAACAGATCTCATGAAATTTGCTAAATAACTGAGTTTTAATGTTTGTCACCTCTATGGTAAATTGCTGAGGATTCTGTTGTGAAAGACCACACTGATAAAGAAATTCAGCTAAGCCCCACAAAGCATAAAATAAGAGAACATTGGAACCTTCCCAGTCTCCTATACCAAACCAGCAACAAGACCTTTCATATAATATGGTATGCAAATGAGGAGCAATTTCAGACCTTTCGACATGAATGTCATCACCTAAGCACCGTCTCACAAGAAGAAGAACTGCCTTTATCCCTTTGCTTTCTATGATACATGTTTGATACCGTGGTAAACTTGAAAGACAAGTTAACCCGATTAAGTTAATAACGAGTTGAAGTTTATCAAATGAACCATAGCTTTTTAGGGATGATATACAACCTAGAGTATGTATTACATTTTCCAAACACGACATGCCTTTCACCTCCAGTATATCTGATAAAACACATCTAGATCTAGTGTGTAAGGCAATGTAATTACAAGGAGAATAAATCATCATTAGAACAGCCCTTGATACAGGTTCGCTTTGAAAATGACCACCAACATCCTTTTGACATATTCGGCACCATTTTTGAACCGTGTCCACAAAAGTAGAGCTACGGACGAGGAAAAATAGAATCAGCATATTTGGACAATACTATGAAGGTGTAATAAATGTCCAGCTATAAAATTTCAGAGATATAATCAACAGTGATAATAAGAATCGATGACACAAGATATATTATAATATCAATCTATACACACATTTTGAAGTTGTCAAGAAACGATACTAGAAGAAATTCAACTCACCAAGCACACGTAATTAGTAAGTTGATGTGGAACTCACTTCCATAGGTATAAGGGTTTAAATTTTCTCCCAAAATGTCAGCAGCAGATTCCTGATGAAGTAAAACAAGAGGTCATTCCTTCTTAAAAAAACAAGAGGTCATGTGTATCTATCTATCTGTCTATCTATATAAACCTCAAAATCTAGGTTCAATGCGATACTATTGCCAAATCCAATGGAAGAGCAAAAAAAGAAGTAAGAAGTATACCTTAACGATGGTGTAGCGCGTGGCACGTGTATCTGCTGATATAGAATCAAGAAATGCATTAATGGATCGCAGTACATTTTTCTGCACTTCAATGTTGGCGCACTGCCACTTCCATCTATTTGTCTTCTCATCAAAATATCTTCCAATTAACCACGAAACCAAAAAGAGAAACAATGCAATCGTTTAGAGCCGGAAAAGAAAATCAAAATGGAAACCAAGTATTCTCAAAAGTAAAAGAAAAAGGCGAAAGAAACTAAAAATAGGATAGGTAGGTTGTGGAAATTGAAAGAAAATGGAAAAGAGGGGAATAAGGAATTAGGAAGAGATGGAATTGGACCTGGTGCCAAGGTTTAAGGCGTGGAGAAGACGACGGTGGAGGGTGAGCATGTGCGAACTGATGGACCGATCGTTTTCTTTCTCTCTGCTAGATTTCATACCTGTAACTGTATCTGTAACTGTATCTGTCTGTGTGAGTGTGAGAGAGAGTGAGAAGAATTGGATGTGTCGTTGTGGAGAAGCTAAGTTGAGGTTAAGGTCTGCAAGCTTTGATCACCGCCAAGACAACTGCTAGAAATTTGTATACGAGCCGTCGAAATTTTGAGACCAACTATTGCGGTGACTAGATCGACGGATCAATGCTTCAACATCTATAGAGAGAGGCAACGATGGTTTAGCGTCACACTTTACATATTTTGACTCAAAATTAATTTGAAATTCTGTTATAAAATTAACTTTTTTTTAAATAAAATTAGTTATTAAAGAATAAACTTCGCATATTTAAACAACTAAAATTTTTCACACACTAAAGTACTCAAAAATTATACTGCATAGTGTTGCACTTTATATAATTCGTTACGAAATTAATGTTCGATTCCGTTACTAAGAAATAAACTTTGCATATTTAAACAAGTAAATTTTTTCAGACAGTACTGTTCCCAGCCGACCGCCCAGGAAGGCTCGGATATGCGGCACTTCCTAGCCGACTCGTGCGAGCCAGAAGGCGCAGGCCCGACACACACGCACCGCCTCCTCAAAGACCGAGACACTAGTCGGCTATGCAGGCGAGGACCCCCTCGGCCAAGAGGGATGAGGCGTCTCTCCTACAAGCTCGACACCGGCCGAGAACTCTAGCTAGATATATTAGGAAAGCCCGAGAATCTCGCCAAGATCTCATTGCATTCATGTGTAATACTTATGAGCATTCATGACACTTGTGTTCCGGGTGTATCGCAAATACAAGAAGCGCCAGCAAGAATGGGCTGCGGCCCGGCCAACTCGATCGCCCAAACACGGCGCTTGAGCGCAATTCTCGCCGCCGAAAATCTCGCTAACGGTGGCCTCGCGGTATATATCGCCATTCGCATATGGCATCGGGGCGTTCTCAACCTTGTGCTATCTCGCGGCGACCTCTCACTAGATCGTCGGAGTGTCTTTGCAGTACCACCCGAGGTGCTCAACGCGTGAAGCTAGGGACCGGTCCTTTCACTCATTCAACGGCCAGGCCCATTCGGCGAAAGCAACAACTACTTCAACTCTTCATTGGTCAACGTCACGATCAATTGGCGACCACGGTGGGAGGCCCGTGCGCTATCCTACCTCCTTCATGGCTCCACGCGCCGGCCCCGCACGCGGCCACTTCTCGACTCAATCCTCGGGGCGAGAATCAGCAGCGAGACCGGAGGGCGTGGCGTCACGATCCACGAGTCTCGAGGTCTTCCACTTACAAGAACGCCCGATTGCCACAACGGTCGCGGACCTATCCTCCAACGAGTTCGGCCGCCCGTTCCTAGAGACTTGCGCGAAAAGTGGTTGAAGCGGGCATTCAGGAACCTCTACCGGACCATGTCACTCAAGTCGTTTTGCGAGATCTTGCAAAACAAAAACCAGTGATCATGATGACGATGAGCGCGCCATCGATCAAGACGAAAGAGGTCGGGCGCCCACGGGCGAAGGCGGAGAACATACGCTCGTCGCCGGCCGCGCGAAGACACCGCTCCTCCTCGAAGGAGCATTTTCGCCGAGAAAGCACTACTCATCGCTCTCCAAGCAAGAAGAAGGCAGGGCACGCAATCGCCCTGGCGAGAAGCAGCGTAGGCGCCGTTCGATGTCCTATGATTATGAAGATTCTAGCTATCTTTCGACACCGGTCGCTCACCCACCGTGTACCTCCAATGAGTCGTCCGGTCACGTCGATCGAAGCGAGATCTTGGGATTCTCGAGAAGAGCTGGAAGATTACAGAGATGGAAGAATTAGGGGCGTTTCGCATCGGCCAAGGAGAGGCCAAAGCGAGCGACCCAGAAGGCCTCCTCCACTTCCACCAACTGGCCCGTCCGGAGGATTTTATGGAATGCCGGGCAACGAGGCATGCCTCGCAATGCAACCCTTTGGGTCGAACGGCATCGAGCGAGCACGCCCATTCTCCGGGAGATCGGGCGTTACAAGATTCCGAGAGATCTCCAAGCCGCCTGATCT
Organism: Oxytropis ochrocephala; assembly: GCA_020916435.1. NCBI lineage: Eukaryota > Viridiplantae > Streptophyta > Magnoliopsida > Fabales > Fabaceae > Oxytropis > Oxytropis ochrocephala. The sequence continues at coordinate 95,814,750 of CM037093.1, forward strand.
CAACAAGTTTGACGGCCGGGGATCCGCACAAACATCTCCGCTACTTTAATAATTCTTCTAACATTACTGAGGGTGGGACCGACCATGAAATGCAGGCTTTTTCCCCAGTCGTTGGACGGCCGAGCATTGGAATGGTGGGAGTCTCTGCGACCCAATTCCATCTCCTCGTGGGACGACCTGATCAGAATATTCTTGTCTCACTACACTGCAAACCGCTGCCAATCTGCGGTATGAAGAATACTTGGACTCTGTTGTTCAAGGAGATAATGAGACGAGGCGATATATCGGCCAGGTTTAACACCGAGGCCGAAGTCCGTTCGCGACTTGTCGGACAAGGACAAGTTAAAGTATTTGAAGCGTGGTATTCGACCAGGACCACCAGGTTCGTAGAAGAATTCACTCTTAACCATTACCAAGATCTCAGCTACTTCTTAGCGAGGGCTAACGTCCACATGGCGTATGAAGAAACCTTGGCAGTGAGAAAGGCCGTCCGCGCACGACCTAAAGAAGAAAACAGTAAGCCGGCCAAAGGGCATGAAGGTCGCCGCGACAATCGGTCCCGACTTACGAGATAAGAAGTTTGATCATCGCACTCTCGGCTAAACACCTCTATTGCGGATCTATAGCGAGTGCCAGAATAATGAATTTGTGGGAGTAAAGCGGCCCGATCCACTCGTGCTCAAGAAGGGGGCACGACCGACTAAAAGATACTGCCGTTACCACAAGAGCAAGGGTCATGATACTAACGACTGTATGGCCCTCAAAGATGATATTGAAGAGCTCATTCAGAAAGGAAAGTTGGGAAAGTATGTGAGGTCGGAGGAAGGCGACCGACCTCAAGAGAAACAGAAAGAAACTGATCCTGACAGAGGAAAGGGCGCTGTAGTTGTTTCAAGCGTCCAAGAAAAAGACCGGTCGGAAGATCGAGAAGCCCCACGATCCAGAGGTCGCAACGTTGCTATGGTCATTCACGGTGGCAACCCGTTGGACCGTAGAGAATCAAATAAAGCCACCAAAAGAAAGTGGGACGAGCTCCTGATGGTCGGTTCAACATCAACAGTCCCACCGGTCTCGAACAGACCCCCCATCTCGTTTGGAGATAGCGACCTGCACGATGGCGAGGCCAAGCGATTATGTTAGATTTGGTAATCGAGGCAATTATGGCCATCTGCGAAGTTCAAAGAATCACAGTCGACGGGGTAGCTCGGCCGACATCATGTTTGAAGGCTTGATTGATTGAGGATCAAGGTTGATCGGGCGAGATAATTCCCGGGCCGAGCCTACTCCTAACGGGCTTCAATGGGCGATCACCTACCCGTTAGGAACAATAGAACTCATGGTCACATTTGGTGGCGACCTTTGGAGATAGCACTTTATGCGGGGCCCGCACATACGGCGTTCCTCGTACTCCCCTCAAATCCTCGCTATCGATTGTATCATTGGTAGGCCGACCACGGGCAAGCTAGAGGTGTGGCATCAATAAAATTACATCCGAAGATGAAATTCTGACAAAGGCGACGGTAGTTACCACGGCGGCCGACACAGAGGCGGCAAGAGCGGTGCCACGATGCGTATCAACAAATTTGTGATGAGGTAGACCTTGGCCCAAATGTTGAAGCTTTGGTGAAGGCCATCAAGTCAACGTCAGCGATTTGGATGCTCGGTATGATCCGCACGAATGACCCAGAGGATAACGATGATGACTTAGCCCGAGAAAAAAAGCAGTTGAAAGGGCGAGAACCTCATGGAGAGCTAATAGATGTGCGGTTGGGGGCGACCCAACAAAGATAGTTAAGCTCGGTAGCGACCTGCGAGCAAGTAAAGCAAGACCTTGTGCAATGTTTGAGAGACTATCTTGACTGCTCGCATGGCGGGCATCGACATGCCCGGCATTCTATCGAAGTAGCACGCCATCAACTTTCGATCGATGAAGAAAGTCGGCGGTCGCTCAAAGAAGGCGTGCTCAGAGCGAGGAAAAATCTCAAGCCGCGCAAGGCCGTTGAGGACCTCATAAAGGCCAATTTCATAGAAGAGATCAAGTACGACACACGCTATCCAATGTCGTGTTGGTCGAAAAAAAGAAGAATGGCAAATGGAGGATGTGTGTAGACTACACCGATCTAAATAAGGCATGCCCGAAGGATGCCTTCCCGTACCAACATCGACAAGGTGGTCGATGGGGCCTCGAGCTACAAATTACTCGTCTTTTACGGACGCTTACTCGTGGTACAATCGGATCACGATGTATCCCCGATCGACATAAGACGACCTTCATGATGATCGGGGAAATTTTCAAGATACAAGGTGATGCCTTTCGGCTGAAGAACTATTTGGAGCGACTACCGGCGGATGATGAACAAAATTTTCAAGAAGCGGATCGGTCGAATCTCGAGAGGTGTACTTGGATGACATGATCATCAAAAGCATAACCGATCCAGATCACGTGAAGCGACACGAGGAAATCTTTGAGAAGCTAGAAAGAATTCACTTAGATTGAATCACGAGAAGTGTACCTTGGGGGGTAGGCCGTGAGATTTTGGGCTTCCACCGATGAAAGAGGATAGAAGCAAACCCCGAGAAGTGCGGGCGGTCCACCGATATGAGGCCGCCCACGACTAAAAAAAGAAATACAACAATTTGAATGGCATGGTGGCGCTCTATCCGGGTTCATTCCCAAAGCGGCTGCAAGTCATTTGCCGCTATTTAAACTCCTCAAGAAAGATGTAGACTTTGAATGGACCGACCAATGCCGGCGTGCATTGGATGAATTAAAGCAAGCTTTGGTTAGCCCGCCCATCATGACCAAGCCGCTTGGGCGAGACATCAGTATTCATGCTTGGCTATAAGCGAAGAAGTTCGAGTCTTTGTGCTAGTCGGAGAGAACGACCTAAAGCGAGAATCGATCTACTTCATTAGTAAAGTCTTTCAAGGACCCGAGCCGAGTACCGTAAAAAATAGAAGTTTGCTCTTGCACTCACGATTCTTTGCTCGAAGGTTGAGACCCTACTTTGTGGCCCACCGGTCGTGGTAAGGACCGATCACCAATCGAGCAAGTCCTCCATCGGCCGGACTGGCGGGACGAATGATAAAGTGGGCGGTGGAGCTCGATGAATTTGGCATTAAATTTGAATCCGGATCGGCCGCAAAGCGCGGTGTTGGCCGACTTTATAGCGGAAATGACTCTACCCCGGAAGATCGTTTGGAGCGACACGGATCTTGCGTAGATGGGTCGTCTAATAGTAAAGGAAGTGGAGTAGGCCTAATACTAGAAAATTCCGAGGGCCTGGCGTGGAGGGTATCTCGACTTTCGCTTTCCATACATCGAACAATCGGGCCGAATATGAGGCGTGCATAGCCGGCTGCGGCTCGCCGAGGACTTCAATGTCGGCCGGGTTGAACTTCGATCGGACTCGCTGCTTGTCGTCTCGCAAATCAAAGAATTATATGGCGCTAAGGACGCGGCGTCTTTGAAGAATTACCTAGCGAGTAAAGGAGCTTCTTAAGCGGTTCGGCCAGGCTGAAGTGACTCACGTGCCTCGGACCGAAAATGTTCGGCGGATATACTATCAAAGCGGCAAGTACCAAGACTCCGGAAATCGAAGTTTGATTCAGGAGACTCTAAATCGCCGGCGTTTCAACCAAGCAAGTCGATCGTTGGCCGTTACGTGTGTCGTAGCGGATTCGATTGGATCGCCCTATCCCGAGATACATTGTTGAAGGGAAGAAGCGAAAGCGATCCGAAGCGAGCTAAGTTAAGTTAGTCGAGCTCAGAAGCGACCAAGTACTTGGTGATAGAAGGAAAGTTGTATAGAAGAGGATTCTCCTCTCCATTGTTAAGGTGTCTTACGTCGGTCGAATCCGACCATGTGCTGAGGGACATTCATGAAGGTATTTGTGGGAGTCACCAGGGCGCTCGTTCCATAGCTAAGAAGGCTCTCAGGGCCGGCTATTATTGGCCGACCATGGACGAAGATGCCAAGAAGCTCGTTCAGAAGTGCAAGAAATGCCAAATACATCGATGTCCACATTGCACCTTCCACGAGTTGCAAAGTCTTGTCTCACCTTGGCGTTTGCTTGGTGGGGCATGGATTTGCTAGGCCCATTTCCACCGCCTCGAGGCGGTTCAAATTCCTGATCGTGGCGGTAGATTATTTCACAAAGTGGGTCGAGGCCGAGCCTCTTGCAACCATCACCTCGGCGAAAGTAAGCAAATTCTTTGGCCGATGTGTGTTGGCCCGTTTTGGGATCCCTCAACAACTAATAACAGACAACGGCACCCAGTTCACAGACAAGAGATTGAGAGAAATGTTGGCGACTTAGGGAGTAAAGCAGCGTTTCACCTCGGTCGAGCACCTCGGACAAACGGCGGCCGAGGCGGCCAAGCGGGGTAATTTTGCGTGGGTTGAAGCGAAGACTCGATGAAGCGAAAGCGGAGGCGGGTCGAAAGAGCTGCGATCCGTTCTATGGGCTTACGGGGCGACCCCTCACTCAACGGCCGGGAGTCCCCATTGAGATCGGTATATGGGACCGATCTTTGTGATACCCATAGAGATGGCGAGCCGAATTGGAGAACTTGAATCCCCTACGGTGGTTGATAACGGCCAGGGCTATTCGAGAAGAGTTGGACCTAATTGAAGAGCTGCGCACCCAAGCATCACTAAGAGAGAAATTGATCAAACGAGTAAGGTCGCAGACGGATACAACACTCGCGTGCAAAAGAGAGACTTCACGGTCGGTCATTTCGTTCTAAGACGGGCCGGCGTGGGAAACAAGAATGCACGCCAAGGAAGCTCGCGCAAATTGGGAAGGTCCATACGTGGTCATCAACAAGGCGGAAAAGGGGCTTACAGTGGAAACCATGGATGGGCGACTATCCCCGTAGCGTGGAATGCGAGAAAAACTTAGGAAATATTACGTTTGAATGTAATGAAGGATTTGAATGTAATGACGACCGACCTATGAATGAAAAGCGTGCAGCGCTCTTTTTCCCACCGGGTTTTTTACTGGAGGCGACGACTTTAGAAATATGATGTGTTCTTTACTTTCCGCAAGAATGTATGGCCGGCCGCTCAAGATTGCTCGTGGCAAAGGAGCGATCGAAGATTATCAACTTGATCGGATCGTCGAAACGATCTACCTCGAAACCATCGAAATGGCCCGAGGGTTAGATAACCCGCGAACCTCGTGTCGTCGAAGCGATGCATGGCGTGTCTGCCGAGAGGCGGCACAAGCAACGATCACCGAAGTTGACTTCGACGAGCGCCATCGAAAATGGCCCAAGGGTTAAGTGATAACCCAACGAGCGCCGTCGAAGCGACCTACCTCGAGAGATCATCGAAATGATCCCAACGGGTGCCATCGAAATGGCGACCGAGTGCCATCGAAATGGCCCAACCATAAACGCAGCGCTATCGAAATAGCACGAAAGCACACGAAGCGCCTACAAGTTCGAAATAACTAAGGCGAATAAATGCAAGAAGTACACAGACATAGCAATGTAAATTTGAGCAGGCGTAATTAAAGGCAAGCGAAATTGTCATTACAAACAGGACACCGGTCGGCGCAGCGCCCACAATTGAAAAAGCGCACGGCGGGGAAAATTGTTGTGCCGAAGGCAAGTTAAACTATTACGAAATTACTCGCTCGCAGCGGGCTTGAGGCCGAGAAAAGAGCGGTGGCGGTCGAGCGACATTTCCTCGTTTCGTCAACACCGCCAGGCAAAGCATGATCTTGTTATCCACCGCGTAATGGCGGGATTTATCATCTTCTCATCGAAGTTGATCTTTAGATCTGCATTCAAGGCACGCGCTGAGCAAGGAGGCGTTATAGAATTGCTCGACCGCGCTGCCTCCCTACCGGCACAGGCCACCATTTGGATCTTCGCTGCGGTGGGTATTCTCGGCCTACCGGCCTTGGCCTTATCTTCTGCGGATTCAAGGTCGGTTTTTAGGCCCGTTCACGGCAAGAAGCTCCTTATTCCTCTTGGCGAGTTTGGCCGGTCCTCACCGCCCCATTGAAGAGCTTCTTTCTTGGCCTTGGAGAGCTTGTCGTACTTCACTGCGGCTCGGCCAAAACTCTCTTGGCGGCGCGAGCCCTGCAAACAAAGATCGTCCCGCCGTTAGTCGGTCGACCTAAAGCGAAAGAAATAGCGGATTGAAAAAACAAGTACCCCGGCCCGGCCCGAGCCTCGGCCATGATTTTGTCTATCCCCAGCGAGAGAAAGCCTGAGACCTCCATCGGCCTCTTCACGAACCAATCAAGCTCGACTGTCCTAAACCCTCGGCGAGAGAATAGGAAGGTCGGCCTGGCGGAATCCATGTTCGGTCGTCGAGCCTTATCCGCTTGGCGGGAGCGATCGTCATTCGACGGCGGCGGCCGAAACGACTTAGCGGTCTGCGCGCGGCTTCTTCTTTTGGCCATTGGGAGTGGGGGCACCTTGGAGGACGACTTCAGAACATCCCCGCCGAGATCCGTCGTACCTCTAGCCCACGGAATCGCAGCAGGGTTGAAGCCCGACTCGATCACGCCCGATTTTTTACAAGCCATTCTTTACGCAAAATAACGAGTTATGAGTTAGAAGAAAAGATTGGTGGCAAAAATGTAAAGACAAAGTTCAAAAGCAAACCGATTTCAGCCTCAGTTCCTGGCCCTCGAGCAAGACAAAGGGTCGGCAAGGTATGTCGCCCTTAGGATCTGGACGCATCATGCCCGCCAGCGCCTTGATCATATCCAGAGACTGCAGGTCGGCCTCCCCCAAGTCTTTGACAGTATAAATGTAATCCCCAGGCCGCCTGCAGAAGTGAGCCTCGTTCCACATGATGGGGAAATAAGGGGACCGAGCATGCCGTCCGGTTGAACCTCCGTCTGACCTTACGGCCTCCTCGGTGGGAGCGATCCAAAAATCCGACTTCTCGGGCCGCTCCTAAGGATTCTGGTATGCTTTGAAGAACCAGGTGGTGAGTCTTCTGCATCTTAAAGGAGACCTGCTCCCTCTTTTCCTTGTTAGCTTTCTCCCTGAGCCAGCTCAGCTCAAAGAGAGTGAAGAACAGCATGATCGACACCGGCCGACCCAGCTTAGTCAAAAGAACTTCAAGGTCTTGAAGCGCCCATGCGTTAGGGTGGAGTTGTGAAGAAGGCGACCGATGTGACGCGGGGCGTCACGTTGAAATTCGATAAAAGGAGGGTGATATTCATCCTCTCGAACACGAGCCGATACATCGTGAACTTGAAGTTGGGAGAATAAGTTGCAATATCTTCGCCGCCCTTCATACCTCTCACCTCCGGCCGGTGAGTCATCGAGGCGACTCGCGGTCGGGCAAAGCATCGTGGCGATGTAATAATGCTCTCTATTAGGCGAAGAGTTTCCGATACCCAAGACATATCGGACACATCTCGGGCTATATCTCGCGAACCCGGCCGACCGCCCGTTCGACCTCCGATGTTTACCTCAAGACCGAGCTCACGGCTTCGGTGAACCACCTCTTCCCCGTGGACTTCTTGGCTCGGCCACCTTCGGCCTCCACCATCTCCTCGCCCACGGCCCGGGGCGGCACTCTGCGCTTCATCATCGTCAATGATAATCACATCGACATCTTCTTCTCCTCCTCCGCTCGAGAAACAATGCCTCTGGCGGTGGAGAGTTACCGCCGCTCCTCGAGAATGGGCGGACACGGAACCGAGGGCTCTTTGAGTGGCCGATCCTCGGCCGGAAGAGCGAGAACTCGAGCTCGCATTGCTCGAAGAATCGCTGAAGAGCTAGAACCTTTGTCGCGAAGGCGACTTAGGCTCGCCTCGTGGGGATTGGGCTCGCCGACCTCGACATATATGTAGCAAAGGATTGCGGTGGTTTTCGAGAATACGGGCGGTCGGTTTCGTCGGGGCATGCAAAAACACACGTGATAGAGAGGAAGCGAGTCGGTCGAGCGAGAGAACACTCATGAGAGAGGCGATGTGGCCATCCTCGACGACACCCCTATCACGAGGCGTGGGAAAGTACGAAACACTTTCAAAGAAAAACTCAAGTTCAGAAAATAGAAGTAAAGATCGATCCATACCTTGGGTAGATGTTGCGGATCGGTCGCGAGTAGTGTAAGCGAAAGCGACTATGAATGCAAGTCGGCGGCGAGATGAGTCGATCATTGTGAGCAATTCTTGAAAGCGTGAGAAATGGACTCAACTGAAGGGCTATTTATAGTGCGGACCCATGGCGCGAAGGGGACCGGGAGGCGGCGGCGTCGCAGCGTTCGTCTTCGCCGATGGTTGTCTCAGAACGACCTCGGAAACACCAAGCGTCATATGCGGAATGTCGGTGAAGACCAACCGTCGCGTCGGCCGCGCCGATGGTTAGCGGCGGTCGACAAATCTATCAAAAAGCAAGCGGCGCGTCGTTTCATCAAAATAACCTCACTCTGGGGGCATCGATTCAAGCCTCGGCCCGCTCTTAGCGACCTAGGCTTGGGGCAACCGTTCTCAGGTGTATCGGCAAATACAAGAAGCGCCAGCGGCAAGCCCGGGCTGCGGCCCGGCCAACTCGATCGGCCCGAACCGCGGCTGGCAGTGCGCAATCTCGCCGGCCGAAAATCTCGCTAACGGTCGGCCCTCGCGATATATATCGCCATTCGCATATGGCATCGGGGGCGTTCTCTAACCTTGTGCTATCTCGCGCGGCGACCTCTCACTAGATCGTCGGGTGTCTTTGCGGTACCACCCGAGGTGCTCAACGCGTGAAGCTAGGGACCGGTCCTTTCACTCATTCAACGACCGGCCCATTCGACGAAGCAACAACTACTTCAACTCTTCATTGGTCAAGGTACGATCACCTTGTAATATAAATATAAGCCCCTGAGGCCAATAAAGAGGACTGATGTTATTCTGATCACCCCATACTTCTTACTCTATTCATCGTGTTCTTGCTAAATCCTACCCAAGGAAATAGCAAGGAACATTGGCGCCCACCGTGGGGCCGGTAAAATTTTCCTACCCCACTTCAAACCAGAAAAACCTGCCACAGCATGGTAGGGACCAAAGCTAACGGTGGTGCTTCCACAAGCGCCACAGATCCCAGAATATTCGAGTTCATCGGAAGCGGAAGAAACACTTGAGAGCGAACGCGAGCAGCGAGCCGAGGAACGAGGAACAAACTCTCCGCGCCCAAGCACTTGAAGCTAGGGAAGCCCGGCTCCACGAACAACAGGACGGAGGTTGTCGGAGCACCCCTGAGGGCGTTCCAGCCGTTCACCGAGGAAATCGAAGCAGTGCCCATTCCCCCTGGTTTCGTGAGCCAGCCATCGGTACCTATGATGGAACGGGAGATCCTCAGAGCCATGTCGACGCCTTCCAGACCCAGATGATGATCAGTGGGGGAAACGATGCCATTAAGCGCAAGATGTTTGCGGGAACACTACCGATGTCGCCCCAAAAGTGGTTTGAGGATTGATTGCCCGATCCATCGCCAACTTCGAGGACCTCGCGAGCCGCTTCGTTCAGCAGTTTTCCGCCAACAAGAAAAAGCTTGTCCATCCTGGGGATCTCTTTGACCTCAGGCAGGGGCCGTTGGAGCCGCTAAAGAAATATTTGGAGCGCTTCAACAAAATAGCAGTGCAGTGGAAGATCCGGGCGAAAAGTTTTTGTGCGGCTTTTATGAAAGGACTGAAAGCGAGACCTTTAGAGGCGCCATCCATCACTACACCCGAGGAACATGGGCGAGAGTCGAGGCGAGAGAGCGACAAGCACATCGGGCCGGGGATCTGGTGCCTCCAAGGATGCTAGAGGATCTCGGAGACCCCACTCGCCACGAGGCGGGGATCGTCGAGAACCTCCCGGCCTCGGCTCGCGAGGCCGGGAGGAAGAACCGCAACAGAAGTCTCGCCTAATCGAGAGAACTCTTACACGCCGCTCGAGCTCGGCCATCGTTCATTTTGAACGACGGACTTGCCGACAGAACCATCACCAGGCCGGCCCCTTTTGTCGGTACTATGGGTAAGTATCCTGAAGCGTATTGCAGGTTTCACAGGACGGGGGGTCACACCACAGACGACTGCTGGACTTTGAAGCAGCAGATTGAGCAGCTTATCCAGCGAGGATTCTTAAAGAAGTTTGTACTCTCCGACGAACAAAAGAATAGGCGAGCAGAAAGCCCCCCAAGAAGACAACCCCCCAAGAGGGGAGGACCGAGGAAGGAGTCCCGACAAAAAGAAAGCCATGAGGTAGCAGACCGAGGGGTAGTCAATACCATCTCATGAGGGTTCTCTGGCGGAGGCCCCTCGTCCTCGGCCAGAAAGAAGTACGCTCGATCTATCATGTTGGTTTCTACCAGCGCGGCCGAGGCTCTAGCTCCGATCTATCCCCCAATCTCTTTTGATATTGCAGATTTTAGCAGAGTTCAACCCCATTCTGACGACTCGATTGTGATATGTGTCACCACCAGCGGATACAAAGTGGCCCGGGTACTTGTAGACGGAGGGAGCTCCGCCAATGTGATGTACTGAAAGTGTTTTAAAGACCTCAAGCTACCTGAAGAATTGTTAAAGGATTACCCAGGAACGCTCGTCGGTTTCATCGGCGAACAGGTGGAAGTCCGAGGCTATCTTGAGAACAACCTTCGGCGAAGCAGAGTCGGCCAAAACAGTGGTGCTCAGGTATATGGTCTTAAATGCAAAATCTCTTATAACATAATTGTTGGCAGGCCCACCCTCAATGCGTTGATGGCCGCAATCTCTTACCCTCACCTCTGCCTCAAATACCCCTTGCCCAATGGGAAGGTCGGAACAGTGAGGGGCGATCAAGCAATGGCCCGTAGGTGTTATGTAGAGAGTGCCAACATCAAGGCAGTTCAGAAAGAGCAAAAGGGGAAAAGCTCCCACTGCAGCTTCCTTGATCTGGATCCCAGAATGTATGACCCGGCCGAGGAAGGAAAAAGGCCACGGCCAGCAGGTGACTTGAAGGAGGTTGTGATCGGCCCGATGCGGCACGTAAGACGAAGATCGGCCGCGAGGCTATCGGACGACCGAGGACGGCTTGTCCAACTCCTTTCGGATACGCGTCCACATATTCGCATGGTCCCCTCGGGACATGCGGTGTCGATCAAACTTTATGCATCGCAGTTATCACTAAATCCCTGCTGTTCGGCTGTGTCACGAGAGAAAAGAAAAGCGAGGACGAGAAAAAGCGGAGGCTATAAAAGAAGAAAGCAGACAAGCTACTACTCTCGGCGAGTTCATCCGAGAAGTGAAATACCCAGCGTGGTAGCAAACCACTGTACTTGTCAAAAATCCAATGGCAAGTGGAGGATGTGTGTTGACTATCTGAGACCTCAACAAGGCGTGTCAGAAGGATGCTACCCTACGCCTAGCATTGGCGGCCTTATTGATGGGCGTCGGGTTTCAAGCTGCTCAGCTTCATGGATGCGTACTCTGGATATAACCAAATCAGGATGAATCACACTGATGCAGAAAAGACCGCCTTCATGACCGGGCGTTCCAACTACTACTACCAGGTAATGCCCTTCGGACTAAAGAATGTCGGCGCAACTTATCAGCGGTTGATGGATAGAATATTTGAAGAAGACATAGGCCGTACTATTGAGGTGTATGTCGACGACATGGTCGTGAAATCGACAACAGATCCAGAGCATGTGACCAACCTAGCAAGAATATTCAAGCTACTAGAAAAATATGATCTCCGGCTCAACCCAGAAAAGTGCTCGTTTGGCATTCAGGCAGGGGAATTCCTGGGATATATTCTCTCCCATCGAGGCATCGAGGCTAACCCTTCTTAGTGCCAAGCGATCATTAACGCCAGAAGCCCATCCACAACCAAAGAGGTGCAGGTCTTAGCAGGTCAAATAGGGGCACTCTCTCGGTTCCTAGGACGATCGGCCGACAAGGTAAAGCCATTTTTCCAGTTGCTCAGAAAGAACTCAAATTTCAGCTGGTCGGAAGAATGCGAACATGCACTCCAGCAACTCAGACAGTGCCTAACAACACCCCCAATTCTCACAGCACCCAAACAAGGTACGCCCCTACTACTATACCTGGGCGTCTCCAAAGATGCATGTAGTGCAGTCCTGGTGCAACAAAGAAGAGGGAAACCAGCGCCGATATACTACATCGCGAGAATGTGGAGAGGAGCAGAGCTGAGATACCAAAAGATCGAGAAGGCCGCCTATGCAGTCATCCTCGCAGCAAGGAAGCTCAGGCAGTACTTCCAGAGTCACTCGGTTGTGGTAAGATCTGACTTGCTGATCCGCCAAGTCCTCGCAAAGCCAGACTTAGCCGGACGAATGGTAGCATGGTCCATAGAGCTGTCGGAATTTGACATAAAATACATGCCTAGAGGTCCCATCAAAGCACAAGCCCTTGCGGATTTTGTTGCAGAACTAGTAGAAGCAGATCGCGAGATCGCCCCGTGGCCGACCGCTTCTTGGGCGCTCTCTGTAGATGGATCCTCCAACCTGAGGGGAGCGGTGCGGGGATAACTCTAGAAGGACTAGACGACATCCTCCTCGAACAATCTCTCGGGTTTAATTTTAAAGCTACAAACAACCCGAGCGGAATATGAGGCACTCATCGCAGGGGATGACACTCTTGGCCAGACCTCGGCGTCAAACACTGAAGGCGCGAAGCGATTCTCTCCTCATGGCGGCAGTCACCAACGCTTCAAAGACTAAAGATGAAGCGCTCAAAGAAAATCTGCGACAAGGTACAAGAACTTAAATCCAAATTCATATCTTTTGAGCTAACCCATGTCCCTAGGGAACAAAACGGAAGGGTCGACATCTTGGCCAAACTGGCCAGTACTAAAAAGCCTGGCAACAACCACTCGGTGATACATGAGTCACTCTCTGAACCCAACATAATTAAAACTCAGGTCCTCTCAATTGAGGTGGAACCAAAGAGCTGGATGACCAATATAATTGCTTACCTGCAGGGGGGGACCGTTGCAGTTACAGGAGAAGGAATTGAAGAAGCTGGAAAAGGTGGCCGCTAAATATGTCCTCATTGAAGCCGAGCTATAAAGAAGAGGATTCTCCAGACCCCTTCTCAAATGCCTAGCAGGTGAAAGAGCTGAAAGAGTCTTGGAAGAAATTTATGAGGGAGTGTGCAGCAGCCACATAGGAGGACAAGCCCTCGCAGCCAAAACCCTTAGGGCCGGCTATTATTGGCCGAGCCTCAAAAAGGACGCCGCAGAATATGTGAAGAAATGTGACAAATGTGACAAATGTCAGCGCCACACCGCCATCCCAAGAGCACCACCTGCCAATCTCCAAGCAATGGTATCTCCATGGCTGTTTGCTGTATGGGGAGTGGACATCCTTGGCCAATTCACCCCATCGACAGGACAGGTCAGATACTTGCTCGTGGCCATTGACTGCTTTTCAAAATGGATAGAGGCTGAGCCCATAACCACCATCTCGACACAGAGGGTGAAGAAATTCTACTGGCAAAAGCTCATCTGTCGCTTCGGCATCCTAGCCACTATTGTAACGGACAACGACACACAGTTTACCTCTGATTCAGTAGCTGAACTCTGCAAGAAGTGGAACATCCATCAAGCTTTCACCTCGGTCGAGCACCCCCAAACCAACGGGAAGGCCGAGGCTGCAAACAAAGTTATACTTAACGGCCTCAAGAAAAAGCTAGATGAATCCAAAAGAGGCTGGGCTGAAGAACTTCCACTTGTGCTATGGTCGTACAACACCACTCCACAGTCTTCCACTCAGGAAACTCCCTTCCGATTGGTATATGGCAGCGACGCCCTCATTCCCATAGAGGTGCTGGAGCCCAGTCCGAGAAGAACTCTCATAGAAACAGTCCCAGATGAAGTCTCCCTCAGGGCAAACCTTGACCTGGTTGATGAAGTAAGGGAGCTGGCGAAGGTGAAGGAGCGGTGTGCAAAGCAGTAGCCGCGGAAGTACAACTCGAAGGTGTTGCGAGAACTTTCAAGGCGGGAGATCTAGTACTCGAGCGATCAAGCCGTGTTGGCGCCATAGGTAAAACCGTCCATGGCAAACCGGGAAGGTCCGTTCGAGTCAAAGAAGTCATCGCCGAGGGCCTTCAAGTTAGAAAAACTAGATGGAGGTAACATCCCGAGGTCCTAGAACGCTGCCAACCTCCGGTTCTACTACAGTTGAAGTCAAGCTACAAGTCATCGGTTCTCATCATCACTCATTATTCGCTTCTTATAACATTTGTATGAGGCAATATAAAAGCCCCAAATGTATTCCATCTCCATTATGAATAAAGAGAACCGATTATTGACAAAACAAACGAGTAATACAAGTTATTTTCTCCAAACAAAGCAATTCACTATTCTGATCTAAAGACTAAACAAGAGAGCGGCCACAATAACAAAGTCCCGACAGGCAAGGACCGAGCAGCGTCTCGATGTTGCCCTTGGGCGATGAAGACTAAAGTCCTGACAGGTGAGAGCGGGGCTGTAGCGACCGAAAAATTCGGGAAAGGATTCTTCGAAGGTTCAAAAGGAAGTCGCCACCAAATTTTAGTTTAAGGGCAAATTCGGAAAATCCCTTTTTGTTTAGGACAAGACAGGTTTAGGGTTCGGGAGTCGTTATGTGTGGGGAAGGTATTAGCACCCCACGACATCCTTGGTCTAATTAATTAGGATTTATTAATAATTACCCTTTTATTTATAGAGGAAAAGACTTATTTAAATTTTTAGTTTTTAGTGCTTGACAAGAGTGGACTCTTGCTCCTACGTACCTCCGGATGCAATGGAGGAATCAAAGCTACGTAGTTCTTCCTGAAAAAGGTTTTATGGGTTGGTGCTTTTTAGTGTAGGGGTCCTAGGATTCCTTGAACTGTACAGCTCGCTGATTCCTAGGACGCTGACTAACCCGATTGTACAACCGACTTAGTCCCCTACTTTTTGAAAATGATTTTTGAGTTTTTTTTGAAAGAAATTGGTTTGGTGTGAGGTGGGTCCGTTTTAGAATAGGTATTCTAGAACTCCTGAACTGTACATCCCATTAGTTCTAGAACGCTGGCTAACCCGGTTGTACAACCGACTTAGTCCCCTATTTTTAGGGAAAATAGTTTACTCGTATTTATTAAGTTTGCAGGGTTACTGAACTGTACAGCTCATTGGCCCTAAAATAATGACTAACCCGATTGTACAACCGACTTAGCCGTTTATTTTTAGAAAAATAGTTTATTCGTATTTGTTAGGTTTTCAGGGTTACTGAACTGTACAGCTCATTGGCCCTAAAATAATGACTAACCCGGTTGTACAACCGACTTAGCCGTTTATTTAATTTCGCAAGAAAAATCATTTACGTTTGGGTTAGAAAAGAATTAAAAAGAAAAACAGGGGGTGAAAATTGTAAATTGAGGTTTTATTAGTTGCAGGGGTTTGTATAATTAATAGGAGGTGCAAAAAGGAAAGCCCAGTTCGCATAGGAGGGCCCAGTATGCGAAACTGGGCTTAAGTGGGGGGAGGTGTGCGCGTGAATTAAAGGGGGTGCAGATAGCATTCTGAACATAAGAAAAAAATAAAAAAAAAGACAATCCATAAGCCCAAACACCTAACACCAGAAACCCTAAAACATTTCACCTCTTCCCCCCCTTTTCTTGGCGCTGCAGGGTTTGGAAAGAGGGAGTGGCGAAAATTTCGCCATTTCTGAGGAGGGAGAGATCGATCCGGAGAGAGTGGACGGGAAATGAAAAAAAAGGAATGACGAAGAATGAAAGCTGAGCACGAACGGTGGCTGTCGAAGGCTGTGGCGGAGAGAGAGGCTACGACGGAGAGAGAGAGAAGAAGGTGGACTACTGTGAAAGGGCAGTTTCGCGAAGGGGGGGGGGTTGCGATGGTGGCTGAGTTCGGTTTGGTGGGTGTTTTTGGTGGAGTTGACCGGAGCTTCGCCGGAGAAGACAACGTCTCGACGGCGCGGCGGTCGATGCTTTTTATTTTTTCTGAGTTTCGGTTCTCATGGTTCCATTCTAGCTGGCTTTTGTTTTTGATTATGGCTTCTTCTAGTTTTGTTTGTGCTTTTAACCTGGTTGTTTATATTTCTCTATTCCTATTTTCATAGTGTCACTGCTTGTTTCTAAATTTTTTTCCAGACTTACCTTATGCTTCACACTGATTGAATCAAAAAAAAAAACAAAACTCTCTTAGCTTTAAGAAAATCTAGAGTGGTTTAGTCCTTGTTTAAGTCCTGGCTGTTTTGTTTCTTCATAGGATTTAAATTATTTTACAGAAACAAATATGAGTGGATTTACAGATCTATACAACATAATGGTAGAGGACCAATATTATTTGAGAGCCATTCAATCAAACAAAGATACAAACAAAGTCTATTTTATTTTCATGTATCTGAGTATAAGGTCGTTATTTGAGTCTATTATGAGGTACCAACCTGAATTCCAGCCTCTGTTTGTGTCTCCTAATATTGCTCTGCTACCGTTGAGGGCCTTTGATCTGCTATCTGGACTGCTATTGTTTATGCTGCTTCCAAACCAGAAATCCGGAACTATGTGTTTAGTGGATTAGGATTCTGACTTTGAACCCTAATCCTGGTTTAGGTGATTTTTGCAGTGCTGTTGTCTGCCTTGGTTTCTCTGTGTGTTTTTGACTGTTTATTAACTGTTTATTTATAGTTGAAAATTAGGTTAAAACATTAATGATTTTGATTGTGTTTTGATTGATTTTCAGGTTTGGGTTTGGGCTTGTGGGAGATGGATACTTGGTGAGCAAGGAGAGAAGCTAGGGTTAGGGTTTAGAAGGCTGACAGCTGTGTTGTTGCCTTTTTTTATTTTATTTTTGGATTTGTTTATTTTGTATTTTTATCATTACTATTTTTTTGTATTTTCGGACTTATTTGACTCTTAAGTGCTTTTAAATTGTAAATTAAACTAAGTAGGATTTTTTTGACATTTTGGACTGTTATATATGCTTAAATAAATTAAATAAACAAAATAAAAATAACAATAAGAAAAAGGAGTCCGGCCAAATACAAAGACATGAACGGGCCGGACCAGACAACTGCGCTAAAACGAGACCAAAAATAAAAGGGGCCGTTAACTAAAACCACTAAAATTAACTCGGAATCGCATTATTAAGTCTGAATTTAAACCAAATTTCGAGAAAAATGACTTTAGGTAGACTTGCTTATATACGACTAAACTCAAATACGGATATTAAATTGAAGAACGCACGAAAAGATCGATCATTCGCGTGCGTACCTAATTTGAACAACGGTATTTCGATTTAGCCGAACTTGGTTACTGAAATTGGTTTGGGTTAGTAGTCGATACGCTATACTAATAATTCTCGTAATCATGCGACTCCGAAACACGACCCTAATAACAATAAACGACTAAAACAAGAAAAAGAGAACAGACAAAATTGGGGTATAACAGGGGCTGACGAGCCACACACCACCCTTGGGTTGGGCACACCAGTTCGGTTCGACGTGGACCTTCGTTTCGCCGGAAACCGAAATGGAGCTTGCATCGCATAGGCTAAAGTAACTGCCGATGACACTAACTCGCTCGGTGCGGTGCAAGAGCTCTTCGAATGTGTAGGTGATGCCAACGCGCTCGCCGTCGGAGCCAACGTGTCCGACACCTCCGAAAATCCCATTAAACCCAAGTCCCGACAGGTGTAGACTGGCCTAATAGGTGACATACAACCCTTGGGCACTAACAAGGCCGCTCGCAAAACCGGTAAAATGAACCGAAGTAATATAAGACGCTATGTTTAAAAAGCGCAAAAACAACCGGCGAAATTAGCCGAGGACGAAGCAACAATCAAAGAAAAACACAAAGAAATCAAGCATAAACAAAGGCCTGATGATCGAGCAATTCGAAATTCATAACAAAGCAGAGGTAACTTAAGTTCATTACAAAAGAAAACTTTGTCTTTGATTTGCAGGAAAATTAAAACTAGGGGACTTGAACACGGTCTCCACCATCGGCCAAGACTCACCCAATCTCAGTATCGCTCAATAGCTCATTAACTTTATCAAAATTAAGGGGAGTGCCGTCGGCTGCGACCACACCCTTGGGCGCCTCTTCAGCAACCTCCTCATCCACAAGTTCACCATTCACCACGACCTTGTCAGGATCAAACCGCCCGATGTCAACTTCAGGGAAAAGGGCCTTCAGTTGCTCCA
This sequence comes from Oxytropis ochrocephala, assembly GCA_020916435.1. Lineage (NCBI taxonomy): Eukaryota > Viridiplantae > Streptophyta > Magnoliopsida > Fabales > Fabaceae > Oxytropis > Oxytropis ochrocephala. The sequence continues at coordinate 95,832,883 of CM037093.1, forward strand.
ACGCCCTGTTAAAACCATTGTCAAATTTTCGGCGACCGAGGCTTTCACCTCGTCGATGGCCGCAACCAAATCACCACCTACAGGCAAGTTGGGGAACAACTCTCAAATTCCTTTAAGCACCTCAAAGAAACCAAATTTCTATTATATTACTTGGTTTGTGATATTGTGATATTGTGTATATGTGGTTGTTTTGTTGTGTTGTCTTTTTTTGTTTGCATTTAAAGTGTTTGTGTTTTTGGCTCAAAGAAGACCAATTTCAATTATATTACTTGGTTTGTGATATTTTGTATATGTTGTTGTTTTGTTGTGTGTTCTAGAAATTTGGATGCATGTGAATGTTACAAATGAATGAATTGGTGAGAGAAGAGAAGAGAAGAGAAGGGGTTGTTATATATAGAAGGTGAAAGTTGTGTTCCTATAATATGTTGGTCTTATATTTTTTTATCTTTATGGGAAGCAAGTTACTTGTTCGAGTTCGAGTTCGTTTTGCTTCGAGTTCACATCCGGTTCGCGTTCGTTCGAGTTGATCATTGTTGCTTCCCCCTGTTCAGGTACTTTTCTTATTATCATGTTCTCTTGTTTTTGTTATTGTTTAGACACTTGATCAGAATACTTATTTTAAAAGTCTTCATAACTGGTGTATTTGTGTACTTTTGTATTGATAGAATGCTTCTTTGGTTTGGATATTCGTATATGAAAGTTGAAAGTAGTCGGAAAATTCTACATCATAGGTGTTGGTTAGAATGGTTACTGATGTTAAATTTTTGCACAGGCTCTTGCTCATCTCTCTCGTGCGCTCTCTTTGATTCATCTTTTCGTTGTTGGATCTCATTGTTCAGGTACTTTTGTTGTTTTGTTGCTTTAGATATAACATGCATTTTTTTTGACAAATACTTATTCCAAATTTTATTTTCCGATTGTCGAGTGCGGACATACTGTTGAGCGACTTGCGAGTTTAGGGAGAGTGAGTGCGGTTATGTCTCCTAGTTTTTCAAAGTTTGATTTGGATACATATAAGTTAGCTAGCTAGTTTTGGTTCATATTGTAAGTTGATAGTTAGTTTTGGACACCTATGAATTAGATAATGTAACTTGTTAGCTATTTTGTTTTGGTTCATCTTATGTTGACATATTGGTACATTTGGATATTGAAAGTTTGTTTCACTTCATCTAAGTGCATGTATTGTAATTTGTTGTTAGCTATATATATATATATATATATATATATATATATATATATATATATATATATATATATATATTAATGTATGTGTATTTAAGTATACATATATGAATTGGATTGGATTGTATTGGTTGTATATGACCAGGTAAATTGTAAATATAAAAAAAGAAAATACACAAAATAGAAAGAAAAAAAATTATACAATGGGTAGCGCTTTTATGGAATATTTGATGACACGTTTGGGCAATGGGTAGCGCTTTTTAGAGAGTGCTGGCTATTTGAGGCCGCGTTTGGGCAATGGGTAGCGCTTTTTAGAGAGTGTTGGCTATTTGAGGACGCGTCTGGGCAATGAGTAGCGCTTTTTAGAGAGTGCTGTATATTTGAGAACGCCTTTGGCAATGGGTAGCGCTTTTTAGGGAGTGTTGCCCATTGTTGGAGTGCAATCAAGAATACACGCTCAAGAAGACTCAAAAGCACGCCCATGTAGAAAAAAAAGCGCGCCCATTGACTAAATCTGTTGTAGTGATTGGAATTGAGTAAAGCTAGCTACACTTGGTAGTGGAATCAACGAGTTTCACCTCAAAGCAATGGCCGAAGGAACACGTGCTGTCATAGTGCATATAGAAGCTCTTCCATTCCTTTTTGGAAAGAGCGACTTATCAGCCATGTCAGGATTGTTCTCTTTCTCACTGTGATCAACGTACTTGATGGAGCTTTTCTATTGTAGAAAAGGGCATGTAAGGCTTTAAGATATTGTTCTCCGTTAAGGGTCTAGCTGAACTTGGATCATTGAAACTCTTGAGACTTCCTAGTGGTCGATTTGCAAGTGTTGGTCTCATCATAGGTGTATTGTTTTGCTCTTCTTGCTGTTTCATTTGATGTTGCTCAACTATCTTTGAGTCTACATGTTGCCGCGCTAGCTTTCTCTCGATCATAAGCTGTGATTCAAGTTCCTTGTTTGACCTTCAAAAGTGAACACATACAAAGTTGAGAGATTCAAAATTAAAGGAAGACTATTTTTAAGGATAAATTTGTGCTTTGATATGATACCTTGTCTTGAAGACTTTTGTTTTTATTGTCTCTTTCCTTCATCTTGGACTCTAATCCCTGGACTGTTTCCTCCATCTTCTTGATTTGAAAATCCTTCAACTTCAGCTCTTGTTTAGTTTTCTCAGCCTAAAAAACAATAGTAAACAAATTTACAGTAACAAACAAACTGAAAATGAAATAAACTATAGGAGTTAATGCAAGAGGATTACAATAATCATACCATTTGTTTGTGTTTCAGAAGTTCAATAGTGTCCCACTGCTTCTTTGGAGGCCCCAATTCTATTCCCCTTACTCTACTAGCAAAGTTCAGAGAGCAAATTGTCTCGCTCAAATCGCTCTCATTAGGACTTATTTGTACAAACATGAGTGAATTTGAATCTCCTCCTAGGAAAATAACATTGTTCATCAAAATTTATAGTCATATTTGCGCAGACATAAGAAAATAAAATAGAACTCAAGCACACATGGTTTCTTTAAACAACATAGAGATATAAGTACCTAATGAGTCTTGCAACAAGTGTGTAAGCTTAGAGTTCCTGCATCATGAAGAACAATAGAAACTTCAATACTAACAAAATTGAACAAAAAGGTGATGGTTGGTAAAACAAGGGCTATTATAATAACCTGAAAGGGACGTGTGAAGTTTTAGTAGCAAGAGCTGATATGACATCACCAAGTGCAGAGAGAGACCTATTAATATTTTGCGTTTCCTTCAATCTATCACCTTGAACTTCTGTCTTTGCAACTCTTTCACTGCCTGCTAAGTCCACTAGCCATAACTTGCTTCTAGTGTGTTCTCCATTCAACAAATTTTCACCCTTAACCATGACACAGTGAATGCTGCAAAGAGAAAAAAAACATCACAACATAAGCAATGATTCTCCAACCATCATATTCAAATACTTATAAAAAATGTCGAAGCTGACCAATGAGATCGGCTACTATGCTCATTCGCATTGGTTGAGCTTACAGCCCTTGCATTGCTACCAGTTTGTAGGACTTCCCACACTTCAGTCATATTGTTCACATGTGACTCAACCAACCATGGAATGTGCATTCCTTCACCAGCTTGTCTTATTTCCAGCCTACAATTAACCACATTTAGTTTCTATTTTTAATTAAGAACCTATGAAGCACAGACACGGGCAGCGGAAAACTTAAAGTAACTGTAGTTTCGGTGTCAGACACAATACATGTTGGACCCCGGACACGTCTTCACCCGGAAGTGATGGTGCTACAGAGCTAAAAACTGCTAGAATAAGCTAAGCTAAAGCATAGTTTTCCTTAAATTTTCTTCCCTGTGTTCAATTGAAAGTGCTGTGAGGTTGAAAATAGCAGAAAATAACAAACTAGTTTGTTAGTCTACCTTCTTGCAGCCATTCCTGGATGATTTCCTGCAACAAGCAAATCTCTTATTTGCTCATTGTAGACTTCCAAGACACTAACAGAGATATCATAATGAACGAGAGTTTGCCTTTCCTTGATTATGTCGAACATTTTCTCAAGAGTCCTGAAATTAACTCCGCGAGCGTTTTCTTTGCCCTCCATTGTGAAAATTTTTCCAGTCCCAGTCTATCCATATGCAAAAATGCAGACATTGTACCCATCTAGAACTGAGGTTGCAAATGGTGCAGTGTCTTCGAATATATTGGCTATAAAGAAAACAACACAAATCTGCAAATGAGCATTTATCTTCAATTCACAACCATCTTAACATCAAAACTTTAATTACCTTATTCAGCTTGGGGACTAAAAACAGCATCAAACTTAAAAGTCTTTCTTGGAGCTCCATTTGACATTACAGTAAGCTCACCATCTTTAGCAGAATCAAAATCTAAGGCCATTGAGGCTCCTGATTTTATCTCTTCAGCATTGAGAGGCCTACACCTACAAAAGACCCTTATGTTTCCTGCAAAGAAGAATAGTCGGTGAACCATCCATCCTACATATTATGTCCCATCCAAGTCTAACAAAACAAGAACAAGTAAACAACTTACCTCTCAACGCCAATACCTTATTGTAAAGATCTTTTCGCTCTTTCGCCCCTTCAATATATTTGGACTTGAGATCTTCATGTGACTCTAGTTGTTCATTCACTATAAAAAGAGGAAAAAAGTTGATGTATATATTCAAAAAGACTGAGATTCATATTTCAACAATATCTACTTACTTTTAGATTTGATGATAAGCCCCAGTTTACTTATATCTGCTCCATATGTCTTGTATGCATCTGCCTCCTCTAACAGCTTGTATGGAATCCATCTCTAGAAATCGAACTCGGGTACTAGCCAAGTTCGTCTTTTAGATGGAATGCATTAATCATTCGCACTCAACCTTGAGATTTTATGTTAATGATACAGGAGGAAATGGACATTACTGTTGACTCAGCAGATGTACAGCTAGACAACAAGTTTGTGAGTGATTCTAGAGGTGAACATGGATTCTCTGCAGCTGCAGAGCCAGCTTCTCTCTCTAGATCCAACGGCTCTACAGATGGCTACACCATACAAAAGCTGTAGAGGATCTGAACTCAACGGGAGGCAAGGAAGGGATGATGAGTCACAGGAAACGTGTGACTAGCTCGAGGCTCAAAGGCTTTGTACGAGTTGTATAAGTGAGAGAATAGTGAAATAGGGGCAGACATTTGAATGGTAATGTAATTGATTCCCTCTCTCATTGCACCTCCCTCTCTATCTTGTCCCTTTCCCTGCTATTTCTTATTCCAGTATCTGAGTCACAATACTTTATGCTACTATTCCCTCCTCCTAGCTCATTGTAGGTAGACTATACTTGTTACTGGTTCAATAAAACAATAGCATTACACATTCAATTATGCATGTCCATGGTGGATCGAGCTCATCCATAGATCCGAGCAAGGCACCTTTTCAAGTTCGCAATGTCAAGCGAATTCCCTTGCTTCGATGGAAAGCATGCTATCGCTTCAATTCTATTTGCCCTATTCATTTATAATTAGGCTCACAACATTTTAATCACAATAATCTGATTCAAATAATCACCATAAGTCCTGACAAGAACAATTTCCATTTTTGAAGTGATGAAACCTCAAGGAATCTCTGACAATAATCACCACACCAATAACCTTAGACATGTACTTAATGGCATTGAGACAGTCACCACAAATTCCCAAATTCTTAAAAACCTTTATAGATGATTGACCATTCAAGTTAAGTATCCCAAAGGCAACAACAAGCTTCTCACTGTGGTTGCAAAGGCTCTCAGCTTTTTCCTCTTGATCAATATATTGTAGAACATAATCAATGTCAGGTTTATATCCAGCCAGTTTCATTTTCTCAATCAACTCATCCAAAAAAGTATAAATTTTATCACTCTCCTTATTACTTTTGTCTCCAACAACAAAACTGTGTGAACTCTATTTCCCACTTGAAACCAACTACAGCCTGGTGTTTTTGTAATTCCCCTCTCTTTCATCAGTGTTCTGATTTCTGAAGCCTCGTTCCACAATTTGGCAGTAACAAGGATGTTGAATAACGAAACATAATTGCCAGAGTTGTTAGGCTCAATCTCAAATAATTTCTTGGCTGAAATTTGTGCCAACTCCACATTCTTATAAACTCTACAAGCACCAAGGAGTGCTCCCCAAGCACTAGCAGTTGGCTCCATAGGCATTCTTTGTAGAAACTCATGCCTCATCGAGGCGCCCAGCACGGCTAAACACATCAACCATACATGAATAGTGATTAGAATCAGGTTCTATCAGATGATCCCTAAACATTGAATTAAATATCCGGTCTCCTTCTTCTACTAGCCTTGAGTGGCTACAACCAGACAAAACACTAGTAAAAGTAACAGAATTGGACCTTACCTTTGATTGTAGCATTTTCTCAAAGAGCAAAAGCACTTCCTTTCCATTCTCATGCATTGCATTTGCAATGATGATTGTGTTCCAAGCAACAACGTCTTTCCTGGGCATCATATCAAAAACATTCCTTGAAAGATTCAAGTCACCGCATTTAGCATACATATATAATAGAGCTGTTGTGCTTGTTAAGTCTCCAACTATCAAATGCCTGAAGACATAGCAACGTACCTCCTTGCCCATTCTCAAGCTTTCTAAAATAGAGCAAGCTGGCAAGATACTACTAACTGTTATCTCATTAGGTTTATACCCCATTTTTTTCATGTTCCTAAGCATCTCCAGCGCCTTCTCGGTTTCCCCGTTCTCCATGCACCCACCAATAACAGCATTCCACATAGCTTCATCTGCTTTGACTCTATTTCTGTTCATCTGGGAAAATAGGGCAAGACCCTTCTCATACTCTTTGTTTGTTAAGTATGCTGTTAAAAGTACATTCCAGGACACAACATCTCGACAAGGCATCAAATCAAATACTCTTCGAGCTTCTCTTACACTTAGACATCTTGCATACATGTTCACAAGTGAGCTGCAAACAAACACATTTTCTACCATCCCATATCTTACCGCAAATCCATGAATTGCTTTACCAGATTTCAAATCTTTCAATTCCGAGCACGCAGGCAAAATGCTAGAGACAGTCACAGGATTAGCTTTCACCCCATTCCACCCTATTTCGCGAAAAACAGACCGACCCTTCCGGGGCAATCCACAATTAACATAACACGAGGACAACGAGGTCCAAGTAACCACATCTGTAACAACCAAATCATCAAAAACACATCTTGCACCCTCTACACATTTACATTTACCATAAGCATGAATCAATGCATTTCCAATGCAAACATCAGACATCACCCCACATCGAATTGCATCATTATGAACTTACTTGACTCTTAAGGCATCACCAGAGGCAGCACAAGCCTTAGCAACAACAAATAAAACCTGATTGTGGGGTTTGATCCCACGTGCCTGCAGTGAAGAATACAGTTTTATGGCCTCATTTGGATGTCCCTTAGTGGCTAGAGCTGAAATCAAAGTGAAACAAGTGGTGAAATCTGGTTGAGAAATATTATCGAACAGTTGGTGGGCACGCCATAAATCGCCTACATTTAAAGCTGCTTTGACGAGCCTGAGACCAAGGTGAGAAGGGATGTTGGAGGGTATAGAGATAACCATATTGCTAAACCTTTCAAAGGTGACGGATTCATCGGCATTCACACTGTGGTTCGGCTTCTTAAACGATCAATTTTAAAATTCGATGCTGTGTTGCAAAGCCCTGTCGCTATTTCGATATTAATCTCTACCAAGTTATGGCCAAGTATAACTGTTAATAGGTTTGACAGGAGTTCAAATTTGGTTTGTGATTACTCATATTTATATGAGTTATTTATGCCTTTTGTTGCGCCCGAAAAAGTCCCTGAGGGGATGTTTCTTCGTTTACAACTTTTAAAACAATGAAGTCGCCACCAATATTTTTTATAAGGAAAATATTGAAGAAAAACCTTTTTGGAAAGCGAATGGCCTTTTGGAAACCGGAAAATTTGGGTTCGAGAATTCGGTTAGGCATGGGAAGGTATTAAGATTTCCACACCTCCTTTCTACCGAAAGGGAACCTTTAATTAAATGTGTGGTTTTAAGTGTTGATTTGGAATATATTTAAATTTGCCTCTTTATTGAAAAAGGAACGAAAAACTTAATGAAAATTTTTATTTTTGGCGCTTGACGAGAGTTAGCCTCTCGCTCCTACGTATCTCCCGGTGCGATGAAGAATTCAAAGCTACGTAGTTCTTGGTTGTCCTGAAAAAGATTTTTGTTTTTTATCTTTTTTAGAGTTTTTCGCAAAGGGGTTGAGCGTTCGCGGTGACCAAACAACAACGGTTTAGAGTGGCCGCGCTACTAACTCTTTTTGAAAATGGGATCGTCACTAACAATCAAACGACAACGGCGCGAGTGACTATTGATGACAACCGGTTTTTATTTTGATTATTTAAAAGGTTTTCGCAAATGAAGGGGAGCGTTTGTGAAGACCAAACAACAACGGTTTAGAGTGGCCACACTATTAGCTCCCACGGGAACGAAATTATCACCCACAATCAAACGGCAACGGCGCGAGTGATCATCAAATGACAATTAGTTTTGATTTTGATGTTTTTAAGATTTGTTTTTGAAAAGCGTTTCGTTGGTTTGACTTGGAGAAAATGTTTTGATAACTTAAAAAAAAAAGAGTTCGCAATTGGATTGAGTGTTCGTGATGACCAAACAACAACGGTTTAGAGTGGTCGCACTACTAACTCTTTTTTGAAAATGAAAATTATCATCAATAACCAAACGGCAACGGCGCGAGTGATCATTAATGATAATCGGTTCTTGTTTTAGGTAATCAAAAGGGTTTTATAATCGAATTTTCACCGAGAGCTAACAAAGAGTGGTCTCCACTAATGACCCATTTGAAAACTAAAGTTGTTACTAACAATCAAATGAGTAAAACCCAGAATAACCATTAGCAGGAAATTATTTTTTGTGGAGAGTTTGGTTATTCAAAAAGGAATTGTTTGAAGGGTTGTTTCATTCGGAAAGTGGGATGCAAATAGCAGCCTAAAAATCTAAAAGAAACAGAGGCTGTGTCATTAGAAACACGGGGGTGCAAATAGCAAGATCTCGCACAAAGTGCGGTGCATTAGTATGGTACATAGTAAATAACTGCGTATGACGTTTAATAATCCGATAAAATCAAGTAACCAAATCAATATCTACGATTTGTAGTTAACTAACCAAACGGCTTCCTAAGAAAGATCAAATAATAAAAGATTCGTCGGGTAGCGTAACGTTAAAAAAAAGCGTGTAACTACCATGAAATTGAAAATTAATAGAAAAGTTTATACAGAAAAATACGGTGATACCGCTGTCCTTCAGCAAAGAATTACATTGAAATGATAAAAGTTCCAAAAATTCTTATTCGACCGTTGTTCATATGGGAGAGGAATATAATTCTTTGAAAAGCTATTATTTTTCTTGGCAATCACATTATTTTTCTTAACTCTCACTATACTGATGACTAACAGAAGTTCAACTCTATATATATATATATATATATATATATATATATATATATATATATATATATATATATATATATATATATATATATATATATATATATATATATAACCATGACATTCAAACAAAATTCATTCTTGCTATCACCATAGGCTTTTAACGTTCAAAAAAAAATAACAATAAATAAATAAATAAAAATATATCAGATGCATATGGGAGAAGACATCACATGAGCAATAACAACATACTTGTTTTGACAAAATATATATGAACTATCTAAAACATGAGTAGTCTAAACAGTAATATTTTGGACAATATCAAATAAATATAAATATTTGCAGAAACTTAGAAATGAGATAAAAATGAAATTATTACCAAATGTTCTTGTACAATGAAACTCTTTTTCAAATCTCAAAAGAATAGATCACAGCAACAGTAACAACGAAAGTAAACTCTATGAAATTTTTAGAAGAATATGAATAAAAAAACTTAAATTTGCTCTCTCACTCTTTCACTCAAACATCTCAAGACTCATTCTTTGCTCCTCATGCTCCTGGATCTCTCAAAAATTCGACCTTTCCCACTCTTGATTCCCCAAAAAAAAATCCTCCTCACTCCCAAAACCGTAACCCCCTATTTATACTAAAAACTTGATCTTGTAGTGTTGCGTTTTGACCTTCGTTTTTTCGTTGAACCTTGCATCTAGATCTGAAGATTTTGAGTTTATTGAAATAAACAAGATGAAAGAATGTATTTTGTTGAAATGGGTTGATAAACAGTCAGATTTTTGTGTGTTGGTGACAAAAATGGGGATTTCGTGAGAGGAAAAGTTGTCCAAAAAAAGAGATTTCTTGTGAGAAAGAAGAGAAAGAAACGTGGGTGAGAGATGGAGAAGGAAACGTGTAGAAGAAAGGAAGAATTGGGCGGCTGGTATGGTTTGATGGGAGAGGTGGAAAACGTGTGAAAGGGGAAAGAGTTGGGCGGCTAGGGGGTAGTGGAAGTGATAGGAAATTAGGGTTTGTGATGGAGGCAATTAGGTTTTGTGAGTGAGTGAGGAAAATAAGGCAATCCGGTCGGAGCTAATTCGAGCAGACCTCGACGGTGAGCCCAATTCGTTGTAACACAAATATACCATACTTACACCTCCTTTTACTAAGTAAGCCTCTTATCTCTTTTTGTCTCTTTTTTTGCTTTCTTTTTATGCCACTAAATATATGTACTAACTAAATAGGAAATAAGGTATAACTGAAAATAACTATATTTTTCAACTTTCACAAAATAAGATATATAACTACAAATAAATAAATAAAAGTCATTATTATTTTTGATCGGACAAAATTGGGGTATTATACAATTTGCCCTCTTTATTTCACATTTTGACAAGAAATATGAATTGACCTTTTCATATTCTTTGGTAAAATGGAAATAAAGATATAGAAATAATACTAATTTTGTCCGCTTTAGAAAATGTTCAAATCTTTTGTTATTTTCCTTTGGAGAAAGGGGTTAACACCATCGCGATTAACAGGAAAGCGATAAATTGGGAAAAGCGGTAAATTGGGAATTCGGAGGTTGCCTAAAAACCTTTTAACGGACTCTTGTCGAGTCAGGAGCTTTGGGGGTGGCCTTTTCGGCGGTGATCAATATCAGTCCGAATCGATTTGATCAAAGGATTTACACTATGCCTTAGGGTGACACAACTAATCCGAAGGACTTAACAATCGATGGATCCATCGCGCGCTCGTGCGATGTTGTGATCTGTGGAAGGAGTTCACTAACTCTGTGGGAGTTCACTAACTCTGGGTTGATGGAGTTCACTAACTCTGGGTTGATGGAGTTCACTAACTCGGTGTTGATGGAGATTTTCTAAAAATGAGATTTTGGGACTCTTTGGTCCGAAGTACCTTCCCTTTTGGATGGTGCATGAAATGCATGCACTTGGGCATTTGGATGCTCATGAATGCAATGATTGATTTATGCGCATTTGAAAGTGTAATGCACTACTGTTTGATGCCATGGAGTGACGAATGGTATGGATGATATGAGAATGATGAATGATATGAAGATGTTGTGTTCTTTTTATGTTCCGTCTTCTGTAATTTTCTTCTTTTTGCTTTTTTTGTTTATTCTGTTTGTTTTCTTTAAGCAGCTTTTCTTTTTTCTGCTTATTTGTTTTTCTTGGCATTCTTTTTTTCTTTGGTTAAATCGATCTGCGGACGGAAGTTGTTTCGGGGCGATGATCACGCGAGATTGCGCCTTTGGTTCGTCATGATCGCTTTTTCGCAATTTATTCACTTGGGAAATCATTTCTTTTGTATTTTTCAAAGATTTTCGTAATGATCTGTAATGCTCGAATGTGACATGTTTTGCAATTCAATTTCATCAATCATAAAAGTTATTATTTTGAAAGAAAGCGAATGGATGAAAGCAGAGACACGAAAGGCACATATATGAAAGAAAAGTTGGACTTTTATTGATATAGAAATTGGACGTCTGAGAAAGTCACACCAATTGAAAATACATTGCAATCTTTCTTTTAAACTAAAAAATACAAGAAAAGGGAGCAGATCTCATGATTTCATCTTCTGGAAATACTTGGTGCCCATCGTCCATACTCATAACCCCGATCACCCCTTTATCCGAACCTTTGGGAATCTTGATTGCCTTTTCTTTTCTCAAACCCAAGTTTTCTGACCCTAATTTTTGCCTGGATCGCCCTTTGCGGGTTTTCAATCCAGGGTCGCTCTGATTTTGCCTAGGCCGCCCTTTGTGGGTTTTCAACCTAGCGAGCTGATTTTCCTTGGCTTATCTTTCTCTTTTTCGTCTATTTTTCTAGGCATAATACTTCTTAACCACATCCGAGTTTCTTTGGATTTGGGATCTCATCTCCGTCCATACTACTTGTAATTAAAGCTCCTCCCGAGAATGCCTTCTTCACCACATAAGGTCCTTCATATTTGGGAGCCCATTTGCCCCTAGAGTCCGTCTCGGATTGGCAAGATCCGCTGAGCACAAGATCTCCTTCTTGGAATTCACGAGACGGACTTTCTTGTCAAAAGCCCTCCTCATCCTCTGTTGGTACAACCCATCCATGACACATTGCGGCCACCCGCTTTTCCTCAATGAGGTTCAACTGGTCAAGGCGGGGACCGAACCCATTCCGCTTCATCAAGTTTCGTCTCCATTAACACCCGCAGAGGGCGGTATTTCAACCTCAATGGGAGGGCGCCTCGACCCATAAACCGGTGAGTAAGGGGTTGCCTCGCTGAGGTGCGTCTTGAGGTTCTCAGTAACCATGCGCAGGCAAAGGGGAGCATCTCATGCGGTCATTATAGGTCACGACCATCCTCCTCGTATTATCCGCTTGATATTCTTGTTAGCGCCTCAACCGCCCCATTCATCTTTGGGCGGTAGGGAGAAGAGTTGTGATGTTGTATCTTGAAGTCTTTACACAAATCCTTCATCATTCTCATTGCTCAAATTATCGCCATTATGCGTGATAACTTTGTTTGGAAGGCGTAGCGGCAAACCAAATCTTTCTTGATGAACTTAGCAATCAGAGCTCGTTACATTGGGATAAGAAGCGGCCTCCACCCACTTAGTGAAGTAGTCAATGGCAACGAGAATGAAAGCGGTGGCCATTGGAAGCTTTGGGTTCAATGGGACCGATGATGTCCATGCCCCACATTGAGAATGGCCATGGTGCACTCAAGACATTCGAGAGAAGTTGGGGGTACATGGGTGTGATCTCGCATAGATTTGACATTTATGACATCTTCTCACAAAAGCGTAATGATCGATTCCATCGCAACCGGTGAGTATCCAAACTCTCGGGATTTTTCTAGCCATTGCGTGCCATTGGAATGAACCCCAAACGAGCCTTCATGAACATCTCGCATAATCTTTATTGATTCTTCTACATTTACACACACGAGGAGTACCAAGTCATGGTTTCTCTTGTAGAGGACGTCTCCACTCAAGAAGAAACTCGCCGTGATCTCTCGAGGTTCTCTTGTCATTCTCTGTAGCCCGGGAGGATACTCTGCTGTTTGTGATATACCGCTTGATGTCATGGTACCAAGGCTTACTATCTCGATCTCTCTTCGATCGCCATACAAAGTGGTGATAAGCGAGTCGTCCTCGTGTGTTGGATTCGACGATCGTCAAACTTTTGTCACGGTGACGTTGAACATAGATGACAAAGTTGCCAAGGCATCGCGCTAACCGATTCTCGCCGCGGGGTATGTCTTTGGAAAGTGATTTCCTCAAAGGGCTTGATTAATTCTCGAATGTAGTCACGATGAAGGAACCAAATCGTGATTTCTTGTTTCCAGTCTCCTTTTATTTGATGGACAACTAGAATTTGAATCTCCGTACACGCCGAGCCTATTGACTTTCCAATCGAATTTTGCTGGATACCGGGATACACGCTTCATACTCTGCAATATTGTTTGTGACATAGAAGCTTAGTCCGGCGTTGAATGGTATGAAGCGGTTGTGCGGAGAGATCAACATCTTTGCTCGACCCGCCCCCCACATGTTAGAGGCACCGTCAAACAACACTCTCCACCTTTCATCATCTTGAGATTTCCGCCCGTCAAATAATGCCATAATGTCCTCATCCGGGAATTCACATTGCATTGGTGGTAATCCTCAATCGGTTGATGTGCGGGTGTCTGCCGATGTGCTACCTTTAATTGCCTTTCGGGTTACGTATACGAGGTCATACTACGGCGAAGCATTTGCCAACGAGCAATTCTACAGCCGTGAGTGCGAGGTTTCTCAAATATGTACTTGATTGGGTCCATTTTGGACACCAAACGAGTAGTGTGACTCATCATATCTTGTCTCGGTCGATGTGCGGCCAGTGCTAGAGCACAACAAGTCTTCTCCAATGGTGAATACCGTGTCTCTGATCTGCGGAACTTCTTGCTCGGAGTAGTAGATCGCGTGTTCTTTCTTTCACGACTCATCGTGTTGCCCAAAGACGCAACCCATAGAATTGTCTAGTACGGTGAGGTATAGGATGAGAGGCACGCGCGGACACGGGTGGCATCGGGGCGGGTGGATTTTGGAGGTACACCTTGATTTTCTCAAATGCTTCTTGACATTTATCATTCCACTTCATCTCTTGGTTTTTGCTGTGAGTTTGAAAATTGGTTCGCAAGTTGCGATCAAGCTGGAAGATGAATCGAGAAATGTAATTTAGTCTTCCGGAGAAACCACGAACTTCTTTCTCTGTTTTAGGTAATGGCATCTCGAGATTGCTCGTACTTTGTCCGGTCTACCTCAATTCCCTTACGGCTAACAATGAAACCCAACAACTTCCACGACCTAACCCCAAAGGTGCACTTGGCGGGGTTCAACTCGAGTTTGTATTTTACGAGGACGCTCGAGCGCAACCGCGGAGTTAACCACATGCTCTTCATCGATCTTTGATTTGGCGATCATGTCATCCACATAGACTTCAATCTCCTTATGCATCATGTCATGGAATAGGGTTACCATCGCTCTTTGGTAGGTTGCCCGGCATTCCTCAACCCGAAAGGCATGACCTTGTAATGAAAGTTCCCCAAAGGGTTATGAAGGTGGTTTTCTCCATATCCTCTGGAGCCATTTTGATCCTGGTTATAGCTTTGAATATCCATCCATGAAGGAGAACATCGAATCTTTGAGCGAGATTGGTCACCAAGGCGTCAATATGGGGTAGAGGAAATCATCTTTAGGGCTTGCTCTGTTCAAGTCACGGTAGTCAACACACATGCGGACCTTTCCATCTTTCTTAGGGACCAGGAACAATGTTTGCTACCCACTCGGGATATTTTGCCACGACTAAGAACCCGTGCATCAAATGTTTCTTGACCTCATCCACGATTTTCAAAGACATTTTGAGCTTCATCCGCCTTAACCTGTTTCAGGGGACATTCGATTTCACCGGCAATCTATGCTCAACAATGTGCGTGCTCAACCCGGCATGTCACGATAAGTCCATGCGAATATGTCGGCGTAGTCGAACAGAGTGAATCAACTTTTTGCGCTCTTTATCCTCCATTGCGCGAGTACCAACCTTGACCTCTTTTACGTCTTTCTCGGCACTCCAGTTGATCATTTACGTAGATTCCTCATGGGGTTCAATGACCATTTCTTCTTGTTCTACCATTCTCATGATTTACGGAGGAGTATCACAATCATTCTCAACATCCTCCTCGGCTTGATTAACAGGGTAATCAAAGTCACGAGTATGAGTTATGGGCATTATTATTTTCGAGTTTATTTTCGATCTGCATTAGAATGGGCGCGAATAAAAACAAAGAAAAAGCACACAGATAAAAGATGAAAACGAGAAATTTTATTGAAAATTCAAAATAACACTTTATTGATTGATGAGTTTTGGCGAAAACACGCGTGTGCCGAATGAAATATCCCAAGGCCTTGGGCAGAGCCGAGGATTTGCATTACAACGATAATTACTTTAAATTGAAAAATACGGGAAATCCATGATCTCCCGGTTTGCAACTTCTCTCCAAAGAAGACAAAGAAATAAGACTGGACCTCTGACAAAGACGCCACTTGAGCTTGATCCTTCTTCAACCACATTGACTGGTCGGGGTTCGAAGATACCCGGCACTGGAAGTTGTTCTTAAGATTAGCGATGACAATCCTCCCCGATTGGGTGCCCTTCCTCCGAGTTTGGCCAGCCATTTCTCTCTCTGTCGGATGCCGACCCTCCCCGTCAAAGAAGACTTGGGATGTACCCAATCACGAACCTTTCAATGTTTCCTCTCAATTGGGCCAGTGTTACAATTCCTTGAGCCGCTTTTCCTAGGCCCCTACCGACCAGATACCCATGTCCTAACATCACCTTTGCAACCATCATGTCGACCTTGGACCACTTAGGCCTCCACAGAGGCTCGGTTTCAATGAAGACGGCGTTTGAGATCTCGGTCCTTGGAAGGCGATCTCAAAGGACTCTTCCACGCTTCCACATAATATTCTGGTGGTGAAGCGGTTTATCAATGTTTCTTCCTCCCGTGGATCACTATCGGCTTTCCTCACCCACAAACTTGAGTTTACGATGAAGCGAGGATGGCACCGCCCGGCGGCATGTATCCAAGGGCGCCCTAGCGAGTAACTCAGTAGGAGGAATTGATGTCCATCACTTGAAAGACGACATAAAATACTTGGGGCCTACCCTGGTGGTACTTCTACTTCTCCGAAAACTTCCTTCATCGACCCATCAAATGCTCTAACCAAGGTAGAGCTCGGCAGTATGAGCAATCTACATCTGACTTATCCATTGTAGACTTAGGCAGTACATTCAAGGATGAACCATTATCAATAAGCACCCTGGCAAGCATATAGTCCCCACACTTGACTGAGATGTGAAGAGCTTGATTATGATTCTTTCCTGCCGGAGGGAGCTCAGTGTCTGAGAAGGTCAGGTAATTAGAGGCCACAATGTTGCCAACAATACCATCAAGCTGGTTTACTGTAATGTCATGGGAGACGTGAGCTTCATTCAGGATCTTTAGTAGTGCAGCACGATGTGCCTCTGAACTAAGCAGCAAAGAGAGCATTGAGATTTTGGATGGGGTTTGATTCAACTGGTCTACCACCCGATATTCACTCTGTCTCATTACTCTCAGGAATTCTTGAGCTTCTTTGTCTGTCACACTCCTGACTTCTACAGCTTCCTTGTCTTTTCCCTTACGAGCCCTTTCTTCATTTCCTTGGATTGCTCTCCTCGAAGGTTTGAGGAGGAGCATACAACCTTCCACTCCTTGTGATACCACTACCTCCAGCAATGTTTGTTATATCCAAAGTGCCTTTAGGGACCTCCGCTTGCATTTGCACATTGCAGCTCCATGGAGTCATCCTAGTCTCCCTACTAGGGGTAGCAGCAGGTACTGGAATAACAATAGTCGAGGGTCTCGTCCTTTGTTGGGCTGGAATTCAGATTGCGAGGAATTTCAATTGGTCTCCTAAAGCCTCCATTGCACGATTGCAAGGTAGATACACTTTCTCCTTTCTCTTGGATTCCCACTTGGACCGGTGTCGTCTAAGAGATCTTGGAGGATTGGTTTGAAGCCTTCACATGCCCCGATGCGTGAGGATCATCACAGCATCTTTCTCTAGCACACCCTTCTTGGATGACACCAAAGCGGGATAATTCGGCATGGATAAAATTCAAAGGCATCGAATGCAATCAACTTTTCTAACCAAACACCGACCCCACGATGGTCAAGCGACATTAACAAAGAGATCCTCCATGCCCACGCAGCGGGTTGGTGGCTACATTGGGTTGTTGAAATGATATGCTCTTCGTATCAAGTAATTCTTGCACCACATACTTGAATGCTTTACAATCCTCCACCACATGACCCTCGCCCCGAGAATGAAAGCGCGCAGTAGCATTTGCGTTGTACCCTGCGGGATAGGGAGGCGATATGGCTTCATTTGGCGAGTATTGATTATTTTGTTGGTGATGAGATAATTAAACAAGTCCATGTAGGACATGGGAATGGGATCAAAGACAATGAGCTTCCTTTCATTATAGTTAGAGTGATCGATAGTTTGATTGAAAAGGTTGTCTGCGGTGGTGCACGAGAAGGAACAGGAATAGCTTGCGGTGGATTTGTCGGCGACGAACCATTGGCTCCGATGATCGCATTAGTTTCACCTTCTTTCTTCTTATGAGACCCAAAAATGGCTTTTTCGATGGCGGGAGGTGTCGGGCCATGAGCTATTCTTCCATTGCGCAATCCAGGTGCTCCAATCGTTCTCCAATGACAACCATATCTCGAGAAAGCTGGATGAAACACTCCCCACCAACCTATCGTAATATAGCCCGGAAGAGTTTCCATAAACATGTACACCATCTCCTTTTCATCAATGGCGGCTTCACCGAGCGCAACTATGCTCCTCCACTTTTGAGCATATTCTTTGAATGATTCTCTATCTCCTTTACTCATGTCTTTGTAATTGAGACCGATCAGAGCAAGGTCCATGTTATACTGGTATTGCTTCAGAAATGCTTCAGAGAGATCCTTCCAACTGTGAATGTCGGAGGATTGTAGTTGCATATACCAATCTAATGATGCTCCAGTCAGGCTGTTCTGGAAGTAGTGAATGAGCACCTTGTCATCATGAGCATAAGCGGCCATTTTTCTAACATACATCGTCAAATGGCTGGATGGACATCCGGTCTGTCGCGATATTTATCAAAGTCAGTGCTTTGAATTTAGGAGGGATGACAACATCTGGGACAAGGCACAAATCTCGGGCATCCTTGGCTCTAGTACCCGATCCTTCCATAGCTCTTAAACGCTCTTCAAACAAGTGATACCGATCCCTATGCTGAGTGTTCTCAAACAAATGGCCTTGTGGATAGTTCCCGGACTATGATAATAACCCCATAATCGAAAGGGGTTTCCCATATGATGGACGACGATTCGAGGATTTATGGCAACTCCCGAGTAGGACTAGGTGAACTTCTTGGCAAAGACAATCACAGGGACTAGGAGTATGAATTCGTGGTCCAATAGCAGCTCCACTAGGTATAACCATGGCAGGTTGACTCGACCCCACAGGAATAGCTTCAGCAACGGACGGCACATAACCCATTGGCATCCCCGGGGATATGCACGTGCATTCGGGTGACTCGTCCGCTCACCCCTGGAGAATGGGCAAAGTAGTGACCCACGGTCTAGGAGGAGTGTGAGTAGTTGTAACTAACCGGTCACGGAGGGAGAAGCGAAAGTAGCAACCCCTTCGGGATTCACAACAGAGGCGATCAGCCTGGCGCCCCACCTCTCGGATTCTCGTAGCATACTCATTACTTCGGCCATCTGTGCTTCCATAGCCTCAACTTTGGTCTTCAAAGCCTGATTCTCCCGAGCCAGCTGCTCAGGGTTAAGAATTTCCACTGCCAACTCCTCTTGACGGGAATTCCTCAATCTCGAAATCACGATTACTAGCCATCAACCTTGCTTGTAGCGGGTGTAATATCGGTGTTGGCGAACCAACTTGCCTTTCTTTTCGTTGGTGGTAAAGCGTTTTTATGAGTACAAGTATGAATGCGTAAATGAATGTAATGCGAATGAATGCATGTTTGATTTGTCTTGCCGAGAATCGCGGTGTATTATGTCTTGTCATAGATACGCAGGTAGATCTTTGATTATTTTTATTATATTACTTTCTTTGGATCATACTGAAATTGGAATCTGGATCCAAAAGTACAACGTTCTGATACAATGATTGAAAAAGGAAAGGTACAATAAAAACAAAATGGAAAATTACAATAAAGAAACTCAAATACAAAGAGCTTTGACATTTCCACTCCTTTTCCTTTTGTTGTTGGTAGAGGTACTTACGGCTTTCTCTTTGGCTTCCTCAACTAGAGGCTCTAAAGATCTCCACAAATTCGTACACCTCGAGTGGGGTGTTGAGGGGATACATCTCAATTTGACTTTTCTTAATTTCTTGGGCACATCCGCAAGAGCACGGTTGACCAACTCGATAACTTGGAGAACCTATCCTTCTAGTGTTGAACTTCATCCTCACTCAATGATGATGCGCCGCTCTTCAATCCTACCGAGCACTCGACATATCGATGTTCCCAATATTGACTTTCATCCTCACTTGGCGGTATGCATCATTGATGTGACAAAGCGCCTCTTCAACTCATCGAATCCTCTTGTTCCGCTTTTAGGGCCCGCTGATATTCTCTCGAGGATGTTCTCAAATGAGTCTCTCTCTTGCACAACACTTTCTAACTTACTCTCCCATTCGACTTGCAACATGCGGGATTCTCTTTTGACTTGGCAAGCAAGCTTTTCATGATTCTCTCTTCCATTTTTGCTTCATCCCATAATTCTTTCCACTGATTGGCTTCTTCCAGGGCCTTCTTCTCTTTCAAGCTTCGCCTCTTGATTTCCTCCTTGGCTCCTTGCAGATACCTTTGAACTTCTAACTTGCTCTCCTCTTCTCCTTTTAGTTTCTGATTGAACTTCTCAATGGTATGAGACTTGAGGGCATTTTCTTCTTTCAACCTTTTGTTCTTCAGAACCATCTTCTCTATCTCGGTTTGCAAAGCTCTCTTCTCTTCCTCTGCTTTCATGAGCCAACTTAACCTCGCCTAACTCTTCGACAATGGGGATATTGGCGTCTACTACTTCCCTTTCGACTTGCAATTCTTTTTGGTAGGGCAATCGAACATTCGGATTCTTTTCCGAGCCACCGAGCGAAGGTAATACCACTAGTCCTCCGAGCAAGCTCTACTTTTCCCATGCGAACCACCATACTCCGGGCTTGCAAGGCCTTTCTAAGCAAAGCTTGTCATCTTTTGGTCCTCCTTCAAAGATGTAAAGCGGGAGTATCATCTCTTGATGGCGAATTCCTCATCGGATATCCCAAGCGCCTCAGTCGAGAGGCGGGTTGTAGTTGATGCATCCCTTAGTGCCCATCGGCGGGACATTTTGAAAACCACCACACGGAAGACTATCTGTAGGCCTATCTTCCCACAGAAGATGAGAGATACCAACGGATTGAGTGCTCATCTAGACTCCTAGAAACTGGATCCACTCTTGAATATTCATAGCTTTCACCTCACAAGTCACAGCGTAGTCAATCAACTTTTCAACTCGTGTTGGATTGGTGAAGGCATGAATGAGAAGCCAAGCATACAACGGTGAGAAGAGCAAGAGATTTTCTTCCTTCTCAAGTCACAATGATGAGTAAAAGCGAGAATAAGTGTCGTGAGGATGGCGGGAATTGGATTAATGGGGCTCCTTCCATTACGAAAAGCTAGGAAAATACCAATAATGATCACATCCACATACCTCTCAATCTGCGGAAAAAGGACAACTCCAAAAATTGCTAAGGCCAAAACTCGCTTGAAGACAACCCAATTTTACTTACTGCATAGGCTTCCATTAAACCTCGAGGTAGCTCATGAAACCTATCACATTGTTTCTCTTACTGTTTTTGGAGCTTGGATCCTCTACACTCACTTGCAACAATGCGTGAAACCCCCATCCGTGTAGTCTTGTTTTTGATAATCGGTGAGGGACAACACATGCGAGTGAAACCCAAAATCTGGCGATATTCTTCCAATGTGGGAGCCAATTGGAAATTTTCAAAAGAAAGCACCTAATCCGAGTCATAGAATCTACTCAAAGCCACAATAGCCTCGACCGCACCTCTAGCAACAACAACTTAGGAGGTTCCCATAAGCATTGTCAAACGATCCCCTTTCAATAGGTCCCATCATGTCAGCACATTTTTTCAGACTAGTCACATCTACCTTGTTTACAGCGGGGTACCTTGGAGTATACACCGTTTCCCTTCTAGATTCCATGCCGTACCTATGACAAAAAATTTCTTATTACTTGGGATTCTCGGCAAGCAAACCATGATGAAATGCAAAGATGCATGCGAAAATTATTGAAAATGTACGTTTTATGCAAAGGATGTGCGCAAATGATGATGATGTTTTATGCCTATGTAACTCAGAGAAAAGTCCTTATTGGCAGTGATTCGAGTTTTTTTTTTTGGAAAATGCAGGCTGTACGTTATTTCCTATGAACCGGTAAGAGAAAGGCTACAGCGGTAACTCTTTCACCCCTTTTCCGAAAATAAAGTGGGCCATATGTTACTTCGTACAGACCGGCAAAAGAAAGGCTACAACGGCAACTCTTTCTCTATTTTCTCTTTTTTTTTTTTTTGAAAAATCTCATTTTCTTTTTGAAAACGTGCCTAATTTACAATGCAACACACAATTTGGTATGCCTCTTGTGTCCTACGAAGGTGGGGACCTAAGTTCTAGGACATCTCAAATATTCCTCCCATGTGGGTTCTAGTCACTTCCTCACCAGGTTACCAGAGCTAATTCTCTCTCACAATAGCACCCACAACGATGGAATGCCATCTGGTGTGAGGCATCATGAAAGAGCATACTCTGGCTGAAACTTTCGTGAGAGTCAGAAGGACAACGGTCCAATTGCCGATCCACTACTCGTTTTCCACTCTCCTAGGTTTTGTCGGACCTTGGGTTTTAGGCCTCTCAAAGCACAATAAGCATAAGGTGTGAGTGTGTGTAGCGAGGACATACCGCCTAAAACTAACCACATATATCCCCACCTGCGAAGGAAAACCCAGAACAGTCCAGACAAATAGCAAGCAATAACATGTTGTCTACACTAGGGTTCAATATCAAATAAGCTAGCCTAGGGTTTCAACAACAATCAAGTGCATTGCTTACCTCAAGAAAGGGAGCCAAGAAGAAGGGAACATAACAAGATGCGGGGAGACGCATGCAACATGATAAGAAAAGGAAACCGAAAAGGGATAGAAGCAAATAAAGTGTCCAAATCAAATCGATAGCAAATTAAACCACACATTTAATTAATTAGGCTTGACCCACTTAAAAAGAAAAGTCCCCAGTGAAGTCGCCAGCTGTTGCGCCCAAAAAAGTCCCTGAGGGGATGTTTCTTCGTTTACAACTTTTAAAACAATGAAGTCGCCACCAATATTTTTTATAAGGAAAATATTGAAGAAAAACCTTTTGGAAAGCGAATGGCCTTTTGGAAACCAGGAAAATTTGGGTTTGGAAGTCGGTTAGGCATGGGAAGGTATTAGCACTCCCACACCTCCTTTCTACCAGAAAGGAACCTTTAATTAAATGTGTGGTTTTAAGTGTTGATTTGGAATATATTTAAATTTGCCTCTTTATTGAAAAAGGAGCGAAAAACTTAATGAAAATTTTTATTTTTGGCGCTTGACGAGTTAGCCTCTCGCTCCTACGTATCTCGGTGCGATGAAGAATTCAAAGCTACGTAGTTCTTGGTTGTCTGAAAAAGGTTTTTGTTTTTATCTTTTTTAGAGTTTTTCGCAAAGGGGTTGGCGTTCGCGGTGACCAAACAACAACGGTTTAGAGTGGTGGCGCTACTAACTCTTTTTGAAAATGGGATCGTCACTAACAATCAACGCAAGCAGCGGCGCGCGAGTGACTATTGATGACAACCGGTTTTTATTTTGATTATTTAAAAGGTTTTCGCAAATGAAGGGAGCGTTTGTGAAGACCAAACAACAACGGTTTAGAGTGGCCACACTATTAGCTCCCACGGAACGAAATTATCACCCACAATCAAAGCGGCAGCGGCGCGGTGATCATCAAATGACAATTAGTTTTGATTTTGATGTTTTTAAGATTTGTTTTTGAAAAGCGTTTCGTTGGTTTGACTTGGAGAAAATGTTTTGATAACTTAAAAAAAAAAGAGTTCGCAATTGGATTGAGTGTTCGTGATGACCAAACAACAACGGTTTAGAGTGGTCGCACTACTAACTCTTTTTTGAAAATGAAAATTATCATCAATAACCAAATGGCAACGGCGCGAGTGATCATTAATGATAATCGGTTCTTGTTTTAGGTAATCAAAAGGGTTTTCGCAATCGAATTTTCACCGAGAGCTAACAAAGAGTGGTCTCCACTAATGACCCATTTGAAAACTAAAGTTGTTACTAACAATCAAATGAGTAAAACCCAGAATAACCATTAGCAGGAAATTATTTTTTGTGGAGAGTTTGGTTATTCAAAAAGGAATTGTTTGAAGGGTTGTTTCATTCGGAAAGTGGGATGCAAATAGCAGCCTAAAAATCTAAAAGAAACAGAGGCTGTGTCATTAGAAACACGGGGGTGCAAATAGCAAGATCTCGCACAAAGTGCGGTGCATTAGTATGGTACATAGTAAATAACTGCGTATGACGTTTAATAATCCGATAAAATCAAGTAACCAAATCAATATCTACAGTTGTAGTTAACTAACCAAACGGCTTCCTAAGAAAGATCAAATAATAAAAGATTCTGTCGGGTAACGTAACGTTAAAAAAAAAACGTGTAACTACCATGAAATTGAAAATTAATAGAAAAGTTTATACAGAAAAATACGGTGATACCGCTGTCCTTCAGCAAAGAATTACATTGAAATGATAAAAGTTCCAAAAATTCTTATTCGACCGTTGTTCATATGGGAGAGGAATATAATTCTTTGAAAAGCTATTATTTTTCTTGGCAATCACATTATTTTTCTTAACTCTCACTATCTCGATGACTAATGAAGTTCAACTCTATATATATATATATATATATATAACCATGACATTCAAACAAAATTCATTCTTGCTATCACCATAGGCTTTTAACGTTCAAAAAAAAATAACAATAAATAAATAAATAAAAATATATCGGATGCATATGGGAGAAGACATCACATGAGCAATAACAACATACTTGTTTTGACAAAATATATATGAACTATCTAAAACATGAGTAGTCTAAGCAGTAATAATATTTTGGACAATATCAAATAAATATAAATATTTGCGAGAAACTTAGAAATGAGATAAAAATGAAATTATTACCAAATGTTCTTGTACAATGAAACTCTTTTTCAGATCTCAAAAGAATAGATCACAAAGAACAAAGAATAACGAAAGTAAACTCTATGAAATTTTTAGAAGAATATGAATAAAAAAACTTAAATTTGCTCTCTCACTCTTTCACTCAAACATCTCAAGACTCATTCTTTGCTCCTCATGCTCTGGATCTCTCAAAAATTCGACCTTTCCCACTCTTGATTCCCCAAAAAAAATCCTCCTCACTCCCCAAACCGTAACCCCTATTTATACTAAAAACTTGATCTTGTAGTGTTTGCGTTTTGACCTTCGTTTTGTTGAACCTTGCGTCTAGATCTGAAGATTTTGAGTTTATTGAAATAAACAAGATGAAAGAATGTATTTTGTTGAAATGGGTTGATAAACAGTCAGATTTTTGTGTGTTGGTGACAAAAATGGGGATTTCGTGAGAGGAAAAGTTGTCCAAAAAAAGAGATTTCTTGTGAGAAAGAAGAGAAAGAAACGTGGGTGAGAGATGGAGAAGGAAACGTGTAGAAGAAAGGAAGAATTGGGTTTGGTATGGTTTGATGGGAGAGTGGAAAACGTGTGAAAGGGGAAAGAGTTGGGCGGCTAGGGGGTAGTGGAAGTGATAGGAAATTAGGGTTTGTGATGGAGGCAATTAGGTTTTGTGAGTGAGTGAGGAAAATAAGGCAATCCGGGTCAGGCTAATTCGAACGGGCCTCTGACAGTGAGCCCAATTCGTTGTAACACAAATATACCCTACTTACACCTCCTTTTTACTCAGTCGCCCTCTTATCTCTTTTTGTCTCTTTTTTTTGCTTTCTTTTTTATGCCACTAAATATATGTACTAACTAAATAGGAAATAAGGTATAACCTGAAAATAACTATATTTTTCAACTTCCACAAAATAAGATATATAACTACAAATAAATAAATAAAAGTCATTATTATTTTTGATCGGACAAAATTGGGGTATTACACCTTTATTCTTATAATTAAAGTGAGTTCTTGAGTAATTTTAGCATCTTAATTATCTTATTATTGTAGTTGTAGGAAAAGAAGGGCTAGAAGCTGTTTTGTGTTAATTTGGCACATCTAGTGCCCTTATGAGCAATTTAATGTGTTTTGTGAGTGCTGCAGTGTTAAGCGCTATAGCGTCTAACGTTATAGCGGTAAGAGGGCAGGCCAGCTGAGTGTTTAAAGCAAAAGTGCAATTTTGGCGCCAATCTCTTTACTCCAAATCTAGTTTACTATGCCTTCTGTTCAGCTGACCCCACTGGATTTTATTGGATATCAAAGGACACTTGGCATTGCTTGAGTGGAAGGCTAGCTTTAGTTGGTGAAATGGCTACATCACCTTTTGTACTAACTTTGGAAACAACAACTACAAGACCTTCTTCTTCTCTCCCAAAAAGGGACCTTCGAAGATAGAGAGAGTTTAGAGAGAAGAACTTGACACATTTTTACTCTCCATTAAACACTTTCAAGCTTTTATTTTTATTGTAATTTTTCATTTACCATTCTCATCGGTGTAGAACTGACGTTATAGCGTTGTCTGTGTGGATGATTTGGAAGCTTCGGTGTGTATCTTTTGCCATCTTTTCTTCTCACTTCATTCATGGTAGTATGAGTGTTTTATCTTGTATTATCTTGATGATGCTCAACATGAGCTAAACACCTTGAGTTGGATTTCGTAAGTCTTTGTAATGAACCATTAGTATTGTATGTATAATATTTCATGTTTTGCATTTCAATCTTTGTGTTATACTTCTTTCAAACTTGTTTTAGGGTTGGCCACTTCAAATGGGTACATTCATGGGTTCAAACATGGTCCATGAATAGATTTCAAAGATTGATATGAATGAAAGTTTGTTTAAAGACATTTAAACAAAGTTTGCTCCCTCTAGGCATAGAAATGCAATAGTTCATAGAGAAAAAGCTGTGGGTTCCTCATTATACAGGGGTGAACTTATTTAGAACCTAGACACAGGCTTCTTGTAATGAAACCATGGCGTTAGTGACTGAAAAGCACAAAAATCATTTGCAACAGCGCTTAACGCTATAGCGTGTGACGTTATAACGCTGTGCTATTTGGGAATTTACTTAGATAAAGCAATCCAACTTACTTCTCTCATATCTTAAAACCACTCCTTTACTGTTTTCTTTAAACAATCAATTTTCACTGATAACTTGTGATTACAAATATTTGCTACTTGTTCCACTAAGTGCTAGTTTAGCTTAAACTCTAAAATTAACATCAATCCCTGTGGAGAACGATCTTTACTTATCATTGTATTACTTGTTGCGATTGTGTACACTTGCACAACTACTTTTCGCACAACAAGTTTTTGGCGCCGTTGTCGGGGATTGCATTTAATTTTTATTGTTTAAGAATTCTTGTATTCTTAGTGAGATTTTACCCTGGTATATATTTGCTTCTGGTGTTATAACAGGAAATGTTATAGCGTATGCCCAGGACAGAGCCACCTGATTTTGAGTTTGATCCAGAACCCGAGAGAAGATTCAGAAGGTTGAGACAGCAACAGAGGTTACAACAACTCAGGCCAACTATGTCTCAGCACAACACTGCAACCACAGGTAGAGGTACTCTTGGTGGAAGAACTCCTTCTCTAGCTGGAGGAAGAACTCCAAGAGGAGGAAAAGCACAAAGAGGTGGAAGGTAAGGCCCTTTTACTTTTACTGAACCAGAAGAAGAATATTGGTGCAGAGACAGATTCATGAACCAAGGACACGATCAAATGGTAAATGACAGAGACAAAGTCAATGAGAGACTATCTTTGTTTTGATCCAACCTCAATGGAAACAAGCATTACTGAGCTCTTTGTGAATCGCTACTCATTTTGAGTTTAAGCCAATGATGTTTCAAATGCTCCAAACCAATGGCCAATTTGGAGGTTCCACTCAAGAAGATCCCTTTGCTCATTTGAGAAATTTTCTGGAAGTTTGTAGTAACTTCATCTTTACAGCGTGAGTGAGGATGCTTTTAGGCTAAAACTCTTCCCATACTCTTTGAAAGATAGAGCAAAAGCTTGGTTAAATTCCTTGGAATCCAACTCTATCACAACTTGGGAAGAGTTGCTAAGGAAATGCCCTCACCATGGGATTCCTATAGTAATTCAAATGGAAACCTTTTACAATGGGTTGGAAGCACCAACAAGGTCTATGTTAGATGCCTCATCTGGAGGTGTGATTTTAAACTCCTCTTACAATGAAGCTTGTGAGCTTATAGAGCGTATTGCCATCAACAGCTCTTCATGGCCTACTGAAAGATTAAACCCTGCCAAAAAGGTAGTAGGAGTTCATGAAGTGAGTGAAGTTTCTTCCCTCTCAGCTCAAGTGGCAACTCTCACAAATATGATCAAGAGTTTGGGTACGGCCAACGCTATAGCGTCTGACGCTATAGCGCCTAAGGAATCAACTGTGGCTGCCATTGAGCAAGCTCCACCTGGAGAAACTAGTTGTGTATATTGTGGAGGAGCCCACCTTTATGAAGAATGTACCACAAATCCTGCTTCTGTGAATTATGTGGGGTACAACAAGGGCAACAACCCCTATTCTAACACCTACAACCCTGGTTGAAAGAACCACCCCAATTTTAGATGGGGAGAAGTAATTTGCCAACACAAGTACAAATGCTCCAGCTATCCCACCAGGTTTTCCAGCTCAACAAAGTCAAAGACAGAATGCTCCTGCTATGTACAACTCCATGGAAGCTTTGCTGAGGTCTTTTATTAGTGATTGTAAAACAACTATGCAGACCCATGAAGCATCTATAAAGACTCGGAGAACGGGTTAGGCGATTTTTCGCTCTCACTTAAAGGCCAAGTGGTGGACTTCCTTCCACCATGAAACCTCAACATCTCATGCACCGTGCAAGGAACATGTGAAGGCAATAACTCGAAGCTGGTAAGGATGTGAATGATGCACCCAAAGTTGCGTGGTCGGTGTTTACGAAAAAAGAAAAGAATCTCATCGACGCTTATAGCGCCTGACGCTATAACGGTTGATAAAGCACCTGAACCTAAACTTGTGGCTGAATATCCTGCTCCACCTTATCCTCAAAGGCTAAAGAAGGCACATGAAGACAAGCAGTTCAACAAGTTCCTGGAGGTCCTGAAGCAACTGCACATAAATGTCCCTTTGGTGGAGGCATTACAGAAAATGCCTAATTATGCCAAGTTTATGAAGGATGTTCTTACAAAAAGGAGAAGGCTTGGAGAGTTTGAAACTGTGGCCATGACTGGAGAGTGTAGCATGTTGATGCAAAATAAGCTTCCAAGAAAATTAAAGGATCTTGGTAGCTTCACTATACCTTGCTCCATTGGAGATTTTTATTCAGGCCGTGCCTTATGTGACTTAGGAGCAAGTATCAACTTGATGCCTAAGTCCATTTATACACAACTAAATATAGGGACTGCCAAACCTACTTCTTTAACCCTTCAGCTTACTGATAGGACTCTTGCCTATCCTGAGGGGATACTAGAAGATGTTTTAATAAAAGTTGACAAATTTGTTTTTCCAGTGGATTTTGTTATTTTGGATTTTGATGCAGATAAGGAGGTACCTATCATCTTAAGGAGACCATTTCTGGCTACAGGAAGACACTTATTGATGTTAGATAAACTCCAATTAAATATATTTTTTTAGGGATATTTGTGAGTCATTTTTGAGCAATTATTATCTATTATATAAATCATTTACTTAATTTGCTCTTATTTTGCATAAAAGAGAAAAATATGAAAAAGAGTGAAAAGCCAATTTTAAAGCCTATATATATATATATATATATATATATATATATATATATATATATATATATATATATATATATATATATATGGGCTGATTAAGAAGCTTCGCCCAATGGAATCGATGGCAATGACAAAATAAAGTGGTGTGCCTATGAATTCAACAAATGCAACATGGTCCATGTGAGAAAGTTGAAGCCCACAAAAAGTGACATCAATAATGAAAGGGTTTTTTTTTGGTACCCCCACCCCTTCCCCATAAACCCCCAACCAATAGAATATTCCCAAAATGCCCTTCAAAAAAGTTGTTTTTTCTTAAAATTTACACGAATCGTATATATCCCTTTTGGGCCATATATACGATGTGACAAATTTTGACATCGTATACATGTCTATTGTGCGTATATACGATTGATGCGTTTTAAGTCAATCGTATATACGCACAATGAACATATATACGATGCATTAAGAATGCACATCGTATTGTCAAAAAAAAAAGAATGCACATCGTATATATGTCCCAAAAGAGATATATACGATGGGCTTATTATTTGTTAACAATTGTGATTTTATTAACGGTTATAATTTGAAGTCTCGTGATTTGATTAACATTAATGGGCAGTAGATCTCTTGGATAAAATAAACGCGTATAATTACAAAAACGCGATATAGTAATATATACACGTGTAATACATACAAAAAAAGTGTGAATCTATCTATAAGTCGTCAATAGAATCACGGCTAAATCGATAGATCTAGGCGCATCACCGGGAGCGGGACGGTGCACGGAAGGACACATAGACTGCCATAGGGTAAAACGACCGACATACGGATGCAACCATGAAGCAGACTCTGATGAGTGATGGTGGTACCACTGCGGGGCAATAGGAGGCAATGCAGGCGGTGGGAGAGATCGAAAGATGCAGCCAGTGTACATTTTGCTTGTTCATAATGAGATATGATTTTGAACTTAGATGAACCATAAGTACCTCTCAAAATCAGATAAGTGAAATTCATAGGCAAATAAAACTAAACCAATGCAACATTATACTTGGTTGCAACCATATACCCATCTCAGCAAATCAAACCACTTTGAGTCCGGTGACGTCCAGTATGACTCAATAGTTAAAGCTTTGCGAAGCTCTAACGATCGGTTCTTCCCAAACATGGTTGAATACAATGTTTCCTGTCCTTTGTTTCTGAATCAAAGCTTGCCTAATCGGAGAGGCCAAGAGTCCTCACCCATGTCAAGTCCAACCCCGATCGCTCTAAAACCACGATTCTGAAGTCACCTTCAACATCAACAATATTTTGAACATAGTTGCGCACGTGTCTTTGGAACAAGCGGTAAATGGATTTTAGTCTCGGTATGCTGTGATAATACTTGTTAAGGCGTATTAGAAAATACAAGGTGTCACTAGCAATGGGCCAGCCCGGCCGATTGAGAGAAACGCCCAAGACCGTGTCGTGGTCCGCAATTCTCGGCGGCCCGCGCATTTATCATGTGAACGACAGTCGCCCCGGTGGTATAAATACCACGCTTCACCCATCTTTGTCAGTGCACGCAATTCCTACCCCTGTGATACCCGCCCGTTAGCACACCTCGACTAGAGCGTCGGAGTGTCTTTGCGAGTACCACCGAGGCGTTCCAAGACCCGGTCCTCACCGCTTGTGCAACGGCCAGGACAAAGGAGCGGCGAGACTACATCCATTTGGTGATCAAGGTACGATCATTTGGCGACCACGATGGGAGGCCCGAGCGCTACCCCACCTTGAAGATGGGCGAAGAAAATCACTACACGGGAATCCACGCAAAGAAGACCCGCGGCCGGACACTCGTCGCGGCGGACCGGAGGAGTACCTCTAACAATTGGCGAATCTCAAGGCAATCCTCGCCAGAGCCTTGATCCGAGGCGGACAAGGTGCGACCTTGGAACTAGTACATCGAGGAATCCGGACGAGTGGCGAGCGGAATCTTGGAGCCACTTACGGAGCACGTCACCGGGCCGTCCTCGGTTGCTCCAAAGTAAAAACCAACTCATAGCCGGCCGGGACCATCGATATCTCGGCTCGAAAGAGGATCCATGCCCGGCTCGTCGGGGGGGCGGACGCGGAGAACCCTCCGCCCAAACTCAACCTTCGCGAAGAGCGAACTCCACCTCGAAGGACCGTCCACCATCGAGGAGTACTCTCTCGCTTCGCCCACTCGAAGAGTTGGCGCGCAGAATCGCCCGCTCGCGCAGAACGCGTGCGCGATCGCCGTTCCCCTTCACACAACTATGATTACTCGGACTCACCATACCAACACTGAGTCGGACCGTTCTTCTACGAGATATTCTTCATGTGAATCCGGCTCGGCGCTCTAGAAGCGCTCGTGGGACCCTACGACGAGTTGAATGAATATCGAAATGGTGAAATCGAGAGATATTTCCACGAAGGCCAAGGAGACATCACTCCATCGAAGCGAGGCCGATCACCCCGAGGGCCTCCTATGCGGACCACCGACCGGAGGAGGATTCTATGGAATACCGCGCAGCGAGGCCTACCTCACTATGCAGCCCTTTCCGACCGGCCAGGGTCCCTTTACAAGGGAGATTAGGCGCTATCGTATTCCCAGGGATCTCAGGAAGCCGCCCAGCCTCAATAAGTTTGACGGGCGAGGCGACCCTGACAAGCATATCAGGTACTTCAACAACTACTGTAGTTACAGGGAGTTGGGTTCCACTATGAAGTGCCGTTTATTCCCCCAGTCGCTTGACGGACGGGCCCTAGAATGGTGGGAGTCGTTGCGGCCGAACACCATTGCCTCTTGGGAAGGTCTGATCAGAATCTTCTTGGCAAACTACACTGCCAACCGGTGCCAATATCGCCACGAGGAGCACTTGGATACGATTATCCAAGGGGACAACGAATCATTGAGACAGTACATAGAGCGGTTCAATACTGAGGCCGATCAGGTGCGCGACCTGACTGACAAAGACAAACTAAAGTACCTCAAGAGGGGTATCCGGCCGGACCATAGATTTGTTGAAGAATTCACTTTGAACCACATCTACGACTTCAGTACGTTCCTTCGCAGAGCCAACGACCATATGGCTTACGAGGAAACTCTTGCTGCAAGAAAGGCCGCCCGTGTGCGACCTAGAGAAGATGACAGCAAGCGGGGCAAGACTCAAGAAAACCCCCGAGAAAGCAAGCCAGAGTACCGGCCTAAGAAATATGAGCACCGGACCAGGCTCAACGCTCCTATAGCCCAAATCTTTGCAGAATGTCAGAACAATGAATTCGTTGATGTTAAGAGGCCCGATCCACTGGTACTCAAGAAAGGTGCCCGGCCGACTAAGAGGTATTGCCGGTACCACAAAAGCAAAGGGCACGATACCAATGATTGCATGGCCCTAAAGGGCGACATTGAAGACCTCATCCAAAAGGGAAGGTGAGCGGTATGTCCGAGCCGATGGGCAAGGCGACCAAGAGAAAACCGGGAGGCGAAGCCTCAATCAAAGGGCAAAACAACGACTACAGCAGGCGACCATAGAGGCAATAGTGGACAAAGACACCTCCGAAGAGGGCGTCCAGGATGTCCACGGCCACGAGGAGAGTGGCTATGGTCATCAAGGTGGAAACCCCCAGAAAAAGGGATTCAAAGAAAGCTATGAAAAGAAAGTGGAGCGAGTTTATGATGGTTGGATCAACATCTGCAGTAACGCCCGCCTCAATAGGCGCCCATCTCTTTGGAGATGAAGATCTGTGGGACGGAAGGACCAATAGCTACGTCCGTTGGTAATCGAGGCGGTCATGGCCAACACCGAAGTACGCGAATTGCAGTCGACCAAGGCGATTCGGTAGACATTATATTTGAGGAACTAATCGACAAACTTAACGTAGATCAAAGTGAGATCATTCCACGAGACCGATCCAACACCCCTAAGGGTTCAACGAGGCGATCACCTACCCGCGGGAGCGATAGACCTGCGGGTTACTTTTGGTAATGATTCAGAGCGAGCACCAAATACCGCGCGGTCGCCAAAGCAACATTTCTAGTTCTACCAATCAAGTCATGCTATCGATTGCATCATAGGTCGACCGACCACAGGAAAGGCGGGGGCCGTGGCCTCCACCGCCCATCTAAAGATGAAGTTCTACAGCAAGGACGATCAAGTAGTGACCCTGTTGGCCGACCTGGATGCGGCTAAGAAAAGCCATTATTTGTACCAAGACATCTGCGACGAGCAAGATAGAGACACCGACCCACGAGCCCTGGAGAAAAGGCACCAAGTAACCTCTCGACTGGACGCGCGGTATGATCTCGATAGCGACCCAGCAGGGCGGCGATGATGAATTAGCCCGTGAGCTAAAGAATAGGCTGAAGAGGCCCGAACCACATGGAGAGCTAGTTGACATCCAACTAGGGGCGACCACGAGAATACGGTTAAGCTTAGGCGGCCTACGAAAGCGGTCGGAGAGGATCTCATGCTTTCGCCTTAAGGAGTATGCAGATTTGTTTGCATGGCAATCATCCGACATGCCGGTATCCCAACGGAGATTGCATGTCATCAACTCGCGATGGATGAAAGCAGATTAGACCGGTCGCCCAAAGGAGGCGAACCCGAAACTGGAGAAGTCTCAAGCGGCTCGGCCGTTGGCGACCTAGTCAAGGCCAATTTCATTGAAGAGATAAAATACACGACACGGCCGTCAAGCGTAGTGTTAGTCAAGAAGAAAAATGGCAAGTGGGCGCGTGTGCGTAGACTACGGAGACTGAACAAGGCATTCCCGGAAGGATGCCTTCCCGATCTGAAAGCATCGACAAGGTTGGTCGATGGGGCATCGGGCTACAAGTTGTTGTCGTTCCTAGGCGCTACTCGGATACAATCGATTACGATGTATCCTCCGGACCAAAGACAAAGCGCATTCATGACCGATCGTGGCAATTTCAATACAAAGTCATGTCGTTCGATCACGAAGAACGCGGGGGCAACCTACCAGCGAATGATGAATAAGATTTTCAAAGGGCAGATCGGCCGGGTAGCCGAGGTCTACCTAGATGATATGATCATTAAAAGCAAGGCCGACCAGGATCATGCGGCCGACCTGAGAGAGGTCTTTGAAGAAGCAAGAAGAAATTCTCTAAGGCTGAACCCAGAAAAGTGCACCTTCGGAGTCAGGGCCGGCAAGTTCATGGGGTTTCATCTTACAGAGAGGGGGATCGAGGCCAACCCCGATAAATGCAGGGAGGTCGCCGACATGAGGCCGCCCTCTACAAAGAAAAAGATCATACCCAAAGTGGTCTCGTCCAAGGTGGATACGGCGAAAGTATACTCGCCCGGCTTCATAGTAAAGTGAGCCGCCCGCCACGAGATTGGAAAGAAAGAACTCCCTACGGTGCCGTCCGGAAGAAACTCCGCGATATCCTTAGCGGCCTCTGCATCAGGAATGACCCAAAAGTATTGGTTCTTCCATCCGCCCGGCAACGAATCCGAGTACGCCCTGAAGAACTTGCGGGCGAACGACTTCTGGTTCTTGAAAGACACTTGCTCCTTGCGGGCCATATTGGTGCCATACTCCCCGTGCCAGCTCAGTTCGAACAGGGCAAGAAAGAGCCTGGTCGATACGTTTCGACCCAACCGGTCGCACAGATTCTCGAACGTCTTCATGAAACCCCAACCGTTCGGATGGATGCGAGATGGGCAACATTCAAGTACACGAGCGTCTGTTGGAAGTCGGTGAAAGGAGGGCGATCCCCATTTTCTCAAAAACCACTCGTTGCATGGTGAACTTCACTTTGCGGGGGCGGCCGCAATGTTTTCGTCTTCTCGCATACCCTTCACCTTCCACCCCGGCTTGGTGAAGAGAGCGTTCAAGTCTTCAATACATGGGGCCTCCGGGCAGATAAAACTCTTAAAGGTCCTCATTTTTTCAGACACCCAAGAAATATCATTCACATCGATAATGGTGGACGGGCCGGCCTCCTCTTCCATCCGATCGTCAGCGGCCCGTTCAGCACCGTCGCCTACGACTTCTGTTCGTTTGGGATCTTCCCCATTGGCCGCTCGATCTTCAACGTGCATAGGCTCGGGCCCCAGAGGGTCGTCTTCTAGGTCAATGATGTTGAAAAGATTTCCCGAAGATTGAGCAACATCACCCATCTCCTCGTCGCCCAATATGTCTATCAATTGGTCGCTACCTTCCACGGCCGGCGCAGTTGTTTCAGGTGGCACAGCTGTTTCAGGTGGGGGCGGGGGAACCCATGACTTCGATGACCCAGTCGAAGTAGATAGCGATACACTACCGCTCATTTGAGTCGGACGACGAGTGGACGACGAAGCGTCGCATGAGAACGCCCGCTCTTGAGGACTTGGGAGGGTCCGGCGACCCTCGGAAGACGCGGACTCGCCGCTCACGGTTCTTGTTGGGACGCGTCGCAATGAGCGCGAGACTCTGTTGGGAGCACGAGAAATTCGAGCGATGCGCTTAGTTCGGCGGATCCACCTATGAAAGGGACATTGCATCAAGGTCGCACCAGAGCGGTGGCGCTCGAGAGAGAAGAGGCGACGTGGTCGTCCTCGACCGACGCCTCCCCTTTCACGAGGCGTGGAGACTAACTAAGCAATAAAAAACTAAAGTAAAGAAAGAAAAGCTAAGAGGAGCGGCTTACTTGGAGAAGAATGCAGAGAAGAGTGGAGCGGACAGAAAACTCGCACAACAGCTTGTAGGTCGCTTGCAGATTGTTCGGTCGGCAGCAGAGGCGTGAGTTCAGGTGTGGAAGACGTGCTGACCAAAAGCCCTATTTATAAGAGGGCCCACCAAAGCTAAACGCGCGCCGCTGCAGACGCCTCACTCCCATCCGTTGTATGGGAACACCAAAAGGCGCCTCGAGACACGCAAAAGTCACTGAAATCATTGCGCATTAATGGCAGGGTCGAAGCCCAAACGCCACGAGCGGTCGGACGTTATTCCAGATAGGACCGGCCTACCCCTGGCAAAGACAGGAATCGCCACCTTAGGGGCACGAGTTCAAGCCTCGGCCCATACTAAAGCGACCTAGGCTTGGGGGGCAATCGTTCGGGCGTATTAGAAAATACAAGGTGTCACTAGCAGCGGCCGCGAGCCCAATCGATGAGAACGACCCAAGACCGTGTCGGTCCGCAATTCTCGGCGCCGGCGCATTTATCGCAACGGCCAGTCGCCCGGTGGTATAAATACCACCTTCACCCATCTTTTGTCAGTGCACAATTCCTACCCTGTGATACCCTGCCCGTTAGCACACCTCTGACTAGAGCGTCGGAGTGTCTTTGCAGGTACCACCCGAGGCGTTCCAAGACCGGTCCTCACCCTTGTGCAACGACCGGACAAAGGAGCAGCAGACTACATCCATTTGGTGATCAAGGTACGATCAATACTCTAGAAGCACCTGAGATAATTTGGTTGACAGCTGTGTAGTATTTTTGGAAGCCCCGGATTCTTCAGTCTGTTTTACCTTCTCATCCACATGGTCCCACCCAGAAGATTCACGCTTAGCATCAAATAATTTCTGTTTTTTCTTCTTTGGTGCACCTTTTGTTCTGACTTTTGATTTAAGTGGAACCATAGAAGAAGTAGAAGGGAAAACTATCTCATTCAGCTGCCTCTTAATAAGATATTTTTCCTCCTCACTGACTTTATTAAATTTTGCCTGGATAGCATCAAACTGATAAG
The DNA here is from genome assembly GCA_020916435.1 of Oxytropis ochrocephala. Classification (NCBI taxonomy): domain Eukaryota; kingdom Viridiplantae; phylum Streptophyta; class Magnoliopsida; order Fabales; family Fabaceae; genus Oxytropis; species Oxytropis ochrocephala. The sequence goes on from CM037093.1 coordinate 95,869,952, forward strand.
AAATATCACAGGTAGATGATTTATCCTGAGTGGATTTATCATCTACTGCATCCAAACTCAAGTGTTTCCATTGATCATCAATAACATTAAGTGGAATAGAATTGCCGGAAGCATGAAAAATACCGATCTCACAAGCACAAGGAAGTAGATGTGTCTTCCTTTGAATGCACCGACACCGCCCTTTGTCATATCCAACCCCAGATTTTGACCTTTCAAACTCTTTCACCATGTGACCCAATGCAGATAACGAAACAAGTCCTTGAAGATTTTTAAACAGTGGAATATTCGACTTGACTTCGATTCTGTTGATGCTTCTTTGAAAAGACCCGATAATTTGATCAAAATGAATTGTCAGCATGTCATCAATAGATATGAAACATTTTGATAGATCACCCTTCGAACTCTTCAACTGTCTCTTCAAACTCCAATGCAAAGATTCCGCTCTGAAATAATAAACAAGTGTCAAAGAAATTAAAACGACGAAAAAAAATATGTCCACGTGTCAAAAAAATTCAAGCAACGGATAGAAATAATAAACAAGTGTCAAAGAAATTAAATCGACGAAAAAAAATATGTCCACGTGTCAAAAAAATTCAAGCAACGGATAGAAATAATAAACAAGTGTCAAAGAAATTTAAACGACGAAAACAATTATGTCCACGTGTCAAAAAAATACCTGTTGGTCGTCACATTCCCCAAGTGTGGGATATGGTTAGTCCATGCTGAGATAAATCGCTCCCTGTGCTGTGTCAACCATGTGTCATGCACATATTTAATAAGAGCAGATTTATCAGAGCAAGCAACCTCAAAAAACTTCAGATTAGATAAGTACTCCGACTCATCAACATAATCAATAATACAGATCCAGAGAGAGAGGACCTCCTCCCGCCTATCCTTGTGAACCAACTCTTTAATCTTCGCTTTCACATTTTTTGTCACATGCCAATGACACAATAAATTTGTAGCGGAAGGAAAGACATCAAGAATAGCGGACATACAGCCGAGATCTCTATCTGTCAAGAATACCTGAGGATGAATAGAATGCAACTCACAAATATCCCTCAGCTGCTGCAATACCCAAGAAAAATGAATAGCCAGCTCCTGCCCAATATACGCAAATGCAACATGAAAATTTATCTCTGTGTTTGTGACTCCAACAATCTGTAGAAGAGGCAAGTTATATCTGTTGGTTTTGTAGGTTGAGTCAAGGATGAGAACTTTGGGAAACAACCTCAATAACTTTATAGAAGTGGGATGGGCCCACATGATATCATGGCGACATCGGACAGTGAATCTTTCTACTCCAACATAGATAATTATGTGATGCAATCGGTCTCAACACCTCCTGAATGTCCGTTCTAGGACCCCTCTTTGTAGACCGGTGTTTGTGACGCTGCCTATAAACTTGACGAAGAGTAGTCACATTCTCCGGATCTAGCTTCTTCAAAGCAGTAATAGTAGTTTTCGGTCCAACATCAAGATCCGCATGCTCGTTAACCATATCCTTTTGCGCCTTAGACAGACACCCAAATGCATTAGTACCAATGGAAGTTTTAAGCAACTCGTGTGTGCAATGACTACATTTAACCGTCACACACCAACCCCCACGGCTTACAGTGCAAGTAGCTTTCATTCTAAAAGGACAACCTCAGCGTTCAATATTTAATGTAATCGTATATACCTTCCATTGAGGTATATACGATGCGATATTAATGGGTCCCAGTCGAGTGAATCAATACAAGTCAAAAAGTTAATTTATGGCGAGGGTAAACTTAGAATATCATAAATGGGTGGGGGTGGGGGGGGATGGGGGGGGGTATAAAAACCACCCGATAATGAAAGAGAAGAGTTGGAAGCTTGGATAAAAAAATAGAGGCCCACACTTTATATGGTGACTTGATCGGAGAAAAGAAAGAAGGAGGGGGACAAGCGCTACCCTAGGCTAAAACCACGCAGGAATTGAGAATTGAACAGAGATCCGCACACATCAAAGACGGAAAAAAGGAGAGAAGACCTAACACAAGAATTGAGAAGAAAGAGACATCACCACTGACGGCGCACACTGAGAGAAGGAAGAAGCAGCAGTGCACACTAGTGAGATTGGAGCTTAGGGTACCTGTTCTTGACATTGTGAGAGAGTTTTGGAGCAGATTACAGAGACTGAATAGAGGATCAGAATTTACTCAATCTCTGGGTTATTTTTATTCTGTAATTCATGACTTTTAATTTTATTCCAATGTTCTTGAACACTATGAGTAGCTAATTCCTCTTCTTGGGTCTTAGGTGGATCTTGCTTGATTAGATACTTTTTTATGTTTTGATTTATGCTTTGAATTCCTAGTTTTTATTTCAATTAATATTATCCTATTGTTTTTATCACATAATTAGGATTGACAACCCTTTGCATGTTAATAATCAATTAGTTGATCAGCGACTATACTACAATTAGTTGGTGGACCTATAGGATAATTGGGACTATAATTAGGGAATGACCAAACCGTAATTTAGTCTTTCAATCACTCAACATTTTTGTGCTTTATGCTTTTCTTAAATTTAAATTCTTGCATGACCAAACAAGGGTTAGTTTAGGAAAAAGAATACTAATCACGAATGAACAAACATGTTAGTAGCTGTAGTAAAGGGAATGGTAATTGAAGTAAAATAAAGGAATTCAAGTAGGAATTGAACATAGGGGAATCGAAGCTTGCAAGTGAAACTGTGACTCTAGGCTTCTCTCAACTGAAGTAATTCTTGCACTTTATTATTGTTCTTTATTACTTTTTATTTGTTTCCGTTACGACTCAAATATTTGTTCGTCTAAATAATAATAAATCTTAAGTAGTTTGGTACTTATTAATTAATCCTTGTGGAGACGATATTTTTTATACTACTTCCGCGATAGAGTACACTTGCTCTAGGTGTGTCTTTGATGCAACAAGTTTTTGGCGCTGTTGCCGGGGATTAATTTAACAATATTAAACGAAAAAGATTTTTATTGCTTTAGACAATTTTTTTGCTTTGGTTTTAATTTTGTTTTTTTTTATCTTATTAAAAAAATATACTAAAAAAAATTGCTAATACTTTCCAAAGAGATTGTTGCAGTTCACCTGTTTTGCAGATAAAAGTCTAAATCATGGTTAAGAGTTAAGACCCTTGGAGATTATATTAGCGAGGCAAAGGCACTTGCAGATAAAAGTCTAAATCATGGTTAGAGAACTGATCATATTGGTATGTGCCAAATCCCAATTTCTCCTCCTCCTTATGAGCCTTATTTGGATTATTGTGATGACTATGAGCCACCTCCTTATTCCTCCCACTGGGATAATTATGAGCCACTACAAGTGCAGAGGAAAGAAGAGGAAAAGTCAGATGCCAATGAGGTCTTGCCCAAACCAGTGGAGCAAATAATTGAAAGACTTGACAGATTTGAGAATAATATAGAGAATCGGTTGTCAAAAATTAGTGATATGATAGCACTGGAAACTCAGTTGGCTCAAGAAACTCAGTTTTCACAAACTAAGTGCACCCCGATCGTGGAAATTGAGCAATACAGTGCCTTTGAGAGAAGAATTGATAATAGAATTGATACCTTGGGTGATATAATTGATACTTGGGGGGATAGGCTTGATACCATGACAAACCAAATCTCAAGTAGCATTGCTCTGTTATCTCAAGAGTCCCAGAAAACTCCTAATTCACAAACTGAGCAATACAAAGATAATATTCTTAGTAGTGATGAATTGTTCCCCGAAGAAGATAATCTAGAGGAAGAAGCTCTCGAGAAAGATGAAGAGACTCCTACTGAAGGGAGTCAAATCAAAATAATAGATCCTACTGAGAGGAGTCAAATTGAGATAACAGATTCCATTGATGAGAGCGGTTATGAGGAGAATGAGAAAGATCAACAGGTTCTTGATTTGGAGAAAGAGGAGAAAACCCAAATTTCTGGCCAAATTGTCTTAACCATCGGTAATGCTGTAATTGAGGTTAATAAGGGGAAAGTAACTTTAAGGAGTGGTAAAGAAGATGATGTTATTAAAGCTTTAAATTTCAATGAAAATTTATCTTCTTTAACTTCTCATTATTTTGATGATGTGGTTGAAACTAATATTTTTCGTGATCTAAAGATGCATGACCTTTTGAAAAAAGTTCTTATTATGCAGGATCCTAGTATAGTGGTGGATGGAGATCTGATAAAAATATCACCATCATTTGAAGTTCATCCACCACGTGGAAAAAGAAAGAAAAATGTGAACCACGTGATGAGAAAGCTAAGAAGGTGCACTGCGTTAGATGTAAAATTTGCTCTTGGAGAGCCACCTGATTGAGCACCAACTATCGTCAGGCTCATGACGTTAAACAAGCGCCGCGAGAGGCAACTTTGTGTTTTATTTTCAGTTTTTTTGTTTTGTTTTGTTTTCTTTTGATTTTAGGAATAAGCTCAGATTGCAAGCTCTCTCAGGGAAGTCGCTCTTACTCTCTCATTTATTTATTTTTGTGCCAATCTAATATTTTGCATTGAGGGTCATGCTTCATGCTAGTGTGGGGGAGGATATTATATGTTGTTACTTGATCTCTATTAATGCATATACCCACTACATATGTTGATAGCATTTTTTCTGGCTTGTTTTGCATGAATTATGCTTAAATTGAAAAAAATAGAGATTATGCCTTTAGGGGATCCCATAATTAATTTACTTGACAGCCTTGTGCTTAATTGTAACTGTGAGGATGTCCTTAGGAAGCTGATAATTAGCATTTGTCCCTCTTGAGTACTTTTTTTGAACTAGCTTCTAAATGTGAGATCTGAGCCTATATAAGGGGATTGATACTAAATCATAAATTTTTACCCCTTTTCTTTCTATGAGTGTGTTTCCCAATTTGCTACATTCTAGAATTTGTCTTTTGACCATTTCAAGGCGAAAATTGATTTGCATCATGTAAAAAGATTCGGGGAATTTAGGTATTTTCCTGGCCTCAGAATTGTTTGTTGAATTTATCCATTAGTTGCCCCCTTGAGCCTAATTGTTATAATTTTTTCTTTGGTACCCAAATATAATTTTTCTTTTTCTTTTTTTTGGTAACCAATTGAAATTGAATGTGGAGCAACTATTGAAAATTACAATTACGTCCTATATTTTATTGATCTATATTGTCAGGACTAAAATTTCGTCCTCTACTTTAGTTGTCTATCTTGTTAGGATGAAAAAAAAATTAGTGAATCATGTGCTTACAAGAATACTTTCTTACAAAGGAAACAAAATAGAAGTTGTCATGTACTTACCTTTCCTCCTAAGAAAAAAAATATAAAGAAAACTTGAAAAAAAAGGTGAAAGCAAGAAGGAGGAAAAGACACATCAAAAGAATGAAAGAGTCAAAGGGCAAATCCAAAAAAAAAAGCAACAAAAAAGTCTACTCAAGAGAAAAGGAAAATCAAATAGAGTTGATTCAATAGAAGAAGATTGAAGAATGAGAGTGAAATCAATTTGGAGTCTGGACAAAATTTGTAAAATAGATAGGAGCTTCATGTTTGGTTTCAAAGGTTGCTATTTGTTTCTTGTTTTTTTAGCTCTTGGATTATCCCTCTCTTCTTAATTCCTACCCTGCATGAATTCACCCTAGCCCCATTACAACCCATGAAACCTCATCTTTTGCATGCATGTGAACTATTTAGTGGAGATTTGGTCAAATTACAAGCTTATGGTAATGTGCGTTTTGTGGAAAAACTTGAGTGTATATTTTCACTAGTCCCTAAACACTTAGAGAGATTGTGAGCGAGTGCCTTTGTTCACAGAAATGTATTCCTTAGGGACATGAGTTTCTAATTGGGCAATCTTTTGGTACCTCATATGTGCTATATTATCTATTGTCTGTCATTGTGCTTCTATAATTTTGGGTCTCTTATTTGGTTGTCTCTATTACATATCTGAAAATTTTATTGAGCCATGAAATTTGCTTGAGGACAAGTAAAGGTTACGTGTGGGGGAGTTGATAAACTCCAATTTAGTGCATTTTTAGAGGTACTTTTGTGTCACTTTTAGAGCAATTATTACTAATTATATATATCATTGACTTAGTTTGCTCTTTATTTTGCATAAAAGAAGAAAAAGACACAAAGAATATGAAATTCTAATATAAAGCCAATTAAAAATGGAAGTTATATATATATATGGGTAATGATAATATTATGGGCTTAATTGATGATATAGGTTATGCATGCTTGCCATAAAACAAAAGTGCCGTGAGTGAATCGTAAAACTTGGCAATCACGTAAGCTATCTATTAAAAGGCAGCTAAGGCATCAATTGGAGAAAACCCTAGGCTTCATCTATAAAAGAAAGTGCTACACTTGAAATTGGGGGAGCCGTATTTTCACACATCAAAGAGAGAAGCTGCACATGTGAATTCCAGCAGTACTGACGGCAACACATTGGAGAGGTTTTGAAGTTTTTGGGTACCGTTTTTGACACGGTGAGAGAGTTTTGGAGCTGAAAGAGGAGATTGAAGACATAGATAAAGACTTTATCTAATTTACCGGTTATTCTTTATCTTTGTATTTCATGAATCTTATTTCTAGTTTATTGTTCTTGATACTTATGGATACCTAAGTCATCTTCTATGGTCTTAGGTGGATCTTGCAATTTAGAGACCTTTCATGTTCTAATTTCTGATTTGAATTCCTATTTTTATTTAAATTAATATTGTCCTATTGTTTTTATCACATTCTTAGGATTAGCTACCCTTTGCATGTTCTTAATTAATTAATTGATCAGCGACCGTACTGCAATTAGTTGGTGGACCTATAAGATAATTGGGGCTATAATTAGGGCATGACCAAACCATAATTTAGTCTTCCAATCATTCAACCTTTTTGCTCTTTATGCTTTTCCTGAATTTAAATTCTTGCATGACCAAACGGGGGTTAATTTAGGAAAAAGAATATTAATCGCGAATGACCAAACGGATTAGTAGTTTTAGTAAAGGGATTGGTAATTAAATAAAATAAGGGAATTCAGGTAGAATTAGACATAGGGGAATCAAAGCTTGCAAGTGAAACTGTGACTCTAGGTCTCTCTCCATTGATTAAACTTTGTATTTTAATTCTTACTATTTATATCTTTTTATTTTAGTTTCTATAAACTTCAAATTATTGTTTCGTCTAAACAATATATAATCTTGATTAGTTTAGTACTTGTTAATTAATCTCTGTGGACACGATAATCTTTTATACTACTTCTGCGAAAGTAATAAAGAACAATAATAAAGTGCAAGAATTACTTCAATTGAGAGAAGCCTAGAGTCACTGTTTCACTTGCAAGCTTCGATTCCCCTATGTTCAATTCCTACTTGAATTCCTTTATTTTACTTCAATTACCAATCCCTTTACTACAGCTACTAACCCGTTTGGTCATTCGTGATTAGTATTATTTTTCCTAAACTAACCATTGTTTGGTCATGCAAGAATTTAAATTTAAGAAAAGCATAAAACACAAAAAGGTTGAGTGATTGAAAGACTAAATTACGGTTTGGTCATTCCCTAATTATAGTCCCAATTATCCTATAGGTCTACCAACTAATTGCAGTACGGTCGCTGATCAACTAATTGATTATTAACATGCAAAGGGTTGTCAATCCTAATTATGTGATAAAAACAATAGGATAATATTAATTGAAATAAAAACTAGGAATTCAAAGCATAAATCAAAACATAAAAATGTCTCTAATCAAGCAAGATCCACCTAAGACCCTAGAAGAGGAATTAGCTACTCATAATGTTCAAGACATTGGAATAAAATTAAAAGTCATGAATTACAAAATAAAAATAACCCGGAGATTGAGTAAATTCTGATCCTCTATTCAGTCTCTGTAATCTGCTCCAAAGCTCTCTCACAATGTCAAGAATAGGTACCCTAAGCTCCAATCTCACTAGTGTGCGCTGCTGCTTCTTCGTTCTCTCAGTGTGCGCCGTCAGTGGTGATGTTTCTTTCTTCTCAATTATTGCGTTAGGTCTTCTCTCCTTTTTCCCGTCTTTGATGTGTGCGGCTCTCTGTTCAATTCTCAATTCTTGCGTGGTTTTAGCCTAGGGCAGCGCTTCAGGTCCCCCTCCTTCTTACTTTCTGATCAAGTCACCATATAAAGTGTGGGCCTCTATTTTTTATGGCTTTTCCTTTTCCTACTCATCGGTCGCCCCAAAACTTTTTTTTTTCCAAAAATGACCTCCCGTGGGACGCTCGTGCAGCGCGGTTTAAGTGACTGTTCGAACGAAGTTGTCCGAACGAGTTCGAACGACCTTGTCCGTGTTAAGGAATTTTTGTTGTTCGAACGACATCGTTCGAACCTGTTCGAAAGAAGTCATGCGTGTTAAGGAATATTGCCAACTGATGGTGTGAGGGTGTGTTATTGCTGCCTCGAATGGCTTTATTCGAACTTGTTCGAAGGATAGCGTTCGAACATGCGTTTGAATGGTTGCATACGAACGAGTGTTGTGCAGAAACAAAAACTTAATAAACCAGAAACAGAAACACAGTTTTGTCATTTCAAAATATGTCACTCAAGAGTTTTACAACATTGTGTACCAAAATTATAAAACCTAACTTAACATTGACTACCATCACTATCTTTACTTAAATCTACACAAGGAAGGGGATGGGGGTTGTGATTGTATGAGCAAATACTTACACTTTTGCATGTGGCTAATAAAAAGCGAGTCCCAACCCTTTGCTATGGGTGCCCTATTAGTTTCCACATCAAATCCGGCAGGGGCATTGGACTTCCAGGCTTCATAAAGATCTTCAAAAAGACAACAAAAAACATAATGTTATGTAATGTTTTGGAATGACTACACTGAATCTAAATAGAAGACACTTTACCTGTACAAAGTGTTTGTGTTCGTACCAATAGGATGTTGAATCTATCAGCACTTACGAATGGCGCAACATTGAAGGGAAAAATTGTGTAACAACAATTAGGTGACCAACAAGTCAGGACGACTTTGTACTTGTTACTGATTAGATATCCCATATCCGGTATAGTCATCCAATTATCTTCAACATTATTCCCATGATGTGCCCTCAACAACGCCTTCATAAAAAATGTGACCTTACCAATACCACCATACAGTCGAGTGTAGAAGTCATTGTATTGGTTAAGCTCCTCCATCAGATCAGTTCTGACTGACTGCCAAGCCTCCTCACCCCTTCCAAGAAATGCTGCAATACACCGGAATCCACAGTTACCATCACCAACCACGTTAACAACTTTTTCAACATAGGGACGCATGTATGCTGGCATCCCTATTATGTATGTATTAAATACATCCATAACTGCAGCATCAATATCTGTAACAATAGGATTCGGTGTAAGAGCAAGAGCTGGTGTCAAAGTAGGAGCTCTTGAAACAATAGCAGTAGCAGCTTCTGTAACAATAGGTGTGGGTGTTGGTTTCTTATTTAGAGGAAGAGTAGAGATTGTAGTAGCACTGTCAGCTTGAGTTCTCTTTTAGCTTAGTGATGGATTAGGTGCTGGACACGTTGACAAAGTAGGAGTAGGAGTTGAACCAGAACTGTATGGGTTTGTAGGCGTGCCCACTCCAACTTTGGGGAGTAGGTTACGAGACTGAGCAAAACATCCACTAGATTAACCCTGGGGGGAGTCCAATTTGTCATCTACATGCTCCCAAAATGACTTGTCTCGCTTTGTTGAGTAATCAACATTCCCTTTCTTATCTTTTTTTGGTGCTCCCTTTGTAATGATCGTATCCGGAGGTGGACACATAAAAGTCGTGTGCGGGAATGCCAATTCACGTGCTTTTGCCTTAATCATAACTCTCTACGGCGTGATCGGAGGCCTCAAACCTTCTTACGATAGCTTCAAGTTTAATGTCTACACTCAACTCATCATCCATTACCTCTGTCTGTATTTTGAAATTCAACCTCTGCCAATGTTGGTGAATCATGCTCAACGGAATTGGAGTGCAGTCCATCATAACCCTACAAAAAAAGCGACATTGATTTAGTGACAACCCATCAAAACAAGTTGAGTTTATAGACAAAATAACAAGATGAGTGTACATCATACCTTGAAAGCTCACATGCACATGGTAGTCCGTGTGTAGTCCTGAGCGTGCATCGACATAATGATGGGTTAAGTGAAACAGATCCAGTCTGCTGCATCTCACCCAAAATATGGTCTATAGCATTAGATGAAACTAAACCCTTAATTTCATCAAAAATCTTCTTCTTCAAGTGGTGAACTTTCACTCTACTCAAACTATGCTCGAAGTGCATTTTAAGGTCAGAATGTTGTATCCTAAGCATGGTCTACATTCCATCCCAGCACTTGCACAAATCTCCCCTACTGTCTCGTATATTTGCTTCAAGTGAGAGTGTGCAGACTCAACTCTGTTGGTGGTAGTGTTGCCAAGGTGCATATGCTTATTTATCCATGCATCAATAAACTTTTCCTTGAAGGGGTCTAGCCAGGTGGTCTTCACATACTGTATGAAACTGGGATAAGGTCCACGCCAAGTCGTTAAATGCACTCCAATTCATAATCATACTCTTACGTAGTCTTCGCCTAATGTCATTAACAATAGCTTGGTCTTTCACAATGAGTCTTGGGATTCGACGACGTCAGTTGACATGTCAACTGCGACAGTTGACATCTCAGCTGCTAAAATTGACAACTCAACTGCTCCAGATGCACCCTCATTTTCATCCATTTAACCAACAAAAACACGCACGTAACCACGCAACTTATCAATTCTTTGTCATACGCCTGTTCGAACGGCCTTATGCGAACAGAGTTCGAATGAGGCTATTCGAACAAAGCAAATTCACATCCTAGTTAACACTGTTCGAACACGTTCATGCGAACTGTTCAACGACCTATTCAACCGAGTGCGATTGCGAGAAAAAAATGGCGTAAAAACTCAAAAGCAGAACCAAAGTGAAAAAAGTTTGGTAGGGTTATTACCTTGAGCTAGTTGCCAAAGTTGGGTAGTTGAATGGGAGTGAATGATGAAGGTGAGGATGGGTGGGTTTTGGAGTGGAGAGAGGGGAGGTTTGGGTTTTGGAGAGGAGTGTGTTTGTTGTAGGAGAAGAAGAAGAGGAGGGGTAGAGGGGAATTGAATTGTAAGTGGGGTTAGTTTGGTAAATGTGTAGGGTGAGGGGGTGTGGGAAAAGTAAAAGCCTTTTTTATCCAAGCTTCCAACTCTTCTCTTTCATTATTGATGTCACTTTTAGTGGGCTTCAACTTTCTCTCATGGACCATGTTGCATTTGTTGAATTCATAGGCACACCACTTTATTGGTTTTTTTTGTACCCCCACCCCTTCCCAATAAACCCCCACCCAATAGAATATTCCCAAAATGCCCTTCAAAAAAGCTGTTTTTTTTTAAAATTTACACGAATCGTATATATCCCTTTTGGGCCATATATACGATGTGCCAAATTTTGACATCGTATATATGTCTATTGTGCGTTTATACGATTGATGCGTTTTAAGTCAATCGTATATACACACAATGAACATATATACGATGCATTAAGAATGCACATCATATATATGTCCCAAAGAGATATATACGATGGGCTTGTTATTTGTTAACAGTTGTGAATTTATTAACGATTATAATTTGAAGTCTCGTGATTTGATTAACATTAATGGGCAGTATATCTCTTGGATAAAATAAACGCGTATAATTACAAAAACGCGATATAGTAATATATACACGTGTAATACATACCAAAAAAGTGTGAATTTATCTATAAGTCGTCAATAGAATCATCGGCTAAATCGATACATCTAGGCGCATCACCGGGAGCGGGACGCTGCACGGAAGAACACATAGACTGCCATAGGGTAAAACGACCGACATACGGATGCAACCATGAAGCAGACTCTGATGAGTGATGGTGGTACCACTGCGGGGAAATAGGAGGCAACAGACAGGTGGGAGAGATCGAAAGATGCAACCAGTGTACATTTTGCTTGTTCATAACAGATATGATTTTGAACTTAGATGAACCATAAGTACCTCTCAAAGGCAGATAAGTGAAATTCATAGGCAAAGAAAACTGAACCAATGCAACATTATACTTGGTTGCAACCATATACCCCATCTCAGGCAAATCAAACCACTTTGAGTCCGGCTGACGTCCGTATGACTCAATAGTTAAAGCTTTATGAAGCTCTAACGATCGGTTCTTCCCAAACACATGAATACAATGTTTTCGTCCTTTGTTTCCTGAATCAAAGTTTGCCTAATCAGAGGCCAAGAGTCCTCACCCATGTCAAGTCCAACCCCGACTGCTCTAAAACCATAGTTACCATCACCTTCAACATCAACAATTTTTTGAACATAGTTGCGCACGTGTGCTGGAACAAACGGTAAATGGATTTTAGTCTCAGCTGTCTGTGATAATACTCTAGAAGCACCCTGAGATAATTTGGTTGACAGCTGTGTAGTATTTTTGGAAGCCCCGTATTCTTCAGTCTGTTTTACCTTCTCATCCACATGCTCCCACCCAGAAGGATCGCGCTTAGCATCAAATAATTTCTGTTTTTTCTTCTTTGGTGCACCTTTTGTTCTGACTTTTGATTTAGGTGGAACCATAGAAGAAGTAGAAGGGAAAGCTATCTCATTCAGCTGCCTCTTAATAAGATATTTTTCCTCCTCAATGACTTTATTAAATCTTGCCTGGATAGCATCAAACTGATAAGAAATATCACAGGTAGATGATTTATCCTGAGTGAATTTATCATCTACTGCATCCAAACTCAAGTGTTTCCAGTGAACATCAACAACATTAAGCGGAATAGAATTGCCGGAAGCATGAAAAATACCGATCTCACAAGCACAAGGAAGTAGATGTGTCTTCCTTTGAATGCACCGACACCGCCCTTTGTCATATGCAACCCCAAATTTTGACCTTTCAAACTCTTTCACCATGTGACCCAATGTAGATAACGAAACAAGTCCTTAAAGATTTTTAAACGGTGGAATATTCGACTTGACTTCGATTCTGTTGATGCTTCTTTGAAAAGACCCGATAATTTGATCAAAATGAATTGTCATCATGTCATCAATAGATATGAAACATTTTGATAGATCACCCTTCGAACTCTTCAACTGTCTCTTCAAACTCCAATGCAAAGATTCCGCTCTAAAATAATAAACAAGTGTCAAAGAAATTAAAACGACGAAAAAAAATATGTCCACGTGTCAAAAAAATTCAAGCAACGGATAGAAATAATAAACAAGTGTCAAAGAAATTAAATCGACGAAAAAAAATATGTCCACGTGTCAAAAAAATTCAACCAACTGATAGAAATAATAAACAAGTGTCAAAGAAATTAAATCGACGAAAAAAAATATGTCCACGTGTCAAAAAAATTCAAGCAACAGATAGAAATAATAAACAAGTGTCAAAGAAATTAAATCGACGAAAAAAAATATGTCCACGTGTCAAAATAATTTAAGCAACGGATAGAAATAATAAACAAGTGTCAAAGAAATTTAAACGACGAAAAAAATTATGTCCACGTGTCAAAAAAATACCTGTTGGTCGTCACATTCCATAAGTGTGGGAAATGGTTAGTCCATTCTGAGATAAATCGCTCCCTGTGCTGTTTCAACCATGTGTCATGCACATATTTAATAAGAGCTGATTTATCAGAGCAAACAGCCTAAAAAAACTTCAGATTAGATAAGTACTCCGACTCATCAACAAAATCAATAATACAGAGCCAGAGAGAGAGGACCTCCTCCCGCCTATCCTTGTGAACCAACTCTTTAATCTTCGCTTTCACATTTTTTGTCACATGCCAATGACACAATAAATTTGTAGCGGAAGGAAAGACATCAAGAATAGCAGACATACAATGAGAGATCTCTGTCATCAAGAATACTTGAGGATGAATAGAATGAAACTCACAAATATCCCCTCATTTCTTTGCAATACCCAAGAAAAATGAATAGCCGGCTCACGCCCAATATACATAAATGCAAAGACATGAAAACTTATCTCGGTGTTTGTGACTCCAACAATCTGTAGAAGAGGCAAGTTATATCCGTTGGTTTTGTAGGTTGAGTCAAGGATGAGAACTTTGGGAAACAACCTCAATAACTTTATAGAAGTGGGATGGGCCCACATGATATCACTGGCGACATCGGACAGTGAATCTTTCTACTCCAACATAGATAATTATGTGATGCAATCGGTCTCAACACCTCCGAATGTCCGTTTCTAGGACCCCTTTGTAGACCAGGTGTTTGTGACGCGCCTATAAACTTGACGAAGAGTAGTCACATTCTCCGGATCTAGCTTCTTCAAAGCAGTAATAGTAGTTTTCGGTCCAACATCAATGGAAGTTTTAAGCAACTCGTGCGTGTGTCTACCACATTTAACCGCCACACACCAACCCCCACGGCTAACAGTGCAAGTAGCTTTCATTCTAAAAGGACAACCTCTCCTTTTAGAACCGAAAACCCTTGAATCATTAGTAAACCCGCCTTGCTTTCTCACAAACCAAAATCAATCTTATCTCGTCTCCCCTCTTTCCATTTGCTTTGCCGATCTCACTATAATAACGACTACACCGATACTTCTACCAACAGCTTTGGCCCACTCCTCCACAGCCTCGCGTGTAGAAAATATCTACAAAATATATAATTTATTAAGTACATGAAAACTTCTATTTTGTTTCTTTTGTAGGAAGATATTCTTGTAAGCACATGAATCACTCCTTTTGTTTTCGTCATCCTAACAAGATAGACAACTAAAGTATAGGACGAAATTTCAGTCCTGACAATATAGATCAATAAAATATAGGACGTAATTGTAATTTTCAATAGTTGCTCCACATTCAATTTCAATTGGTTACCGAAAAAAAAGAAAAAGAAAAAATTATATCTGGGTACCAAAGAAAAATTATAACAATTAGGCTCAAGGGGGCAACTAATGGATAAATTCAACAAACAATTCCGAGGCAGGAGAAAATACATAAATTCCCGAATCTTTTACATGATGCAAATCAATTTTCGCCTTGAAATGGTCAAAAGACAAATTCTAGAATGTAGCAAATTGGGAAACACACTCATAGAAAGAAAATGGGTAAAAATTTATGATTTAGTATCAATCCCCTTATGAAGGCTCAGATCTCACATTTAGAAGCTAGTTCACAAAAAGTACTCAACAGACACAACTGCTAATTATCAGCTTCCTAATGACAACCCCACAATTACAATTAAGCACAAGTCTGTCAAGTAAATTAATTATGGGATCCCTTAAAGACATAATCTCTATTTTTTTTTTTAATTTACGCATACTTCATGCAAAACAAGCCAGAAAAATGCTATAAACATATTTAGTGGGTATGTGCATTAATAGAGACCAACTGACAAAATATACTTTCCTCCCCCACACTAGCATGAAGCATAGTCCTCAATGCAAAATATCAAATTGGCACAACAAGAAATAAATGAGAGAGAGAGAGAGAATAAGAGTGACTTCCCTGAGAGAGCTTTGCAAACTGAGTTAATTCCTAAATAAAATAGAAAAACAAACAAACAAAAGTGAGAGAAAATAAAACACAGGTTGCCTCCTGCGAAGCGCTTGTTTAACGTCCCGAGCCTGACGGTACTACGGTCAATCCTTGAGGCCAGTGACATAGCTCACTTGGAGTAACCCTTCCTCAAAATGCTTCACACGCTGACCATTGACCTTAAAAGTGGTACCATCTTCATGAGATACCTCAAGCACTCCATAAGGAAAAACTTGAGTAACAGTGTAGGGTCCATACCACCTTGAGCGCAACTTTCCTGGAAAAAGACGCAAACGTGAGTTATAGATTAAAACTTTCTCACCAACATGGAATTCACGCTGCTGAATGCGCTTATCATGCCACTTTTTAGTCCGCTCCTTATATAACTTGACATTCTCATAAGCTCTAAGACGGAGCTCATCCAATTCATCGAGCTGCAGCAACCTATTTTCACCTGTAAGCTGAGCATCAAAGTTTAGAAATTTTAAAGCCCAAAGTGCTTTATGCTTTAATTCAACAGGCAAATGACATGGTTTTCCAAAAACAAGACGGTAAGGAGACATTCCAGTGGGGGTTTTAAAAGCAGTTCTGTAGGCCCATAGTGCATCATCAAGTTTCAAAGACTAATATTTTCTTGATGCACTAACTGTCTTCTCTAAAATCCTTTTCAGCTCTCTGTTTGAAATTTCAACTTGCCCACTAGTTGTGGGTGGTAAGGAGTTGCTACCTTATGAGTGACACCATATTTGCTCAAAAGATTTTCAAATTGTTTATTGCAAAAATGAGTGCCACCATCACTAATAATTGCTCTGGGAGTGCCAAATCTGGTAAAAATGTTTTTCTTCAAAAACGTCACTACTACCCGAGCATCATTAGTGGTTAAGGCTACAGCTTCTACCCACTTAGATACATAATCTACAGCAACAATAATATATTGATTTGAAAAAGATTTAGGGAAGAGCCCCATAAAATCAATACCCCATACATCAAATATCTCACAAACCAAAATATTGTTTAAGGGCATCTCTTGACGCCTAGAAATATTGCCACTCCTTTGACAACTATCACAAGCTTTGACAAATTCATGAGCATCTTTAAATATAGTAGGCCAATAAAAACCACATTGTAAAACCTTATATGCAGTTCTATTTGGGCCAAAGAGGCCACCTACCTCTTTAGAATGACAATGCTCAAGGATAGAAGTTACCTCATCCATAGGCACACAACGCCTTATTACCTTGTCTAAACATACTTTAAACAAGTAAGGGTCATCCCACAAGTAGTCTCTAGAATCAGAAATTAATTTCTTCTTTTGCTGAAATGAAAAATCAGGTGGAACAACCTTACCCACCAAGTAGTTGACAATATCTGCAAACCAAGGAACAGTAGAAATAGCTAAAAGTTTCTCATCAGGGAAAACCTCCTTGATCTCCCCATCATTTGAGGCCTGCATCACACTATGGTCTAGCCTTGAGAGGTGGTCAGCTACAAAGTTCTCTGAGCCTTTCTTATCTCTAATCTCCAAGTCAAACTCTTGTAATAATAAAATCCACCTGATTAACCTGGGTTTGGCATCCTGCTTTCCAAGCAAATATCTAATAGCAGCATGATCAGTATAAACAATAACTTTAGAAAGAACAAGGTAATGACGAAACTTGTCAAATGCAAATACTACAGCTAGCAACTCTTTCTCTGTGGTAGTGTAATTTCTTTGAGCATCATCAAGAGTGCGACTAGCATAGTAAATGGTATAGAATACCTTATTCTTTCTTTGCCCCAAAACAGCCCCCACAGCAGTATCGCTAGCATCACACATAATTTCAAATGGGAACGACCAATCGGGGGCAACAACAACAGGGGCACTAATTAATTTTTCCTTTAAACAATTAAAAGCCTTCAAACAAGTGTCAGAAAAATCAAAAGTGGCCTCCTTAACCAAGAGGTCAGTCATAGGCTTTGCAATTTTTGAAAAATCTTTAACAAACCTTCTATAGAAACCAGCATGGCCTAAGAAGCTACGAACTCCTTTAACAGAATTGGGTGGGGGCAACTTTGCAATTACCTCCACCTTAGCGGGATCAACTTCAATGCCTTTAGTGGACACCTTGTGTCCCAAAATAATGCAATCTTGTACCATAAATTGGCACTTCTCCCAATTGAGCACTAAATTAGTATCTCTGCATCTCTGCAACACTGAATTCAAGTTATGTAAGCAATCCTCATAAGAGGACCCAAAAACAGTAAAATCATCCATGAATATCTCAATGCATTTTTCAACCAAGTCAGAGAAAATAGCCATCATGCATCTTTGGAAAGAGGCAGGAGCATTACATAAACCGAATGACATCCTTTTATATGCAAATGTTCCATATAGGTAAGTAAAAGTAGTTTTTTCTTGATCCTCGGAAGCCACTGGTATTTGCAAATAACCGAAATATCCATCCAAACAACAATAATAATCATGTCCTGCCACTCTCTCAAGCATTTGATCAATAAAGGGAAGGGGAAAGTGATCTTTCTAGGTGGCATCATTTAATTTTCTATAATCAATGCACATACGCCACCCGGTAGTTTTTCTAACTGCAATTAATTCATTTTTATCATTTTCCATCACAGTAGTACCTCCCTTTTTAGGAACACATTGAACAGGACTTACCCACTTACTATCAGAGATATGATAGATGATACCTGCATCAAGAAGCTTAATTACTTCCTTTTTTACCACCTCTTTCATGTTAAGATTAAGGCGGCGTTGAGGTAGTGCTCGAGGTTGGTATTCATCCTCCATGTAGATCTTGTGAGTGCAAATTGAGGGACTAATGCCTTTTATATCATGAATTGACCATCCAAAGGCCTCTTTGTTGGCCCTTAATACCCTCAAAAGCTTATCCTCCATGGTGTCTGTCAAATCTGCAGCAATAATAACAGGCAAAGAGGAAGGGGGGGTGCAAGAAAGCATATTTTACATTTGAAGGAAGAGGCTTTAATTCAAGCTTAGGAGCCTCTTCAATTGAAGGTTTGGTATTTGAAGTGTTACCCCATTCCAATTCCTCAAATCCACAAGATTATTACAATTTTTACGAGGGTGGTGAGCTGCAAAAACATTAAGAACTCTTCTTCCTCACCACCCTGCAGCATGCCAAGTCCCTGTAAAGTAAGTACTTTTTCTAGAGGATCCTGAATTCTAAAATCATCAAAACTGTCAGAGGTAATCACATCATTAATATCTCTAGCTTGAATAAAATAACAAGAAGCAAATGAGGAAGGATTTTTTAATGAATTCAAGACTTGAAATACAACTTCCTCATCTCCAAGTCTCAAAGTCAATTTTCCCTGCTGAACATCAATTAAGCTTTTTCCCGTAGCTAAGAAAGGACGCCCCAAAATAATTGGGACTTCCTCATCTTCTTCCATATCCAAAACAACAAAATCAGTAGGGAAAATAAACTTATCAACCTTAACTAAAACATCTTCCACCACTCCACAGGGGTGGGCAATGGATCTATCAGCTAGGTGCAAAGTGATGTTAGTAGGATGGGGTTCCTGCAAACCAAGCTTTCTAAAAACGGAAAAAGGCATCAAATTTATACTTGCTCCTAAATCACATAATGCCTTTTCAAAATGAGAGTTACCAATTGTACAAGGGATAGTAAAACTACCTGGATCTTTAAGCTTAGGTGGCAACTTTTTTAAAACTATAGCAGAACATTCATCATTAAGCCTAACTGTCTCAAAGCCTTCTAACTTCCTTTTGTTAGAAATAATTTCTTTTAAAAATTTGGCATATTTACGCATTTGAGCAATAGCTTCAGCAAAAGGAATGTTAATATGCAATTTTCTAAATATTTCAAGAAATCTAGCAAACTGCTTATCATTCTGCTCATTTTTAAGTCTTTGAGGATAAGGAACATTTACCTTTGCTTGCTCATATTTCTCCCTTTCCTTGTTGCTTTCCTCAGAAGTGCTCCCCTCAGTAGGAGCTTGTATTTCTTTCTCGGGAGCCCGTCCATCTTGGTTGTTTTCTTGAACCAGCTCCTTGCCACTCCTAAGAGTGACAGCCTTGCAATGCTCATTTCTTGGATTAGGCTCAGTTTGGGTAGGAAGTGAGCCTTGAGGTCTTTGAGATAACATAGTAACGATACTTGCTAGTTGACTACCTATGGCTCCCATTTGTCCTTCCAAGCTTCCAATTCTATCTCCAAGTCTTCCTTCCACGCTTCCAATTTTCTCATTAAGTTTTCCCTCTAGGCTTCCAAACACATCATTGGTATCTAGCTTCTTATCCTCTTGTCTTTGCACATGTGGAGGCTTATAGGAATTTGAGTTTTGCCCCTTTTGTTGTCCTCCCCAAGAGAAATTTGGGTGATTTCTCCAACCCGGATTGTAAGTGTTTGAATAAGGATCATTTTGGCTCCGGTTGGAATTCTGAACATAATTGGCCTCCTTAGTTGAAGCAGTTGGTCGACCCTGTGCTTTTATAAGATCTTCAATAGATTGCAACCTCTCATCCCCCGTCCATGTAATTGGCTAGGACAGAAACATGGATGTCCAACCTTTTCCATGTATCTAACTAAAGAATCTTGCATACAGTGTGTATAACCAGAAAAATCCGGTTAAGGATTCTTCGAAAGGTTCATAGGAAGCCGCCACCAAATTTTAGTTTAAGGGCAAATTCGGAAAATCCCTTTTGGTTTAGGACAAGGCAAGTTTAGGGTTCGGGAGTCGTTATGCGTGGAGAAGGTATTAGCACCCCACGACATCCTTTGTCTAATTAATTATGATTTATTAATATTTTACCCTTTTATTTATAGAGAAAAAGACTTGATTAAATTTTTAGTTTTTAGAGCTTGACAAGAGTGGACTCCTGCTCCTACGTATCTCCGGATGCAATGGAGGAATCAAAGCTACGTAGTTCTTCCTGAAAAAGGTTTGTTGGTTGGTGTTTTTTAGTGTAGGGGTCCTATGACTCCTTGAACTGTACAGCTCACTGATTCCTAGGACGCTGACTAACCCGATTGTACAACCGACTTAGTCCCCTACTTTTTGAAAGTATTTTTGAGGTTTTTTGAAAGAAGTTTGTTTGATGTGAGGTCAGTTGGTTTTAGAATAGGTATTCTAGAACTCCTGAACTGTACAGCTCATTAGTTCTAGAACGCTGACTAACCCGGTTGTACAACCGACTTAGTCCCTTATTTTTAGGAAAAGTGATTTATTTACTTATAAGTTTTTAGGATTACCTTGAATCTGCATGTACTCATTGGTCCTAGGATGATGACTAACCTTGGTTGTACAACCGACTTAGTCTTTTATTTGATTTTTGAAGAAATAAACTAATTTGTGCAAAAAAAAGACAAAACCGATAATTAATAAAGACTAGGCTAAAATAAATAAATAAATAACTATATACATAAATAAATATGAATAGATATATAAATAAACAATAAACAAATAAATAGATTATATTATAAATAAATGATAAATAAATATGTACATAAAAATAAACAAAATAAATACAAAACTAACTCGACTCAACGAGTGCCGAACCGATCGAGCAACTGACTAGGTCAATCACGAACCAGGACTCTATCTGGTCCATTTTGACCCCAAGATCGCAGGAACCGCTTTGAGAATCGAAAAGCCGACTCAAAACGTCCAAATGATCAAAGACGGGTTTTTAGTGAAATGAGCCGCGAACGCTTTGACCCAAAAGATCACTTAACCCGCCAATGATCCCCTCCTCTAATCTTCACCTCTCAACCCCTTTTATATCCGATTGCTAGGGAGCTCTTGTTTCTTGTGAGCAATGTGGGACTGAAACAAGGTAGAGAAAGCGGTTCCCCTTTAAAACACAATTCCGCTTTTTCTCAAACTTGTCACCGTAAAATTGCGATTCCAGATTCGTTAACCGTTGGATCGTCTTTCTTTTTTGACAGTAGGTTCGTGAGACATATATCTACGCTTTCACCGTTCGGATCGTTGAAAAAGGGGTCTGATGAGAGAGAAATTGCCTTCGCAGTAGCTGCAGTTTTTGGTCCGTTTTTCTCAAACCTCTCATTGTAAAAGTGCGATTCCGGATTCGTTAACCGTCGGATCGTCTTCAGTTTTTTACAGTAGGTTTGTGAGACATATATCTCCACTTTCACCGTTCGGATCGTCGAAAAGAGGTCCGAGGAGAGAGAAATTGCCTTCGCAATAGAGCTGCAGATTTGGGTATTTCATCTTTTTGTTCTTATTTTGTAAGCTCTTGTGCTTTGCTTCACTTGCTTTTTCAATTACTCAAAGAGGGTCAAAAGGAAATAACATGTGGGATGATTGACCAAGAATCAAATCATGCATCTTTATTTCAACTTTATATTAATTGTGGTTGATATGCACAAACTACTTATCTTTTACTTGAGTACAAAGAAACGTTTGTTGCACATACACTACTTAATAAAATAAAAAAATATTACAATGATATAAGAACTCGGACAAAATTGGGGTATAACACCAGGTCTTAACTCACTTTTCTTATGGCCAAGATAGTTGACTTCTTCAGATAGACCTCCCCAGATATTATCCGTGTTGTCGCTAGTGGAGGGAACTATGGGAGAAGATTGAGCTTGTGCCTTCATCAAAGATTGCATCTGCTTAGATAGGGCATCCAACTTTATGTCAATACTAGTTTCAGCTTCCACCTTGTACATACCAGCTGCTTTCTTAAGGTGTCTATCAGTTGTCTCCCATTGGGCATTATCAGCTGCTATCTGTGCAATTAAGTCTTATACTGTCGCAGGCTCCCCATTCAATAGAGAGCCACCACAAGCCATATTAACAATCCCCCTATTTTGAGAAGATAATTCGTTGCAAAAATATTCAAGTAGTTGCCACTTCTCAAATCCATGATGAGGACAACTTCGGAGTAAGTCTTGAAACCTTTCCCAAGCCTCATGTAAAGATTCTTGCTCGACTTGAGCAAAGCTGATTATTGCACCTCGAATCTTAGTAGTCTTGCTTGGGAAAATATTTGGTCAAGAATTTTTGTTTCAGTTGGTCCCAACTCGTAATGGACTCAGCAGGTTGGGAGTCTAGCTGCTGATGCCTTGTCAGCCAAGGACCATGGAAACAATCTCACTCTAATAGCATCGGGGTGACACCATTACAAATTATCGAGTCCGCCACCCTCAAAAAGTTTCTGAGATGAGTGTGTGGATCTTCCATTGGTGTACCTCCGAACATAGTGGAGTTCGAACCATTTGAATCAAGCTTGGTTTGAGCTCAAAATTGGTGGCTTGCACATTGGGTTTACTATGCTTGTAGTGATATTCATTTGTGGGAGTAAAGTAGTCCCAAGAGTTCTTCCCGGATTGGCGACCATCACTCTTGTCTCTTTTCTTATCCTTGAGCGCTTCTTTCAATTTCTCGGATCAAAACCAAAATAGGCTCCACGGGAGCGGGTGAGCATGCACAAGTAATAACGGTAATAACAGAATGAGATAAAAATAAACTAATAAGCTAAATGACAAAAATATGTAAATATTTTTTTCCTTTTATTAAATTAAACTAAAACAGACTAAAACAAGAAAAAAAATGTCTAAAGCAATAAAAATCTCTTTTGTTTAATATTATTAAATTAATCCCAAGAACGGCGCTAAAAACTTGTTTGCGTAAAGACACACTTAGAGCAAGTGTGCTCTTTTTCGTAAGTAGTATAAAAGATTATCGTGTCCACAGAGATTAATTAACAAGTACTAAACTAGTCAAAATTATATATTGTTTAGACGAAACAATAATTTGAAGGTTATAGAAACTAAAATAAAAAGATATAAATAGTAAGAATTAAAATACAAAGTTTAATCAATGGAGAGAGACCTAGAGTCACGCTTTCACTTGCAAGCTTCGATTCCCTATGTCTAATTCTACCCGAATTCCCTTATTTTATTTAATTACCAATCCCTTTACTAAAACTATTAACTGTTTGGTCATTCGCGATTAATATTCTTTTTCCTAAATTAACCCCTGTTTGGTCATGCAAGAATTTAAATTCAGGAAAAGCATAAAGAGCAAAAAGGTTGAATGATTGGAAGACTAAATTATGGTTTGGTCATGCCCTAATTTAGCTCCAATTATCCTATAGGTCCACCAACTAATTGCAGTACGGTCACTGATCAATTAACTAATTAAGAACATGCAAATGGTAGCTAATCATAAGAATGTGATAAATACAATAGGACAATATTAATTTAAATAAAAATAGGAATTCAAATCAGAAATTAGAAAATGAAAGGTCTCTAAATTGCAAGATCCACCTAAGACCCTAGAAGAGGACTTAGGTATCCATAAGTATTAAGAACAATAAACTAGAAATAAGATTCATGAAATACAAAGATAAAGAATAACCGATAAATTAGATAAAGTCTTTATCTATGTCTTCAATCTCCTCTTTCAGCTCCAAAGCTCTCTCACGGTGTCAAAAACGTTACCCAAAAACTTCAAAACCTCTCCAATGTGTTGCCGTCAGTACTGCTGGAATTCACATGTGCATCTTCTCTCTTTGATGTGTGAAAATACGGCTCCCCCAATTTCAAGTGTAGCACTTTCTTTTATAGATGAAGCCTAGGGTTTTCTCCAATTGATGCCTTAGCTGCCTTTTAATAGATAGCTTACGTGATTGCCAAGTTTTACGATTCACTCACGGCACTTTTGTTTTATGGCAAGCATGCATAACCTAATATCATCAATCAAGCCCATAATATCATCATAACCCATATATATATATATAACTTCCATTTTGAATTGACTTTATATTAGAATTTCATTCTTTGTGTCTTTTTCTTCTTTTCTGCAAAATAAAAAGCAAACTAAGTCAATGATATATATAATTAGTAATAATTGCTCTAAAAGTGACACAAAAGTACCTCTAAAAATGCACTAAATTGGAGTTTATCAATGTTCAAAAGGGAGAGCTGACAATGAGGGTTAATGACCAAGAAGTCAATATTAATGTTCTGAATGCCTTAAAGCTTCCTGAGGACAACACTGAAGAATGCTCTTTTGTTGTTTCTCTTGATCAAGTGGTTCAAAAACATTTTCAAAAAGCCAATGACCACTTGGGAAGAGTTCTGAAAAACAATGATGAGCCTGAGTTATTTGAAGAAGGAGCAACTCGAGAAGAAATGACTGTGAAGGAGGTTTGGGCTAGAAGATATGAGTCACTTGAACAAGAAAACTCAAACCTCAATAAATGTGTTCCTTCCATTGTTCAACCACCAATCCTGGAGCTCAAGGAGTTACCTAAACACCTGAAATATGTTTATTTGGGGAAAATGAGTCTCTTCTTGTAATCATATCTTACGGTCTCACCAAAGATCAAGAGAATGAGCTCATTGCAATCCTAAAAAGACATAAGAAGGCTATTGGGTGGCAAATGGCTGATATCCATGGGATTAGTCCAACTATCTGCATGCACATAATTGTTTTGGAGGAGAACTCTAAACATAGCATTGAAGGGCAGAGAAGGCTTAACCCTATAATGAAGGAAGTGGTGAAGAAAGAAATTCTCAAGTGGCTAGATGCAGGCATTGTTTATCCTATCTCTGACAGTGCATGGGTGAGCCCTATGCAATGTGTTCCAAAGAAAGGTGGGGTAACAGTGATCACTAATGACAAGAATGAAATAATTCCTACAAGGACAGTGACTGGGTGGAGGATATGCATGGACTACAGAAAGTTGAATAAGTCTACAAAGAAGGATCCTTATCAAATGTTGGATAGGCTTGCAGGTAAGGAATACTATTGCTTTCTAAATGGTTATTCTGGTTTCAATCAAATAGCAATAGTTCCTGAGGATCAACAAAAGACTACATTCACATGTCCCTATGCTACATCTACATTTAGAAGAATGCCATTTGGTCTGTGTAATGCTCCTGCAACCTTCCAGAGATGTATGATGTCTATCTTTTCTGATTTCATTGAAAAATCTATGGAAGTTTTTATGGATGACTTTTCTGTGTTTGGGGAAAGTTTCCAATTGTGCCTGACTAACTTAGAAGCAATCTTGGTGAGGTGTGAAGAGACAAACCTTGTCCTAAATTGGGAAAAGTGCCACTTCATGGTGCAAGAGGGTATTGTTTTGGGACATAGAATTTCAAAGAAGGGACTGGAGGTTGATAAAGCAAAGATTGAAGTCATTGAAAAATAGCCTCCTCCCACAAGTGTCAAAGGGGTTAGAAGTTTTCTTGGTCATGCTGGATTTTATAGGAGGTTCATTAAAGATTTCTCAAAAATCTCCAAGCCTCTATGCCATCTACTTCAGCATGACACTACTTTCATCTTTGATGATGCATGCCTTGAAGCCTTTCAGAAGTTGAAGGAAGCTTTAATCACTGCTCCTATCATTGTCACTCCTGATTGGAGTAAACCATTTGAGCTTATGTGTGATGCAAGTGACTATGTTGTTGGAGCTGTGCTAGGTCAAAGGTATGATAAAATCTTCCATTCTATCTATTATGCAAGCAAAACACTTGTTGAAGCACAATTAAATTACACAGTCACTGAAAAAGAGCTATTAGCTGTGGTGTTTGCTTTTGATAAATTTAGATCATACTTGGTGGGTACAAAAGTTATTGTTTTCACTGATCATTCAGCCATCAAGTATTTGATCTCAAAAAAAGATGCAAAACCAAGGCTAATTAGATGGGTTCTCCTCCTCCAAGAATTTGATTTGGAAATTCGTGATAAAAAGGGGGTGGAGAACCAAGTTGATGACGATTTGTCTAGAATTGAAGGAGAAAATGCAGGTAAAACATTTGGTGAAATCAAGGAAATTTTTCCTGATGAGAAGTTGTTAGCATTAACTGTGCAAGCTTGTAACGCTATAACAGTTGCCGCTATAACGCAAGATGCTATAATGCGGATGCTCTCGCACCTTGGTTTCACGACATTGTGAACAACTTGGTTAGCAGAATTGTGCCTGCAGATTTGAATTATCAACAGAGAAAAAGGTTCTTCCATATAGTGAAAGAATACTATTGGGATGAACCTTTCCTCTACAAAAAATGCCAAGATCAGATAGTAAGAAGGTGCCTTGCAGAAGAAAAACAACCTCAAGTGTTAGAACATTGTCATGCTTCACCTTGTGGTGGACACTTTGGAGGAACCAGAACCGCAGCAAAGGTGCTACAATGTGGTTACTATTGGCCTACTTTGTTCAAGGATGCTCATGAAATGGTGAAGAATTGTTAGAGGTGCCAAAGGACTGGAAATATCTCCAACAAGTATGAAATGCCTTTGACCAACATACTAGAGATTGAACTTTTTGATGTGTGGGGCATGGATTTTATGGGGCCTTTCCCCACTTCTCATGGGAATTTGTACATCTTAGTGGCAGTGGACTATGTTTCTAAGTGGATTGAAGTTGTTGCTCTTCCCAACAATGATGCCAAGTCAGTAAGCAAGTTCCTACAGAAAAACATCTTCACCAGGTTTGGAACACCTAGGGCCATTATCAGTGATGAAGGATCTCACTTTTGCAACAAGTTGATTGAGTCTCTTTTAGGAAAATATGGGGTAAGGCATAAAATTGCCACTACTTATCACCCCCAATCAAATGGGCAAGCTGAATTGTCCAATAGAGAGATCAAGAGGATGCTTGAGAAGATGGTGGGACCTTCAAGAAAGGAATAGTCAATTCACTTGGATGATGCTTTATGGGCTTACAGGACAGTCTTCAAAACACCTTTGGGGATGTCTCCCTACAGACTTGTGTTTGGAAAGCCTGTCACCTCCCTATTGAATTGCATCACAAGGCTCATTGGGCTATCAAGAAGCTGAATTTTGAGTATGATAAGGCTGGGAAAGCCAGAATGTTGCAATTAAATGAGCTAGAGGAAATTAGGCACTGCGCCTATGAGAGTTCAGCTATTTACAAAGATAAAACCAAGCTATGGTATGATAAGAGGATCCAAAAAAGGGAATTGATTGAAGGAGGTCAAGTTCTTCTTTTTAATTCAAGACTTAAATTGTTTACTAGGAAACTCAAGTCCAGATGGTCTGGTCCTTTCATATTGGTAAGGTTTATCCCCATGGAGCTGTAGACTTGTATGATGAAGCAACCAACACCACCTTCAAGGTGAATGGCCAGAGGGTGAAGCAATACCATGGTGAACATGTGGTTAGGGACAAGACCACTATTGATCTTCAAGACCTCTAACATTAAAGAGGAAGTCTAGCTGAAGACTCTTAAAGCAAGCGCTCTTGGGAGGCAACCCAATGGATTAACTAACCAAAATTTTTGAATTTTTAATTTTTGTTTTGTGCAGGAGTGAAAGTGGCATGTTGGATATTTTTGCATAAAGTGTTGTGAAAGCTTTTAGCTATAGCGTTAGGTGTGTTGTTAGCGCTATAGCGTTAAGGGGTGGTGTCTAATGAAGTTTCAAAAACAGGTTTTAAAGGAGCCTCGTTTTTAATTGGTGACGTGGCGCGCGCGTTTCTGAGGTTGTTAACTGCTACGCCCTAGCGTGCCACGTTTCACCAACTCCCATCACTTTAAGTCATTCCTCCCATCAGCAACGGTCAATCCATAAATTCCCCAACTCCCAATAACCTCCAATCCACCCACTCTCCTCTCTCTCGTAAATTATAACTGTTACCCTCTCTTCTTCAATCTCCCCACTTTGCCCCTCTCTCAATCTCCCTTTCTGAAAACTGATCCCTGCACTCCTTCAAACCAAGAAAATCCCTAAGTTCCTTTTTGTTTTAAATTCCAACCCGTTCAACAATGGTGAAAAAGCAATCCACTGTCAAATCCCCTAAAAAGACCAAAGCAACTGAACCCATTTCTTCTAAAACCTCCGATCCTCATAAAGACCCCAATCGTTTCTGGAGAATGAACTTCATAGCAGAAAGAGGTTTCAAGTCTGACAAGGCGCCTGACGCATTCACGTCTACCGTTACAACGTTAGGTTGGTCAAGTTTTGTGAAGCACCGTGGAGACTATGTCGTGCCGGTGGTGAGAGAGTTCTACCAGGGCATCCCACCTCCAAAGGAAGGAAAACCCCAAACCTATTTTGTGGTTAGGGGTGAGATTGTTGACTTCAGTCCTAGTGGCTATTCTGGAAAGGCATTGGAGAAGAAAATCAACACCTGGGGCTGAGAGGAAATGGAGGAAGTAAGGAAGTGGATATGTTCTGAAGAATCATCTTGGGAAAAGTTTGGATCCGAGTTCAAGCTAAAGAAGACATTTTTGGTGGATGAGGCTGCCATGTGGTTCACATTCATCAGGCATTCCCTGATGCCCACCTCACACACCACCTTTGTGGAGAAGGATAGGTTGATAGTCCTGGATGCAATTCTGGAAGGTGAAAGCATTGATGTGGGGAAGATAATTGCAAGAGAATTTGAGAAGAGCAGAATCAAAACAGATGGTAATCTCTATTTTCCCTGTTTAATAATTGAATTGTGTAAATTGGCTGAAGTAGAAATAGATATTAGAGATGAGAGAAGATCCCCTCTTGGGGCTATCCCTGCTGTGTTCAAGCCAAGGCAGAGAAGTGCCGCTATAGCGTCTGACGCTATAGCGCTGAGTCAACTAAAGAAAAATCAGCAAGCACTCTGCAAGTTTGTTAAAGCCAAGTTTGAATGGGAGAAGTCTGTTCTGGAGAAATTGTCCAGGGGAAAAGAGTTGATGGAGCCACCAGTGTTCCCTGAGTGGTTGATAGATGATGAAGGTGTGCAAGAACCACTTCAACAAGAAGAAAGAGTCACCAAGGAGGCTGCTACAAAGGAGCTAAAGAAAAGAGCAAGGAGCCCAATCTTATTGAAGAAGGTGAAGAGCCCTGCAAAGAAGAAGAAAAAGGTGAGTAGTGAAGAATCACTCAATACAGAAGATTTGGAGGAGATAAATGAGGAGGATGAGGAAGAAACAAGGCAATTAATGAAGGAAGTCAATGAGTCTGATGAAGAAGAAGATTCTGAAGGAGAGGAGGAGTCTGGTGAGGACCACCCAGAGGGAGAGGAAGGCTCTAATAGTGAAGACGAGGAAGAAATTCAAGCTGATCAACCACCTAGTCCTACCAGACCACACTCACCATTAATCACATCTCCACAAACCCACAACCAAGTCATTCCAGAAACACCACAGTCTGAAACCACCATTCCCTCACCTAACCCAACCATAACCATATCACCTCCACAAACACAACAAACACCACCCATCCATGCACCATCCCAAACAGAATCCCAAACACCATCGCCCATAGCTACAAAAGAACCAATTCCAGAAATGTCACCACCACAACAACAAAAATACCAAAGTCCTGATACTGAGGCTGCTGGCGTTATAGCGCCTGGCGCTATAGCGTCTCCTGAGCAGTCAAGTAAAGCTGAATCTGTGGAAGTTGCAGCCAAGTCTCCTAGGCTCAAGCAAAGAGCAAATAGGAGCCCAAAGACAAAATCTCATGTTATTGCAGGTACAGAGCAAGAGGCCCAAGCCATGGCAGCAAGTCCTGAAAAAGAAATCATAGAAGACCCAATTCCATTGGCAAGACTAGAACCTGTGCTGAAGGAAAACCATGCTGCACAGAAGAGGCCAACTTATGCTTCAGCTAGAAGAAGCCCAGGTGCCAAGATTGCAGTCATTGAGGAAGATGTGGTTGAGGGGGATGATAAAGAAGAAGAGAAAGAAGGGAGCCAAGGACCTGAAGAAGAAGTTTCTGAGCAGGAGAAGGAAGCTGCTAGCAAGTTAGCAGAAATGATGGCTGCTAAAGGAAAGGGAAGCTCCAGTGCCAGCGCTATAGCATCTGACGCTATAGCGCCTGAAGAAAGCAAGGAAGAAAAGAAGAAAATGAAAGTCACCAAGCCAATTCAGCCAAGCCGTGTCAGTGCCAGGACCAGGTCTGGCATCATTAAGAAATAGTTTTAACCCTTCTTTTGTAGTATGTAGTTTGTGGTTGCAAATAAATTGTGAAGCGGTATAGCGTTGTTCTTGCGCTTCACAGCTGTTAAGAACTTGTTTAGTTGTGTTTTTGTTTAAGTCCTGGGCCTCTCCCCATTCCAATCGAGCAGTGAGGACACTGCTCCCTTTAATTTAGGGGGGAGGACCTAAAGGTTTATAAAAAATTCAAAAAAAAAATTAATTATTATTTATATATTTCCTTAGTAGAATTGCATGATCAGTGATTTGTTTTCGGTTTATATTTAATGAATATCTTCTGTTTGGGATAATCTTAGTAATGATTTGTGTGAGTGAGTAAAGAGTAGCCATGCTTTTATATAATATCTATGCTTATTGTTGCTCCCACACATAAAAATCTTTGTGCTTAAGGAGAAACTTAGCTAGCCTAGGACTATCTGATGCTTAGGTTAGTCTTGGTTAACCAAGGTGAGATCAAGGCTTGACTAAAAACTTGAAGAGCTTTTTAAGCAAAGTTTGGGGGTGCTCAGACTATATAAAGGTTAGGTGCAAAAGTCTTAGGGTGCTCAGTGACTTAGAAATTCAATGTAAAGTCTCTGTGTTGTATATCATGTAAAGGCTGTAGCTGCCCGAAACAAAAGCTGGGTTGTTCCAAAGGCAAAAGTGTATATAAAAAAAACAGAAGTTGAATAATTGCTAAGGAGCCTAGTAATGAGGGGGCTACAGCTAGTAAATCTGTTTATCATAGTCCGGCGCTATAGCATCAAACGCTATAGCGTTGCTGTTTAGTTTCAAAAATTTAGGAACACTGGCCATAGACCTGATGTACCAAGTTAAGCCCTTTGTCATGCCTGAAATCCCTTATTTCGGTGTGAAAGTGTTAGTGTTAGTCTAGTCTTTGTTTTGAAAAAGTTATTGATTTCACCAAAAGAAGGCCACTCTTTCCAAGGCTAAGAGAAATCAAAATCTAGCTAGGAATTGAGATGAGTCAGAGATCACACACACACACTATTGAGAAATAATAAGCTTAGAAGTTGATTGAAATGCATTGGTGTGTGGGTGTGAGTGTGAATCTGAAAGGTTAGCCCCATGCGAATTTGTTTGGAAAAATGTTCATTGGAAATGTAGACTTGATCATGTAATGTGTGTTGTACATATATGTGTGTAGTCTTGTCTTAGTTAAGTGTCATTACTTGAGGACTAGCAATGGTTTAAGTTTGGGGGTGTGATAACTCATATTTATATGAGTTATTTATGCCTTTATTCTTATAATTAAAGTGAGTTCTTGAGTAATTTTAGCATCTTAATTATCTTATTATTGTAGTTGTAGGAAAAGAAGGGCTAGAAGCTGTTTTGTGTTAATTTGGCACATCTAGTGCCCCTATGAGCAATTTAATGTGTTTTGTGAGTGCTGCAGTGTTAAGCGCTATAGCGTCTAACGTTATAGCGGTAAGAGGCGAGCCGGTGAGTGTTTAAAGCAAAAGTGCAATTTTGGCGCCAATCTCTTTACTCCAAATCTCAAGCATCGTGCTTCTCTCGCTCACGGTGACACGGCCGGATTTTATTGGATATCAAAGGACACTTGGCATTGCTTGAGTGGAAGGCTAGCTTTAGTTGGTGAAATGGCTGCATCACCTTTTGTACTAACTTTGGAAACAACAACTATAAGAACTTCTTCTTCTCTCCCAAAAAGGGACCTTCGAAGATAGAGAGAGTTTAGAGAGAGGAACTTGACACATTTTTACTCTCCATTAAACACTTTCAAGCTTTTATTTTTATTGTAATTTTTCGTTTACCATTCTCATCAGTGTAGAACTAACGTTATAGCGTTGTCTGTGTGGATGATTTGGAAGCTTCGGTGTGTATCTTTTGCCATCTTTTCTTCTCACTTCATTCATCGTAGTATGAGTGTTTCATCTTGTATTATCTTGATGATGCTCAACATGAGCTAAACACCTTGAGTTGGATTGCGTAAGTCTTTGTAATGAATCATTAGTATTGTATGTATAATATTTCACGTTTTGCGTTTCAATCTTTGTGTTATACTTCTTTCAAACTTGTTTTAGGGTTGGCCACTTAAAATGGGTACATTCATGGGTTCAGACATGGTCCATGAATAGATTTCAAAGATTGATATGAATGAAAGTTTGTTTAAAGACATTTAAACAAAGTTTGCTCCCTCTAGACATAGAAATGCAATAGTTCATAGAGCAAAAGCTGTGGGTTCCTCATTATACAGGGGTGAACTTATTTAGAACCTAGACATAGGATACTTGTAATGAAACCCTGGCGTTAGTGACTGAAAAGCACAAAAATCAACAGCGCTTGACGCTATAGCGTGTGACGTTATAACGCTGTGCTATTTGGGAATTTACTTAGATAAAGCAATCCAACTTACTTCTCTCATATCATAAAACCACTCCTTTACTGTTTTCTTTAAACAATCACTTTTCACTGATAACTTGTGATTACAAATATTTGCTACTTGTTCCACTAAGTGCTAGTTTAGCTTAAACTCTAAAATTAACATCAATCCCTGTGGAGAACGATCTTTACTTATCATTGTATTACTTGTTGCGATTGTGTACACTTGCACAACTACTTTTCGCACAACAATTTGGTCCTCAACTCAAGTGCTTGTTAGTTGGGTTTTTCTTCTTTTGAAGAAATGGTTTGTGTCTTGACAACAGAAAAAAAAAAGTGGTTTGCGTCAAGATATCACTTGCTCGCAGCTGTTCAAACACTTCAGGCCCAGAATGCAGATCAGGCACGTCAGAATGAAGAGCAGGTTCTTCGTTCTCAAGCTTTGGAAGCAAGGGAAGTGCAGTTGCAGGCTCAACTCACGGAAATGAGACATTTCGCTCAGGTGATTGATGCAACTAGGACTCCCCTGCAAGCATTTCAGCCATTCTCTTCTGCCATACGAGCTGTTGTGCTCCCACCCCGCTTCAGAGAGCCATCCATTGCTACGTATGATGGCGCCGGGGACCCCTTAAGCCATGTTGATGCGTTTCAAACACAAATGATGATTAGTGGGGGAAATGACGCTATCAGTTACAAGATGTTTGCTGGAACTTTGGCCGATGTGGCGCTGAAGTGGTTCAAGGGGTTGCCAGAGCACTTGGTAACCAGTTTTGATGATCTTGCTAGCCGTTTTGTTCAACAATTCTCGGCGAACAAGAAAAAGCAGATGATGGCCGAAGATATGTTTTATGTGCGCCAAGAGCCAGGAGAGTCTTTGAAAGCTTACTTGGAACGTTTCAACAAGTCAACCATTCTAGTAGATAACTTAGACGAACGATTTTTTGTGAAGGCTTTCATGAAGGGTATCCGTAATGGAACCTTCAGTGAAGCCCTATCTTTGTGGAAGCCGAGGACTATGGACGAGATCAGAGTCCGGGCGGAGAAGCACATTGAAGCAGATGATGTTGCCCTCGGTAAGGACGAGAGGGACACACAAACATCGTCGAGGCGTGTGGCGTCACCAAGGCGGTCACCACCTAGCCGGCATGTACCTTACGATCGGCGCGATAAGAACGCACACGCAAAATCTAAGGGACGTCGCACCCGTCCCCCAAATGCAGATATAGCCTTCACTCTCTTAAAAGCTAGACCGTCAGTCATCTTGGATGAAGGACTCCATGAGGGATTGATACGCCGGCCATCGCCTTTTGTAGGCGTAATGGGTAAGAGCACACATTATTGCAGGTATCACAAGACAGAAGGGCACGATACCGACAGCTGTTGGACCCTCAAACAACAAATTGAGCAGCTCATTTAACGTGGGCAGCTCAAAAAATATGTCAAAGCAGGTGAAGAGGAAGGGAAGCAGAAGGTGGTAGCTCCTTCAAAACCACCAATTCACCAGTCAAACATGCAGGCCAAAAAGACTGAAAGAGGCAAACGCAGTGAACATGAGTCCGCGGACAAAGGAAGGGTTAACACCATATCTGGCGGATTCTCTGGAGGGGAATCCACATCCTCATCCCGCAGAAGATCCGCAAGATCCATAATGTCGGTTTCGGCAGCCGAGGCCATATACGCTGTGACTGACGCGGAATATCCCGCAATTTCTTTTGATGTGCAGGACTTCGAGGGTGTTAAGCCTCATTCGGATGACTCGATAGTAATATCAGTCACCACCAGTGGATACTCGGTAGCGTGTGTGCTAGTAGATGGAGGTAGTTCAGCCAATGTTATGTATTGGGCATGCTTTGAAGGTTTGAAACTACTGGTGGAGGCGTTGAAAAGTTATCTCGGAACTTTAGTCGGTTTCTCGGGAGAGCAAGTAGAGGTTCGTGGCTATGTGGATCTCCGAACAACCTTTAGAGAGGAGGAATCCGCGAAGACAGTGATTTTGAGATACATGATTATCGATGCGGAATCATCATACAACATGATTGTAGGAAGGCCGGCGCTTAATGCACTAATGGCAGTGGTATCTTATCCCCACCTGTGCATCAAATTTCCCCTCCCCGATGGCAAGATAGGAGTGGTGAAGGGGGACCAAATCATAGCAAGAAATTGCTATGCAGAGAGTGCAAAGGTGAAAGCAGTCCAAAAGAAAAGCAAGCAAGGAATTAACTTCAATTGCAGTTTTTTAGATTTGGATCCTCGGTTATATGACCCAGCTAAGGAGGAAATGAGACCAAAGCTGGCAGATACATTGAAGGAGGTAATCATTGGACCGGCTTAGTATCAAAAGACGAAGATTGGCACCTGCTTAACGCCTGATCTTGAGGACCAATTAATCCAATTCCTTTCTGACAACGTTCACGTGTTTGCATGGTCCCCCAAAGACATGACAGGTATTGATCCCAACTTTATTTGTCATAGGTTATCACTAAACCCATCGGTGACACCTGTTGCCCAGAGAAAGAGGAAGTCGGGGGGTGAAAAATCCAAAGCAATACAAGAAGAGACAAGCAAGCTAATCACCGCAGAGTTTGTGAAAGAGGTCAAGTACCCCACATGGTTAGCCAACCCGATGATGGTGAAGAAAGCTAATGGTAGGCGAATGTGTGTGGATTATACAGATTTGAATAAGGCTTGCCCTAAGGACCCTTAACCTTTGCCGAGCATCGATGGATTGGTGGATAGTGCATCCGGTTACAAGCTTCTGAGTTTCATGGATTCCTACTCCGGTTACAACCAGATCAAGATGAATCCAGAAGATAAAGAAAAAACAGCTTTCATGACTGCTAGATCTAACTATTGTTATCGTGTAATGCCTTTTGGATTAAAAAACGCAGGTGACACGTATCAACGCTTAATGGACAGAGTTTTTGAGGCAGAGATGGGGCGGTCCATCGAGGTGTACGTCGATGACATGGTAGTCAAGTCAGAAACCGAGGAGGCACATTTGGCGAACCTTCAGAAGACCTTTCTTCTCTTGGAGAAACATGAACTGCGGCTTAATCCCGACAAGTGCTCTTTTGGTGTACAAGCCGGTGAATTTTTGGGTTATGTGTTAACCCATAGAGGAATAGAAGCCAATCCAGCTAAATGCAGAGCAATCAGAGAAGCCCGTAGTCCAACTAATGCAGAGGAGGTCCAAATTCTTGCAGGTCGGATAGTAGCACTCTCAAGATTCCTAGGACGTACAGCTGACAAAATACGACACATGTTCCAATTACTAAGGAAAAATGCCCAATTCCATTGGTCGACTAAATGTGAAGAAGTGTTGGAAGTCATAAAGGATTACTTGGCTACCCCCCCAATCCTAACACCTCCCACGCCGGGAGTTCCTTTGCTGGTATATTTAGCTGTTTCAGATCACGCATGCAGCGCAGTTTTGGTGGAGGAATGTTCTAAGGAACAGCGTCCAATCTACAATGTCAGCCGAATGTGGAGGGGGGCCGAGCAAAGGTACCAAAAAATTGAAAAAGCAGCCTATGCAGTCATTTTAGCGGCTAGAAAGCTCCGACAATACTTCATGAGCCATCCTATAATAATTAAAACAGATCTACCAATTCGTCAGATACTCTCCAAGCCGGACATTGCGGGAAGAATGGTAGCATGGTCGGTTGAATTATCAGAGTATGACATCAAGTATGAACCAAGAGGAGCGATCAAAGCACAGGCCTTAGCCGACTTTATAGTAGAGATGGCGGTAAGTATCAATAGCCCAATCTCATTCCAATTTTTGTTGGACCTTGTCAGTGGATGGGTCATCCAACTTGAGAGGAAGTGGAGCGGTGTAGCATCGAAGGACCGGACGAGTAATCGATCGAGCAATCATTACGATTGGTTTCAAAGCTAGCAACAACTAGGCGGAATATGAAGCTTTGATTGCGGTATGATTTTAGTTTGTAGATATTGGAGTAAAGCACTTGAAAGCTCATGATGATTCTCGTCTGCCGTCACCGCCAAGTCATCGTGCATTCAAAGACCAAAGATGAGCTGCTTGCCAAATATTTATCCAAGGGCGAAGAACTGAATGTGCCGGAGGATGAGAGGAAAAAATTAATGAAGAATGCTACCAAGTATACAGTGGTGGAGTCAGAACTATACAAAAGAGGTTTTTCTATGCCGCTCCTCAAATGCATTTCCAGCAGCAAAGCACAAGAAATACTCCGCGAAGTACAAGAAGGGGTGTGTAGTAGTCATGTTGGAGGACAAGCACTAGCCTCAAAGATTATCAGAGCCGGGTACTATTGGCCGACGGTGAAGAAGGATGCAGTTGACTATGTCTATCGATGTGACAAATGCCAAAAACATGCAAGCATTCCTAGGGTTCCACCAACTAATCTGCAATCAGTCCCTTCGGTGTGGCCGTTTGCTGTTTGGGGTGTTGATATCCTCGGCCTGTTCCCCCCAGCACCGGGTCAAGTGAAGTTCTTGTTGGTCGCCGTAGATTATTTTACAAAGTGGATAGAGGCGGAACCAGTAGCAACAATAACAGCGGAGAGAGTGAAGAAGTTCTACTAGAATAAAATCATATGTCGGTTTGGGATTCCAGCAACTATCGTGACAGACAATGGGACACAGTTTGCTTTCGAATCAGTGGCCGATCTATGTAACACTTGGAACATTTACCAAGCCTTTACTTCAGTAGAGCATCCTCAAACAAATGGGCAGGCTGAGGCAGCAAATAAGGTGGTACTCGCTGGATTGAAGAAAAGATTGGATGACTCCAAAGGGAATTGGGCTGAGGAGTTACCTTTAGTATTTTGGTCTTACAATACCACACCACAGTCATCCACCGGAGAAACTCCTTTTCGGTTAACATATGGTAGCGATGCACTTATCCCGGTGGAAATCTTGGAGCCCAGTCCCAAAAGAATACTGCCTACCACAGTTTCTGACCCAACAACACTCCGCGTTAACCTAGATTTGCTTGATGAAACTCAAGAAATGGCCAAAGTCAAGGAGGAAGTGGCTAAGCAAAGGGCAGCCAAAAAGTACAATTCTAAGGTAAAGAAGAGGACCTTGTTTTACGCCAAACCACCGAAGTGGGAGCTATCGGCAACCTATCTCGTAATTGGGAAGGTCCTTTCAGAATCAAGGTTGTGCTCGGTCAGGGTGCATTCAAGCTAGAAAGACTTAATGGGGGAACTGTCCCAAGATCCTGGAATGCCACCAACCTTCGGTTTTATTATAGTTGAAGATGACAAAACCCTCAGGCCTCCCAATAGGGCCGGGGAAGAACAACTGATTCTCTATTTCTTTTAAACTCAATAAATGTATTTTTGTAGGGAACATTATAGTTTCCCAAATGTACTGGTTGTTTATTGAATAAAGAGAATCGAGGATTACAAATATATTTGCAGTACCAAATCTATTTGCAATATAAAACTTATACAAACAATGCGTGAGTGCGTCGGAAAAATAAAGTCCCGAAACGGCAAGGACCGAGTAGTTGGCTCGATGCTGACCCCGGGCACCGAAGATAAAAGTACCTGCCAGGCTTGGTCTGAACTGACGAGTTCATGTACCCCCTGGAGGCACTTACGTGACTATGAAGTGATTCGCTGAAAAGGGAGCCATGGAGTCATGAGAAGAACCCCTCTTTGCATAGTAACGCACCGACCATAATTCGCTGCAAAGTGAATTAGGGATCGCGCTTGCTCGTGAAATCAACGAATTTTGCACAAAGAGGATTAAAAACAAGACCGCGGTGGATACGCAAGCATCCCGTGGCACAAAGCCGGACGATCTCTCACGTAACCCCTCCCTTATATATTAAGCGGGGGAAGCAAAACCCAACGACGCAAGTCGTGTGGAAAAGCACACGGTGAAGTGCAAGGCGGAAATAAACACAGGGCGTGAGTGCGTACACTAACGCATATTGCAATAAGGCTTCACAAATATAAAACAGATAAGGATATTTTGCGGCTAGGATATCATTCGTTCAAAATATTCCGCGGTCAGGATATCATTCATTCAAAATATTGTTCATTCAAAGTAAGCCGGATTTTGGATTTTGGAAGCAAAACGACAAAGGTAAAATGCTAAAACACATAGTTTGTTCAAAATAATAGAGTTACAAGTGCAGGTTTGTCATACCCCAAT
This sequence comes from Oxytropis ochrocephala, assembly GCA_020916435.1. Classification (NCBI taxonomy): domain Eukaryota; kingdom Viridiplantae; phylum Streptophyta; class Magnoliopsida; order Fabales; family Fabaceae; genus Oxytropis; species Oxytropis ochrocephala. The sequence goes on from CM037093.1 coordinate 95,908,902, forward strand.
TTGTCCGCCTTCTTTTAGTCACTTGTCTTATTTAATTTGTACGGTTGTGAATACTCAATTTTTAACAGTGTTTTGATATTTTTTCGAAAAATTACGAGAATATGCACGTTTTGCGTGTTTTGCGCGTTTTAGTCGTCAAATACGTTATTTTATTCGTTTGGGTCACTTTCGCGTTATTTTATAGTTAAACAAGAGATAAAAAAAGCACATAATTGGAAAATTACATAAATAATAGATTTAAGTGGTTTTTATTACAATGTTTTTGTTGTTACAATAATCCAAAAAAAATATGAAAAAGGGGACATATGAGGGGTGCTGTGTGCGTGGGAACAAAGACCAACAGCATAGCAAAGAGAAACAAAGGAAAAATCCAATTGGTGACAGCAGTAGACATAGGCCCAAAGCTCTAACAAAAGGTCTCTTCTTCCCTTGCATTTTTTTCTCTGCACATATATACAAGAAGAAAGAGGTTAGGGAACTAGATAATAGTCAAATAAGGCTATTTTTGTGAATGCTCCAGAGACTTGGAATAAGATTTTTCTGAGGAGAAAAATTAGAGCACCAAAACGTGAAACACTTTGAAAAATACAAATCAGAGATTCAAAGGAAATTGAACATACAAGTTCAGTCACCTATGGAAATTTGGGTATAAATTGAGCTTCAAACACATAGCAGAGGAGGAGAAAAACAGCAAACAAAAACACACGCAGAACACAAACACACAACAAACAGCAACACACAGACCCACACTGAAGCACAAGGAAGAAGAAAAACTCACAGAGCACAAACACACAGCAACAGAAAAACTCACAACACACACAGACACGAAACCAGAAAGACGGGAAGAAAAAGGAAGCTTCTCACCGTGACCTCCACCGTCACCACCGTTAACCACCACCAAACACCAACCCACATAACCGAACCACCACCAAACACCAACCCACAGAACCGAACAACCACCAAAACGCCACCACAAAATCTCCATCAAAGAACCACCGGCGCACCAACTCCGGTGAAACCTCCGCCGTAACCACCACCGTTAGCTCTACTTCTCACCTTCGCGAACCAACCGTGACCTCAGTCGCTCTCTATCTCGCGTTCAGTTTCTCCCTCTCTCACCACCACACCGTCGCGCGCCACCACCGTTCCACCTCCGTAAGCTTCTTTCCCTCTCTCCCTCTCTGTCTCGCCGTCGATCCCTCTCTCTCTCTTTCTCTCTCTTGAAAACTCTGTCTCTCTTTTTCTAAAAAATGGGACGGCGCATGAGATTAGGTTTTGGTGTGTATGGGTATATCTGATTTGTGTTAATGGATTCATGGATCTTTTAAGTTTCTTTTGTCTGATTGCTAATAACACCCACCACATTTTTGGTTATACCCCTCCAGTCTTTATATAAAAAAAACTATTGTTAGCACTCCCAAATTTCGCTATCTCACCCTCTCTCTTTAATCTTTTAAACCCTTTTTCAAATTAATGCAAGTTATTAGTGACTATCACCCAAAGCCTCGGCTTGTTTGATTATCATAAACGCCATCAAGAATTATTAGTATGATCACTCAAAGCCTTTGCTTGCTTGGTCATTATGAAAGCTCTTCCTCTTTCCAAAACCCTTTCAAAAACATTTTCAAATTAGAACTACGTCGCTTTGATTCCCATTCGGGATACGTAGGAGCGAGCCACGTTCTCGTCAAGCGCAACAAATAAAAATCCTTTTCGCAACCATAAACATTAGTATTTTTCATAACAAAAAATCATTTTTAAACCCATTGTTGCTAGTGGCTAATCAGAACCTTTGTTAAATCTAGCCATTGGCGGCAATGTCTTTTTCCAAAGAACAATAAGCGATGATCACCCATAACTTTGGTTAGTTTGATCATTCGTGCCAATTAATCTCTTTCGAAAACCATTTTCAAAAGATCAAATAAAAAACGAGTTGCTACTAACAGTCAATCAGAACCTCCGTTTGTCTGACCAGTGGTAGTGACTCTCATTTTCAAGAGTACTTAGCGGTGATTACGCATAACCTCTGTTAGTTTAATCATTCGCAGAATACTCGTCATATTTCGAAAACTCACTAAAAAGATAAAAAAAAAAAAACCTTTTCATGACAACCAAGAACTACGTAGCTTTGAATTCTCCATCGCACCGGGAGATACGTAGGAGCGAGAGGCCAACTCTCGTCAAGCGCCAAAAATAAAAATTTTCATTAAGTTTTCCCATTTATCTTTAAATAAGAAATAAATAGGCAAATCTAGGTATTTTTCAAATCAAACGTAAAACCACACACTTAGTCAAAGGTTCCCTTTCAGTAGAAAGGACGTGTGCGGTGCTAATACCTTCCTCACAAGTAATCGACCCCCGAACCTATATCTCTAGTTTTCAAAAGACCATCTGCCTTGTTCAAAAGACCTTTTCCCGATGTTTTGGTCTTAAAATTAAAATATTGGTGGCGGCTTCAAAAAATTTCCACGTTGTACATTGAGAAACCCAAACCGGATTTTTCGGGGTGCAACAGCTGGCGACTCCACTGGGGACTAAAAAAATAAAACATTTTTTTAAGAGAGGGTCAAGCCTAATTAATTAAGTGTGTGATTTGTGTGATTGATTTGAATATCTTGTTTTGGCCTCTATGCTTTCTTCTTTCTCATACTTTCATGTTGTATTCCTGTGCACCCTAGATTAGTTGTATTTGATTGATATTGAACCCTAGGGTATACGACATGTTATTGCTTTCTATTGTCTGGGCTGTTCTGGATTTTCATTTGCAGGTGGGGTAGTTCTTAAGGAAATGCCCTTCGCACACACACACTTGTACCTTGAGATTATATGATTAGAGAAAGAGACCATAACCCAGGTCTGTTAGGATACCTTAGGACGAGTGGATTCGAGTAGTGGGAGCCCATCAGGACTTTTGTACGTTTGACTACTCACGAAAGTTTCAATCAGAGTTGTGCTCTTTCGTGAGGCTTCGTATCTAGCAGTTTGCTGCATTTACGGGGATTTTCATTAGAGGGACTGTGGCTCTGATGACCTTTGTGAGGGTGTGAATAGAGCTACATGAGAAGATTACCCCTAAAATACCTTAGATCATAGGTTCTACCCCCTTTTAGGTCACAAGGGCTTTCCAAATTGTGTGTTGCATCGTTGCATTAAGTTCAATCAATTTTTCCTTCAAAATTTTCGAAAATCAAAAAAGATATGCTTTTCCTTTTCAATAAGCGCCTATGTGAGGTGGCATATAGTGTGGAAATTTTTAAATCACCACCTGTAAATATCCTCTTTCTGCAAAAACACAAAAAGAAGCATCATTGCATCATGCATCATGGCACCATTGCATCATTCCGTCATTTGCATCATCTGCATTAAATAAAATCCAATTTTGAAAATCATTTGTCACGCATCTAAGTTGTTTGCCGAGATTGTAAAGTAACTTGGAATCTTGTCTTAGGTGGGAAAGATAAAGCAACATGGGATCAAGAAGCAAGATTGTACTTAATTCAAGGTTTCCGGTTGTCAAGAGAATAGATGTAGAGGGTTTGAAAGAGTTTGTTTCCTTGATGGAGTCAGAAGAGAGGGATCTATTCGGGAAGGCTTATGGTAACCTCCTCAGATTGTTGCAATTAGATGTCCAAGAGAGTGCTATTATGGCCCTGAGCCGATTCTATGATCCGAACATTCGATGCTTCCTCTTCAAAGACTTACAGTTATCACCAACTCTCGAGGAGTATGAAAAGATTCTGGGGTTCTCAAAATCAGAGTTAGCACCTTACCAATATCAGAAACATCGGTATTCAGATCAGAGACTCTCTTTCTTGTTGCAAGTCAGTGTGAAGGAATTAGAGCTTCATAAGGAAAAGAAGAACCGTATCAGGGGTTTCCCGCTAAGTTATTTCGAAGGTTTATTGAAGTCTTATGCCCAGAATAAGAAGTGGGGTCCTTTCAAGCAGCTGTTAGCCCTAACTATTTTTGGGATCGTCCTTTTCCCTCAGGTTGAGAAGTTCATTGATGAGACTGCAATTGGGCTTTTTCTAGCATTCATAAGTAAAGAAAGTCCAATTAACCCTGTACCAGCAATCCTTGCGGATACCTACTAATCCTTCACCCATCACTGTGTGTTAGGAAAGAAGAAGGTTGCTTGCTCTTTCCATGTCCTCTACACCTGGTTCCTCAACCATGTTGTCACTCATAAGACGAAAGCTGCGGACTTAGTAGAATATGCCCTGTGTTGTGATGTAGAAGCCAGAAGTGCACAAGAATGGGTGCACATTTTAGAGAATCTCAGTGCTCTCAAAGTCTGTTGGTTCAATCATCCGTGTTGGAAATATAGGCCTTCAATCTTGTTTTCTTTGCGCATTTCCGAATCGTGCCCTTAATGGGAACCCAAGGCTGCATCAATTACAATCCTTCTCTCACCATCAGACAGCTTGGGTATCCTATGAAGAATGCACCTACTGAAGACATGTTGGCCCCAATCTTTCTCGATAAAGAAGATCCAAAGAACCAAGGTTTGCTTCAGAAAATTTCAAAGGCTTGGGAGGGTGTAGTTTACAAGGATAAAGAGGAGTTCACAAAGAAAACGGGTGATGTTACTTTCTACCAGTGGCTTCATCAAAGAATTCAAAATGTAGGCCCGCCTCGTCAGAATTCATCGTCAGTTGAGGAAGAAGTCCCAGAGCTTCACGCTCCAAGTCTCAAAGAGCTAAGTGAGGTCAAGTCTGCTTTGCTCAAGGTAGAAGAAGAAAAGAAAGCCTTACAAGATAAGTTGGGGAAAGTAATTTCTGAGAAGAGAAAGTTAGAGAACGAGAACGAGCGCAAGGCCGAAGCTCTCAAAGAAAGCAGCAAGAAGCTTAAGAAAGAAGAGGAAAGTAATCAAAAAATGAAGGAATATCTGAAAAGTACCAAAGATGAGGTGAAAAAATCGAATGCCAAGGTGGGTGAGGTCATGGTTAGAGCAAATGAATGGAGGAAGCTGTTCAAGGAGTCCGTTCAAAGTGAGAGAGCTGCAAAGAAATCACTAGAGGAATTCAAGAAAAAGTCTCAGGACCAGCAGGCATAGCAGTAGAAACAAGGGGGAAAATCCGATTGGTGATAGCAGTAGACATAGGCCCAAAACTCTAAACAGAAGGTCTCTTCTTCCCTTGCATTTTTTTTCTCTGCACATATATACAAGAAGAAAGAGGTTAGGGAACTAGATAATAGTCAAATAAGGCTATTTTTGTGAATGCTCCAGAGACTTGGAATAAGATTTTTCTGAGGAGAAAAATTAGAGCACCAAAACGTGAAACACTTTGAAAAATACAAATCAGAGATTCAAAGGAAATTGACCATACAAGTTCAGTCACCTATGCAAATTTGGGTATAAATTGAGCTTCAAACACATAGCAGAGGAGGAAAAAAATAGCAAACAAAAACACACGCAGAACACAAACACACAACAAACAAAGAACACATGGACTCCACATCAAGCACAAGGAAGAAGAAAAACTCACAGAGCACAAACACACAAAGAATGTAAAAACTCACAAAACACAACACACACAGACACGAAACCAGAAAGACAGGAAGAAAAAGGAAGCTTCTCACTGTGACCTCCGCCGTCACCACCGTGAACCACCACCAAACACCAACCCACAGAACCGAACCACCACCAAACACCAACCCACAGAACCGAACAACCACCAAAACGCCACCACAGAATCTCCATCAAAGAACCACCGGCGCACCAACTCCGGTGAAAGCTCTGTCGTAACCACCACTGTCACTGTCAGCTCTACTTCTCACCTCCGCGAACCAACCGTGACCTCAGTCGCTCTCTATCTCGCGTTCAGTTTCTCCCTCTCTCACCACCACACCGTCGCGCGCCACCACCGTTCCACCTCCGTAAGCTTCTTTCCCTCTCTCCCTCTCTGTCTCGCCGTCGATCCCTCTCTCTCTCTTTCTCTCTCTTGAAAACTCTCTCTCTCGTTTTCTAAAAAATGGGACGGCGCATGAGATTAGGTTTTGGTGTGCATGGGTATATCTGATTTGTGTTAATGGATTCATGGGGTTGCTTTTTTTTTCTTTTAAGTATCTTTTGTCTGATTGCTAATAACACCCACCACATTTTTGGTTATTGTTGCGCTTGTGTAATAGTGTGGTTTTTCGCAATTATAGTGCAAGTATACACATCGTACAAGTAATAAAGTGGATGAGAGTAAGAGATCGTTCCCACGAGGATTGATAAGTTTCAAAGTTCAAGTTTCAAAACACAAGAGAAGTAAGTAACAAATCAGCAATAAGAGTTGGTTTTTTTAGCTAAAGATGTAAATAAAACAAGTAAACAAAAGTTGGTTGTGAATATGGATGAGAGATGAGTTGAGTTGTTGCATGCAAGTAAATCCTTCCTAGCCAGACGTTACAACGTTTACACGTTATGACGTTCAAATGTTATCTCAGTATAGACGTGGCCACGTTTGAACATTGCTGCAAAAGAGCTATGTTTTTCAAAGACAAAACGCCGAGTTTCAAGTATAAGAGGTCCTATGTCTAGGTTCTAAATAGGCCCACTCCTCGTATTTTAAGCACCCACTGGCAATGTTCTATGAACTATTATCCATTCTATGTCTAGACTTAGATAAAGATGCCTAAATGTCTTTAGTGCATTGTTCATTCATATAAATCTTTGAGTTCTTTTCATAGACCATGTCTGCATTCTATGAATCTACCCATTTTAAGAGGCCAACCTCAAAACAAGTTTGGAAATATTTTTACACAAAGATTTAAAACAGGCAACGACAATACTTCATAACATTAACTAGAAATTCATTATAAGCAAAACAACAACTCAACTACAAAAGTGTTTAGCTCATGCTGAGCATCTTTACAGAATGAAAAGGATTCAAAATCCAAATACCATACATAGCAGAAAAGAACCTCAGTGCAAAAGATACACCTAAGTAGCTTTTTAGCATGTACGCTGTATAGACGTTACAACGTCTGAGCTTTACAAAAATGCAGAAAATAAAACTAAGTTCAGACTAGCAAAATACAGAAGTCTGTTTCCAGATCTTCTTTACAAAACTAATTCTGAATTTAATGGAGGGATGGTGAGGGGATGAAGATGAAGTGATTCTGAAGATATGTCGAAAAGAGCATGATTTGAGAGAGAGCTGAAGCTTCCTTAAATAGCCACCTTGCTTACGCGTGCTGATGTCACTTGCCCACCTACCAGATCTGTTTCCTCTCTTCTGCCTGACACTGTTCAGAGCTACAGTGCTTCTGTGCGTCAGCTCATGGGGAATAGAAGATCTTCTGACTTTTATATCTTTGACTATCATTGCTCAGCGCGCCAAAATTAAGATCTTTCTTCCTTTCTCTGCTGCACTTCAGTAGACGTGGTGGGGGACGTGGTAACGTTCAGCACTAATTTTCCTGCACAAGCACAAAAAACATCTAAACGCTCTCAAGGGCACCACTTGGTGCCTAAATGCACAGATTTATCACTTTATCCACTTATTTGCTAAAAGCTCAGAAATTACATAAAACTAATTTAATAAACCTTGTATTTCTAGAGACTTTGCATGACTTATTCTTTGAATGAGTATAAATAACTCATATAAATATGAGTTATCAGTTATACCCCTCCAGTCTTTATATAAAAAAAAACTATTGTTAGCACTCCCAAATTTCGCTATCTCACCCTCTCTCTTTAATCTATTAAACCCTTTTTCAAATTAATGCAAGTTATTAGTGACTATCACTCAAAGCCTCGGCTTGTTTGATTATCATGAACGCCATCAAGAATTATTAGTATGATCACTCAAAGCCTTTGCTTGCTTGGTCATTATGAAAGCTCTTCCTCTTTCCAAAACCCTTTCAAAAACATTTTCAAATTAGAACTACCTCGCTTTGATTCCCATTTGGGATACGTAGGAGCGAGCCACGTTCTCGTCAAGCGCAACAAATAAAAATCATTTTCGCAACCATAAACATTAGTATTTTTCATAACAAAAAATCATTTTTAAACCCATTGTTATTAGTGGCTAATCAGAACCTTTGTTCGTCTAGCCATTGGCGGCAATGTCTTTTTCCAAAGAACAATAAGCGATGATCACCCATAACTTTGGTTAGTTTGATCATTCGTACCAATTAATCTATTTCGAAAACCATTTTCAAAAGATCAAATAAAAAACGAGTTGCTACTAACAGTCAATCAGAACCTCCGTTCGTCTGACCAGTGGTAGTGACTCTCATTTTCAAGAGTACTTAGCGGTGATTACCCATAACCTCTGTTAGTTTAATCATTCGCAGAATACTCGTCATATTTCGAAAACTCACTAAAAAGATAAAAAAAACAAAAACCTTTTCATGACAACCAAGAACTACGTAGCTTTGAATTCTCCATCGCACTGGGAGATACGTAGGAGCGAGAGGCCAACTCTCGTCAAGCGCCAAAAATAAAAAATTTCATTAAGTTTTCCCATTTATCTTTAAATAAGAAATAAATAGGGAAATCTAGGTATTTTTCAAATCAAACGTAAAACCACACACTTAGTCAAAGGTTCCCTTTCAGTAGAAAGGACGTGTGTAGTGCTAATACCTTCCTCACACGTAATCGACCCCCGAACCTATATCTCTAATTTTCAAAAGACCATCTGCCTTGTTCAAAAGACCTTTTCCCGATGTTTTGGTCTTAAAATTAGAATATTGGTGGCGGCTTCAAAAAGTTTCCACGTTGTACATTGAGAAACCCAAACCGGATTTTTCGGGGTGCAACAAGGTTGCAAAGTTCAAAACAAAAACAAGTTAATCAGGGGGGTCTTCGGAGAGGGTTTTCTCTGAATCATCCACTACCTCCACATTTGTACCAGCAACCGCAACCTCATTTTGTGGGGAATCTTCATTGAGCACTTGCTCCAATCCATCAAGAGTCAAATAAATAGTTGCATTGGTAGCATCGGCGCCATCAGCAGGAGTCTGGTGAGTGGGAGGAGGTGCTACTATCTGCCCGTCGATCACCACATTGTCCGAATCAAAAGATTTGGGATCAAGTGAAGGAAAGCACACTTGAGCCTGAGCGAGAGCCAACTCAAAGCTGCGGTCAAACTCCGCCACTATTTGAGAAGCGTAATCAGTCGCCTCCCTCTTCACCACCTTTAGATTCTCGTAGGCCTTGATCAATTTCTCCTTAGTATCGGCTAAGTCATTATCTTTGGTAGCCGCCTCAGCCTTCAGTTTGTCATTGGCATCGATGTGTTCTTGATTTTCGGCCCAAAGACCGCTTGTTAATATCATACTTCTTCACATCATCCTCAAGAGAAACCTTATCCCGACGGTAGCGGTAGCCAGTTCTTCTTCCAAAGCCTTCAACCGGTCAGCTTGGTTGCTACTCTCAGCCAGAGAATCTCCATATGCACTCTCAAAATGATGAGCAAGCATTGAAGTCCAGAGATTGTAAGTTTTGATGGCCAGCAAACTTTGCCGGGGACCCATTTTCTGTACACGCCCAATGTCATCGGGAAAAGAAATATGGGCCAATGCTTTCGTGAAGGGATACCGAACATCCCAAGCAATTTTGAAAGCACCACTCGTCGTACCATCCTTAACCTTCTTCACCTCTAAAACTTTTCTCCACGCAGTATCTTCAGGGGTATCAACATCGGCTTGAACGCCTGCTTCAATCATCTTACCTCTAACTGCTCCAGGGGAGTTCGGGAATGATTTGTAGCTACTCTCGTATGCCTTCATGAATGGCCGACGGGTGTGGTTTCCTAAAGACACCCAATGGGGAGGATTCTTGACCGAAGAGCGGAAAAAGTGGAGCAATTTTTTGGCAGTAACCGAAATGCCAAGGCACTCACACATAATTTCAAAGGCCCGAATATAGGCCCAGCCATTCGGATGAAGTCGAGTAGGGGCCACGTCAAAGAGTCGGAGAACCGAGCGGTAGTAGGGAGAAAAGGGAACTCTAACACCTAAATGCTCAAATAATGTAGTGTACATGTAGGTAAAAGATTTATCATCGGCCGGGACAATCACATACCGCTTTCTTCCGGCTCAATGGCTTTGCCACAATGGCACTTCTCATCAACCTGGATGGCAAAGATGTTTTTGAATTCCCTCTAAAGATTCTTCGGCTGTCAGTACGAACTGTGAACCCAACACATCTACGTCAATGTTATCCCTATCCCCTCCAGAATTTTCACTAGAATGTTCGTTATGTCCTTTAGTTTTCCTCCGGCCATGGATGTACAATTCAAGGTTAACCCTGTTGAATGAGAGGGTTCAACATAAGAGGGAAACAAGTTGTTTATATCGTGTACACTCTGATTGATAAACTCCAAACGACAGCGTGGACATTGCCCATCAACACAGGAAGAATTGCTGCATCTAATATGAGAAGTAACCTCTCCCTCACTCTCACTACTAATGCTTATTATAGAAACCATTTGTATAACTGTTTCAGGAGAAGTTGCGTAGGAAATAAAATAGTAATCTAACAGTGACAAGGGAGAAGAAAAAGGCGTACCTGAGAATGAGGCGCGATCAAAAATGCAGGAAGCTGTCGAGTTATAGCGTTTATCGCGAGTAAAATGTAAGAATAAAATGTTGATTGAAGAGTGAAGAAGGAGAAAAGAGGGAGCGAAAAGAAGAAAGACTAGAAGACACTCTAAATTTTGAAATACACCCTTTCAAACGACGGTTCAGATTATCTCAATCAACGATCAAGATTACTCAAAAATCAACGACTATGATGCAAAGCGCTTCGCATTCAGTGGCTGCGATGAAACCACGTGTTGACATCCAATGTGGCAGTTGGGAGAGGCGCAAATTCCGAATATTAACATCATTAACTGCCCATCAAGAGTCACATCTGTAACACCCCATTTCTACCCGGCAATTTATAATAAAAATCAGAGTTTACAAAATTTATTTTTCAAATGGAATGCTACACTTCAATCAGCTCAAAACCACAACAACATAACACAATGCTTTATATCATCAATATAATACGCAACACCATCATAGGATGGGATTTCTCAAAACTTATCAAATAGTTCCACACACTGGGAAATAAGCATCATACACAACGCAGCGGAAAATAGAAACAGTTCCAAAGAGACAAACAACCGTCTCATTAATAACACATAAATATCTCATAACATAATAGTCCAACAATGAACAAATCAGACAACTAGAAGCTAAACCCATCCCCTAGGTGCTACGTATCAGAGCAGACCGACTCGGGGAAGTGAAGGGACTAAGCCTCCACTCATGGCTACCTGTGGTAAACAACAACAGAAAGGGGTGAGTCTCAAACCACATAATAGAGACTATAATAAGCAGTATATTTAATCATAGTATCACACACATATAGTCATACAGCAGCATTATTCGTAATAATCATCAACTAACAACACACATGCCTTTTATGAGAATGTATGCAATGCAGTCATGCATGTGGTACCATTTGCCCCCATGGCATCATGATCAATCAATTGAGTCCCCATGACTCTGGCCCCCATGGCCTGGCCCCAGTGGCGGATCTTGACAAAAAAATTGGAGGGGGCCAAAACAGTAACAAATATATAAACCAAAATTAATTGTGTTTCATAATAGTTTGCTTGGTTTAGTGGCTATGAAGCCCCGATACAAGATACGATACGGGATACGATACGACACGATACGTGGATACGGGAAAATTTAGAAAATCAAGATACGATACGGCAGGAATACTTTAATAAAAAATTAAATTAAAAGTTAAAAATATAAAACATAAAGATACATGTCACAAAAGGCCAGCCAAGTTAGTACTCAGAGCACCAAGTTCCCAAGATAGATTAGTCATCGGCAAAGCCGGTGGAAATTGTGCACTAATGACACGGTAACCCAAAAAAATAAGTAAGCATAGTTAAATGTATTTTCCCCTCCCATTTTAAAATATACTCTTCCTCCTACAAACATGTCACAAAAGGATAAAAGAGTACCAACGAGGGGATTAGTGCGTTCGGTAGTGGATACTCTGGTCTCGACCAAAAAAACAAGGATAAAAGAGTAAGTATCTAATTGTTTTTTGATTTATAAAAATAAATATAAATTCTAGGATACTCCCAGCTGGATACGTATCTGGTAAGTATCTAGTAAGTATCCGATAAGTATCTGGTCTTTTTTTATTTAAAAATAAATATAAATTCTAGGATACTCTCAAGATACGTATCCGGAAGTATCGACACGTATCGGACACCCAAGACGTGGCCTATTTTGGAGTATCGGGGTTTCATAGTTTAGTGGTCAAAGTTATCTTTGTCAATTTTAATGTCCCGAGTTCAAATATTGCTTAATGCAATTTTTATACTAATTTTTGAGAAAAATATACAAATAATCGCTAAAAGAGATGTGACCATCACAAGAATTGAACTGGGACCCTAAATACACCAATAATGCTCTTATCAAGCAGCAACTAATACTTTTGTTGCTTAGTGTTCATTTAGTTCTATATATTCTAACTTTGAGTATAAAATATATCTGTGTATATATTAACTTAATGGGAGCCGGGGGGTACCGTGGCTCCCCCCGGCTCCTATAAAGATCCGCCACTGCCTGGACCCCATGGCCTCATCATCACAATATAAACGTCGCGACCGCAATCGAATGTATCACAATATAAACGTCGCGACCGCAGCCGAATGTATGCATGAGACTCCATGAACATGCCACACACACAATTACACATCATCAATATCATTTCTCACCTCATTGTTAATTTCAATTTTAGCCCCCATGGCTCATGCCCCATGGCATCATCACATCTTAGCCCCATGACTCATGCCCCCATGGCATCATCATCATTCATGTCCCAAGGACTAATCACAACTAGAGGACTAAAACCTCACTCAAGGACCTAAACACCACTTAGCACCAAAATAGCACTTAGGGACCAATCTGTCACCTTTAGGACCAAAACACCACCTAGGGACTAAAACAGCACCTCTAGAACCAAACTGTCACCTAGGGACCAAAACAACACCTAGGGATCAAAACCACACCCTTAGGACCAAACTGTCACCTAGGGACCAAAACAACGCCTAGGACACACTTTGGCACCACCAGGCGCCAAATGCCCCATTAATCTGGCGCCCCTGCGTGCACACCAAAGACATGGCGCCAAAACACCAGCAACATGGCGCCTCTGTGCAACACAAGCACTAGGCGCCAAGAACACAGCAATCTGGCGCCCCCCTGGGCAGCACAGACCTAGACACAAACTTAGACACAAACTGAGACACAGTCTCACACACAGGCGCATTCCAGGCGCCATGGCAAGCTGCTTTTGGCGCCCCGCCTGAGACCTGAGCAAAGAACACAGCGCAAGCAACAGGCAGCCATTTGGCGCCCTGTGCTGCGCCACATGCGCCCACACACCCTTGCCACAATTCTGGCGCCACCCTAGGCGCCATGGGCGCCAAATGCGCCCAAAGACTTAGACACCCACGCACACACCCACCTGGCGCCACAACAGGCGCCACAGGCAGCCATTTGGCGCCCTGCACTTGGCACAAACACTACCAGGCGCATTGGGCAGCCACTTTTGGCGCCCTCCACCCAGACACAGCACACACAGCTCACAAACAGTGACACAGGGCACCATTCTCCCAGCAACTTGGCGCCCAGGCAGTGACCAACCTGCACACACACACAACCCAACACATGAACAGTGCATTGGCGCATTTCAAGAAAGACTTGGCGCCCGAGCGCAAAACACGAACCACACACTCATCAAGCACAAGAACCCCAGCGCCATTTCTCTAGCCATATGGCGCCCTAGAGTACCTAGATTGTCCTAACTCAAATTCATCCAATTTTTCTCAACTCTAATCATCAAATACCACTCAAACACACCTTATAATAATGCCAACAACGTCAATTTCATATTTTAACAACCAATCATATATCAAAAACGAAAATCAACACAACCTAAACCCTAACACTAGCATGCAATCGATTTTTCACCCAATTCACAATTTCAATCCAACAACCAATCAATCAACAATCAAATATCAACAAATAAAGATCCTATGACCTACATACAACCTATTATAACCTCTATTATAAGGTGAGACTCCCCTTACCTTGACTAACCGGAAACGGAGCTCTCTCTACGGAGTCACCAACAGAACCTCAGCAACTGAGCTCCTCTCTTCCTTCTTTCTTTCTTTTGACGCAATGCAAGGACGAGTCACAAACTCTCGAGCGTGATCTAATTTCAACGGCAGAATGTTTGACTCGTGCACATACGATTAAATACAAGAACAGTCAATTTATTACCCAATCACAATTTATTAGAAATACGTAATCGTTCGTTTAACAAATTATTAACTAATGTTTGGAAAAAGGAGTACCTATCGGAAAGTACCCGGAAGGACAACACAGCGACAACAGTTGAAGGTATGGATTTGAACGCCATACAGAGGGGCTGGAATTCACTGAGGATGGTGAGGGATACCAGAATCACGGTTCAAAGGTCCTTACATTACCAGAATTTGAATGCAGGGACTGTTCATGAAGGAGCAGCAACGCGCACAGGGATAGAACAGAGAAACGGACTACTATTCATGGGAGAGGAAGGAACTCTGATGCTGCTCCGGCAAAGGCTTTGTGATGGCGAGTTTGGGTGGAATAGCGAACCGAGGGAGGGATTAAATCGTGGGATAAGGACTGTAATATATGAAATAAATGATAGAATTGAACTTAGATGGTGATTTCGAGTTGGTATGTTCCATTTGGGGCCTCGTCGTGGCTTAATGGTGAAAAACGAGTGGGAGGGTGAGAGTTGCGCAAGGGTTTGGCCGTTTCCTGCGTGCTGTGCAGCGTGAGGAAGAAGAGAGGTAGTCGGGTCGGTTCTGGGTCATTTTAGGTGAGGTGGGTGCGCTGGGCTTAAGTGACTCGATGGTGGGGGTGCGCTTAGCAACCAGGAGGGGGTGTATGCGAGTCAAACAGCCCAAAAACTCATTTTAAATACTTTTAGAGCCCAATATCATTACAACTATTATTTTAACACCTCAATAGACCAAATAACTTTCTAAAGAAATAATATCTCAAACACTGGTATTTAATAGAAACAAAATAAATATATAATATTATTAGTCATATATTACCAATAGCATATAAAAATACCTTTTAAAGTGATTTTCAACTAATTTTAATGACTCAAACACTCAAGAAAATAATCTAACCTTATAAATAAAAACAACGCATACTAAAAGAACCACCACTCACGAAATTAGGGGTGTTACAATTCAACCCCCCCTTGATTTAATAAAATACCATATTTTTATTTCTAATATTTTTCCACAATCTAATCCCCAATAATTTATTAAATAAATAGCCACTAATTTTTGGGGCGTTACAACATCCATGGGGTGCGTGTCAGCGCGTCAGGGACGCGTTGAAACCCACGCCGAGCAACAATCCCGAGAAAGTAGCCAAAAACCCATGGTATAAGTTGCCCTCGGTATAGTGAAGGAATCATAAAAGACACTTTACTCAAAATATAAATTCTTTTATTACTTGCATACTTCAGTTAATACACATTATTCATCGGTTACATAACGTATGGTCGGTTCTAAGCCGAGCCATTTTCTTGAGATTACAAATTGATAGCTTGCAGGTTTTCTTCGAAAGACTTCCACTTTGCAGGAATCCACGCCGGCCAACGTCAGCAACAATCTTCGGTCAGCAGCGACAAGGAAATCCTTCGAAAAGAAGGACCGCTCCTCTATCCTGTAGATCCACTGGAAGAAGAAACCGGGCTTTCTAAAGAAGGACCCGCGGTAAGAGGGAGCGGCAGTGAAAGCGTTGCCTCCAATGCTGGAAGCCCCTCCAAAGCCACCTGCGCAGCACATTGGAAGACAACGGAAAATTTGGATCTGGCCTGTGAGGAGTCGCCGGGGGAAAATTCACCTACATTGGAGGAAGAACAGTCAACCACCGGTTTGCAACAACCTCCATCATCAGGCGCAACAACCATTTGAGCTATGCACACAATCTCAATTAACAAACCGCATCACCAACCGCCACAACAAATAGCCATAAATATCGAAAGTCTGCAACGCTGCCTTGAGCTCTCCAACAATCTTAAAACTCCAGAGCCCTTTAAGATTGTGTGCAGAGCTCAAGGGGGGAGTGACGACCTGACAAAACAAACAACTCATGAGGGCCAATGCAGCAAAGCAAGAACAACGATTCAACAAATGAAGGAAAAAGATTTCAAAGTAAGCAATGAAAGCAAAGCACCATTTCTCCTTTTATATAGATTAAGGAAAAGCAAGTTACTATGGCAACATTAATGAATTGCACAAAAAACGTCAAAGGTCAAGAACAACTCCCAAAAAGGTCAGGTCGTAATTGACAGTCAAAATCAAAAACATCACATCGACTACAACGCCTGGTACCGACCAAAGCACACATAGCACAAAGCTGATAACCGAACATGACTTTGAACGATTTCACGCTTCGCATTCATCGCTCGAGGGACTGTGTTCACGACCAAGCCGAGTATCACTTTTGGTCTTTGTGGAATCAAGGCAAGGCTTGAGGATGGATGTGATCTCGCCAAGAACTAGCTAAAGCACTCAACAAGACACTCGGCCAAGTCTTCCGTAGTCGGCTCACCTAGGAGACCCGGTCCACCCATCAACCGGCGCTACTTAATGTAACTGACTCATTATTATGTAACCGGCGGTGAGTGATTGGGCGGCCGTCCCTCCTACTTCTTCAGCCAGGTAACTCAAGAAATAATAACCAGACTCATCCATACAAACCTAACTCAAGAGTACGCCATCCTCATCGGACTCAACAGACTATAAACAACAACAACAACAGAAAGGACCGGATACCCTGCCCGAACAGGATACCTTATTGACGACATCAACGACAGCAACCACGAGGTACAGTAAAAAAAACCGAAAGGACACTGGGAGGAATGAACCTAATTGAACGCAGTGTCTATCGACAACAACTTTAGTATCTTTTGAACAAGGTTTTAACGACAACAGCACCAGGACGGCGACAACAACATTCACATCAGAGTTCGCAAGCTCAATTAATCATAAGGGACTCGTCATTTACATTTATTTCATTGCTCCTACAACGAATATAGATTGGGGCATCAAACCACAATTTACAACCTCACCATTGCCCCTACAATGGCTCTCACCTAACACATAACGCATACGCCATTATCATAAGAATGGGTTGCACAGATACCTAGACTATTAATCCTAGTTCTCAAGACATTGTCTCCTAATATAACTCCAATATTATTTGATATGCAATCTATGAACATCCATATTAATTCTTCAAACACAGTCACCAAAAAAATACAAACATTAAGAATTAACCTTAAAAGTAATCTAATGCCCATATTTTCAAACTAACAACGCGTATTCTAAAATAACTAAAATATCAAATAATTAATCTACTCTATAAACAACTAGAAGTCAAGGTCTTGGCCTAATGTTTAAAGTAACATTAACATCTTAAACGCTAGACCTCTCAAATTTACAAACGAATAACAACATATAATCTATCAACTCAAGTGATATTTGCATTCTCCTATTTATAAAATTCATCTTGTCCTACTTTAATTTAATTTTCCTTCTCTCATATATAAAATTCACCTCGCTCTATTTTTACTAACTTAACTTTGCTATTTTTTTTTCTTTTTTTTTTAAAAGCAAGTAATACAACTCTCTAACTATTAAAAAAGACCAGTTTATCCCATCTTCACTAAGTAACTAAAAACTAGTTTCATAAGATCTCCCTCTATATAATTAAAAATTCAATAACACATAGCCTTTCTCATTAGCCTCAAACTAAACTTACAACTATAATTAATCTATATTTCCTATTATTTGTCAACTGTATACTCATATATCTATAAAATTTACCTTGCTCTATTTAATCCAATCTCGCTATCTTAACAACCAAACATTACAGCTCTGTAGCTAACAAAAATTCAGCTTACGCATTCACACTAAATGACTAAGGTCAATTTCAAACAGTCTCTGCAATGACTAGGTTCCACTGTACAAGGTCTCACTAGATAACAAAATACTGCAATTAATTGCAAACACACACAAACTGGCTTCCTAAAAATGTATCTTCCTACTATTCACCCTTAATCCCTACACCATACTCCATTTAGGTATCGCCCAAGTATTGACAGAATCATTATACTCACACTTACTACACCTGTTATTATATGTTACTATACTAGCATATCCCAACTAGGATTAATATACTCCTACAGCCTTTACATGGATTTACAAAATTGGGGAAAACATGGTACTAACTCCTCCCCTAGTCCTTCTTGTTAACCATAGCTTGCTTTGGATTATTTTTCAATCTCATCACTATATTGGGGTTGTTCCCTTGCAGACCAAAAATTATTCTACTCCTTTGGCAAATCCATAATCTATAATCTTAAATATAAATCACTATTAACCTCTCAAGGCATCATAACAAAATATACAATAATAAATTATAGATGGATCACAGGGAATAACTCAAGATAGGAAAGCATTAATCACCGGCCGGCAAACATTCATCTCGTCATCTCAAGGCACTCAACAAAAGATTTTAAATGACCCTATCAACTCATAATTTAAACAATCAGCAGAAAATACCAAAATTTCACAACAAAAATCAACATGATTTTCAAGACACGACAACCTCAATATAATTCATGTGGAATATTTCAAGTGCTAAATTGAGCTTAATTTGGGGTTTAAGGCCAACCCCTCTACCCACAACCATTGTTATACCCATGAGTAAAATAATCTCCCCTCTTACAAATCAAAGAATACATATAACACATCACATTCCCTTGAGGATTTAACCAACTAAACTGTTAGCTTCACGACTTTCAAGAATCAAACAAACAGTACATTCAACTCTAGTCAGAGTTCACACATCGGCAGACACAACAGATAATACAAATGGTCCGGTTAGGGCCGACCTGCACTACAGCATAAAAAACAGTTAGGACTAAAAGACTCTACTACCGGACAACTTGGTCGGACAGACCGAACTGCTCTAATACCACTAATGTAACGCCCCATTTCTACCCGGCAATTTATAATAAAAATCAGAGTTTACAAAATTTATTTTTCAAATGGAATGCTACACTTCAATCAGCTCAAAACCACAACAACATAACACAATGCTTTATATCATCAATATAATACGCAACACCATCATAGGATGGGATTTCTCAAAACTTATCAAATAGTTCCACACACTGGGAAATAAGCATCATATACAACGCAGCGGAAAATAGAAACAGTTCCAAAGAGACAAACAACCGTCTCATTATTAACACATAAATATCTCATAACATAATAGTCCAACAATGAACAAATCAGACAACTAGAAGCTAAACCCATCCCCTAGGTGCTACGTGATCGGAAGCAGCATCGACTCGGGAAGTGAAGGGACTAAGCCTCCACTCATGGCTACCGTGGTAAACAACAACGAGAAAGGGTGAGTCTCAAACCACATAATAGAGACTATAATAAGCGGTATATTTAATCATAGTATCACACACATATAGTCATACAGCAGCATTATTCGTAATAATCATCAACTAACAACACACATGCCTTTTATGAGAATGTATGCAATGCAGTCATGCATGTGGTACCATTTGCCCCCATGGCATCATGATCAATCAATTGAGTCCCCATGACTCGCCCCCATGGCTTTGTGATGGCGGATCTTGAAAAAAATTGGAGGGCCAAAGCAAGAACAAATATATAAACCAAAATTAATTGTGTTTCATAATAGTTTGCTTGGTTTAGTGGCTATGAAGCCCCGATACAAGATACGATACGGGATACGATCACGACACGATACGTGGATACGGAAAATTTAGAAAATCAAGATACGATCTGGCTACAGAATACTTTAATAAAAATTAAATTAAAAGTTAAAAATATAAAACATAAAGATACATGTCACAAAAGGCCAGGTAAGTTAGTACTCAGAGCGACCAAGTTCCCAAGATAGATTAGTCATCGGCAAAAGCAGGTGGAAATTGTGCACTAATGACACGGTAACCAAAAAAATAAGTAAGCATAGTTAAATGTATTTTCCCCTCCCATTTTAAAATATACTCTTCCTCCTACAAACATGTCACAAAAGGATAAAAGAGTACCAACGAGGGGATTAGTGCGTTCGGTAGTGGATACTCTGGTCTCGACCAAAAAAACAAGGATAAAAGAGTAAGTATCTAATTGTTTTTTGATTTATAAAAATAAATATAAATTCTAGGATACTCCCAGCTGGATACGTATCTGGTAAGTATCTAGTAAGTATCCGATAAGTATCTGGTCTTTTTTTATTTAAAAATAAATATAAATTCTAGGATACTCTCAAGATACGTATCCGGAAGTATCTGATACGTATCGGATACCGGTACGTGGCCTATTTTGGAGTATCGGGGTTTCATAGTTTAGTGGTCAAAGTTATCTTTGTCAATTTTAATGTCCTGAGTTCAAATATTGCTTAATGCAATTTTTTATACTAATTTTTGAGAAAAATATACAAATAACTGCTAAAAAGAGATGTGACCATCACAAGAATTGAACTGGGGACCCTAAATACACCAATAATGCTCTTATCCGCTTGGCAACTAATACTTTTGTTGCTTAGTGTTCATTTAGTTCTATATATTCTAACTTTGAGTATAAAATATATCTGTGTATATATTAACTTAATGGGAGCCGGGGGGTACCGTGGCTCCCCCCGGCTCCTATAAAGATCCGCCACTGCCTGGACCCCATGGCCTCATCATCACAATATAAACGTCGCGACCGCAATCGAATGTATCACAATATAAACGTCGCGACCGCAGCCGAATGTATGCATGAGACTCCATGAACATGCCACACACACAATTACACATCATCAATATCATTTCTCACCTCATTGTTAATTTCAATTTTAGCCCCCATGGCTCATGCCCCCATGGCATCATCACATCTTAGCCCCCATGACTCATGCCCCCATGGCATCATCATCATTCATGTCCCAAGGACTAATCACAACTAGAGGACTAAAACCTCACTCAAGGACCTAAACACCACTTAGCACCAAAATAGCACTTAGGGACCAATCTGTCACCTTTAGGACCAAAACACCACCTAGGGACTAAAACAGCACCTCTAGAACCAAACTGTCACCTAGGGACCAAAACAACACCTAGGGATCAAAACCACACCCTTAGGACCAAACTGTCACCTAGGGACCAAAACAACGCCTAGGACACACTTTGGCACCACCAGGCGCCAAATGCCCCACAATCTGGCGCCCCCCTGTGCACACCAGCACATAGGCGCCAAAACACCAGCAACATGGCGCCTCTGTGCAACACAAGCACTAGGCGCCAAGAACACAGCAATCTGGCGCCCCGGCAAAGCATGACCTAGACACAAACTTAGACACAAACTGAGACACACGGTCTCACACACAAAGCGCATTCCAGCGCCATGGCAAGACTTGGCGGCGCCCGCCTAGACACAGGCAGCAACACAGGCGCAACAGGGCAGCCATTTGGCGCCCTGTGCTACGCCACATGCGCCCACACACCTTGCATACACTCGCGCCACCCCAGGCGCCATGGGGCGCCAAATGGCGCCCAAAGACTTAGACACCCACGCACACACCCACCTGGCGCCACAACAGCGCCACAGGCAGCCATTTGGCGCCCGCACTTGGCACAAACACTACGGGCGCATTGGGCAGCCACTTTTGGCGCCCTCCACCCAGACACAGCACACACAGCTCACAAACAGTGACACAGGGCACCATTCTCCCAGCAACTTGGCGCCCAGGCAGTGACCAACCTGCACACACACACAACCCAACACATGAAAGGCACAGGCGCATTTCCAAAGAAAGACTTGGCGCCTGAGCAAAGAAACACGAACCACACACTCATCAAGCACAAGAACTCCAGCGCCATTTCTCTAGCCATATGGCGCCCTAGAGTACCTAGATTGTCCTAACTCAAATTCATCCAATTTTTCTCAACTCTAATCATCAAATACCACTCAAACACACCTTATAATAATGCCAACAACGTCAATTTCATATTTTAACAACCAATCATATATCAAAAACGAAAATCAACACAACCTAAACCCTAACACTAGCATGCAATCGATTTTTCACCCAATTCACAATTTCAATCCAACAACCAATCAATCAACAATCAAATATCAACAAATAAAGATCCTATGACCTACATACAACCTATTATAACCTCTATTATAAGGTGAGACTCCCCTTACCTTGACTAACCGGAAACGGAGCTCTCTCTACGGAGTCACCAATGAGAACCTCAAAGAATCGAGCTCCTCTCTTCCTTCTTTCTTTCTTTTGACGCAATGCAAGGACCCAGTCACAAACTCTCGAGCGTGATCTAATTTCAACGGCGAGAATGTTTGACTCGTGCACATACGATTAAATACAAGAACAGTCAATTTATTACCCAATCACAATTTATTAGAAATACGTAATCGTTCGTTTAACAAATTATTAACTAATGTTTGGAAAAAGGAGTACCTATCGGAAAGTACCCGGAAGGACAACACAGCGACAACAGTTGAAGGTATGGATTTGAACGCCATACAGAGGGGCTGGAATTCACTGAGGATGGTGAGGGATACCAGAATCACGGTTCAAAGGTCCTTACATTACCAGAATTTGAATGCGAGGATCGTTTCATGAAGGAGCAAAGAACGCGCGCATGGGGGATAGAAACGGAGAAACGGACTACTATTCATGGGAGAGGAAGGAACTCTGATGCTGCTCCGGCAAAGGCTTTGTGATGGCGAGTTTGGGTGGAATAGCGAACCGAGGGAGGGATTAAATCGTGGGATAAGGACTGTAATATATGAAATAAATGATAGAATTGAACTTAGATGGTGATTTCGAGTTGGTATGTTCCATTTGGGGCCTCGTCGTGGCTTAATGGTGAAAAACGAGTGGGAGGGTGAGAGTTGCGCAAGGGTTTGGTCGTTTCCTGCGTGCTGTGCAGCGTGAGGAAGAAGAGAGGTAGCCGGGTCGGTTCTGGGTCATTTCGTGGGCTGGGGGTGCGCTGGGCTTAAGTGACTCAGTGGTGGGGTGCGCTTAGCAACCAGGAGGGGGTGTATGCGAGTCAAATGATTTCAAAACTCATTTTAAATACTTTTAGAGCCCAATATCATTACAACTATTATTTTAACACCTCAATAGACCAAAATAACTTTCTAAAGAAATAATATCTCAAACACTGGTATTTAATAGAAACAAAATAAATATATAATATTATTAGTCATATATTACCAATAGCATATAAAAATACCTTTTAAAGTGATTTTCAACTAATTTTAATGACTCAAACACTCAAGAAAATAATCTAACCTTATAAATAAAAACAACGCATACTAAAAGAACCACCACTCACGAAATTCGGGGTGTTACAATTCAACCCCCCCTTGATTTAATAAAATACCATATTTTTATTTCTAATATTTTTCCACAATCTAATCCCCAATAATTTATTAAATAAATAGCCACTAATTTTTGGGGCGTTACAACATCCATGGGGTGCATGTCAGCGCGTCAGGGACGCGTTGAAACCCACGCCGAGCAACAATCCCGAGGAAAGTAGCCAAAAACCCATGGTATAAGTTGCCCTCGGTATTGTGAAGGAATCATAAAAGACACTTTACTCAAAATATAAATTCTTCTATTACTTGCATACTTCAGTTAATACACATTATTCATCGGTTACATAACGTATGGTCGGTTCTAAGCCGAGCCCTTTTCTTGAGATTACAAATTGATAGCTTGCAGGTTTTCTTCGAAAGACTTCCACTTTGCAGGAATCCACGCCGGCCAACGTCAGCAACAATCTTCGGTCAGCACGACAAGGAAATCCTTCGAAAAGAAGGACCGCTCCTTTATCCTGTAGATCCACTGGAAGAAGAAACCGGGCTTTCTAAAGAAGGACCCGCAGTAAGAGGGGGCGGCAGTGAAAGTGTTGCCTCCAATGCTGGAAGCCCCTCCAAAGCCACCTGCGCAGCACATTGAAAGACAACGGAAAATTTGGATTTGGCCTGTGAGGAGTCGCCGGGGGAAAATTCACCTACATTGGAGGAAGAACAGTCAACCACCGGTTTGCAACAACCTCCATCATCAGGCGCAACAAACCATTTGAGCTATGCACACAATCTCAATTAACAAACCGCATCACCAACCGCCACAACAAACAGCCATAAATATCGAAAGTCTGCAACGCCTGCCTTGAGCTCTCCAACAATCTTAAAACTCCAGAGCCCTTTAAGATTGTGTGCAGAGCTCAAGGGGGGAGTGACGACCTGACAAAACAAACAACTCATGAGGGCCAATGCAGCAAAGCAAGAACAACGATTCAACAAATGAAGGAAAAAGATTTCAAAGTAAGCAATGAAAGCAAAGCACCATTTCCCCTTTTATATAGATTAAGGAAAAGCAAGTTACTATGGCAACATTAATGAATTGCACAAAAAACATCAAAGGTCAAGAACAACTCCCAAAAAGGTCAGGTCGTAATTGACAGTCAAAATCAAAAACATCACATCGACTACAACGCCTGGTACCGACCAAAGCACACATAGCACAAAGCTGATAACCGAACATGACTTTGAACGATTTCACGCTTCGCATTCATCGCTCGAGGGACTGTGTTCACGACCAAGCCGAGTATCACTTTGGTACTGTGGAATCAAGGCAAGGCTTGAGGGACTGGATGTGATCTCGCTAAAGCACTCAACAAGACACTCGGCCAAGTCTTCCGTAGTCGGCTCACCTAGGAGACCCGGTCCACCCATCAACCGGCGCTACTTAATGTAACTGACTCATTATTATGTAACTGAAACAATTATTCTGTAACGGCTACCAATTATTACCCATTAATGATTGTATCACTATATAATCCGCCCAAAGAGGCTAATGAAAGGGTTGAACAATTTTACATCCTACGCGAGATTGTTCTTGTGTTCTTAATTGTCTCTACTCTCAGAAATAGTTAGGAACAATATGTTTGATAGATTTTTGTAAGGCTAAGTTAACTAGCCCCCATCCCGTCTGTAGCGACCGAAAAATCCGGGAAAGGGATTCTTCGAAAGGTTCTTAGGAAGCCGCCACCAAATTTTAGTTTA
The DNA here is from genome assembly GCA_020916435.1 of Oxytropis ochrocephala. Lineage (NCBI taxonomy): Eukaryota > Viridiplantae > Streptophyta > Magnoliopsida > Fabales > Fabaceae > Oxytropis > Oxytropis ochrocephala. Next base: position 95,934,128 of record CM037093.1, read on the forward strand.
AGGGCAAATTCGGAAAATCCCTTTAAGTTTTAGGACAAGGCGTTGTTAGGGTTCGGGAGTCGTTATGTGTGGGAAAGGTATTAGCACCCCACGACATCCATTGTCTAATTACTTAAGATTTATTTAATAATTACCCTTTTATTTACAAAGAAATAGACTTAATTAAATTTTTAATTTTTAGTGCTTGACAAGAGTGGACTCTCGCTCCTACGTACCTCCAGATGCAATGGAGGAATCAAAGCTACGTAGTTCTTCCTGAAAAAGTTTGTGGGTTGGTGTTTTTTAGTGTAGGGATCCTAGGATTCCTTGAACTGTACAGCTCACTGATTCCTAAGACGCTGACTAACCCGATTGTACAACCGACTTAATCCCCTACTTTTTGAAAATAATTTTAGGTTTTTTGGAAGAAATTGGTTTGGCGTGAGGTGGATTCGTTTTAGAATAGGTATTCTAGAATTCCCGAATGCATGACTCATTAGTTCTAGACGCGACTAACCCGATCAGATGTAGAATTAACCCCTATTTATAAAAAAAATCATTTATTTATGTTTATTAAGTTGTTGTAGGATTACTGAACTGTACAGCTCATTGGCCCTAAAATAATGACTAACCCGGTTGTACAACCGACTTAGCCGTTTATTTTTTAGAAAAAATAGTTTATTCGTATTTATTAATTTTCTCAGGGTTACTGAACTGTACAGCTCATTGGCCCTAAAATGTTGACTAACCCGGTTGTACAACCGACTTAGCCTTTTATTTAACTTCGCGAGAAAAATTATTTGCGTTTGAGTTGGAAAAGAATTAAAAAAATAAATCAGGGGGTGAAAATAGTAAATTGGGGGTTTTATTAGTCGCAGGGGGTTGCATAATTAATTGGAGGTGCAAAAAGGAAGCCCAGTTCGCATAGGAAGGCCCAGTATGCGAAACTGGGCTTAAGTGGGGGGAGGTGTGCTCGTAAATAAGGGGGGTACGCTTAGTATTCTGGACATAAAAAATAAATAAGAAATAAAATAAATATAAAGGATATCATAAACCTAAACCTAACCCAATAAAAACCAAAAGATCCGATCCACCCTTTTTCCCAAATGCGCTGCAAGACCTCTCTCGCTGAGAGAGAATGGCCACGTTTGGCCGGAAATCACGGCGAGCAAGGCGGGTTTGGACGAAAACGAGAGAGGGGAATCGAAGCTTGGGGGAAGCTCGCCATCGGGAGGAGATTGCGCCGGCCATGGCGTCCACGCCGCCGAGGTGCGTGCGGCGGTGGACGCTTCACCGATTTACGAGGAGTGCATGGGGTGGCTTAAATACGGCTTGGTTCGTCTCTGTGGCTGTTCTCTGCAGCTTTTTTTAGGAGTTTGGTCTCGGTTATGAGGGTCTCGCCGGAGCTCTCGCCGGAGAAGGTGACCGGAGTTCCGGCGAGCTTAAGGTCAGTTTCTATCCCTTTTTCTTGTGTTTGATTTTAATGATTTCTCTGGTCTGGATCTCTCCTACTCCAATTTATCCTCTACTTGTTTTTAATCTGTGAGTTTGGCCTGTGATACTCTTGTTTTTTTTTTTTTTAGAACAACACCCAAATTGAGCCTATTTGATATTCTGGAACTCTAACACTACTTTGGATGGTGGTTTTCGTTTATTGAATAAAATGAGTTCATGGGAACCTAATTAAGTGCTAAGGTTGTTTATGAGGTTTTTGTGGTTGACTGACAAACAGAATGCCCACCAATACATTTATCCTAAACTCCCAAACTTGTAAATCTGGTTTTAAATCATGCTCTACTTTTTATTCTCAGATTGTCCAGAAACTATGTGATTCAAATGATATCAAAAATAACAACATCAGCATTCATATTTCAAGTTCTAGGCATACCAACATCCTTAAAAAGACACTTATGAAACTCATTAAATTTGTTTATGTATTCTGGTGATATAACGTGAACAGAAATGTAGATTCAACACACTACGTGCATTTAAATGGTTAGGGTTTTGGGTACCAACCTATTGTTCCAGCTTCAGATTAGGCGCCTTAAATCGCATCTTGTATTCTTCCTTAAAGCGCCATCTTTGCTACCCAAATCTCAGATTTTTGAAAGAGCCGTGTTTAGTGGATTAGGGTTTCGATGTGAAACCCTAATCTTATTTTTGGGTGATTTTAGCAGTAGTTTTCTGCCTTGGTTTCTGTGTGTTTTAGACCCTAGGCTAACCGTTTATTTATAGGTAGAAATTAGGTTTTAGCATTAATTGCTTCGTTTGACTGGGCTTTTGCAGATCGATAATGTGGGCTTGCCGAAAGATCTTGAGAGCAAGAACAGACTTGCAGATTACCGATCTTTGCTTCCTTTATTTAATTTTCGTTTTTTTATATTCTTTGTATTTTTAATATTATCATTTTTTGTATTTTTGGACAGTTTGGACAATTAGACACTTTTTAATGATTCTCGCAATTGCGCGACTTCAGAACAAATAATAAAATAAACGACTAAAGCTGGAAAAAGAATACGGACAAAATTGGGGTATAACACCGTCCGATGGACGGGTTGGCTAATTGTTGATTGAGTGAAACACATAGAAATAAAAGCAGCTAGGAGTAGCAGTTTTCGGGGATTAAAGGTTTATAGTTGTTAAAGACATGTAGATCTTATACACAAGAAAATGGGAAAATAGGAGAGGTGAAGAAAAAATTCGTACAATCTAAAGCAAGATATGAGATAAGTAGGATGAAGGATTAATAATAACAAATGTCATAAAAATAGTTCAAAAGTCTGGACATTTGTTAATGAGACTACTGTAAGTTTTGATATTAAAATGGAAGATGAATTAAATAAAGAGTAAACCTCTAAAGAAAAGAAGCATAGGAAAATAATCAATAGATAATTTCAATCCAATATTTTACGACGATTAAGTGGGAATTTTGTGTAAGTTAAGTTCTATAATAGGAATTCGAGGGATTAGTCTCTAAAGTTGCACGTAGAGGATACCCAGTTTATACCAAAAAAATGTAAACATCAAAACTTAACTCATAATTAAAGAGAGAAGAAGACATCATAATTAAAAACTGAAACACGAACGTATGTCTCATGCAGAGATTGATTTAAGAGTAAATATCAATTTAATTATGCTTCTAATACTTCTTGATGCGAAATTATATAAATAAAGAAGAAAATACCAATTTGGACATGTAATGTTTTTTCAAGATTTTAAAGTACCCCAAAACACACTGTCTACAATCACACTTTATGTATTTTCCCATGAAATTGTTTTTCCATCTAATAGATTATTCACGAACGAAGTATTTGAGTAGTTAAAAAAATTTCTGAATCCTAAAGTAACCAAAAACACACTGTCTAACATTTCACGTTACGCATTTTGCTACAAAATAATTTTGTCCCCATCAAGTACACGAAAGCACACATTTTAGCATCCCACTTTAAAATATAAAAATATTAAAAAAAATTAGATTAGTCATCGGTAAAACTCTATTGAGAGGATATAACCGTACACACCGACAAAACCGAGTACTCGTGGTTTACAATGCATATTTAGACATTCGGTTGCAGATTAATGTATTGAAATTTCATGTGGCAAAAGCATTGATGAATTGATTGGTCCTTGATAGTTTCAACTCTAATGTGTGAATAGAATAAGAAAATTCATGTATCCAACCAATCAAATAGCAAAACAAAAAATTGAGATGCCTAATAAAAAACTCATGACATCACACATTTGGAAATCATGTTAAGCCGCATACATGATAAAGATAGCTTGTGAAAATCTCAAGAAAGAGTGAATTCCAGATAATCCCAATTGTAATCTCTCATCAATTGTATTTGATTTGGGTTATATCTAATTCAATAACATGAGTATTGTTTCACAAAAATATGTTAATAAGTTAGCCCCTCATATTTTATTTTGTCCTAATTTCAACGTATAATAATTGAATATTTTGTTTGAGGGACACCCCTTAAATTTAAAAACTAAAAATATCCTTACATTTTGGGAATTTTATGTTTCAAGGGTGTTGTTCCTTAAAGATGAGGGGTGTATATAGGCCCATTTTTTCCAAACATTTCCTCATACTCTCAAACACCCCTTAATTTTTCAAACACCCAAACCCCTACCCTACCCTACCACTCCCACTCTCCCCTCCATCTTCACCTCCCCACTCCCACTCACCACTCTCTCACATCTCTTTCTCTCTCTCTGTGTGTGTGCGTGTCTCTCTCTCACGCACCTCCCTCCCTCTCTCTCATGGTCTCACTCCTCTCGGTCTCTTAAGGTTTCACTCCTCCTTTTTCCTCCCCCTCCCACTTCTCACGGTGAGCACCATTTTTGTTGTCTCTTCTGCATTTTTTTCTTTCTGATTTTAGGTATGCTTCGGGACTTTAGTACCAAACCTAATCAAAACATTTTAAAAACATGCCTAGGTACTATACCACCATACCTGCTCTTTCAAAAAAAAATAATACATGTGTAATACTAAGGTATTGAACTGGTACTGAACCTTAGTATCGTACCCTAGTTTTCTATTTTGTCTATTTGCTTGCTTCTGTGTTATTTTTTCATTTTTAACATTGTTTTTCGCTTCTTTAGGTATGGAAAATACTAGGGATGTTGGATCTTATCAACCACAGGTACGTGGGGCAATTTACAACTTCAATCTGCTATAGGAGGACATGTGGCCGAACCGTAGTGGACTACCGAAGACCCACCACTTGAGGAGCAACATCATGCTCATATTGCTACTGATGTTGAGCCTACTGCTGTTGAGCCTGCTGATACCGCTTATCCTTCATCTTCTAGGACGTACCCACACCTGGGCGGTCTGGAGGATGGGTTGGTTCCCACTTGCTACAGAGACCACGTAGCCAGAGACATATTGAATGGTCTGGTGAGTCAGCCAACGTTTGTATTTAATTTGTTATTAAGTTCTTTTAATGGTTGAGTCCCACTAACGGAGACCATGACAATGCAGGTCCACAACAAGCTACATGTCATATCCCACAGTAAGAGTGCATATATGATTCTAAAGATTTGGGCCTTTGTGCAGTGTTCATGTCTGCTTCACCTTCTTGGTCTAGGGTTCAAACAGTCGACAAGGGCCTTATATGTTCATTTGTGGAGTGCTCGCAGCCCGAAACGTTTAGCTTTCCACCTTCTCGTAGGTGAGATGACGATCACATTGGATGACGTCTCTTAGTTGTTGCGCATTCCTATAGGTTGACATTTTTTCAAACTCCCAGCCTATTCCAAGATTGAAGCAGCTCAGGCCTAAGTTCAGTATCTAGGAGTTTCTTCTGAGGAGAGAATCCAAATTTCCTGGCGGCGAAAGGTACTAGTGTATCTCTAAAGTGGTTGTGGGAGGAGGTGTACAAGCCATGCATTTCTACCTAGACTTGTATTTTTTGGATTTTTAATTTTTATATTTTGTATGGATGATGTACATTACTTTATTATGATTTCTTTATATATGTGTTTGCGATTATATTTTAAGCTACAATTTTATTCATAAATAGTGGAACCATACAGCACAAATCGAACATAACAAAATGAAATGAAATGAAATGAAATGAAATAACAAACACCTGATTACAAATGACATATTTATCTACTATGAGAAAAGGAAAAGTATCATGTTTGTATCCCAGAGGGTATTGACATATAGCTCCATAGGATCAGCTGTTGAGAATTGGGCATGGGTTTCCATCATTGCTCGTATGTCATCGTCACTCCGAATAGTCATCTCAAAATACTAAACACGTCCATAATCTCCACGACTAGGTTTGCGGTAAATAATAGTACTTACCTCTCTTTGAAATAGCCCTCTTGAACATTTCTCTTTGCTTTTTCCTTTAACTCTGAGACGATGATGTCTTTTTTCATTCTACAGAATATAGGATTGAGACATTGAAACCAAACACCATTTTCCTTTGTCACAATATCTCCACAATGATGAAAGATGGTCAGGGTGGTGTCCACTGAGAACTGGGTTGAAAAGATGTCCATTTGAGAGGGTGGTGTGTGTGAATAATCAACATAGATGTTGGTGGAATTTGGAGTGAAATAAGTGGGAGTAAGTGTGCCTATTTATAGCAGTGCTGTTAAGCGGGAATCGTTGATCAAAATTATGGATGATAAATCTGGACCATTGAAATTCTATTCGATGAGGCACATTTATCACAGCAAATGTCATCCACTCATTTTTCTGACACAAAGGACGGAGATGATTCTATTAAATAAATTTGACTGAAAATAGGGCGTTGACCAAGATTGTCTGTGGAATCCACGCCATTGAAATTTTATATGTTTATCAAAAGACTCGGTGGAATCTCAACCGTTAAACATAGAAAATATCTCTCAAAAATGACTATGCACAATGTTTAACAAGTACGGTACCTTGGTACCAAACTAGTTCAGTACCAATGTACTGTGTGTGTGTTGTTTGAGAATTAACAGAGACGGTATTATAGTTCCTGACTGGTTCGATATTACCGCAAATTATAAGACATAGTACTAAGGTACCAAACTTGGTTCGGTACTATAGTACTTCACCCGTTGAAAACGTACAACAAAAGGAGGGGGAGCTTATGCGAGTAAGGAGGGTGTGTGATAAAAAAGTCCTGTGTATATAATATTGCCAAGCCTAAATTGACCTATTTGTCTAGTGGGCTTATGCTTGTCTAAAGGCGCTTGCTTTTCCCACACCCCCTCCTACTCGAAACACACCCCATAAGGGTGTGAAAAGACCAAAAGACCAGGCGAAACCTATTTTTTTCAGAAATTTTCACCTGTTCGAACACGGGCCTTCGAACAGGTTCTAACGAGGCCGTTCGAGTGTGTTAAATATGGACAGACACCCTCTTGGGCGTTTTTTCACCTGTTCGAATAGGGTTATGCGAACACGTTCGAATGGGGTCATGCGAACATGTTCGAATGATGGTGTTCGAACAAGTGATGCAGAATTGCTGCAGAATGACAGGTATTGGACGTCTCAGATTCCACCGACAGTTTTAATCAACGTTTACAATCAGTCAAATGTGTCAGATAAAGGAGTGGATGTCAATCCCTTTGGAAAATGTGCCTGAACGGATAGAATTTAAACGGCTCAGATTTGTGATCTAAAAATGAAATCAACGGCTGACATTTCACCATGCTTATTATAAAAGGGGGTTCACATCCTCAGATCTTCTTCGCCAAACCCTAATCTGCTTCTTCACCAAACCCTAATCTGCTTCTTCACCAAATTCCTCAGATCTCCTAAAATGGAATGGCAATTGTGCTCAACCCAGTACTCAAACGACAAATTCCTAACGGCCATTCATCACCATGGGACTGTCACCACCGACGAACATGGTGATGTGTTTCGTTGTCCTAACCATGTCTTCTGCAGGATGAGTAAGGACATCACCTTCGCCCAACTGAAGGAAAAGGCTGAGAGGAAGATTTGTCCAGAGGGAGCGTGGCGTAAAGACGTGGAGCGTATACGTTTCAAAAAGTTCAATTGTAGAGATGATGGGACTGTCTATTATTCAGTCATGGAGATCCAAAGTAGCAGGTCTGGGATCCTCCGGAATGTGTTGGACCTGCCCAAACTGTCTGAGCACTCGATCTGGCAAATGGCGCATCATGCGGCTACCACTCTCGAATGAACCCTCTCGAACTCGCAAGCTCTCAAAGCGGTCTCACCTCCCTATGGGTGTGGTGGTCCTGTGTCACCTCTCTCACGGCCTAGCCGGTCAAGGCATAATCGATGGTTCAGTGACTTGATGGCCCTGTGGCCATCATCGCGACAACCATTTCTTCGCCCGTGGCATACTTTTATCATACTCTTCGTGCACCACCCAGGAGGAAAAGTTCGCACTCTGGAAGTGCTCAAAGATCCAAGCCTGCAATGAACATATCATTGGTTGATTATTAATCTGAAAGTAACCCTAAAGCAAACTTAAAAGTAAAGAATATGTTTTATACCTGGAGTAAAGGAAGATGACCAGCAATCTTCTTGGTCTTCTTTCTTGTAGCATCCTTCAGCTGATCGTATAGATGGGCAAGGGCCATCGCCCCCCAGCAAAAGTCTCCAACAGCCTCCAAATCAGTCAGCATACCAAGGTAGCCAAGCTTAACCTAATAACCTTGTTGCCTGACTTGTCAGCAAACAGGGTGCAACCCAAAAGATAGAGAATGTAGGCCCTAGCAGCATGAGCCCACCGCCCCTCAGCTATGGCTGGGTGGTAGACCCTATCCCTCAGCCATACGAGCCCAACAGACAACCCACGGCCCGAAGTCTGGGCAGCTGCATCTTCGGGTGTGGCCCCCAAATAGTCAATCAACAGCTGCTCTCCCTACCACGAAGTCCAGTCTGGCATGTCATAGAACCGGCCAGTGATGGGGATGTGTAGCAGCTGGGATGCTCATCTCACCCACAGGAAGGTGGAATGATGATGTATCCGGCTGCCAACGCTCTATGAATGCGCTCAAAGAAATTTCTGTGGAGAATGGGGAAACTAAGCCCAACCAGAGGAACCAACCCCAAGCCGCCGAGTGTCCCTAATCCTAACATGAAACATCATGTCAGAACAGTCCATGTGGAATTGTTTGTAAATCCGGCCGAACTTGCATTCAGAAATGACACAATAAGCCAAAACATTCAACAACATAATAAACAAATTTACAACAGTCAACTATAAAATAATAACTTACCTCACTACAAGAAATTCACGTAATACCGGCGGATTTTTTCCGGCGGATTTTTTCCGCCGGTAAATTTCCGGCGGATTTGGTGCATTCCGGTGGATAAAATCCGCCGGTAAATTTCCGGAGAAAAAAGTAGTGTTTCAGGCGGATTTTTTTCCGCCGGTAATATTTCCGGCGGATTTTGAAAAAATAAATAAATAAATTTTTTTAAAAAAAACCGCCGGTAATGTTTAAAAATCCGCCAGTAAATTACCGGCGGATTTTTTATATCTGGCGTGTTTTTTGAACATTATCATGATTTTTTTAAAAAAAAAAAAATTTAAAAATCGCATGGTAATGTTCAAAAACCCGCTTCAGTAATTTATCAAGCGGATTTTTTAAAATATATATATATATATATATTTTTTTTTTTTTAAAATCCGCCGGTAATGTTCAAAAATCCGCTGGAACTGTTCAAAAATGTCTATAAATAAAATTTTCTCCTACACTCTTCTCATTCTCTTCTACATTTCCTCTTTCTTCTTCCTTCTCTTTCATTCATATTTCTTCTACACTTCTTAATCTTCATTCTCATTCTCTCCTATATTCTTACTTCTCATACTCTTTTTCTTTCTCATACTCTTCTTCATTCTCATTCTCTCCTATATTCTTACTTCTTCTACACTTCTTAATCTTCATTCTCATTCTCTCCTAAATATCCTTCTTCTACACTTCTTTATCTTCATTCTCATTCTCTCCTATATTCTTACTTCTCATACTCTTCTTCATTTTTATTCATTCATATTCTACTACATTTTTTTACTTACTTCTTAATAAATAAATAATTCAAATAATTTAAAAAAAATTAAAAAACTAATTCGAAAATAGTTTTTTCGTTGAAATAGTTTTTCAATTTTAAAAATATTAAAAAAAATTAAAAATTCTAAAACGATTTTTTTAAATAAAAAAAATTAAAAATTAAAAATTAAAATTGTGTTTAAAAAAATTAAACGATTTTTAATAATAAAAAAATTAAAAATTAAAAACAATTTTTTTTTAAAAAAAAAATTAATTACCGGCGGAAATTAAGTGTTTACCGGCGGATTTTTTTAAATTACCGGCGGATTTTTTACATTACCATGGTTTTTTTTTTTAAATATTTCCATGAATTTGTGTCTTTACTGCGGATTTTTTCAAATTACTGCATGGATTTTTAAATTCTGCATGGATTTTTACATTACTGCATGATTTTTTTTTTTTTTTTTTTAAATTTCCGGCAGAATTTATGTCTTTACCGGCGGATTTTTTCAAATTACCGGCCAATTTTTTAAAATTACCGGCGGATTTTTTACATTACCGGCGGATTTTTTTAAAAACTTCCCTAATTTGTGTCTTTCTCTACGCTTTTCCTCCGCGCTTTTTGTTATTACCGTGGATTCCTAGTGTCAGTAAATCGCAAATTTCTTGTAGTGCCTGGCCAGAATAGAAATCAGTAAGAATATGTGCCCCGTATGTGGGCAAGACAGAACCATCTTCTGGTCCACCAGGAAATGGGAATGTCGCCCTGAGAGCAGCGACCTCCCGAGGCTCGGCAGCAGACCTCCTCCTCATGAGGCTCAGCAGCCTCCTCCTCATGATGAAGGCCTAGAAGATGAAGGCCTAGCAGATGAAGGCCTAGCAGATGAAGGGCCAACCAACTCATATGCCGGAAATTGAGCATCACGCTCAATATCCTGCCCAATATCCTCGGGAAGTGGGGGAGGAGGAACATCAACCCTGCCCCTACCCCTAGCACGACCCCTACCTCGGGAGGGTTCACCGGCTTCTTCCCTCCTTTTGCGGTTTGAAACCGTAGGAGGTGGCCGACCGGCTCGCTCGGATGGTTGTGTTGCATGACCACCTCTGCTCCTCACCATATCTGAAACAACAATCAAGAGAACCAATTAAATCAAATTAAGAGAACCAATCACAAAAAGGCTGAGAAACTGTACTGTCAAACGACTGTTCGAACGGCCACATGCGAACATGTTCGCACAACCCCGTTCGAACAAGTCAGTTTCAGCTTCCCACTCACAACGGTTCGAATGAGGTCGTTCGTACGGTGTTCGCACGACCTCAATCGAACACCTTCGTTTTCATGTGTTCGAAGGACGTCGTTCGAACAATTCAGTTTCTCAGAAGAAAAAAAACCCAAATGCGCAGAAGGGGGAGAGACTTACCTGAATGAAAATGGAACGAATAGAGAGAGTGAGAGGAGGCGAAAATAACCCAGGTGCTCTTGAGATTGATTGTGGAGAAGATTGAGTGAGAGATTGAGTGAGATTGAGTGAGTTGGGAGAAAGTGAGTGAGAGGGAGAGTGAGAAATAGGGTTCGGTTGAGGAGAGTGAGAGAGAAGGGAGAGTGAGAGCGTGAGAGAGTGAAGGGAGGGAGGGTGTGGGTGTTTTTAATTTTTAAATGGGGATAGTTTGGGAATTTAAAATTTGAAGGGGTGTGTTTAAGTAGGAGGGTGTGGGAAAAGTAATCCCCTGCCTAAAAGGTCCGCTCACCGTGATAACCAACCCATAAAGTGTGTGGAAACTGGAAATGAAACCATTTTCAGTTGGCTGTTACTTTTACCACACCCCCTCCTACTCCAAACACACCCCCTCACCCTACACATTTACATAACTAACCCCACTTACAATTCTATTTCCTCTCTATCCTCTCCTCTTCTTCTCCAACACCCAAAAACACTCCTCTCCAACACCCAAACCTCCTCTCTCCACTCCAAAACCCACCCATCCTCACCTTCATCATTCACTCCCATTCAACTACTCATCATTGGCAACTAGCTCAAGGTAATAACCCTACCAAACATTTTTCATTTTGGTTCTGTTTTGAGTTTTATACGCCATTTTTTTTTCTCGCAAAGCGCTTCGGTTCGAGTGGTCGTTCGAACATGTTCGCATGCACGCGTTCGAACAGTGTAAAGCGGGGTGTGAAATTTGCTTTGTTCGAGTAAACCTCATTCGAACATGTTCGCATGAGGCGTTCGAACAGCGTATGACAAAGAATCGATAAGTTGCGGCTTTCATCGCGAGTTTTTTGGTTAAATGGATGAAATTGAGGGTGCATCTGGAGCAGTTGTGTTGTCAACTGTAGAAGCTGAGATGTCAACTGTCGCAGTTGACATCTCAACTGACGTCGTTGAATCCCAAGACTTTACTAGTTCCTTCCAAACCGATACGGTAAGAATGAATTAGTTGTTTTAATTTTAGCTAACTATTCAAATTATGTAACTGACACATGGTAATTGAATTTCAGTTATTTCCTACTCGTGAGGAGCTTCTGACTTGGGTGCGTGCGGTTGGAAAATATCTTGGGATGGTGATTGTTATAGGAAGATCTCGACGGGACGACGACGATCGTAAACAATACTGCATGTTGATTTGTGATAAATTTGGATCATATAAGACAAATGTTGAGGAAGGCACAAATAAGATTCTCTTCGTATATGTTTGGATCATATAAGTTGTTTCGCTTTCGGTTTTAAGTTTCGTCAGATAACATTGGTTCGAATGATACCATTCGAACTCCCGTTTCAACGCCACCCTTCGAACATGTTCGAATATAGCCATTCGAGGCACCCAATAACACACCCTCACACCAACAATTAGCAATATTCCTTAACACGCATGAGTTTGTTGAGCGAGTTCGAACGATGTCGCTCGAACAACAAAAATTCCTTAACACGGACAAGGTCGTTCGAACTGTTTCGCACGCGCCGTTCGAGCGATACTTAAACCACGCCTGACGAGCGCCCCACGCGAGGCCATTTTTGGAAAAAAAATGTTTGGGGGCGTGCGATGAGTAAACGGGGGTGTGGGAAAAGTAAAAGCCTTTTCAGTTTGACCAAAAAAAAAAGCATTTTGGTTCGGATAACACAACAAACGTGGCTGACGCTGCTTGTTCCGTTCACAGAATCCGTGTCTCTGGTTCGAAATTCTTCACTGGTAACTCTCCATTCTCGCTCAATTCATTTTTTCAAAGGACCAATCTTTAGAGTTATCATCAAAGTGAATGCAGTGAAACTGTTTGTAACATTGCGAAATAGAACCAACTCAGCATGTTAGTTTTTGTTCCACATGCAAAGGTTAACTAGAATTCACCATTATTTCATTACACCTTGCTTCAATCATGGCCACATTACTGAATACTGTGTCTCCAGCCACAAATTTACCTATAAATTCAAAAAGAAATGGTTATCGTTTCTTGTATTCTCAGGTTCCAAATCTTCACTTTTTCCCTCTTAACAAAAAGGGTTTTTCTAGAGTTTTGGCTTCGACCTATATTACTATTTCACCAAAAGATTCGGTTTTTTCACTACCCAATTGGAAAGCTGGGAAGAATGATCAAAAGAGGAAAGAACTAACGATCAATGATGCATTTCTTTATTTATAGCATATGGTTAGTAAGGGTCTTAAGCCTGAGGTAACTCAAGCAACTCAGCTAGTGTATGATCTTTGTAATTCTGGTTCTGGTAAAGCTAGAAAAGCTGTTAGGGTTATGGAGATGATGGTAGGTTCAGGTAATATACCTGACGTAGCTTCATATACATTCTTGATCAATTATTTGTGTAGAAGGGGCAATGTTGGTTATGCAATGCAGTTGATTGAAAAAATGGAAGGTATTGGCTTTCAAACTAATAATGTAACTTACAATACTCTAGTTAAAGGGCTTTGTATACATGGGAGGTTAAACCAAAGTTTGCAGGTTTTAGATAAGTTGATAAAGAAGGGTCTAGTACCAAATGCAGTTACATATTCTATCTTGCTTGAAGCTGCTTATAAGGAAAGGGGAGCAGATGAAGCTGTAAAGCTGCTAGCTGAGATAATTGCTAAAGGTGGTGAGCCTAATTTGGTTAGTTACAATGTTTTGTTAACTGGGCTGTGCAAGGAAGGTAGAACTCAAGAAGCTATTAAGCTTTTTAGGGAATTGCCTTCAAAAGGGTTCAAACCTTGTGTTGTGAGTTATAATATTTTGTTAAGGAGTTTGTGCTTTGAAGAAAGGTGGGAGGAAGCGTATGTGCTTTTAGCAGAGATGGATGAGGAAGGCCAGTCTCCCTCTGTCATTACTTACAACATATTGATTACTTGTCTTTCCCTCCATGGAAAAATAGAACAGGCTTTCAAAGTTATGGATGAAATGACTAAGAGCGGGTTTAAGGTGAGTGCTTATAGCTATAATCCGATTATATCCCGCCTCTGCAAGGAAGGGAATGTGGATCTTGTAGTTGATTGTCTAGAGCAAATGATTCATCGGCGCTTGAATCCTAATGGAGGAACATATAAGGCCATTGGCTTGCTTTGTGAGCAAGGGAAGGTGAAGGAAGCTTTCTTTATATTTGAAAGATTGGGTAAAATACAAAACTACCCTATGCATGATTTTTACAAAAATGTGATTACAGTCCTGTGTAGGAAAGGGAACACATATGCAGCTTTTAAGATATTATATGAAATGACATTGAATGGATTTACTCCAGATTCTTTTACTTATTCATCTTTGATAAGAGGAATGTGTAAGGAGGGAATGCTAGATGAGGCTCTTGAGATATTCAAGATTTTGGAGGAAAACGACTATGTGCCTCATACTGATAACTTCAATGCACTTATACTTGGATTTTGCAAATCTCAAAGAATAGACGTATCAATAGAGATATTTCAGATGATGATCAACAAAGGATACATGCCTAATGAGATAACCTATACAATTCTTGTTGAAGCGCTTGCTTTTGAAGAAGAAATGGATATGGCAGCTGAGTTGTTGAAAGAGTTACATATGAAAGGGGTTCTGAGCCAAAGTACTGTTGAAAGACTTTCTATGCAATATGACTTCAAGGAATTAACAGAGTAGAGAGATATACTATCATAGTATATAACAATAGCAAGTAAGTAGGGTTTTGGATATAAATAGACTTTTTCTCTTCTTGAGTATTTGATTGCCTATATATTGTTGATTGGTCAGTGAGACAAAATTCCTGTCTGTATGCTTGAAATTGTATTGAATATCATGTTTAGAGATGAGTAATGAAAAGGTTCAAAGCAAAGCATTAAATGCTGACTATGTTCTCTTTAACACTGCTTTTGTAAATTGAGGCTTCTTAGTTCTTTCATTAATTTGTATTATACATTTGTCAATTGGTTTGTTTTCTTCTGGGAACACAAATTTCTTATCTGCACGCCAATCTCATTGCCGTATGAATGTATGATTAACCTCTCAAGTTCAAATATATCATTCAATAGATGCTCAAATTTTGGCAGGTTATTACCCCAACCTCTACTTTCCTTTTCTCATAAGTGCTTTTGAAATATGTGCTTTTGAGATACTGTAATGGATACATGCGGCTAACTTGATAGAGTTTTAGGACTCAATTATAAACAGCAATACTGCTAATCCTTTTAAATTCCCTTTTTTTGGCAAAAGAGCAGGATCCCAATTGAGTGATTCTTATGCAGCAGCAAATGGGCACAAGAGCAGGATCTTGATAGAGTCAGTGATTGTTATGAAGCACTTTCCTGTAGAGAAGAAGTTGATATCGATTCGATTGCAATTGAATGAAGTATTCGGTTTGCCATTTTGTGTGCCAACCAACATTGAGCTTGTCAATGGATGCGAATGAGACCAGAGGCACAAGGTTTTGTGTTATAATCCTAACAAAATGACATGACTTCCATGCAGGCTAATCTTAACTTTAAGGTAGTGATGATTGATCACGATGTTCATTGACTTCAACTCATAAGATATATCCCCTTGTTAGAAGAAACAGAGCTACTACTGGTTTCTTTAACTTTATATATCTTATCAAAAATTCAAATCAAATAAAGATTTAGAGATAAAAGGAAAACTTTCTCCTGGTTTCTTTAACTTAATTTCAAACTTAGTTCGTTTTGAAACTTAAAGGACTTTGCTGGAGGAAATTAAGTTAATAAAAACTCCAGATTAAAATTAAGTAGGGTTCTTCTTTCTTTTTTTTTGGACTATGAGGGTTCTTCTTCTTTGACCGAGGGGAATCCTCTCAGAAATCACTAAACATACAAATGTTTGCATTGTCAATAGGGTTTAAGACTTCTATTTCTTTGTTTGAAACTTCTTTTTCAAAAGAAAGAGCCCTTTTCTTTAAGACTTCTATTTCTTTGTTTGAAACTTCTCTCTCTATCTCCTCCCTCTCCCTCTCAGAAAAAAATTTAACAGTTCAAGTTCGCGAAATTTTTTATTAACTAACTTTAGCTTGCTTTGTAGTCCAAAAAATGCAATCATTGTAAGTATGACCCTCCATACTTTACTAGGCATCTTGGTAACATTACAACTCTCCAAAAAATTAATATCATGACAAAATACGTAAGACACACTAAGCAATGTGTTTTACGGTATTTTAGTGTCCGAAAAATATTTAGATGTTCAAACACGCGAATTTCGTTCATCAATAACTGGTTTGGTGACAAAAAAAATTAATTTTGTGACAAAGTACGTAAAGTTCGATGCTAAGTAGTGTGTTTTCGATGCAAAGTTCGTTCCTCAATAATCGATTTGATAAATAAAAAAATTAATTCCACAACAAAATATGTAAAGTGTGACACTAAGCAGTGTATTTTGGGGTACTTTAGAGTTCGAAAAACTAACTTAACTATTCAAATACATGAAGTTTGTTCTTCAATAACTAGTTTGGTGAAAAAATTAATTTTGTGACAAAATATGTAATGTTTGATGTTAAACTGTGTTTTGGGTAGGGATGGCAATTGAGCCCACGCCCATAGGGTAACAGCACATATGGGCGCGGGCTCGGGTACGGCACTACGGAGCCCAACCCGCCCCATGCCCACACGCGCGCACACACAGATATATTAATAGTAATATTACAATTTTACATATGTACAATTTAAAAAAAATATTTTTTTTCACAAAACACTAAATCTAACTACTAAATAACATTTCAGATATTTATAATTCACTAAATATTACTGTGTTTAATATTTTAATTAGTAGATAAAAATAATAATGGCTCTTTAAATTGAATTATAATGCTTTTTATATTATTTATTGTTTTTTGTTGTTAAAGTGCGGGTAACGAGTATGCCCATGGGCACTTGGTGCCCTGAGGGTACGGGGACGGGCACTATACTGCCCTGCCCATACATGTGCGGGCTTGGGTATGGGCACTGTAGTACCCTGTCCATAGGGTACTTTAGAGTTCAGAAAAAAAAATTAACTGTTCAAATACGCGAAATTCGTTCCTTCATAGTTGCTTTGATGAAAAAAAAATTCCATGACAAAATATGTAACATGTCATGCTAAGCAATGTGTTTTAGATTACTTTAGGGTTCAGAAAAATTTTCAACTGTTTAAATATACGAAGTTCGTTCATCAATAACTGGTTTACGCGAAAAAATAAATTTGTAACAAAATATGTAAAGTGTGATGCTTATCATTGTGTTTGGGGTACTATAGGGTTTGTAAAAAAAATTAACTACCCATCACAAAACCCCTTATTTTTCAGCAAACCATCACGCGCACTTAAGAAGACCATCACAAATTCTCGACAATAAAGTATTTAAAACACGAGGGAATAGTTGAATATTGCAAACGGAAATATGAAGAAGATGAAAGCTAAAGATTAATAGTCGTCCATACAGAAAATTTAAATGTTAAACATCTAAAAATTTCATATAAAAAAACAAAGGAATTTAACAATCTCAAAAAATAACATCAGAAATCTTAAGCATCATATAGAAAAGGAGGGGTGAAGAGTCAAAGATTTGGAACTTGGTGATTTGAGAAATCTGAAGAATCATATAGAAAATAACAAAATTGTATTGATCCGAATTATTATTCTAGACAACTTAATCAAAAAAATGTATAAGACTATATATATATAACCATAATTCGTGCAATGTACGGGAGGCAAGTTCTTGTCTAACAATATGCTTGGATCTTTAAGAGGAAAATAAATTTATGATTTCAAAGCATTGTGAAAAAGTCATATAGAAATGATACCGTATAATTTATATTTATTTAAATAGATCATTGTTAAACCTCAAATTAAAAGGTTTTTTTGATGACTTGTAGCCCAATTTACTTATGCAAACAGGTTTTTCAAAAAGTTTTGACCATTTTTTTGTCAATTTTTGACCTTGTCTATTTAAAGAAAAAATACTAGTGCTAAATTTGGCCTAATAATGTTTAGGTTGTAAGCCATTGTCTAGTCCTACCTATTTTCGCACCTAGTGACATTCACACGTAAGAATATATGAATGATCTCTGAATTTGGATATTCTCATTCTACACTCTCTCAATCATCCTCTACACTCTCTATCTCTAATAAATTTTTATCATCTCTCTTACTTTTTCTCTTTCTCATATATAATATTTTATGTATTTTAAGAGAGAGAAAGTGTAGAGGATGATTGAGAGAGTGTAGAAGAAGAGGATCCAAGTCCATGGTCCCTCTAATGCAAATGGCCTCCTCAGAGAGCGACACTATCGTGCTACATTAATTTCAGGCCCATGCTTCGTACAACCCCCTAGCTACTCACTAGAACCCCCAAACCACTTAATATTCCCAAAATACCCCTAATTTAAAATCTAATTTTCCCCTATATATTCCCTCTCACCCTCACACACCCCATCACATTCTCATTCTCCCTAAAAACTACCCTACAACCAAACCCAAACCCCTTCAACTTAAATCCATCATTTTAGTGCGTTTTCCACCAACAATCAACGACATTTCCTTCCATTGACATCTAGGTACGCTTCTTCATCTTCTTGTTCGCGTTATTTTTTTTTCCGCTATTTCTAGGTTGTTCGGCCATGCAGCGGTCGATCTTGGGCGATCACGCGTGCGCGGAGGTGTTCGATCAAGCGTGCGCCGTTTGTGTTCGAACTTGGCACAGTCGAACACCCCTGATAGTTGTTGTATGCTGATTTTTACTGATTTTTGACATTTCAATTGATTCTTTACAGTATGGCTAAAACAATGATACGTGGGCGTGGACGTGCACGTGGAGGTGGCACTACTGGTCAGGAGCAGCCCGAGGGCCGTGGACGTGGATGGGGACGTGGCACTGATGGAGACGCGACCAAAAGGATCCCGTCCCACTGTCTCCGTGCGCAATAAAAGGACTCTTGGGATTCAACGTGGACGACGTGGAGGTGGACGCGGGAATGATGTTGAGGTTTCCCTCCACAGGAGGCAGCGGGAGCATTGCAGTTTGATGATGATATAGAGCATGATCATGTTGGAGCTGTTGATATAGAGCATGATCATGTTGCTGCTCAGATGGATGTGCCATCCAGTTCTCATGCTCGCGTATCCACCTCTCATGCTCCCCCATCCACTTTTCACGATAGGCCTTCCACACCTTCTCAGGCTGATGTTCATTTTGATGATGAGGAGGTTGAGCCAGCTGATGATCATGCTGCTGATGCTCCCGACAGATCATCCACTTTCCCTTATCCGGGAGGACCAGATGATCGTAGGGTCCTTTATTCTTATGGTTCCCACATTGCTAGGAACATATGGGACGGCCTGGTAAGTTTACAATTATTTAACAATTTATGTTTCTAATAATAAGTTGCATTTATAATTACTTTATTGATTGGTGTATGTTTATTGGATTTATGTTTGTTTTATAATAAAAAATGTAGGAGCGTCCTAAGGAGGGGGGTAAGCAGAAACTTCATAATCATGCTATTGATGTAGATATGCATCCAAACATTCAACCCTACATTGTTCAGACAACCCTATTGCCCCTTCATGATGTGGGGTTTGCATACACCAACCACTACCTCTGTGATCGCTTTTGTGGAGCGATGGCACGGTGAGACAAACACTTTCCACCTTCCAGTAGGTGAGATGACAATCACCCTAGATGATGTCGCACAGCTCCTCCATATCTCCGTCGTTGGGGAATTTTATGACATGGTAGAGCCTAGCAAGATCCAGGCGCGGGATTGTTTGGTTGAGTGCCTGGGTGTTCATATGACAATGCATTTGCTCAGCTACCTGAGAGAGGATGTAGTGTGAAGATTACCTGGTTGAAGAAAGTCTACAATGATGCCATTGCGGCGGGGAGGTGGCTGGATGCAGCCCGTTGCTACTTGTTCATCTTGCTGGGCAGGACATTATTTTGTGACAAGTCTGGCAACAAGGTGAAGGTTGCAATATTGCTCTATATGGTCAGAGATATACAGCAGGCTAGTACCTACTGTTGGGGAGTGGCACTGGCTCATCTATACAAGCAGTTGACTGAAGCCTCCTCCCCTAAGATTAGTCAGATTGCTGGATTTTCCACTCTCTTCCAAGTACTTAACTTGATTTCAAATATTTTTTTCAGTTGCTATAAGATTATGTTCATTATATGTTGTTTGATCCCTAACTTGTGTTTTTATTTATCACAGGCCTGGATTTTTGAACATTTCCAGGGGCAGATATTTGGTACCAAGTGGTTGAGGGATGAGTACATTGAACAGGAGCCACGGGCTAAGAGGTGGGAGTGCAAGAGGGCAAATGGGTCACTGGCTGGGTTTAGGGCAGCTCTGGATCATCTCAGGTCGGAGGAGGTGACATGGATACCATTTGCGAACCCATATCACAAACCTATGGATGGGATCACCTATTTTAAAGGGCATCTGCGTCATGGTTCGGCTATGGTGGCATATAACCCCGATCAGGTGGTTAGACAGTTTGGGTGGATACATGGCATCCCAGAGGACCCTAGGGCCACTGGACGGGCGGTAGTCACAAAGGATCAAGCTGATGTTGCATGGATGGACTTCAATATGCACCTTATACCTCAAGGTGAGCCAGTAGTTCCTGGGATGCCAGCCACAGTCCCAGAGTACTTTACCTGGTATAGGAGTGTATCCCACCCCTACCCCAAACCAGACAACTACCCATTGCTTGCTGAAGAGTTTAGAGAGGTATGATGATTTAGTTTAGTGTTTCAATGGTTCTGTTTGCATTTTTAACTTTATTTTGTGATTAAAGTATTTTTTTACTGCCTTATAGGCCTTGCCTGAGACCCTTGGCCTGTATGATGAGATGGAGCACGTGCTGGAAAGTGTTGGGATTCCACGTGGGACCTGTAGCTGGAAGATTGTGGAGAGGTTGAAGGCAATTGCAAAGCCCTTCAAGAGGGGGCTTAGGAGCTTCAGTTGTGTCTCCCATGCTAGTGATGTCTCCCAACCTAGGCCACAATAGTTGTATTTTGCATTTGCCTTTGCTTTGGATTTAATTCTAGTTATTCGTAACTTTTTCTATTGCACGGATTGTACCTATACTAACTATTGGCAGTTATCTATCTATATTTTATCGTTGTTAAATTGTTATTTTATCATTGAAGATAGTTTCGGTTAACAACTCTTTAAAAAAACCAACATCAGCATCGTTCGACCCTCACACATTCGACTCGGTTCGACCTTTCGCTTGGTCGAACTCATTAATTTGGCCAATTTGGGGTGTCCGAGTAAAATTAGCGAGGCTCGGTCTTTGCGAGATTCGACCTAGGTCGATCAAGCGTGCGCAATATTAAATGTTTAGAAATAAATAAAAATCAATTTTCAGCAAGGGCTTTTGGTCTTTTCACCCTAAAAAGGGGTATCTAGTGAGTAGACGGGGGTTGTACGAAACATGGGCCTAATTTCATGGCTTTTGTGAAGAGACGAAGAATGACAAAATAGCTAGTGTGTTTTTTTTTGGTCGAGAGCTATAGAGTGTGTTCGATTTGGTGGTAGGAGAATCAATGAGATGGAATGAAATAGAATAGAATAAAGGCTTAAATATGTTTTTACACACTCGCAAATATGGGGTGATTTGGTTTTTAAGCCCTCGCAAAAAAATATTTAAAAGTCATTGCAAAATGACATGTTTTGTTTTAAGTCTTTCTGTTACTAAACTGTTAGTGAGACGTTAAAATATGTACAGTCTGTCTTCCACGTGTATAAAGTTAAAAAGATTAAAAGTTTATAAGATTAAAAGTTAAAAGATTAAAAGTTAAAAATATGTTGTAGAGAGACGAAGAGACTAACAGAAGAAGATCTGTGACCAATTTATAACAGATCAAAGCAAATAGAAAGTATAAAGTTCAATATGAAACTCCAAGTGAGAGATCTGAATCAAGTTTGTATAGCCAAAGTGCACTTTTACAAACTGCTATCAAGTTTGAAATTGAAATTTTAACTGGAAAATTCACTTCTAATGTTGCTTCTGGTTGTGCTAGTCCTACTCATTATGCACCAAGTGAAGCTAGCATTGAATGGAGTGTGGTTAGTGCTAGTGCAGTAGAGTATACAAGCATGTTGATTGATGGCAGTGGAACAATTTATAACAGATCTAAAAACAGTAAAGTATAAAAACAACAATACCAATTTATAACAGATCTATAAAAAGTAGAAATTGAGTGATAACCGGGCTGATGCGTAACCAGCAAAAAGAAAACTTTTGATCTGTTATAAATTGGTTACAGATCTTCTCTCTTCGTCTTTTTTTCTCTCTTCACCATATTTTTTAACTTCTAATCTTTTAATTTTATAAACTTAATCTTTTTAACTTTTAATCTTTTATTTCCTTTTTTAATCTTTTAATAATGTACGGTCAGCTTTGGAAATACATGTGGAAGACAGACGGTACATATTTTAACATCTCACTAACAGTTTACTAACAGAATGGTTTAAAACAAAACATGTCATTTTACAAGGACTTTTAAATATTATTTTTTTGCAGAGACTTAAACCAAAACACCTTATATATTATGAGGCGCTAAAACATATTTACGCCTAGAATAAAATGCCGTTCCATTGTTTGGATTTCTAAAGAAATTAGATGGAATCGAAGGGTGTAAGATGTATTCCATCTCAATGGGTTGCATGTAAGTTATTCTTTTTACTTAACACGCTTAGAAAAAGAAAACAACTACTCTTTCTCTCTGGATGACAACTTATCGTGGCTTCTTCCTCTTCGGGCAACATATCTCCATTGTGGCGACATTTCTTTTGAAAAATAAGGAGGAACTTCAATCCAAAATCAGATATTAATCCCTTACGGATCTATAAACGAAAAAGGATGCATCGTTTTTGCAACACAATAGGAATAAAACAGGCAGCTAGAGCAATTGAGGTTTAGCGACCAAAAAAAGAGTCATTAAGATTTATAACTTCGTAACGTACTAGAAACTGAACACCTAAAAACAATACAAACTAACAAGTTCCATGGACGTTCCTTCCTTGGTAATTTGCTATCTGTATTACTAATTGCTACTTACATGCAACCCATTGAGAATGGACTGAAAAATTCAACATCCAAAGGAATTTTCATGTATTAATAAAAGCAAAAGATGAATAAAGTGAAATAAAAGCCCTGTCTTTAGCTTACCCAACTAAAGCAGAATCATATTATAGGCTCTCACAAACATGATATTTAATGATGATTAAGAGTCGATTGAAGCAAATTAAAAAAAAAAAAAAAAACCAAATTTTCATGCAAGTCTCAATATTAATATAAGCCATAAAGATATAACAGTAAGTATACCAAAACATTACATGATTCGATAGAACAAAATACTCAAAATCACAACTCACTCACAATAGTCTTAGACGAATAGAACTAAACTAAGTCTAGAGAAAATGTTTCCCTCCTGACCAAGCCTAAAGACAATTAGAGTCATAACAACCTAACATGTCATGAAGCAAGTATCAAGGTGGAAAGCTCATCTCATCTCCTGCCCATGCACCTACTTAGATCTCTGTCTCATCTTTCGGCGCTTTCTCTTCAACCTCCTCATGCGCTTCTTCTTCCACTGATACATAACATCATTGAGTTAGACACTTAGACTACCAAGTTAAGGCAAAATAAAAACTCGCAGAAGTAGACAATATGCATAATAACATCTGCTAAACAAGATATTAAGATGAAGCTATGTTTACCAACTTCTGCATGCAAAACTATATTAGACTACACTAAAAAGACAGCTTTAGGTTTTCTTTTCTTTGATAAACTTTATGCCATTAGCAATATTCAAAAGTCATAAATGGATTACTCAAACACAAATGCAACTTCCTCTAATGCTCTCCAAAGCACAATATACAATCAGACCCTTATGGACCTGTGACAGCATGGCTTCCTCACAGCACAAGCCATAAAGTTCAGCCAGACCATAGTATTAGAGAATGTTACATGACTAAATGAATTGAATGCTAACTATATTATTCAAAGATGAAACAATTTTTTCCTGACAAAATCACATAGTACCACAGGGAGGAAGACAAGCACCCATACAATGCTGGTAGCACAAGGGTAGCCAGGTTTCTCAGAAAATAAAACAGCACTATCTGTATTTCAAATTAGTCCTAGTTAATAAGTTTTTATAATTTCTACTCTTTATTTTAAAGGACAATGAAGCATGAAGCAGTTTCAGATTCTTAAACACGTGTTTTAATCGGTGGTGAAAATTATAAGCACATGAAATCGAAATAGGAATGAAATAAAAAACTAAGCCTTGAAATCATCACATTGCCTCAAATCAAAGACAACAGCAAACTACGACAATCATCATCATCATCAATCAAACACAATGATTTCTGACGAAAAACTAATATTGAAATACTAAAAAGCAGGCATTTCCGCATCAAACATTAAACAGTGGAATGAATCATCCTAATTCCCAGAATCATAAACCAAATCAATGTTGAAATACTAAACAGCAGGCCTTTCCGCATCAAACATTAAACAGTAGAATGAATCATCCTGATTCCCATGACCCTATACCAAATCAAAATTTTGTTCATCTTCGGAAAGATTGAACAGGTAAAATGTCATAACTTTACGATTCAATAAAAATAGAAAATCGACGATGCAAAATGCAAAGAAAATTCAGACAACGATGATAAGAACTGAAACAAGAATAAACGGAACAAGAAGATTTACCTTCGCTCTCATGTTGGACGACGAACGCTAACCTTTTTCTCTCTACGACGGCAACTTTTTCCGCAGAAGGGAAATGAATCCGATGAATACAAAACCCTCGTTGGGTATTTATAGTACTGCGTTTTCGTAAAACGCGGAGCCCTAATTCTTAGATGGGTCGGGTTGCGAGAGATGGGCCAATTCATAATTATGGAAATCATATTTGAGGTGGGAAGTGAAAATAGGGGAGGAAAATCTATTTTTTGATAACTTGAGAAGTTTTGCAGGTTGCTCCCTTCTTTTAGGGATCAAAAATAACAAAGTAAAAAAAAAAGAATTTTTATGGGTAAAGTAACATTTGATTAGAAGAAATATGTGCAATACATGTACTTGAATATGTTTTTTCTAACATTCTATGCATGCTTGATTAAAGTCCGTATTGAATATAGTTTTGTTGGTCCGAAATTAGGTGTTTTTTATACCGAATTTGGGAAATTACATTGATCTTGGACCACAAAATGTCACATTTGTCATACCCATGATTTTCAGGTGCAAATAGATGTTTTGGATATTTTAAAGCTTGGAAGAATGAGTTGTGTTGCTAAAAGTTATGTCGTCCGCCCAAGGATGCACCTGCCTAGCATTTGGAGCTCCTACTACTTCAAAAATCTGCTACAAAGCGACCAAGCGCTTCTGCATGCGTTTGGGGCGCTTCGCATTTGATGTTTACGTTTGCCATGCGCCAAGCGCTTCGCATGCGCTTGGGGCGCCGGTGCACTGTTGATTCGTTATCAGGCGCCCAAGCCCTTCAAAGATGCGTTTGGGGTGCTTTTGGGTCTGCATTGATGCTATCGTCATGCGCCAAGCGCTTCGTCATGCGCGCTGGGCGCTTTTGCTCTGCGATTTAGTTTAAAGTTGTGATTTTCATCCAACCAAAGGGCTTTTACCATTTTCTTGACCAAGAGAGAGAGATAGTAAGGGAGGCGGCTAGGGCCTCAAGACCCTTCATCTCCATTGAAGATTCAAGGCTTGGGAACAAGATTTTGGAGCTTCAATGTGGTCATTCTCTCCATTGAGTTTGATTTTCTATTTCCCTTCTTCTTTATCCATGTCTAGCTAAACCCATTTGGGTTAGGGATGAATTAACATTGATGAATCACTATTGTAATTTGTTTTGATTGTTCTAAATATCATACTCCTTCTTGCTTTGTATGTTTAATCTCTATTCTTAATGTATTTCATGATTTGATCACCCATGGAATGATTTATGGTTCATCTATGGAATGGAAGTTTTATATTTGAATGCTTGAGATTGAATGTCTTCAATTCTTAGTCTAGGGATAGCCTTGGAGTTGTTGTATCTTGCAAATCCTTGATTCTAATGCTTGTTGTCAACTATATTCACCTAAGGAATTAGGGTTTTTAGTTGTTCACAAATGATTATTCACCTAAGGAATTAGGGATTAATTAATGTTGTGGGTTTGATAACAAAGTAAAAGAGAGGGGTACTTTTCCTTATTAAATCAATTTGCAATAGTGTGGAATCAATTGAAGTTCATCCCTAACTTATTTTATCATCTCGTACACTTTGCGTTATTCGGTTCTTTATCAAAAATACAAAAATATTTATTATCTTTACCTTAAAAGTTCCAGCTACTTTATCATATCACTCAAATTTGGTTCATTTGTGTTCGTCTAGTTGTTGTTAATGTTTATTGGTATTTGCATTCGATCCTTGAGTTCGACACTCGGTCTTACCGTTTTATTAGTACTTGCGACGATTAATTTGGTACACTTGCCAATTTCGCCATCAAGTTTTTGGCGCCGTTGTTGGGGATCGAATTTACATTTACTAGTAAATTTGAAGGCAACTACTAATTTGAACCCATATATTTTAGTTTTTTGATTAGTTTTCTTTTTCTTTTGATTTATACTTTGTTTTACACATTTTGCTTTGACGCTTGTTTGAGTTTCTTGTTTTCTCAGTGTATGCGTGGAATAGTAGATCCTAAAGATTTACTATTCAACCCTGAGATTGAAAAGGCTGCTAAGACTAATCGAAAGGCTACAAGAGAAAGGCGACTTAAAGAAAGAGAAGCAGTAAGAGAAGAAGTTATTGTGTTATAGATTCCTGTGATTGAAGATATGGCTAACCCACCAATTAGACACCTTCTTGGAGACTATGGGAATCGTGACACAAACAGAGATTACCAATTGCTCGTCAACTGGTAACCGTAAATAAGTTTGAGATCAATCCAGGATTGTTTCGTGAATTGAAGGAGATGCAATTTGGTGGAAGACCATGTGAAGATGCAAACAAGCATCTCACCAATTTTGCAACACTCTGTGAAACAGTTAAAGTGGATGGTAATATTGATGAAACTAAGAAATTGAGGCTTTTCCCATTCTCTCTAAAGGATGAAAGCAAAGATTGGTTTGATTCACAACCCGAAGGTAGTATCACCACTTGGAATGATCTTGAAAACAAGTTCCTTGAACAATTTTTTCCCCCTTCCATGTTCATTAAGAAGAGGGGAGAGATTAACAGTTTTGGGCAAAAAGAGGGTGATTCGCTCTATGAGACTTACAAAAGATTCAAGATCACATTGAAGGCTTGCCCGAATCATGTTTTTGATGATCATCAGAAAATGCAAATATTTTGTACTAGGTTGAGGCCGAATGTTAGGATGATGCTTGATGCCTCAGTAGGTGGTTCTTTGAATTTCAAGACCGCGGTAGAAGCAAGACAAATAATTGAAGCTATGGTTTCAAATGATTACTTGGAGGCTCATGATAGAGGAGGTACATCTAAAAGAGGTCTTCTTGACTTAGATACTCAGACTGCCAGGTTGGCTCAACAGAAGATAATCACTCAACAGTTAGAAGAACTGAAAAGGGGAATGGAAGCTCTAAAGTTGAATTCGTTGCAACACCATTCTGCTCAAGTTTTGAAGTGTGACTACTGTGAAGGTGGACATTCTAACCAGGACTGTGAACTTCCTATAGCAATCCAAGAGAAGATATTTTTTGTCAATAATAATCCATTTTCCAGCACTTACAATCTGGGGTGGAGGAATCATCCGAACTTCTCTTGGAAGGATCATGGGCAAAGCCAAAATTGTCCTCAAAAGAAAGCAGATTGGGAGATAGCCATTGAGAAACTAGCTACACATACTTCTTCATTCATGGAGGAAACAATGGTTGGTTTTAAAAGTCTAGAAGCTAGTTCTAAAAATCAAGAGGCATCCATCAAAAATCTAGAGACTCAGGTGGGCCAATTGGCCAATCAAGTTGCACAAAGACCTTCAGGATCTCTTCCAAGTGACACTATTTCTAATCCAAGATGTGGTGAAACAGTGAATGCTATAACCACACGAAGTGGCAAAACAATTGAAGTTGAAGCAAAGAAGAGTCCGGAAGAAGTGATTGAGCCCAGTGACAAAGCTCTTATGGGTGTTGACGAGAATTGTAAGGTAAAAGAGAAGCCAAAATTGCCAAAACCAATTATTAAGCTACCTTTCCCCCAAAGACTAAAGAAAGAGCAAAATGAGAAGAAGTCTGCAGGTGTTAATGAACCTTCTAAGGTGCAAGAGTATACTACTGTGCAAGAGAACTCTAATCTTTCAAAGACAACCGTCAAGTTACCTTACCCTCAAAGATTGAAGAAGAAGCAAGATGAAAAGCAATTTGGTAAGTTTTTAGATGTTTTCAAAAAGTTACAAATTAACATTCCTTTTGCAGAAGCTCTAGAACAGATGCCCAAATATGCAAAATTTATGAAAGATATCCTTTCAAAGAAGAGGAGGATCGTGGATGAGGAGACGGTCATGCTCACCGAGGAGTTTAGTGCAATTTTGCAAAGAAAGTTTCCACAAAAACTCAAAGATCCCAGAAGTTTCTCTATTCCTTGCACTATTGGGGATATAACTTTTGGGAAAGCACTATGTGATTTGGGAGCAAGTATCAACCTAATGCCCCTCTCTATTTTCAAAATTTTGGGGATCAGTCAAATAAAGAACACCATGATGACTTTGCACCTAGCTAATCGTTCAGTGAAGCATCTGTTGGGGAGTCCGAAGGAGCATGGGGAGAATTACCGAGCTATCCAATGAACGGACCACCAAGAGACTTGGACACCACATCTCTACCCAAAACCTTAAGATATTAGGTTTATGGGTCTCATTTCTTATATGTCCTTCACATACCTCATTCCTAGCCGATGTGGGACTTAGCTACTCACACTTGAATTTTTAAACAATCTCCCCCTCAAGTGTGAGTCACCCACATCGCTAGCCGCTCCCCCACAGAGCCGAACCTTGGCTCTGATACCAGTTGTTGGGGAGTCCGGAGGAGCATGGGGAGAATTACCGAGCTATCCAATGAACGGACCACCAAGAGACTTGGACACCACATCTCTACCCAAAACTTTAAGGTATTAGGTTTATGGGTCTCATCTCTTATATGTCCTTCACATAGCTCATTCCTAGCCGATGTGGGACTTAGCTACTCACACTTGAATTTTTAAACAGCATCCATATGGTGTAGTTGAAGATGTCCTTGTGAAAATTGACAAATTCATCTTTCCAGTGGATTTTGTGGTTCTTGACATGGAAGAAGACACTGACATCCCGTTGATTTTGGGTAGACCTTTCCTGGCTACTGGTAGAGCTGTAATTGATGTGGCCGATGGAACTTTGACATTGAAAGTCCAAGATGAAGTCGTGACTTTCAATGTGCTCAAGTCCATAGAGCCTAAAAAGGGGAAAAAAGCGTGTTACAGTATTGAGATGCTTGACCCCATAATTGAAAAAAGAATTCATGATCAAGTTATCCACTCACCTCTTGAGAAGTCACATGTTGTATTAAAAGATTTTGAAGAAGGGGGTGACATCAAGGAAAAAGAAGTTGTGGCTATGTTAGAGGATCCTCCATTCTATTCCCCTCATGCAAATTCTAGGAAGAGGAAGCTTAAGCTTAAAAGAAAAGGCACCCAAGGAGCACTGAAGGAGGCACTTGAGAAGCAGAGTCCTCCACCTGAGCCAAATTGAAGATTCTACTCAATCGTCAAGCTAGTGACGTTAAAGAAGCGCTTCATGGGAGGAAACGCATGCGAGGGAGTGTTCTATCTCTTTTCTTTTCTTTACCTATTTTGTTTTTATCTTTGTCATCGTTTTGTTGAACTGTCGTTGCACTAGCACTTGTTCCACTTTTGATACAAACTCTGTTCATAGCATGTGGTGTAAAAGTTGCATTCCTAAAAATGTTTTGATCATGTTTCAACTTGATGGAGGAATGTAGTTTTCATGGATGAGTTTTATTGGATTGTGATTTTCAATGACCCATGATGTTATGCTCTTAAATTTCATGAACCAGTTTAAATGGGACTGATCATGCATCTTGTTGTTCTAAATCCCTTGTATGAAAACCCTTAGAGAATCTTCTGTGACATTTGAATACATGATTCATTGTGTTCAATGCCCTATCATGAATAACTCGTGAGTGTTTGAGCCAAACAGTTAATTTTATTCTTGAGTGTTTCCATTGCTTGTGACACTCTTCAGAACTTAACTTAGTTCTTGACTACTTTTGCATTGCTTATACTCACACACACGTGATTGAGGACTTTCTCTTTTTTTTTGGCAGCCAAAGCTTTAAAAGGCCTACCCTTTATTATTGACCTTTTTGCTTAGCCCATTTGAGCCTTAACCATTTTTTTTGATTGATTACCCTCATTACAAGCCATTAACTGAAAAACCAAGTGTCTCACTTGTCTGGAATTGAGGGGTCTATAGTCACTATTGAACTTGAAGCTCAAAATTAAGTTTGGGGTTGCAAATTAAGTTTGTAGTTGATTGAGGACAATCAATTGTTCAAGTTTGGGTTGGTATACCAAAAGTAGTACATTGCATTCAAAAAAAAAGAAAGAAAAAGAGAAAGAAAAGAAAAGGGAAAGTGAAAAAAAAATCAAAATCAAATCAAACCAAACCATATAGAAGAAATGACGAACTCAATTTTGTTTTGTGGGGAATTCATTGATGAAGTTGGTAAGCATAGGAAATGTTCATAAGTGAAAATGGCATCTTTCAATTCCAATCAAGAAAGCCTAGATTCCAAAATTCATCCTTCCTTACCCAAGCCCCATTACAACCTTTAATAAGTCTTCATGATGTGTGTGGTATTTGTGTGTGATTGCTTGTTGTAGAATTATGTCAAGCCTATGGTAGTGTGTTGCTTGTGATGTGATTGAGTGTATTACCCTGCAAACACTTGTGTGAGAGAGAAACACTTATAGGAGAGGAACTTGAGTGAAATTGAACACAATTGATGATTGTATGATGTGTTTCTTGAGATTCTAATTTGGGAAGTTTGAATTGCTGATTTTAGGATACAAGAATGCATGCTAGATCACTCATTGAGAGTTGTGAAAAGCTAATTGATTTTGAGCTAGGTATGATTTTGGATATTGGAATCACATCTAGTAATCTTATTCCACCCCTTGTTTTGCATTGAGTTTGCTTGAGGACAAACAAATATTTAAGTTTGGGGTTGTGATAAGTCCGCATTGAATATAGCTTTGTTGGTCAGAAATTAGGTGTTTTTTATACCGAATTTGGGAAATTACATTGATCTTGGACCACAAAATGCCACATTTGTCATAACCATGATTTTCAGGTGCAAATAGATGTTATGAATATTTTAAAGCTTGGAAGAATGAGTTGTGTTGCTAAAAGTTATGTCGTCCGCCTAAGGATGCACCTGCCTAGCATTTGGAGCTCCTACTACTTTAAAAATCTGCTACAAAGCGACCAAGCGCTTCTGCATGCGTTTGGGGCGCTCCTGCATTTGATGTTTCTGTTTGCCATGCGCCCAAGTACGCATGCGCTGGGGGCGCTCGCACTGTTGATTACATTGCTGCGCGCCAAGCGATTCTCGCATGCGCCCGGGGCGCTTTGGGGTCTCTGTTGATGATGTTATGCGTCATGCGCCAAGCGCTTCTTTCATGCGCTTGGGCGCTTTTGCTCTGCGATTTAGTTTAAAGTTGCGATTTTCATCCAACCAAAGGGGATTTTTACCATTTTCTTGACCTAAGAGAGAGAGACAGCAAGGGAGGCATCTAGGGGCTCAAGACCCTTCATCTCCATTGAAGATTCAAGGTTTGGGAACAAGATTTTGGAGCTTCAATGTGGTCATTCTCTCCATTGAGTTTGATTTTCTATTTCCCTTCTTCTTTATCCATGTCTAGCTAAACCCATTTGGGTTAGGGATGAATTAACATTGATGAATCACTATTGTAATTTGTTTTGATTGTTCTAAATATCATATTCCTTCTTGCTTTGTATGTTTAATCTCTATTCTTTATGCTTTTCATGATTTGATCACCCATGGAATGATTTATGGTTCATCTATGGAATGGAAGTTTTATATTTGAATGCTTGAGATTGAATGTCTTCAATTCTTAGTCTAGGGATAGCCTTGGAGTTGTTGTATCTTGCAAATCCTTGATTCTAATGCTTGTTGTCAACTATATTCACCTAAGGATTTTTAGTTGTTCACAAATGATTATTCACCTAAGGAATTAGGGATTAATTAATGTTGTGGGTTTGATAACAAAGTAAAAGAGAGGGTTACTTTTCCTTATTAAATCAATTTGCAATAGTGTGGAATCAATTGAAGTTCATCCCTAACTTATTTTATCATCTCGTAAACTTTGCGTTATTCGGTTCTTTATCAAAAATACAAAAATATTTATTTTATTTTAAAAGTTCCAGCTACTTTATCATATCACTCAAATTCGGTTCATTTGCGTTTGTCTAGTTGTTGTTAATGTTTATTGGTATTTGCATTCGATCCTTGAGTTCGACACTCGGTCTTACCGTTTTATTAGTACTTGTGACGATTTGGTACACTTGCCAATTTCGCCATCATTACTGAAAGTCTCGGGATCAGGAAGTATCTTGGTATTCCCTCTATGATCGACAGAAATAAGAAGTTTATTTTCAACTACCTTCGTGACAGGTTGTGGAAGAAAATACATAGTTGGTCCGAGAAGCATCTCTCTAAAGCAGGCAAGGAAATCATGGTTAAATATGTTACACAAGCCATCCCCACCTATTGTACGAGCATAATGATAAATTCCTTTTTGTGGGGTTCTAGCCATAGTCGAACAAAAGTTAATAATTGGATGAGATGGGAAAAGCTAACAGTCAGAAAAGAGAATGGAGGTATGCGTTTTCGTCATTTGTACGGCTTCAATATATTCATGCTAGGGAAACAAGGTTGGCGATTGTTAACCAACACCGATGTTATAGCAACAAGAGTCTTCAAAGCTAAATATTACCCGGACTGTGATTTATTGGGGGATCAGTTGAGTCATAATCCCAGTTGCGTGTGGTGTAACATCTATTGTTCCCAGGCATTGATACAAATAGGCTTTAAGATGGAGGATTGGTGATGGAAAAAATATTAAAGGTTGGTCTCAACCTTGGTTACAGGACAATAATCACCCCACGTTACCACCACACCAAGCTTAGCGAACTACGAAATGTGTGTGGTTGATTTAATAAATCTAGGCTCAAAGGAATGAAATTATGTTATGATAGATTTCAATATTTGCGTGGAGAGTCTTGTTGAAACGTGTGGCTACCCGAGATGCTTTATTTCGAAGTGGAATTCTGAGCTCTCAGAGAGATCTTTGCGGCGTCATATGCTTCAAGGAGGATGAAACGGTGGAGCATTTATTTTTGGGTTGCGATGTCGCTAAATCAATTTGGAATCAGGTGTTTATATGGCTAGGGAAATCAGTAGAGGATACGAACGACGTTAAAAAGCACTTCACGGAGTTTGGCAAATTGGTGAAAGGAAAGAAAACGAAAGGAGTCAAACACATCATATGGATGGCGGTAATGTGGAATCTATGGTTGGCTAGAAACAAGGTGATATTCAAAGGGGAGGTAGCGTCGATTCCTTCTATCATTGTCGGGGTTAAGGATAGCGCTTGGAGTTGGTTCAAGGCTAGGAAGGGGAGACATTGTGGGTTGGGATGGTCAGACTGGTATCATTGTCCATTGGGTTGTTTTTCGTTGTTGTAACTACGGGGGAGAAACAGTGGAGTAGGTGTTACTGCTCACTGTCGCACAGTTCTGTGCAAGGTACTCTTTTTCCTTCCTGAGTCTTTTTCCCACTGGGTTTTGGCTCAGGAAGGTTTTGAGGAGGTCCTCCCACTTCCTTTACTTTTCATTGTAATTTTCATTATACGGGTTGGGCACCCCTTGTGCTCCCATCAATGAAATCTTTGCTTATCTAAAAAAAATGATAGATTCAACTTTTATTGAACAAGATGCCCAAAGGATCGAGCAAATCCCACTACTAAATACCAACAGAGTAGATTTGCCCATATGGATCTTTAATCCTGATGGCAATTACACTGTTCGCAACGCATATAGGCTGCTAATGGAAGAAATTATTGACAATCATCATTTGAGAGTTGTTGGAAACTGGTATTCTATGTGGGACACGAATGTCCCAAGTCGTGTTAAGCTGCTTCCTTGGAGAGCGATGAGGAACTGCTTGCCTAGTAGATTTAATTTAAAACCGGAAGGGGTGGATTGTACCAAATTGTGCCCACATTGTGATCAAGGCGTAGAAGATAATCAACACATTTTTTCCAGTGCATCCAAGTCAGAATATGCTGGAGCAAAAGTGGTCTTTTGCAAACTATAACCCCACTCATGGATCCCACAGTCGTGTTTACAAAACAAATGTTTTAAATTTTGGATAGCTTGCAAAGTGACAAGAAGCAGCACTTTCTCATGACCTTCTGAGCCATTTGGCGTCGCCGGAATGACAAACTTTGGAGGGCAATTGCGAATTTCCTAGCATCGTTGTTCGCTAGTGAATGTTGTGTTGGGTCCGGGTGCTTTGTACGTGATGCAACATGGTATTTCATCAAAGCCATGACCAAACTCAGTAGAGGTTTCTCCACACCTACAGGTTAAGCGTTTAGTCTCATCGCAAGGTCTTTATTTGCTTTGAGACGAAGGCTACAACAACGTGGAAATTGAGTTGATTGCAAAATGGTTGTAGACACCCTCTCAAATGATCGTAGAAACAATTCTGAATTTGGCGGCATAATCGACAAATGCAAGGAAGTTCTAAACACAACAACAAGCTATAGAATAACCTCAATTCGGAGAAAAGCCAATTAAGTAATCAATTCTCTAGCAAGAGCTGCTAGATCTTATGCTAGCTCCATAATTTTTACTTATGTTCTAGTAAGTTGTTTATGAGAAGTTTCTTGAGTGAAATGAATTAATTTTCTTTTCGTAAAAAAAAAATACAATTCTCATGCAAACAATAATTCAAATTTAGCATTATCAAAAAAATAATAATTCAAATTTACCGATTTTTTCACCAATTTCTTTTCCAGTCTTATTCTTTCTTCCCAAGTTTTCAGAACCAAACAACGGAAACAGTGTTTTAGTCCTTACTCAGTTTACCAATCACCACCCATCATTCCGTCGCGAAACTACTCCCACCACATTTCCCAGGCGCGGTAGAAAGCACCCTGAATTGAATCGTCATACAATGGAGGACTCAGGAGGCACTCACTCCGTTTCAGCCGATGAAAGCGACAGCGTCGTCGTTCAAACGGAACCTTCGAGTTCTCTCGCCGGCGAACACGGTTCCGACGAAGAGAACGCCGGCGACCCCCTCGCGAAGAGCTCCGATTTATTGGCGAAAGGCTTGTCCTCGATTCTCTCCACTGTCATTAGGGATTTCGATTTTAGAGCTCAACAAACTCTCATGAGCCAAAACCACCTCTCTTCCTCCATCGATCGTCTCACCGGAGGTTCCCCTCTCTCTCTCTCTCTCCCTCTCTACCTCATAGTGATTGTACGACATTATGCTAAAATCACAAAGATTAACTACTCTGTTAATTGGTTTTTGAAAATTTAGTTGCCTGATTATATTATCAAATACCAAAATTAGACTCAATTTATATGTCTCCTGTTGCATGAAGATTTTTTGCTGCATTTTTTGTTTACCATCATTACCACGTTTGGTTCTTAAGAGTGAGTGATGTTATGGTTTATGGAGTTTGATGAAATTTGATTCTGGACGCAGGCTTAATGCCTGTTTGATAATCGTTTTTTATGAAGCTGCCAAAACAAAGGGAATTTCTTACCTTAAGTTATCTAAAGTCAAGTTTGGGAGCTTCTAAGTTAGTAAGTTATATAAAGTTATGGTTTTCATTTGCAGAAAGCTACTTATAAGTTTGAAGACGACTGTGAATAAGTTAAATGAAAGAGTTTGATAAAAAATTGAAATGTTAGAAACTAATTGTTATTTATATGAGAAGCTGTTGTTCAAAAGACCTCATAGTTATTGGATTATTCTTTTTTCAAAAGTACTTCTTGGTAAGTTTATCCAAAATGGCTCCAACCTCCAATTCTCGAATAAATTTGCATGTGCATAGATAGGCCATCATGTACAAAATCTTCTAGATTTATTTTTCTTGTTACTTTAGGAGTTATTTTGAGTGCTGATATAGGTAGTAACATTTAGACTATTCTGTCTCACCTGCTATTGGAACAAGGGAGCATACTCTATGGGTTTAACATAGGAATATCCATTTCTGCACTGCAGTCATACAAGCTGTAGTAGGGATTTTCTATGAGGTCAACTGAGAAACATTTAGGGTGCTGTCAGATTCAGCTGTCCGAAACTCAGAAGAGGCTTTTCTTAGGGTGCTGTCAGATTCAGCTGTCCGAGGCTTTAAATTGGCAGTCACAGTTTATGATTCTGGTATTATACCCTTAGTTTAATCCTCATAAAAAAAACTCATATATTAGAATAAGTTATGCTGGTATGTTATATCATCCAGATGGGCAAGTTCTATGAGGATGCACACCTTAGCCTCTTGGCTTGGGAGTGTTTTACGAAGAAGTATGAACATTAATTTGAACCAACAACTTTGTTTAACCACTTTATTTAAAAACACAGGAAGACATTCCTCTTTATCTTAGTGGAAGAAGGAAGTTGCAATGCAATTATATAGTATAGCGTAGCAAATTTTATGAGAGAACTATCTCTTAGCCTTCATCAAAAGAGTGTTTTACCATAATGCTGCATAGATGTTTATTTTTTGGTCTAGTACATATGGTTAGGGGGAAGGGAAAATGGAGTGTTGCGAGCGCGAATCCGTGGTCCCAATGTCCACACAACATTTACATATGTTTTACCACTTGGCTGTGTCTCTTTAGGAATAAAGCTGCTTAGATATTCCATGAGTTGTAATACAAAAAAAGCACTTCACTTTCCCTCACTCTGGAGTTTTAGCCGTAGACCCCAGCCAAGTGTTGTCTCTCACAAGAGTTTTCTCCTGCGTTTTCAAAAATTGCCGCCATCGCCAGCCGTGCGTGGCAACATGTCTGGTAGAGTTTTCAGCGGCTTCTTCAGGCATTCACACTAGATCTATCCTCCTTTTTTAGTTTTGGAATGCAGTTCTCTATTTTCTTGTGCTCACAGCCGGTTTCCGACATGTTATCTCTCTCCATTGACTGACCCATAACTAGTTCAGACCCTACAGAAACTGATAATCCCGTCGTCACTAGTTATGTCAGTGTTCCACTCCAGGCTAACAAGTTGGATGGCGCTAACTATGGTACATGGGCTTCCAACATCAAACTTTAGCTTGAGGGTCATGATAATGAGGACCATCTAAAAAAGAAAGTAGATTCTGTGCTCGTGGTAGAACGTCCTCTCCGGAAGAAGATCAATGCTCGACTATGTATCATCATCAAATCCAATAATCTACTATATATTTTTCCATGAAGCAAATCTTTCAGGCTCATGAAACTTGTGAGGTTGTATGGGAGCAGGAAAAAGTTTTTTACACCAATAATGCTCAGAGTCTGTATGGGGACACTTGACTCGTTCTCTTACATGCTTTTATTTCCTCCACTAAATATTCTATCTTCTTGTCGGACCAGAGTTCCAGTTGGATGATTTGCACTAGATGTGAGTCACATGGACTTCATCAACTTAAAACCTCTGCTCATGATGGTTTAGTGGTGGATTCCCCTATTTTCCATCCATGCTCAATTAGGTCATCCTAGCCTCATGGCGACAAGAACTTGAATCTTTCAAAATTGTCTACTTTGTCTTGTGAGTCGTGTCAATTTGGGAATCATGTTAGTAGTTCTTTTTCTAGTTGAGTCAATCATCGGCCGCATCCCCTTTTGCTTTGGTCACACTCGGATGTTTGGGGTCCAAGTTGTATTGCGACCAGTTGTCCACCACTCTAGGGTCCAAATGTTTTGTTACATTCAACAATGATTATTTAGGTGTATTTGGTTATTTTTAATCGAAAATAACCTTCAGTTGTTTGCTAGAGGTAGGGCCTCACAAGAGCTTATAAGGTTTTGTAATAATGAGTTAAGCCCAAAATCCTAAGATGGTAGTAGAGTCTATGTTAGATCCATGAGCCTCCAACCACATTATTCACGCACCAAGCCTTTATAGTGTTGGGTGTGAGGAGGTGTATTGGGAAAAACCCAAGTTTCGTACTAACTAGAGATAAATCCACACATGAGTTAGGCCAAAAATCCTAAGACAACTTGCTAAAACTACTTAGACACTATATTGCTTCATGGAAATGTTCCTCATCGTTTTTGGGTTAGGCTATGGCTATGCTTATTATCCTATGAATCACATGCTCTCATTGGTACTTGATAACCAAATACCTCACTCAGCTCTATCCACACAGTTACTCTATGTCTACATAAACTTTTAGCCCGCTCTCACAAGTGTGGCTTCCTAGGTTACACCCAGTCTCAAAAGGGTTACAAATGTTACTTTTTGACTCTTCGCCGCTCTGTTGGTGTCACCTTCTTTGAGTCAGTTCCCTTCTATGTACATACTAAACCTACTTTTGAGTCAATCTTGCCTACATCACAATTTCCTCCAGCTTCTGTTTGTATTGAATTTCAGCCTCTAGAGTTGCCTATTTTTCCTTAAGAACCACCTCCCCCATGTCCACATCATCGGTCGGTCACATCCACTGTTACCACCACTAGTTAGTGATAGCAGCGGCTCAACTTTCGGATCCAATTACTCCAACCCCTCTAGCACTGCCTCCTGGGCTTGATCTTCCTCTTTATATTCAAAAGCTATTTGTTCAAGTAGGAATCCCTCTCCTCTCTCCTCACTGTTACTTTTAAGTTATCATCGCTTATCTCCTTTCCATTATGCTTGCCTTTCTTCTTTGTTTTATTGTCTATTCCAAAGAACGTGCTTGATGCCCTATCTTAGCCTGCATGGAGACAAGCTATGGTTGATGAGAGTGCCCTTCAGAACAGTGGTAATTGGGGCCTCGTTTCACTCCCACCAAGCAAGATTTTCATAATTATTGTTGGTCCTAGTGGTCAAGTTGATAGGCTTAAGGCTCGCTTGGTTTCCAATGCTACACATAATAAATGGCCTAGACTATGGTGGCACTTTCTACCCTGTGGTCAAAATGACATTTGTAAGGTTATCTCTCACCATGGCTGATATTCGTTACTGGCCTCTGCACCAACTTCAGTCTTCAAATAAAATGCTTTGTTTCATGGTAATCTCATCAAAGAAGTTATATGGAGCATTACATTTGTTGCTCAGGGGGAGTCTTCTGGACTATTTTGCCGTCTTCGTAAATCCCTACATGGCCTCAAACTGTCTCACAGAGCATAGTTTGGTAGATTCACCAATGTAGTTCAGCAGTTTGGTATGACTTGGAGTGAAGCCAATCACTGCCATTTAGCCACTTGATGCATTTACTTTTTTGTGTATGTCAATGACATTGTTATTACAGGTTGTGATCATTGTGGAATCAGACAGATTAATTTTCAAACTAAAGATCTTGGCAGACTTTGTTACTGATGTGACTATTGAGTGATTTTCCCTGATTTCTTTCCCTTTCGTTGTTATGTAAATATCCTGTAATTAATATGATAGATTATGCTCTTGTTCCCATCCTTGTAGTGATGTGATTCTGATTATAATTTGATTGTAGTTCTTTGTTATAAATACATAACGCTGAGGGTTGGCTCCTCAACCATTCCTACCATCTCATTCAAGTGGGTATCTTGAGCATGGTTAGAGTCTTCGCTCCCGTCTTAGGGTTTAGCCTCTGTCAAGTTTAACCCTAGATTTGTTTTCAAGTTTGGTTTCTGGGTGTCCATGGGACACCATTTTTTGGTCCCAACATAGTCATCGGAGTCGCTTCTACTGCTGCTGACAGAGACACATGCCGACACTTCAGAACCGCCTGATGCCAATTTGCTGTACCCTGTGTAGTCCTGCTGCCATAATCTCTGCCATGCGCAACCATATAGTGACAGTTTTCCGAGTGATTATGAGCCATGCGCTGACCTCCAGTCACCTGTTTGCCATCATGCTGGTACGGTTTTACTCTGTTCCCCCTTCCAGTTTCATTGGGATCCTTTCTAGCCAGTGGGTCCCATGTTTGAGTCATTTCTGAACTTATGGCTCAAACAGTTCCTTCAAGAACTGAGGTTTGAGGATTTCTCACGGATGACACTCATTTGTTCAGGCTGCCTCGCCTATTGCCTCAAACCCAATATTCCACGTGACCTAAGCATTGTTCTCTTGCAATCTGCTCTACACGGAAAACTTAATTGGCATGTCAAACTTGCTGCTGTTGTGTGCTAATTTTGGTTGCCTAGGTTAACTTGCTATAATTTCAGTAATGCTAAGTGCTTATGCCTCTGCTAAAACTTCTCCTATAACTCTAGTAGTTTCTGAATACTTTAGGGCTACAACTTGGTGCCTGAATTTTTTTTTTTCATTTTGGCAGAACTTGATCAGTTACTCGAAGATGCGCCTTTGCCATTTATATTGCAGCATGCTGCCAAGATATCTAGTGTTAGGAGAAGAGTGTCATCACTGAATTCGCTTCTAAAATCCATACAAGGGAGGATTGATAATGTAGACCGCATGCTGTCCATTGGCACCACTCATGGTATGTACATATCTCCAGAGGCTAAATCTTATAATTATTTTCTAACTGTTACTAACCTCTAATATTTGAATTCCAACCCCCCTCAATGTGGTCTTTACTCTAACCAGTACACAGGGTCCAAATAAAATTTACATCGATCCGCCGTCTGACCTCTCTATTCCTTCATGACTCTAGATTAAATTACTACTTAGTAGTTACTTGAGCAGACATATTATAATTTTCTCCCTTCGTATTAACTGTGGGCAAGTGACTCTTGTCAAATGATTTCAAATTTGTGCTAATATTGTATATATCGGCATATTCGTTCATTTTTTTCTACGTAGCCTTATCATTCTTAGTTTGGGTCTGATTGTGATTTGCTTCTATCATCCGAACCAGCTTTGGTATTAGTGCTTATGTATGACCTAATTCTCCAACAATAAGGCGTCCAGGATTACTAGCTCGTCAGGCATCAATGTTCATTCGTATTAGCTACAATGGAACTTCAGACTACAAGTCTCTCTCCTTCCAAATGAATTATTAAATACTCCCTTCCACATAAATGTTTTTGGTAAAACCCGTATTCTGTGCTATAATTGGAGTTATAATCCGCGTCTTCCATCTCCTTCATGTTAACTAGCTGAACTCAATCTCAATCAGTGCATCATTATTCAGCAGGTACAAGTTCAGGACTTCTCTTAGCCAACACGTGACCTGGTTTCCTTATGGAGAAAGTTCCTTAACTTTCCCTATTATTCAATACTCATCAATTGAGTTTTTTTATCCTTTTAAGGAAATTCTTCAACTCACAAGTGGGAAAGCCCTGAGGTCAATCACTCCAGCTAGCATACTGCAGATCAATCATTGTTTTATCCCAATAATTATCTTATCAGGTAGCCCGGAAGCATCGTGTCTGCTCTGGCTTGATTAGGAAAGTGTGTTTCTGTTAGAGTTTGCAAACTTGGTTTTGGATAAAATTTGATTTTGATTAAAAGTGAATTTCAGTAAATTAAAATTGATTTTGCAACAATAATGCCAAACAAGTTATGAACAGTGGCCAAGGTAAAATTCGTTCTTTAAACAGGATTTTGGCTTCCTAAATGCAAAACAAAACAAAGCCAAATCTGCTGCTAGGGTCGCTGAAGATTTGGACAACCCTATACGATTCCAATAATGAGAGAGAAACAAAGGGCTTGAGGTACTGTCCTTGCATGAAAAAGCAAGGTGCCTTGAGCCGATTAGGATTGACTACAACAGGACAAACTGATCAACTGTCCAGGCACGTGGCAATCTAAATTAGAATGCCTATAGTTGCCAAAAAATGCTATGCCTTTGTAGATGACAGTAAGTCAGGCCTACGATAGATATTTTGTAACAAGCATATATAGTTATACTGTTTGCAATCACAATAGCTAGTGGTTGGATATTTATTTTAGTTATAGTAGGCACAACACTAATTTTCAGCAGTGATAAGAGGCTTGTATATCACATAAAATTAAATTATGGTCTATGAACTATGATCTTAATCCTAGTGTGCATTGATTTGACTAACAAATTGCTTACTTTGAGCTTTTTTGTTCATGTTCCTAATTCTTAATACCAAATTTGTATATGATTTTGCAGAGAAAACAACCACAGATAGTTATGGATGAGTGGTCATCAGCTCTATCAAAATCCATTTTTCTATATCTACAATGTAGTGCAGCACTCTTGACCCCTTAAATCTAGTTATTCTTGTTAGCATATAACGAGTGCTTGTTTGGTACAGTTAATGACTTCAAAATTGATATCCCGTTGCTAATTGTATGTAGGTTACTTTTGATATTAACTTTGTCTATGAAATCACAAAAGAAAAATCACTCTTCAGTCTCCAATGAATTCTTGTTGTAAATTTAAAATTTATATTAAGGATTTGCAATTACTGTACGAGACGCAAGGAGGAAAACAGAAACCATAGCACAGTGGGTCAACTTAGAATGTGCCCCATCTAAAGGAGGGATGTTGCTTTTCCCACGCCCCCTCCTACTCAAATAGGGTGTGAAATGACTAAAA
The DNA here is from genome assembly GCA_020916435.1 of Oxytropis ochrocephala. NCBI lineage: Eukaryota > Viridiplantae > Streptophyta > Magnoliopsida > Fabales > Fabaceae > Oxytropis > Oxytropis ochrocephala. The sequence goes on from CM037093.1 coordinate 95,976,782, forward strand.
GGCTAGCCAAAACGTCTTTTTTTTTTTCAGGAAATTTCACGTGTTCGAACACAGAGCTTTGAACAGGTTCGAACTACATCGTTCGAGTGTGTTAAATCTTGACTTCACACCCTTTTGTGCATAATTTCACTGCTCGACCGGTCACTCGAGCCTCATTCGCATAACCTTGTTCGAACACCCTATTTTATTACAAAAAATGGACCCTCACACCACATTCACCAATTTTATTGCGTTCGCATGATGTTGTTCGAACGTGTTCGAACAAGGTCGTTCGAACCATCATTAAACATGTCCTCCCAGCGTTTCACGCGAGGTTATTTTCGGAATAAAATTTGTTAAGGGGTGTGAAAGAGTAGGAGGGGGAGTGGGAAAAGTAAACACCCTAAAGGAGTATTCCTTGCTTATTGGTAGTAAATTGGCCCATTTATTTTGGTCATTATTTCCCACACCCTTCTCTACTCACCACACACCCCCAAACCTCAAATATTCTCAAATTATTCTCACGTGGAACACGCGTGGAAACCTCACCATGCAGTGTTTTTGACGGGTTCAGCTTACACCCTCCGAACTCGTTCGGATGGATATGTCCGAACGTTGTATTATGCTTTGTCGATCTGTGGTGTTCTGATATTTATTTTAGAAATCAACCATAAATTTTAAAACTAATGATCGATCATGCACTGAACTGAGTTCAAATTATAAATCACATTGATTATAAATCAAATGGATAGCTTCATATCTGTTGTTCTCTTTTTCTTTGCCTTTTCAAATTGAAGCAGTTGGAAGCATTTATGCAGTTGGAAGCATTTATCAAATTGCAATGGTTCGGTAACACAAAGCCGAACTGGTTCGGTTAGTGCCATCTGAACAAGTTTAATTTTGCACAAGAGGGTGTGCGTCAAAAATTAAAACACTCGGCTCCTGTCCGAACTGGTTTGGATGCCCGCGTCCGAACCAGTGAATTTTTTTGAAAAAAAAGACGTTTTGTCCATTTCATTAATGACTTTATAGTCTTTTCGTAGGGTTATGAGGGTATTTTCTGAGTAGGAGGTGGTGTGGGAAAAATAATGACCTTTATTTTCTGGAACTTCTAATAAAAAGCCTGCAACCCAGTTCCATCGAAATCTTGGGTCCACCATGCACCCCAAAATTTAGATGATATAAAAAGAGTGTATCAATTAGCACCATATTTTTGTTAATTTGTGCACTAAAAATTAACTTTTTCTACAAATTTATTTTCTGATGACATAATTTATCTGGAAATAAATAGTGCACTTCTGAATGTATGTTACCAAATACAAAAGTGTTTTACTTGGTCTTCTTTACCATTTAGTCAAAAGTTCGATTCTGATTAGTGTGTATGAAAAAATATCTGATGAGAAAGATTAACCTCTTTTTTTTTTACCGAAAGAAGTTAACCTCTTAAATACTTCGAGAGATTAGTGTTTGTTGTTGTGCTTGTGCATAGAGAATACCTTGCTTTTGAAAAAAAAAATACTACTAAGGTGTCTTTACTTCTTGTTCCCTATAGAAAACTCAAAATAATAGTAGAAGCAGCACTGAAGGCTATGTGTTTGTATACATAAACACAAAAGATTTGGTGACAGATGCAAAATTTGCCAACCTTGACCAAATCTCATTACCCAAAGCAAATTACCGGAATAATGCATGATGCCTTGGGTTGCTATTGTCGTTTTGTTGCATAACTGGAGAAAGAAAGAAGAAAAGGAAAGGCTGCTATATTGAGCTCAAAGGTCCAACCCTTCTGATTGAGCAACAGTAAAACTATAAAAAGTTATTGTCATGGCATGGTGATGACAGTACTAAATTCCAAATGAATCACAAAACCCATTTCATTGCATTGCAGTCTGTTTGTGACAGTCTAACATAACAACAGCAACAATTTATCCTTCCCAGTCCAGCTCATTTAGATACTGTGATGTGAATTCTAGTAGTTCGTCACATGCCCCCACACTGTATACTATAGAGTACGTTACGTCCCTAATAGCTCTAGCATCATTATTCTATTCTTTTTTTTTACCGTGTTTATTGGTACGCAGTATTTATCGACTTTGTTCTGATTGACTGATCACAGGTACTCGGTTTTACCGGTCATGTAGTTCTCTCCTCTCAACTTCTATCTATACTCCTACTGAGCTTCAATTTTGGCTCAGGCCAAAAGGCCGACCCGATGACCTAATGTTTTGGACTCTTTAAATAGAGACCCAAAAAAGTATTGAGATGTTTTGGCCCATTCCAATTGGTCTATAGGCCAAACTTGACTCTATTTTTAATACTTTTTTAAGGATGTTTTGAGGTTTCATTTATTAAAAGTTGGGTTAGGTTAGGTTAGCCCACTGACTTAGAGTTTTAGTTTGGATTACAAAAAGAGCCGACTCAACCTAACATGCTTTTAAATTTTGACTTAATGGATTAGGTTGAATCGGGTTGGGAAATTTTCGGTTTGTGAAAGAGTAGAATTTCACCTTGAAGATGAGTAGAGAGATGTTTTCCAAGTTAGCCACATCTTCCCTCATTTTTTATGCCCAAAAGAGTTTGAAAAGTAAAATGATTAGTTTAATCACACTATAACAAACTCATTATATATACTTAGCTTTATACAAATAATAATAAATAGTTTGTTTGTTATGTTTGTGTGGCCTCCTCTCCTAGTAGTATCAGATACCAACTCCACCTTTCCTTAGCCCTTAGCATTTTGGCAAGAGAACCCCTCCTATTTTTTCATCCTTTTTTGTGCACTGACCCACAACACCCTTTACAGAGAGAGAGAGGGAGCAGCATTGCATATGATAAGATTGAAGGCATTGGATGAAGGGGAATCTATGCAGAGGCCCGACTGTACATAAGCACGTTACAGTACTTTCTTTCTTTGATGCCCAAAAAACACTCTTCAGCCTTTTGCTTGCAGCATCTCTCATTATTCATTCAACAAACACCTTGTTTCTCTTCTCACACACAGAAAATCAAATCAATAAGATCATGTTTTAAATACAACCAACCCCATAAATAAACTCCCCTCCCTAGTAGTAGCACCTTCCACCCAAAATTGAATATTTATACTTTTTTATAAATAAGTATTACTAGAAGTGGTTAATTAGTTAGGGAAAACAGGAATGGTTAGTTTTCAAGAATTTAAGCCCTCATAATCTCAAAAAAAAAAAAGAATTTAAGCCCTCGACCTCTTATTTAAACTTATTCGATATACTCCGACCTATTTTTAAGCAAAAAAAATATTTTTTTAGGTTCATTGAGAAATTGATGTATATGGACTATTTGTTCAGATACATTAGTTTTTCAATTAACCTAAAAATGTTTTTTTTGCTTATAAATAAGTCCAGTGGGAGTATCTCCTAACTCACTAACAGAGTATAACCTATATGAAACCAACATCATTGATCCATTGGCTTAATCTGCTCTGAGACATAGGAAGTCGACTCGATATTCACGAGTTTGATTCCCGCAATAGACAAACTCGATGTTGGTCACTACGAAATTTGATCCTAAACAAAAGCGAAAAAATCTTTCGTTAAAAGTATTAAGACACTTCATGAATAACCAACGATGTTTCAAACCAACAAAGAGTAACCATTGAATAATGCTATAATAGTATAAATAAATGTTATAGTTTTGACAAAATTACACCTGCAGAAACCTTTAAGTTATTTATTTGAATAACAAGTTGGTCCTTTAATTTTATTTTTTTGTAACAAATATGCCCTTTAAGTTACCTAACATTGACACCGTTGACCCTTTTAATAAAATGTCATATCGTTGATCACATCAAAATACACCAAAATATGTTAGATTGTATCAAAATACATAAGTTAAAGTAATCACAATATATAAAATAGTATTACATCACAATATATAAGCTAGAGTAATAAATAAAAGGACTTATTTGTTAATAAAAAAACTTAAATGACCAATTTATTACAGTTCTCTAGTGTAATTTTACTTATAGTTTTTTTGATAATATTATACTATTATAACATTATTCAATGGTTCTGTGTGGACCTGGATTAGGTGCACTTGCTAAACCCAATCACGCAGTCAAGCAATTACAGATTTACAGTCGTATAATCAAGATTGAGCAGCCATTTAAAATTTCACACATACAAAATATAAAGTTAAAATATAGATTTTCTATTCTCTAAATTTGTGTTTTTATGAATGTGTGACTACATGAGTATTGAGTAACAATACCACCTAATCCATTTCTGTTCTTATGGGGCTAGATTAGAATCTTTTGTTTTTTTTTTTTTTTGGTGAAAAGGAAGAGCAGTTCCCAGATGCCGTAATGAAAGAATCGGCGGTCCCAACGCGACAACGGCGACTAATCTGCTCCCGATAATCTACCGAAGTGGCTAACGTAATTTCTTCCGTTAATCGAACCGTGAAAGAAACCCGCACGACGACTTCGATGGGACTCATGGCCAAAGGACCAACTGAGCCAACCACGTTGGTTAGAATCTTTGTTATAGACTTAGTTGTTGTGTTCATTAATTAACCTGAGGCTGCTTTTCAGCTGATTTACCTCACAAGATAGAAATGATTGTACGTTACCTCAATTCTATATAAAGTGAAGAGAAAAGTAATGACAAAGTTAAGCTCACTAACCAAAACTATACAAAAAGTCACATCACTCTATCTAATAGTATAGGGCTTTCATAGTGCAATTAAGAATGGAGTAATTAGCAGCATGAAACCAGGGTCTATTTGGATTTTAGGAAATCCTTTTGGGGTGTGTGACCCTACCAGACTTACTAGTACTAACAACATTTTATTAATGAAAAGACAGAATTGTCCTTGAGTTGCTGTATTGGGTTTGGGGGGCACACTAACAGACAAAGTGCAGAAGCATGAGTATGTGAAAAAGTTGTGATGGTAGGTGCATCCATTTCCACGTTGTGTCACAAAAGCCCAAACTCTAATGGGAACAAGTGTGGTATAGTAATGGAGAGTACCCACTTAAGACTGGTCAAACACATCATATCATAGCATCAAAATCCGAACTTAAATAGCATTAAAAAAATTGAGTAGGGAACAAAGATAAGATGACCCTCCTCCTGGCTGCAAATGCTGCCTAGCTAGGTTAGGTTTCACACAGGGTTAATTATAGTTTTGAGTAGGATATTAATATCACTAAAGACACAGATTGCACGAATTTGTTTTACATTTTGTATACCTAATTTTGAACTACTAATACTCCCTCCGTCCAACTTTGTTTGTAGTTTAAGGTTTTGACACACCCTTTAAAAAAAATGATTAAGAATCTAGATTCTTTAAAAAGTATTGTCTAATTTATCATTTAACCATTTATCTCTCTACCTAGATAAATGTGAATCTTTTATTGAAGGTAAAAAGTTGTCATAATTAATAGGGATATAAGTGTAAAAGTACATAAAAAGTTTCAATGGAAATCTAAAACAACAATCAATTTGGGACAAATTGATTTTGCTAAAACAACAAACAATTTGGGACGGAGGGAGTATTAATTTGGCAAAATTACACAAGAGGACCTTTAAGTTATTTATTTATAACAAATAGCCCTTTAAGTTACCTAACGTTGACAATCGTTGCTCTTTAGTAAAATTTTATATTGTCGATTACATCAAAATACACCAAAATATGATTGGTTGCATCAAAATACATATGCTAGAGTAATCACAATATATAAAGTAGCATAACATCAAAATATATAAGCTAGTAAAATCACTAAAAGGGCATATTTGTTACAAAAAAAACTTAAAGGTCCAACTTATTACAAATAAATAACTTAAAAGTCATTGGTGTAATTTTGCCTATTAATTTTCCTCGATAAACTTTTAGTTATTGTTCTGGAGTGGGCTCAAGGCCCAATGCTGTCCAACAAGGCCCAATAACTATCACTATAAAGATGGCACGAATCTCAAGAGTTAGGTACGTCATTATTACTATTCACTATTCACCATTGATTGCTGACTTGGGCGTCGGAGTGTACTCGCAGGTACCACCCAGGTGCGACCCAGACTTCGGCACCAAGACGTTCAGCGACTGAGCTACAAGACTACATCAGAATCATACCTAGAGATCAGGAACGATCATTGGCGACCTTCTGCCATGCATGGCACCAAGACTTCGGCACCATGCAACAAAAGAGGCACGCCACGCGAGCCTCATCGAGAGCCGACCCTTCCGGACGGAATGCAATCCCTCAACAAACCCCGGAGGGCGTCCCACTAACCATTCACGAATCGCAGGATAACCCTCGCCAGAACCTCCGCATGTGGCGCCGAGGCCAATCTTGGAGCGATATCGCACCGCCAATCAGCCGATGGCGGGCCGACCGAGCCGGGTCGATGCAGAATAGATGCCCCGTGCCGAGCATGTGACTCAAAGCTTTCCTACGATTCTCGCAGAAACAAAAAATCGATTATTGCCGACCGGGAAGCACTTCTTTCTCACTACGAAAGGGGATCCATCCTCCCGCGCGCGCGCGCGAATGGTGAGGACCCTCCGCACAAATGCGCCCTTCCAAAGAAGCATGCAACTCCTCCCGGACGGAATGACCGACCTTTCCGGGCCGCCCAAAGACGCCGATCCCCGCCGCAGCAGGTCGACTAGAAGGTCTCCCACTCGCAGCGGCGTCTTGCGATCGCCGCTCCAGTCACACACGCCAAGATTATGAAGACTCGAAGTTACAATCCGGAATCGCACCGCCGCCCACTCAGGTATTCTTCGCCGAGTCGTCCGGGTTCACGCAAGTCGAGGAGTCGGTCGTGGGATTCGTATGGTGAGTTGGACAACTACAAAGCGCAGGGACACATCCCACCGGCCGAAAAGAGATGTGCTCGGCGAGAGAGAGGCGATCGTTCCATTTCTCCTCATACGGCCACATGACGCGCGCACGAGTACCCGCCAATGAGCTACATGCATTACAACCTTATGGATCGGGAGAGTTGGCGGACGGGCATGGGCCGTTCTCAAGAGAAATCGACGTTACCGCATTCCCGAGATTTGAGAAAGCGCCCAACATGAATAAGTTCGACGGTCGCGGCGATCCGGATAAACACGTCCGTTATTTCAACAATTATCGCAATTTATAGAGAGCTAAGCCCGACGATGAAGTGCAGATTTTTTCCCGCCGCTCGATGGGAGAGCGCTCGAATGGTGGGAATCATTGCGCCCAACACCATCACTCTTGGGAAGGCTTGGTCGCAACCTTTTTGGCCAATTACACGCCAACCGTTGTCGATACAAATATGAGGAACACCTTGACACGGCCGCTCGTGGGGAGAACGAATCACCGAGGCATTATATTGATCGCTTCAACACGAGGCGGAGACTATCCGCGATTTGACCGACAAAGACAAACCGGAAGTATCTCAAGCGGGGAATACGAGCGGATCACAGATTTGCAGAGGAGTTCATCCTCAACCGTTACATGGATCTTGGGGTATTTTTAAGAAGGGCCAATGACCACATGGGCTACGAAGAGACGCGCTCGCGACTAGGCAGGCGCCGCGTGTGCGACCCAAGGAAGAGCATGGTAGGTCGGCTAAAGAGCCAGAAGGGCGCAGGGAAGGTCGTTCGGATTTTCGTCAGAAGAAGTTCGAGCACCGCACCAGGCTGAACACGCCCATCGCACAAATCTATATGGATCGCCGAATAACGAATTTGCCGATGTCAGCGCCCCGACCCGCTTCGTTCTCAAGAAAGGCGGCCGGTTCACGAAGAAGTATTGCGGTACCATAAGAAGCAAGGGCCACGATACTAACGAATGTATGGCCCTAAAGGATGACATAGAAAACCTCATTCGGCGGAAAGCTAACAAAATATGTCGGGATGAAGGAAACGACCGATCGGAAGAGAAGATCGAGGGTCGAGATGGTCGCTCAAAAGAAAAAGTAACCATTCAAGCTATTGAGGTCGCCGCGTAAAAGAAACTTCGGAGGAGGGGGCGCAGCGATCCGAGGGTCGCCGGTCGTAATGGTTATCCACGGGGAACCCTTTAGATCGCTTTGATTCAAAGAAGAAGGCGACCAAGAGAAAGTGGAATGAAATTCTCATGGTCGGATCTTCTTCAGCACCACGACCGATCTCCAACAGACCGCCGATTTCCTTTGGTGACGAGGATTTGCTCGATGGGCGGGTCAACGATTCGTTCCCTCCGGGTCGATCTGCGGTCATGGGAAACTCCGGTTAGGAGAATCTTGGTCGATCGGGTAGCTTTCTACAGATATCATGTTTGAAGAGTTGGTGGACAAATTGAGCATCGATCAGAGCGAAATCGCCCTCGTAACGACGAACCCTTTAACCGGTTTTAACGAGCAATCACTTACCCGTTGGGCACCTTGGAGTTGTTGGTCACTTTCGGCGACGATGCCAATGGGAGCACATCTTACAGGACGGTCAGAACGACTTTCCTTGTATTGCCTATCAAGTCATGCTATCACTGCATTATCGGCCGGCCGACGTTGGGGAAACTTGAAGCAGTCGTGTCAACAGTCCACTTAAAGATGAAGTTTTACGATAAAAATGGCCAGGTCGCTACCTTAGCGGCAGATATGGAAGCGGCCAAGAAAAGTCACTACATTTACCAGGATATATGTGACGCTCAGGACGTTGGACCTCACGCTCACAATTCTGGGGAAGGACATCAAGTAAACCTAGCAGATTTGGATGCCCGCTATAACTCAGATAGCGACCCGGAAGAGGGGGATGATGATTTAGCCCGTGAGCTAAAGAAGAAACTCAAACGACCAGAACCCCATGGGCAGTTTATTGACGTTCAGTTGGGCGATGACCCGGCCAAAACCGTAAAGATTGGAAGCGACCTTCCAGAACAGGTCAAGCAGGGACTAATCACTTGCCTCAGAAAATACGCCGATTTGTTCGCCGCAAGCATCGATATGCCCGAGTTCCTATGGAGGTCGCTTGTCATCAACTATCAGTCGATATAGCGGCAAGGCCGGTCGCTCAGAGAAGAAGAGTTCAGAACGAAGAGAAGGCCAGAGCAGCGGCCCAGGCAGTGAACGACTTGATAAAAGCGAATTTCGTTGAGGAGATTAAGTATACGACGTGGCTTTCGAACGTCGTGCTAGTAAAAAAGAAGAACGGAAATGGCGAATGTGTGTCGATTACATCGACCTGAATAGGCGTGCCCTAAGGATGCTTTCCTGCACCCGATGATCGACAAGTTGGTTGACGCGCTTGTGTTACAAGTTGCTTTCCTTCTTGGACGCGCGTATTCAAAGCTACAACCAAATCGCTATGCACCCACCGGATCGTCACAAGACTGCTTTCATGACCGACCAGGGTAATTTTTGTTACAAAGTGATGCCTTTTGGATTAAAGAACGCTGGGGCGACTTACCAGCGTATGATGAGCAAGATTTTTGAAAAGCAGATCGGCCGGGTGGCAGAGGTGTATCTTGATGACATGATCATAAAGAGCAAATCAGATGATGAGCACGTTAGCGACCTTAACGAAGTTTTTGAAGAGGCAAGGAAGAATTCTCTCAGCCAACCACGAGAAGTGCGCACGGAAGTGCGCGGTAGGAAATTCTTAGGTTTCCATCTGACGGAGAGAGGAATCGAAGCAAACCCTGACAAGTGTAGGGCGGTCGCTGAAATGAGACCGCCAACCACTAAGAAGGAAATCCAACAATTGAACGGCATGGTCGCCGCCCTCTCCAGATTCATACCCCAGTCTGCATGCAAGTCGCTCCCTTTGTTCAAACTTCTGAAAAAGGACGCTGATTTTGAATGGACTGATCAGTGCCAGCAGGCGTTGGACGATCTAAAAGCGGCCTTGACCAATCCGCCCGTCATGACCAAGCCGCTCCTGGGGATACATCAGACTCAGATTTAGCAATTACGGAGGAAGTTTTAAGTGCCGTCCTGGTCAAAGAAAGCGACACAAAGCAAAATCCTATATATTTCATTAGCAAAGTCCTACAGGGACCAGAAGCCCGTTATCAGAGGATCGAAAAGTTGACGCTCGCACTACTGGTAGCCGCCCGCAGGTTAAGGCCGTATTTTGTTGCACATCAAATAGTGGTGAGAACTGATCAACCAATACGGCTGATTCTCCATGCACTGACACTGGCGGGCCGCATGATCAAATGGGCAATAGAGCTAAGTGAGTTCGAATAAAGTTTGAGCCAAGGTCGGCACCCAAGGCGCAGATTTTGGCCGATTTCATCGTGAGATGACCCGGTCCCGACGACCGACCAATCACCACCGGACGTTACACGCCGATGGCAAATCAAACTCCAAAGGAAGTGGGCGGGATTAATATTGGAAAATTCTCGCAGCTTGGTCGTAGAAGTATCGCTTACTTTCGCTTTCCACACTTCAAATAATCAGCAGAGTATGAGGCTTGCATAGCGGGGTTATTGCTCGCCAAGGAATTCAACGTCGAAGGTGGAATTGCACTCGACTCTCTCTTGGTCGCTTCCCGGATCAAGGAGTTATACGATACCAAAGATGAAACATTAAAGCATTACCGCTAAGGTAAGGGAGTTGCTCAATAAATTCAACCGGCCGAGGTGAAGCACGTTCCAAGAATGTAAAACGTCCGAAGCGGACATTCTCTCGGCCGGCTAGCACCAAAGTGCCGGGAACCATCGAAGCTCGATACAAGAAACCTCACTCGACCATCCGTGGCGACCAAGATCGATAAGCTCGCTTCATGTCTATGCATTGACCGCAAAAGATTGGATCACTCCCATATTACAATATATCATGAGCGCTGACAGAGCCGCACGACCAAAAGGAGGCAAAACTTTTAAGGCGAGCAACAAAGTATTCCGTCGTCAAGGAAAACTTTATAGAAGAGGTTTCTCATCCCCACCGTTGAGGTGCTTTGACGTCACGGCGGACCATGTTTTAAGAGACATCCATGAAGGTTTATGTGCAACCATCGGGAGGTCGCTCCATAGCGGCGGGCTTGAGAGCGGGTTTCTATTGGCCAACCATGGAGGAGGACGCTAAAAACTTGGTTCAAAAGTGCAACAAGTGTCAAATTCACGCAGACGCCCACATCGCCCTCGCTCCGAACTACTGAGCCTCACACGCCCCTTGGCCGTTTGCACGGTGGGGATGGATCTCCTCGGGCCATTCCCACCGCCCTGTGCCAATTTAAATTTTCGATCGTAGCGATTGATTATTTCACCAAATGGATCGAGGCCGAGCCTCTCGCAACGATCACAAAGAACCAAAGTGAGCAAATTTTTAGCCGCAACGTGCTAGCCCGGTTTGGCGTTCCCAACAATTGATAACGGACAATGGAACGCAATTTGCGACAGAAATTTGGAGAAATGTTGGCCGACACGGGAGTAAAGCAATGGCTTCACTTCGGTGGAACATCCACAAACCAACGGCCAGCAGAGGCGGTACAAGCGTGGTCATCTTGCGAGGGTAAAGAGAAGATTAGCGAGGCCAAAGGTAATTGGGTAGAAGAGTTACTGATCGGTCCTTTGGCGCATCGAACGACCCTCATTCAACGACGGGTGAGTCGCTTTCGTGTTAGTCTATGGTATGGACGCCGTCATTCCAATTGAGATGGGCGAATTGAGTTTGGAGGGCGACCAACCCACCGGCCGCAGCGAGAAAATGAGCGAGCCACAGAGAAGAGCTCGATCTAGTAGACGAGCTACGAACCAAAGCTTCTCTCAAAGAACAACTAGTCAAGGTAAGGTCGCCGCAAGATATAATTTCGCGCGCGCAGAAAGGGAATTCTCAATTGGTCACCGTCCTCAAAGCGGGCGGACGTGGGAAACAAGAACGCTCGGCAAGGAAGCTCGCACCAAATTGGGAAGGACCTTACCGCATAATCAACAAAGCGCAAAGGAGCTTATGAGTTAGAGACCATGAATGGGGCGACCATCCCTAGGACATGGAACGCAGAAAAACTGAGGAAATACTATGTATAAATGCCAAGCGTGTTTCAAACGATCAGAAATTAATGAAAAGCAGGCGGGCGCTCTTTTTCCCCATAGGGGTTTTTTACAGAGGCCCGACCTTTTAAAAACTTGTTGTTTATCTCATGCACGATTGTATGACCGGCCGCTTCATCATGCAAGTAGCAATAGAGCGACCGAGATGTCACCGAAGTTGACTAATACCATCGAATGGTAAAATGCGAACCGCTCCGAGTAGCGGCCCATAAATTGTAAAGTGCCATCGAATGGCATTATGCGAGCCGCTCCGAGTAGCGCCCATAAATTGTAAAGTGCCATCGAATGGCATTATGCGAGCCGCCCGAGTAGCGGCCCATAAATTGTAAAGTGCCATCGAATGGAATTATGCGAGCCGCTCCGAGTAGCGGCCCATAAATTGTAAAGTGCCGTCGAATGGCATTATGCGAGCCGCTCCGAGTAGCGGCCCATAAATTGTAAAGGGCCATCGAATGGCATTATGCGAGCCAGTAGCGCCCATAAATTGTAAAGTGCCATCGAATGGCATTATGCGAGCCGCCCAGTAGCGGCCCATAAATTATAAAGTGCCATCGAATGGTAAAATGCGAGCCGCCCGAGTAGCGGCCCATAAATTATAAAGTGCCATCGAAATGGTAATGTGCGAGCCGCCCCGAGTAGCGACCCATAAATTTACAAAGGTGCCATCGCATGGCCTAGAACGAGCCGTTGCGAATAGCGGCACGCAAACTCGCAAACTTTAAAAGGCGAGTAACAACTTGCAAATATTGAAGGTCGTAGAATGGCCGACAATTTGAACAAAGGAACCGTGGACTTTCATTAAACAACCGTGGACTTTCATTAAACATAAGTCTCCAATTTGAACAAAATGATTCCAAAATATTTAAAAGCCGCCGCAGCGCTAAAAATTCTACATACTAAACACCGCCGCAGCGGCTAAACAAAAGGAAGTAAAGCTAAAGGTTGATCAGCAGAAAAACAACGACCTGGTCACGGACGACCTTTCCTTTCTCGACCTTCTGAGGAATAACGATCTCTTGACCCACCACGCAGTGTTCGTAATTAACCACGGTGTCATCGACGACCAGGGACGGGTTTACGAGCTTTAGTTGATCAACCGCATTGGTGAATTGGTATTTGGCCGCTCCCAAAGCCCTAGTACGGGCCTCCTTGAAGAGATCTCTGTACTTGTCTCGTTCCTTCTCCACAGCGGTCAGACTGGTCTTCAAAGAAGTGACCTGATCGAACAATTCCTTTTTCTTCTCGCTCAGGCGCCCGACCTCCTGTTCAGCCTCAGTCTTTTCAGCGACCGCCTTATCCCTGGCAGCGATCGCGTTGTCACGGGCCTCTTCAGCTCCGGTTTTTGAAAATGTTAAGCCGCCTTATCCGAGTTTCTGATCTTGAAGCTTTTGCTCGTAAGTAAGTGGCGACTGTTGGGCCTTCGGCTCGAGCTCTTCGATCTTCTTAAGCAGCTCCAACCGCTCTTCGGCCAGAACTATCAATTTAGACAAAGCAGAGGATAGTTTAAAATTTTTGTCTGACAGGTCGTCTTCAAGATAAGAAATTTTATAAATAGCTCGCCACCGCGCAAGCGCTTGATTCTCCTCTTGATACTTGGCAAAGAGCCTGGTCGCCGCTTTCATTACGTCCGCCATCACTTTGAAGGGCTCTTCTTTAAAGCGGCGCATCATCATCACTAAGACCGAAAGCAGTCGATATTGGACGCACCGACTTGAATGACCTTTACTCTTATGGTGTTTGTGCTTTTTCTTCTCATGCGGGCCACCGTCCTCTTGGCGCCCCCGTTTGTTCGTTTTCCCAGCAGAAAATGTGGTGAGATTGAGGATTCGCTCGCCACAAGACCGGGATTTGGGGGCTGGTTTTCCAAATCAATAAGCAACGCCTCGTTAACGACCTCCCTTAGTGGGGCGTCTCCTGCAGCGATCGCGGCGTTCCTCCTTGGGAGGAGAGTCTTCGCCATCTTCACCGTCCATTGGCTAAAGAAATCAAAATCTTGAACGCCCGCCATGTCAACTGCAAAAAGAAAAAAGCGACTTAGAAACAATACAAAATATACTGCGCAAAAGCAAGATCTTAGCAAACATCTACCAATAGCGGCTTTGACGGCCTCCATGCCTCGGCGCCAACAATCTTGTTGATTTTGATACGACCTCGGGACGCGAGAGGCAAACCGTTTGAGTTCGTGGATCGCCTCAATATCCCCAATATTGAGCTCAATTTCCTTGTAAGAGTACGCCCCCGGTTTCTTCAAGAAATGGTCGAACGACCAAGCGGTCGGCCACAAGTGGCGCCCCGACATTCTTTTCGGGTATCAAATTGGCTATCCCTTTTATCGCCTCCTTCGTATAAAGAAGCGGTCCGTAAGAAATCGCTTTTTCCACCCGCGGCAGAGACTCCATGTATGGCTTGAAAAAGTTGTATTGCGACTTGTTCTTCAAAGAAACGGCCTCTTGCGAGCCCCCTTGGTGCCGGGCTCAGAAGGTAGCTCATCTCCATCGTAAAAATGCGACCTCAAGGAGACCGGCCGCCGAGCGCCGTCAAAACATCTTGAACCCTTGCAGAACGCCAAGCATTCGGATTTAATGAGAGGGGCGACCTTAAGGTATCGAAGGACTTGCCTTTGAAACTCGTAAAGGAGGGACGATCCCCATCCGCTCAAAGACGACCCGATACATCGTGAATTTCACCTCGTCATGCCAGGTCGCTATATTTTCGTCTTTCTCCATGCCTTCGACTCGCCAGCCGTCAACATAAAACTGGGCGGTCAAGTCTTGTTCATCTGAAGAGTGGCGGCGGACCTTGCTCCTATGGTTCCGTAGAATCTCGGAAACCCAAGACATGTCTGCTTTCGGCCGCTGCGTCGATATCGGCTGATCCGCCCTAAAGACAAGACTCGGGCAACCGGGCACGATTTGTAGGGGGACCGGGTTTTGGTGGATTGATTGCTAACACTGAACCTCGAGCGAAGCGGTGGTCGAATCTTCTTGGCGTCTCCCATAGAATGTTGATCCGTCCCAGTCGCCGGATCGAGAGGAATCAGAGGACGACGACGAGGTCGAACTCGAAGTTTCAGGCGACCGGTTTGGATCATTGGAGGGCGATTGGCCAGGGCTAGAATTCACGGGCGACTCGTTATTAGACGTCGGCGCGATCCTCCGAGCTGAACTTGGTTGAGCCATCGCTTTGGCTATCGAAAACGCCGCCACCGAGATGCGGCGAAGTTTGTTTCGTCGGGCCAGGTAAACTGCGCAGAGGGGAGGCGGTCAAAATCAAACGTTGACGCGAGAGAGGCGACTTAGTCGACCCCCGACCGCTACCCTCCACCGGTTGAATTTCAAAGGAAATAGTCAAAGTAAAAAAAGAAGAAGCGGTCGTGTTACCCGAAAGGCCGATGACGAACCGGGCGCAGGGGGCGCAGGCGAGTTGCTCTCGAACGAAGCGACGAGCGGGATGCGGCGAGCCAAAGAAGGTCGTTCTCCTCTTTCGAGAGCACGTAAGAAATGAAGAGCGAAAGATGGCTTCCAACAATACCCCACCACCTTATATAGTGGGCCAAGAGACACTTCAGCCCAAAAACGGTGCGCGCACCTCGAGGAGGCCAAACGTCACCTCGGGAGATGTGAAATCACAACACCGAACCAACCGCATGCGCCCAAGACTAATGTCACCGCAGAGAAGTCGGGCGACCGCGACGAGACAAAGAACGATCGGACATTTGGTCCCGCGCGACCCATTGGTCGATCGCTTCAAGGTCGCCACATGGGGCGTAAAAATCAAGCCTTAGCCCGCCTACCCGACCCGGGCTTGGGGGCAAGCTCGCTCGGAGTGGGCTCAAGGCCCAATGCTGTCCAACAAGGCCCAATAACTATCACTATAAAGATGGCACGAATCTCAAGAGTTAGGTACGTCATTATTACTATTCACTATTCACCATTGATTGCTGACTTGGGCGTCGGAGTGTACTCGCAGGTACCACCCAGGTGCGACCCAGACTTCGGCACCAAGACGTTCAGCGACTGAGCTACAAGACTACATCAGAATCATACCTAGAGATCAGGAACGATCAGTTATTATAATAGAAATCAGAACAATACTATGGTTCAACAAAAGTTAATGTATTTTCTTTACAAAAAAGTTAATGTATTAAGTTTAGTTCTTGATCAAATACATCAATTTTTGTTGACCATATTTTGCTTATTAAAAAACAGAAGGGAGTACTACTCTGATTTCATTTATAATAAAAAAATCAATTTTTAGGTTTATCTGTATTTGATTTATACTAGTAGGATACCAGTGCATACGCACGGGTGCTGTCATGTTCTTTTTATGAATGAACTTAGATAGTATTTAAGTAGTCTGAACAATATACCGTGAAAATAAAAACAAATTTAATGTAGATAAAAACGGAGTTTCAAATAAAAAATAGATAAATATTAAAATCTAAAAATGTAAAAGTATTATTTAAAAGCAATTGTGCATTTATCCGGTGTTATTTTATATATCTGTATTGTTATCCTGTGTTTTTATATATCAGTGCAGCTATCCCATGTTTTTATATATATCATTGCAGTTATACCCGTATTTTTTATATATCAGTGCAACTATCTCGTGTTTTTCGTGTATTAGTGTAGTTATCTCAAAGATTAAATTGGTTATTTGAGTTGATTAGTAGATTATATTAGATAGTAAAAGATAGATAGTAGATGATCAATAAGAAATAATTATCCCATGTTTTTTATATATCAGTGACAATTATTTGTCTTTTTTTAGGTATTAATCAGTTTAAATAATCATTAAGCTTTCTTGTTTGTTTAGATAGTAGGTTTATAATAAACTTCAAAAATTATAGTTATCAATGACATATATTAATCTCATGCTTTTATATATCACTGCAGTTATTCCGTGTTTTTTTATATATTAGTGCAGTTATCTCGTAATTTCAATTGATTATTTTAGTTGATTAGTATATTATAGTAGATAGTAAAAGATAGATAGTAGATTGTCAATAAAAAAATTATTTTAAATATTAATCAGTAGTTTAAATAGTCAGTAAATCTTCTTGTTTTTTACATAGTAGGTTTATTGTAGTCTTCAAAATTTTAATTATCAATGACAAATATTATCCTTTGTTTTTTTATATATCAGTGCAGTTATCCAGTGTTTATTATTTATCATTGCAGTTATCTCGTAATTTCACTTAATTATTTTAGTTGATTAGTAGATTATAGTAGCTAGTAAAATATAGATAGTAGATTATAGTAGATAGTAAAAGATAGATAGTAGATGATCAATAAGAAATATTTATCCCGTATTTTTTATACAACAGTGACAATTGTTTGTCTTGTTTAGGTATTAATCAGTTTAAATAGTCATCAAGCCTTCTTATTTTTTTTAGATAGTAGGTTTAGTAGTCTTCAAAAATTATAATTATCAAGGACAAATATTATTCCCGTATTTTTTTATATATCAGTGCAGTTATCCCGTGTTTTTTTATATATTAGTGCAGTTATCCCGTAGTTTCAATTGATTATTTTAGTTGATTAGTATATTATAGTAGATGGTAAAAGATAGATAGTAAATTATCAATAAGAAATATTTGTTTAATATTAATTAGTAGTTTAAATAGCCACTAAGCCTTTTCGTGTTTTTAGATAGTAGGTTTATGATAGTCTTCAAAAATTATAATTATCAATGGCAAATATTAATCTCGTGTTTTTTTATATATATCATTGCAGTTATCTCGTGTTTTTTATATATCAATGCAGTTATCTCGTAGTTTCAATTGATTATTTTAGTTGAATAGTTTATTATAGTAGATAGTAAAAGAGAGATAGTAGATTATCAATATAAATATTAATCAGTAGTTTAAATAGTCATTAAATTTTCTTGTATTAATTTAAATATTAATCAGTAGTTCAAAAAATTTAATCATCAATGACAAATATTAATCCTTTGTTCTCGTGTTTTTTATTTATCATTGTAGTTTTTCCGTAGTTTTAATTAATTATTTTAGTATATTAGTAGATAGTTAAAAATAGATAGTAGATTATTAATAAGAGATGATAGTAGATTATCAATAAGAGTGTAAACAGATTTCAGAGAAAAGAGAAGATAATTTTAGTAGAGTAATTTAAGCATAGTAGTGTTTGTATAATTTAGAAATTTAGTTACAAAAAACTAAAGTTAAGTGAAGAGAAGAGAAGAATTGTTCATGGAAAAATAAAAGTAAAGTAAAAAGAAAAAAGGAAGCAGGAGAGTGCAGGAGAAAAGTGAAAAGGAAAAAAAAGAGGGTAAGAAGCAAGAGAAAAAAGTAAGAAATAAAGTGTAAGAGAAAAGTAAAAAGGAGGAAAGAGAGTGTAAGAAAAAAGAGAAAAAAGGAAGAACGAGAGTGTAAGAAGAAAAATAAAGAGAAGGTAATGACATTTTTATCCCTAATTAAAAATAAAAGTGCAGGAGAAAAGTGAAAAGGAAAAAAAAGAGGGTAAGAAGCAAGAGAAAAAAGTAAGAAATAAAGTGTAAGAAAAATAAAAAGAGGAGAGTGTAATGACATTTTTATCCCTAATTAAAATGAATATGTATCTTGTTAATAAGATATCTAAAGTGGTAATTTTGTAGGTAGTTTGTTTGTATAAATAGATATTAGATTAGATAAATAGATATTAGATATTAGATTATAGACTAGATACATCAATTATTAAATGAACCTAAAAAATATTTTTTTCTTATAAATCAGACCAGATAGAGTATGTCTTGAGAGCTTTTCTTTTTCCAAAGGCTTTGGCTAGCCTACACAACCATGTTATGTTGTGTATGGTATTGTAGTTTCAAAAAAGTGACACAAATTTCAAGATTTTATGAGAGATGAGGCACAATTGCATAAAGGAAGCCTTTCCCATCAACAAGACACATGTCGCGCCCGACACACGTTGGTGATTTGTGCGCTACCGTTATCAATGACAAGGAGCACCTAGAGCACACCTTGCACATGTAAATACTCAGTGTCGGACCTACCATATAGTAAGGGGGTTCAGTTGAACCTCCCGGAAGCAAAATGTTAATCCTAATAACCTTATATAAACTTCTTTTGAACCCCCTAAATTTTTATTTTGTACTTGCATTCTTAAATTTGCACCCAGTTTTTAATAAACTTGTAATATTAATCTCCGTAAAAGACTATTTATAAAACTTTAGGAAGTAATTTTACCGATATCACATATTTTTACAGACTACTTCATATTTCACATACTTTAAGACTTAAATAGATATTGGCGGGTAAACTTAGAGACTAATTTAGTGATTTTCTCTTAAATATCTGTGGAGTTAGATAACTTAATTCCTTAATTTTAGTAAATTAAGTGAGGACATTTGAAGAAAAAAATTAACAATCCGAAAAACTATAATGAAACTTTTTCGCACCCCCAACCTAGGGTTCTGGGTCCGCCACTATAAATACTGGCTCATCACCTTTGTCAAGTACACATTCACTCTCTCTACCTCATTCTTGACTTCCTCTCGCTAACTTGAGCATCTGAATTAATGTTATTGTAGGTACCACACTTAGGTTGGACTCTGAGCCCTGAATTCCGCAGGAGCCCTACCAAATATTCAAGGCCGGATTACCTGGCTTTGAGTAAGGTGCATATCACCTTCTTAAATCAAGGTCTCTGCATGGTCGCCCTTTGGGGTCTTATTTGCTAAGTCTCGATTAAGTAGGGTCTTACATAGTCACCATAATTACCAATGTTATTATTTAGGTCGCTCAACAAGTTTTTTCATTCCTGTTCTTGGAATGCTCCTCTCGTAAGTGATGCTCCTAACATCTGCTCTTGGTTGTAGCCATGCAGGTTTCTACCTACTATGTAAAATAAGTCGCCTTCTACTGGCGTTTATCACACATGGGTGTAGTCTCCATTTTTTTCATTTTATATTGCATTAATGTTGCTTTGTTTGCATGAAGTGATAATAGGTTGATCCATGGTTGTTAAGATGGTAGATCTGGGATCATTAGAGAAAATTGAAGTTTGTTGGTGACACTTCTTTTGCTGAATTAGGGTTGCGAATTGATTCGCCTTCAGCAAAGCCTGTGTGGAGTTCCATTTTGGTGAAGGAGTTTGCTTTTCCCACACCCCCTCCTACTCTTTCACACCCCTTCAATCTTAAAAACCCCAAAATACCCCCAATTTAAAAAATTAAAAAAACAAAAAACCTCCCCCCCACCACTAACCCTCACACCCCTTCACTCTCTCACTCCTCTCACACTCAACCGAACCCTACTCTCTCATTTTCCCTCTCACTCAACTTCTTCAACTCACTCAATCTCCCCCAAATCTCTCACACAATTTCCTCCACCAACTAAATCAAGAGTTGTTGGGTTTTGTTCGCGGCCAATCAGTCTCTCTATTCATTCCATTTTCGTCTAGGTAAGCCTCTCCCTCTTCCTCGCATTTGGGTTTTTTTTCTGTGTAACTGCATTGTTCGAACGACGTCATGCAAACAAGTGAAAACGAAGGTGTTCGAATGAGGTCATGCGAACACCGTTCGAATGACCTCATGCGAACCGTTGTGAGTTGGCATGTGAAACTGTCTTGTTCAAATGGGGTTGTGCGAACATGTTCGCATAGGGGTGTTCGAACAGGTGTTTTACAGTACAGTTTCTGTTATTTGTGATTGGTTCTCTTAATTTGGTTTAATTGGTTCTCTTAATTAGTGATTTACTGATTTGATTGTTGGAGACTTCTGCTAACTGATTTGGATGCTGTTGGAGACTTCTGCTGGGGGGCCATGGCCCTTGCCCATTTGTATGATCAGCTGAAGGATGCTACAAGAAAGAGGACGAAGAAGATTGTTGGTCATCTTGCTCTACTACAGGTATAAAACATACTCTTTATTTTTAAGTTTGCTTTAGGTTTACTTTCAGATTTATAATCAACCAATCATATGTTCATTACAGGCTTGGATTTATGAGCACTTCCAGAGTGCAAATTTTTCATCTTGGGTGGTTGACCCAGAGTATCATGAGACTATGCCACGGGCAAATAAATGGGTGTGCAGGGATGGCCCCAGGGCCATCAAGTCACCGACCATCAGATTATGCCTTGACCGGCTACACCGTGAGGAGGTCACCTGGGACCCCTACACAGCCCATAGGCAGGAGAGACCCTTTGAGGAGCTGGCCAGGTTCAGAGGGTTCATCCGGAGTGGTGGCTGCATGATGCGCCATTTGCCAGATCGAGTGCTCAGACAGTTTGGGCAGGTACAGCACATTCCGAAGGATCCCAGACCTGCTACTAGGGCCGTCTGTACCCTAGCGGAGTGTGATGAGAGGTGGACACACTTCGAGTACCATTTAGTGGCGCGAGGGTCTCCCTGTGTGTCGTACTCCTCAACACAGTGCCGGGCTATTCCCATGGTTTTCCAGGGTCTCACATCCCTTTCTCTTCCCTCAGCATTATGTAGAGCTTGTGGATCAACCTGATGTCAGTGTGGTACATGTTTTTTATGTTAATTGCAGTAATAAGTTTCTTAATCTTCTACTTATTTAAATAATAATGTTATGTTATTTGCTTGATAGATGCTACCAGAGCTGTTGGATTTGGTGGATGAGATGGATGGGACCATCAATGATAATGTCCAGCGCCAAGCAGGAGCGTCTTTGAGCGCATCAAGAGGCTGCTCAACCCTTTCCGTCGGTTTAGGGGGAGGTTCGACAATGTGTATAATAGGAGGGGGACGCAACACCCAGTAGGCTCATGTATTAGGGGGATATTTGTTTGGAAGTTTTGTATAATTTCAGTACTTTGTTTCATTCGGTTTTTTAAATGGATATTCCCTTTACGTTTTGTATTTAAGTTTTTTCCGATGACTGATTGATGTTGCGCAAATTTATTGTCATTACAAAAAATTAACAGGAAATGAAAGATTAGAAACAACCATATGCAACAAACTAAACAACCATAACCAAACATAGTCTGTCATTCTGCCATGCTGGTTCGAACAACACCATTCGAACAGTTGTTCGCACACCCTCATTCGAATAGGTTCGAGAGACCTTATGTGAACAAGTGAAAAAACGCCCAGGAGGTGTGACACAGATTTTAGCACACGCAAACGGCCTTGTTCGAACCTGTTCGAAGGCCCGTGTTCGAACAAGTGAAATTTCGTGAAAAAAAGAGGTTTTTCTGACCTTTTGGTCTTTTCACACCCTTATGGGGTGTGTTTTGAGTAGGAGGGGGTGTGGGAAAAGAAAATTCATTGGTGAAAGGCGTTTATTGTTAGTCTGTGTTGCTTTGTGCGCTTTGGGTCGAGTTGTGGCCCACAATTTGTAATGCCTTGCTAGCTACACCAATATTTGCTATTATGTTCCCCCGTTTATTTTGCTACAACTATTGACTTCACTAGAGCCCACAAGTGTTGTGTGGTGCCTAGGTGATCTAGTTTTCTTGGATTGCGTGGTTTGGGTCTTGCCCATTGGAATGAATGAAAATTACACCTTCTTGACAAAAAAAACAAAAGATTTATACTACCTTTCATCTTTTATATATGCAAAAGTTACATGTATCTGATCCATACATACATACATTTTTTTGTCTGATAATACATACATAAATTTGATCGATAGTTCTCATCTACGTGTCCCGGGTAATTGGATGCAAATTTGGCGGTTAAAAAAGTTCCCCCGAGGGTGGAAATTCTTCTTTGGAGAATAGCAAGGGGTGTCTTGCCAAGTCGTTGTAATCTTACACGGCGTCATATTCCGTGTGGAGAAGAATGTCCCATGTGCGATACAGAAAAAGAAACTGACCTGCATCTCTTATTTTTATGTCCGCAGGCTATTACTCTTTGGAACAATACAAAATGCGCAGCGGCTGTCCACCATTTTATGAAGCAGATTGCTGTTTCTTCGATCGTTTTTTTCTTCATCGGGTCGCACTTTCGTAAGATCAAGCAAGAAGCAATTTGCTATGGCATTATGGGCGCTATGGAAACGGTGAAATGACAAGTGTGTAAAGGTGTTGAGTGCCCGACAACAGTGGTGTTTCAGCTAGCGCTTGACCAACTGCCAGCTTGGCTAGTCTCACGTAGAAAATCGATCCGAAAGCGTAGCAGAGACAACATGACAAGAATAGTCCGCGCAGCAGTTCGACCGATCAAGACTCATCGGACAAACCGGCAGATTGTCCTAAAGTGCAATATTGATGCAGCAATCTTTGAACCAGAAAACAAATACGGCAATGGTATGTGCATTCGTGATGAAAATGGTAGCTTTTTAGAAGGAAAAACTGTGGTTTGAGGGAAGTCTGAAGCCTCAAGAAGCAGAAGCAATGAGATTGTGACAAGCTTTTATGTGGTTGCAGGACTTGGGCTTAGTTGCAGTAGTCATTGAGACTGACTGTCTCTCAGTGGCTAATGCGGTATACAAAGCAACGCCCGACAACTCTGATTTTGGTCTTATTATTTCCCGTTGTATCAATTTTATTTCTCATAATTCAAACTACTTTTTTTTCAAGCCATAAAAGAAAGTAGAACATTTTGCTTATATAAAGGGTAAATAGTCATTTTGGTCCCTGAAAGTGTAACTCGTTGTCAATTTGATCTCTGAATCAAGTAAAAATGCAAAATGGTTCCTGAAAGTGTAATCTGTCACGTTAGTCCCTCCCGTCAATGTGTGTTGTTAACTCGTTAATCCATCCGTTACTGTCAGTTTAGTCCCTGAAAGATGTCACTTACTGTCATTTTGGTCACTGAAACATATACGTAATTTAGTCCCTCGAATCATAAGTTACTTCAGCAAAATTTTAAAATGACTGATTAAAGACGCCAATAGACTCATGGACTACACAGATCTATTGTAATCGGAAAATCGATGGTTAAGGGTGACCTCATTTGCTTTAAGAAAATCAATCAACATAACTTTGTATAATTCTACACAGATCTATTGTAATTGGAAAATCGATGGTTAAAGTGTTAACTAGCCTAGCAAAAGCCAAGACACAAATTTAGCCAAGACTAGTAAATTTTGGTTTAAAATTTTGCTGAAGTGGCTTAAGATTCGAGGGACTAAAATGAATTCACGTATATGTTTCAGGGACCAAACTGACAGTAAGTGACATCTTTCAGGGACTAAACTGACAGTAACGAATGAATTAACGGAGTTAACAACGCGCATTAACGGGAGGAACTAACGTGACAGACGGATTACACTTTCAAGGACTATTTTGCATTTTCACGATCAATTGAGGGACTAAATTGACAGCAAGTTACACTTTCAGAGACCAAAATGACTATTTATCCTTATGAAATAAAGTAGGGAGCAATTTTCAAAAAAAAAAAAAGTAGGGAGCGAGCAATAGATTTGATTTGTTGAAAAAAGAAAGATTTGATTTGTTGAAACTGAAATATCAAATGAGGGAGAACTGATAAACCACCGACTTATGTGTGGTAGAAAAATCT
Organism: Oxytropis ochrocephala; assembly: GCA_020916435.1. NCBI lineage: Eukaryota > Viridiplantae > Streptophyta > Magnoliopsida > Fabales > Fabaceae > Oxytropis > Oxytropis ochrocephala. Next base: position 96,001,194 of record CM037093.1, read on the forward strand.
TTTGTAGGGTGTTAATAATGATAAATCTTTCTTTTTAAGCTATAGGATAGCCGAATGAATGAAAATGTCAAATCAAAATAGTAGGAGTTAGTTTCACTTTCATAGAGATATAAACCCCAAAGCATGCGAGATGGGATGGGATGGGACGGGACTCGGCAGCCACGACAAACCTCCGCTACTGAGTTCAGGTGGACAACGACAACTATATTTTGTGCAAAACGAACTCGCGTGATCATGGGCCAAATCAATGGATTTTTTTATTTATTCGAAAACTGGGAAAAAACACTTTCACCAGAAATGACTTATAAACATTATAAAAAACAAAATACTCGTAAATTATTCATGACGCCAACTCCTATCACTTCAAGGAGAATTTCAAAACGAAAAGAAGAAAATTTGTGAACATTTTCATAAATTTACGGAACTCCACTCAAATGTTTATCGTTACGTGAACATCATAATTGGACCACCACACAACTTTTAAAGCTGATGCACTTCAAAAATGTGATTAGCTAAATGTTGACTTAATTAACAACTTACTATGAAACTACTATTACAACAACTCATTATTATTAATAAATGGTTAGTAAAATTCAGCATAAAAATTAACACTTCATTAAACACAACTAATTATCAAATTTTATGGTCTCGTTTTGTACATGAATAATTTATCTATTGAACTCAAAGATGAGGGCTTTTGAAAAGACTGACTCACTTTAGTTAGTACTATAAATAAAAGAAAAAGAATAAACTTTTGGCGAGACAACAATAATTTTATATAGTAAAAATATTAATTTTAAAAGAAGTTGTCTCGTCCCATCTCCATCCTTTACACTGATCCAGACACGATACTCCTCACTTTGTTTACTGAAACAACCAAAAAACCCCGCTCTCTCACATGGCATTTGGCTTTTATGGTGGCTAAACTCATAGATATGGCTACATGTTACTCACGTGCTTTAAGCATATTTCCCTCCTTCAATAGAAAAACAATTACAAAATTGAAGCTTCATTAGTGATTATCATTCTTCCTTGCTCCCGAATTCAATTCCCACGGTGAATAAACTCAGTATTGATCAATGAAAAATTTGTTCACAAGTACAAGTGAAGATTATTTTTTCGTGTATTTTTATTTTCATTTGGTTCCAATCAATTATTAGATTGGATTGTAGCTTTAGAGAGAATGAGATGTATAAAATCTATTTATCTTGTTTAGGATTGGAATGGAAATTGGTTAATCAAATGAGGCGGCTAAGTGAAGTTGATGCAAAAACACACACACGCTGGCCTAGTATAGTACCACGGAACTAGAAACATTTCAATATATCGCTGTTGGGAGAATACGATAAAGATGAAAAAAAAGGGGTCCAAAGACAATGAACTTTAGAACACATCATTCCTTCAATTATGCACTTGGGTTAGCACACATCAAATTGCTTCCAACAAATAGGAAATGGACCTACCATATATCTAATTATAAACGGTCCCCATAGAGAGGAGGGAGAAGGAGATATATCTTTTCACTTTCAATAAGGAGTGATGATGATGATGAAGAAAATTCATTTTCATTATACATACACAAGAAAAAGAAGGTGAGGACAAAGATGACCACATTTGTATTTGTGGATGTTCTTTCCAACCCATGAACAAAAATGTTGGGCTTGGGAGACACAGAACGGGAAACTTAATAGTGAAAGGGTGTTAAATAATTCATTGAAAAATGATAATCCCTTCTGGGAACTTATCCCATGTCCCCAATCAAAGTACACATTTTGATTAAAAGTAGAGAAACTTGTCCCACCCAATTCAATCTTCCATTAAGGTCACTCACTTCTCTCAGGTGTGGACCACCGACCACTTAGCCAGAGAGTTATTTCCCTCTCCTTCCTCCCATTAACGTCCCAAAAAATACAATATAAATATTAATTTGTCATTTAGCTCAAATAAATAGTGTGAGTTTTAAATGCAAACAGAGTAAAAAATAAATTTTAAAATGTTGTAGACATATATGGTTTGGGATCAGACTGACGTGCAAAAAATAATTCAGCAGAGCTGGCGCCTCTGTTTGAATCTTTGGCATCATTTCCCAAATTTTCACACTTTGCAAACAACAAAAGAAAATCAAATTTCCCACATTAAAAAAATAGTAAAACCCTGAAGATAAGCTCAACATAGTAGTATTACAATTCCACCACAGATCTCGAAATTTATTTTTCTTAATAATAAGTAAATAAAAAGCAATCTTTCAATATTCAAATAAAAAAAGTTGTAGAGATTCCATTCCATATGTTTACAAACAGCAGCAATGGAATTGCTTGCACTGAAAAAAAAAACTCATCTAAGTTAGAAACATGAACTGAATCCTAATGTTCAGCTTCAACTTCATAAACAACAACAACAATAGCAAGACAATATCTAAAAATCTCACTATTTACATCATCATATTCTAAATCTAAAACCTGTTAATCAACCAAAATAGCAAACTAATTAACTTAACCAATCCCCCAATCAACAATATCCTCTGCAATATTTTCATTCCATGACCAGAAAAAAGCACAAACAGAAATTAAGCTTCAAAAAAGGGGAAGGAAAAAATAAAAATAAAGAGCCTAATTAACCATTACCCTAGTTTGTGTTGATATTGATGCCTAACACCATGTTGATGACTTCTACTATTGCCATTTCCAGTTTCTTTCTTCTGCGGAGAAGAAAACAGTTGTCCAAATCCAAAAACCGAACCGGATTTTGAACCGCCACGTAAGGAACAAACCGGAACATTAAGAACCGGAGTAACCCTCACATTTGCTGAATAAGAGCGTTCCATTCCACGGTGCTTGAAGCGGGGTCCACCATTGAAACTACCAGGACTACTTGAACTTCTTTCTAAACTCGTAAACACTATCTTCCCTGATGAGTTTAATCTAGGACTGTCCACTGATACTCCCCTGCACCCTTGCGTAGGGGATGATTCCACCCGGATCGGACTTCTCCCAACCCGATTTTGATCCGGTTTGTTCCCATCGAATGAACCTGCTCTTGGTTTCACTAATCGGATCCTCGGGTTTGGGTTCGGGTTATTCAGGTTGCGATGGATTGAGATCGGGTTAGGTTTTTCTGAATCGAGTGAGAGTCGAGGGAGATCGTCGTGGTCGTGGCTTGAGGAAGATGAGGAGAGAGATAAACGAGAGGAAATGGAAAGAGATTCGTTATCGGAGTCTTTCAACAGAGGAAGGTTGAGTGAACCGTTTTCCGACGACGACGTCGTTTTGCTGTTACGGTTGAGTAGGTTTTTGAACGATTTGTTTGAAGACGGAGTAGACGACGTCGTTTTGTTGGAAGTTGTGGTTGAGTTTTGGTAGAGTTTCTTGAAGCCGAGGATGTCTTTCCATCGGCTAGAGCAACGAGGAGCTTTAGGTGAGAAGAGAGTAGGTTCGGATGTGGTGGCGGTTACAGCGGTGGTGGAAGTGATAGTGGTGGTGGAGGATGTACGGGATTTGAAGTGGAGAGGGACGAGTTTGCCGTCGGAGAAGAGTTGATCGGCGGGGAGCATGGCGACGGGGTCTTGAAGACGGAACTCGAAGTCAGGTTCAGGATCCCAAGGGAGAAAATTTTCCGGTGAGATTCCGATGTTGTTGACGCAGGCGGAAGCCATTGTCATGCAATAACAAACTGGTGGTGGTGGCTTTGAATCTGTTTCGGGTATGAATAGATATACAGAGTAATGATGTAATGGGGGAGTGGTATATAGAGAAATTGGTAGGTGGTAGTAGTAGAGTAGAATAGAATAGAGGAGAGTGTTGTTATTTTTTGTTGGTTGGTGTGAGCTAGGAGCTGCGGTGGCGTACAATGGCGTTGGGAGAAGGAGGCACATATATAACAGTTTTTGCAGCTAGCTAGTTGCAAACTAGGGTCTAGGGCCACCTTAGCTAGCTTCACCCTCTCACTATCACAAAAAGAAAATTAAAAGAGAGAAACAAGTTTTTTTTTATTTCTTTATATGATTCATCACATTCACAGACCTTTGAAGGTGTGTGTGTAGGGATATTTATTTTCTTTCTTTAAGAAGAATAAAAAACATTGCGGATAATCCGTTCACGGGTCTGTATATATATAAATACGCAATTATTTGAGGAAATTTTTGTTTACGAAGGGGGTTTACAAATGTTAATTGAAAAAAGATTACTCTGGATATGATCAATTATTTGGAAAATTTTAAGAAAGCTTCTTCTGACATAAAAAGTTTACAAATTAAGAATGTAAATTGATATTTTGTTTGTCCTTTGTATTAGGTTCAGAGGAGCTAACATCGATGGTGTTTTGGTACGAGTAACGATTTGAGCCTGGATTGGAATCGACTGTAAGCCCGACCTCGATGGTGATCCACACGTGGCACTGGGCAACGTCTACGACGTAGATCACGACAATGCCAGTGCGCTGTATGAGACCATGATGGCTATCTGTGCAACCTGACTTATTAATGGCGGAGATTATATACATGGATCCAACAGCTTAGATCTCACTCCCCACACGTGTGTGATAGCGCACCTATCATCATCATCTGACTCCTATAAATACCATGCATTTATTGCTACAAGTACACATTTCGTCCTTGCCTCACACATAAATTCTCTGAGTTCACTTTGGAGTCGGAGTATGTGCAGGTGCACCCCCTCACGTTGGATCAACACGTGGTGCTTCACACGTCAAGAGCAACGTCGACCTACCAAGCTGGCCTTCACCGAGTTCGACTATAGAACATTGGCGACCATAGTGGTGGAATCTTATCTCTCATCTTTTCCTCGTCAATATTTGCTCTCAACAACATGCCACCCCAAGGTAGACCACCATTGAGAAGATCTCCATGCATTTCATGTGTGGTCAAGGTCCCCAATATTGTTAAGCAATTGCTCAATGTTTTCAACAACCAAGCTAGAAGCTTTGCTCAGCATGAAGCCCAGGTTACTCAACAACATCGGTGTCAACCGACCTCGAGATCTTGACGACTTCCTTCATAGATCTCACAAGTTCATCGATTACAAGGAGGAGGACATAGCGAGTAGGGTTGTCACTAAGCCGACCTTTGAGAAGAATTCACAGCAACAGGAAGGCTGGCAAAAGAAGGACTAAGGAGGGGGGCAGCGTGATCCCAGACCTCAAACTGGTCGTTTAATGGAGCATACTCTACTTAATGCCTCTGAAGCCAAAATATTGGTCGGGTGTGCAAACGTCGAATTCTAGGATATCAAGCATCTCAAACCACTTCCGCAGAGACCCAGGATGAGTTAGAGGAAATACTGCCGCTACCATGAAAGCAACAACCATGACACCAACAAATGCAATGCCCTAAAGGACAATATTGAAGAATTGATTCAGAATGGCAAGCTCACTCAATATGTCAAGAAAGTGGTGTATGGATAATTGTGCAAGTGTACACAGTACAACAAGTAATATAGTGATGAGAAAAGGTCGAACCCACAGGGATTGATTAAACTCTTGTAGTGATGAGAAAAACATAAACCAGTGCAGCTACACTACACACAATTTTGGGGTGTTGAAGTTTAAGTAAACAAAATGTAGAGAAAATCAGTTGAGAATGATAGTTGAGATGCTTCACTAAATAACTTGCTTTCAAGAGCATTGTGTTTTCTGTGGAGCAGTTGCAGCAGTATGTGTCTTTCAGCTACTTTCTTCAGAGTTTCTTTCATTACAAGCTTCCTATGTCTAGGCGTGCTAAATAAGTTCACTCCCGCCTTTGAAGTACCCACTGTATCACCCTAAGGACTATGTTATTCTATGTCTAGGACTTAACAAGGAATTAACAAAGTGTTCTTTATTAAACAAGTTAACAAATCCTTCATTAAACACTCACCCTTAAGAAATCAATAAGGTAGAAGTTAGACAAATTGAGGTTCCTTTGCATGAGATTCCAAGTGGTGCAGATGCACTGATTCCTTCTACTTAACTAATTCTATGAAGAAGTGAAGGGAGAAGTCGTCAGTTTCTTCCTTACCTTCTTACAAAACTACTACTATCTTAAACTAGAAAAAGAAATTACAAGAGAAGAGTAAATTTGAAGTGGAGATAAAATATGCTTTTCCAAGTGAGAAGTGAAGCCTTTATATAGCCTTGGAGCTTTCCTTCAAGTGAGGGTTTCCTTGGAGATCAAGTTAACCTAGAGGCTAACTATGGTTACTTTTCAGAATATGATGAAGGAAATTGAGTTCAACACTTCATCTCAAGTGTAGGTCCAATGAAAGAGAGACATGTGTTCCTTATGAATGACCCTTCATGATGGTCTTCTATTGTAGGCGCCACATTTTGCAAGTGGCCATGTGCCTCCATGTGAATATTGACTAAGCATGATGTCATAGAGGTGCTAAAGCTTTGGCATGAATTGAGGTGCTTCCAATGTTGGCCAATCTGTCTTGGTGCAGGAAGGTGCAGAAACACAAAGTACAGTTGCACTGTGTAAATTCTTTTAGTGCAGAAGCACTGTTGTTTTCCTAGTGCAGAAGTACTAACTGTAGATGCACTGAACAAACACATCAAACATACCAATATACATACAAAATGCTAAGTTATGAATGTCATTCATCTTAAACCACAAATGTTGTTATCTTATTCATACTACCATATTTAACACATATTACACTTGAATTTAAGCTGATATCTAAGTTTAAATGTATGAATAACTCTATATAAAATAGAGTTATCAGAAAGCCCATGGTTAATGAGGTCGCTAAAAGGGCCAAGAAGGAGGAAAACAACACTAAAGATGAAAAAGATGCCCAAAAGTCGCGAGCACGACCTGTGGCTATGGTCATTTCGGGGGGTTATCCCAATGAAGGTGCAAAAACCATGAAAACCATGAAGAGAAAGTGGAAGGAGATTATGAATACGTCAACCAGCTCGGTTGCCGAGATTGTTTCCCACAAACCTGGTCTATCGTTCTCAGACATCGGCCTCCTTGATAACAGGCCAAATAAGTACATGTTGTTGCGAATCAAGGTCATGATGGCAAACTTTGAAGTCAAAAGGATACTAGTTGATTAGGGAAGTTCGGCCGACATACTGTTCGCCGACCTGATCAATACCCTAGGGATCTTGTACAGTTAAAACTCCCCTTGGTAATGTTCCAAAAGCAAGCCCCTTGTATATCTCGAGCTTATGTTAACCTACAGCGAAAAACTAGTGACACAGACGGTAAAAACTCCCTTTTTGGTACTGCCTTGGAAGTCAGTGTACAACTGCATCATTGGACGAACTACCTTAGGCCTACTTGGGGCTGTGGCATCGATTGTCCATCTAAAGATGAGATTCTATTCACTAAAAAATGGAAATGGTCATCCTTAATGTCGCCATGGGCTATAAGTTTAGTAAAGAGAAGGAATTTGAGCCTCAGAAGTATAAGGATAGAGTCCCAAGGCCAAAGAATGCTAAGAAGAACCAAAAGAACTAAGAAAAAGCAAGAAAATAGCATCCAATCAGAAGAGAACACGACCACCCGCATTCACATAACACGACTTGTGTTGGAGCTGAAGTCTGGGACAGTTGAAGAGATGTAGAGGAAAAACACGACCAGTGTTGTAGCCTCAGATGCCAAAACTGTTACAATTTCATCTTCATTGTTTGTAATTGGTTTTAATTATGAAATTTCTTAACTTTAATGGTCCTAGGCCTATAATAACACGAAATTCTGAGTAAAAATTATGTATTGAAATCAATACTTAATAGAGATATAATGTAAAATCGTACAATTAGTCGTTGTGATGGATAAAGTAAGTGATAAAAAGCTCAAATCATTGGGAATCACTTTTCAAAATTACTCTAGAGTTTTACGCAATTTTCATTTATTCTTTAAGTTCTTGTTCTTTATTTTTTGCACTTTACAATTTCGTGCTTTATTTTATGCACTTTATATTTCTTCACTTTACAGGCATTCCTTTACAATTCTCGTCATCTACGGTATGTAATTTACCGCTTTCTTTTATCATTCTTGTCATTTACAATTCATGTTCTTTAATTTCAAGCAATTGTCTACCATGATCATGAGTGAGTAGATTTCCTTAGTCTTGAGATTGTGGAAATAATCCAATAATAGATTTCTAAACAATCTTAAGTCTAAACTCTATTTTATTAAAGTTTGTATTTTAATCTAATCTCATTATTCTTCAAGGTTTAGAACTGAAAGGAGAAGTTTGATAATGGAACTATGAGATTAGACAAGAGAATCAAAACACTACTAGAAAAACAAAAATTAGAGATGACTAAAATCCCTCGCTAAACAACAAAAATCTGTCGCTAACTGATTTATCGACGAAATTTGCAACAACCCAAAATTTGTCACCAATTTTGGCGTCACTAAATATTTAGCGAGGGCTTTTGAAAATCCGTCACTAATAGAGAGGGAAAAGCCTGTTGCCAATTGAGAGAGAATTGTTTCGTTGCTAATAGAGAGGGGATTTTTTCGTCATTAATAGCGAGGGAACAATCCGTCACTAACTACAAGAAACCTTTTTTTGACACCGCTTTAGTGAGGAGTTTTTAGTGATGGATTTTTTATCAATTTAATAAAGCATTAATCTATATTTAATTAGAAATGCACTTTTAATCTCAAATTAGTAATGCTTTAAACATAGGCTACAAATTTTTTTAAAAAAGACAAACATATTATATATTACTAATAAATCTTAGGAACATAATCCATACAAACCAAAAGTAATGTTAATTGATAAAAAAACATACATGAACCTTTTAGTTTCATGAACCTTTTACAATCTGTTACGAAGTAAATGTATTCTGGTTATTTACACCCCCTTCTTCAAAACAAAGTTATTGGGCTACCAATCAACCAAGGCCCAGGTCCATTCATCAATGGCTCACAATGCACCTCCTAACTGGACGGTTCAGATCACTTCACTCAAGTACCCTTTGACTCTATAAATACAACACTTATTGCTAACAAGAAGGTACACATTTATTACCCCTTAATACTTGCAATTAACTCTCCAACACCTGACTTTAGCATCGAAGTGACTTTGCAGGTACACCCCACCACATCTCGGAAATCTACATCGGACGTCATCAATACTGATCAATCTCATTTACTACTTACTATCTAGGACCAGAAACTCCTAGATATGGTACTGAACATTGGCGACTGATAACTCACATTTATATGAGTTATTTATACTTATTCAAAGAATAAGTCATGTAAGTTTTCTAGTAATACAAGGAGTATTTAATTAAGTTTTATGCAATTTCTGAGTCTTTAGTAAATAAATAGATGAAGTGATGAATCAGTGCATTTAGGCACAATTCGTGCCCTCGGAGAGCGTTTTGATGCTTTTTATGCTTGTGCAGGAAATTCAGGGCTGAACGTTACCACGTCCCTCACCACGTCTACTAAAGTGTAGCAGAAAAAGGGTGAAAAGATCTTCATTTTGGCGCGCGAAGCAATGATAAGTCAAAGATATAAAAGTCAGAAGATTTTCTGTTCCCCCATGTGGCGACGCACGTATAATCGTAGCTACGAGCAAAGGTCGGGAAAAATAGAAGAAAGCAGATATGGTAGGTGGGTTAGTGACATCAAGACGCTGCGTAAGCAAGGAGGCTATTTAAGCTCACTCATTTCTCTCTCAAGATCATCATCTCTTCCACCAACTTCGTAATCACTTTATCTTCTTCATCCCACCATCCCTCCATTAACTTAGAACTAGTTTTGTAAAGAAGATCTGGAAACAGACTTCTATATTTTACTATTCTGAACTTAGTTTTATTTCTGCATAAGTGTAAGGTTCAGACGTTGTAACGTCTATACAGCGTACATGCTAAGAAGTACTTGGGTGTATCTTTTGCACTTGAGTTCTTTTCGTTATGTAAGGTATTAGGATTTCACATCCTTTTCATTACGTAATGATGCTCAAGATGAACTAAATACTTTGTAGTTGAGTTGTTGTTTTGCTATTAATGAATTTCTAGTTAATGTTATGAAGTGTTAGCGTTGCCCGTTTTAAATCTTTGCGTAATAATATTTTCAAAACTTGTTTTGAGGTTGGCCTCTTAAAATAGGTAGATTCATAGAAGTACGAGACATGGTCTATGAAAAGAAATCAAAGATTTATATGAATGAACAATGCACTAAAGACATTTAGGCATCTTTATCTAAGTCTAGACATAGAATGGATAATAGTTCATAGAACATTCTTTGTGGGTACTTAATATACAGGAGTGGGCCTATTTAGAACCTAGACATAGGATTTCTTGTACTTGAAACTCGGCGTTTTGTCTTTGAAAAGCATAGCTCTTTTGCAACAAAGCGTTCAAACGCGTGGCCACGCGTCTCGCGCAGTTAACATTTGAACGTCATAACGTCTAAAGCGTTATGACGTCGCTAGGAAGGATTTATCTGCGCATACAACAACTCAACTCATCTCTCATCCATATTCACAACCAACTTCTATTTTCTTGTTTTGTTTAAATCTTTTGCTTTAAAACCAACTCTTATTGTCGATTTGTCACTTGATTCTCTTGTGTTTTGAAACTTGAACCGTGAAAGCTTATCAATCCTCGTGGGAACGATCTCTTACTTTAATCCACTTTATTACTTGTACGATGTGTATACTTGCACTATAATTGCGAAAATCTATACTATTACACAAGCGCGAACAAGTTTTTTGGCGCCGTTTAGGGATTGTAAAACTTTTATTGCTCAAAAGTATTAAAGCACAAGTTGAAAGGATTTTCTTGTGTTGTTTCTTAACGCTACGTGTTTGAGCAGTAAACGTTACAGACAGTATGCTTAGTTCCGACTCAAGCTCTAGTTCAATCGAACCAAGTAGTGAATGAACTCGAGTTTGATCCGTAACTGAAAGAACTTTTAGGCAATCGAGGAGACAACAAAGGATAAGAAGAAGGCAAAGAACAACAACAAGAGCAACACCCAACCATGTCCGAGCATAACACCGGTTCTAGAGGTGGACATACACCAAGAGGAGTCGAGAGGACAAGGTCTTGGGCCACAAACTCATACTGAAACAATAGTTGTTGATGATGAGCAGTACTCAAAGGCAAGAACTCATCAATGCGGGACCACAAGACATGGTCAATGGCGAGGATAGGCCTATGCGTGACTATCTTTGTGCTTAACCCCGCTCATCTACAAGCGGGCATTGCTAGACCAACCCTTCATCTCGGTCACTTTGAGTTCAAACCAATGATGTTCCAAATGTTGCATCGCAGTCAATTTGGAGGTTTCCTCAAGAAGATCCATATTCTCACCGAGACAATTTACGGATGTGCAAAGAACTTTATCATTCCCGGAGTCTCGGAGGATGCCTTTAGATTGAAGCTCTTCCCATACTCACTCAAGGATAAGGCTAAAAATTGGCTAAACTCCTTAGAGCCCAATTCCATTCACACTTGGGATGAGCTAGGTGAGAAGTTTCTTGCCAAATACTTCCCTCCCAACAAAAATGCTAAGCTAAGAAATGATATCACTTCCTTCAAACAAAGGAAGGGAATCATTATTTGAAGCTTAGGAGAGGTGGAAGGAATTACTAAGAATGTGCCCTCACCATGGCATTCTGTGGTGATCCAAATGGAAACGTTTTATAATGGCCTAGATCACCCACAAGATTGATACTTGATGCTTCATCAGGTGGTGTCATTCTTAACATGTCCTTTTCTGAGGCATGCAAGCTCATTGATGAAATAGCCACCCACAACTCTCATTGGCCATCAGATAGATTTACTCCTGGGAAGAAGGCAGGTGTTCATGAGATAAGTGAAGTCACTGCTCTTTCTGCTCAAGTGGCTACCCTGACCAACATGATCAAAACTCTGAGTACTTCAAACGTGGCCACGTCTGAGAAGCACACTGTTGCAGCAGTTGAACCTACCCAGTCTGGTGGAATAGTGTGTGTTTATTGTGAGGAAGGGCATGTGTATGAGGAGTGCCCCTACAACCCTCAATCTGTAAACTTTGTCTCTCAGAACAAAGGAAATGGTCCCTATTCCAATTCCTACAATTCAAACTGGAGAAATCATCCAAATTTCAGTTGGAGAAACAACAATGCATTGAATGCCAGCAATACTGCTCCTGCAATACCTCCAGGATTCCCTCCTCAACAACAGAGGCAGTATGTGCAGAACAACAACAATAGCAACTTGGAGGCCATGATGAAAAGCTTCATAAGTGATTGTAAGACTACTTTGCAAACCCATGAGTCTTCAATCAAAACTCTGGAAAATCAAATTGGGACAGATAAGCTTCAGCCCTCACTCAAAAGCAGAATGGATCTCTTCCTTCTACAAATGAAACACCATTATCATCAACCCCTAATGGTAATAATGGGGTAAATGGTCGTAAATGCAATTTCTTTAAGAAGTGGTACTTGAATATCACGAACCAACTATGCTGTGGAAAAGAATTACAGGAGAAGCAAAAAGAAGTCCCGAGAGAAAGAAAAAGAAAGGAAAGAAGCAAGCACAAGTGGTGAGAAGGATATTCCGGACGTTACAACGTCTAATTTTGAACCAGAATCAAGATCAGATGCCGTGCTTGTACACGAGTATCCTCCTCCACCATACCTCAAAGATTGAAGAAGGCTCATGAAGATAAACGATTCAGCAAATTCATGGAAATGTTAAAGCGCTTACACATCAACCTTCCTTTGGTTGATGCTTTGCATGCACAGATGCCAAATTATGCCAAGTTCTTGAAAGACATCATCACCAAAAGGAGAAGGCTGGGGAGTTTGAAAATCGTTGCTTTAATCAAGAATGTAGCTTAATTATGCAGAATAAACTCCTAGAAAACTCAAGGATCCGGCGACTTTACTATACCATGCTCCATTGGAGATTTTTACATTGGAAAAGCATTATGTGACTTGGGAGCAAGTATCAACTTGATGCCCAAGTCCATTTATGACAAACTTGGTATAGTGGATGCCAGCCTACTTCTTTAAGCTTAACTTTGGTGATAAAAGCGAGTTTATCACGAAGGCATATTAGAAGATGTTTTGATTAAAGTTGACAAGTTTGTGTTTCCAAAGTGGATTTTGTTATTTTGGATTTTGATGCAGATAAAGAAGTTCCCATCATTCTGGGGAGACCATTCTTAGCTACTGGAAGGACAATCATTGATGTGCAGAAAGGAGAATTAATCATGAGAGTCAATGACCAAGAAGTCAAGTTCAACGTCCTCAATGCACTTAAGTATCCAGAACCAAATACAGAGGAGTGTTCGTATGTGGTTGCCATTGATCATATGGTCCAAAAGCAGTTCAACAAGGACAATAATCATCTGGAGAAGCTTCTCGGGAATAATGAAATACAAGAATTGTTAGCGAGGAAGAAGTTGTTCCTCTGCAGGCGTTGTAGCGTCGCATTGCGCGACGTGGCCACGCCCGAGCCCCCCCGCACCAAAGTCATGGACAAAGAGGTATGAATCTTTAGGGCAAGAGGAGTCAAATCTGAAGAAGAATGTGCCCTCCATTAAAGAGCCACCCATCTTAGAGCTAAAGGTGTTACCTGATCATTTAAAGTATGTCTTCTTGGGGAAAATGATTCTGCTGCGGTGATCATTTCTTCCAAGCTCACCCAAGAGCGGGAAGATGATCTCATTACTACCTGAAGAGACATAAAAAGGCAATTGGTTGGCAAATGGCGGACATCAAAGGTATCACCCCACAATCTGCATGCATAGAATAGTCTTGGAGGAGAATGCCAAGAATAGCATTGAAGAAGAGAGAGGAGATTGAACCCCATAATGAAGGAGGTGGTGAAGAAAGAAATCATCAAATGGTTGGATGCGGGAATCATCTACCCTATCGGTGATAGCGCTGGGTAAGTCGATTCGGTGTGTACCCAAGAAAGGAGGGTTCTTGTAATACAAAATGAAAAGATGAGCTAATTCCAACAAGGACGATGTGAGGTTGGAGGATATGCATGGATTACGAGAAAGTTAAGCAAAGCAACTAAGAAGGATCATTTCCTCTTCCATTCATTGATCAAATGCTAGGCAAAGCTCGCAGGGAAAGATTTCTACTGTTTCCTTGATGGTTATTTAGGTTACAATCAGATAGCCATAGCATCTGAAGATCAAGAGAAGACAACATTCACTTGTCCCTATGGTACCTTTGCTTTCAGAAGGATGCCATTTGGGCTGTGTAATGCTCCCGCAACACATTCGAGAGGTGCATGATGGCCTTATTTTCTGATTTCATTGAGAACTCCATGGAAGTTTTTATGGACGATTTCTCAGTTTATGGAGATTCGTACAAAGGATGCCTGGATAATTTGGAAGGAGTTCTGATAAGGTGTGAAGAAACCAACCTGGTGCTCAATTGGGAAAAATGTCATTTCATGGTACAAGAAGGAATAGTGTTGGGACACAGAATCTCAAAGAAAGGTTTAGAGGTGGACAGAGCAAAGATTGATGTTATTGACAAGCTACCTCCACCCACAACTATCAAAGGAGGAAGTTTCTTAGGACATGCGTGGTTTTACGGAGAAGATTCATCAAGGATTTCTCAAAGATTTCAAAGCCCTTGTGTGCATTTGTTGCAAGCGTGACCACGTCTTCAATTTTGATGAGCGAGTGTCATGAAGCTTTCAACAAACTAAAGACGCGCCAAATGTAGCTCGAGTAATAGTCACTCCAGATTGGTCCAAGCCATTTGAATTGATGTGTGATGCAAGTGATTATGCCGTGGGAGTTGTATTGGGGCAAAGGTATGGAAAAATTTTTCATTCTATTTATTATGCCGAGAAACCTTAGATGATGCCCAATTGAATTATCTTTGTGGATGAAAAAGAACTTTTGGCTGTTGTATTTGCATTTGATAAGTTCAGATCTTACTTAGTTGGTGCAAAAGTTATTGTTTTTACTAATCATTCAGCCATTAAGTACTTAATTTCCAAAAAAGATGCAAAGCCAAGACTTATTAGATGGGTTCTCCTCCTCCAAGAATTTGACTTGGAAATTCATGACAAAAAGGGGTGGAGAACCAAGTTCACGATCATCTTTCTAGGCTTGAGAATGTTGATGCAAGTACTGGTGAAGAAGATATACAAGAAAAATTTCCTGATGAGAGACTATTGTTAGTAGCCTCAGTAGCTGAAGACGTGGCCACGTCCATGACACTTTCGTCAAACGTCATAACGCCCGATAACATCGCTCCATGGTATCGCCGACATAGTTAACTTCCTTGTTAGCAAAATTGTGCCTGTAGGATTCAACTATCAGAAGAAGAAGAGGTTCTTCCACACTATAAAGCATTATTTCTGGGATGAACCATATCTGTACAAATTGTGTCCAGATCAATTACTAAGAAGATGCCTAGGCGAGGAAGAAGCAACCCCATGTCTTTGCAACAATGTCATTCAAAGACCTTATGGTGGACATTTTGGAGGTACTAAAGCAAATGCAAAGGTCCTACAATCAAAGCTACTATTGGCCAACATTATTGAGAGATGCACATGAGTGGTTAGGAGATGTGACAAGTGCCAAAGAACAGAAACATATCAAGCAAGCAAGAGATGCCACTCACAAACATTACGGAAGTAGAGTTGTTTGATGTATGGGGAATGGACTTCATGGGACCATTTCCTATGTCCCATGGAAATCTCTACATTACGTATTTGTGGATTACGTGTCAAAATGGGTTGAAGCGGTGGCATTACCAAACAATGAAGCCAAATCTGTTAGCAAGTTCCCGAAAAGAATATATTCACAAGATTTGGTACTCCAAGAGCCATAATCGGTGATGAAGGCTCTCATTTTTGCAATAAATTGATTGAGAACCTCTGGCTAAATATGGAGTAAAACACGAATTGCTCTGACTTATCATCCCCAAACCGGTGGGCTAAGTGAAATATCCAACAGGAGATCAAAAGAATACTTGAGAAGATGGTTGGTCCCAACGAGAAAGGAGTGGTCATTACACTTGGATGATGCACTTTGGGCCTCTGAGCAAACATACAAAACACCATTGGGCATGTCTCCGCACAAGCTAGTTTATGGGAAGGCTTGTCACCGCCAATTGAGCTCCAACATAAAGCTTATTGGGCAATAAAGCAAATAAATTTGGATCATGCAAAGGTTTGTTGAGGCAAGATTGTTACAATTGAATGAGCTAGAAGAGTTTAGACACCATGCCTATGAGAGCTCTGCAATGTATAAAGAAAAGACCAAGAAGTGGCACGATCAAAGAATTCAAAGGAGAGAGCTAGCAGAAGGACAACAGGTATTGCTATTTAATTCAAGGCTTAAGCTGTTTCCAGGAAAGTTGAAGTCAAGGTGGTCAGGTCCATTCAAACTAATGAAGATCTATCCTCATGGTGCTGTGGATTTATTTGATGAAAAGACAAACACCATATTCAAAGTTAATGGCCAACGTGTGAAACAATATCATGGAGAACATGTGGAAAGGGACAAGATTCAAATGTCCTTCAACAATTCCTGAATAAAAGAGACAAAAGTCTGGCTGAAGACTCTTAAAGCAAGCGCTCTTGGGAGGCAACCCAAGGATTTTTTTTGTGTCTTTTTAATTTTTGTTTCGCAGGAATAAGTGTTGAAAGAAAAGTGAAAGATGGTAGACGTCGTAACGTCTTAGTATTTACCAGACGTGGGCACGTGCGGGCGATCAAGCGAGTTTAAATTAAGTCAAGAGCGTAAGTGATGGCGTGGCGAAATGATTTCCCTGCAGAAAGCGAACGTGGTAGCCCGACACGACGCCATTCCCCTCACTTAACATGTCTAATCAGCGGTTACTTTCTCCATTACTCCACTCTTCCATTTCTCAACTCCCCATAACCTCTTCCCCATAAAAATCTAACCACTCACCACCATTCCACCTCCTGAAATCTCTTTCTAGTTTCCTTCTCTCTGAAACAAAATTCTCCCATCCCCCTTCGAAAACCTAAAATTTCCGAGAAATCCCCATTTCCTTCCAAACATTTTTCGCACACAAAACCATGACTAAAGTGAAACAATCCGCCACCAAATCCTGCGGGAAAGGAAAGCAGATTGACCTAAGTTCATCCTCACCCCATCCTGAAACACCAAACCCATCTAAGAAGAAAGCCCTACTTCACGAAAGGGTTTTGATCAAGAAAACCCCAATCCTAATTTTCTCGCAACCGCAGTCGCGGCGTTGGGATGGCGAGAAATTTGTTATGCATGTAAAAGAGTATATTGCTACTCTGGTTCATGATTTCTACAAGGGAATCTTGGAGGCTGAAGGAGAGCCATCCATCGTCTCAAAGGTAAGAGGAGAGGAAGTCAAGTTTGGGGTAGGGTCATTAATGACTATTTTGGATTAGGATACTATGGCAAAGCTGTGGAGACCAAACAGGAAGAACTATGGATTGGGTGAGATGGATGCCATTAAGGAGAGGATATGTGTTGAAGTGTCTTTGTGCAGGAAAGAAGAGGTGAGCATGGGAGCGAGTTCAAGATAATGAAGAAATACCTTTGTGATGAAGCCAATACTTGGTTCCATTTCATAAGGCCTTCGCTTAATCCCTACCTCTCACACATCATGGGTTGACAAGGAGAGAATGATTGTAATTGATGCAATCATGTCCAGAGACAAAGTGGAGGTTGGGAAGGCGATCAATCGTGAGCTCAACAAATGGAAGAACAGGAAGGACGGCTATTTGTACTTCCCTTGTTTGATAACCGATGCGTGCATGGAGGCGGGAGTGGAGATAGAGGCTTGAGCTTAGGGAGCAACCTCGAGGCCCCTTCTCAACAAAATTTCAGCCTAGGGTGAAGTCTGCGAGTCCGCTAGTTCTGGCTGATGCTCGGGCGTTACAACGTCACGGAGGAAAGCGAATTCACTCGCCAAATTTATTAAGGAGCAATTTGAGTGGCAAAAGAAGGTATTTGCCCAGTGTCCAAGGGAAGAAAGCAATTGTAGAGAGCTGCATTGCAGATTGGATGCTAGAAGAAGAAGATGATAAAGTGCCCACATGCGCAATCCAAAGAAGAGTGTGAAGAAGGAAAAAGCAAAGCGAGCAAGAAGCCCACCAAAGAGGCAAAGCCCAAAGAAAGAAACAAAAGAAGGTAAGTAGTGAGGAAGATTTTAATTCGATGATTTAGATGATATTTCCGAATGTGATGCGAGAGGAATCCAAGAAGGTAAGCATGGAAGTGATTAGTGAAGAAGAAGAGGAAGAGAGCCTGGAAGAAAAAGGAGTTCGAGTGAAAGGATTTGAAAGTGAGTCCCAAAGAATTCAATCAACCAAAGAGCCACCCAAGAAAAATCCAAAACACCTAGCCCCAAAGCACCATCCCCACAACCACCACCTTCACCCCAAGAACCTCCACACACGACCAACACACCCCAAATACTCCACAATCCAAAGCTCGGGACCAAACCATCCCACAACCACCCCCACCCCAACACGAACCTCAAAAACAACCATCGCACGAAGCGGGACGTGGCGACGTCCGAGCCAACAATCGCGAAAGCAACCCACAATCCCAACCCATTTCCCCACCCAAGAAGACCGAGTCAAAAGCGCGCGGCATACAATCCATTTGGAAGGAAAAGAGACAACAGATAGTCTTGAGTCAAATCAAGCTCAGGCGGAGCGGAGAAAAGAGGAAGTTGCAGCCACCACAACACTCGAGTGAAGCTTAGGTAAAAAGAAAAAGTCAAAGTCTTTGCAGGCGACCGCCTGCTCGCTACTTAGTGGTGCATTCGTTGCCGCATCATTTTGTTTCGAAGCGCCCCTTCCGCTATTCTTTGAAGAAGCGCTGCGCAGACGTTGTAACGTCTGTGAAAAGGCTGCAGCCAAGCTTGCGAAATGCAAGTCATCAATGAACGTGAGGTTTGCATTGAAAAGGTCGAGAAAAGAAGCAATGGAGGAGGCCACCACGAAGCTAGCAGAGCACATGTTGAAGCAAGCCCGGGAGCGATTCTTTGGGCGGAGTATCATCATCGGGCGTGGCGGCGTCTAAAGAGCGAGAGTGGAAAAAGCCGGTGATACCCCGAGCCAATGCAAGTCAACCTCACGATCTAGCAATGAGAATGTGGGAGGAGGCCAAAAGAGGATATTGAAGCCTCAAGCATTCTTTGGTGCGAGTATTGGAGCAAGTACAAAAGAGAAAGAATCGATGAAACAACAACAACCACCACCATCGAGCAAGGAGGAGTGAAACCCAAGAAAGAGAAAAAGGAGAAGAAGAAAGGAGAAGAGGCAGGGCGGTACCCACGGACAAAGCGGAAGGCTAAGGTGCGGTGCATCAAACAAGTAAGTCCCACATTTAATTTCAATAGTAGTTGTAGTTTTTAGTTTTAATGATAACTTTAGCATTTTTTCTTTTACATTTCGGTGTGAGAAACCCCCACAAAAAAAAATCAGTTTCCACTTTGAGCGGTGAGGACACTTTGCTCATCTTTAAGTATGGGGAAATCTCAATGTTTTGATGTTTTAAGTCTTTGTACATGAAATCAAATGCAAAAGTAGCTTCTGTTCTTACTCTGTCAAGCATGAAAATAATTCTCTTTGGGCTAAGGATAAGTGAAAATGTGTGTGTGAGTAACCTATGCATGATTAGATGTAAAGAATTGATTGTTGCTCCTACACAAACTCTGTTTTTAAGAGAGAATCTAGTTATCTAAGGAATATTTTGTGCTGAAGCTAGTTTTGGTGAACTTTGGTGAAAACAAAACTTGATTAAAAACCTAGAATAGCGATAGAAGCTAAGTTTGGGGGTAAATCAAGTTGTACTAAAGGTGGGTGCAAAGACTGTAGGATGGTTAAGTGCAGGTGTAGTGTGAGTGCAACGTTGTAACGTCTACCCATAACGTTATAACGTCTGCCGTGTGTGTTGTGTAGTATGTTCAGACGTTGCAACGTCCACCCATAAACGTTGTAACGTCTATCCCCAAAAATACCAAAAAGAGTGTGTTGTTACAAATAAGTGGAAAATCCACATGTGTGCTATGTTCCCTGTAATACCCTGAAACAAATCTTTCAAGCACTCCAAATGAAAAAAAAAAAAAAAAAAAAAAATTGCTCCCAAAAGGAAGCAAAATAAAGAGAGTTGCTTTCGAGAATGAGGGGTTACTGATCTTTTTGCGTGTGTGAGTCAATAAATCGGTTGCACTAATCTAGTCCTAGCACCCACTTAAGACCCTTTGTCATGCTTAAACCGAACCCCTATGTCTTATGTGAAAATGTTAGCCTATTCTTTGTTTTGAAAGATGTTTCTTTATCACTATTTGGGAAACCACTCTTTCATAAGTCAAAACTGCTTTCTGAACTAGCTAGAGGAAGATTTAAATCGAGAGAGATCACACACTCACTTTGAGCTTTAATGAATCTGGAATTTGATCATGCAAGTGGTGTGTGAGTGTGTAAGGAATTAGCCCCTTGAGAATGAATTTTTGATCTATTGATTTAGTAAGAGCATAACCTGCTAGTGTAGTTGATTTCATGTTTTGTTTTGCTGTTATCTTGATTGCTTGAGGACAAGCAATGACTTAAGTTTGGGGGTGTGATAACTCACATTTATATGAGTTATTTATACTTATTCAAAGAATAAGTCATGTAAGTTTTCTAGTAATACAAGGAGTATTTAATTAAGTTTTATGCAATTTCTGAGTCTTTAGTAAATAAATAGATGAAGTGATGAATCTGTGCATTTAGGCACCAATTGGTGCCCTTGAGAGCGTTTTGATGCTTTTTATGCTTGTGCAGGAAATTCAGGGCTGAACGTTACCACGTCCCTCACCACGTCTACTAAAGTGTAGCAGAAAAAGGATGAAAAGATCTTCATTTTGGCGCGCGAAGCAATGATAAGTCAAAGATATAAAAGTCAGAAGATTTTCTGTTCCCCATGGTGACTTACACGAAATAATCGTAGCTACGAGCGATTGTCGGGAAAAATAGAAGAAGCAGATATGGTAGGTGGGTTAGTGACATCAAGACGCGCGTAAGCAAGGAGGCTATTTAAGCTCAGCTCAGCCCTCTCTCAAGATCATCATCTCTTCCACCAACTTCAGAATCACTTTATCTTCTTCATCCCACCATCCCTCCATTAACTTAGAACTAGTTTTGTAAAGAAGATCTGGAAACAGACTTCTATATTTTACTATTCTGAACTTAGTTTTATTTTACGCATAAGTGTAAGGGTTTGGACGTTGTAACGTCTATACAGCGTACATGCTAAGAAGTACTTGGGTGTATCTTTTGCACTTGAGTTCTTTTCTGTTATGTATGGTATTAGGATTTCACATCCTTTTCATTCTGTAATGATGCTCAGCATGAACTAAATACTTTGTAGTTGAGTTGTTGTTTTGCTATTAATGAATTTCTAGTTAATGTTATGAAGTGTTAGCGTTGCCCGTTTTAAATCTTTGCGTAATAATATTTTCAAAACTTGTTTTGAGGTTGGCCTCTTAAAATAGGTAGATTCATAAAGTACGGACATGGTCTATGAAAAGAAATCAAAGATTTATATGAATGAACAATGCACTAAAGACATTTAGGCATCTTTATCTAAGTCTAGACATAGAATGGATAATAGTTCATAGAACATTGCTGTGGGTACTTAATATACAGGAGTGGGCCTATTTAGAACCTAGACATAGGATTTCTTGTACTTGAAACTCGACGGCGTTTTGTCTTTGAAAAGCATAGCTCTTTTGCAACAAATGCGTTCAAACGCGTGGCCACGTGCGCGCAGTTAACATTTGAGCGTCATAACGCGTCTAAGCGTTATGACGCCGGCTAGGAAGGATTTATCTCGCATACAACAACTCAACTCATCTCTCATCCATATTCACAACCAACTTCTATTTTCTTGTTTTGTTTAAATCTTTTGCTTTAAAACCAACTCTTATTGTCGATTTGTCACTTGATTCTCTTGTGTTTTGAAACTTGAACTGTGAAAGCTTATCAATCCTCGTGGGAACGATCTCTTACTTTAATCCACTTTATTACTTGTACGATGTGTATACTTGCACTATAATTGCGAAAATCTATACTATTACACAAGCGCGAACAGCGACCACAGTGGGAGTAACTTGAACTTAATTACTTTCACCTTCTTTTCTGATCAGTAATGGCCCCTCAATTGAGGTCCGGTCTACGTCTGGAAAGTGTCATTGAGCCGGTTGAACCTCGGCCAGTTCACACTCAACCCCGTCTAGGGGGAACTCCTGAAGGGGTAGCAGTGACCCAACCTTTCTTAGATCGGAATGCATTTCATGGAAGCTCGACTAGATCCCGACTTCCACCACCTCCCGCAATGCTTCCGGTTCTAGTGGACGCAATACAACAGCTAGTCGAGATCTTGGCAAAGATAATAATGCGGTGGCGAGCTCGGAGTCTCCGTATTTCTGAATTAGAGGCCGAGATTGCTGGGTATCGAGCTAGGAATATCCCAAATCGGAATTCTCCGGAGCGTTACATTCCTCCAGAACTTCAAAGACGCCGTGGAGAGCCCGAAGAGAGTACACAGGGGCGGCGTCATCGAACCCCCCCAGACGCCATCACTATCATCGCTCTCCCCCACGAAGACATGGAAGAAGAGAACTCCGGACACCTCCTGAAACATTTGATTACACTTATGATCCGGAGGACACTTATGAATAAAATTCATCCTATTCTTCATCCCCCCATTCCACGAAGAGGACCATTTACGGCCGAGATCAACTTCTTTCCCATCCCACGCGGTTTGGAAAAACCACCGGAAAATTTGAAATTTACAACGGGCTTGGAGATCCGGACGGTCACATAGAGTACTGTGAGACGATGATGCAATACCGGAATGCTCCAGGTGAGATTATGTGTAGACTTTTTTCTCTCACCCTTGATAAATCGGCAGGTACGTGGTTTAGGGAAATCCCGTCGAACTCAATCTCGTCCTGGCTGCAACTCTCCAAACTCTTTTCTACGAGCTTTGCACATTCCAAAGTGAGGCCAAAGTCGTGGATGGTGTTGCATGCAGTTCATCAGGATAAAATGAATCTATCCGATCTTTCATTGAAAGATTCAATAGCGAGGTCGGAAAGGTTCATGGTTTAAACGAGTAGTTTCGTTTGTATTTCCTATCCCAAGGTTTACGCAAGGGGACAACGTTTCAAATCGATGTGAGTTTAAATCTTCCCTCAACTTTGGGAGAGTTCCTCCGACTTTCTGAAAAATAGATAGATCATGAAGAAGGAGACGAAGCTAGCAAGTTCTTTGTTAGGCTCGGAGCTAATCAATCTAAAGATGTTAAACCTCGGGCGGATAGAGGAGTCCCAAACACAGAAAATAACCGGAGATTCCAGACCGGTGGCCCGTCTAGGGAATTTAAGCCTAGGGTCGGAAGGCATCAGGATTATGCTGAACTCATATGTGGGAGGGAAATAATTTTGCATGAATGTTAGAACAATGAGTTTAAGCAAGTAAGATACCCCGATCCTATCGCTCCAAGGCCAGGATTGAGAAGTAACAAATATTGTCGTTATCATCAAAGTGTTGGCCATGACATGAATCGTTGCAACGCTTTGAAAGATGACATAGAAGACCTAATTAAAAAAGGTAAGCTCGGACAATATGTCAAAAATCCATATCAAGAGAACAGAGCCGTAAAAAATGAAAAAGACAATGATGAAGAGAAAGGCAAAAATGTCGTCGAAGAGTGCAAAGAAGAGCCTGACACCCGAAAACCCAGAGGACAACTGGTGGTAATGGTAATCTCGGGAGGAGAACTTGAGGGAGCAACAGCCAGAACAATCAAAAGAAAATGGAAGGAAATTCAATGCGTAGACTCGTCCTCCTTTGTCTTTTGGGGACGAGGACCTTCTAAACGGAAAGGTAAATGAAGATATACCGCTCTTAATCTCGGTTGTGAAGGCAACTCTTGTGACATTTTATTTTTTGATGTTTTGGAAAGAAATGGAATCTCACCAAAGGAACTATTCCCATATCGAGGAACCGATCTTTCTGGTTTCAATGGATCCTGGACTAGACCAATGGGTTTTGTAGATTTGAGGGTCACGTTTGGCGAGGAACCTTTGACTCATACCGTTTTGACAAAATTCATGGTTTTACCTTGCCCATCAATATACAACTGCATTATCGGAAGACCGGCGTTGGGCAACCTCGGCGCTGTTACATCCACGGTCCATTTGAAAATGAAGTTCCATTCTCTTTGTAACAATCATCACCGTTAATGCCGACTTAGAGTCTTCGGAAAGATGTTACTACTTGCTGCTTAAAGCTGAAGTCGCCGCGAGGGAAGCGGCCGAGCTCACGTCGTCAGAAGTGCCCGGAAAAAGCAAAATGATGAAATTCTCCGAGGTCAATGTAACAGACTTAGATGCACGGTATGACCCTGAAAGCTCGGAGGACGAGACCAATGATTTTCTGTCTCTGGAATACAAAAGGAAGTTAGAACACCCAAAGCCCGATGGGGAATTCATTGAAGTAATAATGGGTGACGATCCGAAGAAAACGGTGAAGATCGGTGTAGAACTTCCAGACGAGATCAAAGCTGAACTGACTCAGTGTTTAAATGATCATGCTGATCTCTTTGCATGGTCTGCCAAAGATATGCCCGACATACCATCGGAAGTAGCTTGCCATCACCTATCTATATATCCCAATGCGAAGTGGGTTGCCCAACGCAAGAGGGTTCAGAGTATAGAGAAGATTGAAGCCACTGCCAAGGTTGTCGACGATTTAGTTAAAGCTAATTTTGTAAACGAGGTCAAGTACACTACTTGGCTCTCAAATCCTGTACTTGTTAAGAAATCTAATGGAAAATGGCGTATGTGTGTTGATAATACCAATCTCAATAGGTCATGTCCTAAAGATGCGTTTCCAGTCCCAAATATTGACCGCTTGGTTGACCATGCTTCTGGTTTCCGCCTTTTATCGTTTATGGACGCCTATTCAGGGTATAATCAAATTCTGATGTTTCCCCCGGATCAGGAGTAAACTGCTTTCATGACTGATCGCAGAAATTTTTGTTACCAGGTTATGCCTTTTGGGTTGAAAAATGCAGGAGCAACTTACCAGAGAATGATGAACAAAGTATTTAAAAATCAGATCGGACGGATTGTTGAGGTTTACCTAGATGATATGATTGCAAAAAGTGAACAAGCAAAGTGTCACGTTACTGATCTAAAAGAGATTTTCTTCGAGATAAGAAAAAACAGAATGAGATTAAACCCCGAGAAATGCACATTTGGTGTCCGAGCTGGAAATTTTTTGGGATTTTATCTCACTGAACGAGGCATTGAGGCGAATCCAAATAAATGTAGGGCGGTAACGGAGATGAAAACTCCAAGCACGAAGAAGGAAGTTCAGAAACTAAATGGCATGATTGCTGCTCTATCACGATTTATCTCAAACACTGCTTTCAAATCATTACCTCTTTTCAAACTTTTGAAGAAAGAGTCCGACTTTATTTGGACACCAGATCGGGATGAGGTGCTCACCCAGCTGAAGAAGGTATTATCAGAACCTCCGATACTGACCCGACCTGAACTCGGAGAAGTATTATATTTGTATCTCTCAATCTCGGATGAAGCATTAGGAGTCGTACTAGTCCGAGAAACAAATGAGGGACAGAGTCCGGTTTACTTTGTCAGTAAAGCCTTATACGGACCAGAGGTCCGATATCAAAAAATTGAGAAAATTGCTTTCGCTTTAGTGATAGCAACACGTCGTTTCCGACCTTATTTCGTCTCTCACCAGGTAGTAATTTGGACAAACCACCCAATCCGGAAAATCTTACATCGGCCAGACCTATCAGGAAGGATAATCAAGTGGGCAGTGGAATTGTTCGAATTTGGTATCAAATATGAATCAAGACTTGTGATGAAAGCTCAAGTTTTAGCCGATTTCGTGGCGGAGATGACTCCATCTGAGTCGGATGATGAGATATGGACTATCCATGTTGATGGATCTTCAAATCCCAAGGGGAGTGGAGCAGGAATCATTCTTGAAAGTCCATTAGGAGTTGTCATAGAATTATCACTCACCTTCAAATTTTCAACTTCAAATAATCAAGCTGAGTATGAAGCATGCATTGCAGGTCTTCGACTTGCGTTAGACCTCTGAATTACTCGCTTAAATCTAAACACCGATTCTCTTCTAGTGGTCTATAATAACTCTATTTTATATAGAGTTATTCATACATTTAAACTTAGATTATTGTTTGTTTTCAAGTACATTATTATATAAATATAGCTTATTTATTAAGAAACAACATTTTAAGGATTCAAAAGGACTAGGACAATGAATTAGGCAAAATGCACATATCTTGTTAGGTTTGATGTTTTGTTCAGTGCAGCTACTTTAGGTGTGCCCACACTGCCTACACTAGGAGTGCCCACACTGCCTACACCTGGTAAACCAGCACTTTGCACCAAAACATCCAAGGACCAATTTGATGCTTCAACACTTGATATGTGACGTCGTGCCTAGTCATATGGAGCAGATCCATTTGCAGAAATCGACGACCACTATCAAAGACAAGTTGAGAAGCTCACTTACTCCAGGACATGTGGCACTTCTTTATTGGACCACCCCATGTGAACTTCATGCAAACGACCAACTTGAGCAACTTGCTTGATGGGAGGTCTGAAACTAACCATGGTTACTGATCTCAGTTGATATTTCGCACCAAAGGAAACCCTTCAAGGGAGGAAAGCTCACTTGCCTATAAATAGAAGCCATATCTTCGCTTGCAAATCATCCTTCATCCAATTTTTAAAGGATCACTTAGTTTATTTGTATTCATAGCTTAGGTTTAATTTTTATTTAAGTTTCTGAAGAGAAGGATGGTAAGGAGGTGCTTGACAACCACTCCCTTCACTTCTACTTGAAGGAAACTTGTGTAAGGAAATCATCTTGTACTTCAACTTGGGAAACTCATGCAAAAGATCTCTTATTTGTGTAATCTCTATCCTTTTGAGTTCTTTTGTTATATTACTCATTTGATTATGCTCTTTGCAGATTCTTTCTATTATATTATGAATAACATGAGCTAAATTCCTTTAGTTGAGATGTTGTAGCCTTGTAATGAACTTCTAAGTAAATATGGTTTATCTGGTGTATGCATTTTAACTCTTGTGTAATACTTCTTTCAAAACTTATTCTGGAATTGATCACTTTAGAATATATAGGTAAACTTGTAGCACGCAGACATGTGTTACATTTAAGACATCAAGAGTTAATAAGAATGAGTGTTTGTAACAACATCTTTGTTAAACTAGATTTAATAAGGAATTGCTTGTTAAAACCATGTTAAGTCTTATACATAGGATAACATAGTTCTTAGGGTGATACAGTGGGAGCTTAAGAGACAGGAGTGAACCTATTTAGCATGCCTAGACATAGGAAGCTTGTAATGAAACTCTAAAGAAAGTGATTGAAAGACACACACTATTGCAGATGCATCCAGTGTACCCACACTGCATACTCCACTAAAACCACTTAGAAGTGATTTACTTGGTGAAAACATCTCAACTACTTTATCTCACTAATTCCTTACACACATTTATTGTTTATATTGTTTTTATAACTTTGAACACTCCAACGAATTGTGAATAGTGTAGACACACTAAGTGTACATTCTGAACTATACAAAGCTTTACATAATCCCTGTGGGTTCGACCTTTTCTTATCATTATATTACTTGTATGACTATGTATACTTGCATACTATTTTCCACAGCAAGTTTTTGGCGCCGTTGCGAGGATTATAGTAAAATTTTGTTGTCTAGATTGTTAATTTAGTGTTTTATTATATTACTACTGGTATTCTTTTTTTTGTTCAGAAACATTTAGTGCAGATACACTCAGTGCAGAAGCACTAATATATGCCCAGAAATAGAACACCAGAATTTGATTGTGATCCAGAAATTGAAAGGAGATTTAGGAGATTTCTAAGACAACAAAGACAAAGACAACAAAGCTGCAGAGATATGTCTCACCACAGTGAAGATGCCTCAGTAAGAGGATGACCTAACTCACAACAACAACAATCTGAAGGTGAGGAAGATCACATGCAACAATTCATTCAAATGGGACCAATAGGTATGATAAATGATAGGGATAGGCCTATGAGGGACTATGCCCAATATGATCAGCAACATATACAGACTAGCATTGCTAGACCTCGTATTGATGCTGCTCATTTTGAATTTAAACCTATGATGTTTCAAATGTTGCAAACAATTGGTCAATTTGGTGGATCTCCACATGAGGATCCCCTTGAGCATTTAAAACAATTCATAGAATTTTGTAGTAACTTTATCATTCCTGGTATTAGTGAGGATGCATTTAGACTTAAGTTATTTCCATATTCATTGAAAGATAGGGCTAAATCATGGTTAAACTCTTTGGAGCACAATTCTATTCATACATGGAATGAACTAGCTGAGAAATTCTTAAGTAAATATTTTCCTCTAGATAAAAATGCTAGGATGAGACATGATATTACATCTTTTAGGCAAAAAGAATTTGAATCATTGTTTGAAGCATGGGAAAGATGGAAAGAGCTTTTAAGAAAATGTCCACATCATGGTTTACCTGTCATTATACAAATGGAAACTTTTTACAATGGTCTAGAACCCCAAACTAGAGTGATGCTTGATGCATCAGCTGGTGGTGTTCTTTTGAATATGTCTTATAATGAAGCATGTGATCTTATTGATAAAATTGCTACAAATGGTTCTAGTTGGCCTACTGAGAGGGTGAGTGCTCAAAAGAAACCCTCTGGGGTGCATGAGATTAATAACATATCAGCCTTATCTGCTCAAGTAGCCTCTTTAACTAACATGATCAAACAGTTCACTAGTGCACCTACATCTAGTGTAGCTACATCTAAGGAAAACACTGCAGCAGCCATAGAACAAGCCCCTCCAGGAACTACAAGTTGTGTCTATTGTGGGGGAGGCCATCTGTATGAAGAGTGTCCTAGCAACCCTGCCTCTATCAATTATGTAGGTTACAATAGGAATAACAACCCTTACTCTAATACCTATAATCCAGGATGGAAGAACCACCCAAATTTTAGGTGGAACAATTCAAATGCACCTGCACCAAGTGCACCTGCACCAGCTACACCTCCTGGATTCCAACCTCAAAACCAACAAAGACCAAACCCACCGCCAATGATAATTCTCTAGAAGGATTGCTTAGATCATTCATAAGTGAAACTAGAACTGCTAGGCAAGCCCAAGATGCATCAATTAAGAACCTAGAAAACCAAGTGGGGGCAATTAGCAACTGCTTTGTATCAAAGACCAACAGGTACTTTGCCATCAAACACAGAAGCTTCAACCTCACAAAGGCAAGGTAAGGAACAAGTCAAAGCCATCTCTTTAAGAAGTGGCAAGGATTTAACTGAACCATATGAGCTGGAAGGTATAGAGAAGGGAGAAAAAAATATAAAAATGAAAAAAAAATCTCAAGATGCAGCAACACCTGATGCACCTGCATCTCATGAAAATTCAACTCCAAGGTTAGTTCCTGAATACCCTCCTCCTCCTTTTCCCCAAAGATTGAAAAAGGCACATGAGGAGAAGCAATTCAGTAAGTTTTTAGATGTTTTAAAACAATTGCATATCAATGTTCCCTTAATTGAAGCACTTCAACAAATGCCTAATTATGCTAAATTCATGAAAGATGTGCTTTCTAAAAGAAGAAGACTAGGGGTATTTGAAACTGTTGTCATGTCAAAAGAATGTAGTATGATTTTGCAAAAATTCCAAGGAAGCTAAAAGATCCAAGTAGCTTTACAATTCCTTTCTCAATAGGTAAGTTCTATACAGGAAGAGCATTGAGTGATTTAGGTGCAAGCATCAATTTGATGCCAAAATCCATTTTCACAAAGCTAGTAATTGGAAATGCAAAACCTACCACTTTGACACTGTCTCTTGCAGATAGGTCAAAAGCATACCCAGAAGAAATCATTGAAGATATATTAGTATAGGTTGACAAATTTGTGTTTCCTGCAGATTTTGTTATTCTTGATTTCATTGCAGATGAGGAAGTACCTGTCATACTTGGAAGACCATTCTTGGCAACAAGAAAAACACTGATAGATGTGCAGAAAGGAGTGCTAACCATGAGAGTAAATGATCAAGAGGTGAAATTCAATGTCTTGAATGCTTTGAAGTATCCTACAGAGGAGAGTGAACAGTGTTCAACAATTTCTCTTGACCATTTGGTGGAGTAGCAATTCCAAAAGCAGTATGATCACCTTGCCAGTGCTCTAGCACCTGATGCAGCTGCACTGCCTGCAGAAGAGTCTATTGAAGAAAACATTCTGCTTAAGGAAGAAGCTACACCTAAGGTATGGGCTAAAACTTATGAATCTCTTAATATAGAAGATCCCAATCTTAAAAAGAATTTACCTTCTATAGAGCAACCTCCTAAGCCAGAATTAAAAGAATTGCCTAAGCATTTGAAATATGTTTTTCTAGGTGAAAACAATGAACTTCCTGTAATCATAGCTTCTGATCTATCACTAGAGCAAGAGCTAGATTTAATCAACACCTTGAAAAGACATAAAAGAGCTATAGGTTGGCAAATGGCAGATATTAAATGGATTACCCCTCCATATGCATGCATAGGAGAATTTTAGAAGAAAATTCTAAAAACAGCATAGAAGGGCTAAGAAGACTAAATCCATCATGAAAGAGGTTGTTAAGAAAGAAATAATAAAATGGCTAGATGCTGGTATTATCTACCCTATTTCAGATAGTTCATGGGTGAGTCCTGTGCAATGTGTTCCTAAGAAGGGAGGAGTAACATAGCTAATGAAAATAATGAATTAATCCCTACACGAACTGTAACAAGGTGGAGAATTTGTATGGATTATAGAAAACTCAATAAGGCCACCAAGAAAGATCATTTCCCTTTACCATTTATAGATCAAATGTTAGATAGGTTAGCAGGAAAAGAGTTCTATTGCTTCTTAGATGGTTATTCAGGATACAATCAAATAGCAATTGAACCTGAGGATCAACAGAAAACCACTTTTACTTGTCCCTATGGCACCTTTGCCTTTAGAAGGATGCATTTTGGACTTTGTAATGCACCTGCTACCTTTCAAAGATGCATGATGTCAATCTTTTCTGACTTCATTGAGAAATCAATGGAAGTCTTCATGGATGATTTTTCTGTTTTTGGAGAAACATTTTCATTGTGTCTGTCAAACTTAGAAAAAGTTCTTCAAAGATGTGAAGACACTAATTTAGTGCTTAATAGGGAAAAATGTCATTTCATGGTTAAAGAAGGCATTGTGCTTGGTCATAAAATATCTAAAAAAGGTCTTGAAGTGGATAGAGCCAAAATTGAGGTAATTGAGAAACTACCACCTCCATCAACAATCAAAGGGATTAGAAGTTTTTTAGGTCATGTAGGTTTCTATAGGAGATTTATCAAAGACTTTTCAAAAATTTCAAAACCATTGTGTATGCTTTTGCAACATGAAGTGCCTTTTAACTTTGATGAATTTTGTATGGAAGCTTTCCAAAACTTAAAAAGTCATTGGTAACAGCACCTGTAGTTGTAACTCCAGATTGGAGTAAGCCTTTTGAACTTATGTGTGATGCTAGTGACTTTGCAGTAGGAGCAGTCCTAGGGCAAAGATATAACAAAGTGTTTCATTCCATTTACTATGCTAGCAAAACACTCATTGAGGCTCAAATGAACTACAATGTAACAGAGAAAGAAAAATTAGCAGTGGTTTTTGCTTTTGAAAAATTCAGATCATACTTGGTTGGCACCAAAGTAATTGTGTATACAGATCATTCTGTCATCAAGTATTTGATTTCCAAAAAAGATGCAAAACCTAGGCTAATAAGATGGGTTCTCCTCCTTCAAGAATTTGATCTTGAAATAAGAGATAAGAAGGGAGTCACTACAAGAATAAGCTTGCATTGCCACTAAAGTTTGCCACGAAGGATTGACCGTCGCAAATTTGCCACGAATTTGCGACGAAAAGGGAATAATGGACTACGCGCGAATAATCCCGCTCACATTTGCCACGGGAAAGGATTTTGGTCGCTAATTTGCGACGGACTTGTCGTCGCAAACCCGTGGAAAACATTGAATCCCAAATAAAACCCACAACTCTCTCGTGAAACCTCAGAATCACATAACCTCAGAATCTGTTTTCCTTGCTCTCTCCTCCCACGACCTCACGCATCCCTCCTCCGTCCTCCACCGCCCTCCTCCGTCCTTCACCGCCCTCCTCCGTCGATAAGCCACACCCATCCTCTCCCATCGCGTCCTCTCTTTCTCCCTCTCCCAGCGGCGAACTCGATCCTTCCTCGTGGTTCTGTTCCGTTCGCCTCTTCCTCCGGTCGCCACCGTTCTCCTCCGTTGGCTTTTGTACTACAGGTAAGTTTATCGCAAATTTTAGTTATTGTAAATAAATCCCAATTTTTTTCAGATAAAACCCTAAATCCCTAAATCCCAATTGCACCTCCATTCTCAGCAGCTGATCAGCTCGTGAAGAACACCAGCCCCGTGATTTCTTCTCATTCCTTCGTTTTCCCAATTCGTGGAAACGTATATCCACTTGGGTATGTTAATTATCATCCTCTATTTCTTCATCAACCTTCACTCTACTTGTTGTTTGCTTTTAATTTTTTTTAACTTTCAAACTGTGCTTATGTTTTGATTTGGACGTGGCTTTTATTTATATAGCTTTCGAACAGTGCTTGTGTTTTGATTTGAGCTATGCTAACTGTCTGCAAATGTAAAATTTTAACAATGTGAAATTGAGAGGGTCCCAAAATCCCTAAATCCCTAAATCCCAATTTCCTTTCCTTGAATGCACAGGGTCCCAATTTCAATTAAAATTTCAATTTCACCTTTTTTTCAGATCCCAATTTCCTTGAAATTTGCTACCTGTCTTCCTATGTAGGAATGGGCATCTGAACATTCCTCTGCTCCTTTCCGAGTCCCTGACCTGGTATATAGACTGCTGAAATTAACTGCTGAATTGACGACACTTTTCATTTTGTATGCTTAATGTATTGGTATGGTTGGCGCTTTTTTGAAACCGATCGTGCCGTGGAGTCTCGAGAGAGTTTTCGTACAACAAACTATTGGAGTTGTTTTAGAAGCACCTAGAGTGGCAGAGACAAAAGTAAGGTTTGTTTCTGATGTTCAATAGCTTGACACTATCTTTAGATGCTTTCAAGTCATAAACTTCTAATATTGCATGTCCCCCTCTTTCTACTTGTGCACCCCTCTTTGTAAGAAAAAAGCAAACCTATTATGTCTAATATTTTTTTGATATCTTTACTTAGGAGTTACCTTATGATGTTAACATATTAGAAGCTATTTTGATATAGCCAATTAGATACTGGCAAAATAGCTTGGTCTGCAAAAAGGGGTTCTATCCAAAAAGTGATTCAAAAAGAAGTGAGATTTAACTTTCTATACTTGCCAATGTCAGATCAAATATTTTTAAGTGTGGTTTGAAGTGTGATTTAACTTTCCTTATCTATTAATTACTCTTTTGGGAAGCCATATTCATTTGATTGTAGGCCTTCACATCACTTTGCGAGCATGTTTCTTAATGTTGTTTTTTCATGCATATTCACATACATACATACATGTACCTGGTGAAAAGACAATACTCATTAGCTTTAGGTTTCCTCCTTTATTTCCATTCTCCATTATTATTGACTAGTGTAATGAATTTAGAGGCTGTGTAATTCTTTTGACTAGCTAGTTTGATTAGTTTTTACTTATGCTTATAGACTTTGTTATGGACTTATCTGGATGACTGCCTGTTCATGTGTGTTGCTAACAAACATTTACATTTTTGGTAATCAAATTGGAATTTTTTAGCTGTCCAAGTACAACATCTGTCCAAAGACCATAGACAAGATTTTTTTTCTTTATCTTCAAAATAAAAGCAATTGACAGTGGTTATTGTTTTCTTGATCTCATTCTTCCATTTACTTAGCAATGTCTTAGAATGTAGAATGTCAAAATTTCATTCAAATTGCAAATATATGACATCTAATTATGGTATGGCTTTAATTATCTAAAACATAAAACTTCTTTATGAATCGTATTTTTTACCATCATTATTTTTTGTATTCTTGCAGATATTCTATTTGGTTGGATTCGGCTTGTTTTGCTTGGAGCCTCTTCTAAGCTTGTGGGTGCTTCAGGTGAGGGACCATTCTATTGATCTAGTATTTCCTATGCACTTGTAAACAATAGATACAATGCACACATGAAGATTGTGTTTTATTCTAACACATGAAGGAATTAATGAGTTTTATGTTCTCTTACTTTGATAATTTTATATTTTTATTCACTGTATATTTCTCTAGATGGCTTATTGATCATGCTTGAAGTTTATGGTTGTGTTTATGAAGTTGAAATTAATTTTCTGGTTGTGTTTATTCTCATTTCGCAGCTACTTGTAGTACATTTGCTCAAGGGCAGTAGTTATGAGACAACAGATTATAGGAATAGTAAATTAGAGAAACACACTGATGTTTATAGGAATAGGACTATTTTTGAGCCTCCTATCATATGAAAAGGTGAAACCAAGTAACCAAGCTGTAAGGTCATACATCTAATTGCTTTGGCTCAATTCTCTATTATATTGCAGGAAGCTTATGTTGATGAAGTTAACTATAGTTGTAATTCTCTCTTCTTTGAACTAACGCAAACGTTTCCTTCAAAACTAAATTATATTAATTTTTTAGGTAGCTGTGAGTTCTTTAAAACTACCTAGCTAATATGATATGATATGAAAAGTAAAGAAAGTCATATCTCAGAGAATGAGTTTGAATTTGTGGTTGCTTAGCTATGTTGTACAAGATATTGAATTGTACATTTGGGTGCATGTTAAGTTACACAAAATTATGTTTTTGTGTATGGTACCCTTTACTGAGGATAGAAAAGGAGGTATGATTTGCATTTTAGGTAGCTGTGAGTTGTTTAAAACTACCTAGGTAATATGATATGAAATGTATCAAGCCCCACTCTCTCTCGATGGGCATCCATCGTTTAAATTCTTGTCTTGTTCTCTCTCTCTGGACATAATTTCCTCCATGATATATTGACAATTTTAAATGTGTAGAATGGAATTTCCTCCTTCGCACCGCTTTTGGATGTATGATAGGTTGTTTCCAAAAAGAGCGTCTTTGAAACAATCTTTTGTAGATGGCGTGTGGGAGTTTATTCTTTTTGCAATGACACAAGAACAATTTAGAGTTGAAGGGGGGATTTGATGTCCATGCGTCAAATGCGAATGTGGAAAGATTAGGAATCCAAAGGAGGTCATTGATCACTTGAAGAGAGTTGGGTTTAGGCCTAATTATTGGATTTGGACGAGTAATGGTGAGAAAGGGTTTGATGTCGTCCCGTTGGTTGGCGAAAATTGCAGGGGTGCTTCAAGTAATTCCGCGGATATAGGATGTGGTGAACAAATCAACTTGGTGCAGAATATGGTTTGTGACGGTCTTAGGGTGAATGTGTCATTCGAGGAGCAACAATATGATAACATGGAAGAGGTTCCGAATGAGCAAGCACATAGATTTTATAATCTGTTGTTAGATGCAAACAAACCATTGTTTGAAGGGTCATCTAACTCAAAGTTATCGATTTGTGCGAAGCTTTTAGCTCTCAAATCATTGAGTAATACATCTGAGGTGGGAATGGACTTGATATGTGATATGATGTCGGGGGTGACACCTATGAATGAAAATTTGCCAAAGAATTTTTACGAGGCTAAGAGGTTAGTTTCTAAGTTGGGATTGGAAGCTAGAAGGATTGATTGTTGTCCGGAAGGTCACATGTTGTATTATGACAATGAGTTTGGGAAAAAGGATGCTGCGCTACTTGAATGCAAATTTTGTAATGCGATGAGGTATCATGCACGCAAACTTGGGACTAGTAGTAAGAATAAACCAATTCCTGTGAAGTCAATGTTCTACTTACCAATAACTCCAAGGTTGCAGAGAATGTTTGCATTCGAGAACATTGCAGGAAAAATGACGTGGCATTTTGAGAATAGATGTCCTGGTGTGTTGCGCCATCCGTCTGATGGGGAAGCGTGGAAACACTTTGATCGGGTACAACCTGAGTTTGCAGTGGATCCCCGCAACGTACGACTAGGATTATGCTCCGATGGTTTTACCCCATATACCCAAGCATCGGCTTCGCCATATTCTTTGCTTTGGCCCGTTATTATTCTGCTGCACAACCTCCCCCGAGATGTGTATGACTAAACCTTACATGTTTTTGACTTATGCGATACCGCCGGAAAATCCAAAAGCAGGCATTGACATCTATTTAGAACCACTAATTGATGATTTGAAGAGGTTGTGGAATGGTGTCTCGACTTACGATTACGCACGGAAGGAGAATTTTATGATGAAAGCCACTTTGATGTAGACCATTAATGATTTCCCTGCTTATGGCATGTTGTCTGGTTGGCAAACTCATGGTAAATTAGCATGTCCACATTGTATGGAGCATACAAAGGCATTTACCTTGAAACACGGGGGTAAGAGTTCTTGGTTTGACTCGCATCGTAGGTTTTTACCACATGATAATGCATTTAGAAGGAACAAGAATGCATTTAAGAAGAAGGAAGTTGAAAATGATGAGCCGCGTCCACGATTGACTCCAGGCCAGGTTTGGGATAGAGTTAGAGATTTGCCCAAAATCACAGATGATCCCCTTGTTTCTCGATTTCATGGATATGGACAAACGCATAATTGGACAAAGAGGAGTATCTTTTGGGATCTCCCATATTGGAAAGATAATTTATTGAGGCCCAATCTTGATGTGATGCACATAGAGAAGAATTTTTTTGACAATATATTTAACACAGTGATGAACATAAAGGGCAAAACAAATGACAATGATAAGGCGAGATTGGATGTAGTTACCTTAGTGTAGTTTATGTATGTTTGACATAAACTAGTGGTATGTTTTGATATATTTTGATATTTGGTATGTTTGACACTTTTAATATTAGTCTAGTTTATGTTTAACTAAGTTTGTGGTTTGGATTGACACTTTGAAAGTGAAAATGCAAGTACAAATGAAGAAATCAAGGAAAGTTTCCCTGATGAGAAATTGCTAGCAATTACCATGAATGCAGCTAGTGTTTCTGCACTCAGTGTAGCCACACCTCATGCATCAACACCTTGGTATGCAGATATAGTGAACTTCCTTGTAAGCAAAATTGTACCAAGTGACATGAACTACCAACAGAAAAGGAGATTCTTCCATATAGTAAAACAATACTATTGGGATGATCCTTATCTTTACAAGATGTGTCCAGATCAAATCTTGAGAAAGTGCATTCCTGAAGAAGAACAACAAACAGTGCTCATGCATTGTCATGCTGCACCATATGGAGGTCACTTTGGAAGCCAAAGAACAGCAACTAAGGTACTTCAATCAGATTATTTCTGGCCTAATCTATTTAAAGATGCTTATTATATGGTCAAAACCTGTGATAAATGTCAAAGAAGTGGTAACATATCAGATAGACATGAAATGCCTAGGACTAATATTCTAGAAATAGAACTCTTTGATGTTTGGGGCATGGATTTCATGGGTCTTTTTCCACCTTCTTTTGGCAATGAGTACATCTTAGTAGCTGTAGATTATGTGTCCAAATGGGTTGAGGCTGTAGCACTTCCAAATAATGATGCCAAATCAGTGAGCAAATTTCTTCAAAGAAATGTTTTTTCAAGGTTTGGTACTCCAAGAGCAATCATCAATGATGAAGGCTCACATTTTTGCAATAAACTCATTGAAAATCTTCTTGCAAAATATGGAATAAAACACAAGATTGCTATTGCCTATCACCCACAAACTAGTGGACAAGCTGAACTTTCCAATAGGAAATAAAAAGAATGCTTGAGAAAATGGTTGGACCAAATAGGAAAGATTGGTCCTTACACTTAGATGAAGCATTATGGGCATATAGAACTGCATTTAAAACTCCATTAGGTATGTCCCCCTATAGGTTAGTTTATGGCAAAACATGTCATCTCCCTGTTGAATTAGAGAACAAGTCATATTGGGCTATTAAAAAGCTAAATTTTGATCTCAAAAAGGCAGGAGAGCAAAGGTTTTTAGAGCTTAATGAAGTAGAGGAATATAGGCAATTCTCCTATGAGAATGCAGAGATTTATAAAGCAAAGACCAAAGAATGGCATGACAGAAAAATCCAAAGAAGAGAACTTAGAGAAGGAGGAATGGTTCTATTATATAATTCTAGGTTAAAGTTATTTCCTGGAAAATTGAGATCAAGATGGTCAGGACCATTTCAACTAGTCAAAATCTACCCCCATGGTGCAGTTGATTTGTATGATGCAGCCACTGATACCACTTTTAAAGTCAATGGCCAAAGAGTGAAAATGTACTATGGAGAGCAAGTGGTGAGAGATAAGATCACCACTAATTTTGAAAATTTCTAAATGCAAAGAGATATTCAGGCTGTAAGACTCTTAAAACAAGCGCTTGAGGGATGCAACCCATCATTTTAAAAAGTTAATATTATTATTTTGTGGAATTTGATGTTTTGTGTGTTTTGTAGAAAAACAGGACAACAAAGTAGCCGGTGTAGCCACACTTAATGTAGCCACACTGCCCACACTGGTGTTCATATCTTAGCAATGTGAAGAAAAAACTTGGATGAAAATATTCACTTGCCAGCTCATCAAATTACTGGGAAAGACTCTGATTAGGGGCTATAGTAAGACGTGTTAAGCCTAAACACTACACGTGTCGCCTTGCATGTCACTCCTCTCCACCTAACGGCTAGTTTTCCAACTAACCTTCCCACTAACTCACCCATTGCCTCATACAAACCGCTCACATTCTCACAAAGCTACTCCTCTCATTCTCTCCAGCAAAAATCGATCAAAACCTCTCTTACACACTTCATTAATCACAAAGCTATCATCTTCAACCTCTCACCCAAATCAAATTCAAAACCTAACAATGGCGAAGAAGCAATCAGCATCTAAATCCTCTGGGAAAGTAGCCAGTGCAAGTACACCAGCAAAATCAAAGAAATCAAAGGCACTTGCATCTATGAACGTGATTCCAGGAAGCGAGCATTTCTGGAACATGAAATTCTTACCAGAAAGGGGTTTCAATTTTGCAAAGGCTCATCATTCATTCCTATCTACTATCAACAATCTACATTGGGAAAGGTTTGTACAACCTAGAGCCTACTACTTGGAGCAAATTGTTCGTGAGTTCTACTCTGGAATTCAGAACACAAGAGGAGGAACCATTTTCTACTCAATGGTCAGAGGTAAGAAAGTCTTCTTTTATCCTGCTAGGATAAATAAGCATTATGATTTAAATTACCATGGTAATGCTTTTGAGGAAAAATTAGAAACCTATGGGAAGAAACAAATGGCAAAGATCAAAGATAGAGTAGCAATAGAAGGATCTCAATGGGAAAAATTCACAAACACTGAGTTCAAGCTTAAAACTGGTGATTTAGTCCCTGAACTAGGAAATTGGCACCTATTTATTGATGCATCAATTCTCCCCACCTCACACACATCTACATTATCCAAAGATAGATTAATCCTCATAGACTCAATCTTATGTGAGGATAATGTTGATATTGGGAAATTGATAGCTAGGGAAATTTTGGAGTGTCAAACCAAGGGTTCTGGATTCTTGTGTTTTCCATGTCTAATCACTGAGTTATGCCAAAAGCAAGGGGTTAATGATCCTGAGATAGAAAAAATACAGAGGAAGACACCTCCTAGTGGTCTATCTGCAGAAGTAAAAGAAAGAGTAAGGTCTGTCAGAATTAGAAATACTGCAAAGCAAGAAGTGTTGGAACACCTAATGCAGAAACTCCAAGCTGTGTGAAAATTTCAGAAAGAACAACATGAATGGTTAAACTTGAAGTTGGATGACCCTGAGGCAGAATTGGAAACCCGGTGTTCCCTGATTGGATAATTGATGCTGAGGAAGAAGAAGAGAAGGAAGAAGAGGAAGTGGCAGTAGAAAGAGAAAGGAGAACAAAGAGGAAGAGAGATGCTCAGAAGGACAAGAAACCAAGAGTAGAAGAAGAAACTGAGATAGTGAGTGAGGAAGACACTGAGGAAGATGAGGAAGCTAGAGAGGCAGTGAAAAGCATTGAGAAAGATGTAGAGGAAGATGAGTCAGAGTCAACGGAGGCTAGTGACATTGAAGAAGATGGAAGTGATGGCATGGAAGCAAGTGCAAGGAGGACGTATGAGATCAGAAAAACATCAACAAACCAACCACAAACACAATCACCCCATCCCAACAACAATCCAACATTCCTTCACCACTACCACATCAATCCCCACCACTCACCATTCACCTACTCCAACATCACCACAAATTCAAAAATCACCAACACCTCAACCACAAAAACAACCCACTCCTCCACCAGAAAACATTCCACAAACAGAAAATCCCACCCAATTCACTAGAGAAGCTACACCATTCCCATTCCAAGCCCAACAAGAAAAATCTCCCACTACAATCATAGAACCAATTATTGAGCCTACTAACATTGTTATTGAAAAAGAAACTTTGCAGGTAGTAAATGAAGAGCCTAAGAAAGGAGGCCAATAAAGTTCTATGCAGGTAGATCAAGGAGAAACTGTCAAAGAAGCAGTTGGTGTGCCTACACCTAGTGCATGAGCATCACAAAAGCAGTCAACAGTGATAGCTACCAGCCCTGCAACAACAATCCATGAAGTGCTGAAGGCCGTGAATGAAAAGAAGGAGATGCTAGGCTACAAGAGGAAAATAATGAAGTCAACCCATACAAAGAAAATGTGGACAATGAGCTCACTCTATGGTGTACAGGTGTTGTGCGAAAAGGAGTTGTGCAAGTGTACACAATCGCAACAAGTAATATAGTAGTAAGTAAAGATCGTTCTCCACAGGGATTGATGTTAATTTTAGAGTTTAAGCTAGACTAGAACTTAGTGGAACAAGTATCAATTGTTTGTAGTCACAGGTTATCAGTAAAAAGTGATTGTTTAAAGAAAACAGTAACAGAGTGGTTGTAAAATGTGAGAGAAATAAGTTGGATTGCTTTTCCTAAGTAAATTCCCAATTAGTACAACGCTATAACGACACACGCTATAGCGTCAAGCGCTGTTGCAATTGATTTTGTGCTTTTCAGTCACTAACGCAAGGGTTTCATTACAAGATGCCTATGTCTAAGTTCTAAATAAGTTCACCCCTGTATAATAAAGAACCCACAACCTTTGCTCTATGAACTATTGCATTTCTATGTCTAGAGGGAGCAAAATCTATTTAAATGTCTTTAAATAAACTTTCATTCATATCAATCTTTGAAGTCTATCCATGGACCATGTCTGAACCCACAGATGTACCCATTTTAAGTGGCCAACCCTAAAACAAGTTTGCAAGAAGTATAACACAAAGATTGAAACGCAAAGCATGCAACATTATAAATACAACACTAATGGTTCATTACAAAGATTCAAGCAATCCAACTCAAGGTGTTTAGCTCATGTTGAGCATCATCAAGAGAATACAAGATAAAACACTCATATTACCTAGAACAAAGTAAGAAAAAATGGTGGCAAAAGATACACACCGAAGCTTCTAACTCATCCACAAAGATGACGCTATAACGTTAGTTTAACACCTAAGAGAATAGTAAAACTAAAAATTACAATAAAAACAAAAGCTTCAAAGTGTTTAACAATGGAGAAAAATCTATCAAGTTCTCTCTCTCAACTCTCTCTATGTCTTCGAATGTGTGTCTTGGAGAGAAGGAGTAGTTGTAGTTGTTGTTTCCAAAGTTAGTGAAAAAGGTGATGTAACCATCTCACCAACTAAAGCTAGTCTCCCACTCACACAATGCCATGTGTCTTTTAGTATTCAATAAAATCCGGCCGTGTCAGCTGCACAGTGGGCACAGTAAACGAGTTTGGAATAAAGAGCTTGGTGCCAAAATTGTACTTTTGCTTTGAAGATTCAGCTGGCCTGCCCTCTTGCCGCTATAGCATTAGACGCTATAGCGCTTAATCACTGCAGCACTCACAAAACACATTAAATTGCTCAAAAGGGCACCAGATGTGCCAATTTAACACAAAACAGATTCTAACCCTTCTTTTCCTACAACTATACTAATTAGAGAAATAAGATACTAATATTACTTGAGAACTCACTTGATTTATATGGATAACGACATGAAATAACTCATATGAATATGAGTTATCAACAGGGTGCAGAATCACAATCTGGTGCAGAGGGAGAAGGTCAGAAGGAAAAGACCAGAAGGAGCTGAAGAAGCTGCAAAAGAAGCAATTGAGAAGGAAACTCCCACATAAGGTAACAAAGAAGCTGAGAAGATAGCAGAGCAACAACCAGAGGAAACTGAACAACAAGTTGAACAAACTCCAATGCAGAGTGGTGTTGATAAGTCATAATTTAGAGTGTTTTTAGGTTTTGAATTAAATAAAATTTGTGGAATTTTAGTTCTATTTTGGAGCTATTTTACTACAAAATGTTAGTTTTGTGTTTTCAGGACTAAAAGTGGAGAAAAAGAGAAATTTTGGATGAAAGAATAGCAAGGATCAAAAGAGCATGGAAGGAGGAATAAGAAAAAATATAAAATAAAAAAATTCAGAAACCAAGCACGACCCGTGCGCCTTCAAAAGTCAGGAAAATAACATTTGCGAACACAGAGCACGACCCGTGCGCCTGTTGATCCCTTCTTCTTCTTAGTGGGTTTTTTGGTCATGATTGTGAATTTATGTGATTGTCTACTGATCCTAGGCTATATAAAGACTCTCTCTTCACTTGTATTCTAAACCTTGTCACTTGCAAAATTACTCTAAAGTTTAATCTAAGTTCTAGCATTTTATTCTTAAGCTTTTGTTCTTTTAATTTCATGTTCTTTACTTTCTTGCAATTTTAGTTTCTGTTCTTTACATTTTAGTTCTTTATCGCTTTGTTTATATTCTTGTCATTTACATTCTGTTATTTACTTTTATGTCATTCTCTTCTACTCTCTTGTCTACTATGATCATGTGTGAGTAGACCTCTTTAGTCTTGGGATTGTGGGAAACAATCCAATGATGGGTCCCTAAACAATTCCAAGACTAAACGCTATCTTATTAGAACTTGATTTTTAATCTAGCCTCATCATTCTTATTTCATAAATCAAATATCAAACGAGTTACCGAGAGGTGAAGTTTGATATTGGAACAAATGAGGTTAGACAAGGCATATCAAAGCATGAGAATAGCTTTGATCGTCTTGGAACAATAAGGTTGCGCTTAATGGGTCTCTGCGATGATCAACCATGAGAATAGGCTTGATCATTGTTTCGAGACACATTCTTGTCTTCCGAAAGGAAACTTGAATTACACCAAAAGAATACCTTGTCCTTTAAAACAATTTCAATATAAGATAGATGATAGTTAAGGGATTGTTAAATTTCCGTCATTGTGATTTGTCCCATAATCCTAAGACGCTTTTTTTATTCTGAAATTTAATCAAAAAAATATTCCTTTTTCCTAAAAAATTATTCCCTTTCAGCTAATCGAAACTGGAAATTATATTGGCAATCACAAAAGTATCTGTGGGATCGATACTTTTTATTACGCGATAGAACCGTGCACTTGCGGCCTATCAGTGCCTGCACCTGAAGTTCCTACACAGGTAACACCTGATGTGTCAGCACAGGCTGCACCTGTTGCAGAAATGCCAGAAGCTACAATGGAAGATCCTGGTGTGCCTACCTCATATGTATCTGCTTGCAAACCAAAGCTAAAGAAGGTAAGAGCCAAGCATGCCCCTGTGAGAGCCAGTCCCAGAATCAAGAAGAAAGAGTAAAAGGAATTTCTTAATGTTGTTTCAGTATTATAGTATGCTTATATAGTTATTATATGTTTCAAATACTATGTGTTATGTTTTAAATAATTTTGTTTATATCTCCCAACTTTTGGTTCCCTTGTTTACTCAACTTAGAGCAGTGGGGACACTGCTCATATTTAAGTTGGGGGCGGGGGGAGAGTGGAGAATAGTATGTGTTTTGAATTAAGTATGCATTATGTTACAATACTAATATGCTGTGTGTGTTTAAGTAAAATATTTAGTGTGATTAGTGTTATGTGAATATGCAGTGTTAGTATTTTTGATGTACGTAACAAAGCGTGTGATGACATGATCAAATTGTTTTTAACAGTAGAAAAATTAAGTAGATCATTTGTTAGACTTAAATGATTATGAAGCATGATCAATTCATATTATTTTTCTCAAAGTTTATTTTCAAAAGTTCATCAAATGAGCCAAGTTTTAATGATGAAAAGGGAAAGAAAAGTCTTGTTTTCTAGAAATAATTAGTTTTATAAATTCTTTGACACAACAAAATTGAGTTTTTGAAAAGAACCATACTAGATGGAAAGCTATCTAAGGCCAAAGAATTTTTGGAAAACTAAGATCAAAATTAGATTTTTACTAAAAATGTAGAAGAGCATAAAGAATTAAGTTAGGGGGAAATTCAATGAATACAAAGGCAAAGTGTGAGAGCTTGGAGAGTTAATGCCATTGGGTGTCAAAACTACTCAAAAGTGTCACAAAGCTCAAAAAGCTACACTTGTCTGAGTCATATAAACTGAGTATGTCCCTTAAGTGCAAATAAATTGATAAATGAGCAAAAAGTTCAAAGAAATGCATGTGGAGGCCAGTGAGGAGGGCAGTGTACGCTACAAATATTCTCAAAGAGTTACTAAAGCAGCTACACAAAGTGTACCTGCACCACCTACATCAAAATGCACCTACACTAAAATAAGGTGTACCCACAATCCAGAAAACAAATGATGTATTTGCACTCACTGCATTGCATCAACAAAAAGCAAACACCAAAAGTAGAAATAAGGCAATTAGCTCAACAAGTTTGAAACACCAAAAGCCCTTTGTTGTGCTTA
The DNA here is from genome assembly GCA_020916435.1 of Oxytropis ochrocephala. NCBI lineage: Eukaryota > Viridiplantae > Streptophyta > Magnoliopsida > Fabales > Fabaceae > Oxytropis > Oxytropis ochrocephala. The sequence continues at coordinate 96,046,147 of CM037093.1, forward strand.
AGAGTCCCCCAAGACTTGAGGAATTTGTTAGTCTCAGCTATATTTTGAAAGACCTCTAAAGGTGACCAAAATTGTTCCACATTTTTCAAAAGCTAAAGAAAAACTTTTTATTTAGTGTGGAACCAATTGATACTCAATGGGACACACACTCACACAAATGAGTTCTTATAATTCTGAATGTTTTAAGAAAAGCAAAGGCATAGAAAGATTCCTGAAAAATGAAGCTCATCAAAGTATACACTTCAAATACTCTTTTTGAAAGGCATGAGTTGAGATGTCTTCATGATTGTGGTAGTCTTGTGTTTATTTCTTTGTCATTGCTTGAGGACAAGCAACAATTTAAGTTTGGGGTGTGATAACTCTATTTTATATAGAGTTATTCATACATTTAAACTTAGATTATTGTTTGTTTTCAAGTACATTAATATATAAATATAGCTTATTTATTAAGAAACAACATTTTAAGGATTCAAAAGGATTAGGACAATGAATTAGGCAAAATGCACATATCTTGTTAGGTTTGATGTTTTGTTCAGTGCAACTACTTCAGGTGTGCCAACACTGCCTATACGAGGAGTGCCCACACTGTCTACACCTGCTAAACCAGCACTTTGCACCAAAACATCCAAGGACCAATTTGATGCTTCAACACTTGATATGTGACGTCATGCCTAGTCATATGAAGCAAATCCACTTGCAGAAATCGGCGACCACTATCAAAGACAAGTTGAGAAGCTCACTTACTCCAGGACATGTGGCACTTCTTTATTGGACCACCCCATGTGAACTTCATGCAAACGACCAACTTGAGCAACTTGCTTGATGGGAGGTCTGAAACTAACCATGGTTACTGATCTCAGTTGATATTTCGCGCCAAAGGAAACCCTTCAAGGGAGGAAAGCTCACTTGCCTATAAATAGAAGTCATATCTTCACTTGCAAATCATCCTTCATCCAATTCTTAAAGGATCACTTAGTTTATTTGTATTCATAGCTTAGGTTTAGTTTTTATTTAAGTTTCTGAAGAGAAAGAAGGTAAGGAGGTGCTTGACAACCACTCCCTTCACTTCTACTTGAAGGAAACTTGTGTAAGGAAATCATCTTGTACTTCAACTTGGGAAACTCATGCAAAACATCTCTTATTTGTGTAATCTCTATCCTTTTGAGTTCTTTTGTTATATTACTCATTTGATTATGCTCTTTGCAGATTCTTTCTATTATATTATGAGTAACATGAGCTAAATTCCTTTAGTTGAGATGTTGTAGCCTTGTAATGAACTTCTAAGTAAGTAAATGTGAGTGTATGCATTTTAACTCTTGTGTAATACATTTTTCAAAACTTATTCTGGAATTGATCACTTTAGAATAGGTAAACTTGTAGCAGCAGACATGGGTTACATTTAAGACATCAAGAGTTAATAAGAATGAGTGTTTGTAACAACATCTTTGTTAAACTAGATTTAATAAGGAATTGCTTGTTAAAACCATATTAAGTCCTAGACATAGGATAACATAGTTCTTAGGGTGATACAGTGGGAGCTTAAGAGACAAGAGTAAACCTATTTAGCATGCCTAGACATAGGAAGCTTGTAATGAAACTCTGAAGAAAGTGACTGAAAGGCACACACTATTGTAGCTGCATCCAGTGTACCCACACTGCATACTCCACTAAAACCACATAGAAGTGATTTACTTGGTGAAAACATCTCAACTACTTTATCTCACTAATTCCTTACACACATTTATTGTTTATATTGTTTTTATAACTTTGAACACTCCAACGAATTGTGAATAGTGTAGACACACTAAGTGTACATTCTGAACTATACAAAGCTTTACATAATCCTTGTGGGTTCGACTTTTTCTTATCATTATATTACTTGTGTGACTATGTATACTTGCATACTATTTTCCACACCAGTCTCCCAGATCGCGGGGCTATACGAGGCAAAAGACACAGTTCTCCAGAAATATTTAAACCATGTAAAGCTATTGCTCACCCATTTTCACTCTGCCGAGATAAAACACGTCCCAAGAGCAGAAAACGTAAGGGCCAATGTTCTTTCCAAACTAGCAAGCACCAAGACTTTGGGAAATCACCGATCTGTGATACAGAAGGTCCTCAGTAAACCTAGTATTGAAGCCGACCCACACATGATTTCATTAGTGTGTGTGTTAGACGAAAGCAAGAATTAGAGTGCTCCTATCTTAATTAAGATACATTACATAGGGAGTAGAGCCTTCCGATCTTGGGGAAGACAAAATCATCCGAAGGAAAGCAACTCCTTTCTCAGTGATCAACGGACATCTTTACAAAAGGGCACTTTCTTCACATTTGTTAAGATGCATAGAAAATGAGGAGGCCGACTATGTGTTAGCTGAAATTCATGAAGGAATTTGTGGTCAACATCTAGGTGGTAGGTCCTTAACTAGAAAAGCATTAAGGGCGGGATACTTTTGGCCGACCATGGAAACAGATGCAAGAAGTTACGTTAAGAAATGTCCGAAGTGCCAGATCCATGCAAATGTCCATGTGGCTCCTCCTACCGGTCTTACAACTCTTTCCTCCCCATGGCCTTTTGCATGGTGGGGGATTGACCTTCTAGGGCCATTCCCAAAGGCCCCAGGTAAAATCAAATATTTGATTGTGGCGGTAGACTACTTTACCAAATGGATTGAGGCCAAACCGTTATCTGTCATAAGTGCAAGAAACTGTATTTCTTTCTTCAGAAAGGAGATTATAACCAGGTTCGGGTTGCCCGAGGTTGTAATTACGGATAACGGAACTCAATTTGCGGATAAAGGTTTCAGGAAATTAATGTCCGATTTGAAAATCAAACATCATTTTACCTCGGTAGAACATCCTCAAACGAATGGTCAGGAAGAATCAACAAACAAAGTGATTCTCAACGGTTTAAAGAAGAGGTTGGACGATGCTAAAGGAAATTGGGTTGAAGAACTTCCTTATGTCTTATGGGCATACAGAACTACGCCTCAAAGCTCTACTGGAGAAACACCTTTCCGACTCTCCTATGGAAGTGATGCAGTTATCCCCGTAGAAATTGGAGAATTGACTTGGAGGACTTCAAACCCAAAATCACCTAAAGATAATAATCGAGCTTTGAGAGAAGAGCTTGACCTTGTGGATGGAATCCGAGATCACGCGTCCCTTAAAGAATCATTGATAAAGCAGAGGTTGGCAACTCGTTACAATCTGAAAGTCGTCCCAAGAGATTTCGACGTTGGTGATCTCGTTCTGAGAAGGGCCGACGTTGGATTAAAAAATGCATCACATTGTAAATTGGCCCAAATTGGGAAGGCCCATATCGTGTCATTCTCAAAACCGAAAATGGAGCTTTTGAGCTAGAAACACTGGAAGGAAAGGCGATCCCGAGAACATGGAATGCCACTAAACTCAAGAAATATTATAGTTAAAACCCAAGGACGAAGTATGATGCTCAACTTATAAGTTAGTGTATGAAGCTTTATGAAAGTCGGCTCTCCGACATTGCTCAGTTTGTAATTCCGACATTACGTGTTGAATCTCTTATTAATAGACTTAGCTTTTTCAAAGCATTCTATTCTGACATTACGTGTTGAGTCTCTTATTAATAAACTTAGCTTTTTCAAAGCATTCTATTCCGACATTACGTGTTGAGTCTCTTATTAATAGACTTAGCTTTTTCAAAGCATTCTATTCCGACATTACATGTTGAGTCTCTTATTAATAGACTTAGCTGTTTTAAAGCATTCTGCGTCATTAAACCTAGATCAAACAGGGGGGCAGGGTATACCCCTACCAGGTGTCTATTCTATTCAGAAACAAAATATTAACTAGGCTTAGGTTGCCAAAACTACTAAAAGTAGGTGAGATTTGGACAAGTTCCGGCAAACTACTTTAAGGACGATTTCAGACATTGCTTTCAACACTAAAGCATTCATATTTGACACTTAAAGAAATATTTCCTTATGGAAATATCCGAGATAAACACGAACACAAACGAGATTAAGAAGTTAAATAAAGATACCTTACAAAATATCCCGGATACGGTCGGGTCCTCAAGTTCAAGGAAGTTGAAAAACAAACTAGAAATTACATAAGGAAGGGAAAAACCTAGTTAAGCTGATTTGTGAGGATAGATAACCCTAGACACTTGATCAGTCACCGGGTCAAACTCGACAATGTGCCCATCATGAACAGAATATTCCGGTTGAAAGATAGTAGGATCGGCGACAAAATCGGGAATAACAACAGTAACTTGATCAAGCGCATTATTGAAAGCTTCCAGAATGCCTTCTTTTCCGTACTCAACTGTCTGTAGCTTGGCTTCCACAACTGCATTCTTTTGCTCGATAAGTTGTTGTATCTGAACTTGAAGCTCAGACACACTTTATGAAGGAGTAGAAGCTTCAATCTCTGCCAATTTCTCGGCCCGTCGTTTCAGTTCAGCAGCATCTTTCTCAGCTTGTTCCTTTTCCAGCTTTAACTCGCCTTCAAGCTCTTGGTGTTTGATCTCCCAATCCTCTTTCTCTTTTTTGAGCAGATCTACTTCTTTTTGAGTTTTTTCCAGTTCGGAACGAATTAGATCCAAAGCTTTTCGAGCTTCTTCATACTTGTCCTCAACATCTACAAAAATTACAAGAATGGATAAGTTTGGTAAAAATACAAAGAATCCAAGAATAGAGTCACGAGATTAAACAGAAAAAGCTTACCTTTCAGTTTCAAATCAGCGTCCTTTTTCTGATCCTCGACAAGATCGGTCATCCTAGCCAAAACAGAGGGAGAAATGCGGAAAGGATCTGCTTTGAATGCCTCAGCTTTGACATTCATAAATTCCTTAGGATCAAAAGGAGCAGTTTTATGTTTCTTACTCTTCTTGGAGGGGAGATCGGAACGGTCACTTACTTCAATAACGCTCTTACCCCGATCTTGTGTACCCGACTTAGGGGTAGACGACCTTCAACTTTCTTCCTCCTTTTCAAAGGTTGCTCATCCTCTCCAACATTCTCGGCAAGGATTGTGGTAATAGGTCGGGCATTAACGGCTTTGACAGCAGGAGTTTTGGTAGCAGCTACGTTGCTAGCATTTCCGACTTCTCTTGCAGCAAGTTCGGCATCAGCAACAACGAGGGCTTTTAAGGCCGCCATTTTATTCCTTGAAGCCATCTCGTCTGCAAAAAGGCAATAAAAAGAAAAAAGAATTAGAAACATAAAACAAATATCGGTAAAAACATAAACTTACTCAGCAAATTAACATTGAAGAATCCGACCCAGAACTCTTTCAACATTCTCAAATTTAAGAGTTTGAACCAGTGGCTTAGTATCAAAACCCCACTGATTCGGCTTTTTTCGTTATTGGTAACGACCCTATTAGCTATGTATTTCAACATCCTCAAAGTCTTCCGATATTGAAGGTTTAGTAGTTTGACATCAACAGAATATCTCTTTTTATCATCACGAAGAGTCCAACCAAGAGGAAACTTTGTCGTTAAAACGATGTCATTATCTGCATTGAAAGTACCGACCCGATCCACAACTGCAGGTAACACAGGCTCGACCCAAAAACTTATTTTTCCACTCATTCTTCAAGCTATCGGTATAAGGCCGAAACACTTTTACCCCTTTTATGGATCGGAGACTGACGTGTTCTAAACGGGCGGGTTTCCCGCTATCCTTCTCAGTCCTCTTGTTGACTTTGAACATATGAAAGAAAAGTTGAAGAGAAAGGGGCCGATCCAGGTGAATACATACAAGCTCAAAAGCACGTACGAAAGCCTAGTCATTTGGGTGGAATTGTGAAGGGGCAAGATCTAATCTCGCCAGCACTGATTGTTGAAAAGCGGTAAGGTGGGCGAATTTTCATATGAGCCAAGGTGGTCCAGTAAATCACGAACTTAAGAGATGTGGGGTAGGTAGCCACATGTTCGTTATCTTTCATCCCAAAGGTACGCCACCGCTCCGGATCTTTCCAGTAAAGCCTTTATGAGTATTTGCTGATATCGATCTCAGAGGTAATAACCGATTTGATACCACAGAGGGATTCAGACACCCAAGAATAATCTCGGGGAGTTCCTAAAGGAGGATCTACAGGGAGGTCGACATTGTTGCATCCGGAATTGGCATACCCATACAAAAGCTCAAAACTTCCATCAGCATTCTCCTGATCTACTTCTTTCCCATCGCTAATTTCCAACTCAGATTCTTCCCCAACCGAGATATCTCCCTGATCGCCGATTAGATCGTCACCATTTCTCTCGTCGGATTTCGTTTCTGAGTCGGAGTCATCTGATGAACTCGGATCTGAGTCTACCGGGATAGCATCATAAACAGGCGTATTGTGCGCAGAAGGTGGAGCAGTCAACTCACCATCCGAGACCTTTTTACTATTACTTCCTTTCGGTCCGAAATGCTCTTCCTCGTGAATTCCGGGAGCATCTCTTTCTTCACGATCAGTTGGATCAGGTGGGGGCACGGTCCCAGCCCGGAGAAAATTGAAAACAGAAGAAATAAATTAAGAGAAAATTACTAACCTCAGAAGAGCTTCGACACAAATGTTGAAAAGAAACTTTGGAAGGAGAAAACAAGAACGGAACACAGAGAAATACACCAGATCGGTATTCAGAGCAATCGAGTTATCAAAGAGTAAAAATGAACTATCTTCACCTTTATTTATAGTGGTCCTGAGAAGGCCAAATGCTCTCTCTTGAAACGACGCGTCCAATTAAGTGGCTTGACACACGAATCGAAGCGTCATCATTATGAAATGCCTTGAGCTCCTCAACAGTCACATCATTCAAATCAAAATTATTTATTGTTTTTCTAAATCATCAACGGTCCCAAAAATCGAAGCGTCACCATTTTGAAATCAGATCCCAAATCTAGTGAATCTCGATTTGAATGAAGACAGACTCGGCCATCTTGATCTCAGTAGTTTGATCGTATTGGCAGGATTCAAGTCTAGATCGATCCAATTGGTCGACCCGACTTAGGGGGCAACTGTTACGGAGTAAATGTATTTTGGTTATTTACACCCCCCCTTCTTCAAAACAAAGTTATTGGGCTACCAATCAACCAAGGCCCAGGTCCATTCATCAATGACTCACAATGCACCTCCTAACTGGACGGTTCAGATCACTTCACTCAAGTACCCTTTGACTCTATAAATACAGCACTTATTGCTAACAAGAAAGTACACATTTATTACCCCTTAATACTTGCAATTAACTCTCCAACACCTTACTTTAGCATCAGAGTAACTTTGCAGGTACACCCCACCTCATCTCGGAAATCTACATCGGACGTCATCAATACTGATCAATCTCATTTACTACTTACTATCTAGGATCGGAAACTCCTAGATACGGTACTGAACACAATCCAAAACACATGAACCTTTTACAATCTAAGACACATCACTGTTTAAAAAAAAACACATCAACCATCTAGTTCATCATAATACTCATTATCAGTCACAGAAATTACAATAGATCGACGGGAAGAAGGAATGTAGTTTCTGCCTTCAAGACCTAAATCATATATTATTTTCTTCTTGTCTACACCTCAAACAACGTCTAAGAAGATGTTGTTGTCAGATTGCTCGATAGCCACATCATCTCCTAATGTCTATTGTGAGTCTCTTTCAAGGATACGACTTCGATACTCATTCTGAAAAGAAAAAAAAATCAAATATGAGCATTTCAAAAGCAATGTCATGAAAGGAGAGAATCCATGTGGCAATGCCTCCTAAGTATACATGTTGAAAAAGGGACTAAATATTCCAGAAAACTAAGTGGTTATCACAGTAAGAAATGTTCCTTCCTTAATGTCTAACTATAGTGGTTATCACAATAATTTGTTATCTTATGAACCCAAAAGAGAGGACTTAAGCAAACCAAACTCACCAAAACCCACAGCTAAACTAAATCCAGGAAAAAACAGTCTGTACAGATTCTGTTCTAGTTCAGTTGCATCTCTGCAACTATAAATACATATGTACCTGTATAGATTTCAATTAATCAATTAATTTTAGCATAGTTTTTATCCTTCTAATATAATACATCTGTAACTATAAATACATCTGTTCTAGCATCAGTGGCGAAGCCAGGATTTTTCTAGAGTCTGGGCAAGAAAATTTCCCGCCAATTGACATATGACATAATATATAAATAATCATAAAGTGTGCTAAATAGGAGAGATGAAATCTAACCTGTCAATAGAGTGCTAAATAAAATTAGAGCAAAAACCCTAACTCCAAAATACTACCCAAAGAGAGGAATGAGTTGGTTTTCCTTAAAATAGAGCTCAAATGTAAATGATTTAAGCTTGGATTGGACTACTTGAAGTGAAAAGAAGAAGAAAAATGGAGGAGGGCATGGTGGAAGAGAAGAGAAGAAAGTGAGAAAAAGGAGAGGGAGAGTGTCGTGAGAGAAGAGAGGAAATTGGGGGGTGGGGTGGGGTTCATTTAGTTTTGGGTTTTTTTTTTTTTTTACATTGAAATTTGGAACAATTGAAGTTATTTGTAAAAAATAATTTTAAATTTATTTGATTCTAAATTTAAAATGCTAAAGATATTTTTTTAAAATCATCAACCATCTATATTCATAATTTCTAGTTCTAATATAAGAGATGTGGTAATATTAAAAATATGAATAAAGTTTATACTCCAAAAATATAGAAAATATCATACATTTATTATATATATATATATATATATATATATATATATATATATATAGTGTTACATATTACCTATACATTTTAATAAAAATAATATGATGATTTGTAAAATAAAGTTACCTATACATTAAGTAAAAAAATATTGTTAGTGCATAAAAACATATTTTGTTAATATATGTTTCTATATTAAAGTTGTAAAAGTAAATTAAATAACAATTGTTGGCTTAGTGGTAAAGTGACATTTAGGTAACTTCTTGGTTGTGGGTTCAACACTCATTGTAAACTTTTGCGAAAATAAAAATAAACTAAGCCAGACTTTTTATTTAAAGAAGACAAAACGGAAAAAAATAAATAGAAAACGCATTCCACAGGAATCGAAACAAGATTCAAATGAGTTAAAAAGAGAAATTAAACCGCTTCGCCAAACGTTTAAACGGTATTTAATTGCGAAATGATGTATATATTTAATAACTTATTTTTAAAAACAGGGGTATTATAGTAATTTCATAGGATTTTGAGCCCGGGCGCGTGCCCCTGTCTAGCATAGATTCTATCCTTCTAATATATAATAAAGGCCTCCAAAACTCCCCATCAAAATCAAAATTTAGAATAAAAAGGAAAAAATTTCAACTCAGCTAGCATCGAATTCTTTGGCATTTTTTTTTGGACACTGAATTCTTTGGCATTTAGTGACTAGAATACTTAATAGGGAGTTAGTTCAAATTTGAAGTTCAGAAAAATGCCTAAAGCAAGTAAATTTGGATGTTTAATCAATAGATACCAAGTAAAAAAATCAGCAAACACCGCACAAAACTTTCATCAAAGATAAGATAAAATTTGTATTTTGGTAGTGGGTGATTGGTATAGATAGATAGTAGACGAGAGAATTAGAGGAAGAAAGAAGATAAGAGAATGAAAAAGTGTCTGGAAGAGAGTGAAAAAATGAAAAGTTTGAAAATGTGAAAAAATAAAATTACCTAAATATCCTTCAATTGTTTAGTTGGAAAAGGATAACATTGGTATTTTGGTAGTGAGTGATTGGTATTTGGTATTGATGGATAGTATTTATAGGAAGAAAGAGGATAAGGGAGTGAAAGAGTTTGAAAAAGTGTGTGTGAAAGAGAGTGAAAAAGTGAAAAGTTTGAAAAGGTGAAAAAGTGAAATTACCTAAATATCCTTCCAATTGTTTAGTTGAGAAAATGATAAATTTGGTATTTTGGTAGTAGGTGATTGGTATAGATAGACAGATAGATAGTAGATAATATTTTATTCCTAATCCATTTATTACTAAAGTCATTATTACTAAAGTCATGACACTCTCCCAATTAAGATTAGTATTTTTCACTTAACCGTATAAAATATATTGCTGATACTTGGCTTTCGAGGCCTATTGTAGATATTATTGGTATTTCGTCTAATCTTCACAAGGATTTAAAAGCAAGTGTTAGTGATTTTATAGTTAACGACAATTAGTACATCCTTGTGGACCTTAGTTATCACTTCCCCCAGCTGGTCTCTGAAATTCATGAGATAACTATTTCTTTGGTTTGGTCTGAGGATCAGTTGATGTGGAACCACTCTGTCTCTGGGGATCTAAACTCCAAAGAGTCTTTTCTTTTGCATAACCCCCTAGAACAAGTGATCCCTTAGACTAAGATTATCCGGAGGCCTTTTATACCTCCTTCTAAATCTTTTATTATGTGGAGAACTCTTCTTAATAAGATGCTGTAGCGACCGAAAAATCCGGGAAAGGATTCTTCGAAAGGTTCATAGGAAGCTGCCACCAAAATTCTAGTTTAAGGGCAAATTCGGAAATCCCTTTAAATTTGGACAAAGCGAGTTTAAGGTTCGGGAGTCATTATGCGTGGGGAAGGTATTAGCACCCCACGACATCCGTTGGTTTAATTAATTGTAGTTTATTATCATTTTACCATTTTATTTGAATGTGAAGGAAAGAAGACTTAATTAAAATTATTAGTTTTTAGTGCTTGACAAGAGTAGACTCTTGCTCCTACGTACCTCCGGATGCAATGGAGGAATCAAAGCTACGTAGTTCTTCCTGAAAAAGTTTGTTGGTTGGTGTTTTTTAGTGTAGGATTCCTTGAACTGTACAACTCACTGATTCCTGTGACGCTGACTAACCCGATTGTACAACCGACTTAGTCCCCTACTTTTGAAAGTATTTTTGAGGTTTTTTGAAAGAAGTTTGTTTGATGTGAGGTGAGTTGGAACTCCTGAACTGTACAACTCATTAGTTCTAGAACGCTGACTAACCCGGTTGTATAACCGACTTAGTCCCCTATTTTTAGGAAAAGTGATGTATTTATTTACTTATAAGTTTTTTTAGGATTACTGAACTGTACAGCTCATTGGTCCTAGGATGATGACTAACCCGGTTGTACAACCGACTTAGTTTTTTAATTGATTTTTGAAGAAATAAACTAATTTGTGCATAAAAAAAGACAACACTGATAATTAATAAAGACTAGGCTAAATAAATAAATAAATAACTATATACATAAATGAATATGAATAGATATATACATAAACAATAAATAAATAAATAAATAGATTATATTACAAATAAATGATAAATAAATATGTACATAAAAATAAACAAAATAAATACAATACAAAACTAACCTGGACTCGACGAGTGCCGAACCGGACTGAGCAGCAAACCGGACTCCTATCTGGTCCATTTTAACCCCAAGACCGCAATAACCACTTTGAGAATCGAAAAGCCGACTCAAAACGTCCAAATGATCAAAGACAGACTTTTAGTGAAATGGGCCGCGAATGATCTCCCCTTTAATCTTCACCTCTCAACCCCTTTTATAGCCAATTGCTAAGGAGCTTTTGTTTCTTGCGAGCGATGTGGTACTAAAACAAGGTAGAGAAAGCAATTCTCCTTTAAAACACAATTCCCGTTTTTCTCAAACCTGTCACCGTAAAATTGTGATTCCGGATTCGTTAACCGTTGGATCGTCTTCCTTTTTTGACAGTAGGTTCGTGAGACATATATCTCCGCTTTCACCGTTTGGATCGTCAAAACGATGTCTGAGGAGAGAGAAATTGCTTTCTCAATAGCTGCAGTTTTTGGTCTGTTTTTCTCAAACCCCTCACCGTAAAAGTGCGATTCCGGATTCGTTAACCGTTGGATCATCTTCATTTTTCGACAGTAGGTTTGTGAGACATATATCTCCACTTTCACCGTTCGGATCGTCGAAAAGAGGTCTGAGGAGAGAGAAATTGCCTTCGCAATAGAGCTGCAGATTTGGGTATTTCATCTTCTTGTTCTTATTTTGTAAGCTCTTGTGCTTTGCTTCACTTGCTTTTTCAATTACTCAAAGAGGGTCAAAAGGAAATAACATGTGGGATGATTGACCAAGAATCAAATCATGCATCTTTATTTCAACTTTATATTAATTGTGGTTGATATGCACAAGCTACTTATCTTTTACTTGAGTATATAGAAATGTTTGTTGCACATACACTACTTAATAAAATAAAATAAAACAAAAATATATATTACAATGATATAAGAACTCGGACAAAATTGGGGTATAACATATGTCAACTGATGATCAACTTTGGCTACGTGGTTACACTGTTGTTTTTGTTTGTAGCTAATGTGGTAATGCTTCTGAGACTTCCCAACATCTCTTTCTGGATTTCTCTTTTTCCCACCATATTTGGAGTTGGCTTGGAGGTATCTTCAGTATCCATATTGATACTACTTCTCTTCAGAACATCTTAGCCGTGACTTCTCATGGTTGAAGCCCTCAATTGCACGATATTGTTTCGGCTGTTACTGTTAATATTTTATGGGTCATATGGCATTGCAGGAACCAGGTTAGATTTAACAATCATGTTATGCCTTTACACTCTGCTATCAATTTAATACTTTCAAATGTTACTTTAGCTGGGAATGCCACTAAATCTTCCATGTCCTCCTCTGATGCGGAGTTCTCTATTATCAAGACCCTTAATATCACTGGAAATTATAGAAGTTCTGCCAACATCAAAGAGGTTAGTTGGTCCCCCCTGCGCCCTACATGATTAAGGGCAATATCGATGGCGCTGCTAAGGATTGTCCGGGTCCTGCTGCTTGCGGTGGTATTTTTAGAGACAGAAGTTCGGTTGTTCTTGGATGTTTTTCTTATTCACTCGGTAACAGTTATGCTCTTCATGCTGAAATTGTTGGAGCTATGTTGGCTATTGAGATTGCTTTTGAAAAGAGATGGAGGAATCTTTGGTTGGAATGTGATTCTCAGTTAGTTGTCTCTGCCTTCTAAAACTGCTCAATTGTTCCTTGGAAGCTTCGTAATCGGTGGAATTGCATATATTTGACGAGTCAAATGAAGTTCGTCTGCACTCACATTTATAGAGAATGTAACACTTGTGCTGATAAGCTTGCCGGATATGGCACTAACATCTCTGGGTTTGTTTTTGGCGTAGCCTTCCTCCTAGTTTCATTGTTGAAGATTTTTGCAAAAATAGGTTAGGTTTGCCTAGCTATAGGTTCTGTTGAATTTCTGTTTTACGGTTTTGGTTTATTTCTGGCCTTTTGCTTTTGGTGTGCTGCAAATGATTGTTAGTGACTTTGGTGCCAACCTAGTTGAGATGATAGTCATTATAGTGATGCTCCTGCATGCCAATTTTATTTTTATTTGGATTGGTGTCCTTTTAATAGAATTGATCCTTTTTCCTCTTGGTTGTAATTTTGTTTTAATCATGGGAATTGGCTTAGTCCCCCCATGTCTTTTGTATATTTTCCACTTTTTTAATAAATTGTAGGAGAAATACTCTTTCCTTCTTGATGGTTTTCCCTAAGGAGGGCTTTCCATCAGAAGGTTTTAATGAGGCTCCATGAACCATTCTTTTGCTTTAAAAAAATATTGTTGTCTTTTAATGAATATTCTACTGACAATTTTCACCGGATAATGATTTTTTCTGCCAAATATTTTATTATTATTTTAATAATCAACTAAAATATTTTTCCACCTGAAAAATACTATTTTCTCTTCTCTGTGACATATCCTATTCAGAGAGACCCTAATTAAATTTTTGTCGAGTTTTGAGTTCGTTTGAAAATTAAGCAGCAGGTAAATTTAAAAGTTATCCTAAACTTGGTAAAATTTATTTTCTAAACTTTTCAACAAAAATTCTACCAGCACTTAATAACATCATTTAAACCACAAAAACATCAACACTTTTATTTAATTTCAAAATAAACCAAAAACGAGATCCACTGCAGGAAATTTGATAAAAGACGGAAGTATGGTTCATAAACGGTAATACATATACTATACTTGGGTCTTACACGAACTATCTCTTCCGAGCGCTCTTGGTAGTTCAAGTTTATATTTACCAATTCAAGTTTTGTTATCAACATAATACACTAACACAGTACTATATTTATATTTACCAGTGCAAGTTTTGTTTGACCAAAAACAAATTAATTCAATTCATTCAAAAAGCTTGTCAAAGTACAATTAGGAACATAATTAAAAATCATTGAGCTAGCATAAGATCTAACGGTCCTTGCGGTGTCTAGGACCTCGTTGCATCTGTTTATTACCCCTCCAATGTCTGAAATATTTTTGATGTCATGTTGGATGAAGTCTACCACCATTATGCAATCAATCATTTGCCATTTCATGTTATTCAATCAAAGTCTATGTTTGATCCTTAACATTATATTAAATCAAACAAAATTCAACAATGAATACTTACACGAGCAACTAACAAATTGGGACACTACAAGAATAACGTGTTTTATCGGCGGAAAAAAATCCGCCGGTATTTTTCTAGCAGATTATGGGACTTTCTGGCGGACTATTTCTGTCGGTAAGTTTCCAGTAGAATTGATGGCGTTTCCGACGGAGTTTATGTGTGTTTCTAACGAAATATGTGTGATAAAAAAATTTTAAAAAAAAAGAGTACCAAATTCGTCGGTACCGCCCCTTTCCAACGGATTTATTTTGAAATTCAAATTCGGTCATTTGACCAGATTCCGTCAGTATGGTCCCTTTCTAGCGGAACTAAATTCGCCGGAATTCGCCATCGGGACACGCGAAATAAAATCCGTCAATACGGTCCCTTTCTGGCGGATCAAAATTCCCTGGTTTTGCTCCAATGGGTACACATTCAGGATCCGCCGATACCGTCCATTTTCGACGGATTGCAGATTTCGAAAATACATAGTAAACTGCAAAATTATATCCATCGGTAACGTCTCTTTCTGGCGATTTTAATTTTTGGTTTCCAAATTAAAAATTTGTCTGTTGGAATGCATCTCAATATAACGTCCCTTTCTCCTCCTCCTCTTTTCTCCTCACATTTTAATTTCGGTTTCCAATTCATTCACTGCATCAAATCTATTCTCTTCTTCTCCTCTCTTCTCCTATTCCAAATTCATTCACTCCATTTTTCTCAACTCTCTTCTCTCTATGAAATTGTTCCCTTAATTAAGGTCTGTTTCTAACTAATATTTGATAGTTTTAATTAATATTTTGTTTTAGAATATGAGTTAGCTAATATTTTTTATATTATTTGTTTAACGATGGTTGGAGATTGGCTGAAAGTTTTGATCGAAGTCTGAAATTAGCATCAAGCCAAATACTTCTCTATACTACCGGTTAGTCATCAAATTATTTGTTATTAAACGTGTTAGTGTATTATGTTGATAACATTTATTGATTAAAAAAATTTAGTTTGGTAGATGAAATGAAAATATTGGTTATTATTTAGTAAAAAATGTTATTTGATGTTATTCGTTTTGATGTAGAAAAAAGATTTGATGTTATTAGTTGAAATTATTTCAAAAAATTAAATAAATTTAATTTCTTGTATAATAATTAGATTGTAATTACTGTGTATTGTTTATATATTTAGATAAAAAAATACCTAATATATTAGTTAAAAAAGTAAAATTAATATAATATAAAATGTTACTATTTACTAAAATCAAATTATTTTGTTTATTTTATTAATTAATATTAGAGTTGATTATTTAGTAAAACATTAATTGAGTACATGCAGCAATTAAACGATGCCCATCGTGAGATGAGCGAGCGGTGGACGTATCATGAACAACAATTACAGAAGATGCGGGAGAAGGTTAGGATAAATGAGGAGCGCATGCGGGAGCAAAATAGGTAAAATGGAGAGCGCGGGAAGCTTTTGATATGGATAGGACTCAACACTCGAGGCCATCGTCATCATATATGCCATCGTACCCGCTATAGCAGCCTTACGACGATGCTTTTTAGCCGTACCTAGTCTTCCAGCATTCCTTTCAGATCCCATATGGTATGAACTCTCAAATAGGTAGGATCGAGCAGCAGCAACCCCAGCAGCAACCACCCCAGCAGTAGTTCAACTCAAATATCATTCTCAATATCGATGGTGAGATTCATAATCTTAATTTGTTTGCAGGAGAAGACCAAAGTGGAGACTATTACGACGACCGGCGGTAGCTTTAGCTTATTTTAATATTATTGTATGGAAATTTTAATTCATATTGTTTTATGGATATTTGAGTACTTTGTTGGATTAGTATGAAATTTTATCTTTTTGAGACCCTTTTTTTTGGTTACAAAAGAGAAGAAAAAAGCAAAAAGCAAGACTAAGGCCGCACGAACGGCACTCCTTGAGCATCAGCTTGTAGAAGCTGGCTCATTCCCGCGGGAGGAGAGGCAAGGTGAACATGTTGCTGCTGCGAAGACAATCCCAACTTAGCTAGAAAATCACGCAGAAGTTGGCTTCCCGATAGACACTATCTTTTTGAGACCCTATTCTCGTTTGGTATAATTAATTATTAGTAGTAAATATTTAAATAATAAATATTTATATTTATATTACTATACAAATAATTATAAATAAACAATAATTTTTTATTTTATTTCAAAATAATTGTGGAGTTTAAAAGATAACTATTAAAAACTATTAGAGGAATATTAATAAAAAATATTATATAGTTTCTATTAAAAAAATTGAAATAATTTTTAAATATTAATTTCCAGCGGAATTTCAAATTTTAAATATAAATTCATCACTTTAACAATGATAACCTAATTAAGTTTCCACCACCCCCTCTCTCTACACCTAAATTAGTTTGATCTGCATAAAGTTGAAAAGTGGAATTTCAGTATCTATGTTTCACTCAATCATGCGTGAGATATGTTCGCACATACTCTCTCCAGTCTCTTTTATAAGCAAAAATTGGTCAACGCAAGTTGATGTATCTGGTCCATAATATGGATCATATACATCAACATATGTTGACCAATTTTTGCTTATAAAAAACCAGAGAGAGAGTATATATTTGTATCGTTGAATTTTGTTACAATAGTGATACATCGATTTTGACTTTGTTCAAGTTAGGTCAATATTATGTACTCCCTCCGCTCCCTATTATATGTCGTTTAAGGTTGTGACACAAAAATTAAGAAAAGTAGTTAATTTTGTATGGGAAAGAGAGATTGTGAGTTAGTTTAACAAATTGTCATTTATTAATGACATTGGAAACATAAAAAGTAGAATTGTAAGAAGAGATATATTAAATAATGAAATGTATGACTGGAAAAGAAAATTGATGTTGTATTGGTATTCTAAAAAGTCATGTATTATGGGACAAATTTTTTTGCCTAGAAAGTCTCATATAATATGAGACGGAGGGAGTACTTGATAAATCTCAGGTCATCATCAGTGGCGGATCCAGAAAATTTGTTTCGTGGGGGGAAAACAAATGAAGAATCTTATATATAAAAATTTTACAATTTTTTTTTGAAGAAATATGACATTTAATATGACATTTAATAGAAAAAACTATCCAATAAATAAAAATTCATATTTCAAATTAACAAATCACATAAACTGCTTATATTTGACAAGGAGAAGAAAATAAGAGGTGAATAATAAATATATGAAAAATAAATTTAATGTGAAAGAAAAATGAGCTTTATGTTTTTTAAAAATAGATAAATTATGTTTTTTTTACTAAAAAGTGCTTCACTGTTTGGTGATGAAAATGCATAAATTATAATATTTACTGAAGTGATGTGGTTTTGATGATAAAAATTGCATGCAATATTATGATATCTTATTAGAAATAGAAAAGTGCAAACTATAGTAAAAACAAAGAAAAAAACTTCACAATGGGAAATTAACTCATGCACGCACAATGGGATGACTTGATGAGATATTGCATTTATCTCGGGGGCAATGCTTTTATTGTCATGGGGCAAAGTATAAAATTACTATACACTAGCGGGTGCACCCGTGCGTGGCACAGGACAACAACTTCAGTTAATACTGAATTACTGTCTTGTTAAAATTTTCTTTTAAAATTGTCACAAAATTATTATTTTTAACCAATCGGCTATTGAGGAATGAATTTTGAGTATTTGAACGGTTAAAAAAAATTCTAACACTAAAATACTCCAAAACGTGCTACTTAGCATCACACATTACGTATTTCTAATGAAATTACATATTTTTTCATTAAACCCGGTTATTGAGGCACAAAGTTTGCATATTTAAATAGTTGATTTTTTTTTTCAAGCGAGAAAAGCATGAAAAAAGCGCTACTTAAGATCGTGATTTTACATATTTTGTTATGAAATTATTTTTACTCACCAAACCAACTCATCGACCAACAAAATTTGCGTATTTGAGCAGTTAAATTTTTCAACCGCCTAAGTACCCAAAAACATTGTTTTGCATTGCACTTTTTACGTATTTAAATCATTAATTTTTTCAAACTCTAAAGTACCTTAAAACATACTGACTAACATCACACTTTAAATAAAAATATCAAAAAAAGGAGGGAGTGATTGAAAAAATAAAAAATTATTGTAAGAAAAAAGACGAAAAAGTGAGGAAGGAATGGAGAGGAGGGTTTAAAGAGATTAAAAAAGGGAGAGGGATGATTAAAAAAATATAAAATTATTGTCAAATGAGGTAGGGATTAAAAAAAGAAAAATAAAAAGGAGGGGGGGTGGGGGTAGGGGGTGGGAGGCGTGTGGGAGAGAGGGAGGGGGAGTGGGAGGGAATTTGGCGCCAAAAAGTGGGAGGGTCCCACAGGAGACTTCCAAGGCTTTATATTTTGTATGACGTGTAACTAAAGAGAAAATAGTTCATAGGGTCAATTGCCCCCATATCTCTTATTAGCTACTTTTCTTTACTTAATCTTGCGTGCTAATGTTTCCACTAGATCCATAAGCGAGGAAACAAAACCCAATTCACATTATATTATCATAGGCCTGATCGTGAGATGGAAATCCTATAATGTTGTCTTATATTTCTATACCATCATATATACTATGCTTTGCTCTTGTCTTGGTGTTGATAATGTTCAACATAAATCTCTAACAATTGTGATTTCGTTAATTAATATAGGTAAAATAGTTTTCTTAAGTTGACTTGATTTTGTCACACACACACCCCTTCATATTTACTACTCTGTTGGATTATGTATCAATAATTGCTATTATTTTGATGAGTACTATTTAATTTTAATTTGTAGGTTTTATCATGGCAACATGGTTAAGCGTGCGGTTGGTAATATTTTATAGCCTTTAATTTGAATTTGTGACACCATTTGAGGTACATCAACCGTCTCCCTTTAAAAATAACTTTATTACGATTAGTCCAAATGACCCAAATAGTTGCTATCCAAACTAAATATCGAAGTTGAAGTTTGAATTGAGTTATAGCAAGTTAATTACACAGTTCCAGTTAGTTACTACTTACTTCAGATTAGCTTCCGTCGAGAAGTAGTTAGGATTTTTTTACAGTAAAATAGCACTTTCAATAACTTAAAACATTTTCATGGGAAAGTTACATCGATTAACTAAAGACCACAATTGCTTATGAATGGTCTCTTATAGACTTGAAGAGTTCCACTAAGAAATGAGCGAGTTAATTAGGAAGTTAGATGTAAATATAACTAGTTTTTTTTTAAAGCTAGATAGTTATAAACTTTTTCATTCATTTAGTTCAATGAAAAACTCTGATGAAATTTCATCACAACTCTAGATAGTTATTGTTCTGTACCGTATCTAAAGATAGTATATCCGAGATAGTTGGTAGGTAATATGGTTTTGATCAATATAGAGTTATATCCGAGTTATGTCCGAGTTGATTGTTCTGTCTTTGAAATTTGGGGTGTCTCTGCATAAACACTCCGATCTTTGAAGTCGATGCTTGATGGAGTTAATGCAAATAAGTGATAATTAATACGTACCTCTCTCCTTGGAATAAATGCAGTATTTATAGGTTTGGGAAGCACTTGGGTGTTATCATCTGAACCATTGATTGTGGAGGTGCATGGTAGGCTGTTGGATGAACGTTTATGGGCCTTGGCTGTTGAACGCCCAATTAGTTGGCCTTTTGAGCAGAGAGGGGTGCAAATAGTATGCGTGTGATTTCTCCATAACAGTTATAATGTTCTGATACTTTTATGTGTACCAAAAATGTAGGGGGTCTGTTGGCATTAAAGAAGAAGATATCACTACTGCATATATTTGACTTCTTCAAGATAAAAATTAAAATTCAACTCAACCTAGTGCATCACTGTTATTATTCATTTTTATACACAAAACGACTAGTGCATTTTATTCATAATAATAATATGAATAAAGGTTAGCGTGAAATCAAAAATTTGGGAGCTAGCATAAGACCTCGACGCCCTTACAAGAGTATAAGTTACGAGATTTGCTTGCCTTCAATATAGTTAATTTTATAGTTTTGACAAAAAAGATAACGTTTTTCAAGAAGATGTCTTGTGATTGTTGGTTCATTTCACTTCATTTACTACCGGTAAGCAATGGTTACCGCTTGAAGACCCAACTCCATGGGCGGATCCTTGTGTATCAATGGGGTAGTCTTGGCTACCCCAAAAATAATATATGTATTGGAAAAAGTAGATGTATTTTATATTTAGCTACCCCAATAATATATTTAGTTAGCTCAACTAAATTTATTAGCATAAGGACATAAAAGAACAACAACAAGTCCATTAGTTTAAGTCTATTAGTCTGTTCACAACCGGACTAACCGGTCTCTAGAAGGCTAAGTTGAACATACTGCACTCATCAAAGGAAGAAAAACACAACATGAGCTTTCTTTTGGCGGCCGACTCCTACAACCATTCAGTTATCAATTCGGCCTATCTGTTCAGCTGGCTCCTATAACCATTCGGTCATCGGCTTTTTGTCCTCATACATTTTATATGCACTTTTTAGTCCCTCAAAACCATAGATTATTTGCATTTTAGTTCTCTTTTATCGATGTTCCTTTTGCGTATAAAATATTACTTTAATATTTTGCCCTTGCATTAAAAAAGGGCTAACTCCGCCACTACCCAACTCTCTCAATCATGCAATTGCAAACTTGAGCCCTTTAGCATCTGCTTCTTAGGGAAGAGGTATGCCATTGAATGTCTAATAATGCTATTTAGACAAGTAAAGTGACAAAATATAGTGACAAATATACGGATCCCACCGTAAATACAAATCCCACCGTATTAGACATAGTTACTTTTGAGTGGTATGGGACCCACAGTATATACAGAACCGTATATTTGTAGTATTATTTGTCTAATATCTTGTCTAAATAGCATTATTGTTGAATGTCATTGTTTTGGCTTTGACAAACTCTCCCATGCTGGTTCCTAATGCACATCCCAATACCAAATCTCCCTTCTTGATTAAATAAGGTTGCATCCACGTTACACTTTAGTTCCCTATCATTTGGCTTTGTCCAACACTCCACACTAGTAGCCCCTTGTTGCTGCACTAATAACATTTGATTTGAATAATATTTATTTCCTTTAGTTCCCCATCACTGATATTATAGTGGATTGGAATGAAAAAATTATTCCAAAAAGCTCAATCATTCATGGGAACAACAACATTTGATAACAACATTTTAAACAAATAATTTTGTGGAAATATTGTTTTTGAAGAAATTTAAATCTATTTTTAATTATCTTTATAGATTCATAAATAATAAATATATAATTAATGTAAGCTAGAGAGATTCAAAAGCTACATAGAGACACATCACGTGAAATTTCTTGAGAAGAATCATCTAGTTTTGTTTATAATGTGATGCAGTGTCATAGTTTGGACAAGTGAATTTTATGAATTCTAGATGATTTATTTGGAACTATCTTCATGGTTCTGTGCAATTGTCTTTATTTGTCAGATAACAAGAATTTTTAACCTATTGCTGTTTAGTGATCTTTGTGAAACAACAATATACACATTAATTGACCATGATTCAAAGTTGATTATTGGAATGTCCAAAGTAGCATAAGATAATGAATTGTCAGTGTCGTGTCCCTCAGATTATTGTCATGCCAAAACACCCCCAGGTAATGGATACTGTTCTATTGTGTCTTCATTCATAATCTTTAATCTTATGGCCAACTAATAAGTTAACATAATGAAAAACATTATGGCTTTTGGTCATTGCTGCTCTAACCCTGGCCTCTTACATATAATTGCCCTATTAAATTTCTATGATGAGATCTAACTTAACGCTCAAACGAAATTACACGGGGATGAGTCTAGGAGTAGCAACTTCGTTTACATCATTAGCAACCTAAAGGCTTAATGCTATTAGGAGGATCATCAAACATAATAGTAATGTGTTCATTGTTCAGATGACAAACCCAAGACTGCTAACACATCAACAACTCTATTGGATTATCGATACACAATGCTTGATTGTAATTCATTCAATCTAGATCAAGCAGCTTGCAAATACGATGAACAATGTTCATAACCTCTGAGCTACCCGCGGATGAGCACCCAAAAGGCAATTGACAACTGAGCTAGAATCCATCTGCAGCTCCACACACCTGAACCCTTTATCATTAGCAACCTCCAAGCTAGCCCACCAGAGCACTCCAAAGTTCTACTACATAGGCAAGATGAGACTAACTTAGTTTGAGTTTCTTTTGACAAATATTTAATTTAAGATTAAGTCATTTTGTATATACTTGTATAAATAGTATATATATATAAATGAGAGTATGAGAGAGCACAATAGACCATGGCAACAATCAAATCATGTGCCTTTCTTTTTAGGTCTTTAACTCGACTTTGGTGTCTCAGACTAATTTTGATAAATAAGTTTAGTTTAGCCTCAATTTATTCCATCGTTAGGATTCTAACTCAGTACTACTTGAGTCCATTTCTTTTGATGAAATGCATTAACTACTCATACTTATTCTTCACACTCCTTTATATTAAATCGTCCTCTCACTTGATGCATGTCTTTTTTTTTAGATAATCAAGTATTTCATTGAAGGGAGCACAAGGGGTGTCTAACCCTTTCAATGGAAAATAGAAGGGAAGGGGGAGGGCCTCCTCAAAACCCTCTGAGCCAAAACCCATTGGGAAAAAGACTCAGATGGGAAAAAGAGTACCTCGTGCAAACAAGCACAACAGAGAGCCGACAACAAATTTACCCACTGTTTCTTCCCTAAAGATCCCAATAACAAAACATAGCATAGCATGGTAAATTACAAAGTAGGCATTACACTCAACGGACTATTGTACCACTCCGCCCACCTTACTCCACAGTTCTTCCATTTCCTAGCTTTGAACCAACACCATGCTGCCGTATCTTTAATGCTCAAGAGAAGTGATGGAGTTGACAATACCTCACCTTAAAGACAACTCTATTTCTCGCCATCCAAATATTCCATATAACCACTAACCAAAATGATGTTTGACTCGTTTTTGCCTCTTGCCTTTAACCATCTTTCCAAATTCCATAAAATGCAACGTAACATCATCCTTATCGCAATAAGCATCCCCCAACCAAGAAAAGACCAGCTGCCATATATTTTTGATAATATGACAGTTCAAGAAAAGATGAGGTACCGTTTCATCTTCATTGAAGCAAAAAACGCAGCACTTGTCATGTTGCGAGTGAAACACTCCTCTTCTAAATAAAGCCTCCCGCATCGCAATCCTATTGTGTAAAAAACGCAGCACTTGATGCATGTCTTTGTTTGGATTCACGTTTGGCAACCCTAAGCACACTTTTGGGTGCTTCAAAAGCACGTTTGGCTGAGTATTGATAAAGTGATTTAGCTAGTCGTCCCCCACCCTCCTTCCCAAAGTTATTGCGCCAAAAGGAAAATTCAGACAGCATAATATGATCATCAAAATATTTATGAGAAAGAATGAATATACATATACATCCAAACAGTAGTACTGCATGAAGCACAAATAATATGATAATGCTTGGGAGAGATAGGAAATAAAAATGAAAATAATGACACAGAGGTGAAAACGACAAATGGAAACAGTAATAATGCAAAATATTGATGCTTTTTTAATGAACTTTTACCAGACAATATTCAGACAACATTTATGTTTAATTGGATAGCTAAAGTCTCTTTGGCGTTATGCCTAAATAATATAATCCATTTTTTGTTGGGGGGTCTACTATAGTAACTATACATGATATAATTGATTAATTTTTTAGAATTCTGAGGATGTGTGAACAATAAAACAAATGATAGGTTTGTTCTTTTGCCTATATATCTTAAATTATCACAAAAATAATTTTTATTAAATAAAATGAAACTATTTACATGCAACTATCATTGCATTTTAATTAATTATATATAATTTGAAATTCAAACTGATCAAAACAGTGACATGCCAACTCAACAACTGAAAAATGTTTCGAACGAAATTAAATTATTCATTTTCAAATAATACACAATTTGATTAATTCTTATCAAATGAAACGATTTCAGAATAAAATAATTAATATGTTACTCGAAACTACTTTAAAATGTATTGTTCTATATAGTCGGGTCCATTTATAGATATAATATACTTGCTAGGGTAACACCTGAATGAAAATATAAACCAATAATGACTAGAGTCTAGAGATATTTCGAGATTGATAATAACACAAGTGGAGGGAAAAAATCCAATACTTTAGGAGAGTTTGGATCATACCTTTTGCACGGTGCAGCACACAACATAATCCTTATTAGCGAAGCTTAATTAACGCATGAGAATTAAAAAACTATATTATAATTAAGGATTGAAAATTTATTAGTTTTGTGATTAGCTAATGATATGGGGTGATTCTAGGGTGAAAGAGAAAATTAAATCTTTCACCGGTGAACCACTAAAATTGACCGTTTGATGTAGTTTAAAAATTCATCAATGGTTGAGATTTAATATTGGTTGATTCAATCTTAACCATTCATAAGATTTTAAACAATATCAATGATCTGGCCAATTTTTAATTTCACAAAATAAATATTTAATTTCTTTCTTTCACCCCTAATCAGAATCGCGAAATGATATGATCTCTCAATCTTTGTTACACAGGTTTGGTCCCAGACAACATAAATGAAAACCATGATTGTGCTTATATACTCATGGGAGGAGCTAGCTCTAAGAGGCCACCATTCCACCTACACTCTTTTCTATCAAGTCATCAAGACATCAACTATGCCAAAATGCTTCACTTTCAAGATGTGGCCATTGTTGACCAGTCAAGTCTTTTTCAATCAAGCAACATCTGCACTTAAGTAGAAAATGATGGTTTAGACATATCAAAGTAGATGTTTTTAGCATTCTTATTTTTGTTACACTTTAATTTTTTCGATATTTTATATCTCTTTTTATTTTTTTTATTTCTCTTTATATGTTTTATCATTCGCAAATTTTAGAAAGGATTGTCTTATATGTACTGGCGAATCTAGACATAAAATATTTTATGGTGGAGTAAGATTGAATCAACCAATATTAAATCTCAATGGTGGAGAAACATTTAACACGAAAGAAACCTTTTAGATAAAAAAAGTAAATATCTAAAAGGTTTCTTTCGTATCAAGAGTGTGTTGGGGAGGCCAGGGAAAGACGGATTGGATTGAGAGGCGATGCCTACTAGAAAACTAGTTTGACTAATATTTAAATTTTTTTAGTGGTCAAAATAATGCTTTTCATTTCTTACGGAGTAAATAGGTTTCTTGTTTAATTTTTTGTAAAACATCTTTTTGAGCCTTTCGTCCAAAAAAACTCAAAATACTTAAGTTTTTCACGGTGTCTATTTAGTGTTTAAAAGAGGCAAGAAAAATAAAAATTAAATAGAAGATGGGAGTTAATACTAATTTTAGATAATACAAATTAGTATTAACTCCCACCCCTACTATTTTTAGATAATTAGTCGGGGCATTTTCCCCCCACGCCGTATTATACTAAGTGTACTTAACACAAATTTGTTTGCCCCCATATAAATAGAAGAGTTTCTCCCATAAGTCAATTATTTTTAAAAAAAAATGAACTCCCACCCCTATTTTTAAAATTAGTATTAACTCCCACCCCTACTATTTTTAGATAATTAGTTAAATGCATTCACTCTATAGGAGATGATTTCTTAAAAAATTTTGGTACACAAGAGGATGCATGCTACGTTACATCTCCATAATCACCTCTAACAGGAGCACCGTCGTAATGCTGAGCTGGGGAGGAGGAGACTCATAAACATCTTTATGATCACCTCTAACAGGCGCCCCGTGCTGACTGGGGGAGGAGGAAGGTTATGAAAATCATACATACTATCTAAAGCAGTCGGCCCATGGCCATGCTGACTTGGAGGAGGAGGAGGAAGAGGCTCATAAACATCTCAATAATCACCTCTATGTTGCATCTCAGGCACTCCCTTGTCATCGTCAGCTGGAGGTGCTGGAAGACGTACACGAACACGTTTCTGCCGTTCGGTACATGTGCGATGCACAGGACGTAGTTATAAGGAGTTCTGGAAAAAAAATGTTAAAAAAATTATGTATTGCAAAGCTAGTGGTTGATACGAATAGATAATTGACAACCAAGCATAGGATGAAAGTTTTATGTTAACAGGGTTGTGTTTATATATGATATATTTGCGAAGATGCGTACCAATGCGGGTGGTGATTTAGAATGTGAGAAACTTAATTCATAAAAACTTTGATAAAAACACTCTTTAACAATAATGATGGCAAGATAGTTCACAAAAAAATGGATGTGTGTACTATTGGTTTAAAAAAATGGCTGTGAAATTTTCTTGTAGATATTAACTAACCAACGGTTATGTTATATGGGCTCAACCATTCTCATAAAAATAAAGGGTTTTTTTTGTACCCCGGCATACGATGAAAAGACTAAAATACCCCTAAAAAAATTACAATTTACAGAATAGTGACCATTTCTCACTTCCAGGAGATAAATACGATTTCCAGCAAATTTCGCATCATATTTATCTAGATATGATTTCCTCCCAGAAGCTTTAAAAAATCGTAAGTCGTATTTACCTTCATCAAACATAAATCTGATTTTCCTAAAAAAATCGCATCGTATTTTCCTTATTCTGAGATAAATAGGATTCCTTAAAAAAATCGCATCGTATTTACCTATTTATGATTTAATTGCATTTTTTACAATTATGCCATCAAAAATCCTCCCCCCCAAATCCCCTCCTAAAGTAGTTGTTGTATTAATAAAGAGAGGATTAATTTTTTCTTTTTCTGTTATCTTTATTTATTGTTGTGTGTTGATTGACATTCAATTGAGAGATGAAGTGTGACACAATCTTTACCTA
The DNA here is from genome assembly GCA_020916435.1 of Oxytropis ochrocephala. Lineage (NCBI taxonomy): Eukaryota > Viridiplantae > Streptophyta > Magnoliopsida > Fabales > Fabaceae > Oxytropis > Oxytropis ochrocephala. The sequence continues at coordinate 96,073,455 of CM037093.1, forward strand.
TCGTGTAAAATTAATGAAAGCAGAAAGGTTTGACTCACAGAAAGTTCAAGACGACAGGCGTGACTAGTATTCATTCATAAAGAATTTGCACATGCACAACAGTGCAGCAAGACAGACAAATAAATCATCGATTGATACATATGAGCTAGGTGTGTGACAGGCACATAAATAAACGACAGGTGGATAGCGGATAAGCTAGTGGATAGTGGATGAGCGGATAGCGGATAGTAGATGAAATGCGGCGGATAAGCGGATGAAAGCGGATGGATAAATTGATTGATGTGTTTAGTAAAACTAGCGGTTGAACTTGTTGATAAATGTAAAATGACATAAAAAGATATATTTATTTAATTCATGATTACATTTATTTAATAAGGATAGAGAAGAAATTTAAGAAAAATAACAAGGGTAAAAATGCCAAAAAAAGTGAGACGCTATCCGCTAGCGTTTTTTGAAATGCTACTTGAAGTATCGTTTGAAAAAACGCTAAACGCTACCCAAAAAATGCTAAACGTCAATACTTACCAAACACGTGTACTCTTCACCCGCTAGTTTCATCCGCTACTTTCATCTGTTATCCGCTAGCGGATGGAACACGCCAAACTGAGCCATAGTAGTAATTAGGAGAAATCTATCTTAGTAGTAGTTGGTAGGATAGGATGTGGCGAGATTTATTGAATTTCTTTTAAGGCTAAAAAATTGATTTAATTAAATGTTTCTGGTTTGATTTAAGTATTTAATAAAAAAAATACTAATCATGACCCTATGTTAGAAAGAAGAAAGAGCGATAACTATGGGGGAAGGATCTTTCAGTAGTTTTAGGCGGAGCTGCTAGAATGCGATCGGTGTAAATATAAACTTTTTAAATCGGTTCGTTTAAAACCGATGTTAAAATATCTTTTAATATATTTAACATCTAAGCAGGTTGTTCAATCCGATTTAAAAAGTCTATATTTACACTATTGCTAACTTCTCTAGCGATTCGCCAAACCTGCAGAGGATCCATTCCCATAACTATGCCCTATGTTAGGAAAAATAAATTTTCGTATAGTCAACTTGACAAGCAAGAATGAGGTGGAATTGAATGGTTGCCTCTTGGAGCTAGCTCCTTACCATGAATATAAGCATAATGATGCAAATTACTTCTCTCTATTTTTTTTCTCTATGGGTGTTGAAGGGCTGGATTAGTATCCACCCATTAACCACAAACACATTAACATATTCAGAGTGGTTGGGATCCTCTCTAGTTACTGGACAATTCCAGTTGGCGAGAGAAAGACCCAATAAATAAGATATTTATTATTTTATTTATTGAGTCTTACTTTCTCCTACTGATAAGCTAGATGATAGCAAATTATGTGTTTTGTAAATTAGCGGTTAAAATAGCTAATAAACATAAAATAACATAAAAGAATAATTAATTAATGATTAAATTATTTAAGGATGATATAATATTTAACAAAGAAAAAGAAGTTGTGATTATAGGAGACTTGGGAGGAAGATGTTGGGGTGAATATTAATCCCCATGATTATAGGCTACATGGGAGGGAGGAAGTTGGGGTGAATATAAATGTTAGCAAGGATGATAGATTTATTAGGAATAACCTATTATTCTCCAACGATGACATGTGTTCAATATAGAGGACCACTGGCTTTGGATCTTTTCCAGGAAAGTCGGGAAATGAAGATAATAACGTCCCTAAAGTCCAAATTATCTGTTGGGTCATTAAACACTGTCACAGACTCTTCACACAGTAACACACATTTGGGCATGCAGGAAATATCTATTGGGCCGAGATATGTTTCATCTGTTCAAGATCTCCCTTCAAGGCCAAATATTAGTATAACGAGCCCAAAAGCTAAGCGTACTCTCATGTCCAAATAACCATGTTAGCTGCGTTTGATAGGAGTCAATAGAGCTACACGCTCCGGTAAATTGCCCCGTGTAGTTCATGAGCTCAAGAAAGTCACCGAGATTGTTGGCACCGAGGTTGATGTTGGTGATGATGGTCGTGAATCAGTTAATCAAATGAATAGTTCATTGTTCCATTCAGCTGAGGCGATCCTATGGGATGATTCTATCAATAGCTCATATATAGTCTGCGGGAATAACAGGTTAGGCTCTTCAAAATAAGGCAGTAGCAAGGAAGGTTTAGGAAATGGTGAAGAAATTTGGGGGGGAAGGCAATCAAGCAGACGAGCATTATATTGATTTAATCGAAGCCAGTGAGAACTGTGATCAAGATGCAAGGAGTATGCGGGTGGCTATCAACAGTCTGCCATGAATATTCTCTCACGGAATCTTCAAGGGTGGGGCGACAGAGAAAAATGCCGCCAATTGGCCTCTTTAATTAGAACAGATAAATTTGATTTCATTTGCTTACAAGAAACTAATTAAGAGGGAGGTTTTAGAGAGTAAATAGATTAGCCTGCTATGGGGTAATCAACAGTTTGGATAATGATGCATCTCTTATGCAAACGGGAGTTCGTGTGTTAATAAAATTACTCTTATGTAAAAAAAATTACAAATTCTAAAAAAAAAAAAAAATTCATCACAAGTTAAGGCATCATATTTAATTCAAAAACATGATACTTTGATTCACAAAATTCTTGAAACTAGCCCCATAACTCCGTGCGATGCACGGGGTTGGCTAAATTTCATCGTATAATCGAGTAATTAATTTTTTTCGAAAGAATAATATCGCGTCGTACTTGAAAGAAAATATTGCACTGATCAACATCGAGCATCAATTGTGATAATCATCAGGCTAAGAGAGCACGAGGTTGTCCCCAGGTAGCTTATGCCATTAGGCAAATGATGTTACTTTGCAAAATATAAAATCTAATAGCTGTGAATAAAAATTAAATTATAAATATTAATTAAATAACAAATATTATAAATTTAAAAGGAACTTTAATAAAATAAATGAACATCCTACGCAGATAAAATAAGAAGAAAAAGTCTAAAGAACTTTAATAATTATCAAATTCATAAATACAAATACAAAAAGTTAACCTATAATAGTGAAAAAAGGACAAATTTTTTTAAATTATATATTCATATTTTTATTAATTCAAATTAATGTTTTAACATAACTTTAATCATTAACATCATCGCTAATTTTGAAAAGTTACAATATAATAGCGAAGTTCGCTTGAAAATTTTCTCTGCAATGATGAAGCGGGAAAACTCCCGCAAAAACACGTAAAAAAGTGTGAGTGATACTTTTGTAAATAATGCAATTATCAAGTTTTAGGATTATAAATTTACATGCTTCAATCTCTCTCTCTTTCAAATGAAATGAATTCTTTCTTCTCCCGCCTCTCTCATCGATCCACCTATTCTCTCACAAGAACAAATATTAACTACATTTTCTTCATCTCCTCCTCCCCTCTATCTTCCTATCTTATTATTTTTCAAAAAGGAACTGTCTTGAAAAATGACCCCACCGCTTTAGTAGTCTCACTTTAGGCCAACTCGCCACCCCTCCCTACCAAGATCACCATTTTGTTTGTCTCCTTCTCCTCTACAAGAAAGTCTCAACCTTTTTGAAACAAAGTAGATCGGAAAACTTTTGCATCTACTCTTCCACGCTTTCGCCACCACCATAGACTTCTAACAAGAAAACTAACATGATATTTGGAATCCCCTCATCATTGCGCATTAAAACCCTCAAAAAATATCACGATCAACCACCTTGCTCTCGCGACCACCACCAGGAAAGAAATGAAGCCTTCTTTTTTGGTTTTATCATTTTTGTTTTCTTACTTCTTTTATATTTTAAGATTTTGTATTTTTTGTATTTTTTATTTTTTAAGAGATACTTTCAAGTCTAAAAAAACTTAGATGTTTAAATATGCAAATTTTGTTGTTGAATAATTGATTCAATGAAATTTTTTTAATTTAATTACAAAATATGTAAAGTGATATGCTAGACAATTGTGCTTTGGTGTACTTGATGGTAAAAAAATTAGTTTGAAACAAAATGTGTAAAGTGAAATATGAAGTAGTATTAAGGAACTATAAATTAAATTAAAAAAGACGGGATAAAATTAAATTAAAACTATAAATTAAATAAGAAGATTATAAAATAAAAAAGAAAGGGTTATTAAGGAACAAACTTTGTGTATTTGAACATCTACAAATTTTTGGGGTCCTAAAGTACCCCAAAATACACTGCAAGCATCCCACTTTACGTATTTTTTCACAAACTTATTATTATATTTTACCAAACTTCTGGTATTTGAAGAGTTAATTTTTTCAAATCCCAGAAGTACCTCAAAACGCACTACTTAACATTTCACTTTAGACATTTTGTTACAAAATAATTTTTTCACAATCAAGTACACCAAGAGCACCATAAATCACATCAGTCACACAAAGAGCACCATAAAAACCACGGATGAAAATTCCACCGCAATCACGGATCAAACCACCAAACCCAGCAACACTTGGATTACTAATGACACTTTAAATAAAAGCTAAATAGTATAGAAACCAAATATAGTTTTTTTTTTGTCAAAAAATATACTTTTTATTCTGAACCAAATATAGACTATTAACTCTCCCTTGATTCTTTTCAAAAAAACTCTCCCTTGATTTTTCTCAAAAAAACTCATCTATTAATTACGATATCATGCATGGTTGAAGAAAACCCATGATAAAATAGGAGCGATTATACAAAGTTGAAAAAGATTATGGAGGTTTTATTGTAAATGTATTTGAAGGTCTCGTTGAAAGAAGATGATGAAGGTTCTATTGTAAATGTGTGAAATTCCCACGGAGTATACTGATCAATGCAGAAGAACTTGCATGTGTACTCGAATATTAAAGAAAGATAAAATATAAAAACCAATTAAATAATACCCGTTGGCAAAATGACCAAAATAAAGAAGACAACAAAATAGAAAGTGAAACACGTGGTATCGTCTTTGGGTTTGATGGAAATTACCAATAAAATAGAATCACACATATAGAAAGAGTACGATTGATTGATGATCTATTGTAAATGTGGTTTGAAGTTCAGTAGATAAAATTAAATTAAAACTATAAAATTAAATAAGAAGATTATAAAATAAAAAAAGAAAGGGTTATTAAGGAATGAACTTCCGTGTATTTGAACATCTAGAAATTTTTGGGGTCCTAAAGTACCCCAAAATACATCACAAGATCCCACTTTACGTATTTTTCACAAACTTATTATTATATTTTACCAAACTTCGGTATTTGAAGAGTTAATTTTTTCAAATTCCTGAAGTACCTCAAAATGCACTACTTAACATTTCACTTTAGACATTTTGTTACAAAATAATTTTTTCACAATCAAGTACACCATACCACACTTTTTAGGATATAACTTTACGTAGTTTTTCATGAAATGAATTTTTTTTTACCGAATCGATTATTGAAGAACAAAATTTACATATTTAAGCATCTAAAATTTTTCGAGACTGTAAACCACTCTTTCAAATATAAGAAAAGAAAAAAACCTGAAGGAAAACCAAAAAGAAGAGAAAAAAACAAAAAGAAACCAAATATAGTTTTTTTTTGTCAAAAAAATATATACTTTTTTTATTACGGAACCAAATATAGACTATTAACTCTCCCTTGATTCTTTTGTCAAAAAACTCTCTCTTGATTTTTCTATCAAAAAAAAACTCTAAGTTAATTCTGATATCATGCATGGTTGAAGAAAAACCCATGATAAAATAGGAGCAGTTATACAAAGTTGAAAAAGATTATGGAGGTTTTATTGTAAATGTGACTGAAGGTCTCGTTGAAAGAAGATGATGAAGGTTCTATTGTAAAGGTTACTGAAATTCCCACGGGGAGTACAGTCAATGTAGCAACACTGCATGTACTCGAATATTAAAGAAAGATAAAAATATAAAAACCAATTAAATAATATCCATTGGTGCAAAATGACCAAAATAAATAAGACAACAAAATAGAAAGTGAAACACTGAAGTGGCATATAGAGTCACAAGAAGGGGGGGTTGAATTGTGACCCTTTGAAATTTAGATCCTGCAACTTAGAAAATGTCCTCTCAAGTTGATACTTGGAGATGAGATAGTTAGCTTAAAACAATTTCACAAGACATACTCTTCTTGAGTAGGTTCCATGTATTGAACCTTCTCTAGTTACGTAAGTTCAATTCATAATGAGTCTTGTGTTGTATTTATGCATAGAAACATTTTGTTCATCAAATGAATTTTATCCTTTTGTTGAACATGGTAATTCAGTGTTTGATAACTTGAGGAACATATTACCAAGACATATATATGTGAAGGATAAACTCTTTAATGTAGAGAAGCTTATGAGAATGAAATCATTTCAGATTAAAGCTTCTATAAATGTTTTTAAAATAGTATATGATTTATGCATAAAATACATGAGTAGGTTAGTAACAATAGATGATCAATATAAAACACTAACTACTCAATGAAGAAGGTTAGTAATAATAGATAATCAATATAAGATACTAACTTCTTAATGATGAGGGATAGTCATGAATAATAGCTTGTAAGAGATATGTTGGTTTTAACTTTGAGATTAAATCATAGATTATAAGTTCTTAGTTAAAAACCGTTTTCAGAAGGTTGAATAAATCAACCTTCTCATAGTTTGGACAATGGTGAATATGTTATAGCATGTTAGAAGATAGTAAGGAAAGCTAGTAAATAACACAGTAGAGTTATAGAGGTTCATCCAAACCTGGCTACTCCTCTCCCCACATCCACGTGAGTATTTCCACTATTTTCCAAATAGTCATTACACTTGCTTTTGATCAACACACAAAAGACTTCACCACCACTAGCTTTGATCACACACAACAGCCTAGTGCACTCTTACACAACTACGCCTAGCTGTTTCCACTCTCTTAGAAACTCTCCACTAGTTACCTAAGAATCACATTATCAAGTATAATCACCACCACCAACACTCACCTATCCTAGGTATCTTAATAGAACAACACACACATTGTAGTTTCTCATCAACACTCACCTCCTCCTTAGGTAGCTTGATAGAACACTACACATGTTGTATTTTCTCATTAACACTCTCCTTTTTCTAGGTAGTTTGGTGAGATATTTACAAGATAATGTTTACAATAAGGGTTTTGGGGTTTTGGGATGTTTAAGAGCTTGAGAATAAATTACACAAAGTGTATACAATGATGCTCATCAAGCTAAGACACACTCACTAAAAGAATCCCAGAATTTTACATTAGAAGCTTGGAGTGTGGGATGAGAAGGTTGGATGTTTCTTTGAGAAGCTTGAAAGATGAGAGGTTCCAACCCAATCTCATACCTTGAACTTTCGAATTCCAGCCTTTAAATAGCCATGGAGACTGAATATAGCTGTTAGAAATTTGAATGGAGTTGAATAGAGCCGTTAGAAACTTGAATGGAACTTTTTGGAGTATCCTTTGGTCCATAGGAGTGACTTTAAGTAAGGTACAAAAGTTGACAGCTTTTGAACTTTCTGAAGTCTGTCTTTATGTTTTAACTGACACATTCAACCTTCTTCTTCTGACATTGTACTCCTCTAGTATTCTACTCTACAACCATTCTTCAGTTATATCCGTTGGACAGCCTGGAATTAATTTGAATCAACCTTCTGAAGCTTCCTAGCATGAATAAACACCTCAAATGTGCCATATGAATGATCATTCATTACCTCCTTTTATATTGAAACTTTCAGCACATTTTATGACTTGAAATATTCATTTAATTCACCTTAAGATCATTCAAGAAGAGTTAATGTGTTTGAGATAATTTTGATATGATTTCCAGAAAACAGAAGCTTGATTTCTTTCAACCTTCTTTTAACCTTCTTTACCAAAACAACCTTTTTGTACCTCTTTATGGAATAGGTCAACCTACGTTGACTTCAATCAAACTTCTATTGACTATTAGTCAACCTTGTGTTTGACTTTTAGTCAACGTCGCTTGACTTTCAAAACTTTTGTTGACTTTATTTTTAAGCTTCTCATGAGTTAACCTTCTCAAGGCTTTTCTACCTTTATAATATATCAATATTGTAGACCATGGTAGAGCCTTAGTTTGCTAAGTCTTTGGCTTGGTTTAACCTTCTTTTGTCATGGTCAAACCTTCGTAGTCCGAACCTTCTAGAGTTTTAACACTCTCAATTATTTATCTTCTATGAAAAGTATTGGCTTGGTAAAACCTTCTTATTTGACTTGGTCAAGCCTTCTCAAATGATTATTCCTTACTTGAATGAACTTTGATGCTCCTAGGAATAATCATTGATTTATTCTTCATTTAATACCTTTTCTTGACTTGGTCAAATGTTACATTGACTTAAGCAAACTTTCTCAAATGATTATTCCTCAACCCAATAAACTTTGATGCTTTTAGGAAGAATCATGGAGTACCTCTTCTTCAGTTCATCAATGAGAGTGATTGTTCTTTAGTTGTTGAAGTTTCCTAGAGTAGGTTGCTTGTTTATTTGAACCTTCTTATCTTTGAACCTTCTCCAACTATTTTAACCTTCTTTAACTATTGAACCTTCTCATATGTGAACCTTCTTATGTTTATTTCTACCCTTGACTTTTTGCATGTTTTAGTCTTGCTCTTTGATATGCTTCTTGATAAGCTTTTGAACCTTTGAGTAAGAGAGCATTGGTAGAATATAACTTTGATTAATGACTATGAGAATCTCCTTTGTAGAGAGAGACTTGTAGAAACCTTTGATCCATCTAGTCATTAGGTTATTAAGACTCTCTTGATAGGAATTCACTTAGATGATTTGCATTTACTTTGATTGCCTAATGTCTTCTCTTTTCTCTTTGTGAATTTCCTAGTCCCACACATTGTAATTGTAAAGATAATATGTCTTCATGAAGCTTGCATTACTATTCTTGTAACTTTGTTGGTGCTACTCACGATTCTTCAATTTGTTGAGAATGGCATGCAATGGATTGATCTAATTTGCTTCTAGCATGTCCACTTGAAAGAAAACCTGTTCTTTTCAACAAACTCAAGACACCCATTAGTAGAGCACCATTCAGAATACTTAAGCTTTAGTTCATAAGGTTTGTTATCATTAAAACCATATATCAAAAAGGATTTTTGATGATGACAAACCTTTAAGAACAAATCTTAAGTTTTACGGATGGATATAATAATATATGCAAGAATGTTGAAATTACTAATAAAATTAAGAAGAACTTATGCATAGTTTAAACTCCCCTAAACTTATGCTTGAAGTTAATTAGCAACATTCTATATTATTATATCTATCTTTTTATTCCCCCTTTGACATCTATCAAAAAGAATTAGAGGGGAGGTGGATCAACATATCAAACTCAAGTAGTTTGCATTTAACATGGTAAGCATATTCAATGTGAGAAAAGATCTTAGTTGATATTGCAATGTAGACATAAGAAATCATAGAAATTAGAAGCAATATAACTGTATCAAGTAATTCATCACATTCTTTTGATTCACAAGGAATAGATAACGAGATTTGAATCTTAGCATGTTTAGACATTGAAGAACATATACCTTCTTTAGTTCAAAAACTCTCCCTTTGGGTTTTCAAGGATCATTATTCTCCTATCTTTAGAAGCATCTCTTCCTTATTATTACTCTCATTATTAGGCTTTGAAGGGAAGCCATTTATATTAAGTTAACCAGATATAACATTAAATATGCACCAAAATCAGATTTGATAAAGGATATAATATGACTTAGATTAAATGATCAACATGAGGCTTTGTCATTTTTCCTTCTCAAGATATTAAGTTAATCACATTTCAATTTTGAGAAAATAACTCCTTACTTTAAAAGATTTTCATAGGAACATGTTTTTAGAAAGCACATATCAGAATTTGACAATAATATGATTAGTGCACATTTGAAAACTTGCTTTGAAAGATGTTAATTTTATACTGATGATCTGAAACCTTTTTCACCCATTTTATACACCAAAAGAAATCACATGATAAGCAATAGGTGCATCTTTGTAAGACATGATTTACATGGGACTCAACAATGCATCAAATGGTCTAACACTTTGAAAGATTCAATTCACATTGACTATTGAAACGTTTTTACCAGGCCTACAACTCAATTAAGCTATTTAAGGGAACAAACCATATATCCAAAAAGGTTCATGAAAGTTATAGCAATATGGAATGTTTAGAATCAAAGGTTGTGGAACAAGATTCTTTCAATCATTGAATTATTCATAAGAGTTATTAGAACATTTGTTATTTTAAACATGATGGGGATCAATTTGCACTTCAAAATATTAACACATATAATATTTAGCACCACATCATAGATATTAATATAGTATGTGAGTCTATATTTCTGCAAAGAATGACACTTGACATTGCAACATCTTATCCAACACTTTTTAAAGAACACTTCATTTTAAATAGGTTTTTAACATGTGTTCATAAAGCTTAAAGTATCATGCAATAATATCAATTATCAACTGAATTGCAAATTTGATTATGATCACTATATTAGTATGAGACACTTAGAACTAGAAGTGTGCAAACATATTTTATGTAGAACTAGGCACATGCACATTCAAGTTCAAAGTAAATGATGATGCATACAATTAAGCTTTTAAGATCATATATTGCATCAATCATTTTAGCATGCATTCATAGGAACAAACAATCAATCTTATCATATCATATATTCACACATAATTCATATATATATATATATATATATATATATATATATATATATATATATATATATATATATATATATATATATATATATATATATATATAAATAAAATTATGATGAGATTGAGTATACCTCCTTTAATGACTTTCCTTCGAAGACTTCTTATGATAAGAACATCCTCAAAGACTTTGTAGTATCATCAATTCATGCTCATTCATATATCATCATAGTACTTTGTGAACAATTGGTGATAGATGAAGATGGTTGTTCAGTTATTTTTCTCATTGATCTTGATATGGCTTTGTTTATCTCTCAATATCTTTCATCTATTTTAGCTTCCAATCACTTGTATGTTAGATGGACTTTGAATTTCTTTGCTGAAATCTCTTTTAGAGCAAACTTTTCATCTTTGAGAAGCTTCGGATCAAGCTTCTTCAAATCTGCAGAAGCTTCTTCAATTCTACATCAATATCTGCAGAAGGTTTAGGGGATGATGAAATCTGGTTTTGGCACACTACAATCCCTCTCCCTTTTGAGATGATTCCAAGTTTCTTTATGAATTTTCTCTGCTTCTTGGATCCTCTCATATTGAAGCCTAAGGAAGGATTTCAGTCCTTCCAACATGATTTTCTCAGATTCATCCTTCATCATCTCATAGTGCGTGTACTATCATGAAGTTTCAATTTAAACTTTTGAGCATCTTTTGAGTTGTATGAGTTGGTCTTCATTTCTTTATTATCAACTTCCAAGAGGCATTTTCTTCTCCTTTTATCATCCAATGAGTATTCCTACATCACAAATCAAAAATGATTTTGGTACCCATTCCTTTTGGGTCCTTATGAGTTAGTATACATTTTCTAGCCATTTTTTGCTCACATGGTAACATAATAAGGTCTCAACCGAGATATTACTGTTTGAGCATACATCATTGACAAATGATTGTTAAACATACTGTAGGAAAGTATGTGTACATTTTCTCCTTTTGTCTAAGCACTTATCACCCATTATAACCACTTTGAACATTTTATGCATAAAGATTGTTTGTCAAAAACTTCCAAGTTAATACTCAACTCAATTTCTTGTTTTCCCAAAATTCAATTTCCTTTTTAAAAGAATGAGTTAGTATCTTAGAAAGCACAATTTTTCAGATAACATTATGCATGAGTGTAAAGAGAATATTTCTTATGAAAGAGCCATTTTTCAAGAACACGTGCATATCAATATCCAATTTTTTTTATTTTAAATGATGTTCAGATATATTAATGCATCATGAACTTTAGTTCATATGAAAGTCATTTTAATCATGTAAGAAATAAGCACAAGACTTGTTGCTTTGTAACAAGAGATAAATGTGGTTTAGCCAATAAGTTTTTACCAAGTTTCTGAAAAAGAAAGATGATACATATGAATGATATTTTTCCGAGCTTGATTAGTTTGGGGGCATATAACATTTGTTGCATAAATCACATATTTCTAGCCCTTAGACATTCATGATGTTTTCTTGGCATATGAATAAAACATGTAAAGGCCAGCCAATGAGTAAGATAATAGACAATTAAAATTTCATGTAAAATTCTAATGCTCTTACCTCACTAACTATCATGTTGTCATGAAACTCACCACATTTTTGCAACCTCATGGCAAGCATTGTAATGATCATTCTTAGTAGAGTGCGAGCTTTCCAAGATTTTGAGTTCATTGGTTCTAACTTTGTCACATGACTCAGTCCATGTGGCTCCTTCATGAATTTTCATTTTGTAAACAAAACTTCATTCAGTCTGTCATGAAGGTTACCTTGACATCTCTTCTGTTGGATCGCATCATTTGTATGATGCTTTGTGTGGTCTCTTTTCAATATGTTCTTGTTGGCTTGTCTTGAAGAACTATGCTCGAGAGTTGTGAATGATGACAGAAATTTTGGAAGCTAAAGAGAAAAGATTTTCTTGAAAGCACAATATGTTAAGCTTCACCAAATTTCAAAAACTCCACTGGTTTTCATTCTCAAACATTTTTCTTATGTTTGCCAATATAATGCAAGATTTTAGATTCTTGCAAAACACAACTCTCAACCACTTTTTATCATAATAGGTTGCTTTAGAAAAACCCAAAAAGAAAAAGGATTTAATTCCCATTCCTTTTAGTACACTATGTAAGGATCAAGGAAGCAACAAAATATAAGTTGGAAGAATTCATACAAGTGGGATGTTATTCACTATAGGTTTTCTCCACATTTACTTTTTGACTAGCATGCAACAAATATCTACTAGTACTTGATCAATATGTAAAGCATGTGGTTCATCACTTTAGAACAAGCAAGACAACATATCATTTTGACTTTCACATTTCTCTTTTAAATTGTCAAAGATGGGTATTGTGAGATTTTGAAAAGTAGCTTATAAAATAATACCTTGTGGCAATTTTTGTTTTGCTTAGTAAAAAGGATTTATGATGACTTTTCAAGTTAGTAGCTAAAAACCCTTTTATATTTCCTATGTTTTGCTATTTAGAGAAAACTCATCTCTAATAGCTTCCCATTCTAATGGCTTATAGAGTCACAAGAAGGGGGGTTGAATTGTGAGCCTTTGAAATTTATATCCTGCAACTTAGAAAATGTCCTCTCAAGTTGATACTTGGAGATGAGATAGTTAGCTTAAAACAATTTCACAAGACATACTCTTCTTGAGTAGGTTCCATGTATTGAACCTTCTCTAGTTAAGTAAGTTCAATTCTTAATGAGTCTTGTGTTGTATTTATGCATAGAAACATTTTGTTCATCAAATGAATTTTATCCTTTTGTTGAACATGGTAATTCAGTGTTTGATAACTTGAGGAACATATTATCAAGACATATATATGTGAAGGATAAACTCTTTAATGTAGAGAAGCTTATGAGAATGAAATCATTTCAGATTGAAACTTCTACAAATGTTTTTAAAATAGTATATGATTTATGCATAAAATACATGAGTAGGTTAGTAACAATAGATGATCAATATAAAACACTAACTACTCAATGAAGAAGGTTAGTAATAATAGATAATCAATATAAGATACTAACTTCTTAATGATGAGGATAGTCATGAATAATAGCTTGTAAGAGATATGTTGGTTTTAACTTTGAGATTAAATCATAGATTATAAGTTCTTAGTTAAAAATCTAGTTTTTCGTAAGGTTGAATAAATCAACCTTCTCATAGTTTGGACAATGGTGAATATGTTATAGCATGTTAGAAGATAGTAAGGAAAGCTAGTAAATAACACAAGAGAGTTATAGAGGTTCACCAAAACCTGGCTCCTCCTCCCCACGTACGTGAGTATTTCCACTATTTTCCAAATAGTCATTACACTTGCTTTTGATCAACACACAAAAGACTTCACCACCACTAGCTTTGATCACACACAATAGCCTAGTGCACTCTTACACAGTTACGCCTAGCTGTATCCACTCTCTTAGAAACTCTCCACTAGTTACCTAAGAATCACCTTATCAAGTATAATCACCACCAACACTCACCTATCCTAGGTATCTTAATAGAACAACACACACATTGTAGTTTCTCATCAACACTCACCTACTCCTTAGGTAGCTTGATAGAACACTACACATGTTGTTTTTCTCATTAACACTCACCTTTATTTCTAGGTAGTTTGGTGAGATATTTACAAGATAATGTTTACAATAAGGGTTTTGGGGTTTTGGGATGTTTAAGAGCTTGAGAATAAATTACACAAAGTGTATACAATGATGCTCATCAAGCTAACACACACTCACTAAAAGAATCCCAGAATTTTACATTAGAAGCTTGGAGTGTGGGATGAGAAGGTTGGATGTTTCTTTGAGAAGCTTGAAAGATGAGAGGTTCCAACCCAAACTCATACCTTGAACTTTCGAATTCCAGCCTTTAAATAGCCATGGAGACTGAATATAGCTGTTAGAAATTTGAATTGAGGTGAATAGAGCCGTTAGAAACTTGAATGGAACTTTTTGGAGTATCCTTTGGTCCATAGGAGTGACTTTAAGTAAGGTACAAAAGTTGATGACTTTTGAACCTTTCAAAAATGTCTTTATGCTTTAACCGACACATTCAACCTTCTTCTTCCGACATTGTACTCCTCTAGTAGTCTACTCTGCAACCATGCTTGATTATATCCGTTGGATGACACTGGAATTAATTTGAATCAACTTTTCAAGCTTCCTAGCATGAATAAACACCTTAAATGTGCCATATGAATGATCATTCATTACCTCCTTTTATATTGAAACTTTCAGCACATTTTATGACTTGGAATCTTCATTTAATTCACCTTAAGATCATTCAAGAAGAGTTAATGTGTTTGAGACTTAATTTTATGACAGATAATTCACCTTCTTATCTTTGACACTTTAGAACTAGAGATTGTGCAAACATATTTTATGTAGAGACTGTGCAAATTTGATTATGATCACTATATTAGTATGAGACACTTCATTCTTGTATGTATTATTATATCCATCCAGAAAACTTAAGATTTGTTTCTAAAGGTTTGTCATCATCAAAAAGGGAGAGATTGTTGAGATAAAATCCTTTTTGATATATGGTTTTAATGATAACAAATCTTATGAACTAAAGCTTAAGTATTCTTAATGGTGCTCTACTAATGGGTGTCTTGAGTTTGTTGAAAAGAACAGGTTTCTTTCAAGTGGACATGCTAGAAGCAAATTAGATCAATCCATTGCATGCCATTGAAGAATCAGAGTAGCACCAACAAAGTTACAAGAATAGTAATGCAAGCTTCATGAAGACATATTATCTTTACTATTACAATGTGTGGGACTAGGAAATTCACAAAGAGAAAAGAGAAGACATTAGACAATCAAAGTAAATGCAAATCATCTAAGTGAATTCCTATCAAGAGAGTCCTAATAACCTAATGACTAGATGGATCAAAGGTTTCTACAAGTCTCTACAAAGGAGATTCTCATAGTCATTAATCAGGTTATATTCTACCAATGCTCTCTTACTCAAAGGTTCAAAAGCTTATCAAGAAGCATATCAAAGAGCAAGACTAAAACATGCAAAAAGTCAAGGGTAGAAATAAACATAAGAAGGTTCACATATGAGAAGGTTCAATAGTTAAAGAAGGTTAAAATAGTTGGAGAAGGTTCAAAGATAAGAAGGTTCAAATAAACAAGCAACCTACTCTAAGAAACTTCAACAACTAAAGAACAATCACTCTCATTGATGAACTGAAGAAGAGGTACTCAATGATTCTTCCTAAAAGCATCAAAGTTTATTGGGTTGAGGAATAATCATTTGAGAAAGTTTGCTTAAGTCAACAGAAAATTTGACCAAGTCAAGAAAATGTATTAAATAAAGAAGAGGTAAATCAATGATTCTTCCTAGGAGCATCAAAGTTCATTCAAGTAAGGAATAATCATTTGAGAAGTCTTGACCAAGTCAAATAAGAAGGTTTTTACCAAGCCAATACTTTTCATAGAAGATAAATAATTGAGAGTGTTAAAACTCTAGAAGGTTCAGACTACAGAAGGTTTGACCATGGCAAAAGAAGGTTAAACCAAGCCAAAGACTTAGCAAACTAAGGCTCTACCATGGTCTACAATATTGGTATATTATAAAGGTAGAAAAGCTTTGAGAAGGTTAAATTAAGTCAAAAGAAGGTTTGACCAATGGTTGAAGGTTAAATTAAGTCAAAGAAAAAGAAGAAGGTTGACCAAAAGTCAACAGAGAAAAGTTTGATGAAAGTCAAAAGAAGTTTGACTAACAAAACACCTTGGAAGTATAAGTTCAATGTTGAGAAGGTTAAAGTGAAGGAAGAAACAATGTTCTGAAGGTTGCTGGAAATCATATCAAAATTATCTCAAACACATTAACTCTTCTTGAATGATCTTAAGGTGAATTAAATGAAGATTCCATGTCATAAAATGTCTTTGAAAGTTTGAATATAAAAGGAGGTAATGAATGATTATTCATATGGCACATTTGAGATGTTTATTCATGCTAGGAAGCTTCGGAAGGTTGATTCAAATTAATTCCAGTTGTCCAACGGATATAATCAAGCATAATTTGTTGAGTATACTACTAGTGGAGTACTATGGTGACATAGAAGGTTTTTATGACAACTAAAGCACCAAAGGTTACTTTAGAAGGTTGATAGGCTACAACTAAAGCACAAAGTCATCATATCCTATCTACAAGCCTACAACAACTCTCCAACGGCTCTCTTCAACTCAAATTCAATTTGTATGACTATATTCGGTCTCCATGGCTATTTAAATGCTGGAATTTGAAGATTCAAGGCATGAGTTTGGGTTGGAACCTCTCATCTTTTAAGCTTCTCAAAGAAACATCCAACCTTCTCATCCCACACTCCAAGCTTCTAATGTAAAATTCTGGGATTCTTTTAGTGAGTGTGTGTTAGCTTGATGAGCATCATTGTATACACTTTGTGTAATTTATTCTCAAGCTCTTAAACATCCCAAAACCCCAAAACCCTTATTGTAAACATTATCTTGTAAATATCTCACCAAACTACCTAGAAAGAAAGGTGAGTGTTAATGAGAAAATACAACATGTGTAGTGTTCTATCAAGCTACCTAAGGAGTAGGTGGGTGTTGATGAGAAACTACAACGTGTGTGTTGTTCTATTAAGCTACCTAGGATAGGTGAGTGTTGGTGGTGATTATACTTGATAAGGTGATTCTTAGGTAACTAGTGGAGAGTTTCTAAGAGAGTGGAAACATTTAGGCGTAGGTGTGTAAGAGTGCACTAGGTCATTGTGTGTGATCAAAGCTAGTGGTGGTGAAGTCTTTTGTGTGTTGATCAAAAGCAAGTGTAATGACTATTTGGAAAATAGTGGAAATACTCACGTGGACGTGGGGAGAGGAGTAGCCTGAGTTTGGGTGAACCTCTATAACTCTCTGTGTGTTATTTACTAGCTTTCCTTACTATCTTCTAACATGCTATAACATATTCACCATTGTCCAAACTATGAGAAGGTTGATTTATTCAACCTTCTGAAAACGGTTTTTAACTAAGAACTTATAATCTATGATTTAATCTCAAAGTTAAAACCAACATATCTCTTACAAGCTATTATTCATGACTATCTCTCATCATTAAGAAGTTAGGATCTTACTAACCTTCTTCATTGAGTAGTTAGTGTTTTATATTGATCATCTATTGTTACTAACCTACTCATGTATTTTATGCATAAATCATATATTGTTTTAAAAACATTTATAGAAGCTTCAATCTGAAATGATTTCATTCTCATAAGCTTCTATACATTAAAGAGTTTATCCTTCACATATATATGTCTTGGTAATATGTTCCTCAAGTTATCAAACACTGAATTACCATGTTCAACAAAAGGATAAAATTCATTTGATGAACAAAATGTTTCTATGCATAAATACAACACAAGACTCATTAAGAATTGAACTTACTTAACTAGAGAAGGTTCATCGTGTGGAACCTACTTAACAAAAAAAAAGGTTCAATGCATGGAACCTACTCAAGAAGAGTATGTCTTGTGAAATTGTTTTAAGCTAACTATCTCATCTCCAAGTATCAACTTGAGAGGACATTTTCTAAGTTGCAGGTTATAAACTTTCAAAGGGTCGCAATTCAACCCCCTTCTTGTGACTCTATATGCCACTTCACATTTTCTATTTAATCGTAAAGTACCACTAAAATATAAAACATGAAAGAAGAGAGTGATAGAGGAGAAAAGGGAAATAAAAATATGAAGGGAAAAAAGAAAAAAAAAAAGGGGGAGAGAAAGTTTGGAGGAAAAAAAAGGGGGGGTAGGGGGAGAGGGGGGGGGGAGAGGGGGGTAGGGGGAGCGGGGTAGGGGGGAGGGTTGGGTTTTGGAGGGAAGGGAGAATTTTGGAGGGAAATCTTGTAGGTCCCACAAAGGGAGACTCTACAATATGTATATATAAAGATTCATATAAACACATAGCGAGCACAGTTGTATAATTGCAACAAGTCGTAACAAGTCCTATGACTATGTGAGTCTACACATCACCACTTAGGCATGTTGTACCACTCTACTACTTTAAGAAACTGATTAGGATTTCACACTTAGCCTTTTGATGAAGGCAAATACTTCGTACCTGTCGCTCTTAATAACCAATCGTATATACTTCTTCAGGGCATATATACGATGTGTTAAAACTACGCATCGTATATATGTCCCAAATGATATATATACGATGAGCCTTAAATTTTTTTTTTTTTTTGCAGCAAAAAAAATTTTAACGGTCATGATTTCACTTTCAAAGTTGATCAACGGTGTGGATTGCACGACAAAATCAACGGTTGATAATCTTTTACCTCAACTATAAATACCCACTCCCACCATCACTAATTTCACCCCAAAAATTCAACTTCCTTCTTCTCTCACACAACACAAGTGAAGATGATGCAGACTTCGCTAATGTCATACTACGAGCCTTCTTCCCTCACTCTCGTTCATTCTAATATGGGGTTTGCTGATCATCAGGGCATCATCTTGCAAGATGATGGTATAAGTTTCGATGGGAGAGATGTTGTATCGTGTAAGTTAAAACATCGCATATCATTTCTTCGCTCTAAGCGAAACTCTGCGGATGGTTCAACCAGAGAACGACGAGCATACGATAATTCGTATCATTTATCGGAAACCGGAATGGACTGATGGAGGTCTTCACTGGTCTGCCGTGGATGTCAACACCGAGGATGACCTCCGACAGATGATGTCCAATCATATTATGTTTAAATGGAAGAGTTACATTCATCTGTACGTCGAAACCAGAAGGACCGTCGCTGAGATCCTTCGTCGATTAACTCCACCAGCTCAGTAGTTTCTATTGTATTTTCTTTTTATCTGTCTATTTTTATTCTAGTTGTTTATGTTTTATCGCTTGTGTAACTTTGTTTTATCGAATTAATGAAATCAAAAAAATTTGAAAACTCGTAAAATATAACACCTGAAAAAAAGTAATAATAAAGTGCCAACATCAAAGTAATATGAGTTCAAATACATAAAAAAACAAATACAAAATCCCTAACGTCGTCGCCCTCGCCCTCATCCACGTCTTCTAAGCTCCCCAGAAATGTCATCTGGTGCTGCCATCCCCACCAGCCTATGGAGTGTCTGATACGCCCGACTGCCATGCGTGATCTCGCCATCACGAATCCCTCCCCTACAAGCGATCCACAACCTCCTCACCCACTCAAAGATCGCCGTATCGTAGCTCACAGGGAGGTGTCCAGCCTCACCATCGGTGATGGTGGAGCTGGTAATAGTCTGGGGATAGAAGCACGGACGTACCACTCTAAGTACCTACGTACAGTCTCATCCGGCCGCCGAGCAACCCGAGTAGTGCGCATGATTTCATCCATAGATGCCATGAAGTGGACGATCTGAAAGACGCGATCAAGATGACTTCGGACGACCTCACGAGAGGGTCATGCGAGATGATCTGAGCGTACCCAAACTGTCGCAGGCACTTATCAGGCATGTAGGGAACTCTGAAATCAGCCCAGCTGATGAAGCCTCTGTAGAGGGAGATCTGCTCAAAGGGTCTACCAACCCTGTCCTCCTCAAATGGTCGCCAGCAGACATCCTCCGGCATCAGCTCATCAATCATCCTCCTGTAGTGGCTCAGCTTCAGGTGGTCTGACTTCTTCTTCCTGTAGCGCCCGACCCGGTGGCTCACACTGGATATGACCGGGCAACCTCTCCGCCATCCGAGGGAAATACCACATAATCCAAGCCTGAAATGCAAAAATAAACAACATATTTAATTCAAAAAAATTTACCCAAAGTCAGTGTGATTTAACAAAAAAAATGAAGTTAAAATGTGTACCTGAAATAGGCTGGCATACCTCCACACTGCTGCGTGACCCTCAAAGACGCAGTGTTCAAGGACTCATACATGGCAGCTAGTGCACCTGCACCCCATGCATAGCCTCCAAGAACCTCTGGACTCAGATCATGCAGGTAGATCAGCCACTTAGCCTCAGCCCTGTCTCCAGTCTTCGTAGTGAAGATACTGTAGGTCAGAAGGCGAAGCAGATAAGCCCTCACAAGAACTGTAATGTCACCCCCTCCTCCAAATTACGCTCATAAACCCGCTCTCCACCATTTGAAGTCATGTCACGGACCCCACCGGGCGTTGTTAGCAGCCTCAACCCGTGACACACCCAGATATGTCTCAGCAAGCTGTGTGGCATACTCCGAGCTCACAGTGATGGTGGGAGGTGTGGCATAGTTCCCCTGGATGGGAAGGTGCAGCAGGCAGGAGATGTCATCCAGAGTGATCGTCATTTCACCAAATGGCAAGTGAAATGACGAAGTATCTGAGTGCCATCTCTCTATAAAAGCCGACAACAACTCATGGTCTACTGTGGCGTGGCCAGTCTGGAGAAGTGGGGCCATTTTGGAGTCCCTGACCACTGTGGTGCGCTGAAGTAGGGCCGGGTGATGTTGATGAAGTCTAGTATGGACTTTGTTGCCATGAGCCCATACTTTGACAACCCGCAAATACTCCTGAATTAAAAATAAATAAATGATGTAAGCAAAAAGTGCAGACTATGTGAGTTAAATAAATTATTTAAGCAACAAATGCAAAACTTAAGGGTCGTGTAGTATAGAAGCTGCAGACATGATCCGCCAGTCGGTGAAGAGAGAGGCTCGAGGTCGAGGGTGATCCTCTCTCGATGCCCTTGATCCTGCTGAGCTTTGCTCCTCCCGATACTCGGACATAGATGAGTGCGAGTAATAAGTATCGACACTGGGCCGCTCCTATTGATACTCGGGAGTTCGGTGCATGATAATGAATAGGTGGGGATGGTAAAGAGGAGGTTGTGGATGGTACCGAGGAGGAGGGTGAGAATGATACCGAGGAGGCAGGCCTCCTCTATGCCAATCCTCCTGCTGAGTCTGCTGCAGATAATCCCCAAGATAAAACTGCCCATCATCCTGAAAATGAGCTGGGTGATGCTCAAGCTGATACTCAGCTGGGTCAGCATGTCTCTGTCTCCTAGCGGAAGCATGCAGCTGATTATGCCTCCTTGTCCTCGTGCTCGGTGCAGCGGAAGATGACTCCCCTCTCTCTCTCTGATAGGAGATACCTCCCGTCTCCCTCTATGCCTACCGGACACTGCAACCAAAGGAAAAAAAATTAGTAAAAAAAAAATCGAGTTGCTCATCGTATTTACATAAAAAAGGGGATATATACGATGCATACTTTTTAACTCGTCGTATATAGGGGCTGGTGGGCGTATATGCGAGTGGATGAATTTTGTCTAATCGTATATACGCCTGAAAAGGGGTATATGCGATGAATAAAAATTGCACGTCGTATATAGGGTTGGTGTGGGGTATATGCGAGTGGTGGATTTCTGGGCTGATCGTATATACGTCTATGTGGCGTATATGCGAGTGGCTGGTGGTCAATCATAGGTATGACCAATAATGTGAAGAAATTGTGATTTTGTAAAAACACAGGGGTATTTTCGTCTTTTCACAGGGTGGGGGTCCAAAAAAAAAACCCAAGCATTTAACCTAGCTAGTAGAAATCATATTAACAAGAAGAGAGGTTAAACCATAGAGGGAAGTAGAATGAACACAAGTATTTTTATCCTACTTCACAACACCTGATGCTACGTTTAGTCCTCCCCTCACAGAGAGATTTTACCTTCTTCACTTGAAGGACTTAATTGCCTCTCCAAGATATCCCACTAGAAATTAACTTCTAGTCTTCTCAAC
The DNA here is from genome assembly GCA_020916435.1 of Oxytropis ochrocephala. Classification (NCBI taxonomy): domain Eukaryota; kingdom Viridiplantae; phylum Streptophyta; class Magnoliopsida; order Fabales; family Fabaceae; genus Oxytropis; species Oxytropis ochrocephala. Next base: position 96,095,893 of record CM037093.1, read on the forward strand.
CTTCGGGCCACTTCCGTCGAGGAATTGAGTGTTTAGTTATTTGTCTCTCTAGACTGTCCTTGACAAGGGGGTTTCCTCTACTGGGCGTGGTTTCAAGAAAGTGAACTTGTATCTGAGTGTACAACTCTTTCTAAAATACAATAACTCAACTCTCAGTGTGAGGATATTACAATATAATCCTAAATCAGTTCAAGTATACTCAACAACTTGAATAATTTACATCTTCAACTAATAACTCTCAATTGAGAGGACAAGCATGTAAGCTCTAGATGTGTTATTGGCTTTTTCTGAATATTTCTTTTTATGAAAGAACAATCTCTTTCTTTTCTGTCTTCCATGGATGTTCAATGCAAACAATCTCATGGTTACTAAAGTCATATGTTTTTATATTGAACCGACTTAGTCGTTTTCTCTCATTGATCGACATTGTGGTCATATTCCGACCTTGGTATTTTTGCCGACTACCTCTTCAATTCAAAGGAGCTCCTTTAAATATGAAAGAGATTATAGTCGCTGAAGTGCAATCGTACAATTAGTCGTTGTGATGGGTAAAGTAAATCTAAAATGAATTGTACTTGAGAGAGTGTGAGCTACTAGCCGTTTACATATCTTATGGCTAGGCTTTTAGAGAATGCCGAGTCATCAGATTTGACATTGAGCTTGACGTCAGATTCTCTTTGACTTGTCGTGATGATTAGAAGATGTTCTTCATCAGGTAGATTCCTTTAAGCTTCAGCAAATGCTTGATCTTCATCTTCGACAAGACTTGATTAGATACTTCCTGTAGAACATACACTAATTGAGATATCTTGATCAAAAGATGTTTTTTTTACTATATGCTTCTGGCTTCTTCAATGAAGTTACTCCTTGACTTCATTTAAAAATAAAATAATTTTAATTATTTAACACATTAGAAAATCAATTACGAATTTATCTATTATTAAGTAAATTCGTAGTTGAAAAATCAATTACGGATTTATCTATTAGTTACATAAATTTGTAATTGAATTTTCAATAATCAATTACGGATTTATGTAATTAATAGATTAATTCGTAATTGATTTTTCAACTACAGATTTACCTAATAATAGATAAACTCGAAATTCCAAAAATTTAGTGGGGGTATGCTGTGGACGTGGTAAAGTGAGAGGGGGTAAAATGAGAATAAATGAATTGTGTGTTTGTGTGTGTGGGGGGTGGGGGGTGGTATGCTGCCCATTGGTCGACACCCCTAAACCTTGTGAAAATATTAAAATGTCATTAATGAAATGCGCTTGCATATTTTTTTCTAGGATTACACTGGTTCGAAAGTTTATTTCTGAACCAGTGTGGAACGTGAGGGTATTTTTGAAATACTTGAGGGTTAGGGGTGTCCTGTGAATAAGGAGAGCACTGTAGGAAGTATGTTTTTTTTTTTAACAAAAGGGCTAAAAGCCCAAAAGACAGCAAAGGCCAAAGTCCAAAACAACAAAATTAAGGGGTTTTGCTTTTTCCACTCTCCCTCCTACTCAAAACACACCACACGAGAGTGTGAAAAGACCAAAAGGCCATTAATGAAATGACCAAAGCGTCTTTTTTTCCAAAAAATATCATCTTTTCGAACACGGGCATTCGAACACGTTCGAACAGTCTCATTCGAGTGTGTTAAATATTGGCACACACACCCTGTTGTGTGTAATTTAACATGTTCGAATGGCACCAATCGAACAGGTTTGCATAGACGTATTCAAACACCTTATTTTATTTCGTTCGTATGCTGTTAATCGAAGCAACAATAATGGATCCTCACACCACATTCACCAATTTTATTGCGTTCGTATGCATGTATTCGAACGTGTTCGAACAAGGTCATTCGAACCGTCATTAAACACGTGCTCCACAAGCGTTCCATGCGAAGTTATTTTTGGAATAAAATTTGTTAAGGCGTGTGTTTGAGTAGGAGGGGGAGTGGGGAAAGTAAAAGCCAAATTAAGAGTTCAGAAAAGTTGGACCAAAATAAAAGGCCCCGCTTTTACCAACCCCATCCTACTCACCACACAGCCCCAAAACATGTGAAATCTCAACAATACCCTTAATGAATAAAAATGTTCCCAACGCGTCCCTTTTTTTCTGTGTTTGAAAGGTTCGTTAGCAAGTCACCGAACCGGTACAAAAGTTGGTTTCTGGGTCTGAAAATAGTGACACACCCCCATGGTTTGAAATTTGTCAGGTTCGGAGCTCCACAATCGAACCGGTTCGGCCATTGACAAACGTACTCAGTTCGGTTGTTAGGAACCGTACCAAACGAAAATGCAAAATGAGATGGTTTGAAAGCGTATTTCACATGAGGGTATTTTTGGAGTATCAATGTGCAGTGAGTACGAGGGATTTGGGAAAAGCAAGTCCCAATAAAAAAAGAGTTCAGAAAAGGAAAGACACTTCCATTTTCTACTTGTAAAGTTGTAACTCAGCGTAGAGAAAGGTAGGAACTAGGAACAGAGTCATAAACAACACAACACTGAACACTGGTCTTGAACTATTCTGTGCTCTGCCTCGCCAAAGAATCCGCGGTCTGGTTTGCTTCACGGAACACATTCTCCTCTCTTGACCCACTCAATCATCACCAACCCCTTCTTCCTCCCAGTGACTAACGGTGATGGCCGAGCGTAGGTATTCATGCGAAACCGCCACTGATACCCTAACATGGATCAACGACATCATCCACTTCATCACCCCTTACTCCTCTTTCATCAACGCTCACGTCGTCAATTTCTTCAAGGTTTCTCTAACTCTTTAAATTAACTTACACTTTACTAATTTTTTACTTGCGAGATAACTGAATCTTTTTTTTTTTTGCTTTGAATTGAAATTTAAACAAATGGTTATGATTTACTTTCAGGATAGACTATGGGAGAATGTTAATGCAGAATGGATCGATTGCCTGCGTGGAGAACCGGTTCAAAATCTTCTCTTAATACCTTCTGGAGTAGTGCAGGTTACTTTACTTCCTCCCTTTATTTTCTCTTTTTTTCTTATCCAATTTTTCCATTTTTTTTATTTGTTTGGAATCTACATTTAGTCTTTACTCTTTGGTTTGGTTATTTGCCAAAACGCCTTCCCTGTTGATTTGAATGGGTTTATAGTTGTAGGATAAAATGTGAGTAGCCAAATGGAATTTTTGGGAATTTATTGTTTCCCTGCTTAGGTTCTGAAGAGCTCTAGGATTGGTTATTCAGCTTAGTTAGACTTAGCCCATGTACTGCATGAGCTAAAAAGATTGTGCATTGGGATCTAACAATGTGGACGTTTGATAGGATTTGGTAGTGAAATAGGTGAAATCATTGCGGTTTGTCACAGCGTGGAAAATGTTGTAATTGCGCAGTGAGGTATCATATGTCATTCTGTCATTTTTCATGAAATTCTTGCATTCTTTACATGACATTATTGGACCTAGTTGTCTTCACCAGGTGGCCAATTGTTTGTTGATTATTGTATGTTGTTAATATTCTTTCCCCAGGTTTTTTGTGTCTTAAGCACAATGCTAGTTCTTGATTTCAACATTAAGAGGATCTGTGAACCAGTGGTTTTGCGTCTTTATGTTTATCCCTTCTTGATTGATTGTAGGGGAACTCGTGTTGTTCCCTCCTCTCTTTGGTTGATTCTGTTCAGATTTTTTCTAATTTATATCATGAAGTTTCCCGTGGCTATTCTTGCAAATTCCTTTTCTGCTTTCCCTGCTTGCCTTGTGAATTGAGGTAAATTCTTTCTGATTGTATTTTGAAAACGTAGGCCTTTTGTGATTTATGTTTAGTCTTTAATTTGGACCAATTTGGGTAATTGGATCATTATGATCCGTTATTACTTATTAGGGCATCGTGATTTTCGTAGTTCAGAAAGTGGTTGTCATATGTTGTTAGACTGCTTAGTAGCTTCGTGTGTTTGATATAATCTCCTAGGAACTTTTGGTGAGTCTATGTTGTCTCCTGCCAGGGGGCACACTGAAAAAAGGTTTTGAAAGTATCAAGGCAGAGAAGGCTCTGTTTTGTTGTGCTTTATTTGCACTTTGCATCATTTTATTGTATTTCACTACAGTATTAGGCTACAGATTTTAAGATGAATACTTTGCTGCTTATTGGGGACAGAAAAATTTATTTCATTTTTATGCCACTGGTCAATTGTTACTATTAGAATCATATATGCAGCTAGATTGGAGGTAGTTTTTGTTTTTAAAATTCTACCATTTTTATGTTTGTCGTTTGTCACCTGACTGCTTCTTTTGGACTTGAAAGGACACCTCACTTTCTACCTTTGTAAAGCTATGTTCTGCTTTATTGATAGTATATTTTTTCTTTGTAAAAAAACTCTGGCAGGATCAGTGGCCAGCTTCTCTTAAGGAGTTCATCCTAAAATTGAGGTCTATGGTATTTTGTCAAGAACAAGCAAACATAAACATGGTATGTAATTCTTGCTTTGTCATTCACCTTCATCCTTGAAAAATCTGGGCAAGATGTTTTTGATGGAAATTAAATATCCCAGACAATAGAATCCAAATACAACAGTTGGGGGTAATCATATTGTTCATTTGTCTTATGCTACTCAGTACTTATACTGTTAAATAATGTCAGAAACTCTAATGGACTGGTTTACAATGATTTTGTATCACACCCCTATTTTTGAGCTAGTGAAAACTGGAGGACAACAAAGAATATGTTTGATTGTGCGGTGAGTACCCCACAAACATTCAATTATTTATAATCTACAAAGGGTAGCTTTGACTCGAATGCATGTTTTGAAGTATACTACCGCGGAAACAAACACTCGTAAAATATCATTAATCTTTCAGTTGGTTGGCTATATCAATCCTTCAGAAGTTTGCAATTCTACATGTTAATTTGTTAGGATAAAGAATAAAGGGAAGTTGGGGTTGTTAGATTAGATTAAATAGGGTAGCTGATAAAAGGGATAACATATGTAAATAGGGGGACCCAGGGGAAGAGGGAGATCATTCAGTATTTGTAAATGTTGAGTGGATAGCAGTGGCTCTGCTGTAGAAGGGGAAATCCTTGGATGAGAGTCTTCTCTCCTATTCTCATTCTTTCAATCAAATTGTATTCTTTGCGTTTCTTCCAATAAAATTTCCAGTTCTCTTCCTGGGTTCCTAATATAATTACCTTTTGCTATTTTTTTGGTGAATTGATGTAATATGAGCGGTTTTGGACTTCATCTTTGCTCCATGGTGATTTATGTAGGTTTGAAATGATTGTGAAGAGTTTGTCTGAACTCAATAATAAGAAACGGGATTTGAAGAGTCTATATACTTTTTGTTTTCAAGCTATATTTATCTGCAACTTCTGTTTGAGAGGTTTTGAACTCTACAGTCTTTATAAATTTATTTTGTACTTGCAGGCATTACCTAGTATGCAGATTACTTCACTAAACAGTGTTCTTGCCCAGGGAATGAATGTAAAGAAAAAACATGAAGTGAGTGCTGGATTATCATATTTTTATAATAGCCTTATTTATGAGTTTACAAGAGGTCATCTTGGACCTAAGGTTTTAAACAAGCAAATTTTGAGTCCTAGATACATTTTCTCTTGCATCAAGAAATTCATTGGTCTTCAATATCTCAGATGGAAAGAATTTTATGTGTTCAGGTAGAGGTTCTTTCTGCTGTTGTAAGTACAGTTGCAGACAGTGTGAGAGCGCATGCCATTGTCGATGTTGGTGCTGGTCAGGTATAGCGTCATTTTCTTTTGCCAAGGTTTTGTTAGGCAAGATGCTGAACCTGGGTTTGTAATTGGCACATTGAGGGACATTGCATGGGTAAAAGTAATTATCTTCGTTCGGATCCTAAGTATAGAGTGATAGTTGCCTGATAGTAACAGAAGAATAAATGAGAACAAGGTGAGTTGGTTAAGACAACTGGATATCTATTTAGTCATTTACACTTACAATTTATCAAGGGGAGAGTGGTTAGGTTCAGGGGTTTAAATAGCTGGAGCAAGCAAGATAGGAGAGAACCATTTAGGAATTTCAGTGTGAGAACTGAGCAAAGGTTTTGTCTTAAAGAGAAACCCTTGGAAGAGAATTCTTGATCCTATCCTCAATCTTAAATAAAATTATTTATTTCTTTTGATTGTTTCTATCAAAATTTCATTTCTTTTTACAATCAAGTTTCTTCCTCTTCATCGACCAATATAGTATCTTATTAAATTTGAAAATGCTAGATTCCCACGAACATGGCTGTACTTCATGTACTTGATTGCTTTTAGGGTATGCAATTAGTGCTTTGTAAGATCCCTCAGTGTCAAAAATAAGTCCTTGTATTGTTTGAGCAACTAGATTTAGTGATATTGTGGTTTGTGCATTTACTGCTTTGTTGTTTTGTTTCGATCAGATCCCTCGATATCATTATCTGGGATGAAATTTGTATATTGGGTGAGAAGTGAGCATAAATTTACCTTCATCAGCAATATTGTTATTGTTTGAATTTACTTCCTTTTGTTTGCTTATTGAAAAAAAAAGTAATATTCTTTTGTCAATTTTTACTTTTGTGTGGAGTATTATTTTACGCTCTATTTTACCTTTTTAGGGGTATCTTTCACAAGTACTCGCCTTTCAATATCAGCATCCTGTCATTGCAATTGATGCATGTTCTCATCATGGGAGGGTCACTAATGCACGGGCTGAACGAATTAAGAAGCACTATACGTCACAGATGGTAAAATCTGGGTATGTTCTTCAATCTTCATCTTAACCACTGCAATGTGACCTTGTATTAGAGAGAACCTATTATCTTAAGGATATTTGAAATGACCAACATATTATCAGTGGTGGATATAGGACCCGAGTGAGTCGGGGGTCAATTTTTATTTATTAAAAATACACATCACTAAAAATACTATAAAAATAAAACTTTAGTACATTTAAATAAATAAATTCACAACTCATGATTGTCCTCTATGCACACGGGAGGAAGAGAAATTTATATGAGTGATTGTGTGAGTGGTGTATTGTGGACTGGGTGCAAAATTAAGTACTTGGGTGCAAATTATTTTTTTGGGGTGTGCAAAATATTGTTTTTTATAAGGGTATAAACCTAATTTTGTTTTTTCAGGGTGTGCGTGTCACGAAATATGAGACGCAATATTGATCACGCAGTTCGGCCAATCTTTGCCTACGTCTGCGACTACAGAGCAGCTGTAGTTCCGTTTTATTGATTGTATGTTTTGTGTCTTGAGTACAAACCCTAATGAGTTTAAATAAGCTATTCTATGTGTCAACCTAACGGGCCTGGGCCGAATACATAAATAAATCTACTATTTACAAACTTCGTTATTTCCTTATTCACAGTGCGCTTGATCACCCTCATTAGAGGGTAGGTCCACCCCTGCATATATGATAAGGTAAGAACTAAACCTCTTGTATGTTAGGAATTTCAAGCGTAAATTTCAATTTTCACACCAAGGCTTTATTATTTGAAATACAAGCAATTGATGTGAGGGTACTTGTATGTATATGTTTGGGAGACTAATTGTGATTTGAATAAGCCTTGGTAATTGTTCAAAGTTAATCTTATTATGATCCTGAGCTTCTTAGTTTATTATTATTGTTGTTATGAGAATTCATTTGTCTGTTCATTTGTTTTGCTCTAGATCAGGTATGCAGAGTTTGAATGTGCCAAAGACAATCACAGGTCGTGTGTTGTCCATAGACACATTGAAAACCTTGGTTGAAACATCTTTGCGTGGAGATGATGTTGTGCAATCCATTTCAAAAGGTGAAAATCAAGATAAAGGAAAACTACATTGGCCTAGTGATGCAAACAAAAGACCTTCAACAGTTCTTGCTGGGCTTCATGCTTGTGGGGATCTTTCAGTGATTATGCTAAAGTGAGTTTCGAAATATAGATGATGTTCATTTTCTATACCAAGATTTTTAACTCAAAAGTTGTTTTTACTTTTTTTAAATCTGGACGGCGGTTGTACCGAGACATGTCTCCAAACAGGTACAAGTATTACACCTTCAGCCAGTGTACTAGTAGTTAGTAAAAACTAATATAGTGAAAATAAAAAATTCCATGAGGATTGATTTTCATAACACGGTTTATTTGCATAGTCAAGCTAATTGGATACAATTAGTATTCAAGGCTTTCATTCAATATAGCGATGGAGCAATCAAAGATAAAGAAAAAGATAGAAGGATACACTAAAATGGAGTGGAACAAAAGAACTTGCTCAACTCGGAGGTTTTCTGAAAGAGATAAAATAGCTCGAGCTAGACTTGACCAAATTTTCATGTGATTAATTAACAATGATCCGATCAAGCAATTCATTTATGCTTTAAGATCAAATTATATTAAATTAGCTTATACCTATTTCCTTGGTTCATCTTAAATAAACCACACAATTTGGTTTTTTTCTCAATTCATATCTCATGAAAGGTTGAAAAGTTGCAGAGAATCCATAAAATCACATAGTCATCGAAATCTATTCCTAGATATTCAAAGAACAAGAACAATTTCCACTTTCCAATCTCAGGTATCTAACATATCAATGTACGATTGGTCTCTTCATACAAGCATAAAGTACAGATCCAATTGCTAAACTTCAAATAAAATATTGTATTTGGAGTATAAACAAATTACATCACAATCCCTTTAGATCCATCGAACCCTAAAGAAGTTTAAAAATCCCCAAGAAAAAAACAAGAAACAAAGAAAAGTAAGAAAACTGTTGAACCATCTCCAAGAATTTGGAGATGAATTTAGAGAAATATTTAGAAACTTCATTCAAGAACCCCAAATACCCCAGGTCTACTTTGCCTTTTTGAGAGTTTCATAAACCTCTCCCTTTAAATTGCAGAAAAGTTGTAGTGTCAGAATTTTAATTGTGTTCAAAGGCACTTGTTTAAGGATGCCGGCAATTCGTTAATGTTGTCTAGGTGCCTAGGACAATGGATGCCTCGACAATGAGGTGGCAGAGATGAATTTAATTATTGAACCTACATGCGTAGGCATTGGGCATTCGGCGTGTCTGCTGTGAAATTCTTCTTTCTTAGCTTTCAAGAATCCTCCATAAACTAAGCATTCATCCTTATCCTTAACTTCAGAAATATGGTTAACAAATCCATCGGCATAAACTACTACTAAACACACTTAACAAACTCTAGACTACTTTAGTCTAACCTAAAATTTTGGAAACTGAAAAACAAGCAACCAAGTTAAGGGAATTTAGGCCACTTAATAACTTGAAATCATGCATTTTTGTACAATTATCAATGGGATGTTCTAGTTTAATAACACGTGATTTACATTGTTCCTTACATAAACATGAATCTCATCCTTTCTCTGTAGTTAATTACATGGTTATCTTCATTGTTGTTTGTTCTCCATGTAAAACTTATTAATCACCAATTTTATACGTCCACCATTTTTTCTTTGTATGCTTCTTTTTTTATACATACATTATCTATATCAGTATATCTACATATAGCAGACTTGAAATTCTTCCAATCCTATCTTTCAGAACTTTCTTAGAATGCAAAGATGTTAAAGCTGTTGTTAGTATTGGTTGCTGTTACAATCTACTATCTGAAGAAAGCAACATGGATGGTGAATCTCATTGTTTTCCAATGAGTCGTGCTGTAAGATCCACTGGCTTATCACTTGGAAAAAATGCACGTGATCTTGCTTGCCAGGTACTCAATCTTGTTTTGTCCCTCGCCCCCTCCACCCCTCTAGCCTATACTTACTAGGGAATGTAAAATAATCTGATAAAAAAATACGTAGTTTATTTTTGGGACTCCTGAGAGCAAGTTGCTTAGCGTTTTGTAAATGAAACATCTTACTATTTTATTTTTATTATGAATGTCATCTGTTATAAAAAATTAATGCAGAAAAATCCAATATTTTACCGTTTTCTTGTTTTAATGATTGAGGCTTGCACTTTTATTGCCTTTTCATTAATGCCCATTAAAACCCACCTTTGACTATCTTGAACATGCAATGCAGCTATTGGATATAATATGGTTAGTACATAATAAAACTCATTGCATGATTTATGTAATAAATATAATTAGATAAAGAATATCATCTTGCAATAACATCTTGAGTACCTAGTTCCGGCTATTCTAGTCCACCTGCAGCTTTGTCATAGTTTATTAGTCAGCTTATTCCTTGAGTACCTAGTTCCAGTTATTCTAGTCCACTTGCAGCTTTGTCATAAATAGTCTCGTATCATCAGGGTCTACTCTCTACCAAGGAAGAGTCAAACACTGCAAATGGTCGGTTCATTTGGCATAAAAGACCAGGGAGGAGGAAGAAAATTGCTAATTCTGGGTTTTATTTTTAGGAAAAGGGATCTCATGAGATTCATTGTCAAAAAAAAAACTCTGACCTTAAAGCATAATCTCTAAAGAATTGAATCATATAATTATTTTTTGGCTCAAACCATTGATAGCTACCCATGGAGTATCCCGACGCTTGCAACAAAAGACTAATCTCTACTTGTACTTAGAGACAAATTTCACACTAGCCAACACCGAGTTTGTCACTACAGGACTCGAACCTGGGAGTACCAGGTCGACCCCTCGTGTCCCAGGATAGCTTATACCACTTGCAATTAACACACAACTTCATACGCACAATATATAAGAAAGAAGATACAAGGAAACAGCTAAATTGTCCATTTACTATTAACACAAGCCCATTAGGAATCCTTGATCCTTACAAGTAAGACACTAGAACACTTGATTAAATCTAACCTCAAATACTACCTCTTTGAATTAGGATTGGGCCTAACTCAACCCTACAAAACCAGCTTGTAGAGTAATAGATGTCTCCCACTCATGGTTATCAGTATCTTACGATACATACGATTTGTATTCTGATACGATACAAAATCAAACAAAAATGATATGTAACTTAGTGTGTATCTTTTTTGCACCTGTATCTCATCATGTATCCCGATACACACTATTGTATCTTATGATACATGAATTTTGTTGAAACTTACGATACAAATTCGCACCGTTAAAATGTCTTCTTAAGTGGTTTTTTTTTTGGAAAATTTTCTTAAATGATATATAATAAACCAAAAGCAATCCTTCTAAGTCCCTCATGTTAGATTGACTAATAAACAAACCTAGCACACCATGTTTTTGGTCTGCACTCCCATGATTTTTTTAAACTTTAGGCCTTGTTTCTGTAGGGGTTTAATCAAACACATGTTATCTGTATTTATGACTTGATTTATTTTGAAGTTCATGCGTTTTTTTTACTTATGTTACTTAGTTTCACTTAAAAAAGCTATATATTTTTTGATCATGTATCTTACGATACGATATAAGATACGATACACGATTCAGAAATTAGGTCTTCCGATACACGATACGTATCTCGATTTGATAACCATGCTCCCACTTATAAACTCATTTTTAGGTCATGTCACATCCAATGTGAACCTCTTAATACACACCCCTCACGCCGTGGGCTGGACAACTGAAGTTGACCTGAGTGGCCTGGTAGAAGGTGGCCTAACGGATCTTGGATAGGCTTCCATATCATCTTAGAATTTGGGTTGGGCCTAACTCAACTCTACAAAACCGGCTTGTAGAGTGATGGATGTCTCCCACTTGTAAACTCGTTTTTAGGTCATAAGTTGTAACCATTAATATTTAATAAAGTATCCCCGCTGTATGAGAGTAACCGAGTTATATCTCCAGATCAGTTAATGGAATGACTATTTCTGTTTCACTCTCTCTCTGTTTACTCTAATACTCGCCATTAATCATTTTTTCTTCTACCCGTGCACCACTCGAGTTGAAGATGAGGAGTACCAAAATGCATTGTATCTCATTTAGAGCCAGAAAGGCGTTTTCTGACAAACAGAAATTCCAACTATTAGTACTGGCTGTTCCGTAGAATTTTTCTTTTATTAATTTAACTTTTAGTTCTTACTGTTCAAGTTTTAACATTAAAGTTGTGTTGTGTGAGAGAAATTTACTTCGATAACTGTATTTTATCTTGCTAGAGTGCAGAGAGATGGAGGAGCCTGGATATGCATGCTGGCATTCACAACTTTGAGTTACATGCTTTTCGAGCTGCTTTTCAAATGGTACTGAATCTAGCTTAGTTTTTTTTCATGCTACGTGTATCTACTATCTTCCTATATTTCAAACCTCATCATCTTGCTTTTAATCTAAAAATTAAATATTTCAGATGGCTACTTGACGTTGTTTTCCCTGCTGCATAGTATTTTTCAAAAGCAAATGTACTAAAATAATTAAGTTAACGTGACCGCAAGATCAGTTTATCTACTTTGCTTACCAATCTTGGCTTGGGCTCATTAGGTGTTTAGGATAAGGAAGATACAATAGAATAAACTACCCTACCTTGGGTAATATACATAGATGGAATTGTGGAGTTACATGATTTCTGAACCTGTATTCCAAAATTTATTCTTGTCCATCATCTAATCTTTTTGAAGCACTTAAAAGGATCTTTCTTTCTAGTTTATTTTTAGGTCTTGCATAAGTTTCTTTTATTTGCATTTTAACTTTTTTCCCTTAAAATAGAATGGGAGTCTTGACGCAACAGTTGGAGTTGTTCTCGTGTCGTATGACTAGGAGGTAACCGGTTTGAGTCTACGAGAGATCGTCAATGGATTTTGACCCTTCCTTGAGCATTTCATTGCTAGAGATTTATGCATCAATTATTAGTTATTTCCTTGAAATAATAGTATTTTGGTGATGTGACAAATTGGGGGGTGAGGGGGTTGGTGGTATTCTACAATAGTTTCTGCCTTCATGGTAAATCCAGCTTGGGTTACAAACAAAATTCCTCCTTATCTCAGATAGTTAATTATTTCATGTAATTAATTTGCAAAGAAGAAATTTTCAATGGTTCTGATCTCCAATATTTCCTGAAGGTTCTTTCTAGATATTATCCGGAAATTGTGACGAGTACTCTTTCAATTGGACGTAAAGGGAAGGCTCTGCGTAGGCGAAACCAAAGGAGATATGCAGAGTCCCAGCTGCTTCTTAAAGGAAAAACTTGTCACGCAAGACAAAGTTTCCCTGCTGTAGAGCTTGCTGAATCAAAAACTGGTATTGGAAATCCATTTTCTGTTTACCTTCTAACACCTAAAAAAGGTGATCTTAAACAATGGGATAATCTTCTTATCTTCTGTATATTGCTAACTAATGGATATTTCAATAGGGTTTCTTCAATGGATATGCTGAGAGTTGTGATCTTTGATTACTTCATTAGTTTGTCTTGATTATGTAGTTCTTATATTTTTTGTTCTCTTTGGGAGGGTACTTTTTTGTTTGTTCTTGTACTTGTACAAAAACGCCCCGTGCAACCTTTTTGCAGCTACAAAAACAAAGTGCAAAAGTTAATATATGGTTTGTTACTTATGTTTAGTGAAAACAACAACTAATCTGCTATATATAACAATGTGTTACAGAAAGGATTTTCCACCCCATAACAGAAATACAGCCCTTAGCTGGTGAAATTGCTTCCAATGAAAGTAGTGCTGCTGCCGGATGTGGAGTGAATAAACTTGATAACAAATTTTCACATTTTGAGAATTTCTGCCAGTCTGGATTGTCTCATCTTAGAATTGAACATTCAAATGATGTAAACCTGCATGGCATATGGAAGGAAGCAGAACCATTTGCTGTATGTCGAATTCAATTTCTTCTACTATTTCAAACTAATGTCATTATAATGCTAGTAGGACTTGTTCTTAATGTAGGACTCTATTTTCTTTTATATATTGACTATTGTCATTATAATGCTAGTAGGACTTTACTTGTTCTTAATTTAGGACTATTTTCTCTTGTATATTTTTTCTTGCTGCTGATTTCAATGTGTAGTCAATAGCAAGTTAGCGCCAGAGCGGACAGAGCATCTGTTGCAGTGAGATTGTATTGTTTCTCAAAATAAACAAAAATTCTAAAATTCCCTAAAATTTTAAATGTTTGGGCTTTTTGGTTGGGGTATTTAAGGAAGTTTTAATTAAAAACAACATAACAGCATCACGGCTTCTCTCTAACTCTGTCTTCATATCCTCCCTCTCGGTATTGTGTCTCTTTGTCTCACACCAGAAGCTCTGGCAGATACGTTTCTCTTTGACAGTGGTAATCTCTCCAGAGGTCATTTCTGTCTGTCTGTTTATCTCTCTCTACTGTTTCTCTTGCATATCTGTCGGCGGCTCTCCCTTCTGTCTCAGTGGTCTCACACTTACTTTAAGACTTCCGTTGGTATTTAGTATTTACATGTATGCTATTAAGCACCGACACTGACATGGACACCAGCTACGACACTGACACGAACATGGACACACGCAGGCACTAGTTTTAATCTGAAAAATACAAGTAATTGAAGTGTCGGTCACTATCCAGGATTGATAACACTGACTGATGGTTTCTTTTGCTACTTTTTATGTAATTCCAAATTACTGCTTGTAATGTATTAAGTTGTGTACTCAGTAGGATTTAGAATTTGAAACCGCTGTATTAGTAATTGAAATAATTTGGTTGCTTGGTTGGAAATGCTTACCTTTTGACTTATTTTACGTATTCTTCATGGTTCACATCAGTATTAAGTCGCTTAAGCTTGAAAATATGTTTATGGAAACCTAAGGATTCAGCTTTCATATGTTGAATGGAATGCAGTGATGGTAAACAGATTTTCTAGATGCATTTTATGTAATTTATGTATATATATTCCAAGCAAAAATAGAACTATGAAAGAAATACTTATTAGTTTAGCAATTTTATACAGGACCTTATAGGACCTTATTGGTCTCTCAGAGCTGCTTTAGGGCCTCTTTTGGAAACTCTTATACTACTCGATAGGTTATTGTTTCTTCAAGAGCAAGGTAGTGCATTGGAAGCCTATTTGTTACCAATATTTGACCCAAGCATATCCCCTAGAAATGTGGCTATAATTGCAAAAAAGAGATCCACCAGATACTGAAAGGTAAGTAGTCTATTTGTGTGCGTCATTTATGCCTGTCTTTTTTCCATTATTTTGTTGCAACTCCTTGTATATCCTTTGTATCTTATTATTACTCTGTTGCTTCCTTTCTTTGTAGCTGGATATATTCCAATGATGTTTTTCTGAAAGAAAACAAAAAGGTGTGAAGCATGAACGTGAAGCGTCTGATGCCTAAATTTCTTATAAGTTTAGTTGATTCTCAATATCTTCTCAGGTGAAGAAGGTAAGTTAAGATGGAACAAGGTCACAATGCTGCTGCCATGATTCAGTGGCCCACTTTCTTTTGTAGTTTATTCTCAAGATTACTTCTTTTTTTCTTGTAAAATTACTCTAAAGTTGTTAAAAGGAGTTTATCCTTAGATGATGGGCTGTTGTTTAGTAAGTGCTTGTGTTATTTCACGGCGTGATGCATGGATAGTTGAGTTTTGTTGTCGTATCCGTATTTGATATTTTATGATACTTCCTCGCCATTAGAGAAAGAGTAAAAGATAAAATAGTGATCATGAGCTATGGTTTATTTTGAGTAAATATACTTCATTTGGACCGAGAATAAACATATGGTTTATTCATTAAGATTTATTACCACATTATATATACTTGAGAAACTAAACACGTCGTAATACGTAGATGATAATACTCCCTTTTAGAGGAACTATGGCTATGATTCATGTGCTTGTTTCTTAAGGAAGTTATTTAATTATTCATTTAGACCAATAGTTAGTTCCTAAGCTTGCCATTATCTTCCATTAAGAATATACACCATCTATATAGGAGAAAGTGGGAGCTTAGAAGAACCAAAAGCAGGATATTCACAACACCATAACAATGACTGGAGCTAAATGGGGTTCCTATTTCCCGTGGTTTATTGATCTTGTTTGCTCTTTTGTTATCAGGAATGTATGATCAACAATATTGAATTTACAGGCCTATGCTATATATGTGCCTACCCTCCTTGTTTGAGCATCATAACATGAAGTTTAATTTCCCTATACAAACACCTTGTTAAGAATAGGAAAGTAATAGAGAGAATGGCAGAATATACATAATCATTTTTTCTTTTTTTTCTTTCTGAATAACCATGTTCGAGATTATCTAAATTAAAATTAGCATAACTATATTAAATATAGAATATCTAAATTAAAAATATAATCTAAAATCCGTTACAATATTTAAGTAATGTCTGTATTAGACATATTATAATTTATAAAATACAATATCTAATAGTTATAATCATAAACATTATTATTATTATTATTATTATTGAAAACAGACACACCCTTGTAAAAAAATGAAACAAACCATGACCCTTCGTTCTAAATGACACGGTAATGATGCTCTTAATTTTTCTATAATAAAAATTGTGTGGTTTTTTTTTGTAAACTTTGTCGTTTTAGAAAAAAATTTGGATGGAGAATTCTCAAGCCTAGATTATTAATGGTGTTTGGTTTTCCCACACCCCCTCCTACTCTTTCACACCCCTTAACTCCAAATATTCCAAAAATACCCTTAAGTAGAGTGTGTGTTTTCACCGATCGGGGATCGAATATATTCGATTGAGGTCAACCGAGCAGGTAAAAAGGTGAATGTGGTGTGAGAGTCCATTTTTGTAATAAAATAGGGTGTTCGAACACCTCAATGCGACTGTTCGCACGACCTCGTTCGAACAGGTGAAATTACGCACAAGAGGGTGTGAAGTCAAGATTTAACACACACGAACGATGTCATTCGAACCTGTTCGAAGGCCCGTGTTCGAACAGGTGAAATTTCGTGAAAAAAAAGAGGTTTTGGCTGGCTTTTTAGTCTTTTCACACCCTTATGGGGTGTGTTTTGAGTAGGAGGGAGTGTGGGAAAAGCAAACGCCTTATTAATACAGACAACAAGGTTGAGCCCGTAACAAGAACTACATGTTGAGCCCAAAAAAAAAGATATAGATTAAAAAATTGTAAAAAGAGAACACAAAACATAAGTTAAAATGAGTCTCAAAAACAACATACATCTAATATTCATATTTTTTTGTGTGTCTTTCTTCATTTTTGAGAACCTTTTAGACCACAAACTTTGCAATAACCCTCAAGTGAGACAACTTTAGTGCACTGAAATCCTTATTTTAGTTGTTGATTGTCCTCCACCATATTACCATATTGGTTACTTTGTTGATCACAATTACTTTCTTGCAACTGGTCTGAATTGGAGTACTTTTCTCTATCTCCTATGCCGCTTCTCTTTACTTGCTCGGTGTTTCTTCAATAGGCTGAGCTGGGTGTTTCTTCAATAGGCTGAGGAGGAATCTACAACACTTTTCTCTCCAACGCTAAACCTAGTCAATGTCGATTTTACATTTATAGGCATCTCTTCTCTTTTCCCCTGCAATGATCTGTTTAGTGCTTTTTAAAACACAGTTATAAGAAAAGAGTCTGTTTAAGAAACCAAGCTCAACAAAGCTTCAGGTCCAATACTTTACTCATCCCTAATCTTTGGGCAAAAAGCAAAAGAGATAAGGGAGTGAGGGAATAGATGAAAGACAGTAAACCATAATTTTCATAATCGATTTGTTGTGGCTAGGCATGGCAACGGGGCGGGTTGGGCCGGGTTTTGCATACCCCGTCCCCACCCCTATCTCTATAGGGGTCGGGTTTTCCATCCCCATCCCCGTCCCAAACAGGGACGGGTTCTCCGCGGGTACTCGTTTCCACCACAAATTTATAGGAAAAATGAGAAAATATATTTATGATTATTAATATAATAAAATCATAATTATTATATAATGATAAAAAAAAAGTGTTAGAAATCCTAACTTTCAATTTTATTTCTCAAACTCAATTCTATTTTATTATACTGTCTTTTCTATGTGAACATAACATTTACACTATCTCTTTTTATATATATATATATATATATATATATATATATATATATATATATATATATATATATATATATATATATATATATATATGTGTGTGTGTGTGTACATACATACAAGTAGTAAGTCCCTGTGTGTGTGTGTGTGTGTGTGTGTGTGTGTGAGAAAACATACATACAAGTAGTAAGTCCCCTACAAGACATACAAGTAGTGCTTATAGTATCATTTAAAATACGTGCAAAAATCATTTAAATGCAACTCAAAAAAATCATTTAAAACTTATGTTAAAACATACAAGCAGTAAGTCCCCTACAAGACATACAAGTAGTGCTTATAGTATCATTTCTTTATAAACAGAGTACTTATGAAATCTTATTGAAAATAGTTAACCAAACACATTTTTTATATTTTTGAATTTTGAAAAAAAATATTAAACATGTCTCCCAAATCTTGAAAATCTGAATATGTAAACTATGTCAGAAAACAAAATATGAAATGAAAATAAAAAGTATATATTTTCTAAAATCAAACCACTAGAATTAAGGTGGAAGTATGTTGGGTCTAACGAGTCTTTTTTTTATAAAAGTTGGGTATCCTATCCGTGCAACTGCAGAGATTAATCTCTCGAGTCGGGTAGGACTAGTCGTGCCTCAGATTTTAGATGTCCTGTACGAAATTGGAATGTGGTGCTCTATTTTTTATAAGTCGTATACAATAAAATTAATTGTTTTATACAACCTCAAGTAAGATAAAATATTATGGAATAAATATCAAAGTTCACATCAATATTGAAAAGTTCAAACCAAAATTTCAATAGAACTAATTATTGTAAAAATAGTTATACATGTATTTATCAACCAAACATGTAGTAGCATTTCATACTAGCAGCAAGCCAAGAACAACCTATTAATCTTTGAATATCATTCTCTTTGCAACTTTTCCAGCAAAATCATTGATAATCCGTTCATTATCAAGATTATTTTAAATTGAAATTAAGCCTGGGCTATTCAATTTATTTTGCGACATTGTAGAGCGCAAATAATATTTCAACAATTTTAATTTTGAAAAACTCCTCTCAGCAGATACAACAACAACAAAATAGTTAATATTATTCTATAAGCTATACATGCATTAGGAGAGCAACAAAATCTCTTAAGAGAACTCAATATCAAAAAACTTGACTTTGGCTAAAATCTTAAAACCTCTCTGATGATTCTTAATTTTTCAAATAAAACCTCACCATCAATACCAAAAGAATTACATTGTTTAAAAAAATATCAATATTTATGAAGATAATTTCAAGTCCGCATCAAAGAAAAGTACTAACAAAAATCCAAATATCTTCTCATATGTGCGATATTGCTCAAATATTCTTTTAAGTGAGCCAATTGTTTGGTCTACAATGTATAAAAATAATGAAATCCTAAAAGACTCATCAGAAAGGTTGCTAGTGGCAACTAAGGTCGCTAGTGGCAGTTGCTATGATGCATTTTGGTTTCTCATCCTAAGTTTCTATTTTTAAGGTGTGAGTGAAATTTAAGTTGAGACTTTCAGATAATTATTTTTATATATTTAATTTTCTTTATTATATATGTATATGTGGGTCCACTTGTTAAGTTTGATAGGTTTTTTTTATCTGTCTAAATTTTGTTTAAAAAATGGGTATGTTAATTATATAATTTTTTTTTTAATTTTAATATGCATACACATTAATTGTTCCAGTTTGGGCCTAACCTCACAAGAGTTGGGCCAGACCCAAACCAGTATTGGCTACAGCCCAATATGCGCTCAATTATCAAGGGTTCCCATTGAACGGTCATATCCGACGCCTCAGATATGGCACATCTGTCTATAAATAGAGGTGCACCCCTCCATTTTCAGGTACGTTCTCATTTCTAGCATACCTCTCCACTTCTCTTGCTGACTTAGGCATCGTAGTGTCTGCAGGTACCACACCCCCCGGCGAGCTCAAAGCAAGCTACCTCGGCAGCAACCTCGGCGCGTCTAAACTAAATCTTCAACCATCCGAAGCACATCTCCAAATACCCCGGGTCAAATCTCCATCCAAGATCCAGGTACTGAACAGTAATATATGTATATATACCATAAAAAAAATTGGTGCCCCCAAAATTTTAGGGCTATGTGTGATTGCTCCTCCCGCACACCCTCAGGCACCCCTTGGGTAGGACAACAATGGGCGTTAAAGTTACCCCTCAAGAGTTTTAACACTGTTGCATTCTCAAGGCTGGATTCAAACTTAGATCTTTGGTGAAGCTCAAAGAGACTTAAATCATTTCATCCAAACACTTTTGTGTGCCCTAACAAGTCTTTATATAAAGTTTCATCTACTCAAAATTTGTTGTTACAACCAAAGTGATTTGTCATACCAAGAGAAGTTTTGATGGGCAAACAAGTTTTTCATAGAGTTAAGTTAATAGTTGGGCTGTCAGAAAAAAAATTGATCCATGCTTATTCTAGCTCCCAACTCACCACACACATCCTCAAACCCTGCGAAATAACCAAAATAACCTTAATAAATAAAATTCTTCCAAGGGCGTCCATTTTTTCTAGGATTTAACGGGTATGACACCATCGTACCGAACCTGGTACAGTTTCACGGTGTCGTGGCATATGTCTTGTCACACACCCCCACTGCATGAAATTTAACAAGTACGACAGAATGGGACAACCTATACAGTACCATGCTGTCGTACTCAATATATTCTACATTTTATTGGTACGGTTTCATGGTGCCACCTATTAAAAATTTCGACAATTCTACAGAAATTTTTAACTAAAAATTTGCATGTTTCAATGGCTCAAATCCCACCGACACCTTTAATCAACGACCTACAATCAATCAAATGTCTCAGTATAAGGAATGGATTATATTTGATGTGGTAAACGTGCCTCAACGGATATAATTTCAACGGTTCAGATTTATCATAAAAAAATTCTAATCAATGCCTCACATTTGATGACATCCACTATAAATAGGGTATGAGTTTATCCCATTTCTTTCACACCAACCTTCTCCACCACCCACATGCCTTCTTATTCACAAATGACCCCTCTGAAAATGGAGTTCATATCAACCTTGTTCTCAATGGACTCCTACCTGACTGTCCTCAATCATCGTGGAAGTATCACCACGAAGGAAAATGGTGTTTGGTTTCATTGTCCCAAACCTACCTTCTGTAGGATG
This sequence comes from Oxytropis ochrocephala, assembly GCA_020916435.1. Lineage (NCBI taxonomy): Eukaryota > Viridiplantae > Streptophyta > Magnoliopsida > Fabales > Fabaceae > Oxytropis > Oxytropis ochrocephala. The sequence continues at coordinate 96,116,947 of CM037093.1, forward strand.
AAAATGGACATTACATTCTCGAAGTTCAAGGAAAAATAGAAAGGAAGCTTCAGGAGGGGCAGTATCCCAGACAAATAACTAGTATTGTTTACCGCAAGCCTAGTTATGGAGACGATGACAGTATTCAATATTCAGTGATGGATATTTCGATCGACGACGATGTGCATGCCATGATAGGAACACATTCTCATTTACCAAGACTTTGTTCGTTGGAGCTGTAAGTTGATACCATACGAACTCCGGATGAGATTATTTTTCTTTTGCGACAAGGACTTTAAAATAATTGTTATTTCGTTATGTTTCTTGTTTGATGTACATTTATGCATTCGATGAATAAAAAATTAGCATAAAATAAAGATAGACAGATATAATAATTAACTAGAAGTAAATGAGTTACAAATAATTCGTACAAAATAAAATTTAGTACAAACTTAGAATCCAAAAAAAAGACTATTGTGTATGGGGCCCGCCTCGCCCATATCTCCGCCAGTAGACACACCCTGTAATTCGGTCGAACGAGCTGCCCAATTATATTCCAAGCACGAGTCTATCGTGGAACACTTCCCTCTAGCGCACACTCCAACTCCTCCACCAAACCCAGTATCCCGGGCATTATTTGTGGAACATAAAAAACATTAAAATATGATCATGTTTAATAAGATAATAAAACAAAAAATGTAAAACACATATCTGTCTTGCATCTGAGTCATTTCGGTATCAGGTAATTCTCCGGAACTAGTTACGACTACAATCTGGTCATGTGCATCCTGGGGTCTCGCTCCTAAATAATCAATCAGAAGCTGCTCTCCCTAGAACTTAGTGTAGTCCACCATGTCATAAAACCTGCCGACAATGGGGATGTGCAGCAAGGCCGAGACGTCAACAAGTGTGATAGTCATATCGCTAATATGAAAGTGGAAGCTTGAAGTGTCTGGCTGCCACCGCTCAATAAAAGCATTTATAAGGCCCATAAGGACTTGGGAATACCCCAAGTACCTAAGAGGATATAGCCAGATGCCTCCACAAAACCTCTAATGCCTGGGTGGAGGTCCATATTCGGGTTACTTTTCCCGTGTGAAATTATTTTGAGCGGCTTACGGTCCTGCATAGGCATATTGTTTCCATTACTCAAACATTCAAAAAAACATAATAATAAATATTAAAAAACTTATGAGTGGTAACTTACCAAGTCATCCCATAGTGATTTAGCAAAATGTGAGTTGTAAGAAGCCAATACTGATTCGTCCTCCAGACCGCTCAGGTACGGTAATTAGATGCACCTGAGGTGGATGGCTCATCAGCGGGAGCGTCAACATGAGTAAGAACAGCCGACTGATAATCATCACCAGCAAGATCAACGGCAGGATGAGAAACATCATGTTCAATGTCATCCCCAATGTCAGTATCACCATCGTGTGCTGGGTCCAGGTCCACGTGCGAGCGGTTGGGTCCAACACGATCAACCGTATTTTCTTGCAGACGGAAGTAGTAGGCTGGGATTGTGTCTGTGAATGACTACCTCTGGTCTTCACCATACCAGTGAGACAAAATAAACCACGTAAAACCAACAGACAACAACATTTTCAAAATCAGAAAATTGCATTGGTTCGGCACTATCCAACCGTACAGGTTCGGCAAATGATGTGCCATACATTGTTTTCTCAAAAAATTCAAAAACATCGTACACCTGTATGCTAATGAACTAGTACGGTTCCATGCTGTCGAACCATGTTTTTGCAAAAAAAAATTAACGGGTTCGATATCGTTAGATCCAAAAAATAAAAGAATGCAGAACCGATAAAGGAGAAACAGGGGAAATGTCTTGCCTATGTGTTAAGAATGTGAGGGAGATGGAGTTTTGGGTGAGAGAGAGAGAGAGAGGGAGTGGATGAGAGAGAGTGGGTGTGAGAGAGAGATAGACGATGGAGAGTCAGAGAGAGGTTAGGGTACAGTGGAACAGGGAGAGGGGTGTGTGAAGGGGTTAGGGAAGAAGAGTGTGAGATGAAGGGGTTTTGGGGAGGGTATTTTTGGGATTTTTGGGGTTTGGAGGTGTTTTATGAGTAGGGGTGCTGTGGAATAAGCATGGGCCTAAAAGTTAATAGCTGGCCTGACAAATTAGGCCCATTAAAAAGTCCAAAACTGCAAGTTGGACCAAAAAAAGTCCAAAACCAATCACTAAAACAAAAAAGAACGGCTAACTCATTTTTTGTTGTCGCGTTTGTAAACCCTAAACCCTAATCTCCTTCTTTCTCTTTTTCCTTCATCGTCTTCTTCCTTCTCTTCATGGCTGCGGAACACGTTGATGCTGTCTCCAAAGCTATTGAATCTCTACTCAAATGGCATAAGTCCCAATTAGAAACCGAAAAACCAAAGCTTTTTGATCAAGATGAAGAATTCATCTACCTTATATTAACCTTGAAGAAGATTCCCCAAAAGGGTCGCGTTAACCCTCACAAGGTACCTATCCCTCACTCTCTCTTATCTGCATCGTCGGAACAGTGCCTTATCATCGACGATAGGCCCAAATCCGCTCACATCACAAAGAAGGATGCTCAGAAGAAGATTCAATCGGAGTCGATTCCGATAACGAAGGTTCTCAAGCTTTCAAAACTTGCTTCTGATTACCGTCCTTTCGAGGCGAAGCGGAAGCTATGCAATTCGTACGATCTATTCTTTGCTGAGAAGAGTGTTGTGCCGTTGCTTCCTAGGTTGTTAGGGAAACAGTTTTTTAAGAAGAGGAAGCTTCCTGTGCAGCTTGATTTGAAGAAGAAGAATTGGAAGGAGCAGGTGGAGAAGGCTTGTGCTTCTGCTATGTTGTTTTTGAGGACAGGTACTTGTAGTGTTATTAAGGTTGCTAAGTTGAGTATGGAAAAAGATGAGATTGTGGAAAATGTTGTTGCTGCTATGGATGGTGTTGTTGAGATTGTTCCGAAGAATTGGGCGAATGTTAGGTCTTTTCATGTTAAGTTGTTGGATTCTGTTGCTTTGCCTGTTTTTCAGGTTGTTCCTGATGTGAAATTGAAAATTGAGGGAGTTAAGGATGTTGAGGCTGCTTTGAAGAAGGTTGAGAAGAAGGTTCGTGATGCGAAAGCGGCGAAGAAGAAGAAAGGGAGGATTCATGAAATTAAGTATATGGATGATAAAATGAGTGAGGATGGTACTGATGTTGATGGTACTGATGTTGATGATGGTGGTGAGGATGGGGCCAAGGATGATAATGAGAATGGAGGATTGGTGAGTAACAAGAGGAAGAAGGGAGTTAAAGCGAAAAAGGAGGCTTTGAGTGAGAAGCCATTGAAGGATTCTGCCAAGAGGAGGAAGAAGGATGGGTTGTCTGCGAAAGCCGCTGAAGAAGGTTTGACCAAGAAGGGGGGAGATAAATTATCGGTCAAGGATGATGGTTCAAGCAAGAAGAAAAAGAAGGTTGGTGAGCCGAGCAAGAAGAAAAAGAAGGGTGGTAAGCACGATGATGTTGACTGTGATAATAATGATGATGGTGGTGATGATGGAGAGGCTACTGGTGGGGATGATTACGAAAATGGTGAAACGGTGAGTGGAGGATTGGTGAGTAAGAAGAGGAAGAAAGGGATTAAAGCGAAAAAAGGGGATTCGAGTGAGTTGGTAAGTGTGACGCCCTTGAAGGATTCTGCCAAGGGAAAGAAGAAAGATGTGTTGTCCGTGAAAGCCACCAAAGAAGGTTCGATCAAGAAGAGTGGAAACAAACTATCAGTTGAGAACGGGAGTTCGGGCAAAAAGGTGAAAGCAGGTGCGAAGGTAAATGCTAGGAAAAGTAAGAAGGCTGCATGATCTGACTTATTCATGCTGGAAATTTTTGCTGTTAGAGTTTACTGCTTGATGTAGCTCTGTGCAATTCTGTATGGTTTTGCTTGATGAGTTCTCTGGCAGATTTTGTTTTGTATGAATATTATTATGGCATTTTTGATGTTTTGTTTTGGTTAGAATGCCATTTACTAATTTAAATTTACTATGTTTAAGCTTTAAAATGGCTTTCAATTGGGAACAAGTCAAAATATTGTTTCCCATTTCAGAGTGATCTTAAGTTATTTAGATACTTATTGTTTTTAGAATGTACTTACAAAATGGGTGATAAGTGTTGGACTTGGTGCTCACATATTAAGCAAAAGACTTTATGATCCCATATTATTTGCATTGATTTTTAAGCTACTTAGAATCTTCATATGCTACTATTCTGTCTATCTTCAATGTTGCACAGAGTGTTGGTTTGAAATACTTGAAATACTGAAAATGTGTCATAGATTTGGGATAGAAGTGTATGCTTTACTTCCAAACTAGGAGGTAATTTCCATGTCAAATGGGCTAAAGTTCATTAAAATACATTTTAACTGTTTTCTTCTTGCTAGGCAAGATAACACTTTCATGTTTTCACTGTTAAGCTTCTCCCTTAAAGGCACAATATAGATGGCTATCTACTTCCAACTTCACTACTGTGCTTCAAGATTTGTCTTTAATTTTAACCTACCCTACCTCCACTCCCTTTTCAATATATTAGTTAAAGCTGCAGTAGTGTGTTTGTTCTATACTTCTATCTTTTAGCATGTAAACATAAGTTTTATCGCTATTCATATTATTATTGAGTTATTCTGTAGTTGATGGATGAAGTTTACACAAGTGAATATGGATAAGAAGTTCTGACTTATTATCTAGTTATATTCCACCATGGAGTTGTCAGAGAGCGACAGGGGCCCCTTATCACATGGTTTTGTAACTTAGTTAGGCTGGATTTGGATTTGAGTTGAACAAGTTAGCTAATAGTAGCTGGTATGAATTCTTCCTTCCTGTTATCATACTGTACCTCTTTTTAGTCTTTTAGTATTTAATTATTTCAGAATTTCAAATTAGCTATATCTGAAATGGTAATGCATTCTGAAATTCAAGAAATACGGCGTTTGTCCGTGAGGTTTAGCATAACTGACAAAACTAATGTTGTTAGGTTAGACATTTTTTGTGGTTACCTAAATTCAAACTTAAGATTTCCAATGTCTAACCAGAACTGATGTCTGCAAACCAAAAGATAGGGCAATCGCCGCCTTGTACGTTGTAATGACATCGGCAAACATGTTACTTCTGGTTTTGTATAATAATGACATTAAACTGGTATGTTCTTCTAGCCAAGGAATGATAATCTAGGACCTTTTCTCCATTTCACTCTTTCATTGATGGTTCTGTTATTTGTTAACTAGTGCTACTTTCACTCTTACAACTGATCTAGAAAGTTCACTAGTTTTGTGATATTAGATAATGAGATATTTCAAGACTAAGTGGAACTATCAGCAATTTTGTCTTCTAATAATAATATAGTAACGATGATACTATTGTTTTGTATGTTTTTGAATATGTAATGCTTATAAGACGTGACAAAATAGCTCAATGCATTCTGAATATTCCAGAGAGGGCTGCTATATGCTCTCATAGTATATTCCTTCCAAACCTGATCTCAATCCAATTCACTTCAGATTCCTAAATAATTTTTGACTAGTTCAAAGTTATAATTCAGTCACTGTCAATTATCTTATCATGATGCTGCTGCAATATCCAGTCAAATTTGTTTGCTAATACTCTTATGTTTAATTGCTCTTAACAAATTAGGAAATATTATAATATAGCCCATTTTGGCTTATTATGTGATTTCTCTTTCAAAAGCCATTAATTGCATGGGATGATAAGAGTAAACTTTGTCAATAGTGGTTGTAATGTTGGAAAGGCAATTGAAGAGCATGGGTATGTTTTTGGCATTTTGCACTAAGTTTAAAGTTTAAACCTATTAGTTCATGAACCAAAACCAAATCTTTTTCTGTCCTTTAATTCAATTGTGGGCGGTTTAATAACAGATGGCAGTAGCATAAGGCATGCCACGTGGTTTTGGTAGAAACTTTTTTGTCGTTTTAAGCTTTAAGTGGATGTTTTTCCATCTATTTTGATGGTGATACTAAGCAAAATGACATGAAAGGTTGCAATCAATAAAAAGAAGAATGACTAGAAACTATAGTAGTATACGTGAGATGCATATATAACACTAGTAGAAAGGCTTTCCTTAGTGGTTTCAGATAGACACCACATCACTCTCATGAGTTTTAGTCAAAATTTCATCATTTGAGTTTGAACGGAATTTGCATGTTACTTACCAAGTGATATGGGTTTAGAACAATGTTTTAAGAACCAAATTAGAGTTCCAAGTCACAGTTCAACTGCTTTAAACTGCTCCAACCGTCAGATAACAATCAAATGACTGAATGGTAGACATGGCTAGTTCCTAGTTCAATCAGTTTGATTGGTCGGTTTCGATTAATCGGTCTGATTCTTAGAACATTGGTTAAGAGGTGCAACGCAACGTACCGAGTGAATTAGACTTTTCAAAACTATGGAATCAGTTAAAGACATTGGATTTAGTGGGATATTACGATGTTAAAGAATGATTAACAATGCCACTTAATCTATTTACTTCTTTGACATATACATGCATGTCCTATTGCTTAGTTCATTCATAACCTCCTTAGCACCGACACTTTCGGTTGATGACGTGTCCATGTATCGTGTCGGACACCGACACCAAAAACAAATACAGACACTTCAATTTCTTGTAGTTTTCAAATTAAAATCGGTTTCTGCGTATCCATATTCGTGTCTTTGTCGGTACTTCATAGTTCATAGCCTGTGTAAGTCTCAATTAAGCAGATCATGCTCTTATTGCTCAATAAGCAGAACAGAATGAAGTTTAATGTTTGTGATGATCTGATATGATAGTCACACTGGGGAGCTAAAGTCATTGTTTTTATAAATTTGCTGATATACTTATAAAGGATTGGTTGTTGTTGGATCACAAACTGGATTTTTGCCTCTGGCAATCGTTTTCTCTGTAGTAACTTTTGAACTTGTTGCTAGATTTCGAGTTAGGGATAAGCATAACCGATCTCAACCCGTCCCTTACTCATCTCTATCTATACAAATATTGCACTCAGGATCACCTTGAAATCAAATCATAATCATAATTATAATTATAGGAGTTTAGTTTGTCTGAAACTGCTGTCACACTCCAAAATCTAGAGCATGGTTAAACCATAGTTATCAAAATCGGGATTCTACTCCAGATCGGAGGGGGTAGCAAAATCGGAAATCGTAAAATCGTAAGTAAAATCGGAAGATTCTACTCAAAAAAAAGTGTATGAAATTTGTAGAATCGAGGAGGGGTTAGCAAAATCGTAAATCGTAAGATTTTAATAAAATGCATACATTACTATTAACTAATATAATGCATAAATTCATAAGTCTTGATCAAAATTAAACAACTAATATAATGCATAAATTCGTCCCAACACTCGGGGTTGATGCGGTTGAAATAGGAGGTCTACTACTACTCGTTCCAGCCATACAAACACTGTAATAGCAAAACAGAGAGAACATGGAGGAATGAAGATGATGATGGCTAGAAAATAGAGAAACAGAGAGTAACGGTTTTAGTTGGTTTAACTTTAAAATGTGAGTAATGGTTTAGAAAATATAGCAGAGAGTAACAATTTTACCTCGTGATGTTGCACTTGCAGAGAGTGAAGCGAAGATGATGATGATTGATGAGTGAGAGAGAACAGAGAGCATGCAGAGATGGAGTGAGAAATGGAGTGAAGATGATGATGGTTCGTGAGAAACGGCGAGCGAGAGCGAGAGAAATGGCGTTGAGAAACTGAGCGTGAGAGAGAGAGAAAGGCGTGCGTGAAATATAAGCACACCGGGTTAGAATCGGTTCAAAAAAACCCGACCCAAATCACAGTGAAATTAGGGTTTCAGTACCACTTCAATTTGTGATTTTTAAGTGGAATCGTTACCAAAATCGTAAAATCACAGGATTTCACTCAAAATCGTGGGATTCCACTTCAATTTGGGATTTTTTTTGCAATCTTGAATCGTTGAGGCTTCGTAAAATCGTAAAATTGTGGGATTTTGGGATTTAAATCCCGATTTTGATAACTATGGGTTAAACTGAGATTCTCTTGGCTCAAAATCATGATGGTTTTGTAGTATTTGGATGTCTTTTTGGTAAAGTCATGACTTGCTTTCTTTGACTAAACTAGAATAGAACCACAGTTTCTCATCCCATATTGATAGTACTCAAATGCACCACAGTTCACTTAATCACTTCATAAACTTCTAGTGCTTGAACAAGAAAATTGCAATGCTCTCTGGTATTGTTTATAAAAAAAACTTGTAGTTTTAGATTCATTGAATAACTGATGTATCTGGTCAATATTATAGACTAGATACATCAGTTATTCAATGAACCTAAAATTGCATTTTTTTTTATAATTAAGACCATTATTATATTAACTTTAAAGACATATAGTCACCCCCTTTTTATTTGAAATTTTGTTCAATCATATTAGTACGTACATTGCTCAAGATTACCAACATTTTGTTGGTGCGAGTAAAATTTAGGTGCAAGTAATACCTCAAGTTCGAGCTTTGTAAGTTAAAAAAAACCTGTGTAAGATGGGAGATACCGCTAAAGAGGGTTAGTCAGGTTCCCTAACGAAAGTTAGCCATGGACGAAGCATCCACAAGATCACTACTGCAGTAAAAAGTTTTATCATTAGACTTATAATTGAGTTTGCTAACAGAGCTAAAGTCCCTGCCATTATTCTTCTTCAACAACTCAAGAAAACCACACTTTCCACCACTTCACTTTCCATGAAGACATTTTATGATGCACACGTGAACTCTTCATTCAAAATTCAATACCTAAAAATTGGGAACCTGTGTTACCTAACCATAAAATAAAATAAAATAAATGAAATTGGCAAAATTTCCACCAAATTGCCTTAATTTTGCCAAACCTTGTCACTAAATTCCCTAATTCTCACTATTCATTATTTTCTTTTATAATATGATCGTGATAGCACACATGGATTTAGTCTACTTCATGAATATACGTGCATTTTTTCTACCATTTTTATTATATTATTTCCTTTATCAATATCCCTATTTTCTTGATGACTTCAATTATTATACAAATAATCACACAATTTTCTCCTCTTTCTGTTAATGGATTGAATTTGAAATCATGGTGTGGCAGGAAATTGTCAATTATATAAGTTGACTTGGAAGGTGCAAAGAAAATAAGCTGCATTGACTATCAAATTCACGTGTGGGTGTGGCTGGATCCACCTGGCCTATATATATATATATATATGTTGTTTGAGCACATACATATTATGAAGCTACTTTTGGGTTGGTTTGGTTTGATTCTACTACCCTAGTCAGTGAATAATATTGTCAACATGTCACTTCTTATAGATTGCAAATCCATAGTCATGATATAGTTTTTCTTTCTTTTTCTACTTTACACGTACTAATTTTGCACATTAGTTGTTATGTTTGATGGATGTAACCCCTCATAGGACCAAGTTTATACCGACATGGGGATGTAGAGCTCTATTGTGTCTAAAAGCGGGTGCGACTATATGATAGTGTGTGATGTTTATTTGTCATTTTGTTCCGGTTGCCAAAAAAACATCAATAAAATTTCCACTTAACCTTTAGCATAAAAAGGTCGTCTAGTCAAGGCTTTTAAATCGGGCATGGTATGGAAAAAATAGATGTACACAATTTTACTTCATTCACATAGAGAGGTTGTTTCGAAGATTTGAGTTGAACTACTGATCTCTATGTTACAAGATATTAGCAACCATCAGTGTGTCAACGCTTGTTTTTTTTTATAGGTATATGTTAGTTGTTAGTTGTTAGTAATTAGTAATTAGTTAGGGGTGGGGGAAATGTTAGCTTTCCATGATTTGAACCCTTGACCTCTTTCTTGCAACTCTTTCATGTCTCTTCGTTCGCCAACTGAGGTACCTTTTTGAGACAAGACTCGCTTTGATAGCATAACGATGCATATAACAGTTATGAAGAGGTAACAAAAAATCGCTGCAATTTATTTTTAATTACTTATTATTTAACTTTGATCTTTTAAATGTGTGCAAGAATGTTTTAGTTTTTTTTATAATTAGTTTAAAATTCTTTAGCCACACCTAAATATATTTGATTGTTATTTTCGTACGTGCTGAATATTCAAAGTGGAAAAGGTTCTTCTTCAAAGAATGTTTTTATGTTCCATAATTGAATGTATATAATCTTTGCTGATCTTGAAATCTCACTTGGTTCTTTTTGAGTTTTAAATGGAAGCAAAAGGTCTTCGATTCGATCTTAATGGTGGGTGAATGTTTCAGCAAATTGGAATGGAGCTTAATTATTTAATTTACCGGGAAAAAAAAATAAGGGATATTGATTTCTCTCTCATTCCAAAAAGTTGCCAAATGTTTCACGTAGAAATATGACTTTTACCAAAGTGAAAAAAGTATATTTAGAGGATAAAGTTTGTAGTTACAATTATTGATTAAAAAGTTTATGATTGAGATTTTAAATTTTTAAAATTTTATAGTTTTTTTTGTTACATCAAATTTCGGGTGGGATGACGTCCCAATTCAAAACAGAGAAGACCTTCAGGCTCTTTATCCGAGATCTTTCGGATACAAATCATGTCATGCTTCATTAGGTCAACTTCTTAGAGTTTTAAAATTTTAAAATTTAATATATCTTGTGACGGAATATCAATTCTTAAAATTTCAATTAATAGTTATAATCTAACATTTTATCCGATGAAGAGTGCATTAATAAATGACAAGAAAATATAAAATTATAACTATAATGTATGTCCAGAATAGGGTAGCTCGCCTAGTTGAATGAAATGGACATCGTTGGTAGAAAATCATAGGTGTACGAGGTTCGAATTCTATTCTCCACTCCCTCTAACTAACACACTAATTTATAACCACTTTGCCTATAAAAAAACTATAATATACTCCGAAATAATAGAATGTAAGAGTTTGATAAAAAATCAACATTATCTTAATTCGAGTGGAACTCAGCTTGATTCCCTTAAGTAAGATCTCAGATTTTGAACTTTGCAGATATAAAATGTTGTTGAGCGAAGAGACTTTATTTTGTTACAAAGATTAATCATCGATAAAACTGATAGATAATATACCTCTAATATGATAATGGAAAAACGTGGATCAAAAGAAGCAACCCTTTTCGGCTCGCGGTTTTTCTTTTTGGTCCTTAGACGAAGCGATAAATGTCGCTCGTAAATTGACACACGCAGAGTGAAAATCTCAAGTTCAAACCCATAATCACGGAAGATATTCAGCCTAACAACTAGTTGTATTAGACCTTACAGATTGCAGCCGACGGTTAAATCATTATATGTGTTTGAATTTAATCAAACTATTGTATGTGTGTCCCATTTAGTTAAATTTCATGACGAAATTGATCACCTAACGTCCTAACTCCTCTGCCCTCCTATGAGATCTAAGCACAAAATACTCTTTAGGCTATGTTTTTCTTTACTTTGTCATCATCAAAATATAAAATTATTCACTATAAACTAATAAATTTGACTCCTATAGTTTTGTTCTAAATAAAGGTCATTCAAGAAAATTCCTGTGGATGCCAGCTGATCAACAACCAATGTGAATTCAATACATAAAATAATCAATAAACAGAGATATTTATTAGCTAGTTTTGGGCCAAGTATATGAACAAATTTATTAATTCATAATGAAGATAAATAATAAAATATAAAGTAAATTAATTGTGAGGAGAGAGAAGATCATGCACTAGAAGACAAAACATAAAAATAATGACTATGTCATCACTCATCATCAGTGAGCCTACTTCTGTTTTGATTTGAATCTGGCTGCTCATGTGGCAACTCTCTAATTATTATCTAAATATTATTATTTTTTTGAGAAATTTTATCTAATAATTATTATATCCACATTAATTAATCTAATGCAAAAAAAAATTCCAATTTGATGAAAAAAAAACAAGGATGTTTAAATGAAAGACACATAAGCCAGTTGCCAGGTATTGGTTTGTACACGTCATCATACACATATGATTTATATTTCTAAAATGAGAAAATATTGCAAGTTAATTACATATTTACCCTTTCTCTTTGAAATTAATTACGTGTTGACTTCTCCACTTGTATTCCTACTCCCATTTATATATAAACACCCTTCACCTCCTCCTTCTCTACAATTTTTCAAATTCTTTTTCTCTCTATTATTGAAAGAAAATCATGAGCAACATAAGTATGGTAGAGGCAAAATTGCCACCTGGGTTTAGATTTCATCCTAGAGATGAAGAACTTGTGTGTGATTATTTGATGAAGAAGGTTACAAATAGTGATTCTCTTCTCATGATTGATGTTGATCTTAACAAGTGTGAGCCATGGGATATTCCTGGTAAGTAGTATCTATAATGCTCTATGTATGAATTATTTTTCTTTTATATAGTTATTGTTAATTTCTCTACTGGATTATATAATTCTAAGTTTATTAATGTTTCTCATGAATAAAAAAGAATCTATCAATTGGATATGTTTGATCAATTAATTAATTTCTTAAGTTTTGTATTGCAGTTGGTAAAGTACAAAAGAGTTGTTGCTTTCATTTATGTTTTTTATGTCTTAATTAAATTTTGATAAATAAGGGTAAAATTGAGAGTGTGTGGTTGAGGTGATGATAGGAACTGCAATGGCTATAATAGAATATCTAGAACCATTCATTAATTGTTAGAATCAAAATTCATCAACAATATTGGTTTCTACCTATGAAGTAATTGAAGAGCACATAACTAAATTGAATGTATATATTTCTTCATATTGTGAATAAATTAAAGAGCACATAAGATTATTAGTAATTTTGAGTCTGAAATAATTATTATTCACGTGGGTCATAAGTTGACATAAGCTTTTTTGTAATTGTTCCAAATCCAAACCACATTCAGACAGATAGGTAGGTACAGAAGAAGGCTGCACTCAAATCTACCATATAGTAATATAATAATAAATATATTGGAAAATATATAGTATTATTTTTATTTAAAATATCCTTAATTAATATGTTTTCCATATATACATAAAAATATTACTGCTGTAAAATGTTTACATGAATACATATGTATGCAAAAGTGCATCTTGGAAAGAGATGTAGAGAGTTGATGAGGTTATCATGTTTGAACAGGAAGCTCTGAAAATCATATGAACGGTTCTAATTAACAAAGTTTTTTCTTTTTTTGACAAATTAAATATACTGAATGAAGGTGTCCTATTATAAAGTGTTTGATAGTGATATTGATTTCACAACACGCATGCAAAATGAACATGAGTAGTAGTAACTAGTAACTTACATGTCAATATGTCATACTCTTAAAAAAAGTGATTGAACTCTCTACTCATGAGGTGGGTTTGATGGTTTAGGTAAGTGAGATAGGAGTTGAAAGGGGTTGTAGCTAGGTTTAACTCATTCTCGCTAATATAATCTAGTTTGAGCATCACTGTGAAGCCACCTTTTAGGAATGATTGCAGATGACAAACTATCATTTACTACAAAAACTAGATAGATAAATAAATAATAGTTATTTTAAAAACAAACTCTCTAGGCCAAACTTTTGATCAAAAAAAAAAACTAACTCTCTAGGCCCAACTAAGTCTATATGGACGTTGATGTAAATTGTGATCACAAATTTTAAATTTTAAGAACTAAATTTTGGAAATTTTGTTAATTTCATGAACTAAATTGGGATCCTAAAATTTTAAGACTAAATTGGTGATCGACTCCAACAAACTTGTCATTGGTAGGACAGAATTTGCTATCCACTCTTTTTTCTTTCTTATCTTATATACTGATTAGGACACACTCCTGTGCTATGCACGGGATGTGAATATACAGTGTGTGTACGTGAGAGTAAGGTGAAAATCAATATTGTTTCAGTTGGTGTAATAAAATCTATTTCATGCATTGATTTAAGTTAGGTGAATGCAAATTGAATACAGTCTATAGCCACAACATTCAATATCAAAGCGTACCATACGAGATTCCAATTGCAATAAGGTATTTAGTAATTTGGATTAATAACACCAAAGTTTATTTCGTCAATAAAAGTTTTGTTCCGTGAAATTATTGTTGTCTACGACTTTTTAAAAGTACCAATACTACAATTTATTTATGCAAGTATGTACGATTTAAAAAAAAAATACGATATTTGTGTCAACATTAACAGTGATTCGACCATTAAAAATGGAACTCGTTCGATAGTAAACCATCGAACCAATTCAAAAGAAATTTGGGGTGTGCATCACAATTTACAATATGCGATAGTTTGCAACCGAATGGGTTCGGCGGTAAGCTATCGAACCATTCTAAACGCACAAAAAAGTAAAAAACACACTGTTTCATTAAGGATATTTTGGGAATTGTGGGGGTTGGGTAGTTTGTGATGAGTAGGTGTGGGGGGGGGGGGTAAATGGACATTGGAAGGGGGTGAGGATAGCAGAGGAAATGACTCAATGAGATATATGCCATCCAAAAAAAATGACAAACTTGCTAATAAAGTAGATCTTGTATTAATAAAGAGGGATTTTATTGTTTTGCTTTTATCAATTGGTTTTTTGAAGCTAGTAATTTACTAAATAAGTGATATTAAGTGATTAATCCATCTTATTATTTTTCATATCCAAGACACGACAAAAAAAATCAACCATTCTTGATATTTTTAATTTTAATTTTAGGCCAGATATGATGGGTCAACATTGAAGCTTTGGGGTAGTGGCCATGTGTGTTGTTGTACTTGGCAGTTTAGATTATTTTGGAAATAATTTCAACCGTTTGATTATGAAGATGCAATAACTACTTTTGTATTTTATATGTAAGCATGCCATGTATGAAAAGAAATTGATAACGATATCCAAATCCAAAGACACATCAACAATTAATGGAAGTAGCTATAATTAAATATGTAGGACCGTACAAATATTATCTACAATATCAAATTTTCATCCAAATTAATTAATATAATAATTATATAATTTTAATAATGCATTTTATTTCCCTGTTCTACCTCAACCAAAATTATGGTTCTAATAAGACGAAGATAAAAAGTCATAGTTATAGGATTCTGTTAACCAAAGATAATATTGTTAATTAGAACAATTGTTTTTAACCATTCACATTAAAAAAAAAAAAAAAACTAGTTGCAGTTGACATCAACACACAGCTGATTAACACCCCTGTTGACCTGACTGCACATGTTCCTCATCTTATTGAAATTGAGAGATGAATATATAAGAAAAAAATTAGTGACAACCATGTTCCTATTTGATATTTGACTCACTTTTTTTTTTCTTATTACCAATTATATATGAGTCAAGCATCATATAGGTTTTTTTTTTTTGGTACAGAGTATTATTATATATAGGTTGATAATAGAGGTCAGTGTAAAAGTAGTTTACAAGTGACTGTGGATCTTCTACTGCGTGTAGGCAGCACGTGTTGCGCCACTATGGATCTTCTGATTTAGATAGAGAAGTATTCTCTCTAGATTGGACGGTCCATGTTGGTGCAGCATGACATGCTACACGTAGTCGAGAATCTAGATCCCTAGGTATACACACGTCAACATATTATTAGAAATATATATGTGTAAAACTTTTTTACCCTGATCGTGTGTACAACCTAAAATCTTGATAATGTTGTAATATACTAATTAAAGGACGTATCAATACATCATTTGAATGTTGTAAAATATTTGTAACTAAAATTCTATACCAATTAAATTCATATTGTAATGAATGGTTGGTGCAGAAGCAGCATGTGTGGGAGGGAAGGAGTGGTATTTCTACACACAAAGAGACCGCAAGTATGCAACGGGGTTGCGCACAAATCGTGCCACAGCCTCGGGGTACTGGAAGGCCACAGGGAAGGATAGGTCGATCCTCCGCAAGGGCTCCCTTGTTGGGATGAGGAAGACTTTGGTGTTCTATCAAGGACGAGCACCCAAAGGGAAAAAGACTGAGTGGGTCATGCATGAATTTCGCATTGAGGGTCCCCATGGCCCTCCCAAAATTTCTTCGTCCAAGGTATATATAGATGCTAAAATTATTTCAATTATATGCATTGAAGTTTAGCATTTAAATTTAATTCAGTTTGTATATATGCATCAACAATGTAAAGGTTTTTTACACTAACAGTTCAGATTTACTAGCCTGAATCTATGTTGGACAAAAATAAATAAATGGATAAATAGGGTATTTTGTTAAAAAATTTGTTTAAACAAATATATTACTGAATTTAAATTTTTGTTCATTTTGTTTAGATTTACAACACAAATTTAAATTCACTTAAGAATTGTTTGTACCTTTTCTTCATTTTTTTTCTCCTGTTCGTAGCACAATTTTTTTTTAATTTTTTTGTCTTGGACAAAAATGAATAAATGGGGTATTTTGTTTTTTCATTGGCCAGAAATGGTCAAGTTTTACAGTAATATATTATATATTATATTGTATCTTCATATGTAGAAAATCATTTTGTAACTTTTTTTTTTGTAAAAGACTTGTATTTTTTCCTCTTGCATGAAATCATGGTGGCGACTTGTCACTTGCAAATAAAAATTAAGGACTTTTGACTTTGGAATATGTTTTTATCTCTACCAAACCAAATTTGTCTGACATGGCTATTGGCTAGAATGTGACTATAAGATATATTGGGTAGCTTACCTAAGAAGATCCTGTTTGAATATTTTATCAAAGACTTAGGTAAGCCTATCAATTTACCAAATTCTTCCATTTTCTAAGTTTTTTTGTTTTGCTCCTTTGTCTTTGGGTGAGGGATTTGCAATTGACCATGCAAATTGATCTACCGACTCAGTCCAATTGGTCAAAATGCAAAAATGAGTTAGGTTAATTCGTATATCAATTGATCTGTGTTTTTTAGTTTAAATTAGTCCAAACCACACTAAGTTCAGGTCAGCCTGACCCAACCCGACTATTTGACAAAGGAAAAAAATTAAGTAAAAAAAAAGGTTTGGTTTGCCCGGAATCGAACTAGGCCAAAGTACCCAAATTTTCCTTAGGTTTCAATTTAAAGAGTCTAGCCCAAAACATCGAGTTGGCTTGTTGGAACGTTACGAGTAGGCATAGTAGGAATTTGATTCCACGTAATCAGAAAGTGTAATAGTCGCAAATCTCAGTCATTGGATAAAGATCAAACGACTTATATGTTGTCAGATCGTGATGTTATTTCGGCCATCCTATCCGTGTGCGGATTGTTCAAAGATAAAGGATTGGAGTGTGCCTCATATATTCTTTAGACTCCTTTCTTGGTGTATAGTTTATTTCTCGATTTCATTTTTTTCCTTTTAGATCCTAGGTGTCATGGCAATTAGACCAATTTTATCTTTTATTGTTTTTGGTATTTTTTTGGGGGAGAAAATCTTTCCTGAACATTTGTGCTCTCCCATGTTATCATGCAAATGTATTGAACTTGGTGTTTGTTTTTCTGCCAATAGTTTTAGCTTATGATTGAACGCCCTCTCAAACCCTTCAAAGAAGGTGGAGGGAGTGTGAGTCGATAAAGCTGAGCTATTTGGCCATCAATATAATAATCTCATTTATCAAAAAAAAAATATTTAAAATACAACACAAAATATAGGTCATCTCATTTGATCTACATATACATACCTAACCATATTGGTTTTTCTTTAATTTTTGGTTTCATACAGGAAGACTGGGTTTTATGTAGGGTATTCTACAAAAACAGAGAAGTTACTACTACAAAACCAAGCATAGGTAGCTGCTATGATGACACAGGATCTTCATCACTTCCACCATTAATGGACTCTTACATTAGTTTTGACCAACCTCAAATTCATCATGAATATGAGCAAGTGCCCTGCTTCTCCATTTTTACTCAAAATCAACATCCCATTTTCAATCACATTATGGAACCAAAATTACCAACAACAACTACTACTACATTTGGAGGAGTACCTAATTTGGGTTATAATTTAGACCCTTTATCTTGTGACAGAAAAGTATTAAAAGCTGTTTTGAATCAACTTACTAAGATTGAGAGAAATCCTCTTAATAATCAAACTGTTAATCGTTCACCTAGCTTAGGTGAAGGAAGTTCTGAGAGTTACTTATCTGAAGTTGGTATGCCAAATTTGTGGAACAATTATTGATCTTGTACTTAATTTACTCCTCTTTAGGGAGAGAAAATCACTGTTTTAATGTCACAGTGATAAATATGTAGTATCTATATATATTTTTACTCATTGTGTTAGCTATTAATAATGTATTTATATATACATCCATGCTATGTCCCAGTATATTAGAAAAATGGGACTTTGTAATTGAAACTTTATGAGAATTTGTAGCTGATTTTTAGTTAGTGGGTAAATTTTTTCTTTTGTTAAATTAGATACTCAACCGAGAATCAACACAACTTTTTATAAGCAATTTAGTTGTTGAAGTGGCATAAGCTATCTTGGAACATGTGAATTGATCTGGTGCTCTCAAGTTTTTGATTATTGTAGTGGACAAATTAAACTTGGTGTTGGTCAACAGGGCCGGCCCTTGACATGTTTGGGTTGTGCTACCGCAAGGCCCCCGGCCTAGTGTCATTTTTTTAGGGCTTAAAAAAAATATTATTTCATCGTTCTTAATCTTTGGTATTTTTGTCTTTTTATTTTTCTCTCAAAAAAATATTACTTCATCAATGCAGGACAACAATTAAAACTCATAAAAGACAAAAATAAAAAGACAAAAAATATCATAAGGGTAACACGTATACAAAATTTATTTTTGGTTGCCGACAAATTATCCTATTCGAAGTACTATCACAAGACTTTATTATCTCCATAAAACAAAATAATACAAAAATAAAATTGCAAATCTTGTCGAAGTGGTAGCTTATCTATCATAAGTCATGTAAGCCACAATTTATGATTATGTATATGATGAATACGTGTAAAAATCAATGTGGTTGGAGCGAATATTTTTCGTGGTTACTTAAATTCGAATTTGAGATCCCTATATTACTTAAGTGAGTTAATGAGTGATATTCGACAACCTATGAAGCCCTGATACGCAATACGATACGAGATACGATACGGATAAGGGGATACGGGAAAATTTTGAAAATCAAAATACGACACGGCTGAAATACTTTAACAAAAAAATTAAACTAAAACTTAAATATATAAAAATATACAAAAAAATAAAATGGAATAGAAACACAATTAGAAAAAAAAAACAAAGATGAAAAACAGAAATATTGTATTTTATAAAGATGAATTTTTTTGCACAAATAGATAAAAAAATCACAAAAAATATATAGAGGAAAGGAAGAGGACAACCGACGACACATATATGCATGAGTGACTAGTCATAAAAAGTAGAGGCGAACAAGAATCGAGATCAATTAAATCGTATAATTCGTAGAGATGATTACGTATATTTATGTCACCCATATCACAATGTCTTATTTCTTCTATGATTGTGTTACGAAAAAAGATATAATTTTGTCTTTTAGTTATTGAGGTATTAAAATGTATCGTATATGAGTGACAATCATGTGCTTAGTTGGTAAGAGGTTTCGAAAAAGTATCTGAGAAGTATCCTTAGTTGGTAAGAAGTATCTGAAAAGTATCGGGTGAAATATTTTTTAAAAAGAATTAAAAATCTATTGGATGCTCTTTGGGTACGTATCGGAAAGTATAGGGTGCGTATCAGTATCGGATATGTATCCGACATGGGTATGTTGCCATTTTGAAGTATCGGGGCTTCATAGTCGACAACTAATGTATGGCAATGAGGTGGGAGTACTCCCTCGCTCTCCGTCCTCGTCTCTCAAATTATTCTCTGTCCCCACCCCCAATCCCCACCTCGGGTACTTTTTCTCTCCTATCCCCATCCCCGCGAATCTCCACGGTCCCCGTGGGGACCCTGAAAGTTTATTAGAAAAATATATAAAAATAAGACTAAAATTCAAAAGTTTAACATTTTAATATAAAAAAAATATAAAAGTTAGTTTTACTTTTATGTTTTAATATTTAGAAAGTATAAAAGTTAGAATAATTTAAATTAAAAACACATAAAAAGATTAAAAATAAGAATATTTATGTAATATATTTGGGGCAGGGTCTCCACGGGCCAGAGGGTATCATCTCATCACCATCCCCGCTTTGACCGTGGGTGGATTTTATCCGCCGTCCCCCTCCCCACGGAGAAAATTTCTCGTCCATGGGTCCCCATTCGGAGCGGTCCCCGCAAGGATCCCCACTTGCAAATAGAAATTGCCACTTCTACGACAACCGCACCAATATATTGGGAATTTTTAATCTCAAAAAAATATATATATATATATATATATATATATATATATATATATATATATATATATATTGGGAATTTAATTAGTATATATTTATTATTTCTGCTCTGCTGTGGCAGCATAGTATAGTACAACATTTTTTGTTACAAAAAATTTAGGTGAGTTGAGCCTCGGCGCCACTGAGGATCGCAAGCGATTCTCAAGCACTTTTAAGACTTACAGAGATATTTTACAGATCACCCACCAAAGAGGTCCTCACATCGGCAGCGGGAGTATATTACAACATTTTTTATGGTCCAACTAACGTTTTATTTATCCCATAGCAAAAGCATATCCTTTGAATGTTAATAACCTTGTCTGTTTAGGTGAAAATGTTTGCATCAAGCGTAATGTAATGTCAAACACATTTAACAAATAAAATAAAATGAAAGTTTACTATCTAATAGCTGTCTCTTTCATGGGGCTGATTAACAGGAATAGACAATTGCACTGAGGAGACTAAATCCTTATGACCTCATCCTAAGGATTCGCTGACCTGTTTGATGTATTTTTTTTCCTTCTTTACTTTAACTCTCTCTCCCTCTCTTCGTTCATTCTTCTTCTCAAGCTACAAAAGCCACAAGCAAAACTAATCTAAATAGTTTAAAATCAACTAAGTTAGAGGTGTTTACGGATTGGTTCGAATGGATTTTGACTCAATCCGTTGTCTGAATCAATCATATTTAACCGGTTTGGATTAGTTTGAATTTTGAAATTTTTCCTATAAAATTCAAACTAAATCAACTCGATATTGGATGAATTGGTTTGGATTGAACTCACGGGTCATAATTTAGGAGAAATATAAATTAATTGCTGCCGAAAATTAAAATAGTGTAAATAAATAATAGAGAGTGGGTTGATTAGAAATCATGAAACGTAACAGTAAAGATGGCAAGTGAGAAGGATTGAACTAAATAGGAAGAAAAAAGGTTGGAAGTGAGAAAGAACTAGCCTCTAAGAGGACTTTTTTGTAGAGCCTGTTTTAAATTTGTGATTGCAATGATGCTATGAATGTGGTGTGGTGCTGATAGCTTAGTAGCCTAGAAAATATGCACAACAAAATGAATGGAATGTGTGAGCCTTGAATAATTAATTACTCGTGATAGTACTCTTCTCTTTCAATTTAAGTGTCGTTTTTGAGATTTTACACATATTAATAAAAATGTGTACAATGAAGAAAAAGAAGAAGAATTTTACAAAACTAACCTTATTGGTAATTGGTGTATTCATCATTATCATAAATGCAAAATAGATGATAATGCTTTGAGAGTGATGCTCATAGTGTTAATTAGATGATAGTATTGGTAAAAGATTAATTAAAATTAGAAAGTGACACTAATTTTGAAATAACATTCTTAGTGAGTTAATTTGTGACGAATGAAGTAGTATAGTAGTACACCACTAAGCCAAGATGTTTTGTTGAATATGATTGATTTTATAGGGCGGGATCCAGGATTAGGATTTGAATCGAGCTCCTTTTGTTGAAAGTATGAAATGATAAAGGAACACCACTAAGCCAAGATGTTTTGGGTGTTCCTCGGAACACCATTTTTTTTTTTGATAAGAAAGATAGTTATATATAAATAATGAAAGGAGCACTAGGAGCACTCGGAACACCATTTGAATCCGCCCCTGGTTTAGATCGATTTTTTATATCATTTTTTTTGACTAAATCGATTTTATATTTTTAAATTCATTAAATTGGTTATCCGAACAAAACTATTATGGATCGAGCTACGGGTTTGTTCAGACCTTTAAACTAGGTAGTTAAGATAAGGTTTTTTTTGACAATAGTTAAGATGAGGTTGAGAAATTGAGATTGTCATACATATTCTGTGATTTCTGTTGTCAATATAAGTTCCTACTACTCAGGGGCGGATCTTTGTATGGGCTGGGCAGGACCACGGCGCGCGCAAGAAATTCGTGTGAAATTTCAATAATACCCTTATTAAAACAAATACTAAGTACATATTGTTTGCGAAAAAATAACAAAACTTATGGTTCGGCGTAGTGACTGAGAGTTTATGTGTTTAGTTATTGGTCTCGTGTTCATCTCCCTTCAAGGTTAATTTGTTTATTATTTTTAACAAATTAAACACGCAAAATATTTTTAAAATTAATCGGTTTTACCGAGAATCGAACCTAGGTCACGAAACATACAACCTGAATAGGCAACCATCAAGCTATAGAACTACTTTACATTTTTTCACCAATCAAATAATTCCACACACATCTCTGCATAAATACGTGAAATGCCACATAAACATACAACCTGAATAGGTAACCATCAAGCTATAGAACTACTTTACATTTTTTCACCAATCAAATAATTCCACACACATCTCTGCATAAATACGTGAAATGCCACATAGACCGCCTCATTCAAAATGTTGGAGTTGGGGATCGTACCCACTCCACTTGAGACAAACTAGTCAATTTAACCATCTGAGCTATGAACGCAGGCTGTAATATTTGGGACATCTATTTTAGTTAGACCTTTTTAATTTTTTATTTCAAACAAAAACTCTTTTAACTATTAATATGTTATTTCCAAAGTCATGATGACAGGCAATATTATGCAGAGCAATATTATGACAGGCAATAACATGCAGAGCATTATTATGACAGGCAATAACATGCATAGCAATATTATGACAGGCAATAACATGCAGAGCCTATTAGATCCTTCTTATTGGGGATAGGATACCTAATCAATTGTAAAACTTTGTTAGTGCCTGTCATAACATGCAGGCAAACTTAGAAAATATGACCGCACTATGTAATCTACCAATTAGATCCTTCTTATTGGGGATAGGATACCTAATCAATTGTAAAACTTTGTTTAATGGCTTATAATTAATTACTAACCTAGGAGCACCTCTTTCTAATTCGCCTAGATTGTTAACATAAAACCCAGTACAACTCCAAGGTGACTTACTAGGCCTAAGTAATCATTTGTCCAAATAATCTTTAATTTCTTTTTTACAATATTCTAAATATTGTTGATTCATCTGAATGGGCCTTGCTTTAGTAGGAATGGTCCTTTCATCAAATCCTGGTTCATAAGGTAAGGAAACAAGGTGTTACTTCCTTTTCCAAAAAGCATTGGGATGCTCAGCACATACTTCTTTCGTAAATTTTTGCTGGAGTTGGCTAATTTTTTCCTGAATAATCCTGGACTGTAATTGTTCTTCTATTCTACGATATTGGACTTCTTTATTAAGCATAGCAATATGCTTCTTCTTTTGAGTGATCAGATTAATTGAAGAAGTAGAAACTTCTCGTAAAATTATTTAAATCTTTAACTCTAGGGGGTTCAATAAACTGAAAACTAACCTCTGTTCCCAAGGCTTCAGTAGTTATGACTGTATGAGAAACTGTAAAAGGATATAATAAAGATAGGAAAGGAGTTCCTAATATAACATGTTCATGTAAATTCTTAACTAACAAGAAAGGGGTACGATAACAAACATGATCTTTACAAATCTTAGCCTCAGTTAATTTATACTGAACACTTAATCTATGTCCTCCTGTGCCACTTAATCTTTCTAAGGTCTTCTCATAATACTTAGTAGGGATTAATCCTTCCTGAATGCAATTGCTCCTGAATCTATTAATGCTATGAATTCAAACCTTTGATCTTTAATAACTATAGTAAGAGGACAATGCCACTTATGCATAATCATTCTATTTAATAAAGAAATGTAAGTTAGATTATTACTAGCTTGGCCATCATTATTGCTAGCTAATATATTTTTTCCTTTTAATTCTAAATATCTAACTTCTAATTCTAAATCCTTTTGCTTGAAAAATTCTATTTCTTGCTTAATGAGAGAAATCTCATTCTACAAATCTTTCACAGTTATCGATCTGTGGAGCAACTGCGGTTTTGAACCTATTCGTAATCTCTTTAAATTCTACCTTATGTACTACGTCCTTTTGTTTTTCTTCTCTATCCATGATAGACTTAATTTGTAACATAAATTCTTCTTTCAGGCATTTTCTTCAATATATCTATTAAAATATTAGCTTGATCACTAGTAATAACATTTATCTTCCTAGTGCAATTTTCACAAGTACATAATTCTGGCCCTAAACAATAATTATCTTCAGAAGATATTTCTGAATCTGAACTATTTATAACTTGATTAACATAATCTTCTTCACAAGAAGATTCTTCAGATGTAGTAGAGTCACTATTATCTACAATCATAATTTCTTCTAAGATATTGATAAGACTTTCTTTTAATTCTTCTGAGAGTCCACTAATCTTATTAATTTTTTGATTAACTCTACAATTCTTAGCATAATGACCAAATCTACCACACTTAAAACACTTAACATCAGTTTTACTAACATTTTTCTTAGATCTAGAGGTTCTTTTGGGAGTTTCTTTAGAAAATTTCCCTGTTGGAGGTTGACTATAATTTTTGGAATAATTCTTACGCTTCTTATAAGTCTTATATGAACTAATAGGTTTTCTATAAGTTTTCTTAGTCTTCTTACTTGGAGCCTTAATAGGTTCTACTCCAAATTGTTCACAGAACGAACCTAACTCTTTCTTGCCCTGAGCTAATTCGTTTCTCATTTTATTTTGAATCTTAAAATCAGTGCAGCCACTAATTCCTGTTTCTACGACCTGACTAGATATTTGTCCAAAGGTTAGAATATTATATGGTATGGTTCCTTCATGCTTTGTTTTTAAATCTGACTTGTCCTTTTCTGCTAATAATCTAGGTAATCCTGCAATAAATCTGACTAGAATATTAAACCAAGATGAATATATTGAAAACCCTTTTTAACATGCTCATCAATTAATTTTTCATTCAACAAATTAATAGTCTCATGATGATGTACTATAGACCTCGAAGATTCTATAGTATGATTAACATCTTGAGCTATAAACCTATCAAAAGCACTGGTCTTATAAATCTCCTTATATTCAAACTTACTATAGAATCTTCGAGGTTTATAGTACAACATCACTGTCCTGTCTATCCTAAAGGATCCTAAGTCACTCAGGGTTCTAAGGAATCTTGCCATTTTAATTATTTTCTAAACAACTCTCTTTTTGTCTGTTATTGTTAACGGGAACACCTACGGACTCAACAGGTTGTGGGAACACTAACTTACCCTCTCTCCTGGGGTTTCAAAAGGCTTACCAAACACAACTATCCAGGCTTACCAACGCTAAAATAAAAGATAGTAAAGATAATAGAGTATAAAAAATAATTATAATAACAAAATTACTCAAAACCTGAAGCAGACTCTAATACCAGAAATAGGGAGGGAGATAGTGAATACAGAGGAAATAATGAGATATGATAGGAAGATCATCTAAAACTAAATCAAGATCAGTAGTTAATAAAAATATAACTTGGAAAACAAATTGATAATAAGAAAAACATAAGTTATAAATTAACATCATATTCAGTTTATTGAAGTTATAAAATCTTACAGAGTAGTAGAAGTGTGAAGATTACAAAGGAGAGGGATTTTAGAAGAAATATTTCTGGGGAAATGTTCGGATGGTGTCTAACTGAGCCATCCCTTTTATAGAGAGAGGAGGCTACTAAAGACTGTAACAAACTTACACGTGGCAGTGCCAGTTTAATAATTCGATTACATTATTAAAGCTAAAAAAAAAGAGAACGGACAAAGTAATATCCAAAGATATAATAATGCTCTGCATAATATTGCCTGTCATCATGACTTTGGAAAAATCCAAAAGTGAAATAACTTCTTGCCATCATGACTTGCAAAAGTCCCAAAGAGAAATAATTGTGTCGACCACATTTTCTTGATTAATAATGATTTCCTTGTCGTCTTGCAATCATAATTCTGGTACTCCACTAATTCCAAAATACCATCTTCGCTCACACAACAGTAAAACTTTCAGATGAGTCTACTGAGTCTTCATTCTTGTTAATGTCTGATTCAGAAATTGCTGCCTGTAACTTCTTAAAAAATTATTTCTTGTTAGAAGAAGATAGTTCTGCCATAAGCGTGGACTTTTCTGCCAAAAATTCACATTCTTTAGCAGCTCCTTTTGATTTAATGAGATACTTTGAATTCTTTGAGAACCAACTTTGTAATGCTTGTTCACTAATTAATTTCGGGTTAAATTTGTTCCACCATTTAATTTGATACATCTAACTATCCAATTAATATCACTGTCTGGAACGGACAAGTCTTTTTTGTAACTCCAAGTGGTAATCCAAGAAATTCCAAAACTAGCATGAAATAATAATACATTCATATGATCCGAAAAATTAGTTTCTTTTGTGAATATCTGAAAAGCTTTTTCAGCATTTTCAGGGTAAATGCTTGTTTCTGGTCCCCATTCATGAAACCATTTAATAAACCAATTAGGAAATTGTAAGGGAAAATCCTTCTTGAACCATATGAACCATGAATGATCAAAAGGTTCATAATACATCATGTTTGACCATGCATCCATGTAATCATAATATGAATAACACTGGGGTGAGAACTGCCTGAAAAAACTTATTGTCTTCGAAGGATGAGCTTTCCGGTCAGAAGGAGATAACAGCTGAAATTTTTTGTATTTAGAGGACAAAATTTTATTTTTAATCTTTTTATCATAAGTATTCCTTTGAATCAATCCTTTCTCATCACCAAAATCCCCAAATTCAATATTTCCAGCAGTAACTGAAATCCAACACCCCCTGCTTTCATGTATTCCACTTCTCCCATAGAAATCCACTTCACACCTTCGTCTCCGATTTTAAACCCTTCGTGTTCTCTCTTGAATTAAAAATAAACAATACAATTGTAATCCACCATTGAATTAAGAATACACAACTCAAATTAATAACTTTTCTACATACAAGTTTAATTTTTTCTGGAATCTGGACATTATGATATGTCTCGATACCGGTGGAGATATTAAAAGACATCATTGGAGAAAATAAATATTACTTCATACAAGTTTAATTTTTGCTGAATCTGACATTTTCGTTTATATAACAATAGAAACAATTTGAAGTCACCTGGTTTTTTTTAGATAAGCAGTCTCCTGGTGTTTCAATGCATGAATCGATCAGAGACATTAATTGACCAACATCAATAGACACCACCATATCACAAAAGAGGGAGGATGGATCTGATGAAAGGGAAACAATGGATGAAGAATATATATATATATATATATATATATATATATATATATATATATATATATATATATATATATATATATATATAAATATATATATAGATTTAGATTTATTTCTTGATGACCTTCCGATTTTCTCCCATTATTATCTATGGGTTATGTTTTGTTTTGCCCGTCTTCTACTTCTCAGTATCGAGCTCGCTTCGTGATCCGATTAATTTTGAATTAAAATTATTTTTTTGGCTTTAGTTGGTAGTTCCTGAGGATAGTTGTGTTAGTAAGCCTTTAAAACCGGGAGAGAGAAGGGTGAGTTGGTGTTCCCACAACCAGGTTGAGTCCGTTTGGTGTTCCCGATAGAAAGAAAATAGTTTTAATGGCAAGATTTCTTAGATCCATGAGTGAGTTAGGATCCTCGTCTAGAAGACCTAGGTTATTAACAAATACAAACCTACCTGATGATGTGTTGGAATCACGTAGTGATCAAGATAATTATCAAAATCGCGAATTAGAAATAGCTGAGATAGAAAGTAGATTACAAAATTGGAAATTACCCGAAATTAAAACAAAAGAAATATACAAATCTGGTGTTTTCGATAGATTATTAACACAAGACATTACTCAAACTATAGAAGCCTCAAGATCTATAGTACATAAACATGAATCCATTAACTTGTTAAATGAAGAATTAATAAATGATCATGTTAATAAAGGTTTTCAATATATTCACCTTGGTTTAATTCAAGTTGCTGTAAAACCTTTACATAAATTAGGATTAAATACTCCCATATTACTGGTTTTACGTGATAATAGGATAAAGAACTTCTCTGAATCAATTATTGCTATTCTTGAATCAAATTTAAATGAAGGACCAGTTTATTTTAACTGTTATCCTAATTTTTCAATGAATTTAATGAATAGTTATACTAAAAACTCTTTGGTTATTAATATTCAATGTATTGATGATCTTTTTTATGAAGGTGTCGCTAACATTGATGTATGTTATAAAATTAAATATAAAGTCTCTAATATTAATTACAATTTTAAAGCATTAAGGAGTTCTCCTAAGAACGAGACGGTTATTGTGGAAGCTAATTAATTTACGGCGTTCTAATATTACTACGCCTAAGAAATTAAGAGCTTTAGATATAATCGCCAAATTACTAGAAGAATGGGTTTTGGATGAGGTAATGCCTCAACCAAAGATAGAGTCTAGAAGACCTAGACAATTCATTATAGAAGATGATGGAACTATAAGGATTAGAATGAACAGAAGTAATTCTATATCCTTAGGAGAATCAAGTAGAAGACCTAGCATTAGTTCTAGAAGATCTACTGATTCTGCATCAACTATTAATGTTAACTTAGCAGGAGTTGATTTTACTCCAAATATACCTCAGCCCATATATCAGCAAGAGAACAGGTCAGAATCTCCTCCTATGTCGCCTACATATTCTCAAATGGTTTCAACGACACGCTGGAAGAAGAATTTGAGATAGATAAGCCTTGGATTAGACAAGACTTTGAAGTCGACATAACAAAGATAAGAGAAATTGGTACTTCACCAAATTCTCTAAAGAACAAACTGCTGAATATCTTCAACAGTTCTATAGCTCTATTAGAATCAATAGATTAAATGTCTATTTCTTTACATGGTTTGAACAACTATGTGAAGACTCGGGAATACAAAATCCCTTTGTTAAAGAAAAAGAAATAGAAGTACATACTAAAATTACAAATAAATGGACTACAGAGACCAATAAGACTATCGAGTCACCCATCCCCTTTAGAGGCTATCAAGATAGAAAGCCATAAAGTTAAGATGTTAGCATCTCCTTATAGGTTGGCTGTGGGAGATACAGACACGGCAAGGATACAAAATCAGTTGAATTACTCTAACACCATATTACACACCATAGCTGACCAATTAGACAGAGTAGAGTCGCAAGTCTCTTCTATTCTGTCTCTTGCTCCCTCATCATCAAAAATAGGCTCCCATAAGGATTTTAATATAGATCCTCAAAGGCCTATTTATAAGCTTATTAATGTTCCCGAAAAGGAATTAAAAGAAGCTAAATTAAGACCCGATACTGATGACCTTATAGAAGAATTAACTCGGCTAACTATTTCAGATAAATCCAAAGTTAATGTTTTAACTAAGGATGAAGAAATAGGTATAAATAAGATAGGTTATCATAAGAATAAGAATTATCAAGGAAGAACTAGAAACTATTATCCTAGGCCTAGCTTTGTAGATTTACAGTTTGAAGAAGCTAGAGATATGACAGCAAGTTCCTTTAATGGAAGTGCTATTACAGAATGGAATATAGATGGCCATTCGTAAACAAAATATATTAAACACCATTCAAGAAATGACCATGGCAAGAATCGCTTATAAAACAAAGTTGGGAAGAAACACTAATAAAAAAGCAAAGCCATGGCATGTTTATTGTTACTGGTTTTACAGGACAGTTAAAGGGATGGTGGGATAACATCCTAACGCTGGAAGAAAGATCTATTATTTCAGAAGCTAAGAAAATAGACCCAACAACAGGATTAGCAACAAAGCAGTAAGAGGATGTCGTTAACACCTTATTATATTCCATTACCAAAAGTTTTATATAGAGACCCGAGTCCCAATTTCAGGATAGGGTCGCAGAACAATTAGCAAACCTATATTGTCCAACCATGTCCGATTATCGATGGTATAAAGACATGTTTTTATCAAAATTATGTACTCGCAAGTGTATATGGTGCAAGCAGAGTATTGGAAAGAAAGATTTATATTGGTTTACCTAGGCTATTAGCCGAGAAGGTTAAAGCCGATATTAGAGTAAAAATGGAGGAGCTATAAATTATAACTCCATGACCTTTGGTCAATTATCCATCAAGTAGTCGAATCGAATAAGCATTTGTACCGACTATAAGATTCGTAATAAAATGCTAAACGAATTAACTCAAGGAAAGAAAGAATTAGGATCTTTCTCGTGAGCAATTTGGGGTAGAACAAATTAGAGCCCCTAGCAAGCAAACCAAAAAGAATTATAAGAAACCTCAAGTTCTTATAAACCATACAAGAGACGTAAGGATTATTCTAAGAATAATTATTCCAAGAATAATGAGAAGACTCATTAGAAAAGCCTTATAAGAAAAAACCTTATAAGCCCAAGAAAACCCTTAGAATGCATAAAAGCAGATGTCAAGTGTTTTAAGTGTGGACGTTTTGGTCATTATGCTAAGACTGTAGAGTTAAACAACAAATTAATAGAATTAATGAATTAGGTGTTTCGTAAGAACCAAACGAAGCCTTATTAATATATTAGAAGATGTCATGATCTTAAATGAAGATCTATCAAGTACATCTGAAGAATCTTCAAATGAAGAAGATTTTGTTAATCAGGTTCTAAACAGCACAGATTCGGAAGATACTTCTAATGATGATTGTTGTCAAGGATTAGGTCCAGAATTATGTACTTGTGACTCGTGCACAAGAAGTATAAATGTCATTACTAGCACACAGGCCAATACCTTAATAGATATATTAGGAAAGATGCCTGAATCTTCTGAAAAAGAAGAATTCATGATACAAATTAAGTCTATCTTAGATAAAGAAGAAGAACAAAAGGACACTGTTCACAAAATAGAATTTAAAGAAATTATGGATAGGTTTAAACCTAAGCCTCTAGTATCACCTCAATTAACGGTTAAAGATCTACAGAGTGAGATCTCTCTAATTAAAAAGGAGATAGAATCTTTAAAACAGAAAGATTTAGAATTAGAGTTGAGATATTTAGAAATTAAAGGAAATAATATTCTAGCATCCACTACTAGTGCCACCATTCCAACACTAGTGAAGGATATATTACTATATTAAATAGAATGATTATGCATAAATGGTATTGCCCTATTACCATAGTTATTAAGGATCAAAGATTTGAGTTCATAGCCTTAATAGACTCAAAAGTGCAGATATGAATTGCATCCAAGAGGATTAATCCCTACTAAATATTATGAGAAAACTCTAGAAGGATTAAGTGGCGCAGAGGCCATAGATTAAACATTCAAGATAAACTAACAGATGCAAGGATCTCAGAAAGATCATGTCTCTGTTATAGGACCCATTTCTTACTAGTTAAAGACCTAAATGAGAAGGTCATATTAGGAACCCCATTCCTATCCTTATTATATCCGCTTAAAGTTTCTCACACTGATATAACAAACAGTAAGCCCTAGGAAAGGAAATCAAGTTTGAATTTATTGAGTCACCTAAGATTAGAGACCTAAACAATCTTAAGGAAGCCTCAACCTCTTCTATAAATCGGATAACTCGTAAGAGAAAACATATTAATAGTCTTAACAAAGAAGTTCAATATCGCAAGATAGAAGAACGAAGCATGCACTAAAGCTATTAGAGATAGAATTAGTAGTCTTCAAAGACAAATTCCAAGAAGAAATCAGGCCGAGCATCCAAAATGCTTTCTGGCTAGAAAAAAAGCATATGGTTTCTTTACCCTATGAACCTGTGGTTTGATGAAAGAACCATACCTACCAAAGCTAGGCCTATACAAATGAGCCAACAATACCTAGAGTATTGCAAGAAAGAAATTAAGGATTATTTGGATAAAGGATTGCTTAGACTCAAGAAATCTCCTGGAGTTGTAATCGATTCTATGTTAACAATCTCAAGCGAGCCAGAGCGAGGTGCTCCTGCATTAGTTATTAACTACAAACCTTTAAACAAGGTATTACAATGGATTAGATATCCTATTCCTAATAAAAAAGATTTAATCAAGGCATTACACGCTTCAATTATCTTTTCTAAATTTGATCTAAAATCTGGATATTATCGATCCAACTAGATGAAAAGGATAAATACAAAATCTGCGCTTGTAGTTCCTTTTTGGTCATTATGAGTGGAATGTTTTGCCATTAGGTCTAAAGAATGCTCCTAGTGAATTCCAAAGATATCATGAATGACATATTAAATGATTATCAAGATTTTGCCATTGTTTACCTTGATGATATATTAGTCTTTTCAAAATCTCTTAATCAACATTTTGAGCATTTAGAAAGATTTTTTAAAATCATTAAAGATAATGGTTTAGTTTTATCCGCCAAGAAAATGAAACTATTTGAAGTAAATGTTCGCTTTCTAGGATTCAATATTTATCAAGGAACCATCACCCCTATTAGTAGAGCTATTGAATTTGGTGATAAGTTTCCTAATGAATTAAAAGATAAAACTCGATTTATGAGATTTCTAGGTCAGTGGTGAATTATGTGGTCGATTTTATTCCCAATATCCGCACTATTTGTTTACCTCTTTTAAACGATTTAAGAAAAACCCTCCTCCTCGGGATGAATCTATGAGTCGAGTGTTAAGAAGATTAAACAAACTAGTTAAAAGATTACCCCGCTTAGGAATACCAGATCCTCAAGCTTTTCTTATTATTGAAACAGATTCTCGGACTTAGTGGTATGGTGGAATAATAAAGCGTAAATTACCGTAGTCTAAAACAGAACAAATTGTTAGATATTATTCGTGCATCCGAATCCAAGACAACAAAATTATAAGATCACAAAAAGAAGTTTTGGCAATCGATATGTATTATGAAATTTCAAGATGATTTGTTTTCCAAAAGATTTTTATTACGCATCGATTGTAAAGCAAAGAAAAGAAGTTTTACAAAAGGATGTTAAAAATTTAGTTTCTAAACATATTTTTGCCGATGGCAATCATTACTTTCTTGTTTTGATTTTGAAATAGAACATATTAAAGGAGAAAACAATTCATTACCAGATTTCCTAACTAGAGAATTTCTACAGGAAAATCATGAGTAGCCTTCTGGATAAGTATGGACCTCCTCAGAAGAAGGAGGCTAAAGCCATTACATCTAAGCAAGCTTTACAAGCAAGAGAATGCATTACCTAATCCCAGAATCGCATTATGCATAACCAATAGGTTTACCCCTTTAGTACTTCCCTTGCATTACCGCTTTTTATCCTTCTTCCTCCTCCGAGTTAGACCTCCTTTTCAATCTAAATTAGCCTTACCACCCTCTTCTTCCACACCCATTAAACCTCGTAAATTACCTTTCTACACTCCCCTAGTGGTTTAGAGTGCCCTTTGTTGAAAAAGAATACAAGAAGATCCTCTTCCCGGTTGAACTGTAAATTGACTCTCCAAAGCATTTAGAGATTACTTCTAAGTTCTTTCCCCGGTTTTCATTATATCCCATCTAACTTACGTAAATCCCGCTTATTTTATGAATTCATTTTAATCGACACTTGATTCAATTGAATTAACCCACACCATGGACAAGAAAACCTAACAAATATTATACTCCAAGTTTAAAATCCAAAAGATTTTAACATTATCGATCGAAAGCTCACCACAAATTAATTGCAGAATTCTCCAGAATTCACCCTCAAAATTATTCTTATTATGATTACATGGATGCTTGGAACAACATTATGTTTCTTAAACCTTTGATCATTCTTGGTTTATATGGTTTAAGAAGGATTTCCTTTAAACTTTCCTCACCGGTTCGTTAAATGGTTCCATGATCGGGGCCCGTAAACTAGCATCTATCCCGATTTTGCAGATAAAGCATTTCAGGAATTCTCCAGAGAAACAAATTTCGATGATTATCTAAAAATATTAATGTTCCATGCTAATTTTGGAATATCTTGGATTACTTCTTGGCATTATCTTAAAGAAATAGCTATCCCAGATAGCCATATCAGCTGGATACTTAGGCGTAATTAAAATTAAATGGTGGAATAAGTTCGCACTGCACTTTATCAATGAAGCAAAACTTTACAACAGCGTTGGTTTGAAGAATATCCCAAATTTCTCATAAAAGGAAAAGGATCTAGCAAAGAATGTGAGTTCCTTTCAGAAAAAGCAAAAATTATGGCAGGGTTAGCATCAGCTTCTACCAAGCAAGAATTTTGGAAGAAATTCCAACAGTCTTTGTCTGAATCAGAGCTTAACGAAGAAGATGACACTTCTTCCCAGAGCTTTACAGCCGACAATGAGGACGACTGTTTTGGAGTTAGTGGTGCACCCGGATTATAATTATTGCAAGTGGACAAAGAACTTTTATTAAAGATAAAGATGTGACAACACCATTCCTCGTGGCAGACAAGCTTTAAAGAATCTTATCTCTTATCTCTGCCTTTTCTTACTTTATTACTTTATTATTGTATCAACATTATTGTTCTTTTACACCGCCAGGTGTCTGTTTGTATAACCGGAAACCTTTCCTTGTTCTATAAAAGGAAGGCTCTTCCTCTTAGTTTAGTATTCGAAATATCACCCACTACTCTATACTTCCCTTCGAATATCTTCTCTATGTATAACCCCTCCATCCTTTGCTTCAAAGCTTGAATAAACTCTGTAAGTTATTAAATATGAATTCTCATATTATCTTTTCAAATTATTTCTTTACCTTTATAATTATTTTTCAAATTATATTTTTATTAACAACCGATTTAGATTTATTTCTTGATGACCTTCCGATTTTCTCCCATTATTATCTATGGGTTATGTTTTATATATATATATATATATATGGTTTTAACAAGCAATTCCTCATTAAAGCTAGTTTAACAATGTTGTTACAAACACTTATTCTTATTAACTCTTGAGTTCATAAATGTAGCCTATGTCTCACGCCACAAGTTTACCTATTCTAAAGTGATCAATTCCAGAATAAGCTTTGAAAGAAGTATTACACAAGAGTTAAAATGCATACACTACATAAACCATAATAACTTACTTAGAAGTTCATTACAAGGCTACAACATCTCAACTAAGGAAAATTAGCTCATATTACTCATAATATAATAGAGAAAAATGCAAATAGCATAATCAAATGAGTAATATAGCAAAAGAACTCAAAAGGATAGAGATTACACAAATAGGAGATCTTTTGCATGAGTTTCCCAAGTCAAGTACAAGATGAGTTCCTTACACAAGTTTCTCCAAGTAGAAGTGAAGGGAGTGGTTGTTCGAGCACTTCCTTACCTTCCTTCTCTTTAGAAACTTAAATAAAAACTAAAACTAAGCTAAATAAACAAAACTAAGTGATCCTTTAAGACTTGGATGAAGGATGATTTGCAAGTGAAGATATGACCTCATCTATAGGCAAGAAAGCTTTCCTCCTTGGGGGTTTCTTTGGCGCAAATATCAATCGAGATGCTTAACCATGGTTAGTTGTTGTGAGACCGCCATCGAGCAAGTGGCTCAATTGGGTCGTTTTGCATGAAGCTCACATGGGGTGGTCCAATAAAGAAGTGCCACATGTCCTTGAGTAATTGAGCTTTGCAACTTGATTTTGATGGTGGTCGCCGATTCTCGCAAGTCGCTCCGCCTCCGCATGACTAGCATGACGTCACAAATCAAGTGTGGAAGCATCAAATTTGTCCTTGGATGTTTTGGTACAAACTGTTGGTTTTTAGCAGGTGTAGGCAGTGTGCCACTCTTGGTGTAGGCAGTGTTGTCACTCCTGAAGTAGCTGCACTGAACAAAAACATCAAACCTAACAAGATATGTGTATTTTGCCTAATTCATTATCCTAATCCTTTTGAATCCTTAAAATGTTGTTTCTTAATAAATAAGCTATATTTATATAATAATGTACTTGAAAATAAACAATAACCTAAGTTAAAATAGATGAATAACTCTATATAAAATAGAGTTATCAATCATTGATGTAGGTATTCTAGTCCTCGAGCAATGCCGACAACAATTTGGTACAAAGCATTTCAATCCAAATTAGAAATAACACACAAAACCATCCTTCTATAGATGAGCTTGTCTAGTGAACCATTAGTCACAAATTTATTCATCGGAGCTTTTTAGCTCTTCTCATAATGAAAACCAAAAGTGAGACAATATTCACATGTGATGTTCTACTAATGTTAGCAACTTCATTCATCTCCATCTCCATCTCCTTTGAACTCATTCATTAGTTCCATTGCCACGTGATGACTATTGGGCAAGCTTTATTTATACACAAAACCCTATCATCCTTGAACTAACTTATTTTGAAACGGTTTGTGATTCTTTTCACTTCTACATAACTATATTGTTTTGACATCGACAAACAATTTTTTTATTTATAAAAATCTCCACGTTTTTGTCAAAAATAGGGGTGGGTCTGGTACACTTTGACCCAAGCCACAACTCAATCCAACCCAACCCACAAAATTCAGATTGAGTTGGTTACAAAATAGACAAATTAACCATAGTGTATGAGATGGGTGGTGGCCGGGTCTAAAAATCAAGAACCCACCAAACTCAACCCAACCCACAAAATATCTTATCTTGCATATGTCAAGCCAAAGTCTAGAATTATTACAAAAAATATCATGCAATTGTCTATAGAAGAGAAAGTAACATTGAACAATTAATTATCTTTGACTTGCCAAATGATTTTACTAACAACTAATACTTGGACTTCAATTTAAAATTTTAATTACATGTATGTCGTTGTTCATTACGTTGATGATGAATATCATAATTCCATAAAAAAATAGTTTTGATTTGAATTTTAAACTCGTTATGTTGATGTTAAAGTAATGATTTTGGTGTTGGTTTTCTTTTATTTCTACTACTATTGTTCTATTCTTTTGGACTTATTTTCTAAAAATTGATATTTTAGTAAGACACTTACTTATCCCACGCCCCCTCCTACTCAAACACACCCCATAACTTCTTAAATCCCCAAAATACCCCTAAATCAAAAAACATAAAATTCATCCCTTCACTCCCCTCATTCCCCACACCCCTTCACTCCCCTCATTCCCCACACTCTCATTTCCCCACACTTCCATACCCCACACTCTCATTCCCCACACTTCTCCCCTTCATATCTCCCATTCATATCTCCTTCTCACTAAAATCCTTCTTCTCTCTCAACATCTCACTTCAATCTCAATCCAATCTCTCATTCATTCATCAACACCCTCCAATTGTTATTGTTCGTGCCATCAACAACCATCCAACTCCAATCGTTCCATTTAATTGAAGGTAAGCCTCCTCCTCTCGAATCTGCGCTGGTTTTTTTTTCTTCATAATCGCTTCGCTCAACGCACGCCTTCAAACAGCTGAGGAAGAAGGCATTCAAACAAGAGCATGCGTACCTGTTCGCATGATGCTGTTCGAACATGGTTCACATGGTGTCGTTCGAACCGTTGTTTGACAGCGCAGTTTCTGTGTTTTGTTGGGAGTTTAATTGGTTGGTTGGTTTTATTAAATTGGTTTAGTCTAATTGGTCATATACTTGTGCTTCGTATTCTACTGATTCTGATTATCGGGCATATCTTGACGCTCATCGTGGGAGTGATTCTGATGGGACTGATACTGATGGGAGTGATGTTGATTCTGTTGTGATCAGTCTTTAGTTTATATTGTTATATTTTACTTTCAATAATTTTGCAAACTGGTGTATGAATATTTATGACTTATTTAGTACTTACTAATC
The DNA here is from genome assembly GCA_020916435.1 of Oxytropis ochrocephala. Lineage (NCBI taxonomy): Eukaryota > Viridiplantae > Streptophyta > Magnoliopsida > Fabales > Fabaceae > Oxytropis > Oxytropis ochrocephala. The sequence continues at coordinate 96,154,881 of CM037093.1, forward strand.
TATGTTACAGTGGTGTTTAAATTAGACAAATAGTTTATTATTAAAAAGCATAACCGTACATCAAATACGAAAGACAACAAATATGAAAGACATGAAATACGAAAGACAACAAATACGAAAGACATAAAACCAACATAAACAAACAACTAACTAAGAAACTAGTGTTTCGGTAGTCCTTGTTCCAGAAGATAAATGACCTCTTCTTGAGTACGTCTTGTGTCCACGTACAGCTCCAAGATACTACGTCCCATTGGAACGTTCGCTAGATGTTCCATCATTGCGCGGACGCCGCCGCCGCTTGGATCTCCATGACGTAATAATGGACACCCCATCATCTCTACAATTGTACTTTTTCAAACGATACGATCCACGCCTTTACGCCACGCCCTCCGGACGAATCTTCCTTCTCGCATTTTCCTTCGTTGGGCGAAGGTGATGTCCTTACTCATCCCAAGAAAGATATGGTTAGTGGCAACGAAACACAACACCATGTTCGCTTGCGGTGGTGACAAATCCCCATGGTGATGAAGCGGTCGTTAGGAATTTGTCGCTTGAGTATCTGGTTGGACACAACCGCCATTCCATTTCGCTTGGTTGAATCTGGTGAAGAAGCATATTAGGGTTTCTCACAAGAAGGTGTGAGGATGTGGTGAAGAAATCAACCCCCTTTTATAATAGGCGTGGTGAAATGTCAGCCGTTGATTTCATTTTTAGATCACAAATCTAAGCCGTTTAAATTCTATCCGTTCAGGCACATTTTCCAAAGGGAATGACATCCACTCCTTTATTTGACACATTTGACTGATTGTAAGCCGTTGATTAAATCTCGCTTGTGGAATCTCGAGACGCCTAATATCCGCTAACTGCCATTCTCGCAACGCCGTTCGAACTCCTCATGTGAACTCAGACGCATGATCCCATTCAAACATGTGAAAAACGCCCAAGAGGGTGTGAGTCCATATTTAACACACGCGAACGACATTGTTCAAACCTGCTCGAAGGTTCGTGTTCGAACAGGTGAAATTTCCTGAAAAAAAGAGGTTTTGTCTGGCCTTTTGGTCTTTTCACACCCTTATGAAGTGTGGGAAAAGCAAAGTCCTTTTAATAATGATCCTAATACCCAACCCAACCCATTCAAGATTGGGTTGAGTTGGTTCAGATTATATGATAAAATAGGTCTATCATTAACAAATTAAATCACAAGTACTATTTGATTGGGTTGAGTAATGAAAGGTGTCAAAACCCACATAAACTCAACTCGTGCCCACTTCTAGTCAAAAAGTCTTGTTTTCTTGAAGAACATGTTTTTCTTGAAGACTAAGCATTAAATTAAATTTTGTCAAAAAAAAGTACTAAATTAAATAATTAAACAACATTGCTAGATGTTACGAATATTTGTTGCACGAAGAGACGAATTCCTACGTTTAGGTGTCTAAAATGTAAAGACGTGGGTGGTTTCAATCCGGCATTTATGGAAATCATGGGTGGAGGTGCTATTAAAATGTTGGGTTTTTTCACCCCCCCTCGTTATCTCTCACACCCCCATTTTCCCCTAAAACCCAAAAATACCCCTAAAATTTGATAAAAAAAAATTAATTGACTTTCCCGGATTTACCTCGATTTACGGTAAATCTGGTTCATAAAATAGGGTTTTGATTTTCGTTAGATTTCCTGATTTACCTCACACGCAGTAAATCCTAAATCCCTTTGTTTTTTTAAATATTTATTAAAAATTTCTGTATTAAATTGTGTTTTACGCGCGTTTTATTTTTTAAAATACGATACGAACGCTTTACGATTTAAATAACAATACAAAAGCGTTACGATATACGAGTAAAAATACGCCATATTTAATCTTAAATACGTCAAAATATATAAAATACCGAATATGAAATACGAGTACAAATACAAATAAGTAAAATACAACTACGGGCCAAAATGTCTAAAATCGCTCAAAATAACGACTTGAAGTATCGTGTGAACGGCCGACACGTAGCGCATCCCGACCAATGCAACGCCTCTCTCGCATCCTCTCCTAACTGCTCGGGACAACGCCTCGTTACCGATCGTATTTCAAGGTAGGTAATCGATCGCACTCGCCGTGGTAGTCGCCTGCCTACCACCCCGCCAAAAGTTCGCGCTCGACCGATACTCAAAGAACCCCGTATGATCTCGTCCGAGATGGAGGTTTACCCGAATGGGTGGAGCAGGATCCTCCGACTCGCCCGAATCGCCAACGCACTGCTCGGCATGTAGAGGACCGACTCACCGGCCCAAGTCAACCAGCCTCTATAAACAGATATGTTCGATAACAGAACATACTGTCTGTGGTCTGCATAAGGGGTAAGAATGACATCCTCCAGCTGCAAGTTATCGATCCGCTCCCTAAAGCCCACCAACTTTATTTTATCCAGTTTCTTGTTCCCCCAACTAGCAGCACGTGGCCGATGGGTCCTATCAAACACTTTCCGACCAACGATGGTGGGAAAGTGCTCGTATATCCACGTCTGAAATAATTAAATTAATAAATAAGCAGTTATTAATATATGAGTAATTTAATTAAAAGCTTAAATTAAAAAATAAATAATTATTACCCGAGCAAAGTTGTCGCAGATCCGCCTAAACCGCTTAGTCGTATGAAAGACCGCTCACAACTCAAGCAGGTAGGAAATCGAGAGCATTTATACCCCCAAGACCATCGCCACACCGCTAAAGATCCCGAATCGACGCGATCGACTTCACCGGCAAGAATGTGTGACTTTGCCGCCGTAATGGTGGTGCCTAACAAGTAGAGCATGTAGCACGCGCGCCTTTTCATAAGCACACCGTGCCACGCTCTCCCGAAAGCATCCTCTACAAAGGCGATCCTCAACATCGCCTCGTTATCATGAAGCTCCCTGTGATACCGCTCGATGCATGCCCAAATACTAGACAACCAAGTGAAAAGCCTCAACAGAATCAACACGGGCTTCAGGGTCCAACACGGCGCCTCCAATGGCAAGTGGAGCAACACAACCACATCGCATGCAGATACCATCTCCCAAAGGGCATGTGGAATGAGATGGTCTTAGGATGCCACCTCTCCACTAAAGCAGATATCAACTCATGGTTGATTGCCCCGAGAGGTGTGATGTCCAGCTCAAATAGCTTAGCCTCGCGCAACCAGTGGGCTACATCTGGGTGGTGCTCGGCAGGTCTAAACCCAATATACTTATGGCCGTGAGATACAATCTTCAGTTTCCAGGTCTGAAAAAATTAAAATTAAACCATACATTATTAAAAATAAATAATTAATTATTGTTTAGTAAAATTAAAATAAAGAATTAAAATATTACCTTGCCCCTCTCTATCAGCGACGCGCAATGCGTATCCCAGTGTAACAATAATGGGGCAACCTGACCATCCAGAGGCTCTACCTGAGGCTCCTCCTAAACCTGAACATGAGCCTCCAACTGAGGCTCCTCCTGCTGAACCTCATGCTCCTGATACTCTCGCTCCCAAGCCTCCCAACCCTGAGCATGCAGGTCCCGACATACCGGGTGGTCCCGGTAAGGGCGCGCGCCGAGTGCTCATACTGGTGGTCACCGTGATGGTCAGCAAGATACCGGGCCGAGCTCGCCAAAATCTAGCCGCTGGGCCGACCAGAGCCATCTCTATGGCTCTGGTTCTCTAGCGCCTCTCACGCTCGGAAGCGTGTCCAGCAAGTCTCGAGCCTCTCAGTGGTGTTTCAAGAAGGAGTGGCACTCCCATCGACATATCGCTATCGCTGGACTCCCAAAGATGCCGTGGTCGCCTTCGTCATCTAAAAGTGGTGCCGCTCAAGACTCGCCGCGCTTACACCGCCCTGGCCGCCTACTCGCCACTATTAAAAAAATGGAAAATGTAAATAAAATAAATTAATTAAAAAAAGGAAAAATCGAATTTATTCGAATTTATCACTAAAACCAAAAGAATTTTAATTACCTCACACGTGAGATAAATTCGGCTCACATCAGGAACCTAATTACCAAACGCGTGAGGTAATTCTGAAATTCTTTCTGGATTTAGTGATAACTTCGGATTCCTCTCGTTAAACACTCACTTTTTTCTAAAAATATGAATTGTGATTTGTGAAATGTGATTTTTGTAAGTTTTCAGAGATATTTTTATCCCTTATGGTAATTATGGGGGTCTGAGAGAGAAGGAGTGGGGGTGTAAAAAAAAACCCTAAAATGTTTCTTCCTTTTTCGTTTGACATCTTTTCGTAAAACAAAGCATTTTCCATAATTAAATACTTCAATAAATCGACGCATAAAAAATAAAAACGGATAAATAAATAAATCAATCTTAAAAATCGACGGAGGGAGTGGAGTCGGTGTAGACACCACACCGCCGCCTATTGCAGTGACATAAAACATATCCACTCTTCCTTTCTCCAACCTAAATAAACTAAAACCCTTGTTAACACCTTCAGCATTACTTCACTACACATCACCAGAAATTTCTTCAAATTAGGGTTTCACTCGATCCCTTTCTCGGTGTTTAGGGTTTTGAGAATCCAACAATGGCGAATCTCGGAGGTGGTGCCGAGGCGCACGCTCGATTCAAACAATACGAATACAGAGCAAACTCCAGTCTCGTCCTAACCACCGACTCTCGCCCTCGCGACACACACGAACCAACCGGTGAACCTGAATCCCTATGGGGAAAAATCGACGCCAGAAGCTTCGGCGACCGTGCGTTACGTGGCCGTCCTCCAGAGCTCGACGAGAAACTCAAAGCTACAAAGAAAAAGAAGAAGGATAGGGAAAGAGATCCTATCGATGCAGTCTCCTCTCGTCGTAGCAAACGCCGCCGTTTACAAGAAGAGAGTGTACTCACCGCCACTGACGACGGTGTTTACCAGCCAAAGACTAAGGAGACTCGCGCCGCTTATGAAGCCATGCTTAGTGTTATCCAGTCGCAGCTTGGTGGCCTGCAGCTTAATATAGTCAGTGGAGCCGCCGATGAGATCCTCGCAGTTCTTAAAAACGATACTCTCAAGAATCCTGAGAAGAAGAAAGATATCGAGAAGCTTTTAAACCCTATCACTAACCAAGTTTTTGACCAGCTTGTGTCAATTGGTAAGTTGATAACTGATTTTCAGGAGGTTACTGGAGATGCCCCTAATGGGTCTGCTGCTGGAGAGGACGGTGGGCTTGATGATGATGTTGGTGTTGCTGTGGAATTTGAAGAGAATGAGGATGATGAGGATGATGATAGTGATCTTGATGTGGTGCAAGAGGAGGAAGAGGAAGATGAAGACCTTGCTGAACCTCATGGGTCTGGAGGTATGCAAATGGGTGGTATTGATGATGAAGATATGGAAGAGGCTAATGAAGGTATGAATCTTAATGTGCAGGATATTGATGCATATTGGCTTCAGAGGAAAATCTCTCAAGCTTTTGAGCAGCAAATTGATCCTCAACAGTGTCAGAAGCTTGCTGAGGAGGTGTTGAAGATTCTGGCTGAGCCCGGTGATAAGGATAGGGAAGTAGAGACCAAATTGTTATTACATTTGGAATTTGATAAGTTTAGTCTTATTAAGTTTTTGCTGCGGAATAGGTTAAAGATTGTGTGGTGTACTCTGTTTGGCTAGGCACAGGACCAAGAAGAGAGGGAGAAGATTGAGGAAGAGATGAAAGGGTCTGATTTGCAACCAATTTTGGAGCAGTTGCATGCCACTAGGGCTTCTGCTAAGGAGAGACAGAAGAACCTCGAGAAAAGTATTAGGGAAGAGGCTAGAAGGTTGAAAGATGATAGTGTTGGAGATGGAGACAAGGAGAGGGATAGAGATAGGGATAGGGATAGGGAAAGAGGCAGAAGGGGAGTTGGTGATAGAGATGGAGAGAGTGGCTGGTTGAAGGGTCAGCGCCAGATGCTTGATTTGGAAAACCTTGCTTTTGCACAAGGTGGTTTGTTTATGGCAAAGAAAAAATGTGATCTTCCTGATGGGTCTTATAGGCATCTCAGTAAGGGTTATGAAGAAATTCACGTGCCTGCCTTGAAGGCTAAACCCCTTGATCCTAATGAGAAGCTTGTGAAGATTTCGTCTATGCCGGATTGGGCACAACCGGCCTTTAAAGGAATGACACAGTTGAATAGGGTGCAGAGTAAGGTTTATGAAACTGCGCTCTTCAAACCCGATAATCTTCTGCTTTGTGCTCCAACCGGTGCTGGAAAAACAAATGTTGCGGTTCTTACAATAATGCAACAGATTGCACGGCACAGGAATCCCGATGATGGTTCAATTGACCATAGTGCTTATAAAATTGTTTATGTTGCGCCTATGAAAGCACTTGTGGCTGAGGTTGTTGGAAATTTGTCCAATCGGTTGCAGGAATATGATGTTAAGGTTAGGGAGCTCAGTGGAGACCAGTCACTAACTCGACACCAGATAGAAGAGACTCAAATTATTGTGACAACTCCCGAGAAATGGGATATTATCACACGAAAGTCGGGTGATAGGACGTATACGCAGCTTGTGAAGCTTCTGATCATTGATGAAATTCATCTTCTCCACGATAACAGAGGGCCTGTTCTTGAAAGTATTGTTGCTAGAACAGTTAGGCAGATTGAGACTACAAAGGACTACATTCGGTTGGTGGGATTGTCTGCTACTCTCCCTAATTATGAAGATGTTGCGCTGTTCTTGCGTGTTGATTTGAACAAGGGGTTGTTTTATTTTGATAACAGTTATAGACCTGTTCCACTTTCTCAACAATATGTTGGAATAACAGTGAAGAAACCACTTCAGAGGTTTCAATTGATGAATGATATCTGTTATGAGAAAGTTATGGCTGTAGCTGGAAAGCATCAGGTTCTTATCTTTGTACATTCAAGGAAAGAAACTGCTAAAACTGCTAGAGCTATCAGAGATGCTGCACTTGCAAATGATACGCTTGGTAGGTTCCTTAAAGAAGACAGTGCAAGTCGTGAGATTCTTCATACTCATACTGATCTTGTGAAGAGCAATGATCTTAAAGATCTTCTGCCATATGGTTTTGCTATTCACCATGCTGGTATGACCAGGACAGATCGGCAGCTAGTTGAGGATCTCTTTGCTGATGGTCATGTGCAAGTTTTGGTATCCACTGCTACCCTTGCCTGGGGTGTGAATCTTCCAGCTCATACAGTGATAATTAAAGGGACACAAATTTACAATCCTGAAAAGGGTGCCTGGACTGAACTGAGTCCTCTTGATGTGATGCAGATGTTGGGTCGTGCCGGAAGGCCCCAGTATGACACATATGGTGAGGGTATAATTGTTACTGGCCATAGTGAGTTGCAGTATTATCTCTCTCTTATGAACCAACAACTTCCTATTGAGAGCCAGTTTGTGTCCAAGTTGGCTGACCAGCTGAATGCTGAAATTGTTCTTGGCACCGTTCAAAATGCTAAGGAAGCCTGTAACTGGATTGGATACACTTACTTGTACGTCCGTATGCTAAGGAATCCTTCTCTCTATGGTGTAGCACCAGATGTCCTAACGAGAGATATAACATTGGAGGAGAGGAGAGCTGATTTGGTAAGCATCTCAATGCTCTTATTTATCATCCTGTTGAGTTATGATTACTTGAGCTAAACAAATGTCTGTGTCATTGTTTGTTTTATTTACTAGACTTCTTTCTGGTTGTTTGTTCTTGTCATTGCTATGATTTATGTAAAATTGCATTGTAGGGAACCATATCTTCATGGCTATAAAACTTGCTCACCTTTTTAGACATAGGTTCCTGAACTTCTTTTTTCTATTTTGATTTTTCTCCTTCAAATATTTTCTTGGATGGATTTCAATTAATGGATATATTTTGGTTGCTCATACTGTGTATTATATGAATTTATTGGTTAATAATGTTTGGCTAATAATGGAAATATTTAATGTTTGTCTATATCAATGCAATTATTTATCATCCTGTTGTGTTATGATTACTTGAGCTAAACAAATGTCTGTGTCATTGTTTGTTTTATTTACTAGACTTCTTTCTGGTTGTTTGTTCCTGACATTGCTATGATTTATGTAAAATTGCATTGTTGGGAACCATATCTTCATGGCTATAAAACTTGCTCACCTTTTTAGACATAGGTTCCTGAACTTCTTTTTTCTACTTTGATTTTTCTCCTTCAAATATTTTCTTGGATGGATTTCAATTAATTGAAATATTTTGGTTGCTCATACTGTGTATTATATGAATTTATTGGCTAATAATGTTTGTCTATCTCATTGCAATTTTGCAGATTCATACTGCAGCAAGTATCTTGGATAGGAATAATTTGGTGAAGTATGATAGGAAGAGTGGATATTTTCAGGTCACCGACTTAGGTCGCATTGCAAGCTACTACTATATAACACATGGAACCATATCTACATACAATGAGCATTTGAAGCCTACGATGGGAGACATTGAGCTTTGTCGATTGTTCTCACTGAGTGAAGAATTCAAGTATGTAACAGTAAGGCAAGATGAGAAGATGGAGCTAGCAAAGCTTTTGGACCGTGTTCCCATTCCCATCAAGGAAAGTTTGGAAGAGCCAAGTGCAAAGATCAATGTTTTACTGCAAGCATATATTTCACAATTAAAGCTTGAAGGACTCTCACTAACATCTGATATGGTCTTTATAACTCAGGTTTGCTTAGTTTCTTATCTTTGAGAAGTTATTGGAGATGGTGTCCATCTTATATTATTCTAGTTGATTCATGTATTCTGTTTCTATTTTTCAGAGTGCTGGTCGTCTTGTGCGTGCTCTTTTTGAGATTGTCTTGAAACGTGGCTGGGCACAGCTAGCTGAGAAGGCGTTGAACTTGTGCAAGATGGTGACCAAGAGGATGTGGAGTGTCCAAACACCTCTTCGTCAGTTTAATGGAATTCCGAATGATATACTAATGAAATTGGAGAAGAAGGATTTGGCATGGGAAAGGTATTATGACCTATCATCACAAGAGATAGGTGAACTTATTCGCAATCAAGATGGGAAGGACGCTTCACAAATTTATCCACCAGTTTCCAAAACTGAACCTTGCAGCACATGTGCAGCCAATTACTCGCACAGTTTTGGGGGTTGAGCTCATGATAACTCCAGATTTTGCATGGGATGACAGAATCCATGGATATGTAGAGCCATTCTGGGTTATTGTGGAGGATAATGATGGCGAGTATATTCTACATCATGAATATTTTTTGCTGAAAAAGCAATATATTGATGAGGATCATACTCTTAATTTCACAGTGCCAATATACGAGCCTCTTCCTCCTCAATACTTTGTCCGTGTTGTTTCAGATAGATGGCTTGGATCACAGACTGTCTTACCTGTTTCTTTCAGGCATCTAATCTTACCTGAAAAATATCCTCCTCCAACTGAACTATTGGATCTGCAACCACTGCCGGTGACTGCCTTGCGAAATCCATCATATGAAGCTCTTTATCAGGAATTTAAGCATTTTAATCCTGTACAGACACAGGTGTTCACAGTTCTATATAATTCTGATGATAATGTCTTAGTTGCCGCACCGACTGGGAGTGGTAAAACAATATGTGCGGAGTTTGCTATTTTGAGGAATCATCAAAAAGGGCCTGATAGTGTCATGCGTGTTGTTTATGTAGCACCGATTGAAGCTCTTGCCAAGGAACGGTATCGTGATTGGGAGAAGAAATTTGGGGGTGGTCTTAAATTGAGGGTAGTTGAATTGACTGGGGAAACAGCCACTGATCTGAAACTGCTTGAGAAAGGTCAGATTATTATTAGTACTCCAGAGAAGTGGGATGCATTATCCCGGCGCTGGAAACAGAGGAAACATGTTCAACAAGTAAGTCTTTTCATCATTGACGAGCTCCACTTAATTGGAGGTCAAGGAGGTCCTATTTTAGAGGTTATCGTTTCCAGGATGAGATATATTGCTAGTCAGGTTGAAAATAAGATTCGTATTGTGGCTTTGTCAACCTCACTTGCAAATGCAAAAGACCTGGGAGAATGGATTGGAGCTACCTCTCACGGCCTTTTCAATTTTCCCCCTGGTGTTCGTCCTGTTCCATTGGAAATACACATTCAGGGTGTAGACATTGCTAACTTCGAGGCTAGGATGCAGGCAATGACTAAACCAACTTACACGTCAATTGCTCAACATGCCAAAAATGGGAAACCTGCTCTTGTATTTGTACCCACAAGAAAGCATGTTCGGCTGACAGCTGTGGATCTAATTACATACTCAGGTGCAGACAGTGGAGAAAAGCCGTTTTTATTGCGGTCCACAGAAGAACTTGATCCTTTTCTTAACAAGCTCAGTGATGAAATGTTAAAAGTCACTTTACGTGAAGGGGTTGGTTACTTGCATGAGGGCTTGAACAGTCTTGATCACGACATTGTGGCACAGTTATTTGAAGCTGGTTGGATTCAGGTCTGTGTTTTAAGCAGTTCCATGTGCTGGGGAGTAACATTGTCAGCTCATTTGGTGGTTGTGATGGGCACGCAATACTATGATGGGCGGGAGAATGCACAGACAGATTACCCTGTTACTGATCTTCTGCAGATGATGGGTCATGCCAGCCGTCCTTTGGTGGACAATTCCGGAAAATGTGTCATCTTGTGCCATGCACCTCGTAAAGAGTACTACAAGAAGTTTTTGTATGAAGCATTCCCAGTCGAGTCTCATCTTCATCACTTCTTGCATGATAACTTAAATGCTGAAATTGTTGCTGGAATTATTGAGAACAAGCAGGATGCTGTAGATTATCTTACATGGACATTCATGTACAGGCGGCTCACCCAGAATCCCAACTATTACAATTTACAAGGAGTTAGCCACAGGCATCTTTCCGATCACCTCTCAGAGATGGTGGAAAATACATTGAGTGACTTAGAAGCGAGCAAGTGTGTTTCTATTGAAGATGACATGGACCTTTCTCCTCTCAATCTTGGAATGATTGCATCATATTATTACATCAGTTACACAACAATTGAAAGGTTTTCGTCATCTCTAACTCAGAAAACCAAAATGAAGGGTCTTTTGGAGGTTCTATCATCAGCTTCTGAATATGCTCAGCTTCCGATACGACCAGGTGAAGAAGAGGTGGTTCGTAGGTTAATCAACCACCAGAGGTTTTCCTTTGAAAACCCCAAAGTTACTGATCCACATGTTAAAGCTAATGCTTTGCTTCAGGCCCACTTTTCAAGGCAGTTTGTTAGTGGGAACCTTTCATTGGACCAGAGGGAGGTGCTGCTTTCTGCAACTAGACTGCTTCAGGCAATGGTTGATGTGATATCTAGCAATGGTTGGCTTAGCCTGGCTCTTCTTACCATGGAAGTTAGTCAAATGGTGACACAAGGAATGTGGGAACGTGACTTGATGCTACTACAGCTTCCTCATTTCACAAAGGATTTGGCTAAGAGATGCCAGGACAAGAGTATAGAAACTGTGTTTGATTTATTAGAGATGGAAGATGATGAGAGGCGAGAATTGCTGAGCATGACAGATTCACAGTTGCTGGATATTGCTCGATTTTGCAATCGATTTCCTAATATCGATTTGTCCTATGAGGTTCTGGACAGTGACAATGTGCAGGCTGGGGAGGATGTAACAATACAGGTCACTCTTGAGCGGGATTTTGAGAGTAAGACAGAAGTAGAACCTGTTGATTCCCCTAGGTATCCGAAAGCCAAAGAGGAAGGATGGTGGCTTGTTGTTGGTGATAGTAAAACCAACTTGTTGCTTGCCATTAAACGAGTTTCCTTGCAGCGGAAGTTAAAAGCCAACCTGGCGTTTGCGGCCCCTGCTGATGGAGGAAAGAAATCTTATGTACTTTATTTTATGTGCGATTCATACATGGGTTGTGATCAGGAGTATGGTTTCACAATTGATGTCAAGGAAGCGGATGGTGGTAAAGATAGTGATAGAGAATGAAAAGGTAATGTTCTGGTCTTTTTGAGTTTAATTTGTTTTGGCAAGATAAAACCTAGTAATTCAATGGTTTATGATGTAATTTAGTCTAATTTTCAATGGTTACCTGTGGTGTGGTGCATTACACGAGAAATCATTTGATTTGATATATACTGCAGCATCTCTTCTTACATTTTATAAGCTGAACATCTGTTTTTACATCATGATTTCCCAAGTCCACCATGAAGAAGTTGAAGGATGTGGCATTGTTCCTGCTGTACAGCACCAACATGCTTTCCTCCTTCAATATTTGGTGCTTTGGATAATTGGATTGAGTTTAGCTGATATGATATGCATTTCATCTAAATCATATCTCACAAGAGAGATGTTGAGATAATTTAGGAAATGATATAACAAAGTGGCACAATAGTGAGATATGATTGGATGATTTTTTATACATTCGGTGCATATCAATTAAACTCATTTGGATTTCCTGTCTGCTCTTTCTTTGATCATCCTCTGCATGCTGCCATATATATAAACTAAAGTAGCACTACCATCTCCTTTTCAAAGCGTGATCTTGCTTCTTAATCTCATGATGATCTTGTTATTTGACACTACCTTGGGCTTGCTGGTTCTGGACTTGATTTAATTTTTTTCCTTTACAGTTTCATGAAGCTGCAAATGGGAAGGGATAATACTTCAATGCTGAAGTTTGTTTTCTTCTGGTATGCACTATACTTGATTCTTGTTTAAAAGTTTACCTGATTGTTTGAGTACTAATTACATGCTTGTGAATAAATTGCAGTAAGAAGAGAAGTAGCATCGGTAACACTGTAACAGACAGGGTACTAGTTAGTGAATACGTTGCTTATTGGGATTGTGGAGCTTTTTTGTTAATTTGCTTCGAGATGAACGGTGTTAATTGTGTCATCGAATGACCAAAGCCTCAATTTTCCAATTTGGTCCTGTCCTGATGATTCTGGAGAACTGTTTATGTCTTCATACATGCTAATATAGTTTTGGAGAGTATTGCTGTTTAATATCCTTATTTGAATCCATACGGTTGATTGTATAGATGTTTATGTTGCTGTTTGATTCCAATGAATGGAACATCAAAAGCTACCTCGGTTATTAACCATATGATTTGTGTTCGTGAAAATCTGCATAATCTCATTGAAACTCTAATCTAGCAAGCACTCGTTAAAACGACTTTGGATTTTTATAGAGTATGCATTATGAATACCAATTTTTATAGGGTATGCATTATGAAGCCTTCTAAGAAGTTTGTGTTTGCGAATATTTGGATCTATTTTAGTCTAACAATTATTAAATAATGTTAAATTTCAACTATCCTCGTTCTCAAAATTGTCCAAATTAACCCCTAGTTTCTGTACCAAAAAAAGTAAACCCCTAGTTTGTAAACCGGTCGATACTAAGATTAGGATGCTAGAATTGCTCTAGTTTTCAATATTGATAGGGAGCTCCACAAATCATGAAAAAACAGCTTTAATTGAGAAAGTCGAGTTAGATATCATGAAATTAGTCTTAGTTGAGAAGTCAAATTAGATACATACTAGCTACAATTAGGCGCATAAAAGTCTCAAGCACAAACTAGCAATTAAAATTATCATCTTATAATAGAGAGGATTATAGCAAGGATTAATAGTTAGATATGTTTTGATGCACATGATCTCTATTTTTTTTTGACAAAACACATGATCTTTATTTTAAAGGTGAGTGTTGAGCATACTTGAAACTAGGGGTGGACAAATTTTTTAGTCCGACCCGAAACCCGCATAAGCCGAACGATATTAAAGAAATTAGTTGTCATAAATTGGTTTCACGGATGTTTGGATTATTAATACGAGTTGAAGTGACTAACCAAAGGCGGAACTGGGTCTCTGAAATTTTATTTCTGATTGCTTCTATCCATATCTTACAAAATAATTCCATCCTTCATAATACAATCACATTCCCATAAGTTTGTATGCTACACTACTATTTATGACTTGTCTCCTGGTATGACTTGACCGCACTTTATTTATGACTCAATAACCTAAAAACTAGCCTGTTGACCTAATTGTCTTGGGTTTTTAACTAACATTTCACATTATTGATGACTTATTGGATTCTTATAGAGACACAAACAACATGTTTGCAAGAGTTTTCGAAAATGATGAATTTGTATAAAATGAAAACTGATCTATATATGTTTGGTAATAATAACTTGAGGTTCTATGAAGAGTTAGATTTAAACTTAAGAAATAAATAAAAGAGAATTTTGTAAATCCACAGTAACACAACACAAGATTTATATTATATAAGACAGAACAGAAGGAACTATGTCCAGAATTAATGTATTTGATGAGTATGTCATTGATGATGGAATATTACAACAACTTAAATATGAAATTAAGAGAGAGAGTGTGTGTGTCTATTGAGACAAAGCACTTGTGTTGTAGACAAGAAGTGCACCACCAGCTAAGAGACCAGCTAGAGTTACTGCCCAGATAGCCAACCCAGTCTTACCTCCAGCGTACACATCACCTGTTGGAGACCACTCATCTGTGTTGTAGATTGGACTGCACCAATTTCAGTAACCATCTCTAATTAATTAATTAATATATCAAACTATAATTCAATAGCAACAACTTCAAAAATAGTATGTAATTTACCTGTATCCATCAACATTAGCACCGTATTTGTCTACATACTGGTAAACACCCTTTCCCTGATTTCAATTACAAAGTGTGGTGGCAATGAATCATTTGATCATAGTATGAATGAATTTTTAGATAACTATAAAAAAAAGTTGACATCTTAGTGACATGATTATTTGTGTGTAAAAATAATTATACACCGCATATGTATATAAATTAAATCTTAATTTAAATACGAAAAAAAAAAACCATCCATGTTCAATTAGTTATGAACATAACAGTTAATATATATAAATCATTATTTTCTTTTCCTTTTATGTTCCCATTATTCATCTTTGTTATATTGGATTGAACTGTTTTTTTTTTTGTTTCGTTTGGACCATTGCTACCCACAGAGTTTCCAACGCTTTTAAAAAAGATTAATCTCTACTGGCTTTTAGAAGCAAATTTTACCATGACCAGCACCGAGTTTGACCATTATGGGAATCAAATTCAGAAGCACCAGATCGACCCTGTGTCCTATAGTAGCTTATGTCACTAGACGAACGATGTTGGTTGGATTGGAGTCTTCTTTGGACACCCTTTTAATGACTAAAATTATTTAATTTTTTTTATAGATACCAAAGTTAATCTTTCAGGGTTTTAGGAGTACTAAAAATATAATTTTCCCTATATATATGCTATAATTGAATGCAATATATAAACGCAAAAACAAAAAAAAAACATAAATTCAAACCTTAGCTTTCCTGCCAGAAGCATCAAGTCCATTAGGCAAGTCCATGCCACCACCAGTTCCTACAAACAAAATTCACATATTAAAAATCAAAAAATTATAATCCATTTAATCATAACCTATGCATGTTAACATAACTAAAAAAGGTGCTACATAATTAATAAAATTAATTAATTAACCATAAGGGGTATTAGTCTTGATCTTCTTAACACCACTGGCTACAATTCTGAATGAAGAAGAAGGTCTTGCAAGTGAAGGAAGTCCTTTCACTGAAGATTTCTCAAAACTGAATGGAGCTGGTTTCAAACTCAAAGAAGCCATCACTGAAGATGATGCCATTTTTTTTCTCTACAATTTTTTTGGTATGGGCAATAAAAGAAGTTTCTGTGTGATAATAATAAAAATAGGAGTCACTGTGGATTAGTGATTGTGTTTGTGCCACGTGGCATGGAATTTGTGGTGGAGTGTTGGATATGATATTGCAAACATTATCTTAAATGAAATTAGATTAATTTTTCACCTTTTGTTTTGAGCATATGAAAACAAAGGAAATCTTCACATTCATCTATAGGCAGTGACGTGGATAATATATTTCCTCCATTAAATTAGACCCTCAAAAATAAAGTTCACGCAAAAAAAGGGCCTTGAAGGCTTGAACATTCCTTAATCTGCGACAAAATCAGAAATGAATCAATCTCAAATAACGTCTATGTGCTTTTTTTTAATCTTAGCTTCATGCATTATTAATATTAAGTAAAAATAGAAAAAATAGCATTGTTTCTCCAGTAGTACGTGACAACCTTATTTAGAACTTGTTTGAATTGAGTTTTTAATTTTATTTTTTGTTTTATAAAATTTAATAAAGAACAATTTTGAATTTTTGAAAATTAAAAAAAAGTTTTTAAAAAGAGATTTCAAATCTTGGGTGTAGCAAAAATTCAATTGGGAGAGAAGAACTATACGGGCCGACAAATCTGAATTTTACCAAACACTTTATTCACCATCAACTAGCTTATCCGCTATTAGTCATCCGCTATAAATTATCCGCTAGGTTATACACTATCAGCTATAAACTCATCCACTATCCGCTAGTTTATCTGCTCTTTTTTATCAAAAAATCACCTTGTATCAACAATATTAACTACTACCACCTCCGGTCCACTTTATAAAAGAAAAATCACTATTTAGATTCATTCAACAAATGATGTACTTAGTCTAAATTTGTTGAATGAATCTAAAAAGTGATTTTTCTCTTATAAAGTGAACCGGAGGTAGTATAAAACTTCCACTAATAGGCTTTGATCTTCAAGACCCGGTTATGGGTTTGTTAACTTGATTAAATTATGAGAAAAAAAAAAATTTAGAAGCACCGATAGCAACTTCTTGAAGAACACCGGCTAATTCCTAGTATTCCATATAACATCCATGTGATATACAGAATAATTGCAAACATCCTTACAAGAAAAGCCATGAAGAATCTATGTATTAATATTCAAATTATCAGGCTAAGGAGGAGCAAATCAAGACCCTATTACATCCAAATGCAACTGAAGATTAAAATGGAGAGGGAATCATCTAAAATGTTCCAATAGAAACTCACAGATTACTCCAATCTAACTAGAGCTTCTGTACAAGCACCTGTCATAGTGTAACATTATTTCCAACAATAACATCACAAATTTACTGTCATACTTGATTTTTTTGGTCATCATCTATATACTTAATATTATTTTTTTGGTCTACAGACAGAGAGTGGTATCACTCGTAAATTCACACATGCAAAGTGAGGATGATCCCAGATTCAAACCTATATAACTATGAAAAATATCTAGTCAAACAACTAATTGTGCTAGATAGAGATATATACGTAACATATGTTTCCCTTATTTACTTATTGATTCAGAAGAAGAAGTTTTGAACATGATTTTTCCCAGTAAAAATAAACCCAAATAAACCAGAAATAATGATGTTCCACGGCTCCAACTATAAACTACAGGCACTGTCTTTAAGCCTTAATGCTGCTGCCAAGCCACTATCTATGGCACCTTCAACATTAGGACTAACGCAAAAGTCTCCACAGATTACTAGTCTCTTGTTTCTCTCCCAAAGGCATTTTTCCTCTTGTGCAATACTAGCGCCTGGAAATGCACTCCCCCTATACAACCAACCAAAATAATAATAATAATAATAATAATAATGTTGGCAACAGACACAAGTCACAGGTGTAATGCTAGCAATATTATATATCTCCTCCATGACGTGAGAAATAGCAGACAACTCAGAACTCCTATGATCTACATAGTTACTTACCATCTATGAGCTCTCTTAAAAAAGGGCTGTGATATGTTAAACCCTGTACTCTGAAATTCTTGGAATAGCTCTTCAGCCACTTTATTCAATGTAATGTCCGAGGGCTTCTTGAGTCCGGTTTCAGCTATTATATCCTCTGCGTATTCTGCGGTGGAATGAAGAACCCATCTTTCACTGTATGATAAAGATGCCACTGTGTAAGCAAAGCAAACTGAACTAACCATATATATATATATGTATGTTCCACTAATGCAACATTAAACATATACCTTGTAGTAGAACGGCCTGGCTTGCTGCTATCACAATGAGCCCAGCTTAAGACTTTAGAATTTTTAACAGAGAAGCCTTTAACTGGAATCTGAAAATATAATTAATTCATTTAGATTAAGATCCTCAAATTTACATCACAATAAATGAATGATTGAAATACTCTACAAAGCCTTAATTCAATTTGATTATGAGTGCATTATCTTTACACACAAATTAATTAGGAAAAAACTTATGTTGTTTTTCATTGTACTTGTCGGTCTGCATTATACTTTAGAATTTGATGGTTACTAAAGTTACCACATAAATCTTCTACCCTGCCAAACTGATTTTCAGTTACCACATAAATTTGATGGTATATATCAAGCTACATAACTTCACAAAGAAGGAAGAAGACATGAAGCTAGACAGTAAAAATGGAAATCAAGAACCATCAAACATGTAAGCACAAAAATACTCCTATTGATGTGGGATTATTGATTACCACGGTGTGTTTTGTGTTGGCTAGCCTGACATCATCACATACAGCAGGACCTCCTTTTCTTCACGAGGAAACTTGATGTGCCTTCTCGGAAACTTGCTATGCACTTTCGCCCGAAAAGTTCTAGTAACGCTGCTGTTGGAAGGCTCGGTGTTGTTAGAAGGCTCGCCACTCCTGCTGTGTGTGACGATGCCATCCTAGCCAACACACTGTGGTAATCAATAATCTCGCATCAACATTATTGTGCTTACATGTTTGTTTGACATTATATATGTTAACTATCATGCCAAAACCAAACATGAATGATGAAATGGGTCCAATATCAAATGAACCAAATCAAATTCATGTATTAGAAAACCAGTAATGACAGCTTGGGTGTAGTATAGCTTCACCATACTGATGACAGGGGCTCTTCAAATGCCAGCATTACAATGAAGCGCGGCCTAACAGGAAGATCGTGCAACTTTTCTGACAACTCAGGCAGTAACTTCAAATCTGTATCCTCACAAATGCCATAGATGAGTGTAAAACACAGTCGATATACATTCCATACTTTCCAATTCATCAAATTCAATTTCAAGCTGAAACTATCAATTAGATTATTTATTGTATATGCGATCAACATACTTCTAAAACGGTTGTGAATCATGAATCCAAGGAAAGAAAGCATATTCATACCAAGTGGTGGCAATCTTCCTGTTACTTCAGTGGTCCTCCTGGTAGAAACTATACTCTTATCTGATGCAACAAGTCCTTTAAATTGACCAAGATTTTGTCCATCTACCCCGGTCAGTGACCACGATTTCTCATCATCCAACCATTCAATTCTTCCAATACCCGTACCAAACTTGCTTTCCACGCCTAAGAAATAGAAGTTCGTGAATAAAGTTTTTCCTTGGGTTCACAGTCAACTATAGTATAAACAAACTAAATGATAAAAATAAGTAAGTAGATGTAGATACCACTCTCATTGCATAATGCTTTGCATATAGAATTCATGCCTGGAACACCCACAAATCTCTTGCTTAATCCTTCCTAAAAAATATGCCAGTCAGAGAGAAAACTATTCTAATAAATTTGATCACAGATATACTTGGCTTTGTTATAAGTCATGTCTTCTACAAATTTGAACGAGTGCATAACTTAAGTTGAAAATGGAAGATACATAATTTGAATGTCGACTAAACAGCACAGAACAATACAAACATATGAAGAAATCTGCTCATTTGGTTACATTCAATCACTGCGCATTTGGTTACATTCAAATTATTATCGGTGTCAACATGTCAGTGTTAGTGTCGTGTCCGGTGTCCATGTCTGTGTTAGTTCTTTATAGAGGAAGATATGCTATTATAATAAGTTTGCATCAGAATTATTGGCACCACTTACTGTTAATATTAATGAAAGAATAAAACAATGCCAAATCAATCTATGTCGAATAAACAGCACAGAATAACTTAAACATATGAAGAAACCTGTTCTATGTTGTCAAATTTAAGGGTGTGAAAATCAAATGAGCCAAATTTTTCTTTCCATTCAGCTACAAGACTCCTTGACTCCCACTCTTGAACTAGACGTAACACTTCAGGCTTGCTAACTGAGAAGAACGGAGCACCATGGTCGAAATGCAACTCCTTCCCATCTTCAGTTTTCTCTCTGGATTTTCAAAAAAAGAAAAATTTAGGATACCCTTTCAAATTACCACCAAGCCAATGAAAGAAATTCCAGTAAATTAAGAAGGAAATAATTTTTTTAACTGAGTTATGCTCTAGACTAAAGTAATTGTCTCCAAATACCAGCACTGTTTCTTTGACAAAACAGTGACCATCTATCTATAAAATAAAGAATACATCACTTGCTTTAAAATAATGCATCAAACAATATTGACTAAAACATTGAACATAAAAAAAATATCTCCTGATATACGTTCTTAAGTCCTGTTTGGATTGGCTTATTAAGGCATATCTATTGATTAAGTACTTCAGAAACTGCTTAGGAGATCTTATGGAAACCGCTTATAACATGTCCATAAGTTGTTTTCAATAGAATAGCTCATAAAAACAAGTTATAACTTACTATACGAAAGTAGTTTGACTTTATTTTATCTTTATTAAAAATAGTTTATACAAAGCACTTATAGGATATGCAGTTATAGCATAACTGCTTAATTAAACTATTTATCCAAACAGGACCCTAATTTCATATGATCAGAGCAATAATCAAATAAAGCAATCAGAAAAAATCCAAATGACTTATAAATGGATCAAATAATAATTACACAGAACCCCATTAACAATAAATAATGAAAAGAACCTTCTTTGGGACATGCGTCCACCAGGGCCTCTAGCTGATTCAAAGAGTGTTACAGAAATCCCAGTTCGAGCAAGAGTCGATGCACACACCGCTCCTGAAACTACCACCATCCCATAATATAATAATAATAATAATTATTATATACAGATATTAATTAATTCACAAAAGTAAAATTAAAAGAAAGGAGATCAACAGGGTAAATGTGTAATTGATGCTTACTTCCACTTCCCAACACAGCTACCTTAAACGCAGTGGTGCTCATCGTTTTATTTCCTTGTTGTTAATTGTTAATTGATTCTGAAACAAATGTGGGTAGGAGATAGAGGGGTACTACAGGAACTAGTTTTAATAGTAGTGAGAATAGTTATGGTGGTTGCGGCTTGAACATGAGGGAGAGAGGGTGTACTGCACGCTCCTATTTCCAATGGGTCCTTATCGAACGAGTTTCTTTTAGCATTCTCGACTATAGAGTCCTTCCATTTGAGTTCTTAACTATGAAACTCCGATACTCCAAAATAGGTCACGTACCCGTATCCAATACGTATCTGATATCGATATGTGTCGAATACTTCCAGATACGTATTCTGGGAGTATCCTAAAATTTATCTTTATTTTTAAATCAAAAAGAGACCACTTACCGGATTCGTATCCTCGAATTGATATTTATTTGTAAATAAAAAACAACCACATACTTACTCTTTTATCCGTTCTTTAAATAGAAAAAAAATGGATCCAAAAAGGATACAATATTTGGTTTATGTGCATACTAGTCTTCATCATTGGTGCACAGTTTCCATCGGCTTTGCCGATGACTAATCTACGCCGGGGAACCTAGCTGGCCACGAGTACTCGGCTTTGCCGACCCGTGTGGTTCTCTCCTCCCAATAGAGTTTTTGTCACATCCAAAATTCGAACCCCGGACCTTGGGGTGGGATCCGAGTCCAGTTACCACTCGGACCAACCCTTGTTGGTACTATGCTTACTTATTTTGATCACAAGTATCACTGCCGTATCGTATCTTGATTTTCAAAATTTTCCCGTGTTCACATATCGTGTCATATCGTATCTCGTACTCGGGCTTCATAGGTCCTTAATAAGCACTTAATCCGCAATACCTTCAAAAAAAATTAAATGAATCCGACAAATAACTATACATCATCACTTTATGAACAAATAACTCATAAATTTTTAAATGGGACCCGCTTAAGTAAAGAGAGAGAAAATTCTTGTACAATGATTCCTCTTTATAAAGAACACAACTTCTTTTGCCCATAATGATATTTCTTATTAAGGATGATTCTCAATAAGAAAAAAAATATAAGAACTCCCCATTGGGGATGCTCTTAGCTTCCTAATACTAGTACTAGACTAGTTTCTACATTGAGATGTTTTTTTGGGGTGTAATTAAGAAGCAGAGGTGAGAATAGGCTGGGCCGAGCTAGACTTTGCATGACTTGGGCATAGCCTACGTTGAAAATGTTAGGCCTACTGGTGTGTGGAAAAGTGTGCAAGTGTACATAATATAGTGATGAGAAAGGTCAAACCCACATGGATTGATTAAAATTTTGTATGCTTAGAAATTATAAACTAGTGCTGCTACACTACTCACAATTTTGGGGTGTTGGAGTTAAGTAAACAAAATGTAAATAAACAATATAATGTAGAGGAAATCAGTTGAGAAAGATAGTTGAGATGTCTTCACTAAATAACTCACTTTCAAGAGTATTGTGTTTTCTATGGTGCAGATGCACTTGAGTGCAGTTGCACCAGTATGTGCCTTTCAGCTACTTTCTTCAGAGTTTCATTACAAGCTTCCTATGTCTAGGCGTGCAAAATAAGTTCACTTCTGCATTTGATGTACCCACTGTATCACCCTAAGGACTATGTTATCCTATGTCTAGGACTTAACAAGGAATTAACAAAGTTCTCTTTATTAAACAAGTTAATAAAGCCTTCATTAAAACTCTCACCCTTATTAGTTCTTGATTTCTAGTTATAAACCATGTCTGTGAATATAACTCTACTTATTTTAAACGATCAACCTTAAAACAAGATGGATGTAGTATAACACAAGAGCCAAAAATGTGTACACCACTTGAAAACACAATATCTTACCCAAAAACTCATTATAAATAGAACATCTCAACTTAAGAAGTTTAGCTCATATTCAACATCATATAATAGAGAGAATCTGCAAAATTAAGAACATATTAATATGCATAATACAAAAGAATTCAACAAGGTAGAGATTACACAAATTGAAGTTCCTTTGCATGAGATTCCAAGTGGTGTAGATGCACTGATTTCTTTCTCCTAATTATCTCTATGAAGAAGTGAAGGGAGAAGTCATCAATTTCTTCTTTACCTTCTTACAAACTACAACTAACTAAAACTAGAAAAATAAATTACAAGAGAAGAGTAAATATGGATTTGTAGGACATGTTTTTCAAGTGAGAAGTGAAGCCTTTATATAGTCTTGGAGCTTTCCTTCAAGTGAGGGTTTCTTTGGAGATCAAGTTAACCTAGAGGGGGTTAACCATGGTTACTTTTCAGAACATGATGAAGGAAATTGAGTTGGCCTTTATATAGACTTGGCCTTATCAGTTTTAAAAAAAGCCTGGTCTGGCCTGAGTCTGTCGTAGGCTGGGTTGTAGGCCCCTGTTAGGGATATGACCTATTTCCACTCTTATTAAGAAGATTACCACCATAGTATAATGGTTTGTTTGATTTGCAAACAGGACAGTCTGGACTGGACAGTACTGAACAGGATAGCACTTGACAAGCTTTTGTCCAGTACACTGTTTGGTGAATAATGGATAGCACAAGCAAAAAAATGTAAATTGTGCTATAACTCTCTTTTTGATGTTTATAATCATTTTATATAACATATATTATAATGTAATTAAAAATTATAGAGAAAAACGTACGACAAAGAAGATGGAAGAGAGAGAAAGAGAGAGAGATGTCATGAGATGAGAAGATACAAGAGAGATGAGAGGTAGAGCGGGGGGGAGAGAAAGACAGATGAAAGAGATAAGTTATGAGATGAGAAAGTATTAGAGAGGTAGAGAAAATGATAAATAAGAATGGGATAGGAGAGAGAATAATGAGATAGGAGAGAGAGAGAGAGAGGGAGAATAGATGAGAGAAAAAAATTATTGAATAGAAAATCTTAATCTTAATTAAACTAAACCATGGGTTTGTCCACATAGACAAATCAGAGAAAATAGGTCAGCAACCATAAAAATCCACGTCCTCTGTTTTCGTCCACATGGCAGCCACGTCATATGCTACGTCAAACGTCAAACCCGATCCTATGGCCGATATTTTCCTCATGATATGTGGGAAACATATCAACGGACGGTATTTGCGTAATTGTGGCCAACATGATCAACGGACCTGATATGCCAAAATTTCGGCCGCCCACTTTAACGGTTGGAGACAAGTACTAAAAAACGATAAATATCAATCAAAATGGCATTTAATTGATTTTTTTTGGTCAAACATTTAATTGATTTGAATTGTAATTAAGTAGTAATTTTCAAATCCTATGGAGGAATTACTAATGGACCAGCACATTTCCAAATCGTATGCTAGCTCCATCGGTTGTCTTCGCTGGTTTTCACATTTTTTCGGTACTCTTCCTTCCATCCTATGAATTTTTGCTTCTCCTTCAATAATGTGTCATCTTTATAATGTTTTACCTTTTATTTTTGTAGATTCTTCTTGGACAATTGGAGTGTGACTCGAGTGGCTCAACAGATCTTGGATTGACTCTGATACCATCTTAGAATGTGGTTTAGGCCTAACTCAACCCTACAAAACCGACTTGTAAGGTGAGGGATGCCAACCCAGCGGAGTCGTCATTGGTTGCTTGCTCTGTTAAGTCCATTATCATTAAATATTCATGATCCATTGACGACTTACATCACTAAGCCAAGTGTTTAGTGATGGTCAGTAAATTAATTTCATCCATTGGATACTCAATATTTTTACTAAAATACATCTAATGGTTATTATTTACGGTGGGTATTTTGGTACTCTTCAATATTATGCCTAATAATTATATAATTATTAATAACAACCAATTAATATATTTCCTATTTTTAAGGCACCACATTAATATCATGTTTATTATTCATATTAAATCTCCTTTCTTTCTTTCTTTCTTTCTTTCTTTCTTTCTTTCTCTCTCCCCTAAATTCTGATTCTTCTTCTTCGATATCAATTCTGAACGTTCTTCATCCTATCTTCAATTCCGTTTTTTTCTTTTTTCATGTTATTTTTCATTCCATTCAATATTCACGTTTCAACCATCAAGTTTCAATCATATAAATCCTTCCCAAATATTTGATACGATTGACATCTCCTTCAAATATTGACAACCTTCAAGTTTCTTACCGGATTGATGGCTCAATACGAGATTGATGATCATGGGACGAATATAAGCTTTACACGGAATGGTGCTAGCGACT
This sequence comes from Oxytropis ochrocephala, assembly GCA_020916435.1. Lineage (NCBI taxonomy): Eukaryota > Viridiplantae > Streptophyta > Magnoliopsida > Fabales > Fabaceae > Oxytropis > Oxytropis ochrocephala. The sequence continues at coordinate 96,180,011 of CM037093.1, forward strand.
CTCTAACCACACCATAGCTAAATGGTGGCTAGCGACTCACTAACCACACCATAGTGAAATTGTGGCTAGCGAAACATAAGTGGCTAGCCACAATCCTGCACATCATTGGTTAGGTTTATATATATATATATATATATTTTTGTGTTGTTAGGGTTTTAGGGTAGCCGTTTTTGAGTGTATTGGATGAGTTACTCCTTTTCCTTTTTTTGTGGGATTAAATTTGAACGTTAATTTTATTAATCATTTCCAAAACTAATGCCTAATAAATCGGAACCATATAATAGCTGATATTAAATTATTATATTTTTATTAATTGGTAGTTTACATATGTACCCCTTTAGTGACTATCACTAAAGGGGTCCTTTAGTCGCATCATTTGGATGTTTTTTCATGGAAAAATTCATTGAATAGTTTTCATGTTTTCTAAATAATGATATTGTTAAAAGAATTCTTTACATGATATGGAGATTCCTTTACCTGATCTTAAGAATTTGAATATATTGAAAAATATCAGCCTAACTCTCCGTAGTAGGATCGTATTTAAGGTACTTTGTGTATTAGTTTGGTTATACCACAGAATTTCATGGGATATCTCCTTACTGATTGCATATACAGGCACAAAATTCAGATACTCCTTTTTTTGTGGTTTTATTGTTACAGATATTTCTGCCGTTAAATAGCGATATTTTAGTGATTTAAACACTAACCTACAATCCTAGTATAAAAATATGCAGAACCTCTCTTAAACAATTGTTCCACACTTTGATCAAATTCTCCCAACAAAACAAGGGTAAACACAAAAGAAGGTAACTTCAGCATGGCTCTCGAAAATCCAAACATCGTTTGTGAACAAGGTATTATGTTCCATATAACCTTATATAATCGTCCATTATTTAGATCATATTATATGAAATATTTAGAATCCTGCTTCTGTTTTTTTTTGTGATAGATACCATGTTAATTTAGGGTTTGTTTACCAACAAGGGTTGGGTCTGAGTGGTAATTGGGCTCGAATCCACCCTCAAGGTCGGTTTGAAGGTTCGAATCTCGGATGCGGCAAAAACTCTGTTTCGAGGGGGAGAACCATACGTATTAGCAAAGCCGGTGAATACCACACACCAATAACACAATAAAAATAATAATTAGGGTTTTTTTTGATTGAAACGAAATTAGTGATTTTAATGAAAGGGAGATGGTGAGGGAATTATAGGAGAGGGGTCAATTTGAATGTAATTGATTGAGAGGAGAGGAAGGTGGAGAACTTTTGCTTTTCGGTTTAGTGAAGTGAGGAGAGATTTTAATTAATGAAAGAGATTTATTAATTAACTAGATGTACTTGAATTGAAATCATGGTATAATTTTATTTTTATATTTTGGTTATTGTATTATTAGTGTGGATGCACAGTATTCACTGACATTGTCGCCTTGTCGGTGACTAGTCTATACCGAGAAACCATCACATGTATCCAGCTTTGTCGATCATGTGATTCTCCCATTCCAACCGAATTTTTATCACTCTTAAGATTCGAACTCAAGATTTTAGGTTGGAATGTGAGGCCAGATGTCACTTAGACCAACCCTTATTAGTAATATAATTAATTTTATTTTACGTACTGCATAATTAATTCAAAATCTGGTGTTACTTAATTTGCAGCAAGAAAGAGAATGGAGAGTAGTGAACTGCCTGATTGTATTATCTCTTATATATTTTCAAAGTTGGAGAACAAGGACATGGCAAAAACGATGGTATTGTCCAAAAGATGGCTACATGAATGGCAATCAAGGAACCTCAACTTTGATATGCATGAGATGTTTGACCAAACTTAAATAATATCATATGATGATTTCAAAAAGGTGGTCGACAATTTTACCAAAATTTTGGATCATCAATGCATAATGAAATACCAAGGTTCAAAGATTGACTCGATACGTGTGTGTTTTTCATCATTTGGTGATCATCATAGTTATTGTTTCATCGATAGATTGATTTCCCATGGAGCTGCTATGGGTGTTGAACGTATTGAACTGCTCTTATTCCAAGGATATTGGACTTCTTATTATGTCCATTCTATAGATGCATACGAATTATCTAAGTGTGATTCATTGAAGTATCTACACCTACAACAATGTTATTTAGTGCTACCAATGGACTTTTCTGGAATATTCAAGAATTTGGAAACTCTCGTGTTACAACAAATTACCTTAAACCAAGATATGCTTCTTGGTCTATTTTCTAACTGCATTCGACTTGTAAATGTCACAATTTTGGAATGTTATTTCAAACATGACATAAATATTATAAGTACAAAGTTGCGTCATTTGGTCATAATTGACTATAGGAAACTTTTATGGAGCAGTCCTTTCAGGATAAGAATTGATGCAGTGAATCTCTCATCCTTTGAGTATAGTTGTGACATGAGGTTATCCTCTATCAGGGCTCCAAAGTTATTGAAGTTTTTTTTTGGTCAACGTCCATATATGCCATCTCCCTTTGATCTCATTGCAAGTTTACATAATCTTGAGAATCTAGTTTTGAGCATGAAACATGCACATGTGAGTCAAAATCCACCTTAATTAGTTTATGTATGCTATTTATTGACTCACTAAATGCTTTTTTAATTTAATTAATTTTCTTGTTTAGTGTAAGCAGGTAGGGAGATTATTGACAAATTTGGGTCCATTTCAAAATATTAGACAATTGGAGATCTCTATTTATGGAAAATATGATCATGTTACGGAATACTTACAGATTTTAGATATTGTGATGGCTTCTCCAAATCTTCAAAAGCTTGTTCTAACGGTAAGTTACTCAACACGTTCTTTATATTGATTTTTTTTTTTAATATTTCTAATCCGTTTAAAAATAATGTTGCGATCTGAATACTTTTTTTTATGAATGATAGTCATCTCAACAGTTACATTTGTAAATTACTCCATCCCAATTAATTTTTACTTCAACTAGAAGTTTCTTTGCTTTATCGATGTGTATGTCTTCATCTATTAGTATAATTATAAATTAAAACTAAATTTGTTAACGATTAGAAAATAAGGAGACAAATCTTTTGAAGTGGACTCACATTTAAATAGGGGAACTTACATTTGTCTGCTCTAAATTATAATTTAATATACTTAATGAATAAATTGTGTATATTTTATCTTTTTAGTTTTTTCAATCAATTTTCAGCATCAATTTTTAAACTTTTCTGATTTATATTTTAATTTTAATTGAAGAGAAAATATTAATATACTTAATGAATAATAAGGTTTAGTTTAACTTAGTTGGTGAGTCCTTTGTACTTAATTAACAAGATGTAAATTCAAATTTTATTTGTAGTTTGGAGTGTTGGTTAAACAGGTACCCCGTATAAAATGAATGAGTAGTTATATTGTCTGTTAGTTAACAAAATCTCATATATAAGTAATCTTGTGACCTTTATTGTTTTAATTTTTGTTTCCAGATTAGCCGTCCACATTTGATACATCGACACTCAGTTGCATATCTGAGAGAGAAAAGAGAACATACAGCATTTTTTCACAATCAGTTGAAGTATGTTGAGTTACGAGGTTGTTTTGGTTCCAAAAATGCAATTGAATTAGCAAGCCACTTTTTAAAGAATGTGAGTTCACTTAAGCAAATTACCTTTAGTCCTTGTGATAGATTCTATAGAGGTGCTGAAAAATGGAGTGACGGTTTTGATTGTCCTAGCTGTTTGGAATGGGATTTGGTTCAATGGATGCTTCAAGATGAAGCAACGAACAAAGTTGACCGGTGATTTTGTAGTTTATTAGTTAACTCATTATGTAATATTAGATGATTTTTTTTTATATATATGAATTACAAGATTGTTACTTTGTTTTGGGTGTCGTTCATATTTTTTTTCATCGAAATTAAATGTCGTTGTAGTTTTATAATAGAAAATCAACCATCCTTTCAAGTTTGGAGGCATATTTTTTTTTTACAAATGCAGTGATCAGTTAGAATTTATTAAAAAAAGAAAAAAAATGCAGAAAAGCGAATGGGAGATTAGACCGAAACCCTTGCCATCAAAGAAAAAACAATAATAGGTGGCCCCTAAAACATTGTAGCCTCCAGGCTAGACAATAACCAATCTAACTAGCTAGCAGAGGATAGAAGATACTCAAGCTGGAAACAAGCTAGATTAAAAGGATTCAGAGACAAAATTAGCCTTTGAGTGAGTATTGTAACCAACAACCAATTGTTGTTTCAGTCTGAGTTTCTTCTTTTGAGACTTGGACAAACGACCAACTGGAACGGACGCCGATGTTCCTTGTGAGTTAGAAGTCACAGGGTCACCAACATCATCTGAAGATCCATCACAGAGCTTTCATAAGATATTCATGTCAGATTCAACTATCGGGTTCGATGTAGCAACGTGTTCTGTGACAGGAGGCACATCCTCATCACCTGAGACATCCCCCAATTCTTCCCTAAAATTCTCATGTCAGGAACCACCACAACGTTAGAAGGGGGGCATCTAGCTGAGTCGTGGGGATTGGATTGAAGAAGCCTCCTCCAAGGAGTTAACAGGAGAACTATGAGCAGTATCAAGCCTGGTGGTAGGAGGCTGAGTGGAATCACTACCCGTTCGGCTAGCTGCGGATGTGCTAGCCGACTTCGTGAAAGGCGTACCAACGTCCGCTGTAGCCGAGGCATGGATAAATGACTCATCCGCAAAAGTCGTGGTAGAATGTGTGACATTTTCTCTAGTAGGATATATATGCATACGCACGGGTGCTGTCGTGTTCTTTTTATGAATGAACTGAGACAGTATTTAAATAGTGTGAATATTACCTCGTGAAAATAAAGACAAATCCAAAGTAGATAAAAAAAGTTTCAAATAAAAAATAGATAAATATTAAAATCTAAAAATGTAAAAGTATCACTTAAAAATAATTTATGCATTTACCCCACACTTTTATGCAGTCATGATGTCTGTCTATATATATATATATATATATATATATATATATATATATATATATATATATATATATATATATATATATATATATATATATATATATATATATATATAGATGTTTGTTATCGCGTGTGTATATATCAAGATCGATAACAACACACTGGTATATATATATATATATCGGTGCAATTATCTCGTAGTTTCCATTTATTATTTTAGTTGATTAGTAGATTATATTGAATTTTTTCACCAATTTTTACTTGTTGATTGCTTGCAGGTGCTTTCAGTAACTGAGGGTGGTGCAAATTGTAAAACCTAGCTTCACAATTTGATACAGCCCAATGAAGTGGTAACACTGCCAAACAATTATTTTTGTCGGACCCTGCGGCACCCAAACCCGGTGCAATGGATCACACGCGGGTCACTCTTGACCCGAGGTATATAAGCCTTCTTTACACTCTACGCCGGTAAAACAAGACTCACTCTCACTCTCTATTGAATCTCCATTCGTCTTTCTCTCTTCTTCTTCTCTCTAAAAACCCTAGATCTCGGTGGAGCTCTCACCACACCTATACATGGTGATTGAAGCTTCACGAGCTTCGGTTTCTCGTTCAATGATGAGTTGTGATGATGATGATGATACAAACCTTCAATGGTTTGAACTGAATCCACGCAACCTGAGACCTCAATCTTCATTTCTCACTCTTCGATGGTACCGATTCAATCACAAACCCTAGTTTGCCTTGAAAAGTTTGATTTCCTCACTCAAACGTATGATTAACCTTCTCTTAAGGTAAATCCCTTTTCTTTTACAGTTTCTTTCACTTTCCCTTTGATTTTAACACTGTTGCAGAAACCCTAATTTCTACAATCTTGTTTTGCAGGTGAAGAACCCTAAAATAGAGATCTCAGTGATCAAGAAAGGTAAAACTCACACCCTTATGCCTTTTGATTTAATCTTTCTCTGAACTGAATGGCCGGAAACTCTAATTTCTCTTATGTTCTTCTCTTGTATGCACACGATGAGCTTCACTTTGAAACTCAACCCAGAATCTATCTAACAAACACCTTCAAGAAGGCTCTCTCAAAGGTAATCCCTTTCTCTGTTTTCTATCTTTCTTCTTCCTTGTTTCAGTCACTGAAACCTCTTATAACCTTTGCTTTCACTTGTTTTGCGAGGTACAAACACTCTTGATTTTACAACCAAAACCCAGAAACTCAAATGTAGTAGATGAAGATTAAGGAGCTAACGGAACAGGGAGTTGTATAGTATAGAATAGAAAAGACTTAGAGAAACACTTAGGCAATTATTCAAAAACTGTAAAACTGGAAAAATATTATTGTTGTATGATTGATTGTTACAATTGTGTGTTACAACTAAACTGATATGACTATATATATATATATATATATATATATATATATATATATATACACACACACTATGTATACAAAGTAGTAGGCACAACAAAGCGGACATGTCAGTTAGGAGTTAGTTAGATAGAACTAATAGACTCCTAACTGAATAAACCATATAGGATCCACTCTCCAACACACTTAACCACATGTGACAAATTGTTTGTGGTAGTTAAGTTGTTAGGACAATTATTCTATAGGTTATGCCGAGAGTGTTAGTTAGGTTTTTATCATTACCAAAAACCAACAAATTATAGTAGATAGTAAAAGTTAGAAATTAGATTATATCAATAAGAATATTTGTTTTAAATATTTATTAGTAGTTTAAATAGTCATTAAGTCTTCTTGTTTTTTATACAGTAGATTTATAGTAGTAGTTCTCAAAAAATTTAACTATCAATAACAAATATTAATCTCGTGTTTTTAATATATCATCAGTGCAGTTATCCAGTGTTTTTTTTTTTTCATATATCAGGGAAATTATCTTGTAGTTTTAATTGATTATTTTAGTCGATTAGTAGATAGTAAAAGAGATAGTAGATTATCAATAAGAAATATTTGTTTTAAGTATTAATCAATAAGAAATATATATTATAATGTGACTTAATAAAATTATAATATTTTGCTTCTAAAAAAATTATAATATACAACAATCATAGATGCTATAATGTCAGTACTCAGTGTACATATTTATTTTTTAAATTTTTATTTATTTATTTCATCAACTTAATTATAAATAATGATAAAAAATATCCCATCTACCAAAAATCAACATCATTCATCATATTTCCAAAAATCAACATGGTATACCGTTAAGAAAAATAAACGAAATCCGATTTTCTATACAGTTCCCTAGTTTTTGGTCGGTTTCCTTTTCGGTTCCCGGTTTTTGGCCGGTTATCCGGTTAGATTCCAAGTTCTCAGGTTTGATTGGTCTGCATAGGGGTCCAGTTTCCGATTCAACCAGTCGAACCGCGCGGTTCGGTGTGATCTTGACAACATTGCTCAAAACTACAAATACAAAAAAGGATAATAAATTGTTTATTCAATTTAGAGCATTGTTCCCCCAAAGTGGCGGAGACAAACTAGAATCTCTACCAACCCAAAAGATAAACCAACACCAAAACATATATTTGATGTGAGTGAGGATAGAGTTAAGTTTAGCTTCTTCTCCACGGAAACAAACACCGTTCTGGGCTAACCAAAGACACCAACAAGTTGCCAACCATAAAAAATGTTTAACCTTTCTAGCCTTTTCCCGTTACAAAATTCGCCAAAAAGAAAGAATGTTGTTGTAAGTTAGTTGAAGAAGGTAGCACAATGTCCAACCATCGCCCCACCTCACGCACACCTTAAGCGAAAACTCACAATCCAAGAATAAATGTTGGACTTCTTCCTTGTGATTGTTGCAAAATGCGCACACTACTGTGAGAGGCGAACCTAGGTGTCTTTGAGGGTTTCAAGTGATTAAATAGAGTCTTAGTTATCTCCCACCCTTTAAGTACTCATATAACTAACCCTTTGAACCGTATAAAATTAGAAATAAAAGAGAACGTGCAGTTATTGTGTTGAAGATCAAATCAAATCAATCTAAAAAAAAAGATCAAATCAAATCTTGGTAAAAAAATCAAATCAAATCAATTTTTTTTTGAGAATAAATCAAATCTTATTATTTGGGAAACAAATTGTTAGAGATATTTTCGCCAATTCCCGTTAAGTAAAAGATATTTTATAGTGATTTAAACATTTATTTAATTGTAAAATCCTACTAGTATAAAAATATGCTCCACTTCGATCATCTAATTCTCCCAACGAGGGTGAACTCAAAAGAGAATGGCTCTTAGAATCCAAACATCGTTTCTGAACAAGGCATTATGTTCTAACTTTATATCATCCTCTATTTATATTGCAATATATATATGAATGAAATATTTGAAATCCTGCATCTGTTTTCCAATATTAGTGATAGATGTTAATTTAGGGTTTTGTTTGATTCAAATGGTGGGAGAGGAGTGATTTTAATGGAAGGGAGATAATGAAGGAAATAGAAGAAAGAGATTTAATTTGAATGTATTTGATTGAGATGAGAGGAGAGGAAGGGAATTAGGGGTGCTTCTGGCCGTGGGTACTGAGGTGTTGAGGAAAGTGCAACGATGGTTATGTGGATGCTGTAATTGAATTGGATGTTTGTCTAAGTTCTAGATGGTGAATAGTAATTGCTGAATTAAAATTTTAATTTTAAAATACAAACATAGAATTTCTTCATTCTTTAACAACAAAATAATATTCATGAGACACAAAAAATCTAAATATTCTTCATCTTTTTATAACATTATAGGTTAGGGCTTCTTAATGTGACGGAAACACGGGATTTTGTAGTTAAGTAACGAGTATTTAGTAACTTTTATTAATTTACTAATATGTATGGATATCCACGGGTACATATACCATTATATCCGCTTCTGTGTCCATTAACTAACAATAGTTGAAATATCCGTTTATTTTAACTGTTGATATCCATTAAGCTATCCGCCCTGTGCCTGTCGCAGATATTATCTTTGGATATCTGCAGGTACGAAGTATTTTGGCATCCCAACTTTTTGATTGGGTGGCAGAAGGCCTACCATCAAATTTTTGGTGTGTATAGGTACGTAATTGTAATAAGCTGTATGATATCTGCATGGATAGTGATAGTGGGGCTAGAGCATTAGCATTACTTGTTCACATTTTCGGGGTACTCTTTTTTTTTCCTCTTAGGTATTTTTCTCTATAGGTTTTGGCGTCTAGAGGTTTTAAGAAATTCCCTTGTAATTTTGGATTGGAGTACCTCTTATACTTAATCGCGTGTTCCTTAATTTGCAACAATAGAGACTGTGAACAATGTGTTGCCTGATTACGTTGTCTCTTATAGATTTTCCAAGTTGGGCACCAAAGACATGGCAAAAACAAGCATATTGTCCAAAAAATGGCTACAAAAATGGCAATCACGGATGGACCTCAACTTTGATATGTATGACATGTTTGACCATGCTCAACTAGCGTCATGCGACTCTTTAGAAAAGGTTGTCCAAAATTTTACCAGAATAGTGGATCAATCCGTAATGAATTACCAAGGTTCCAAGATTCGTTCGATACGTGTACGGTTAGGGTTCAACATACTATATGATGATGATGATGATGATTATTACATTGTCATTGATAGTTTGATTTCCCTAGGAGTTGCTAAGGGTGTGGAACGCATTGAACTGCTCTTATTCAGAGGAAATGGTGCTGATTATAGTGAACACAAATTATCTAAGTGTGACTCATTGAAGTGATGACCGCAGGCATTACCTTAGGTACGTCCAATCTAGTTTTGAGCATGAATCATTCACATGTGAGTCAGAATCAACCTTAGTTTATGTATGCTATTTATTGAGTCATAAAGTGCTCTTAACTAATTTAATTACTTGTTGGTGTAAACAGGTAGGGAGATTATTAACAAATTTGGCTCCATTTCAAAATGTTAGACAACTAGAGTTCTCTATTTATGGTGAATATAGTTATAATATTGACTACTTACAGATTTTAGGTATTGTGACGGCTTCTCCAAATCTACAAAAGCTTGTTCTAACGGTGAGTTATTCAACATTTTTTTTATATTGTTTTTTTTTTATATTTCTAATCTATTTAAAAATTATGTTGTTGTCTGAATTTTTTTCATGAATAATAGTCATCTCAATAGTTATTTGTTTTTTTTACTCAAACAAAGTCATATCATTTCATTAGCATGCAATAATGTTTGTAACACACGATGGACTAAAATAATGAACTTGGGAGCTAACATACTGAGTCTTGATTGCCTTCGATCAAAACTAATTCTTTGGTTTCGAATATGTGAGAGTAAAGTTTTACAATAAGAAATAATGACACCAAATTTGTTGTTAAAGAGCGTTGCTTTGTTCATTGTATTGACTACCGAGATGCAATCCAACTCAATCACCACTGCCTCTAAGCCTAAGTCCTTCAACCATTGAATTGCATGCCATACACCCATCGCTTCAGCCTCTTGATGTTCAAGTATTTCTTCAAACCATATTGTTTTGCCTTTCCTAAAATTGTCGTTCACATCTCTTAAGGAAAAACCAACACCATACTTATTATTTTGGTCAAAAAGGATTCCAAGCAATTAGTGAAGAAAAAGTCCCTAAAGCTGCTTTTTTGAGTGCTAATTGCTGAAATATAATGGCCAATACCGCTTCGGTTCCATATTTCCTTGTCTGTCCATACCCAAAAAAATAAATGCATCTCAACTCAATAGTTACATTTGTAAAATACTCTGATGAAATTAAATTTTGCTTGAACTAGAAGATTCATTTTCCTAATTTAATATTGTCAATGTGCATGCCTTCATCTATTAGTAAAATTACAAGTTAAAACTACGTACATTTGTTTACAAATGAAATAGACACCTCGTCTCTTTTTAACTTGAACACCCACCTTCCTTATTCACGGAGAAAATTTTACTCAACTTCCTTTTGTTTAAAAGAAAGCCTATTTTATTCTTACATAATATAAGGGAAGTGTGTATAATCTAGTGGGAGTCATTGTCTTGTACAAGCTAGAGAGAATTCTATTAATATATTCTGACTCCATGTGTGTGTGTTAAAAATATCGTATAAGTATTCTTGTCACCTTTATTTTTAAATTTTTTCCAGATTAGTCGTCCACATTTGAAGCATCCCAACTCAATCGCATTGAAGAGAGAAAAAAGAGAACATGTTGGGGGATTTTTTCACAATCAGTTGAAGTACATTGACTTACGAGGTTGTATTGGTCACATAAGTGCAATTGAATTCGTTAGTCACTTTCTAAAGAATGTGAATTCACTTAAGCAAATTACCTTTAGTCCAATGGAGTGACAGTTTTGATTGTTCTAATTGCTTGGGATGTGATTTGGTTCGTAGAGAGCTTAAAGATGAAGTCAAGGAACAATGCCAGCTTATGATTTTGTAGTTTGTTTGTTAATCATCATGCAAATGTTACATTGACTTTTCTTTATAATATTGTCTTCGAAAAAATATATTTCTTTTTTGACAGGGAGAAGATCTTATTTAGCATAAAGCAAACGTATAACATTTATCACTTAGTATGTTCACATGCTTTTTTTTTTGACAATATGTTCACATACTTTTGGGGATTAACTTTTTGAGAAATGAATGTGTCATTTAACACAAGCTTATTGTTACACGCTCTTCTATCGATTGAAATTCTTAAGGATCCTACAAATTTACATGGAACTCGTATGATATAGTGAAATCCATTAGAATTTCAACCAAAGGGTAAAGTATACTAGAAAGTGAGTGTAGTGAAAATCGAATTAGGCTTTAAATCGATGAGACTCTGTCATGGTTCAGTTGTTTTAAATTGCACGAAGTAGGATGAAACTGCAGTTGAATCACTCAACTAATTGAACAAGAGACAACAACGAAACCGATTGAACTGTTAGTTGGTTTGATTTTTAAAACACTAATTAGAGTACACATTGTGAAGCTGCTATTGCATGTTCCATTCATTATTCATTCTGGGTGTTATGATTTGGACTAGTCGTTAGTTCAAAAATGGTTTGGATAGGAGAGAAATCGATGGACTTGGTGGGAATTGGATTAGGTGCAGTCGAATTTGCACGCAGTCGGCGAGCTAGGAATCGTCTGATTAAGATCCAACGGTTCATGTTTTAATAACAATATTTGACTTTTGATGTATATTAAATTATGGAATTAAGTGTGTCTTTGTCCAACTAACATCGGACGACACCGAGTTGTTGTTTGCACGACTACTTGAATTTTGTGACTGCACACAAACTGGATCCAGATTTGGTGTTGGCAACGGCGTTGTGCATCGGGGTGCGCTAGCGACAGTGAAGGCGAAGAAAAGAAAGATTGGTCACTTCCCATTTTACCCGTTAAATTATCATACCATTGATTAAAAAATATGAAGATCTAATGGATGCAATGTTTTGTCTGTAAATTTCCTAGTGTTGTGTAATTTTTTTTTTGTGGCATGGATGGATGCAATGGGTTTTTTTTTTCTCTTCTTTTGAACAAGATTAGACGCAATGGGTTTGTTGATCAAAAAGAATGTTTAGCATTCAACAATTTACGTTAATCAAGCTAAAGAGTTTTGACCGTCGTAGTTTTGTATTTTACTAATTTTTTTTTTGGTCAACTACTAATTCTTTTTTCAAAAAAGAAATTATTAAATTACTTTTGACTAAAATACAGTTTTTGTCTTTTAACATCCACCGTTTTTTTTTCCATTTTCGTCTTTTATCTTTTAAAGTGTTCATTTACGTCTTTTGTCTTTTCATAATTAAATAAAATGATCATTTCACGAAGTGACCATTAATTAGGGCTTATATGGATTGTGTGACATGGATAATTTATCACGTAAAGAGTTGATAGTGTTTTTAGACCATTAAATATTGGGTAAAATATGTTTTCGGTCCCTACAAAATTGGGTCATTCTAAGTTTAGTCACTACATTAACAAAATAGGCGCTTTGGTCCCCATCTTATTTTTTCGTTTTCATTATTAGTCTCTGACGTTAAATGATGCTGAATAGCAAACGGAATACTGACGTGATACTGCTTGAGCGGTATTTTAAAAAATTATACAAAACATCTTCTGTTAACCAAGCATGGTTACTATTGCCAATTGTATGGACTAATTAAGCTAAGAGTCTTTTTGGATAGAGCTAAATTTGAGCTTATGAAAAACAGTTTATAAGACATGACTTATGAACTAACATAGAAACTTCATAAGTTATTTTTTATAAGCTCAAAAGTAAGTTCATCCAAACAGGCAAGTCCATTAGAAAGTAATTACATGTGATTATCCTAATGAGGCGTGGCGCAATGGGGTGAGAGTTTGTATTTTGTAAATCCTCATTACCTGTTGTATAAGAGTTCAACTCTTGATAGCACTAAAAAAAAGTTACACATGGCTAACCTAATAAGCTTTTCTATAAGAGCATGCATAATTTATTTGATCAACTATCAATATATTATCTATCTCTAATGCTTCACATATTCTCTTTGCGTCCTAAACAATAATGATTAAAATTCAAAATTTCGCACGTTAAAATTGAAATTTATCTAAATTTACCTTAGACTATATGGGACAACTTGTTAATGAGTTGAAATTTTGTTAATTTTTGTAGTTCATGCCACATAATTTGACACTATTAACACGTAAGTGGAAAAAAAAAAAACTATAGTGGTGCCAGAATATTTCAACTTCAGAAGCAGCCAAGGTGGTTTCACAGTCTGAAACGAAACATACAGTAACGAAAAATAACAACTATAGAAGAAGATTGTACGCGTGTCCGTGTCTTTGTATTGAATTTCAACCCAACATAAATTAATTAACAACCCTACCAAACACAACATAATAAAACCCTTCATCACGTTTTCTCTTTCTCTAAAATTTCTCTTTTCACCACCACCATCTTTGCTTCTTCTCAGGTTTGTTTTTAAGTTACCCTTTAGTTATTAGTTTATGTTATGTGTTTATTTCTCTTTTGTGATTGATAAAGTTGCAATCTTTTTCCTTTTTGGTTTCTGGGGTAGTTGGTAATTCTGAACAAATTTTGGCAAGTTTTTCTTCCTTTTTAGGGAATTTTGTTCAATTTTTCATTCTTAATCTTCTCTCAGCTGTGAAATACAGCACAGATTGAACCCTATGAAGAAGATTGAAGACTTTGGCCTCTAAACACAGCTTTTCATAAAAAGCATGATGCTTAGAGCAAGTGAGATTATAAAATACTGTCATAACATGATTTCAGTTTGAAATAGGGATTTAATTTATATACTGTATAATGTTTTACACTATCTACCAATTATAAGTTGACACATCCTTAAAAATAAGTTAGCCAATTAACAACAACCTTATATTATGTCAACCATACCCTGAATTATTATTGGTTGCGGTTGAGTAACAACTAAACTATTGAAATAATGTACATTTCATTTATGGCATTGGGAACAATGTTGCAAGTGTCTTGCTTGCTGGGGTAAATCAGTTGACTTAGCACAACTTATTCAAATAATCTGATAGTAGTCTCTATATTTTAGCTTTATTATTATTCTCTTTATAATAGTGACACTTTTGTATGGTTCAGCTAGGTGACTTTGGAAGTGATTTCATTTGAAGCAATTGACATTGAAAACATACTTTTTGATACATCCTTTAGTCATGCCCTGTTTTCCTTTCTCATTTAGTAAGACGTCGTCGTCGTCTTCTAGACAAAATCCAAACAATGATGAAGGTAATGTTTGTTTTCGCGATCATAGAGGTTTTTAAATTTGATTAGGTTTCAAGAGATGTGGTTGTAGTATTCTTGAATTAAGATATCTATGATCTAGGATATATTACATTGAAAAACCTACCTACACAATGTTAGAATTTAATTGAATATAGTTTGAACAGATATTTCAGGCATCCATGATGTTAAGATTTATACCTACAAAGCACTAAGCAAGGCCACCGATAATTTCAGTCCGGCGAATAAAATTGGCGAGGGTGGTTTTGGTTCTGTTTATAAGGTAACTACTAAACTAATTCCTGCAGCAATTAACCTGATCATTAGTTTTTTCCTTCCTTTTCTTATCAATGACTATGAAAACTGAATAATATTATGGCTGGTGGATGATCAGGGACGGCTTAAAGATGGAAAACTTGCTGCTATAAAAGTTCTTTCGGCTGAATCAAGACAAGGGGTGAAGGAGTTCTTGACAGAGATTAATGTGATATCTGAAATAGAGCATGAAAATTTGGTTAAGTTATATGGTTGTTGTGTGGAAAGAAATAGCAGGATTTTAGTTTACAATTACCTTGAGAATAACAGCCTTGCACAAACTCTTCTAGGTAAATGTTTTTTAATATTGCATTTGGTAACTGAATGTGTTTCATTTCTTCAAATCTATTTATTTCCTCAAAACATCGTCTGAGAAAACCTTTGGCAAAGTTAGAAGAATGTCTATATAGCATCGCCACTTCAAGTTGAAGACATGTCCCGTCCGACACCAACACTTCAATTACTTATATTTTTCAAATTATTATCGGTACCTACGTATCTGTGTCGTGTTCGGTGTCCGTGTCTGTGTCGATGCTTCATAGTGTATGACTTACTTCATGGATTTGTTTTGTTTTATTTTATCACCTAGTCTTTGACTTTCAACATTACTCAAACAATTTTTCAATCAATTTTTTCCTCTTCACTTGTAGGTGGAGGTCACAATAGTATGTACTTTGATTGGCGAACACGATGTAGAATATCCGTCGGGGTTGCGCGGGCTTGCCTTTCTTCATGAAGAAGTAAGGCCTCTTATTGTTCATAGGGATATAAAAGCAAGCAATATTCTCCTAGACAAAGATCTTACACCCAAGATTTCAGATTTTGGTCTTGCAAAGCTTATTCCAGCAAACATGACTCATGTCAGCACACGCAGCGTTGCCGAACGCTGTAAGTATTGTAATTTACAGTCTCTTTCTGTTTTGCTGTTTTCATATGCATTTCATATGATCTTTTTAATGAACTATTTTGTGCCAGAAATTTACTGTTTATGGTTGGTTTCAGAGGTTATTTGGCACCAGAGTATGCAATAGGAGGGAGGCTTACACGAAAAGCAGACATTTATAGTTTTGGTGTCCTACTTGTAGAGATAGTCAGTGGGAGAAACAACACAAATTCGCGGTTACCTGTAGAAGAACAATTTCTTCTAGAGAGGGTATGTACATCTCTTTTCCTAATTGTTTTGGCATATCTTTTTATAGGTAAATGGTAGTGGCTAATTAGTTGGGGGAATTGTTAGTTTCGCTTTGGACCTGGAGCTGTCAATCTGGGCCGACCGACCCAACCTGTCCTATTGGGTCAAAATGTAAAAGCGGGTTGGGTTGGGCAAACCCAATTGTCTACTGGAATGTCTAGTAGGGGCAATTTTTAGTTTCCAAGATTCGAACGTTGGACTTAGAGCTGTCAAACTGAACCGCTCAGTCAGTGGGCCCAAAACATAAAAGCGGGCTGGACTGGACTTCCTTTCATATTTTGTGTGGAAGAAAGTCTTTCTTATGACTTATTACTCAACTTTTGTATAGGCATTGGCATTTCATTACATTAGACTTAGTGTGATCATATTGTAAAACACTACATGAGATTTCTAGACCTACTATTATGTTATCTTTCGTTCTTACAGACATGGGAACTATATGAAAGAAAGGAACTCGTTGCTCTGGTAGATACATCGTTAAACGGCGAATTCGATGCCGAGCAGGCTTGTAAATTTCTGAAGATCAGCCTTCTTTGCACTCAGGAATCTCCAAAGCAAAGGCCATCTATGTCTACTGTGGTCAAAATGCTAACTGGAGAAATGGATGTTGATGATAGTAAGATGACAAAACCTGCATTAATTACTGATTTTATGGACCTTAAAGTTAGAAAGAATGAGGAAAGTACTATTGATATGAAGACTTCATCTACATATAATACATCATCTACATCTACATCTACATCAGATCATCAAGATACTACCATGTCATCAGCTGCAACTACAACCTTTACTACACAACATGATCACAGCATGTAAACATCAATTGTTTGACAATGCTTTGTCTTTTCATTTTTAAAAATTCAATTCATTTGCTTCGGCTTGTATCTAATGTAAATTTTGCAATCTTTACTGCATTTTTTGAGTGTTATTTATTATTCTTGGTGTAACTTAAGGCTCCATGAGTAGGAAGAAGCTAAATTGCTGTTATGTAAATATGGACCTGGCTTGTATTCAATGATAGATTTGAAGGACATTTTTTTTTTGTATACTTTGTTACAGTTTTTTGTTTATATTTTTTTTACAACTTAGATGTGTCAAATTTCGCTTATATTTTCTAATATAGAGAGAGTTCACTACAATTGTTTTCTGTGACTTTTCATATCTCTATATAAATATAAATAACTAAATATAAGTAGTATAAACATGGGCCAATATTAATAGGGGTGTTCGCCCCCTCTCCACCAAATGCATTTGCGCTAGGTGTGGGCTTTTTGGATCTGTGGGCTACCAGAGCTTTTCAGGGCCTACCTAAAAAACTTGCATGTTCACGACTGTAGCGACCGAAAAATCCGGGAATGGATTCTTCGAAGTTCGAAAGGAAGCCGCCACCAAATTTTAGTTTAAGGGCAAATTCAGAAAATCCCTTTTAGTTTTAGGATAAGGCAAGTTTAAAGGTTCGGGAGTCGTTATGCGTGGGGAAGGTATTAGCACCCCACGACATCCTTCGTCTAATTATTTATGGTTTATTGATATTTACCCTTTTTATTTATACTTATAGTGAAAAAGACTTAATTAAATTTTTAATTTCTAGTGCTTGACAAGAGTGGACTCTTGCTCCTACGCACTCTCGGATGCAATGGAGGAATCAAAGCCTACGTAGTTCTTCCGAAAAAGGTTTGTTGGTTGGTGTTTTTAGTGTAGGGGTCCTAGGACTCCTGAGTATGCATGTACTCATCGATTCTAGGGCCATGACTAACTTGGGTTGTACAACCGACTTAGTCCCCTACTTTTTGAAAGTATTTTTGAGGTTTTTTGAAAGAAATTTGTTTGATGTGAGGTGAGTTGGTTTTAGAATAGGTATTCTAGAACTCCCGAACTGCATAACTCATTAGTTTAGAACATTGACTAACTTGGTTGTACAACCGACTTAGTCCCCTATTTTTGGAAAAGTGATTTATTTATTTACTTATAAGTTTTTAGGATTCTTGAACTGCATGCAATTTCATTGGTCTGCAGGATGATGACTCTTAGGTTGCCACACAACCGACTTAGTCTTTTATTTGATTTTTGAAGAAATAAACTAATTTGTGCATAAAAAAGACAAAACCGATAATTAATAAAGACTAGGCTAAAAATAAAAATAAATAACTATATACATAAATAAATATGAATAAATATATAAATAAACAATAAACAAATAAATAAATAAATAGATTATATTATAAATAAATATGTACATAAAAATAAACAAAATAAATACAAAACTAACTTTGGACTCGACGAGTGCGAACCGGGATGAGCAATCGACCAAAGTCAATCACTTAACAGGACTTCTATCCGATTCATTTTGACCCCAAGACCGCAGAACCGCTTTGAGAATCGAAAAGCCGACTCAAAACGCCCAAATGATCAAAGGCGGGTTTTTAGTGAAATGAAGCGCGAACGCTTTGACCCAAAAAAAGATCACTTAACCCGCCAATGATCCCCTTCTCTAATCTTCACCTCTCAACCCCTTTTATATCCAATTGATAGGGAGCTCTTGTTTTTCCGAAAGCAATGTGGGACTAAAACAAGGTAGAGAAAGCAATTCCCCTTTAAAACACAATTCCGTTTTTTCTCAAACTGTCACCGTAAAATTGCGATTCCGGATTCGTTAACCGTTGGATCGTCTTTCTTTTTTGACAGTAGGTTCGTGAGACATATATCTACGCTTTCACCGTTCGGATCGTTGAAACGAGGTGTCATGAGAGAGAAATTGCCTTCGCAATAGCTGCAGTTTTTGGTCCGTTTTTTTCTCAAACCTCTCATCGTAAAAGTGCGATTCCGGATTCGTTAACCGTCGGATCGTCTTCATTTTTTGACAGAGGTTCGTGAGACATATATCTCCACTTTCACCGTTCGGATTGTCGAAAAGAGGTCCAAGAGAGAGAAATTGCCTTCGCATAGAGCTGCGATTTGGGTATTTCATCTTTTTGTTCTTATTTTGTAAGCTCTTATGCTTTGCTTCACTTGCTTTTTCAATTACTTAAAGAGGGTCAAAAGAAAATAACATGTGGGATGATTGACCAAGAATCAAATCATGCATCTTTATATTAATTGTGGTTGATATGCACAAGCTACTTATCTTTTACTTGAGTACATAGTAAAGCGTTTGTTGCACATACACTACTTAATAAAAAAATATTACAATGATATAAGAACTCGGACAAAATTGGGGTATAATAATTTGCCCCTCTTTATTTATATTTTAAAATTTTTTTAGTAGAAATAGAAATAAAGATAGAATAGACGTCAATTTTGTCCGTTTAGAGGAAATAGAGGTTTGAGAATAAGCGAGGAGCGATTAACACTTGGCGCGTTAACCGCGAACAAAATGAAGGATCACTCGGGATCGAAGGAGCACTAAGGCTCAAAGCCCACTCGGGTGCGAAGGAGCACTAAGGCTCTGAAGGACCACTAAGGGTCCGAAGGAGCACTAAGGCTCTGAAGGACCACTGGTCCGGAAGGCTGCCTAGGCCTTATTTGAAGGACCATCGTGGTGAAGAAGGGCGCAACTAGCTACGGTACTAGTTAAGCGATGCGAGGGGCTCTGTATATTCGAAAGCGGCCATGATGGGTCAAGATCAGTCTAGAACCGATATGTTGACCATGAAGGACGCCCACCGTGTCTTAGGTGACACAACTAGTCCGAAGGACCACGCGGGTCGCGAAGGTCCGCCGGGCTCGACTCGACGTTGCGACACTGGGCCACTTAGGGGCGAAGGAGCGTAGTGCTCTCGAAGGACCACTCGAGGGTCCGAGGATCAACTTGGTGATCTCGTGATATGATATGAGATTAACGCTTAAAGCGATATTTGAGGAACAAAACATAGGAGCGACACTTATCGTGTTTATCAGGGCACACCTAACAAATGCATCTTCCCGAGGAGGAAAAGCTTTCTTCCTTTGGCAATGCAATTAATGGTGCAGCGCACGTGCAATGATTGGTATCTGGTGGAATGATTTTTTCTCTTTTGTTTTTGTTTTTTTTATTTTATTTTTTTTTTGCTTTTTTGCTTGTTACGTAATAAATGCATGAAATGCAAATGTGAATATGATGCAAATGAAATGATTGAATGCTAATGCCATGGTGCATGCATGATGCGATGATATGATATGATATGATATGATATGATATGAGTGATTGGGTGCAAAACATTTTTTTTGTAATGATAAGATGCGAGACTTTGGATGCGAGAAGCATGGGTGAATATTGATCATTCTTTGGAAAAATTAGTTTTGATTCAAACTTCGGCATTCTCAAGGTCATTATCTACAGACAATGATATGCAAAAGTACTTGACCGTGTTTGCAAGCTCGCTTATTTTTCCTTCCATTATGATGCCCCTTGATGATCGAAATTTATGTCCACAAAGTTACCTAAGTGAATTTTTAGCATCACATGATCAACTTGTGTTCTCTCTCTGAAGCTTTGTTTAGTAAAGACATATGTTGGTGCAAGTATGAATGAGTCAGTTAACTTGGGGTTCTAAAGGCCTAGGGTGAGGATATTTGTGGCACATGAAGGGGTGAATGACTGACTGGTCTTTGTCAAGGTCATCAAAGGTAGGTTTTCCCAAGCCAAGAAATGCAGGACTGCCCCAATTTAAATTTGATGACGGTGAGTGAATAACTTGCCCCTGTCTAGTGGTGACAAGCTAGGGGTGTAGAAGATGATGAACTGGGAATGCATTGACTTTGGAATGAAAGGCAGAAAGCAATAGACTTTGTCTCAACCCATAGAGTTTGGCGTTGCCCCATTTATGGTAAGGACAAGATTGCCCCGCCAGAGTAGCGCGTTTTGGGGTAATGAGTTGAGAAATTGCCCTGAGTATTGTTTTGTGGATATGAATATGACAAGGGATGAGGTGAGTGTAGGCGGATTTCTCCAAGTAAAGGGTGAAGGATTGCCCCACTTGGTAATGGGATTTCAAATGGTTGTTTTAGTGAGGTTGTGCGGTGTGTGAGTTGGGGCTATGGGTTTTTGAGTTGGTCTGGTATGTATGTTTAGACTGGGTGTGGTGTGGGATGGACGTTGGACACATTTCCCAAGCTTAAGTGGAACAAATGGTGAAAGGATTTCCCCACTTTGGGATCTAGGTGACGATCCTAGCATAAACCTTTTGGTTATCTTTAGAATGACTCTCAGACTATGATAGTCTTGAGTTTGCTATGATGAAAACTGCACTTGGTGATTGCTAACCCTTGCCTTTATATCAATGGAACTTTAATGAACCTTTGGAGTGCAAGCCCTTTTTGATTTCTTTATTTTGAGTTTTTTTTTTAGATACATTTTTTTTTGAGCAAACATATTGTAAATAAATAAACTTATTTGTCCTAAGATTAAAACTTTGAGAAAACAAAAGCAATCGGTCATTGATCGGAATGAACTCTAGAGGGTTGTAACGTGGCCGATGGTTTAGTGATTTATGAGGGAAATGATAATTGGGCTCAAAGTGGTGTTGGGGATTGATGGGACAGATGATTTTTTATTGAGCGGTATGATTTGGCTAATGGTTAATGGTTTGTGAAAGAAGGAGTTATTAGGCTCAATGAAGTGTTTGATGATTGATGGGACAAATGATTTGGTGATGTAACTTGGCTAATGGGTGATGATTTATGAAGGAAATGGTTGTTAGGCTCAAAGGAGTGTTTGGGGTTTTATTGAGACAGTAATTGATGTGTCTCATGGTAGGATGGACTTGTTTAAGATTGTAATGTGGCTAAGGGTTTATGGAGGGTAGGATATTGAGGCCAAAAGAAGTGTTTGAGGTTTATTTTAGACAAGGATCTCTTTATGCTTTAATAGTGTGAAGCAAATGACTTACGACTTGTACTACTTTTGTCTTTGTTTTTCTAATTTGTTTTTTTTTTTGAGATTTTTAATCCACTTTTTGACTTCACTCTTTTGTGCTTTTGTTTCTTTTTGGTGAGTGAGTGAGTGATAAAAGTGATGCACCATTTTTTGATGCGGAATCGATCCTTCTCTAGGATGATTGAGAGATTTTTAGGATTTTTGGCTTAAGGTGGGTGGTAAGGGATTTTTGAGGATATGGAAAGATGGTTCAACTTCATTTCAAATCATGATTGCTTGTTTTCTCAAAAAATAATTTAAAGACAATAATTTACTTATTTTATATACTTGCTCTTTTTTCTTTATTTCTCCTTTTTTGTGTGCCCTAATTTTTGCTTAGGCCGCTCTTACGAGTTTTCAACCTAACGGGTCTTTTTGATTTTTTTGTAAAGGACTTGCACCAAGGGAATACAATGTTGACAAGGTATTTTGGAGATCACAAATTTGCCCCAGTGTGAGGGTCTCAAGTGTTATTTCAATAGTGAGAACAAACCAAAAAGTCGACTAGTTAGGGGAGTATGTACTTTATGGTGGTCGTGGTGGGATAAGACTTGGACGGGGGATGATGACAATGTAGGGACATTAACTGACTCAAACAAGAATGAAGACACATGTGTGTTACCTCAAAATTTCGACAGTACTTTAAATGTAGTTTTAAATGGAGTTGACTCCACATTTAATACTGTTTTAGGGGCCACAGGTCAACATTCAAGTCAATACTCCATCAATTCGACAGAAAAGGTATGCAAGTGCAAGAGATGCAAGTGAACTTCGACAAGCTCGGTTTGCAAAGCTATGAAGCAAGCAAGGCAAGAAACCGTCGACAAGAGAGGGCTTAAATCTTCGACAGGGCTGGGTTCAACACTTCGCCAAGCGGTCGACAATGAGTTAGTCGAAATGTGCAGAGCAGCAGTGAGTGGGCGGTTACTTTCCCTTATTTTTAGGAGGCAGTTATCGTTTTCCCCACGATTGTTCCTGTGAGTATAAATACCCCTTTGTAATAGGAAATCAAGGTCACCACATTTTACAAAAAACGCTGGGAAACTCAACTTCCAAGTCAACGAGAAACACGAGTGAAACAGATCATTGTATGTGTTGGTGCACCACTTTTATTTCTTCGTTTAATGCAAAGTCTTTACTTTCTCTTTACGTTGTTGCATTTATTGCTTTTACTTCGCTTTCAAATCACTTCTTTCTACCATTCTATGTTCTTACGTACTTCAAAAAACACAAACTCGATGGCAATTGTCAAAGAGATTTTCTAGTTTGATCTCACAGTCTTATTATTGAAAACTAGTGATTGTTTGCTAAAAACACCAGCAAACAAATTGGCACGCCCGGTGGGACCCTTTGCCATTAATTTTGTGTCTTTTCTGTTAATATATGTGCTTGTATGCACTTGAGGAGTGGTAGGATGGTACGCACCAATTCTAACAACGCCTCTAGTTCCGATACTCGTGGTATCACAAGTGCAAGGAACAACGGTAGATTACGCCAATGTCACGGTGGAAATGTTGCGGGGACTACTACCCCGGTGACATCAATAACCGCTCCCACGATGTCAATGACCAATGTTGGTTCGACATCGTCTATGGCCTGCCACAAAGCATAGGACTTCCTTCTAGTCCTTATGTGGCAGCAGGGGAATAGTTTGGAAACACGTTTCCAAAATATGAGTCTACCACCATACTTTTGGGGTATATGGCATGCCTCTTTGGAATGCCACATGTCTCGACCTTTTCTCCTTCACACGCCTCTTCCGAGGGCGTGCTCGGTCGAAATCCTCATTGCATTAACCAACGCGCGTCCTTGTTGGCTTTAAGACAACAAGTAGATTTAAAGCAATCATGATATGGTTAATATCTCGACTCAACAGATTAGTGCGTGTTCAATCCTTTGATTGAATACAAATACCGATTACCAAATGTTAGCAAACCAAATGGGTAGGATTGCAGATTTTTTGGGGCTCCTACAGAAATAATGGCGATTACCCAATGGTGGGAATAATGCGCCTAATACCCCACGAGAGATCGATTCTTCGTCGAAGCCCGAGCGATTATGGGCGAACAACAAGGGTGGGAAACCACGTCCCGAGGTAGTTATGGTAAATCGAAACCAAAACGCTGATGAAGTTGTTCGACAAGTGCAACGAAATAACGTTTGTGCTCAAGACAACATAGCCACTTTGGTCGAAACCATAATGGCGCAAAATGGCCTTAACATAGGTTTACATAGGCCTAATTTCATATCACCACCTTGTGTGAATACGTGTTCTGCATGTAATTGCCAAGAGGTTGGAAAATCCCTAAATTTACTAAGTTTGGGGTGATACCAATGAGTCCTTCGTCGAACACATTGCCCGTTACATGATCGAGGCGGGGACATAGCCCAAAATGAGAATTTGAAGATGAAATATTTTCCAAATTCTCTAACTAAGAATGCCTTTACGTGGTTTACCACACTACCCCTGGTTCCATATATACATGGGGGCAATTAGAAAAGGCTTTTCATGAGCAATTTACATGGGCGATCAAGATTAGCCTTAAAGAATTGGCGGTGTTCGACGTAAAGTACCGAGGCTATTGATGATTATTTGAATAGATTTAGGCTCATGAAGGCAAGGTGTTTTACACAAGTGCTCGAACATGAGCTTGTCGAAATGGTGCGCAGTGGCCTTGATTATTCAATTCGAAAGAAATTGGATACTTCTCATTTGAGAGATATGACCCAATTAGCCGATAGAGTTCGACAAGTTGAAAGGCTTAAAGAGGAAAAGGCTAGAGTGAATAAATACATTCGTAAAGCAATCGAAGAAGGAGACTAGGATTTGGCGATAAAAAGAACAAAGCACCAATGCAGATTGACGCTGATCCACTCCATCAGGCAGAAGCAATGTATGCAGAGCCAATGGAAATGAATATAAGCATGGTGGATGTGAAGATGGCGGGTTCTCCTAAGCCTGTTAAACCTTCGACAGACAATATCAAAAGTGTTGTGCAGGTGGGTGATGCTGTACAAAGGACTACTCAGGAGGAGTATGAAGAGAAGGTACAGTTCGTGTACCCCAAAGCTGAAGACGAATTAATAGACTTCCTTAATAGGTGCAAGCTGAAGAACTCCGAGGTAATGTTATGCCCCAGATGTAGTGTTGTGTTCGACAAGGAAGCTGCCAAAAGTGTCGAAGGATACGGAGTTCGACAACCTCTTAAAAGAAAATGGGTGGACAAAAAGCCAAACTTTAGCTTCAAGAGAGGGGACCTTCCTTATAAGGTCAAGAGTTCGAATGCAGGACTTCGACAAGCAAGCCACATCTTTGGTAAGAGTACAACCAAGAAAGAATTTGTGTTGTCGGCTCGCCAAATCGTTTGTTCCAAGGGCTAACCTCCCAGCGAAAAAGTGGATACACGCCGGTTGTAACCACTATAGGAATCTTTGTGCCCTGGTGATTTCGAGGTTGTGAAGCCAAATGCAAGTGAGGTCGCGAAATATAACTACAAAAAAATTACAAAGGAAAAATCCTATGACCAAGACCCAATGGCGTCGCTTTCAGCGCTTTCGAAGAAGAAAGCGATACTTGCTTCTAACGAGCAAACGCCAGAACTTCAAAACGGCTAAGAATATGACTTCTAAAGCCGTGGGAATACAAAAGTGAACATAGGTGCCGCCAACCAAGTGAAGGTTGGGAATAAGGCCAAGGGTAAATCTATTGTAATAGAAGAACCAAGGAGGCCTGCAATGGAGAGAATCTTTCCTTCTCTGCCATCGTGGAGGAAGAAAAGTTCTGACTTCGACATGGATGAAGACGTCACTTCAGATTTTGAAGACTCTGAAGCTAGTTTTGATGTCATTTGCAACGTGGTGTCTATTCTACCCAGTGAATATGACGTCATCACGATCCCCAAATGATGTCAAAGAAAACTTCACCGAGGATATGGCTAACCACAAGCCAGTTTGTTACTATGTAATGAACAACGGCTGTGTCGAAGAACAAATGGCCACTTTCGAGAGGCCAGACGAAGGCATGCAGCATCACTTGAAGCCTCTGTATGTCCAAGCCAAGGTTAACGGCGTGGGTGTCAATAAGATATTGGTAGATGGAGGCGCTGCGGTGAATTTGATGCCTCAAGCAATGCTGGAAACCATAGGGATGTTCGACACTGACCTTAAGCCTCATAATATTGTGTTAACCAATTATGAGGGCAAATCTGGCCAATCTTTGGGGGCCGTCGAAGTTGAAGTAGTAGTAGGCACTGTCAAGAGAACTACCATGTTCTTTGTCATAGCCTCCAAAGCAAGCTATAACCTGCTCCTTGGCAGAGAGTGGATACATGGAGTAGGTGATGTACCTTCAAGCCTACACCAAAAGTTGGTGATATGGAAAGATAATGGTCTTGTGGAATATGTCGAAGCAGACCAGAGCTACTTCCTTGCTGACGTAAACAATGTCACCAAGGAGAATTTTGAAAAACAGATGGCGAACATTGCGCCATGCACATCTTTTAGTCAGGCTTACATCTCATCTGACAATGTGCTTTCCTCTGTTCGATTGTACCCAACACATGGTTTTGTTTGGGAGAGGGAAGTGGTGGAAGATGGAAGTGTCTATCCTGAGGGTGTTCTACCCCCAACAGGATGGGATACTGACTCTTAGAAAGTTTTAGATGTCAGCACCCAACGCATGGGATAGAATTATGGCCTACATGGCCGAGAATAAAGTAAAAACGGCTTTGGAAGCCGAAATAATTCAACAAACAATGGCTGTCGAAGCCATAGCTTCATCTGAAGAAAGTGGTGAAGTCATAGATGACGAACTTGATTGCATTTGTGATGACGAAACCATTAGGCTTTGAAAAGGATCCCAGGGATTCAACAAAGCGCATGCAAGGCGGTAGAAGTGACCATTGCACAGTTTTCAAAAATGCCTTTTCTTACCTCCACCCCCTTATTAGTCGAAAAATCATTTTTTGGGGGCAATCACATTACCTCAAAATTTCGATGAAGATGCTTTAAATGTAGTTTTAAATGGAGTTGACTCCACATTTAATCTTGTTTTAGGGGCCACAGTCAACATTCAAGTCAATACTCCATCAATTCGGCGAGAAAAGGTATGCAAGTGCAAGAGATGCAAGTGAACTTCGACAAGCTCGGTTTGCAAAGCTATGAAGCAAGCAAGGCAAGAAACCGTCGACAAGAGAGGGCTTAAATCTTCGGCGGTATTGGGTTCAACACTTCGCCAAGCGGTCGACAATGAGTTAGTCGAAATGTGCAGAGCAAAGAAGTGAGTGGCGGTTACTTTCCCTTATTTTTAGGAGGCGATTATCGTTTTCCCCACGATTGTTCTGTGAGTATAAATACCCCTTTGTAATAGGAAATCAAGGTCACCACATTTTACAAAAACGCATTTGGAAACTCAACTTCCAAGTCAACGAAACACGAGTGAAGCAGATCATTGTATGTGTTGGTGCACCACTTTTATTTCTTCGTTTAATGCAAAGTCTTTACTTTCTCTTTACGTTGTTGCATTTATTGCTTTTACTTCGCTTTCAAATCACTTCTTTCTACCATTCTATGTTCTTACGTACTTCAAAAAACACAAACTCGATGGCAATTGTCAAAGAGATTTTCTAGTTTGATCTCACAGTCTTATTATTGAAAACTAGTGATTGTTTGCTAAAAACACCAGCAAACAATGTGACACACAAATCACTACACGAATGCTTCATAGAGAGTTAACATCAGTTTTAACATGAAAGAAATTTTTGGTGGATCATTTCGTTCATTTATCATGGGGTGGATGAAATGCAACGCTTTGTTGAAAAAAAGTGTGAACGAGCTGTTAATTTGAAAAAAATTGAGTGCCTTGAAACACCTTGAGCTCACAACTAAGTATGGCTAAATTTCCCAAAGAAGAATGATTTATTTCTCACAAACGCCTCATCTCTCATCAAAGTTTTTTTGGAGTAAGAATTATGCTCACTTTTTGACGCATGATGTAATTATGTGAATGAATGAATGTACATGAAATGAGAATGCGAATGAATGAAATGCGAATGATATGAGAATGAGAGTGAATGAATATGAAAGTGTGGTTTATCTATCGCGTCAGGGAATTATAAGCTTTTTATTTGGAGAGTAAAGTACAAAGTTTGATTTTGACTTTAGCATGCATGGCTTCTCTCCAAAATAAAGTTTTTAACTCCATGGCGGTCATAAAAATGCATGCAACATAAGATGTTTATTTTATTTATTTTTTGTAGTGCAAAGAAAAAAAAATGCATGTGGTATATTTTCTAAAAATGTAGTAAATAATGGTTTTTGGTTTTTTGATTTTTTTTTTTCATAAAAGACAGTATGCATAAATATTTGTTTGAATGCAAGAGTATGAAGCTCCTTTGTGACCCCCTAAAAGGTATCTTACGAGTGGGTCTAAGGTTTCTTTTATAGTGCCTCACAAGGTAGTTCTAAAGAATCCTACACAAGGTTCCTAGAGCCAAGGACCCTAGTCAAGAATACTGACCCCAACAATAGGCAAGCTATTAGAAGGGATAGCATCCTCAAAAGGAATCAAACTCTAGGTGAGATTTTCGTGACCACCCAACGAGACGTACGTCCCGCAGCCATCACTACACAATCTCGTTTTAACTTAGGTTTGCACTCAAGTCCGGTAGAGGACCTTTTCTCACAAATTGTGTGATGTGTAGAAGTGCGCGGTGTGTGTAGGAGCGATTTAAAATAAACCCAAAGTGCAAACAAAACAAACATTCATACAAATATCGTCTTCTATCCTATGGTTTATATATCACATAAAAATAAAACATGCAAAAATAAATAAATAAATAAATAAATAAATAAATAAATAAATAAACAAGGGAAGGGTAAAAATTAAATCCTACAACTAATTAGACTAGGTTTTGACTCTCTAAAACGTTAAGTCCCCAGTGAAGTCGCCAGCTGTAGCGATCGAAAAATCCGGGAATGGATTCTTCGAAGTTCGAAAGGAAGCCGCCACCAAATTTTAGTTTAAGGGCAAATTCGAGAAAATCCCTTTTAGTTTTAGGATAAGGCAAGTTTAAAGGTTCGGAGTCGTTATGCGTGGGAAGGTATTAGCACCCCACGACATCCTTAAATCTAATTATTTATGGTTTATTGATATTTACCCTTTTATTTATAGTGAAAAAGACTTAATTAAATTTTTAATTTCTAGTGCTTGACAAGAGTGGACTCTTGCTCCTACGCACTCTCGGATGCAATGGAGGAATCAAAGCTACGTAGTTCTTCCCGAAAAAGGTTTGTTGGTTGGTGTTTTTTTAGTGTAGGGGTCCTAGGACTCCTTGAACTATCTGACTCATCGATTCTAGGGACGACTAACCCGGTTGTACAACCGACTTAGTCCCCTACTTTTTGAAAGTATTTTTGAGGTTTTTTGAAAGAAATTTGTTTGATGTGAGGTGAGTTGGTTTTAGAATAGGTATTCTAGAACTCCGAATCTGCATAACTCATTAGTTCTAGAACACGACTAACCCGGTTGTACAACCGACTTAGTCCCCTATTTTTGGAAAAGTGATTTATTTATTTACTTATAAGTTTTTAGGATTCTTGAACTGCATGCACTCATTGGTCTAGGATGATGACTAATAGGTTGTACAACCGACTTAGTCTTTTATTTGATTTTTGAAGAAATAAACTAATTTGTGCATAAAAAAAGACAAAAACTGATAATTAATAAAGACTAGGCTAAAAAATAAAAATAAATAACTATATACATAAATAAATATGAATAAATATATAAATAAACAATAAACAAATAAATAAATAAATAGATTATATTATAAATAAATATGTACATAAAAATAAACAAAATAAATACAAACTAACTTTGGACTCGACGAGTCGCCGAACCGGATGAGCAATCGACCTGGTCAATCACGAACCGGACTTCTATCGATTCATTTTGACCCCAAGATCCGCGAGGAACCGCTTTGAGAATCGAAAAGCCGACTCAAAACGCCCAAATGATCAAAGAGCGGGTTTTAGTGAAATGAGCCGCGAACGCTTTGACCTAAAAAAAGATCACTTAACCCGCCAATGATCCTCCTCTAATCTTCACCTCTCAACCCCTTTTATATCCAATTGATAGGAGCTCTTGTTTCTTACGAGCAATGTGGGACTAAAACAAGGTAGAGAAAGCAATTCCCCTTTAAAACACAATTCCGCTTTTTCTCAAACCTCGTCACCGTAAAATTGCGATTCGGATTCGTTAACCGTTGGATCGTCTTTCTTTTTTGACAGTAGGTTCGTGAGACATATATCTACGCTTTCACCGTTCGGATCGTTGAAACGAGGTGTCATGAGAGCGAAATTGCCTTCGCAATAGCTGCAGTTTTTGGTCCGTTTTTCTCAAACCTCTCATCGTAAAAGTGCGATTCGGATTCGTTAAGCGTCGGATCGTCTTCATTTTTGAATGAGAGGTTCGTGAGACATATATCTCCACTTTCACCGTTCGGATTGTCGAAAAGAGGTACGAGGAGAGAGAAATTGCCTTCGCAATAGAGCTGCAGATTTGGGTATTTCATCTTTTTGTTCTTATTTTGTAAGCTCTTATGCTTTGCTTCACTTGCTTTTTCAATTACTTAAAGAGGGTCAAAAGAAAATAACATGTGGGATGATTGACCAAGAATCAAATCATGCATCTTTATATTAATTGTGGTTGATATGCACAAGCTACTTATCTTTTACTTGAGTACATAGAAACGTTTGTTGCACATACACTACTTAATAAAAAAAAATATTACAATGATATAAGAACTCGGACAAAATTGGGGTATAACAACGACCAAAAAAACTTGCATGTAAAGAAGAGTGCAATTCCTTCAGCCCAAGCCCTACGTTTTATCGGCCCGACCCATTTTGTCAGCTCAATCAACAACCGAAAATTTATGTCCGGATAAGATATTTTGTGGTTAAAAAGGAAAAGACTCCCTAGCAGGTATATTAGAAGAAAAAATGGAAGGTGTCAATAGTAACTCCCCTAAAAAAATATCCTTTTTGACCCTCACCAAAAAAGAAAGAAAATATTTCTAAACCCAAAAAACATTTGACAAAAAAAACCCGGGTTTTTTTTTGGACCCCCCCCCCCCCACCCTCTCCCCTCAAACCCCCCACCCACCCTGTGAAAAGACGAAAATACCCCTGCATTTTTACAAAATCACAATTTCTTCACATTATTGATCATACTTACGATTGACCACCAGTCACTCGCATATACGCCACATAGACGTATATACGATTGCCCTGAAATTCCACCACTCGCATATACCCCACCACAAGCCTATATACGATCAGCAATTTTTTACTCATCGCATATACCCCTTTCCAGGCGTATATACGATTAGCCAGAATTAATCCACTCGCATATGCGCCCAGCAGACCCTATATACGACGAGTTAAAGAGTAAGCATCGTATATACCCCCATTTTTATGTAAATACGATGAGCAATTTAAT
The DNA here is from genome assembly GCA_020916435.1 of Oxytropis ochrocephala. Lineage (NCBI taxonomy): Eukaryota > Viridiplantae > Streptophyta > Magnoliopsida > Fabales > Fabaceae > Oxytropis > Oxytropis ochrocephala. The sequence goes on from CM037093.1 coordinate 96,211,573, forward strand.
TTATTTATTTTTACTAATTTTTTTTCCTTTGCTTGTAGTGTCCGGTAGGCATAGAGGGAGACGGGAGGTATCTCCTATCAGAGAGAGATGAGAGTCATCTTCCGCTGCACCGAGCACGAGGACGAGGAGGCATAATCAGCTGCATGCTTCCGCTAGGAGACAGAGACAGGTTGACCCAGCTGAGTATCAGCCTGAGCATCACCCAGCTCATTTTCAGGATGATGGGCAGTTTTATCTTGGGGATTATCTGCAGCAGACTCAGCAGGAGGATTGTCATATGGGGAGGCCGGTTCCTCAGTATCATTCTCAGCCTCCTCCTCAGTACCATCCACAGCCTCCTTTTTACCATCCCCAGCCTATTCATTACCATGCACTGACTCTTGAGTATCAGCAGGAGCAGCCCCAGGCTGATACTTATTACTCAGACCAGTCTATGTCTGAGTATTAGGAGGAGCATCCCCAACAGGATCAGGGGCATCAGGAGAAGGATCAGCCTCAGCCTCAGGCCTCTCTCTTCACTGACCTGGCAGATCATGTCTGCAGTTCTATACTCGCTGACCCGGTAAGTTTTGCATTTTTTGCTTAAATAATTTATTTAACTCACATAGTCTGCACTTTTTGCTTACATCATTTATTTATTTTTAATTCAGGAGTATCTGCGGGTTGTCAAAGTATGGGCTCATGGCAACAAAGTCCATACTAGACTCCATCTACATTACCCGGCCCTACTTCAACGCACCACAGTGGTTAGGGACTCCAAACTGGCCCACTTCTCCAGACTGGCCACGCCATAGTAGACCATGAGTTGCTGTCGGCTTTTATTGAGAGATGACACTCAGATACTTCGCCGTCATTTCACTTGCCATTTGGTGAAATGACGATCACTGGATGACATCTCACGCTCTTTGCACCTTCCCATCCAGGGGAACTATGTCATACCTCCCACCATCACTGTGAGCTCAGAGTATGCCACACAGCTTGCTGAGACAAATCTGGGTGTGTCACGGGTTGAGGCTGCTAACAACACTCGTGGGGATCCGTGACATGACTTCAAATGGTGGAGCAAAGTTTATGAGCGTAATTTGGAGGAGGGTGACATTACGATTGTTGTGAGGGCTTATCCGCGCCCGCTTCCGACCTACTGATATCTTCACTACGAAGACCGGAGATGCAGCCGAGGCTAAGTGGCTGATCTACCTGCATGATCTGAGTGCAGATGTTCTTGGAGGCTTTGCATGGGGTGCAGGTGCACTAGCTGCCATGTATGAGTCCTTGAACACCGCGTCTTTGAGGCTCACGCAGCAGTGTGGAGGGAATGCCAACCTATTTCAGGTACACATTCTAACCTCATTTTTTTTGTTAAATCACACTGACTTTGGGTAAAATTTTTTGAATTAAATATGTTGGTTATTTTTGCATTTCAGGCTTGGATTATGTGGTATTTCCCTCGGATGGCGGAGAGGTTGCCCGGTCATATATATCCAGGGTGCGGAGCCACTGGCTGGGCGCTTTAGGAAGAAGAAGTCAGACCACCTGAAGCTCAGCCACTACAGGAGGATGATTGATGAGCTGAGGCCAGAGGATGTCTGCTAGCGGCCATTTAAGGAGCACAGGGCTAGTAGACCCTTTGAGCAGATCTCCCTCTACAGAGGCTTCATCGGTGGGTGACTTCGAGTTCCTACATGCACGATAGGTGCTGCGGCGGTTTGGGTACGCTCATATCATCCCGCGTGACCTCTCTCGAGGTCGTCCGAGTCATCATCGATCGTGTGTCTTTCAGATCACCCACTTCATGGCTTCTGTGGATGACATCCTGCGCACTACTCGGGTTGCTCGGCGGTCGGATGAGACTCTACGTAGGAGCTTAGAGTGGTACGTCTGTGCTTCTATCCCCAGACTATTACCGGATCCACCATCACCGAGGAGATGAGGCACGACACCTCTCCCGGAGCTACGATCACGATGATACTGAGTGGGTGAGGGAGGTTGTAACTGCTTGTGGGGAGGGGATTCGTGATGGCGAGATCACGCATGGCAGTCAGGCGTATCAGACACTCCATAGGCTAGTGGGGATGGCAGCACCGGATGACATTTCTGGGGAGCTTAGACGACGGAGACGAGGACGAGGGCGACGACGTTAGGGATTTTGTATTTGTTTTTTTATGTATTTGTACTCATATTACTTTGATGTTGACACTTTATTATTACTTTTATTAGTTGTTTTATTTTACGAGTTTCCATAAATTTTTGATTTCATTGATTCGATAAAACAAAGTTACACAAGCGATAAAACATAAACAACTAGAATAAAAATAGATAGATAAAAAGAAAATACAATAGAAACTCTTTCGAGTGGTGGTGGAGTTAATCGACGAAGGATCTCAGCGATGGTCCTTCTGGTTTTCGACGAAAGGATGAATGTAACTCTTCCATTTAAACATAATATGATTGGACATCATCTGTCGGAGGTCATCCTCGGTGTTGACATCCACGGCAGACTAGTAAAGACCTCCATCAGTCCATTCCGGTTTCCGATAAACGATACGAATTATCTCATGCTCGTTGTTCTCTGGTTGAACCATCCGCAGTAGTTTATGCTTAAGAGCAGCAAATGATATGCAGTGTTTTAACCTACACGATACAACATCTCTCCCATCGAAACTTATACCATCATCTTGCAAGATGATACCCTGATGATCAGCAAACCCCATATTAGAATGAACGAGAGTGAGGGAAGAAGGCTTGTAGTATGACATTAGCGAAGTCTGCATCATCTTCACTTGTGTTGTGTGAGAGAAGGAGGAAGTTGAATTTTTGGGGTGAAAATAGTGATGGTGGGAGTGGGTATTTATAGTTGAGGTAAAAGATTATCAACCGTTGATTTTGTCGTGCACTCCACACCGTTGATCAACTTTAAAAGTGAAATCATGACCGTTAATTTTTTTTTACTGCACAAAAAAAACAAATTTCAAACCCATCGTATATATGTCATTTGGGACATATATACGATGAGCCTTTTTAAAAAAAAAATAGATTACAAAGGGCATTTTGGGGTTTTCATTGTGGGTGGGGGTATGAGGGGAAAGGGTGGGGGTCAAAAAAACAAACCAAAAAACCCAAATACACTTATTACAAACAGTAAGACACCACACCTTTCACAAGGGTTTTAATTTATGTACCCCTCCCTTGGACCCTATACCCCCTTTTGTCCCAAACTTCCAATTTTGTCCCTACTAAAAAACAAAAAACGTTACTATTTTTTGTTTTTTCTAGAAACATCCCTTTGAGATAAATCCGGAGTCAAAAAATTGACTACGGATTTATCTCTTGAGGATAAATTCGGAGTTAAAAAAATTGACTACAGATTTATCTCTTGAGGATAAATCCGGAGTTAAAAAAATTGACTACAGATTTATCTCTTGAAGATAAATTCGGAGTTAAAAAAATTGACTACGAATTTATCACCAAGAGATAAATCCGGGAATGGACTTCACCTTTATGGATTTATCTCTTGAGGATAAATCTGGAGTCAAAAAATTGACTACGGAATTATCTCTTGAGGATAAATCCGGAGTCAAAAAATTGACTACGGATTTATCATCAAGAGATAAATCCGGAGTCAAAAAATTGACATAATAGTTTTCTTGAAAAAATGAAAATTGGAAGGGTATTTTGATATTAAATTGGCTTATGGGGGTATGGAGGCCAATTTGGGGGTACAAAAATTAAAACCCCTTTCACAAATGAATTTACTTCATTTCATTATAATGAATATAAATTAAGGAGACAATATTATAAATTTACTTAATACTAAAAATAAAATCACACAATCACAATAACTGAATAACTCAAATCACTCAATTACAACTCGAGAGACTAAAATCAGAAATTACAATACATGAAGAACCCAATTCGCAAAATTAAAAACTCGAGGGGCCAAAATCATACAATTCTCTAATAAATTGGAACCAAAAGTACAATTAATTTTACGTATTTTTTTGCATTAAAAATGCGATGGAGACCCAATTGTCGTGAAAGCTACAACATATAGCTTCATCCCAGACGCGCGGTGAAGACTCTATTTACCACAAAAAACAAACATGGTATAAACCAATAACTTTTTCCAAAAGTTTAAAAGCAACCATTGTTATGATGAAACAATAGTATCTCGAGTTGTCACAATTCCAGCTCAAGAAAGAAGTAACACTTGAGAGTGATATAAACTTAAAGCAAAATCAAACTATATGGTATATAGAAAGTATATATATATATATATATATATATATATATATATATATATATATATATATATATATATATAGTTTAATGGAACTTCTTCTCCAACTTGTTTGTTTGTAAGCCTGTGACTGTTGTTGACCAGACATACCTCATGTCTAGAGTAGAACCCCTTGTACATTGGGTCATTTTCCACAGTACCCTATAAATACTATTTGCCAAAGACTACACATTAGTTTTTGAGGGTTCAAAGTTAGACTCAGTTTCTGAATTTTTGTTGCCTTTTAATATTTGTTTGGTAAGGTTTTTAAAGCCATCAGTGAATGAAATAAAAAAGTGGCCACTAGGGTAGGAATTTTAGATGAAAATATTAGTTTGATTAGGGAAAAATAATTTAATGCCATAAAAATCTCCAGCTGTAACAACCCATCCATCTATAGGAATTAAATTAATTTGGGTCTTCGGAGCCTCAAATGAATATATAAGTTTTGAGTAAAATGAACGTTCATCTTATTTTAAGAATTTAATTTGTCTTCACTCAAAAAAAAAATTAATTTAATTTAATTTAATTTGTCTATTGGAATCTAACGGCATGTTTTGAACTCATTTATTAAATATGACAAGTCGTGTATGAGAAACAAAATTATCAAGATCAATGACGCTTATTTGATGATATAAAACTGAAATATTGTCTCGAATAAACTTTTAGTATTAATATAGTTTATAGAGAAAAAAAACCAATAAGAATCCGTTTGAGCAGTAATTGGATTCAGATCTCATCCAAAGGGTCTCGAGATTGAATCTTAGGTATGACAAAAACTCTACTAAGAAAGGAGGACTACATAGACGGGCAAAATCGAATACACTTGGTCAGTCAGTTCTCCAGCCTAGATTAATCATCGAAAAAGTTGTTGGATACTGCACACCAATAACAAGGTAACCAAAAAAAGAGTCTATATATATAAGAAAAAAAACCAACATTCTCGCCCCAGTGGTTTGAGTTCTGGCATTGACAACATGGTTCTAAGCATGAGCAAAGATAAAGTTTGAACAAATAGATCTCAGTACCCCGGTGGTTCGATCTCTGGCATGTGCGTATGGAAAAATACCTGACTGGAGAGGTCAATCCTTTAAATGGATTCGAAGACGCCGGGATTAGTCTCTCTACATTCAGACACGCATTTAGAGATACCTTGGTTTAAACAAAAACAAAAGCTTGAACAAATAGATTTCCAACAATTACTATATATTGAAATGAGTTATTTTTTTTATAATTAGTATAAAAAAGCAAACTAAACTTTTTCTTATAATAAATCTCAGAGATCCTATTACTTAATGACTGTGTAAAATATTCTTTTACAAACGGTGTATAGTAAACTCTTTATTCAAATTTTATTGAATTAATCTGCTTAGAGGAACCTACAAGTTAAAAGAAAATGTCATGGTTAAAGGGGGGTAAGAAATATTTTCTTTATACTCACATGGGTGACAAGGACTATTTTTGTTAAGGATTCAATTCAATTAGAGGATAGTGACAAACAGCGTGAGAATAAATTCCCCCACCTATTCTGGGATGAAGTTGTTAATTACTACCATTGTCTTAAATAATGTTGGTGCCAACCACTAGAAAAATAATAAACACATTGAACTTTTTAAAATTCTCCATCAAAATAGATGATTTTGAGACATTATACGAATTTCTGCTATTAAACTAACAATACTAGATTTTGGAAAATTTTGACTGATCTTATACAGAATTTTCTTTTTTCACGACCAAATTTTTTTGATAGTCACACCCCATAAACTTACAAATACCACCATACTCACAAAAGTTATTTTTGGTCCAAATGTTACAAACCAAATTCAACGCATTATTACAAATTTGAAGACAGGTTCCTAACTAATACTTGTCATCAAGGAAAATAGTTTTCTTTCCCCCTAATATCTGAGAAAGATGGGTGATCCTAATAATAGAGCAGACCAACCCCAAAACATGTATGTGGCATAGTTATGTGGTATAAGACACTAAACATATATACTTTTTTTTTGGATTGAAAGAGGGCTTTCGCCTAAGAAACTACACAGCAACTACACGCGGAGTAGAAACTTCAATAACATCATAAGTAACTAAGTGCTCCACAAAAGGAAGAGCTCTATCAAAAAAGACAATGTCCTGATTGAGGTTGTTACCTATATTAGCTAGTGCATCAGCACACCCGTTTGATTCACGATAGATGTGACGAATGTTCAACTCCATATCATTAGCGATAACACCACGGATTCTTGTGATTAGGGAGAGCCCCTCACCACCCCCATGCAACTGGTTCAAAAAAGTCTGAACCACAACTACTGAGTCCACTTCCAACTCTACTCTATTATAACCACTCCTTCTGGAAAAGCAACAAACCTTCATAGACACCCGAGAGTTTAACTACATAAGCATTACATTGACCAAGAGGCTTAGCAAAACTTGATCCAGTTACCATCAGAGTCGCGAAGCAAACCTCCACAGCCAGCTCTACCAATATCCATCTTAGAAGCTCCATCGGTATTCAACTTAACCCATCCCGAAGGTGGCGGTTTCCACGCAACATTAATAATCTGTCTCGGTCTCCTACCCATCTGGAACCGCTCCTCCGTCGCTTCAGCATAACTTCTAGTGTACATCAAAACCTTCCGCTAAGGTCTCCATGGGCGTTTGAACTCAGGATCATGCACTGCACTATTACGCCATCTCCACAAAGCATTGCAAGCATTAGCCCAACACAACAACCCAAGCTAAGTCAGGATCGGTACCTGCATCAACAGTCAAATTAAAGTTAATCTAGTCATCCAAGGATAAGGCGAAGAACTTTGTCTGCCTGCCAATAACCACCAAATTTGCCCACACATTGATTGCATGAGGGCAATCCCAAAGCACATGAAGAGACGTCTCAACAACGCTGTCACATAAACTACAAAAAGCTGACCCCAGACCCATCTTGCTCTCCTGTTCATTAGTTAGCAAATGATCATGAATCATAAGCCACACAAAGTGCCTCACTCTTTCAATCACTTTCAACTTCCTCACCTTGTTCCACATGGCCTTGTTGTCATCTTGCACAACAACCAATAAGCACTTTTCACAGTGTAGCACCCTTGGTTGTCACCAGGCCAAATTCTAATATCATCACCAGCACTATCTACAGGAGGCGCAACAACCTTGATTTTCTCAACTAGATGACTAGGAATCCAATTCAACAGATTGTTCACATCCTATTTTCCCTCTCCGGTAACAATATTGGCCACCATCGCGCCTTGCATCTCCACGGGAGGGTCCTGCACAATCTCAAATAAACGGACCCCAGGAGTAATCCTTCAATGTTTCCATAAGTGTGTATTTCTGCCGTTACCGATCACACTAAAATCAAACCTCTCAAAGTTATCCCACATTCCCATCAAAGCCTTCCATAGGGACGAGCCTATGCCTCTAGCCGTTCCAAAATTGATAGTCCCTACCTCCTGCATGTATTTCCCTCTTAACACTTCACACCATAAAGGTTGACTATTATTCTTCAGCTCCCACCCAAGTTTCATAAGGCAGACCATATTCATTGTAGCTAATCTCCTCAAACTCAAACCTCCTATACTTTTAGGCTGAGTTACCATGTCCCAGCTCATCACATGCACCCTTCTATTATTGCCATCATCTCCCCAAAGGAAAGATCTCATCACGTTTTGAATATCTAATAAAACACCTTTAGGAATAGCGACAGTCATCATAGTGTACAAGGAGATAGCCTCAATTACAGACTTGGCTAGAGTAGCTCTACCTGCAAAGGATAGCTGCTTGGATTTCCAAGCAGACAACTTCAACTTTACCTTATTTATAAGGTGCATCGATAATCTCATCTCCTAGAGCCCTACCAATCAAAGGAACTCATAAATATTTACCTAAATCTAGTTTCTCTAAACCCATAGATATGCACCACCTTTCCTTTACTTACTTCTCTACAAAAAATTTAGAAAACATAATACTAGTTTTCTCATTACTAACTCTTTGCCGGACATGCTACAAAAAAGGTCCAAAACATACTTGACACAATGCATATGCTCCTCAGTAGCCTGACCAAAAAGGAGTAAGTCATCAAGAAACATCAGGTCGGTAATAATGGATCCATTCATTCCCGCTCAAGTCCTTCCAAAGCCCTTCTTCCACATGTCGAGAGATCAAATGAGAGAGTTTGTCAACACACAACACAAATAGGTAAGGTGAAATTGGATCACCCTGTCTGATGCCTCTCTGACGATCAAAGTAGTCGACTCTACCACAATTCCACTTCACATTAGTTTTAACACTAGTCACCGAGAGCATAATGATGTTGATGAGCTGCTACGGCTAACCAACCTCAATCAAAACATTCCAAACGAGACTCCAATTAAGTTTATCATAAGCTTTAGAGAGGTCGACCTTGATTGCAAAGAACCCTGTCTTCCCTTTCATCTTAGCCATGTTGTGGGCCATTTCCTGAGCTATCAGAATGTTCTCATGAATACTTCTAGTCCATAGAGTAAGTCCATCTTTATTAAATATGTAATAGGATCGATCATAAAGTAATTTTGCCTAAAAATTACTAATAAGTATCTGTTAAATTTTTTTTGGTAATAGTATCTCTTCAACTTTATTTCTTCAAATCCAATTATTTTTTGACGAGATTTCATATTCTTTTATATATTAAGGTTATGTTTTGCAAAAAATAGCAGATAGCAGATAAATTAGCAGATTGAATTTAAAGTGTTTTGGTAAAATTAGCGGTTGAAGTAGCTTATAAAATTAAAATGACATGAATAGACATTTGTAATTAATGCTTAAAAATGAGAGATAATATTTTTAATGAAAGATAAATGAGGAATTTAACTAAAGTAATTAGTGTAAAATTGAGAGAAAAAAATAAACCGCTATAAGTTATAAGTTCAAATGCTACTTCAAGTAGCGTTTTAAAAAATACTAAACTAGTAGAAAAATGTTAAAAACTAATTGTATCAAGGCGAATCAACTATAAGCTGGTGGATCATAATTGCGAAACAAAACCTAACAAAGATTCCTTATTTTTGCTATCCTAATTCCTAAGCGAACTGCTACCTTGAATTTTTAAATGAGATAAAATTACGAATGATAATGAGATTTGTGAAACTCAATATTGGACATGGACCCCACTGTTAATTATTACACAACCCTCCAGCCTTAATCCACAAAGCAAACAAAACATACAAAACATTATTAAAATAAATATGATGTCAAATTTCCTCTCTCTCTCTCTCTCTCTCATCCTCTGCAACTAAACAACTCTCTCACTCTTCTCTCCCTTTACAAAACTTTTTAACACTTTTTTCACAAGCAATCTCTGAGAGAGGGAAAAGAAAAAAAAAATAAAACATAAAAGAAAAGCAAAGCCAAGGTTTCCATCTTCATCCAAATCCAATATTCTTCACCATTCTCTTCCCCCTTTTAGAACCCCTTTTCCTCATTCACCGTCGGTGCTCCAAAGTTTCGACCTTGATCTTCTTCACCACCCATCATCCCCAAATGCATCTTCAACTCAGATTTTAGGGTTTCCATTTTCACTGGGTCACTTTCAAGTTCGTTCCTTTGATGGATTTTTACACTGCTTGGTCATAAATCAGTTAAAGGGTCAAAGTTTCTAGTGCTAGATTTTTCAGTGGGGTCGTGTAAAAAGTAGAGGAATCCCATTTGTGTTTGTCAAAAAGAGGGTTTTTAATTTTTATCTTCTTGTTTCACTTGTTGCTTTGTGTTGTTTGTTTTTAGAGGCTTTTTCTGATTAGTGCTTGCTTTATTGGAAGCTTATTTAGGAAGCAATTTATCACTTTTGAATGTGATTGTATTTAGTGCTATCATGGACTCACACAATGTTCTCTTTTGATCCTATTAATTGCTAGGTTTTGTTTTACTTGTGAAACTCGTGAGTTTGGTTCTTTTATTTAGGAGTTGGAGAAGCATGCCTTGTTTATTTATTTAGTGAATTCTGGTAGATCAAGTTGATTTATTTTATGGGTAGCATTGATGATTTAGCATCACAATCGTTTAGATATAAGGGAATTGGATTGATAGTGATGGGTTTCTTCAATAGCATTTAGCAATGGTGTTTTAGTTTTAGTTGAAGGATAGGGTTTCATCAAGTTTCTGAGGGAATCTGAAGAGGCTATGGTGATGGAAAACATAGGGTTGTTTAAGCAAGGTTTGCAATGGCTTAGGTCACATAAGGATGCTTGGTGGCGTGCTCGAACCGTGGTGTCTTGTTGCAAGGATGGAACGGCTATGTTCATTGAAAAGCATTGGCCTCTGGTTTGCAGGGGTTGTTCCAAGTTGGGGAGCTTACTTAGGTTATCATTGATTTTTTGGAAGGATTCTGCTATAAGAGGCTTTCAGTCTTTCATTAAGTTTGGTTCAGTGATGCTTTTGCTTATAATGTGGAGCTGCTTTCTTAGTTTGACTTCGATGTATTGCTTGGTTTACGTGCTTGTTAGTATGGTATGTCTTCATTTCAATCTCTGTAAATCTTTTTTCTTGAAGCTCTTTGTTATGAATGATCTCTGTGCTTATGTCTTTCATCCATTTATGTATTTTTTTAATCTGTTTTTTGAATAATTAGTAGTGTCTACTTCAGTTAGGTAACCGTTTTAGAATACTGGCTTTTAGCTTATCATTAAATGGTGTGATGGATTTTTCAATTGCCTTGTTAGTCATTCTAAAACATAACTTAGTACCTGAAGCATACTATTCTGAATTGTCCTTTTAAAAATGGAAATGCTGTAAGAGTTTTATGACAGAGACAAGCTTCTAGGCTCTAATAATGATGTCAATGTGACAATTAGCACTGTCTAGCTCTCTGATGAAAGCTTATTCTCATGTCCATTTAGTAGTTACATATTTTGGCGTTGTATACCTTGTATTTACTTGTAGTTTTCCTAATTTGAGTTCAAAATATTGTGGTAATCTTTTTTTTTTTTTTTAATTTCTTTTATATGGATGGATTTGATCATTTACTATTTGGTCTAATTTACAAGACTGCATTGATGGCATTGGTTTCTGCCAGTATTTACTCTTTTCGTCCTTTTGTTGAGCTTGCATACACTGAAGAGGAGTGTTATGGTATAAATGGGGCTAAATGGGATAGTAAATCAGTTGGTTCCATCTAATATTCAATAACAAAATTACTAACTTTTTTCCATCTTCTGGTTTAACTTATTATAAACATTCAATTTTTATGCATATAAACTACACTTGACTTTTAACACTGATGTGAAATAGCATCATTCAGCTTCTCACAGTTCAATTGAATGCTTCAGGTTGTTGCTGGGGTTACTGTCCAATACTTGGGTTATACTCCTGGACTTTTTATTGTAGGCCTTTTCGCTATCCTTATTTTGTGGATGTATGCTAACTTCTGGATCACCGGAACATTACTCATAGTTGGAGGTATGATGCTCTTTTAGTCTTTTTTACTGTTTGGGTGTTCAGATGTATATTCTGCCAAGGTTTAAGTATGTTTTTCTGCCCATTGGTTTTTTGTCTTTTGTTTTGTATACACTTATTTGATTTTTTAATCCTGAAATTTTGTTTTGTCAATCACGAATGCAGGTTATTTGTTCTCCCTCAATCATGCTCGCTTGTTAGTATTAATTGCAACTGTGTATGCTATGTATTGTGTTCAAGTAAAAGTGGGATGGCTGGGTGTCTTCCTCGCTATAAATCTTGCATTTCTTTCTAATGACATATTGAATTTTCTGCTCAAATGGTTTGATAACATGAGTGAAAGCTCACATTCCGAAGAGCAGAAGCAATCTGAAACAGTTGTAGAAAATGATGACTTCTCTGAAGAGTGTGAATATTCTATTCCAGCTGATGATGATGAATCTGAGAATTTGCATTCATGTAAATCATCTAGCAAACCTGCTGTCACCACATCAGTAGTTGTTGATAACCAGAAAGAGCTTTCAGTTAACAATGTTGTTAAGGAACAAACAAATTCAATTGATGAAATGAAAAGGATATTGAAGAGTCTTAATCATTATGAAGCCCTTGGGTGTAGCCGCCACAAGAAGATTGATGCAGCGGTTTTAAAAAAGGAATACCGGAAAAAGGTATTTCTTTAGTTTTTCTTTTGATTTCCTCTATTTTGTACCGTGCTACAATGTGTGTGCATTCACATTGTTGACGTATGCTATGTAGTGTTTACTAGCCTACTTAATGGTGTTTGGTTTATTTTTGTTTTCGTTTGAGTTACTAAAATGACAAAAATGTCATTGTCTTCATCTTGTTGTCAATCTTTACCTATGAAGCACCAACACAGACACGAACACGACATACGCATACGCATATGACACTAACACTGAGACATGTTGACACCAGATTAATTTGTAAATTGGAAGTAATTGAAGTGTCAGTGTCGGTGTCTGACACGACACGTGTTGGACACCGGACACATCTTCAACAGTGTCGGGGTTTCAGTGATCTTTACCATTTCCTTCACAAAATCTTGAACATGAAACCAAAATGAGATGGAATTTTTGTGAAGAACATGCCAATTAATAATGAGAACAGATATCAAGACATTCACTCTCTCATGTTCTGATGTTTTATGTTGAATATTCCATTTTTTATTTATTTAATGATGTAGGCTATGCTCGTGCATCCTGATAAAAACATGGGCAGTTCTTTGGCAAGTGAGTCATTTAAGAAGCTTCAATGTGCATATGAGGTAAAGTTCTATTTACAATATATAATGATGTGAAAAACATGAATGATTTTTGCTTGCACTGGTTTCTCCCATTAACAAGTATGAAACCTTCCAGGTTCTTTCTGACTCCATGAAGAAGCGAGACTATGACGAACAATTAAGAAAAGAAGAATCCATGGCTAAAAGTGTCTGTCAGAGATCGCACAGTGGTTCTCATCAGGTAAATTTGACAATGTTGTTGTAAACGACCGGCATTTTCTATTGGAGTTCTGTGTTAATCAGTGTAAATGACCGACATATTCACGGAGGGACTAAATTGAAACACTTTTGCAAAAGTTAGGGACTAAGTTGATATATTGTAAATGTAAGGGACTAAATTAAACTTTTGTGAAATTTCAGGAACCAAATTGGCGAGGAAAATATTATATAGTACGAAAATAAGTACGAAAATATTATATAGTACGAAAATAAATACCTTCCGTGTATTGTTATGATTCCTAGTTTCCTACAACACTTAGTCGTACATTTCTTCTCGCACCAAATAGTTGTGCTCAATTGGCTAATATCTCCTTTTTCCATAAAAGATGCTCCTTACATAATGTGTTATAGTTAAGCAGTTCCTTGGTTTGTTCATACATATTCTCAAATTTTCAAGATCTGTACATTATTGTCCAAAAGAATTTGTTCTTAGTTAAAAAATTAAACACAATACTTTTTCTACATTGTTCTTTTGTTTATTCCTTTACCTTATTTATTCCCTTAGACATACATGTATTCTTCTCAGGATAATACTGAATATCGTTCTGAAGACTCGAGACGTATACAGTGCACTAAGTGTGGGAATTCACATATTTGGGTATGCACTAACAGGTGCAAATCCAAAGCAAGATGGTGTCAGGTCTGATTTCTTTCCTTTACATTCTGATTATAAATTCTTTCCTTCTTTTTCTCAGTTGCATGCGCAGTTATCTTAATTCCGAATTTCACATCTTCTCTGGAACCAGGACTGCTGTCAGTTTCATCAAGCGAAAGATGGAGACGGGTGGGTTGAATATAAAGGATCTTTGGTTTTTGACAGGCCTCAAAAGGTAGATTCTTCGTAGTAAATAAATTTTGCCATTCATCTTATATTGTTTGTATTTAGTTTCTGAACTTTGATCTTGTTCTCATAGGTGGAGATTCCGCGTGCTTTTGTCTGTGCTGAGAGCAAAATTTTTGATGTGTCAGAGTGGGCTATATGCCAGGTCAGTGTACTCTACTGACAGTGTTTTTTGGAACACATATCCATCTTGACCTGACACGTCTTCAATCTGAAGTATCGGTGCTACATAGCTTACATAAGGCCTTTTGTTTTCATTTTTATTCCTAACAGCTTACTTGTTTTCATGCAGGGAATGGCTTGTAGGCCAAACACCCATCGACCGAGTTTCCATGTAAACATGGTTGGTTTAGAGAAAAGCCAACGTTGCAATTCAAGTAGATTCCTTGGGATTTGGACTTGAAATGATGATGGATGAAGATGAAGAAGCATTTGACCTTTGGCTTCAGCAGGCTCTAGCATCTGGTCTCTTTTGCGAGACCTCCAAACGCAGGAAAAGCTGGAGTCCTTTCAAATTGCCTCAAAGGAAAGGAAAGAAACAATGGCGAAGAACGTCGTGCTGAAGCTGAACTCTGTAGGGAAAATTCATAGCATTCCCTATCCCTAAGGAATTGGATGAAGTCGACATTTTGTAGAAGAAAAGTGAAATGGATTGCTGTGATCAAAGCAAGAAGAATGGCTAGCAACACCAGAAAAAAAATACCTTCATCTCATGAAAGATAGATGAGAGGAATTGGGTAAATTATCAGTGCCAGGGTTGACAACTTTCTTCACCTCATTTCATATCACTATATAATATTACAAGTTCAAAAACCTTGGTTTCTAGGCATTTATTTATCTCATTTTGCTCATAGGGTGTCCTCTTGAGGTTTGGAAAAGTGAGCATGAGCTGGTTGACATTGATCTATGGCCTAGGCTAGGCGATCTTTGTTCTTATATTAGATAGTTATGGTTACCAAGGACCACTTTTGGTCCTTTGTTTGTACATACATGCCAATAAAAAAATCTTATTTATGGCTTCTGAATTGATCATCAGCATTCATTTTAGAGTTATTTATGGCTTCAAACTCTGTTATGTTATGTGTTGGTTGGTTCACATCAAAGGGATGGCTTTTATATGTTATTCTAATGTCATCTAAATTATCATCATTAGAGAAATAAGGTGCTTCGGTACATGATTGGTAAATCTGAAAAAACTAATGTTGGGTACTTCATAGAATATGGGAGTAGAGGAGGATATGGTTGGTCAATATCATCCTTATGGAAGATAGAAGCTAATAACCAAGCATTTTAATCTAAGACTGATCAACGTGTTATTGTTGTGCAGAATCAAGTTTGTGGTTAGTTATTCATTTAGATTTATGACATCATCTTAGCAGACGCTCAGCAAAGATAATGGGAATATGGATCTTCGTGGTGTATTCTCAGCCACCCATTGAATAAAACAAAAAGTGAGGGAGAAATATTTAAAAAAAAAATTTTGAGAGAGATGATTCAATAGTGGAGATCGAACACTTAAGGTCCACTTGAGAGAATTTCCTCCCTCATTTCCCACAAATAGCGCCGATGTTTTGTCACAATTCTCCAGTAGGCTTGGGGTTGGACTGACTCTCCCTTTGTTCAATCTGTAGAGAAATTCCTCTGGTGTGGTCTAGTTGGAAGTGACAAATTGGTACTTGCACATGCACTACAACATTCAACACAATATATGTGTTAGCCTTAGGCTTAGAGATTGACATAAAAGCATATTGATGATTTGATTCCTTTTGTCAAAAAAATAATATATAAAGTTAACAGCTAACACAAGTGGGTCCTTTGTCCGCTTTTTCATGTATCGAAGTTATACTGTGATCTTGAATCATATCCTTTTATTAGGTGGATATCATTTTTTATCAAGTTATCGACCTTTATCGTGTAGTTTTTGTGTTCTCCAATAAGTTTTTCGATGATAGTCTTATTGATGAGAAGAAGATAAAATATCTTACTTAAAGTTGTGTATTGACTTTCTTTTTCTTGAACGTGAAGTTTTTCTTTAAGATGAGTGCTCTTGATGTAGCCTCGTGTTTGAGCGCGTTTAGACTCACGCCGAGTTCAAAGCTATAATGTGTAGCGTCTTGTTGGCCGCACGTTTGGAGCACTTCCATTGTGGTTCCAAGCACGCTTGTAGTATGAAACTCTTCAATAGCGTATATAGTGAGTGTGAAATCTTAGTCACATATCTAGACTTTCAATGGTCGTGTTTTAACAAGACATGTTCTTAAGTAATAGACATCTAATAGGGTAATGTTATATCTATATTTTGTATATGTACATCTTGTGAAATCTTTTGTTTTTCAATTACACTATTGGTACATCTGACTATCTTTTGTAAGCATCTAAGATGCAATTTTTGTATTCGTAAGACTTAGCTCAATTGGCAAGTGCCAAAATTGTTAGGTTGGATATCATGTCCCGAGTTCGAACCCGGGACCTCACAATTGTGTGTGTGAGTTTCTAGTAGTTAGAGAGGACGGGGAAAGGAATGTCGGGCTCTTGGTTTGCTATGTCAATTTGGTTGATTTGGTGCCTGTGGAATAATCAGATTCTTGGTGACATGGGTTTGAAGGCTAGAGATGTGCCTCAGCTTATTGAGGGAATGGGTAATGATATGCTCAATATAGAGCCCAGGCATATTGATAGTTATCTCAGCCGAGCCTCAGTGGCATGGCAAGCCCTGTTGCCAGGTATAATAAAGTTGAATGTAGATAGGAGTGTTGGCTCGAATGGCGTTATCAGTTCAGCTGGTCTACTTCGCGATAGTCATGGGCGTTGGGTAGAGGTTTCTCCTCCAACACACTACAAGAAAAACTGAAAATCCAAGGCAAAACTTTCTGGCGGATTTTAATCCCCCATAAACTTTCCGGCGGATTTTTGACATTTGTGGGGATTTAACTGGCGTAAACGCTTTAGCGGATTTTTGACATTTGTGGGGAATTTTGACATTTCCGCGGATTGTAAAGTTTCTGACAAAAAAATCCGCCACAAAGGACAGAAATCCGCCGCAGAACGGACACAAATGAAAATGGGTGGGAACTTTAAATTTTGAAATCATGAAAACGGACATGAAATCCGCCGCAACGGACACAACCTTTTTATCCGATTTCTTCCATTTTTTCTACAAATATTCACTCATTCTCAACACTCTCAAATTTCTTCACTCATTCTCAACTCTTCTCTTAACTTTTCTCAAATTTCTTCACTCATTCTCAACTCTTCTCTTAACTTCTCTCAAATTTATTCACTCATTCTCAACTCTTCTCTTAACTTCTCTCAAATTTATTCACTCATTCTTTTCTCAACTCTTCTCTTAACTTCTCTCAAATTTCTTCACTCATTCTCAACTCTTCTCTTAACTTCTCTCAAATTTCTTCACTCATTTTCAAATTTCTTCACTCAAATTTCTCAACTCTTCTCTTAACTTCTCTCAAATTTATTTACTCATTCTCAACTCTTCTCTTAACTTCTCTCAAATTTCTTCACTCAAATTTCTCAACTCTTCTCTTAACTTCTCAACTCATTCTCAACTCCTCTCACTCAAAAAACGCATTAGTGGAAATTTAATTTTTTTGAAAAAAACGCGCGCATTTTTGGCGGAATTTCTTTTTTTTAAAAAAAAAAACATTTGCGGCGGAATTGGTGTCGCTTATGCTAATTTGATCGTGCTTAAAAAAATTTGCGCGGATTTGATCGTGTGCTTAAAAAATAAAAATTTGCTTGGCAGAATTGGTGTCGCTTTGCGCGATTTGATGCGTAAAAAAAAAAAAAATTTAGCGCGGAAAATCCGCCAAAAAGGACAGAAATCGCTGCAAAAATTCCGCGCGAAAATACGCTATGACCAACCTTTTATCGGCGGAAAAATCCACGAAAAAATACGCCAGATTTGCGGCGTAGATTCAGTGTTTTTGGCGGAAAAATCCGCCAAAAACCTCGCTTTTTCTTGTAGTGACAATGGTCATGAAAATGCTCTATTGTCGAGCTTTTAATGTTTATCATGGTCCGTCTTTGACCATCAACAACTCGTGTCTAGTGTCATTTTTGCAGTCGATTCGTAAGATGTTATCACTATTCAAGCGGCGCAAGAACAACCACATGTTTCATAAGTATACTCCCCTTTGGGCAGAATAACTACTCTCGTGGACGTCATGCCCAAGTGTGACTTTTTCCATGTTTTGAGGGAAGGCATTGGTAGTGCAGACTTCTTGTCGAAACATGGCAGCTTGCCTGGGCTTGTCTTTACGGTTTGGTCAACTCCCCTGATGATCTGAAAGATCGGCGCTGTTGAGTGAGGCCCCTCGCTAGCTTTGTTTTGGTGCTCTTTCTTTTCTTTTTCTTTTTTTTTCTTCTTATGTAATCAACTAAAAAATCAATCCAATAGTTGAGAACAAGTAGCATATATATAAGTTTATCCTTTCACATTAATGCAACTTACTTGGTTTAAATTCGAGAATGTTTGGTTGTTGGAGCCTGATTTACCTCATGTTGTTCGGGAAGGATGGGGTAAGGTTATTGATGGGTCTATTGTGTCCAAATTGTCTAACTGTGCTTCAGTTTTGGGTCCCTGGGGTGGCAATGTTCGTATGAAGTTCCGCAACGATATTAACGCTTGTCGGGCGCGGCTTGAACAGACTCGTTGTAGACGGGATTTTTTGGGAGTTCAACGTCATAACCATTTTAAGAGAGAACTGAGCAAGTTAATCATGCATGAAGAAGTCTTTTGGAAACAGCGTGCTAGATCTTTCTGGTTGAAAGATGGGGATCTTAATACCAAATATTTCCATGCTACTGCTACATGTAGAACTAAACGAAAGTGGGTTGCTAAGTTGAAGAGGGATGATGGGGTGGTTGTTGAAGGGCAGCCTCAGGTTAAAGCGGTTGCTGTGAGCTACTTCCAAGAGCTCTTTACCAGAAAGAATGGGAATTACGACAAGGTTATTGATGCTCTTCATTCGTGCATCCGTGAGAGGACAATGCAGTCTCACTAGAGACCTTTTGAGAAGGAGGAGTTCAAGTGCGCTCTTATGCAAATGGATTCTCGATAAAGCTCCGTGTCCCGATGGCTTCAATCCAGGGCTTTTACAAAAGATTTTGGGCGAGTTTGGTGATGAGATCGCCGCTACTGCGGCGACTTGGCCGAGTAAACGCAACTCCTCCCACTCTGAATGAGACGAACATTGCTCGATTCAAGAATGATAGTCCGACTCCATGCGAGATTGGAGGCCTATAGCTACGTGTAATCGTTTCTTTACAAGCTCGTTTCTAAGGTACTTGCTAATCGCCTTAAACCTATTTTACATAAATGCATTTCTGTTGAACAATCTGCTTTTGTTCCTGAGCCTATTTTGGATAATGCTATGATTGCTTTTGAGGTTATTCACTATTTGAAAAATAAGCGTAAAGGAAAACAAGGGAGGTCGCTCTTAAAATAGACATGAGTAAGGCCTATGATAGGGTAGATTGGGATTATTTACTCTTAGTGCTTAAGAAGCTTGAATTTGATGATATTTGGATTGGTTGGATTAAAATGTGTGTTGATTCTGTGTCTTATTCTGTTATTGTTAATAATGAATCTGTTGGTCCCATTACCCCGGGTAGGCTTGATGACAGGAGACCCTTTATCTCCTTACTTGTTTATCTTATGTTCCGAAGGTCTGATTGCTCTTATTAATCAAGCTATTGCTAGAGGTGATATTCATGGAATTAATATTTGTAGGGGAGCACCTACTATCTCCCATTTGTTGTTCGCGGACAATTGTTTTCTGTTTTTCAGGGCTAATCAGAGAGAAACAGATAATATGAAAACGATTCTGGATATTTATGAGAGTGCATCAGGTCAACAAATTAATTTTCAAAAGTCCAAGTCACTACAAGAAAAACTGAAAATCCAAGGCAAAACTTTCTGGCGGATTTTAATCCCCCAGAAACTTTACGGCAGATTTTTGACATTTGTGGGGGATTTAATCCGCCAGAAACGTTTTGGCGGATTTTTGACATTTGTGTGGGAATTTTGACATTTCCGCGGATTGTAAAGTTTCTGACAAAAAAATCCGCCACAAAGGATGTGAAATCCGCGAATCCGGACACAAGTGAAAATGGGTGGGAACTTTAAATTTTGAAATCCACCGAAACGGACATGAAATCCGCCGCAACGGACACAACCTTTTTATCCGATTTCTTCCATTCTTTCTACAAATATTCACTCATTCTCAAATTTCTTCACTCATTCTCAACTCAACTCTTCTCTTAACTTCTCTCAAATTTCTTCACTCAAATTTCTCAACTCTTCTCTTAACTTCTCTCAAATTTCTTCACTCATTCTCAACTCTTCTCTTAACTTCTCTCAAATTTCTTCACTCATTCTCAAATTTCTTCACTCAAATTTCTCAACTCTTCTCTTAACTTCTCAACTCCTCTCACTCAAAAACGCGCTTGTGGAAATTTAATTTTTTTGAAAAAAACGCACGCATTTTTGGTTGAAATTTTTTTCAAAAAAAACATTTCCGCGAATCGTGTCGCTTATATGGAATTGTATCAGGCTTAAAAAAATTGCGCGGAATTGGTGTCGTTTATGGCGGAATTGACAAAGGCTTTTAAAAAAATTGCGCGAATTGGTGTCGCTTATGCGTGATTTGACTCGCTTAAAAAAATTAACGGCGGAAAAATCCGCCAAAAGGACAGAAATCCGCCGCAAAATTCCGCTAAAATTCCCCACAAAAATCCGCCGCAGAAATGACCTTAAATCACGGAAATTCCACTAAAAATACGCTATGACTCAAATTTTTTTATCGGCTGAAAATCCGCCAAAAATACGCCAGATTTGCGGCGGGATTGGTGTTTTTTGACGGAAAAATCCGCCAAAAACCTCGCTTTTCTTGTAGTGAGTATTCTTCAGCCAAAACACGAATCAAGTTTGTAAAGATTACTTGACAACCGTTCTGGGTGTGAATGCTTGCTTGGGGACAGGTAAGTACTGGTCTTCCTCAATGATCGGCAGAATAAGAAATCCCTTTTCAAATTTATCAAAGATAGAATCTGGAAGAAAATCAATTATTGGGGTGGCAGATCTCTCTCCAAGGCAGGTAAGGAGGTTATGATAAAATCTGTCTTGCAATCTATTCCCACTTATTTTATGAGCCTATTTTTACTTCCTTCTTCTCTTGAAGATGAGATCGAGAGTCTTATTAATGGGTTTTGTGGGGAGGTGGGGAGCAACAATAAGGGCATCCGATGGATGTCTTGGGACAAGCTTTGTATAGACAAGAGTTATGGTGGAATGGGGTTTCAAGTTTGTATGTGTTTAATGTGGCTCTTTTAGGTAAGCAAGGTCAAGCGCCTCATGTATTGCTCTAATTCTCAGTCATGCGCTTGTATAAGGCCAAATATTACTCCAACTGTGATTTTATGAGTGCGCCGAAGGGCAGTAACTCTAGCTTTGTTTGGCGTAGCATTCACGAGGCTCGGTTAGTCCTTAATGAGGGGTGTAGGTGGCGATTGGTGATGGTTCCCAAATTCATGTCTTTGGAACGAGATGGACGATGCATCTTAGATTCATTATCGCAAATTGACTCGCCCACTTCAATCTCTCTCCTTCGTATCTAATTTGATTGATGCCACATCTAAATCATGGAAGGTTGATATTATCCAAAACTTGTTTTCTGCCCCTACTGCTGAGTCTATAGTGAGGACGCCTCTTTATCATTTTGTTGATGATGATTTGCGTGTCTGGGAGCCTGACAAGTCAGGTATATATTCTGTGAGGAGCGCATATAAGTTGGTGATGAATAGAGTGTTGCATACAGAATATTTGCAGGTTATAGGAAACCGCCGCCACTTTTGAAATTAACGATCCCCTAAGGTGAAACACTTTTTGTGGCGCTGTGGCAGAACGCTTTACTGCGGCGGTCTAATCTTATCCATCGTCACATAAATGTTGTTGCCGATCGCCCTCGTGTGCCGGTTCTTTAAACCGAAAAACATCTTTTTATTTATTGTCCTAAAGCTGTTGCTTGTTGGAATATTCTAGGAATTACTCATTTAGCTAATATTGGGGTTGCTAATTTTACTATCTTTGCTGACTATTTTTTATCAGTTCTTGCAGTGTTGAGCAGTGAGTCCAAAGTGGGTTGGTGCATGACCCTTTGGAGTTTGTGGCAAGCTAGAAATGATTGTGTTTGGAATAATAAGAAGGCTGATGCTAATTCTATTATTTGGACAGGTTCTTCTCTGTATAGCGATTGGTCTCAGGCGCGCAGACTTGGAAGTCTTGATGGTGCTAGTAGCAGCTCTTATCTTGGCCCTATTGATGCAGCTTGGAGCAAGCCTTGTAGTGGCAGTGTTAAATGCAACATTGATGCCTCTTTCTCTTTAACTGAAAATAAACTTGGGATTGGCTTATGTATCCGTGATCATTTAGGGAATTTCATACGAGCCAAAACTCACTGGTTTACCCCTTTGACTGATGTGCTTTTGGGTGAAACCTTGGGCTTGCATTTGGCTATCAATTGGGTTCGTGAATTGGGCTTTAAGGATGTGATTTTTGAGATGGACGCAAAGATGGTGGTTGATGCTTTTAATTATAGTAAAGTAGAAATTTCTGAATTTGGTTATTTAATTTCAGTTTGTAAGACTTTGTTCTCTTTTTTTAGCAACAACTCTCATGTAGAGTTCACTAGGAGGAATGCTAATAAGGTTGCTCATTCCTGCAATGGTGGTGGCCTTATTTACGCCTAGTCCTCAAGAAAGTACTTATGACATTCCTTCACGTGACATCGATCCGATTATCAATAAAATGCACTGAGTGCTTATTGTCAAAAAAAAAAAATTAATGCAACTTACTTTTTCGACAAAAAAAAAATCACTGGAAATATGGGTTGTTGTTTATTGTTCATCAATATCCTTATATTACATTACATTTATATTGTTTTTTTAGTCAACCCGTGATACACGCCTTGCTCTCTCAAATACTTGAGCTGTATTATCTCTGGTTTACAAAAATTACTATGTTCAATGAGCTTATTAGATAGTATGCTAAAATGTCCCACAAGCTAGTTCACGGTAAAATGACATCATTGACGGAAAAAGATTGGCGTACGAATTCGAACCCCGCTGCCCCCTCTAATAATTAACACACTAATTTCTAACCACTTTACCTATAAAAAAATATAGTATGCTAAAATTTGAGACTTATTATCTCAAATATGCTCTAAGTATTAAATTTGTATACTCATTATGTGATTTGTTGGTAAATATACATCTCATATTAAACAGTGATATAAAAGAAATTTTAGCAAAAAATGCGTTTTGAACTATATATTTTTGATATCTCAATTTGTTTTGCAAAAAGTCAAATGTTAGGAGAGACCAAAACCAGTTTCATCTCTCTTGTCGTACTTATAATCATTTCTCTATTAAATCATATTTATAATTAATAATTGTCCAATAGTGAGTCCTAAGCCAGTTTGATCATGCTTATTGGTCAATTAAATTACATTTAATATCATTCTCTTGCACATTTTTTATTATTGCCAATTGAATCTGGACCAAACCTATTGCCAATTTACTGTTCTATCGGTTCAAACAATATTTGAATCTACTGCTAGATTTGAATCGTACTAACTATTGTTTTTAAGTCCTCCAACATGATCAATTTGTTTGTTTTTTACAGAGAAATCAATTTAATTGTTAGAAGAGTTAAATTACCATTTTGATCACAATACAGTATGTGAACGTAAAAAAAAAAAAATCATTGTATGTGACAAAAATAAAACAGTAATATATAATTACATTAAAAAAATAATAAATTATTCAGTAAAAAAATAAGAAAACTATATTTTGCACCCACAAGAAACTCCAATGAACAAATAATAAAAGACAAAAATAATTCAGTGTAAAAAAATCAAGGGATCTGAGACTGAGACAACACACAAATAGAAGAGAGAGAAAGAGGGGGGGGGGAGAGAGAGAGAGAGAGAGAGAGAGAGAGAGAGAGAGGTGAACACCGACCGGGCGTTCGGTGCTCCGTTGATTACGGTTGTGGTCCCCACTGCTCCGGTGAGTGGATACTTCGATCTTCTTCTTCTTTCCTTTTTGTTAAACTTGATCTTCATATTTTGTCCCTTTTGAGTTTCAAAGGTTCATTAGTTTTGTTACACCCCATTATCAAGTTTGTGTTTTTTTGTTTGAATTTTCAATTTTTTTGGTTTTTGCTGAATACCCATATCTGAATTTAGTGATTTAGCTGCAATTATTTTGACCCCTGAAGGTTTTATTGAATTTTTGTTATTGAGCTTCCAAAACCTATGTTTTTTTTAATGCTAAGATGTGTGTAAGAAGGCTTCTAAAGTTGTTTGATATGATGAGTTTGGTAGTGAGCTTGGACATGGGTTTTGCAACTTTGTTGTATTTGATTTAATCATTGATGAATCTTGTGTTTATGTATTTGTGTCTTGTGCCCAATTAGTTCTGACATATGAGAAGACCATAGAATCTTTTTTTCTTAATCTTGGTTAATTTCAAATTTGCAATATTAGTGGCTATTCAGCAGTTCTTAAATGTGAATATGTGATTGAACTTGATTTTGTTAATTGACATGGTTAAAATTTAGTTTAAATGAAGTGATTTTTGTTTAGATGTTTTTACTCAAGTTTGTTGCTTAGAATAAAAAATTTGGCTTATGTTTCTGTTTTCCTTCTGCTTTCTTGTAATAAAAGTTTCTCATTAGAGGAGGCTCTGAACTGATCTACTGAGTCTCTGTAATTGAACTGAACTGAACTGGTCTAAGTTGTAAGGTATTTAGGATGTTGAATTAGTTTGAGCGTATTTTTTTTTTGTTTCTGTCCAAACAGATCTTTCTTTTTGTTTGGATGTGTAGTATGTTCATATCTTAATATTTGAAGATCTACTTTGCCTCTTGGAATGTTGGAAGTTCCCGATGCTTTTCGTAATTTTTGTTTATATCTTGTGTTTAAGACCTTTTAATAAAGTAAGTTTGGTAACAACGCCTCGCATGGAAATTCCCCTTCTCAGACGAAAAAAATTGTTTTCATTGTAGAGTCCGATATTTTCTGAATTCTAAATTATTGCTAGAGTCTGCTAACATGGCCGGACTATTGCTGCAGCTAGAGTTATTTACGCTCTAAAGGACCTCATGTCTAACACAGAGGATAACAAAGAAGTTGGACAGATGGATGTGGATGCATCTGGGGAGTCAGTTAACATGCCTTCGTCCCAGAAGCAGGTTGTTTTCAGATCTTGCATGCTTAAATTAATAAATAAATTTGACTTTGAATGAGATAATAATCTCTTTACTATCGATTTGGTCAGTGATAAAAAAATTTATCTTATTTTGTGACTGACTTATGTGTTCAAATACCTTGTAGGAGGAAACTATAAAGAAAAAATATGGCGGAATGATACCCAAAAAGCCACCACTCATATCTAAGGTACATGCATGTTTCTGTGTGTGCATTTGTTTGTAACTGAAGTTATGAACTTAAATGGTCCATGGCTGTTAAAATATTTGCTAATAGGAGTGCTCGTTTAATTTTTGATTTGCCAGGACCATGAGCGTGCTTATTTCGATTCTGCTGATTGGGCGCTCGAAAGGTACTTGAGGAAAACAAGCCTCTGTATTAGTTGCATATTATAGTGAATTTTCTGACACTCTTCTGTGTCCTCGCATGAAACAGCAAGGCGGTGAGAAGCCCAAAGGACCACTTGAGGCTCTTCGGCCTAAATTACAGGTATTTAGCCAATATTCACATATCTCGTTTTATAATTGTAGCATGATGTGCGTGTTTAGCCAAATATTTTCCGTGCCTATTTGAGAAATTTGTTGCTGAAGCTTCTTCTACTGATTTGTTATACTATCATCACAAAGGACGTTTGTTTTCCTTCGCACCACTGTGTCTGTCTTTTTTTTTTTTTTTACCGTGTCTTGTTTTATAACTAATGACCGAGTGAAGGCAACTTCCTTTATATAATTCTCTAGATGTATAAATGATCATTTGATATAATATTTGATAACCATAAAAAAACTATGTCAGTGCGTTTCTCTGCAGTTAGAGAGAGGAGCTTCTTAAAAAAAGCTGTCATAGAAGTGCTTTCTTTTGAATTTTATCCAATCATCACACCTTTAATCTAATTACCTGTCATTTTAATGTAATGTACGTGACAAAGTTCTGTTCGGTTTTTCTGTTTTTCAGCCAACACAGCAGCAAACACGTTACCGGAAATCCCCTTACGCTCCAGCGGGTGAAGGTACGTTTTATTTTGACAGCTAGCTTCTTTGTTCAGTGAAGATGGTGAATGTAGATTCTTCCCTTAATGAACTAACTAACTATAATCTCTCTCCTTTTTATAGAAGGTGGAAGTGTTCCATCTGAGGATGCAGCTTCCAATGAATAAGAAGGAATCAGTCTTTTGATGATATACTGATTATTATTCTGATATACCTCTCACTTCAGTAGGTATGCCTTTTTGTTGATTTTCAACAATAAAATATGTATTCATATTAGCAAAAGACAAATTATTTGTGACCTGTGAACACTTCCTGGGATTATGTCTACTCTTCTTCCTCCTCTCTCTATGTCTCTTTATTTTTCATAGTTTTAAGAAAAGAGCAATAAGCAATTATTAAGAAGTGACCATGATGTGAAAATAAAGTAGACAATAGTTATAAACAAAAGTGAAACAATGTTTGTGTCTGTTCTGTTTGGTTTTGGAAGATGTCGCTTTTAATTACAAAATATCACTTTCAGTATTATTATTTTTGTTTGAATTTTTGTTATAGAGATTCTTGCTCAAAATAATCAAATCAGACCGGACATTGACCCAGTTTAGACATTGGTTCAAGATTTTCAGTTTGACCGGTTGAACTAGCCAGTCCGGTTTTAACTACCTTGTTCTTTCTATGTAGCCAGCCACAAGGTTGCCTCTCACTCACATTAGTTTATGATAGCGGATTTGGTATCATAAAATCTATCAATAATAGTATAGTATCAAACTTTTCAGCAATTCTTCTCTTAATGTAAGGAATCAAACAATCAAGTAAAACTTCATCTGTTGTCTTGTTTCCAAGTTCATTTTTTTCAATCTTCATAGTTGAAAATGTTCTCTATGTTTTAGCGCTCGAGATGAGACGATTCAATATCGGACAAATTAAATGCTCAATTAAAGGATAAGTCAAATATTTTCCAATTTTTACCAATTAATTTTAAAATATTGGTATTTAAATTATGAAATTCAAACAAGTATGATTGCATCCCTGATGCTTCCATTCAGTTTCATTTTTTAACTGAGGAGGTGACGTGGCGGAGTAAGAAAAATTTACAAGTATGATTACATCCCTTCAAATATGGTCATATGTTGAAAAGTATTAGAAAGTAAGGGATAAAAAAATTGGAAGGAAAAAAAATGTGAATGGATTTAGTGTCATCCGACTAACACCCTTGATGTCAAAAACATAGCATACAAACGTAGTAATGGACCTTTCAGATTTGAGGCAGCTTGGATCACTCATTCAGACTATCACCAGCTTTGAAAAAGGAGAATAATAACACTATTGCCTCCTTGAACCAAGTCGAAGAGGATTCAATTGTGTTTAATAGTGAAATCTTTGGCAATATTAGAAAAAGAAAGCAGACGCTTGAGAGGAGAATCAAAGGAATTCAAATCTCCCTTGAAAATGTTGATTCTGCTAGATTTCTTCACCTTGAGTAACAACTTCAACAGGAATATGATACTATTCTTTTTCAAGAAGAGATTCTTTGATATCAAAAATCTAGGGAAAAGTGGATAACTTTAGGGGATAATAATACCAAATTCTTTCATTTTCAGAGAGTGATTAGGAGGAAACGTAACAAAATTCATGGATTACATTTGCCTAATGGTATTTGGTGCACTGATGATGAGATTTTGAAGGAGGAAGCTCAAAAATTCTTTAGTAGCTTGTTTTGCTCTAATGGTCAGGCCCATGCTTCTCAGATACCTTATAGTAGATACCTGATAGCAATTTCATTTTCCCTCAACTTTTAGATGATGCTAAGCAAATGTTGATGAGACGTGTCACTAAGGAGGAAATTGTTGATACTTTGGGTCAGATGCAGGCCTACAAGTCCTCTAGACCAGATGGCTTCCAGACAATTTTCTTCAAACAATTCTGGCATATTGTTGAAGATGATGTTTGTATGCTCATTTCTCAAGCTTTTGCTACAGGAATTACAGGTGTCAATCTGTTTTTGTTGCTCTCAGCTGTGTGGTGGATTTGGAGGGCCCGAAATCAATTCAGTTTGGTTTTGGAACTATTAATAATCTATAGATGCAAATTTATAAATTGGCTAATATTCTTCACAAGCTTTTTTTTGTTTGCCTACTTCGAATTCTTTGGTGCCCCGTTTGTTTTGTTGGCATTCGGAGGCAGGTTCTGAGGTTGTTTTAAATGTGGATGGGAGCAGCTTTGGTAATCCAGGTGCACCGGGATTTGGCGATGTGCTGAGACAATCTAATGCTATAATTTGCAATATTAAGGAACTCATTTCTAGGGATTGGGATGTTCAGTTGTCTCATATTTTGAGGAAAGCAAATGCAACTGTTGATTATTTGGCTAAGAAAGGAACATCTAATTCAGTCGGCTTGCAAGAGTTGGAAGACCCCCTGATAGCATCAACTTGTTTCTTCAATCTGATGCTGCTAGAGTCCTCTTTATGATGATGTAATTTTTTGTTCTTTTTGGGCCTTCTTTTTTTCCTTTTATTTTTCCTTCTCTTACCAAAAAAACATAGTATACAAGTACGTGTCTGGGGTTCTAACCTTCATGCTCCTAGCGTTTACATAGTACTTGTCTTTTTACCACCAGACTATGTTCTCAAGACCAGTTTTGTTAGGACTTAAGCTCGTGAGGATAGTTTAACCCAAAAGACTAGTGCATTAGGTGGGAAAGTCTCATGGCTTTAAATACCAAGTTGAATTTTCTTATTTACTCAATATGAGACTCCTAATATTGCCACCCCCCATTAAGAGTCGATGTCTACGACAACTTTAACATTATAGGTATTGACACATTGATTGCCCTTTTCTTTTTTGGCGGCTTCATTCACCTGCTAGTATTTGGTGAGTACATTAATCTAGCCTATAAGTAACTCTTTCCAACTAACTGTTAGGACTTAAGTTCGTGAGGAGAGTTCAACCTAAAATATTAGTCCATTAGATGGGAGAGGCTCGTGGCTTAAACACTACATTAGACTTTCTTATTTGCTTAATATGAGACTCTTAAAAATTTATAAATGATCTAAAATGAAAAACAAAATTTATAATATATTACCAATGAAGGTTGACTCGGTTGGTAAGTAGTTGATCACCTCAGTGGTGTGGGTTCATCTCTCCGTTGTCCGCATGAGGAGCTATTTGGTAGGTGATTTGTAAACTACTTTGTCACGAAAGTGTCAGGTGGCCCCAACTCACCTAAACTTTTTTAAAAAAATTATAATGTATTTATCTAGCCATTTGTCTAAATCGAATACGTAGTTCCATTACAAAAATATTCAAGACAAGATAATAAATTATTGAATTACATGTCTCTTTTTAATAAATAAGTATTGTTCACAGTTGTCTTCACTCATTAGTTATAATAACAATAAAACCCCACACAAAATCCATTCAAACACGTTAACATAAAAATTGACAACCTTAACATAAGCAGATTGTAAATATCTCATGTGATAAAACCGTAAGCAAAAGTAGAACAACAATGATCAAAGAGCACAAAAGCTACATATTGTAAAGAAGAACTTAGCTTGTAGATTCGTAAGAGATTACTTAATATTAAAAGTAATATATACATAACATATTATTATCAAACTCGTTCGATGCCGTGGATCGACTAACGGTTTGAACTCTTGATTCCTTATTCTTCAAGTGATTTCTCTAAGGAAGGAACTCTGTTCCTTAGTTATGGCTAAAACTAAAACTAAAACGGGTAATGTAAAGTAAAAGACTGAAAAATGTAGAATTTGATTGATATGATGTGTCATTTACAAATGTACAAGCCTATATATATATATATATATATATATATATATATATATATATATATATATATATATATATATATATATATATACACACAATGGCATCTATTGGTCATGATTCTAGCCTATAGCTGACCATCGTTGGATCGACTAAGATCAAGGTACAATATTGCGCAATGCGCCCTAGATTCTAGGAGCTCTGTTCCACAATGTCCACTCGCACGGTGAGTGGGGCCTAAGTGATCTCACTCCTATTTTTGCGGCGCCTATCCAATTTGCTCTTGACCGTTTCAACGCTCCAAAGTGTCCACGTGCATTGAATACTTGCTCCCACGCAATCTCTTCTCCTAGATTGAATCTCACTTCAGCTACCCACTTGTTCCTTCCTCCACATCTAGCTCCACAACTGAGTCATCCCATGGTCGAGTCTTCCCTTGGCCGAGTTGTCATTGCTTAGCAAGTATCACCATAGTTTTGGCATCATAGCCCAAGTTTGCTCCTTAAGCTCTTTCTCCTGGGCTTTCTTGCCAAAATTCCTTGTTCGTAACTGTTTCTTTCCTTCCTTTACAAGCTTCTCCCACTAATGTCCCTAGCTAGCTTTACCATAACTCAGTCTCCCCATCATTGATGGCTTCTTTTCACAGGGAGCTATTTTCCTAGCATATATGACTTTCCCCCTTTACATATCCTTAAGGCTACCAACTCATGATTACTGGTGCTCTTACTAGAAACAACAAGAAAGAGGAATGAGATGGGTTTTTAACTCCAATAGGCACTATGTCTTTCGCCTTGCTCAATGTATGAGAGCCTCGGCCCATGCTTCCTTGGAGGGGTCTGTCCCTCGATTGAGTTCTTACTCGGCTAACGCCTTAACAGATTTTGGGTGCCAACACATATATACTTTTATAATACTGTCAATGCATCAATAATTCAACATTTTAACTTCATAATAAAGAAAAATAGCAATTCACCATAATAAAGTGTCATAGACTTGTATCAAAGTACATAAATTATTACACAAAGTCATAAAAACACAAGTCACACACAAATCACATAACCCACATACACAAAACAGAAGCAAAGCAAGCACACTTCTCATAACAGACATTGACTACTGTGATAATAGGGGGATAGAGCACGATGTCGGCGACAATGGTACGTGAAGAATGTGTACCTAGATGACCTAGTTTTCTCTTTTTAAAAATCCTTTTTGGACCTTTTTAAGCTGGTCATGTCCAATTTTCTTCATAGCGGTTTCTGCCCTCCATCCTTTATGAATTGCAACTTTTTTTAAAACTTGTACACCTATCACACGTGTCTGACACACATCGTACGTGAGTCATATATTCGTCAACATCAAATGTAAATTTTGTTCCTAAATTAATTTTCTTGCATGCCCAACTATGGTGATTTTTTTATGGAAATGGGTTTTTATTTTTGATAAATGAAAAGGTTGAATACAAAAGATGTAGTTCAAATGCAATATTAAAACTTTCACAAGCTTTTGTAGGTGTGTGGAGCATTAGAATTATTTCATTTTCAAAAGAGGTTCCCACTATCGATGTATTGGCAATTTTAGCGATAAAAGGACGCTGACTCTCATGTTCAAACTCAAGTGAGTCTGTGATAGTATGTGTGGTGTTAATTTATCATTTCGTTTATGTAAACCAAAAAGAAAGAATTTCAAAAGACTTATGGTGATTCGTTGACTAAAAAGGACTTTTTATATTCAAATATTTCACTATATAGTACTCCCAAGTTAGATTGAGCATGAAAGGGAGGCCAAAGTAGTGAACCAAGCAACCAAACTCAGATTGCACAATGCTACAAGTACAATTATAATTTTGACTTGACAATGCTATTTGAAACTCTATTATGAGCCTATTTCTTACGGTTTCTTCTTTAAAATAATCACTTTTTTCATAAAATAGATCACTTTTACAAATATTCATCCATTTGTTATAGGTTTTTAAGGAAATGAAAATCTAAAAATAATCTATAAAATGCTTATAAGAATCTATTTTGAACAGTTTCTCACAAAAAAAAATATTTTCAATGAAATGTTATTGTTTAAGAAGTGATTATTATCTTTATATTACCCAAACATAAAAAATTTATGTTTCGTTAAAAATTTCTAAATTATTTAATATCAAAATCACTTATTTATAATCAGTAACAAACAGACCCCTTATAAAAATAAAAAAAATTGACAAAAAAATAAAAAAACCATGAATCCCAAAACATTGGCATGAATAGTCTTAGTTGAAGATTATGCTAATTTGGGTTAAAGCATCAGGCTCCAAAATAGAACAATATTCCACGAGCCATTTCGGGCAAGACTAATGAAATTGCAGATATGAAATTATTTCATCACTCAGGTAAACATTTTCTATCATCCAATATCAATTTTATATCTCAATAAGGTTTTTGATCCAATGAGGTTCTTATTAAACTAATAATACAATCCAAAATCCAATAGAATAACAGAGTATATTGAGGCAGCAAAACTGACTTTAAAAGGAGCAAAATTGGACAGACATCCAGTTAAAAAGATAACCTAATTGAATTATATGAATAATACTCAATCTAGAGAAACAGCTCGAAAGAAACTCTATAACAACTTTCTGAAGGTTTCAGTTTCTTCCTCGGTTTCTTACGTAAGAGCTGCGTGCTAACAATTTCTGGCTGGAAGTGAGCCGGTCACCCTGCAACAAACATGTCAAGCAGTGAGAATCTTCAAATCCAACAATAATATAGACCCGGCTTACATAAACCGCTTGATTAAACACTTACAACATAATGTTTATTATATAAATGCCTATTCATAAGCTATTTCTATAATAAAAAATAAAACAAAGAGACTATTTTCATTTCATAAACTATTTTCTTATTTATGAAAATGTCATTAGTTGTTTTCACAAGTTCTCTGAAATGGTTTCACAAATATTTATGTCACTAGATGGATAGTACAAGCAAGTCAATCAAAACAAGTCCATAATCTAATATGCTGCTGTACCATTAAACTGCAAGCCTCATTGTGAATGGTTTTCTTAAGAAGAAATCGGGAGCCATTTCTACTTCCAGATATTCTTCTGCAAACTTATGTCTGACAGAAAAATTCCAAGCCAACAAGTAAATAATTATACACACTCAAGTACTGCAAAAGGTGGCATAACCAGGCAGAGGCAGAGGCGGATGTAGGCTTTGGGGTATTTTCTGAAAACTTATAATATTTTTCTTTTGTGACATATTATAGACAAACTATTTTCTTGCCCCCGCCGATTGAATTTTCTGGATCCGCCACTGCAACCAAGTGCATGACATTATTCAGGGAGTTGGTAAGAATAAGACATTAGAAAATGCCACATTAACAACGTTTATGGGGATCTTCATTGGTTTAACACTTCAACTTACGTGTATTGGCAAAGTACTTGCCCAACACTACCTCATATGAAGGACCAAAAATCCAAATTTTCAAGGGAGGTTCACAACTCACCTAGGGTACAGGTCATATTTAATCCTACTGTAATTGTAATATAATAGCTTCGTTCAAGTGGCAGCTGTTGGGTTAGTTGCACTGACAGCTCCTACAAGAAGTTAATAGGTGTGTCGCTGCTCGATTCTATCTCTATATATACTTTACGCACACGGGAACCTACCTCAATGAGATTCAGGCCGGTTCCTCTAAAATTCATACTACCAATTTCTCTTTAATGACGATTTATAGTATGGTATCAGAGCCTCTTCTTGAGCCACACGTGGCTTCCGATCGCAACCACCGCCTCCTTATCTTCCATCATCTGGCGCAGCTTTCGCAAATCCAATGCCACTATAGCCACGCCCTCTTCCACCACCAAATTCCACCCGGTGAGGTGACTATTTTTATTAAGGGTCCCACATCAAATGTAATTTGATCCGAAAATGAGTCTATAATTAGGAGACATCCTTCACTCTCTACTGTTCTGGTTTTGTAAGATTGAGTTAAACCAACCCAAATTCTAAGATGGAATCGAGTCTATCCAAGATCTCATGGCCAACCGCTATCAAGCCACTCAGCCAGTCGCATGGCGTGAGGCGTGTGTGTTCACTGTTAAGAGTCCTACATCAGATGTGATATGTCCTAAAAATGAGTTTATAAGTGGGAGACATCCCTCACTTTACAAGCCAATTTTGTAGAGTTGAATTAAGCCCAACCCAAATTGTAATAATCTTAACCCAAGCTTCGATAACATTTAGCAATTAGCATTCCATTTCAAAAAAATGTAAGATTCTAGAATGTTCATAAAACTCATATATATGCATATAAACTCTCATATTTGCATATGAAATAGCATAAATAAGAGGGCGGCTGGGTTTTGGAGAGCGGAGATTAAAGGTAGTAGAGAAACAAATGTCACAAGCAGAGAGGAGGGGGAGGAGACAAGCTACGATGCGAATAGAGCACCGCATGAAAAACCTAGATAAGCTAGGAGAGGTCATGCACTAGTCATGAACAAATCCTAGACACCACTAATGTGACTGATATAAATTTCATACCTTGAATAGAATAAAGTTTATACCTCATCATATAACCAATTTTCACAATTTAAAGAACTAAGTACTCCCTTCGTCCCAAAACGTAGGAATATTCACAATTCAAAGAACAGAGTACTCCCTCATACATCTTCCCATGAACAACAAGGAACGCTTGGAAAATATGAACATGTAAATACAGTGTTATCCTTTTAATCATGGATAATACAGCATTGATAAAAGCCGGAACAAACCTTGCACATGGATGCTGCCGACTCAGATTCCAGAGTTTGCACTGGAAGATGCCCAAGTGACTGGAATGAATCCAGGACATCCAAAGTCAGCTGCCAGCCACAAAGAGCTACAGTACCTACATCGGAAGTGGAACAAGGACCGTCACAGCCAGCAGCAGCAACATCTCCATTCACCCACGGACAGCAGTCATCATGTAATTTGATGGGATCAAACTCAACACCTCCATTACTGTTGTCTCTGTAAGGAGTCCCTGAATATTAGAACCAAGCCCAATAGTTAATGCACAACAAAACTGTCGGAATAAGGCAGCAGACAATTGTGTACAGATTCTTATTTCTTTTAGATTAAATAAATTAAGAGTGAATACCCAAATCGGTCCCTGGCAAAAAACACAGCCATTTAAGTTCTGAGAAATTTTAAGTACCAATTTGATCCTCAACAATTTGAAAAGGGGTCAAATTATTCTTTTTTAGGATGCTTTTTTAACGGTACTTTAGTCCCTATGAGAAACTAATTTGACCGACAGGTAAAAGTCTTAAGGACCAAATTGGTACTTTTTATTTGTTAGAAAACAAATTTGTCTCCGTGTTTTTTGTCGAGGAGCAATTTGGATATTAACTCTAAATTAATCGGCAAAATATGAAATGAAACATAATCCACAAGTCACTCATTACTAATTGATGTCACTACCATGAAACTAGATTATTTAAAAGTTGAAAATATTATATGGTATGTATGAGGTTCATAATTTATAAGAACATGATAATTACTGGATCATGTAACTACGATTATATTATATTTACATAATACAATCAATATCTATAAAGCTTTGTTTGGTTGTGAGAAAAAGTTGAGAAGAGAGAAATAGGTGAGAAATATAATAGATTTAAGAATTGTTTAGTTGATGAGAAAAAGAAGAGATAGAGAAGAGGCGTGAATGACCCTAAAAACCCATTAACATTAATTTAATTTTTTATTCAAGGGACAAGAAATAGTCATTTCTCTCCCATTTCCTCTACTTTGGAGAGATTGTCAAAAGTGGTGGGTCCCACTAGTTTTTTTTATCACTCTCCTTATTTCTCTTCTAAACCAAACAAGAGAACTTTCTAATCTCTAACTTCTCTCTCACATTCTATCTTCCCTATTTCTCTCAACCGAACATACCATAAGTAGAATATACTCATTAGCATATTTCAATGACAAAATAACTTTGCATAACTGAGCACCACATAATCATATAGGTAGAAGATATATTGGCTGTCATATTGCAATGAAATTATTCACAACTCAAAACAGCTTATAATAGTGACATTGAGCATCGGGGTGAATGACGAGAAGAGGAGGGAAGAGCATCTTAAAGGTTAATTGAGAAATAATTATATGAAATGGAAAGAAAAAAAGAATCATCAGGCATACCCACGACATCTGCACCTAAATGGCCTGATTCAAGATATACACTATCATAAGATGCCTTCCTATTCTGAGTAACTTCTTCTTTGGACACTTCATAACCAGAACATACAACAGCATTGCAAGAAAGGGATGGATGAGCACCATTTTCAAGGCCTAGTATCTCCATGCTACTACTGTTCTTCTCACCACTTTCAACAGACTCAACCTTGGTTGAAGCTACAACTTTTGAGCCACTATCAGTCCTTGGTGTAGATTGAGACACCACAGCCTGACTATCCCCTTGACGATCTTCTCGACTCGTATCTTCTGGCACAAAATCACCAATATGTCCATGATATGGCGCAAAATGACTAGCTTGGCCCTGATTTTCTATCACTTCAGCAATTGGCTCAACATCCCCCAAACTATCACCTCGATGAACAGAGACATCAATCCCATGGATTTCAGCCTCATGACTTACACCCATGCCAACACTACCCCCACTGATACCAAAACTAGGCCCGTCCCTAGCCTGTGCAGTAAATATCTCTGTGTTTAAAACTTCCCCGCAAGCATTAGAACTGCTAAGACCTGTCTCCCCTCCAGCTCTTTCTAAAGGTGGTTGGAAACAAGCACTCTGCTGTGCTTGATTGCTGCTATTCAACTCTGATGTTTCATTCAAATCAACAGAAGGGAAATAGACATCATTAACATCTCTAGGAGAATTTTCAACGCTTTCCATTGATTCATCATCTGAACTGTCATAAGCCTTATCCATCGCAATAACAGAAGATGCATGGGTGGAGTCTCTAGTAGATGGCATGCCAATAACAATATCCTTTTCAGGTTTAATCGGTTAATCGTGCTTGCCTCGCCGGTTTGATTATCCATTGAAGAGTTGGGTACAGCACCAGCAAGGTTTCTTAATGGAAACTGGAATGTTCCCAAATGATTAGTGTCACAGGCACGCTTTGATGGGCCAGCTGAAAACTGTTCACGGTTAATTTTAGTTCTTTCAGTACTATCTGCCTGTTGCATGCTTAGAGGTGGCCTGTTGGTTCTGGTTGTCCCATCACCCAACCTGCGCTTGCGTGCACTTGGGCCTTGGAATTCATAAGAAGCTGCCCGATCACCGGCATCACTTCCAGAAGGTCGCCTATTCATCAAATATCTTCCTTCACCAGCATCTTGTAGATGATCTAAAGTCGCATTTATTGGAGAATGGGATGACCCACTAGCCATTTTAAGATTTAAATCTGAACTTTTATTGGATACAAATTGTCTTTTATCAGATGTGGTAGCCTCATCACGGTCTCCGGTCCTCTCTTTTTCAGAACCATCAGCAACAGCCCATTCATTGATACCACTAGCAGCACTTATTCCTCGTGTTGATGCTATTTTCTTGCTCGTTTGAGGGGTATCAATCCCACAGGGAGCCAAATGAAGTGGACGTGGGACAGTCAAGAAATCCCATACTTTAACCGTGGCTCCACATAAGCTACAATCAAACAAAGGTGTCCTAGATTCACAATTAAATTCTGAACCCAGTCCATCATTATCCGCAATATCCTTCCTGGATGAAGTTGAAAACTCCTTCCTACTTGAAGCAGGATCTGGTGCAGAGGCT
Source organism: Oxytropis ochrocephala (assembly GCA_020916435.1). Classification (NCBI taxonomy): domain Eukaryota; kingdom Viridiplantae; phylum Streptophyta; class Magnoliopsida; order Fabales; family Fabaceae; genus Oxytropis; species Oxytropis ochrocephala. Next base: position 96,249,493 of record CM037093.1, read on the forward strand.
TTAGCTGGACCGGAGCTGCAACCGTTTTTAGCAGACTCTGCTGACTGTTCTTCACAGTCAAGCACATTAGGAAGCCACCGTGGCTCCCATCCACATAGACTTATCAGCTTTTGAGCCTATTGAAGTTGCATGTTAATGTAAGGATGGAGATAATAAAACCAAAGGCCAAATTGGAATAAAATATACTTCAATAAATAATTAGGATAAAATAATGTATCTGAGAAAATCTTACATAGGAGTATGAATGAGGACCCTGTTCTCCAGTAAAGCCCATTTCTGCTCGGTAGCCCAATTCTCCAGATGTCTGAAGTTGCACTTGAGCAACAAAACGGTCAATTTTAAAGCCATGTGTAACCCGCATTTGCTCAACAGCAGACGAGGATACAATGGGAAGAGAATAAACCGCAATATCCATCGCACCTGGCCCTTATAACCTCCAATTAGAGCTGAAGGTGAAGTAGGAGGGAATTGCACCAAGCTTTCTGGACAGCTGGTACCTCTCCAAGGACAGTTAATTTTGTGCCTGCTATCAAGTTGTTTAGAAAGATCTTCACCAGAAGCATCAGCTGCAGAAACAAATCAAGCCCAGACAGCAGCAAACAAATCAAGTGGTATAAAAGTCAATATAAGGGGAATAGTGACGTAAACCAAAACATAAGAAAACAAATAGTTTACAGATAAGAGCCAAGAAGGATAAAACATTTTTATTAAATGTTGACTAGATAAATAGGTTCAAAATAGTAAAATACACATTGTGTAAAACATAATCTAGCACAGAAAAGGTAAAATAAAACCCTCTAATAAATGCAACCTAACTGGACATGTAACATATGACCAACTATCTCAATGAAAAAGTACAAAAATAAATCAGGTATTCAAGTTGGCTTCTTCCCAATCAAATGTACTGCAAAAAATTTAGTTTGTTTCCTTTTTTCTCTATCCCCCATCTCGTAGGCATAGGTTTTGAATCAACGAGGAACCCTATCTTCTGTCTCTATACAATTTTGTATTATTCCATTCCGATTCCCTCCTGCTACCTCACAAGGAAAACCCCAAATCAACGAGGTGTAATGCAAATTAAGTATTATAGTTATAGCGTCAAATTTGAATTCCCAATAAGAGATAAGTTTCAGGTAAGGTGGGACCACACAGCTTGAGCTAACAACCAAAACTAATGCAAGCTAGTTAAGGAAAGCACCCAACCCCAAATACACAACAAGCATACAAAATTTATATCACGATTCTCATATAATACATACACTCCAAAAGATAAACCACCATCAAACAACACCGTCAAATAATAGCCTCACCTTCAATAGACCAAACTGGAGGCAGAGCAAAATCCAACTGAGCAGCACATAACTCACACTCGATCTTACCAACATCAACATTCACCCACCCTCTCTTGGCACAAGCCAACGCACCAAAGAACTCCGCAAATTGACATAATTTCAGTATAATTTCCCCCAATTTCAGTACAATTGTCTTAACCTAATTACTTACAGCACAATCATCACTCCTTAGGGAAAACATTAAACAATTCAACCACCGCACAAAACCCTATAAAAACGAGGAACAATTCAAACCTTAGGCAATTTCCCGGCGAGCTTAAACGTAGAAAGACGGCGAAGCAAATCACCGTGTTCCCAGGGCCTATAGGAAGGGTTCGAATTTGAATCCCCTCGCAGCTCCGAACCAATTACCATGTGCGAATCCACACTCGACTTATCACGCCGGAGACTTTTTCCATTGCCGGCAATCGCCGGTGACGACGCCCCCGCAGAGCTAAGAGAGGAAAATAACTAATTAAAAGCAAAATTCACAAGAGCAAATTGAGAAACCCTAGAAAACAAAGAACTCGAAATTGAATTGTGAAAAAGGCCAATCAAATTAAATAAGAGATTAGAAAGAGAAACCCTAGAGAGAGAAAGAGAGAGAAACCTAGCAGCAGGAGTTGGAGGAGAAGAAGCAGACGGTGGTTTAAGAATCGCTGAAGTTACACCATCTTCATTCATCTTTGAATTCGCTTTAATTATGAATTTAATTTAGACGCTTCACTTCTGTTCTCTGCTCTACTCTCATGAATTCCTTCGGAAATGCTTCTGATTGTAGTTGTCTGTCTGATAGTGTTCGATTGCGTAGACGTGACGGGACCTACATACACCTAACTATTTTTCTGTTTTTTTTTATTAATGGGTCAAAGTTAAAAGTGTACAAACATAAGACCAAGTTTTTTATAAATAGTTTTGTGATTTTACAAAATTAAAAATGAACATATTTTTAAACTTATTAAAAAACTAATTTTAAAAAGTGTAATCAAACATAAAAACAAAAAAAATATGCTAAAGATATAAACATATGTGTATTTTTACCAAGAAAATTAGTCTGAGTTGTAATTAGGCTCAGATTTTACTTTAAAGTATCGAGTTTGAATATTAGTTATGACAAAAACTCTTTTTGAATAGAGAGAACTAGGGGTGGACAATATCCGACGACCCGTCCGTAACCCGTTAGGCCCGATGGAATATTTCCTATTTCGGATAGCTCCAATCGGATTTTGGTTACCCGATTAATGAAAAACAGTTATTTTTGGGTATATATGGCCGGATTCGGTATTGATATTCACATACATCGCATTCGTGAATCACCAAAATCACATTGTGCGTAATACTGTGCAACTTTATTAGAAGTATATGGGGATGGCGTGTATAGGTGTGCAGAATAAAAAAATATTGTTTCAATAAAGAGACTTAAAAACATTGTTTCAATAAAGTAGTACTACTGAGTGCAGTAGAATAGCAGATGGGTGATCAACGGAACCCAATGCAAGTTTTATTTTTTAGGCTAAAATGTACTTTTAGTCCCCGCAAATGTTAAGAAAATCCAGTTTAGTCTCTGCAATTCTAAATTTTTAAAAATAGTCCCTGCAATTAGTAAACGTTACTACTTTAGTCCCCTGCTTTGTTACTACTTTAGTCCTCGCAATTCCATTTAAAAGGTACTTTTAGTCCTCGCAAATGTCAAGAAAATCCAGATTTAGTCCTCCTTTTTTTTAATAGTAAAGTAACAAAGAGGACTAAAGTAGTAACGTTACTAATTGCAGGACTATTTTAAAAATTTTGGAATTGCAGGGACTAAACTGGATTTTCTTGACATTTGCAGGGACTAAAAGTACCTTTTAGTCTATTTTTTAATTATACAGAACTTTTTCTTTCTTCAACCTCTTTCTTCGACCTCCAGCAAAAACGTCCCAACACCATGGAAATGCTTCTTAAATCCTGCTTCTTTTTTCTATTCTTCTTCACTTGATAACCGACGGAACCCACCCGACCACCCCGTGTAACCGCCATATCCGCATCCGAACAAACCGACGGAGAAAAACGGTCGGAGATGGGCCAGATCTTGTCAACCGCGGATTGCCGCGGATTGAGGTGTTTTGGACCGAATCCGGCCGTAACCGACCGGTGTCCACCCCTAGAGAGAACCACATGGACCGGTAAAGCTAAATATACGTGGTCAGTCAGGTTCATTGGTGTAGATTAGTTACCGACAAAGCCAGTGAATACTAAGCATCAATAAAGAGAACCCAAAAAAAATACAAATGGTTTTTTTACAATTGAGGATATACATCTATGTTGATAAGTTCTGATTTTTTTTTTGAAGAAAACTAACTAAAAGATTATAAATTATATAAATATCCAGTTCATGAGTCGTTCTATTGTGAATAGAAAACAACATAGACCACACAATTGGAGACCAAAATAAGAGCAATCATACAAAATATAAACCCTTGGAAGTCTCCTACTCAGCTTGCGCGCCATTTTTCCCGGTGACCCCCCGACCACCTGCACCAATCGAACGCCGCCGTGTGTGCCACGTTGGATGCCAGCAACTCCTCCTCGTCGTGTTGGTTGTTGTCAGTCCCTTCCTTCCCATGGTGGCGTATCTGCGTTTTGGCCTTTGCATTTCTCGAAGTGTTTTCGTTAACTTTCTTCCACGTGTATTCTTTTTGCTGATTTCTCTGATAAACACTTGATTTTGCCCTAATTCCAATTTCATTTTCTGATTTTCGCCGCCTCCCCTTTGCTTGCTGCTCCAAAATTGTAATAATTTTGAGCCATCTTCAAGGAAATGATTCCCCGCCAATCAATGGGTCTGAATGTTTCGTTTTCCTGAAAAAAAAACAGGTTACACTCCACGCTTGTGCTTCATTTCTCCCAATGCATCTCTATTTTCCAATTGATTACTTCATTTCTAACAATCTAGCCCTATCTTCTAATTCATTGTCATCATTGCTTTGTATGCTAGAGCTGTATTTCCTGTGGTTACTCTTGCTTTTTGGTTCTATAAATTGCAATAACTCCCCCCTCATGGATCACATCATTCGGGTTTGGCATTGTAACCTGCATTTCGAAGAGGCGCTTGGTATGCATGTTTTTATTCATTTGGTTTACTTTGTGCTTCTTTAGTCAATTGTGTGTTATAATAACTCATTATAGCTGATGAAATGTGGTTGTGTTTTATTAGATGGATTTTGGGACCTTACTTGAGATTGGCTCATTTGTGACGAGTCTTGATATGAGATTTAAGTCTTTCATACTCACTTTCGACCCAGCCTTGGTAGTTTGCACTTTTTCTCTAGAATTAGTTTGTTTTGAGCTTGGCATTTACTTTATGTTGTGTCTTTTTACCCGGTTTCTTCTTTGTTGGTTCGCTCTTTTCTGTTTTGAAGGAATGTGGTATCATGCCAACACTTTTTGTGGCCTTTATTATGATGATCGAAAAAAACTATTTGGCTTATTGATCCCTGGAAAACAAGATTGAGGTCCAGTGTTAACAAGACAAACAATTCCATGTGTTCGGGGGAATGGTTGGGACAGGGTTGGAAAATTGTATGGTCTTGAGATTGGGGGTTGGGTCGTTGTGACTTTTGATGCTGCTGATACATTGTCAATACGTGTTTACGATCGTTTTTTCACACAAGTTGAATACCCTACTCCTCCTCAAGTGTTTCCACTTGGTGGAGGGAGCTCTCATGATGTTTCTAAACTTTTGGTGTCTCCTCACATTCCTTTCCATGGTATTGTAGGTTCAAATGTAAGCAACCATTGTATCTTTAATTTTATAATTTGTAGTCATTTATCAGATATTATCTTCCTGTATTTGTTAGTAAAATTATTTCTCCTTAGTTTTACTATAAATGTGGATTTTTTTACCATGGATGGATTCTGGTATTTGCATTCATCGCCATTCTATTTTTTGTGTAGATGGATATTCATCCTCTCCTTGATGATGGTCCTTCTGTTGAGGAGTCTCGCTTGAGATATCGTACATACCATTTTGAATATGTTACTGGCTTTGTGAGTACAGCCATTCTTCAAACGTGCTAATATGTTTCTGCTGGTTTTCTTAATTGTTTTCTTTTTATTCATGTTTTTTCCTTTGCATACTGCACTAAAAGCGATTAGCACTTCTCTCTTTACGTTGGATTTATGAGAATGTCCCCACTACATTGCATCTTTATGATCCTTCTGGGAATGTTTTCATTGTTGGTATCAAACAGCGTAGGAATAGGGTTGTTTCGCACCAAGGTTGTACTCGAATTGGTGAGGTCACAATCTGTTTGATGGTGGTTGGATCAGCATAACTTCTATGCGTGGTTCTTCTTATTCTATGAGAGTACGTGATAGGATGTTGAATCAAGTCCCTTATCCAACACCTGCTCGAAGATATGGTCTTGGGGAGCAAGGCATTCCAATTGCTGTTCATAGTGATGAGGATTATGCTTTTTCTTTTGTTGAGCATGTTCATTTTCGTCGTTCTTTTGTTAAAAATATCACCGCAGAAGATGTTAACTCCACTGTTCTGGTAGCTACATACAAATGATCCTTTCATATTGTTGTTTTTTTTTTCTTCTTTGGTTCTCTTTTGTGTTCTAATTTATGTATGTTTCTTCTTTGTAGTATCTAGATGTTGATTTCTGTCGTGCTGCCTTTGCTCCTACATGCATATCAGTTACTCTGGTTAATTCACGTGGGAGGCAATGGAGGTGTAACTTTCAATGGATTAGTGATAAGCCACTCCACTGCTGCCTTACTAATGGATGGTCTTCCTTTCGTGGGTTGAATGGTCTCATTGAAGGGACTCCAGTGAAATTTGGTGTGGCTGGCAGCAACCAGAAGTATTTATTCGTTAGTGTTCTTTAAGTGGCTGGATTTGAGGGCTTTTTAGTATGTCAGTTCGGTTGGTTGTTTTGTGTTGTCTGGTTTTTGGGTTATCTTTTTTGATTGGGAATGTCCACACCATGTTTCATTGTATTGGCTTTGTAAGTGGGTATCTTTCAGTGGTGTTTTGTTAAATGGTTTGGGATTATTGATCTAACCATGTTCCATTAAAGTTGTTGTATCTCCTTTTGCAATGTTAATGAAATAAACTATTCTCTTCCTATGTTTTTTGTTTATTGTTTTTTGTTTATTTAATTTTTGATTTTTTTTTACTCTATATGCATTGTTGGGCAATGAGCTCCTACATTGATACTCTAAAAAGTCTGGAGCTCTCTTGAGGATCACTTGTGTGGTCTACCTGCTGGTAGTCTTGTCTTCCGCATTGGTAACCTAAAAGAGGTTTGATGTCTCTTTTTATCTTGGTGTCTTTTCAGCTTTTTTGCATATTATTTATTTGAAATTTTCCTACTGATTTAACAGAGATTATAATGTCTCATCGATATTGATAGCATGTTGCACACCTCCCTAGAATGAATTCTCGAGGTTTTCTCACACTTCTTGCTTTATTACTTATCAACAGAATAGTCCCATCCGCTTGACCTATATATACCCATCCCCTAAGTTCCATTTGCTCACATCTACTTGACCTCAACAAAATATTCTTCTTTGGACATCATTACTCTCGCAAGGTTGGGTCTTTCTTCCATTTTGCTTCTGGTGTCCCTTTTTGCTTTCTAATATACTTGCAATAAGTTGTTTCCTTGATTCTATTTTCCAATTTATTATTTTCAACAGATGGCCCTTAATCCAGGTAGCTGTTATTGTGAATTGGAGGTGAAGTTTGACAGATACTATGTGGAATTCCTCCCTGAGAATGTTGGTGATAGCTCTATGGTTGATTTTCTTTTTATATTCTCTTTTCGTTTTGTAGCTTGGTGTCCATGTTTTCATGCTCTTCTGACTATTTTTTTTTTGTGTGTTTAGCTACGTGTCAGGCTCCCTGATATGTTCAATCAAGAGCATATTAATGATGTTTCTTTCCTGGTCATGTTGTCTGATCCAGTTGGTAATGAGTTCCAAGTTATACTCAGGAAGTTTGATGGAAAGGCATATTTTACTACTGGGTGGCGTGAAATGGGTCACTTTTATAGTTTGTATGGGGGTGGCATTATAAGACTGGTATATGTTAGGAGCAACCTGTTTTTTATCAAAGTAAAAGATAGGTTTGGTGATGAGGTTCAATACCCAACCCCACCAAAGATTTTTAGGTTGGCCCATGAACCAGTTCCAAATGATACATTTGATTTCCTTCTTGGTGAAAGATACTTGCAACGATTGGCTCGGGTTCCTATTCTTTGTCATGCAATTTACAAGACATTAACTAGGGCAGATGTGATCACTGGAAAATTGGTGTGTGCATTTAGCTTTGTTATTTATTTTTTATTTATATTTTGTTTTTACCTTATTTTCCTGTTGGTATTGTGCCATTGCTGATGTATTGAATTTTTTTTGTTCCCAGTCCATACTTGCTTATTTGTGCGAGCACATAATGCCAGTTGGTAGATTTGAAGTCACTTTGGTTGATGAACATGGCATCAGGTTGCCCTGTATTATGAACAATGACCAGGAAAATCGTTTCATGTGTGGTTTAGAAGATGGTTGGCCTCTGATCTGTCGTGTGAAGATTCTTGGTGAAGGACAGACTGTTAAGCTTAGTATCTCTGCTCAAGATTGTACCCAAATATTCTTCCAAAGGATATTCATTTAATTTCAAGACTTTCAAATAAGTTGGTTGGGTTGGTTTAGTTTGTTTGGGCAATGGACATCTTTCAATTCTGTGTTGTTTGTGTAGTCTCTGTTATGATCAATTTTGTAGTGGTTATTAGTCTAGGTGTGTTTCCTTAAAGCTGTTGTAATTCTCTTTGCACTATCAATGAAATAATCTATATTCTATTTCTTTGCTTTTAGCTTATGTTATTTGATTTGGTTCATATTGTTTATGCTGTTGTGGATAGTTGTGTGGTTCTTTGGAACAAGATATCTGTCGACATTAGTGAATATATGTTGATGGAAGCTAACAAGCGAGAGCAATTGTTTTCTACTTTACAGCAGATATGAAGCTATCATATCTGCTTTTTTTTTTATTTCATTTCATGTGGACTTATCTGGGTTGGTGTTTCAACTGTGTGTTACTTCACTCTAATAATCATTTTTTCATGTTAAGTTAGTTTTTTTTATTATTTTTTTTTAGATAAGCAAGAATGTATTGATGGGGGCACTAGGGGTGCACCAACCCATACAAAACATACAGTAAGGGAAGGGGGAGGGCCTCCTTAAAACCTCCCTGAGCCAAAACCCAGTGGGAAAAAGACTCAGGCAGGGAAAAAGAGTACCTCAGTAAGTGTATGTAGATGCTTACAAAGTAGAAATACATCCTAGTGGGTTATTAAACCAATCCGAAAAAACCAACCCACTAGATCTCCCCCTTCTAGTTGCTTTTGTGTTGTAGTAGTGTATTGCTTTATTCTAAATAATGGCCTGGCCTTTGGTAAATTGTTTTCTACAGATTATGTATTTTTGTTCATTAATGTTGATAGATTGGTTTCTACAAATTGTATCATATCTTACCATAATTATTCATAATTTAATAGTTTCTGAATTCTTTTAATTTCAATGTCTCTATTATGCCATTTGTCTACTTTGTGTTGTTTTTGACCTTTGATTTTCTCGCTAAATATATCACGCTTCTTGATACCTACTATCTACTTTTATAATTCTTTGATCAATGATCATATACACTCTGTGTGCCATATTGATTATGACTACTCCCAAATTGTCTTTAAAGCTCATTGGAAATTAGAAGAATTCGAAACTATTCAATTATGAATAATTATGGTAAGATCTCGCATACAAGAATCATGTTTTGATGGCAAGCTATTTGTTTTGGTATTCTCACACATCATTTTGATGTCCTCCAAACCTATATACTAACATACTAATTTGTTAATACCCATCATAATTGCTGTTAATAAATAACTGTGTGCTGTATTAATCATTCCTATCTCCCAAGATATGTTTTAGCCTCATTGATAACCAACGTCTCTGCTTTAATTTAATAGCATATCTGTTGCTGGTTCCACACTTACTGCACACGCTAATTCACGTCTCTGGTGTGTGATGATTATGTTTAAACCTCACTCCTTATCTTGATTTTCCAAACAAATCTTCTGGTGTAATATTTTTTCCTTACAGTTGTTTTTTTATTTTTTTTAGAAGTAACTAAATCTTATTGGTCATCCCTTTTTGTTAGTTATCCTTCTCTCTTCCTCCTTCCTACCACAGTCACCATCAAACATCTATTTAAGTAGCTTCGTCCCATGTTGCTTTCATTCCTGTGCTACACACTCTTGCTGATACTAACTGTGTTGTTTTTCTCAAGTATGTCTTGCATTCTGTGTGACATCCGGGGCTGAGGAGGGCGGGGAGTGATCGACGGTGCCCAAAAAGGTGGCATGGCAAAGAGCGGCTCTGGCGACTTCAAAGCGGCGGCGCGTGAATGAACCGAATACACACCGGAAGGAGAGGATCCCGAGGGCGTGCGGTGTAATGGACCTGCATGATTGAAGAAGAAGGCTTAAAAGAATTGATTTGAACTACCTATACCAACAAGGTGCATCTTCTTTTGGGAGCTCATCCCATAAGAACTCCATAGTTAAGCGTGCTTGGCTTGGAGTAGTAGTGGGATGGGTGACCTTCTCGAAGTTTTTCGGAAAGCATGCAAGTGAGGACAAAGCATCTTTGAAAAAAGACTCGTGTTGGTTCGCAAGGCGATCGGCGAGTTCGGGAAGGTCCACCACCACTAAGCTATTACCTCAAGATCTTTTCTACCCCGCTTGTAGAATTTTTGCCTTAGTGGGATTCGAACCTTGTACATGGGGCTCAAAATACAAAGTTCCACATTTTTTCACTACCAATTGAGCGCGCTCAATTGGTAGTGGGAAGGTGTGGAACTTTGTATTTTGAGCCCCATGTACAAGGTTCGAATCCCACGGAAGGCAAAAATTCTACAAGGGGGGTAGAAAAGATCTTGAGGTAATAGCGCTAGGGTGGTGGACCTGGGCTGTTACATTCTGTGGTTCAGTATATTCAATAAGTAGGTTTTGTCCTTTTTCATGTCTTATTTGTCATACACTCTAATTGCCTTTTCTCTTCTACTTTAGAGTGCAGATGGCTGCTCGAATCCACTTGATTTCTAACATTGTTGCTGGGAAGGTTAACTGGAGATTGGAAGTACGTGTGATACGTTTGTGGACACTTCCAGAGTATAACAATCCTCTTGTCGTGAACTCTATTGAGATGATTTTGCTTGATGAAAATGTAATTTTATGTTCCTCACTTACAGTTCTTTTTTGTTCCTACTTTAGAATCTTATCTGAAAATGTGTTTTTGGCTTTCAGCTTGGAAGGATCCACTGTTCTGTGAAAAAATCACTTATTGGCACATTTGAAGTTGTTTTGAAAGAGGGGAAATGCTTAAGGATTGAAAAGCTGAATGTCTCGCAGAATGATCCAAAGTATCAGACTACTGAACACGCATATAAGCTACAGTTCATGAATGTCACAAGCTGTTATACAATTGAGTCTGACCGCATCCCCTTGAATCATTTTGTGTTCGTGCCTTTCCCTCAGATACTATCTGCTACAAGGGAGGATCTAATCATTGGTTTGTATTTCTTTTAATTTGTAGTGATCATCTTTGTTGTCCACCTTAGTTTGTCACTTAATTGTTTTTCTATCCATGCAGATGTCATTGGACACGTGGTTGAGAAGGGTGACCTGAAGGAGAACCAAAAGGATGGGAATGTTACAAAGCTGATTAACATTGTCCTCGAGGATCTTGAGTACTTCTCTTTTATATATGTTTCATGTGTCTGTGTTTAATTTTGTATGACAATGTTGCTTGGTATCTTACACTCTTTTATCATCTACTTTGTAGATTCAATAAGGTTCGGTGTACCTTATGGGGTGAATTTGCTGAAGAGATGAACACCAACCTCAATGGAGTTGGTACCTCATCTCCACCTGTCATTGTTTTACAGATGTGCAAGATGAAAAGATACCACGGTCTAACACAACTTTTAAAATTTATTTCATTAGGATTTTTTTTCCCTATGATGTCTCTTCCTTGAAATGTATCTGCTTTGCTTTTTAAAATCCCAGGGATCATGGGCATCTCAAATGCTTTTTATGGCACTAAGCTTTTTATCAATTCTGATATTGAGGCAATTACTCAATACAAAACCAAGTATGTCTTCTGTGTGATATTAAATTCTAATTATAGTCCATTTATTTGTTCAGTATTTTTTCACTCACTTTTGATTTCCATATTGTCTTAATTAGGATGGAGTCTTCTACTCTTTCTTTGACTCAATCCATAAGCCAAATCAGTGCCCCTCCCACTCTATCTGTTGAGGATGACTTTATGCAGACTCCATATAAGACTATATCTGAGCTTTTGGAGGCCACAGATGTGGGTATTTTGTATATTAAGTTGTTTTTGATGATCAAGTGATTAGACCCCAACCCATTTTGTTTAAAATTATTCTATTTCTTTATTACGTGGGACTTGCCGCAGTCCTTGCTCAAGTGATTGATATTGATTCTGCTCGTGGCTGGTATTATGAGTCATGTTATAAGTGCTATAGGAAAGTTACCCAAGTTGACACTAAGTACTTTTGTAGGGAATGTAAGAGGAAGGTTACTGCGGTCCCAAGGTACCTATTCCAGTTTTTTAAAACGATGTCATTATCTTGGTTGGTTATGTGTATGACACTGTGTTTGTCATCTATTTCTATTTGTGTATATAATTAAAACGAACCACTTTTTGTGTACTATCAATCTATCAGAATTTTGTTCATTTCTATTCGTATATTTTTGCTATTCATTGTGTGATTTTCTTATGTAGGTTCAAGGTGGACCTAATTGATCATTAAGATCTTGGGTCGACAAACTTCATGCTGTTTGATCGTGTTGTATCTCAATTTTTGGGGTTTCCAAGACAGGACTTGCTTGCACCCCCTGCTGAATTGGTGGACCCTACCAAGACTCCTGATGCATTTCGCTCTTTCTTTGAAAAAACTCTACTCTTTAAGGTTGCAATATATCTGTCTCTAACATTACTCAGAATGGAACAATTACCTTTGTTAGGAGGCTATGTAATGAACTCTTTGTTGTTAAAAAATTTAGAGAGGTTCATGGGATCCGAGTTGTTATCTTATCATTCATGTGTTATGTTAGAATGTTTTCAAGTTGTGTGTCCGACTTTACTCAAATTTAGGCTAGCAATCATGAAGAAGAAATTGACTTCAATGAGTTCTCTCGACCAATCGCCAATGATTCTCCCTTTGGTATATTGTTCGTGTTTTATTAAATTCCACTGACTTTGTTTGTAAATAATAGATGTCTCACACATTTGTCTTTTTTTTTTGTGTGATTGTCTTTCATTTGTAGATCATTGTGGATGATGTTGGTTCTAACAATACTGTTGGTGGTTCTCAGATCGCAACTAATCTGGAACACCTACGAGCAAACTTGCTTCCAACTTGGGGCTGCTTCAACTGTTCCATCTCCTATTGGTGTTGTGGAAGAGGCAAATTGCCCTGCAAATGTTTCTGAGGATGGTGTGATTGAGGTTCCTACCGCATGTGGCTCCAAAAGACCATCATCTTCACTTGATGCCTCCTTGGCTCCTCCTGCTGCTTCTCCTGAGACTTCAGCGAAGAAGGCGTCAAAGGTTCTATTCATCAAGACTGAACCAGACAATGAACTCAAGTAACTGAATGAAGTCGTTCTCTCGCCCTTTTGTTGGATGTCATGTGTGTCCTGTTGGTTTCTGTCCACATTGTTCTCAATGGTGTCTAGAATAAAAGTAATTAGGGTGTATGTTTGGCTACTCTGACTCTGTTTGAGTAGTGTGTCTGTGTCTGTCCACATTGTTCTCAATAGTGGCTTGAATGGAAGTAATTAGGACCTATGTAATGTAATTTTCGTTGAATTCCAGTTGTTCTTCGTGCACTTGCTGATGTAACTGTCTCTTTTCAATTGCAATGGAACAACTTGATTGTTTTTATATTATTGTTTCACATTATCTTTATTATCTTGAATTCTTTGTTTGCTATGAAAATATAATCATAATCAATGACTCATCGTACAATTTAATCTCAAAAATGTGCTATCTCGTGTTTGGTCCATCTGCACATCGACATAATCTTTGCATGTTGCGCATGTTCTTGAACTAAATCATTTGCAGCTCTGTGTCTTCCCTAAGATGACAACTACATCTAACTTGGCATAAGTAATCATTTTATTTACAATATTTTTTGTTTATCTTTATCTTTATTTTGTTTTTAAATCTCTTGCTGCTCTATATTTAGTCTGATCTACTTTCTGAAAATTACTCTTCCATTCTTATTGTTTGTTTTGCTCTAAATCCTGTCTCATTCCTGTTGCCTCTGTTGATTCTGAGATTATTCATGTTGTTTTAATGGATCCTCTAAAAGAACGAAAAGCTAGCTCTCTTTATATAGTTGATGCTGTCAACACAGAAAGCTCAGTATCATCAATGGTGCAGAAGAGTTTGCTGCCTATCCTTCAAACCAGTAAGATAAATTATCTTCATTCCTTATTTTCTCTCGAGTTTGATTTTTTAACTTTAAAATAGCTTACTTCAATGTTTTTGATTTGGTACGCATGTATGGTATAGGTTACATTCCATCCAACAATTTGGTGAAGCCCTCATTAGATTCTCTTTCTCCTGGGAAGTTTATCCTTAGATCAAGCAGACTTTTGAATAATACTGCTCTTTTGAATGTTAATCTACATGGTATGTAAATCACTCACTTTCTTAAATCATTATAAAATTTTCTCATTGATTATCTGTTTTAAAATTAGGCTTATTTATTGTTTTATCTTTTTTTGCTTGCATGGGTCCATATTAATGTACCACTAATCAAGATTTTGATAGAATAGATGGAAGAAATGTTGTTTCTATCATTGTCACTCCCACTTTTACTATAGACAGAATCTCTAATCATACAACCGATCCGGTTTTAGCTGCTTGCACAACAGTAACACTGGTTACACAACCGATCCTCTTTTAACAAGTGCTTTAATTCATTTTCTGCTTTTTATTTATTTCTTTTCCTACTTGGGGACCATATTATCATACAACCGATTGGGATTTTGATGGGGTGAAGGAAAGAGATGATTTATTTAATTCTCAGAACTCCTTTAGAATGCTAGGATTACGTGAAAACCTTTTTGTTTTGCTTATGACTTTGTGAAAACTAAATGGCTATTCTCGAGTTTGGCATATTTGGAGATCGAAACTGAAGATTTATATCTGAAGTGATGGTCTTTAACTGGTGATTTGCTTCGAGTTATACTTGAAGTTGTATTCTTTTATTGCTTCTTTGCTTCTTCAAACCATTTAACCTACTTTTAAACAACTTGAGTTATTTGGTATAGAGACTAACTATTCATTTTTGTTGATGCATGATTTTTATAGTTAACTTATATTTACTTAAATAATTTGTAGCTTAAAATGTGGTGATATGTTTTACGTGTCTTTAGACTCGATGTGTGACTCAATATTCTCTTGGATGTTTTATAAGTAACTTAGCGTGTGTTCTAAAGACATTGTTTAGATCATGTATCATTTTATTGTACTATTAAGAATACTATGTATCGATTACGAACTTGAATATTTTTCTTATGTATGTATTGTCAGCAAATGATTCTGTTTTGAATGCATTGGTTGCTGAAACCACGAACCCTGGTCTTACAGCAGACACTCCTTCAAATTTTTGCACAACAGGTGGGTACTATATTATTAATTAACAATGTGGTTTGCTTATTTTGTCTATTTTGTTTTCCCGTTGATTGAGTAATCTTAAAGTATCTGCTCAATCATTTGTAGCTGTTAATTCTAATTACTGGGATATTGGAGATCCAGAGTGTGTATGCGAGTTTTGTGGTGCTTTCCTATGGTACGAAGAAAAGATTCAAAAGGGATTCAATGCCCGTTTTCCAAAGTTCTCACTGTGCTGTAGACAAGGAAGAATTGTGTTGCCTCCTTCTCCATGCCCTCCTCAAACATTACATGATTTATTTCATAAAAATGACAGAAGAGGCAAATTTTTTTTATCAAACATCCGATCATTCAATAATATGTTCGCTTTCACTTCAATGGGAGGGAAAACTCACACAAGTATTAACAATGGACATGCACCACCCGTTTTTGTGCTCAATGGTGAGAACTACCATCAAATTGGTAGTTTGCTTCCACTTCCAAATGATGGGCCCAAATTTGCTCAACTATACATATATGACACAGATAATGAAGTGTCTAATCGAATGGCTGTTGTTGGGTATGTTCTCAAATTACCTATTTAATTATGAGTTTTTTATTATGAAAAAAAATACTCTTCTAACTAACATGTTTTTTATATAGGATGAAGAATGATGATATGAACTTGAGAGCTCAAATTGTTGCTGATATTAAGGAATGTCTTGATACATGTAATGAATTTGTTAAGACATATAGGATGGTAAAAGAACATTTAGCAGGTCAAGAGGTTCCAACAATGAAACTCCGACTTTTAGGTAAGAGAAATCGCGATTTACAGACAAAGATAATTTACCTACCTTTTGAAGTTGCAGCTTTGATTGTTGGTGACTTTGATCCAACTGGATTTGATAGGGATGCAATTGTACACACTCATTCTGGTTTCTTGCAGAGAATTCCAATACTCAGTGCTTCTTATTTACCTCTACAGTATCCTCTATTGTTCCCTTTTGGTGAAAATGGCTTTCATGAAGGCATTGAGTTTCGGCCACATAATAGTGCACCAACAATTAAAAGAAATTGTATCACTATTAGAGATTGGCTAGCCTACCGTATTCAACACCGCCAAAGTGATCAAGGCTCACTGTTGTTTGGTTGTCGATTATTTCAACAATTTGTGGTTGATGGTTACACTATGATAGAATCCAGTAGATTGAAGTGGGTTCGAAATAACCAAAAGGACTTAAGGGCTGAAATGTATAAAGGGCTTCATGAGTCCATACTAAGGGGTGAGACTAACACATCAACAACTGGTAGAAGAATTATTTTGCCGTCCACTTTTATTGGAGGACCCAGGTATATGTTCCAAAATTATCAAGATGCCACAACAATTTGTGGTTGGGCTGGCTATCCTGATTTGTTTGTGACTTTTACTTGCAATCACAAATGGCCTGAACTAACAAGATATTTCACGAAGTTTAATTTTAAGTCAGAAGATCGTGCTGATATGATCTGTCGTATTTTCAAAGTCAAACTTGATCGGTTAATTAAAGATATAAAGAAAGGAGACATCTTCGGTCGTGTGAAAGCAGGTATATTTTGTATATTGCGTTTGATTATTTCTTTCTCTTTTGTTGCCTTTGCTCAAAATATTTACTTGATATTTGCAGTTATTTACACCATCGAATTTCAAAAACGTGGTCTACCCCATGCTCATATATTAGTGTTTCTTCATGCTGCTTCTAAGTACAAAACGGCTACTGATATTGACAAGGTGATATGTGCTGAAATTCCGGACAAATCTTTGGATCCGAATTGTATGAAATTGTTTCTACATCTATGCTTCATGGACCATGTGGGCCCCAAAATCCAAGTTCTACATGCATGCAGAATAATAAATGCACCAAGCATTTTCCAAAAAAATTTAATAATGAGACCTCAATTGATTCACATGGCTATCCTGTTTATATGAGGAGAGACAATGGTATTTTTGTACAAAAAGGAGAGTGCTTTTTGGACAACAGATTTGTCGTCCCTTACAATAGATCTCTCGCTCCTTAAATACAATGCTCACATAAATGTAGAATGGTGTAACCAGTCTAGGTCCATCAAGTATCTATTCAAGTATGTGAACAAGGGTCATGATAGAGTCACAACCTCCTTTTATGGTTCTAATCAATCCAATCTTGATGTGCCCCCGATGAAATAAAGATGTATTATGATTGCAGATATCTTTCAGCATCAGAAGCAGCATGGAGAATATTTTCTTTTGATATCCACTACAGAGAACCAGCAGTAGAAAGACTTCAATTTCATTTACCAGGTGAGCACTATGTTATTTATGGAGATAATCGACCCATCAATTCAGTGCTCTCCAGACCTAATATTGGGGCTTCTAAATTTTTGGCATGGATGGACGCAAATAAGGAATATCCAGAAGCAAAGAGTCTTACATATGCTGAATTCCCTTTGAAATTTGTTTGGCATGAGGATAAAAGAAAATGGCTTCCCCGTAAATCAGGATTTTGTATTGGAAGACTTAATTATGTACCTCCTGGAACTGGGGAGCTATATTATTTGAGAATGTTGCTTAATCATGTCAGGGGTGCTGAGTCTTATGAAGATATTAGAAAAGTTAATGGGGAGACAGAACTAAATTTCAAAGATGCTTGTGAAACCATGGGATTGCTAGCTGATGATAAGGAATATATAAATGCTATAACTGAGGCAAGTCATTGGGGTACAGGTAACTACCTTCGCAAGTTGTTTGCAACATTATTACTATCGGGTGAAATCTTAAGACCAGGTGTTGTTTGGAATGCCACATGGACCCACCTTAGTGATGATATTTTGCATAGGCAGAGATTAATTATGCAATTCCCAGGTTTGACTATTCATCTAATACAAATAAGTTTGCTTTGTATTTTTAGTTTATTAATTACTTATACCCATTTTCCCCATGAATTGTTATAGAATTGGTGCTATCTCAAGATGAGTTGAAGAGTTTTGCTTTGATTGAAATTGAGAAGATATTGCAAAGCAACAATAGCATGTTGTTCGATTTCCCTGAGATGCCTCAACCAGAGTTAGAATTGATTTCAACCAGCCAGAATCGGCTACTTTATGATGAATTAAATTATGATAAAAAGGCTCTTGAAGAAGAACACATACAAATAATGTCAACCATGACAGATGAGCAAAAGGGAATATATGAAACTATTATGTCAAGTGGTTGTTGATAAGAAACACGGTTTCTTTTTTTTTGAATGGATATGGAGGAACAGGAAGACTTATATTTGGAGGGGGCTGAACTGCAGGTTTAAGATCAAAAGGAAAGGTTGTTTTAGCAGTTGCGTCAAGCGGTATTGCCTCTCTTTTAATACCTAGAGGTAGGACCGCTCACTCTCGATTTGCAATTCCAATTAATTTTGATGAGAACTCAACTTGCAACATAAAACAGGAGTCCATTAGCGATTTGATTCGCAGAGTGATTTGATTATATGGGACGAAGCACCAATGACCCATAAGCATTGTTTTGAAGCTCTTGATCGATCCTTACGAGACATTTTGAGGTTTTCCGATATTCCTTTTGGAGGTAAGGTTGTTGTTTTGGGAGGAGATTTTAGGCAAATCCTACCGGTTATTCCAAAGGGACAAGGCAACAAGTTGTTCATGCTACTATTAATTCTTCTTATCTTTGGGATTATTGTGAGGTATTAACTCTAACAAAAAATATGAGGCTTTTCCATGGGAGTTTAGGTGTTGATGTTGAAGAGATAGCAGACTTTTCTAAATGGGTTTTGGGAATTGGAGATGGGAGTATTGGAGATATCAAAGATTTAGATATCATTGTAGAGATTCCAGATGATTTACTCATTAAAGATTCGGTAGGCAGGTCCGGACTATTGTTGATGCAACATATCCTGCTTTTGTTGAAAAGATTCATGATTATTCTTTCTTTCAAGCTAGGGCCATCCTAGCTCCAAAAAATGAAGACATAGATACCATTAATGAGCATATGATGTCTTTGGTTCCAGGTGATGAGAAAATATATCTTAGCTCAGATACACCGTGTTCCACCGGTTCTAACTCCAATGTTATGGATGATATACACACGCCAGAATTTTTAAATACCATTGTTGCATCAGGTCTTCCATTTACTCCGGTTGAAACTCAAGGTTGGTATTCCAATCATGTTATTAAGGAATATTGATCATTCATCTGGATTGTGCAACGGAACTCGACTTATTCTCACAAGAATGGGTAAATATGTTCTTGAAGCTGTTGTGTTGTCTGGAAGTAACAGAGGTTTGAAGGTCTACATTCCAAGATTGTCACTAACTCCGTCTGATCCACGAATTCCTTTCAAATTTCAAAGAAGACAATTCCCTTTGATGGTTTGTTTTGCAATGACAATTAACAAGAGCCAGGGTCAATCTTTAAAACACGTTGGTGTCTATCTTCCACGTCCTGTTTTCTCACATGGTCAGCTATATGTAGCAGTTTCAAGAGTTACTTCGAAAAAAGGTTTGAAGGTACTAATCATTGATTCTAACGGAAATTCTACAAACATTACTTCAAATGTTGTGTACAAAGAAGTTTTCCAGCGTTTGCTTTAGGTGAATTTCTCAACTAATACTTTTTACTTTTGTTAGTTTGCTTTATAATTGCAAATATCTAATTAGTGTTATTGTTCTTTCTTCGTTAACTTTTTTCCATTCTATGTTTTTTTGAAGGAATTTACGATATTATATTTGAAAAGCAGTTTCATATTTTCATAACCCTTTCCAATAGCCTCTTCCATTACCATAAGCTTAATAATGAGCATAATTTAATGTAGTTACCACTTCAAATGTAGTTTACAATGAAGTTTTCCAGCGGTTGTAGATAATTTTTTTTTAAAATTATACCTATGTTTTTTTGCTGGCTGAAATAATAATATGTGTTTATTAAATAGTAATTGTCTCTATTACACATTTACATTACGGCCCAACAGCCCATTAACCTCATCTATTTTTTTTCCTTCCAATAACTCATTCTATTTGACCAAAAAAACAACATAACTCATTCTCCCTCTATTCTTTTATTTCTTTGCATGCGTTACTGCTTCTTCCTTTCCCTACCAGCGATTTAGGAAACTCTCTCCTTCAACAGGTTAGTCTTCTTCTACTTTGATTTATCTTCTTTCATCGATTGTTACTTAAATTGCTTTAATTCCTGTTTCTCCGTTTTTGGCTACCCTGTTTGGCATTATTCTATTTTGGGTGTTTATGTTTGCTGTAACCAAGCTCTGTTTTCTACAACCCAGCTTCCGTTTTTGCAGTATTGGTGTTTTGTTTGATTTGTTCTTCAGTGTTAGCTTTGTCCAAAATCGTTTGTTCCAATTTTGCCCAAATTCTGTAACTTAGGGTTTATTGATATTGAGTATCCTTATTTTAAATGATTTAGTTTTCGCTATCACAGTGAGTGGACAAAGCTAACAATTTTGAACAAACAATGTCAGTTTTCGCCATCACACCTGTCAGTGTTAGCTTTGTCCAAAATTGGAACAAACAATGTAGTTACCTGTCGTTTGTTCCAATTTTGCCCAAATTCTGTAACTTAGGGTTTATTGATATTGAGTATCCTTATTTTACAAAGCTACGATTTTGCATTTGCAATTTTAATCTATTAAATATTTTTTTACATGTTTTACTTCTGAGTTCTTATGATGGATATCTATTAACTGATTGATTTGTTGTTAGCTTATTGATTGTTATTTCTATTGATATTGTTTCAGCACTTGCTTGGTCAAATTTCACAATGAGGTATGCTTTGCAATTTTTTTTTTCATTTGGTTCTGTTTCTTTAAAATTTTAGCTTTTCCCTTTATTTTCCATGCTATTTTCGTTCTTATTAATAAATTTGGTAACTATTGATAGACATCTTTGTATTTCTCCATATGCATCCATGACTAAAAAAGTCTATTTTCTAAGATTGACTTCTAAATATGTTGATTAAGAGAGTTTTTAAAATATCTTATAACATTAGTTATGTGGATTATAAAGTATATCTTGATTATGAAGTTTTAATTGTTTCAACATTGATGTAGTAAAAAACCTATTGAAGTCAGTTCAGACTCTTCCGACTACTGTAACAATAGTCAAATGTCACTTAAGGACAATGTTATGAATGCAATTTGGGATACCAAGATTACCAAGCATATCAAACGTAGGGGTGGTGTGATGGTGAGTTGTTTTTTTTGGTTGTTGTCACTAATATCCCTACATATATGTGACTAAGCTATTTCGTCTTCACAACACTTATTTACAGCACTTTCCAATGAGAATTGGAAGACTAATACCAGATACATTGGATATGATTGAGGCATATGATCCTGGTATGGATCTCTACTGGTATTTCCAAATGCGTGTTGCTTAACGAATAAATGGAGAAAAGTATCTTCGTGGTTTTGAATGGCGAGCCTTCTTAGACAAAAATGATGTACGTGTTGGAGATATCGTTGAGTGGGAAATCCGAGGCTGTCCCATCATGATGCATGTGATGATCGTGAGAAAGAAAGATAACCATAGGTTTCGGTATGGTCGTAAGAAGAGAAGATCAGCTTAGCAATCATGTTTATCAACTTCGTTTTTTGCTTTCTTTTGAACCGATGTTTTTTATGACTATTTGGGTTGTATGACTTTAGCTTATGACTATTATCACTTAGTGTGGTGAATTCCGCCCTTTTGTGCTCAGTTTATTCAACTCTCTTTAGTTCTGTGATTTCTAGATTGTGATATCTTTATTTGAATTTGTAAAGTTATGTGTTTATTTAGTTGTTGCAATTTCGAATTTAATCAATATGAACCTAATATGGGTTGTATAATGCTTTGGCCCCGTCCATCGGACGGGTGAACTCACTAGTACAAGGAGGAATCTTCTCAAGTCAATCAGAATTGGGGTTTGAAATAAGTTTTGCTAAATCGTGTGTAACACAATTGCTCTCTCTTCTAATATATGAGCATTGAGAAAAATAAAAATAAAATAAAAAACCTAGAAAGACAATTACAATCATATAAAACTTTGTCATAGTAAGAGTGATTCTCCTTCATATTATTCATGTTAGACACCAGCTATAAGCAATATATAAGATTCAACTTGAATTTTGGAGAAGCCCATATTAAGCGCAAAGATCAAGGCAAAGTTTAGTCCATTGGTTTCAGCAAAAATCAGATTTGGGTGATCCCCTTGTCAAAAAAAAAACTGAGTGATCCCGAATAGCAACTCCAATACCCTACTTATTATTCATTAATGGACATGTAACATCAAAATTCACTTTAAAACAACTTGGGGGAGGTGGTATCCACGAAGAAGGACTGGGTATAGGTGTATAGTTCATATGCGCAAGTGTTGGTGACACTTGGACTGCTAAGTTTGCTTGTAAACTAATAACTTTTCTCCATGCTATTTTAATAATATCACGCACCTCCAATAGTTTTCTTTCAAAACAGAGCTTGTTACGTGCCCACCAAATGGAGTAGGAAAGGGATAAAATTAAGGCAACAATATCATCAGGTAATTGACAGGTGCGGTGAATAAGTCAGTCCCAAAATTACTCTGGAATTTTTTCAAAATCGATACCCAAAGAAGATGAACACCATGGAATTTTAACCTTTTCACATTGTTGAAACACATTATCAAGATCCTCCACTTAGCTTCACATTTTGAACAAAAGGGATCACACTTAACCCTCCCCCATGCTAGTTGTTGTTTAACTAGAAGGGAATTATTAATTAATCTCTTGGCATGGTAAATATGCTTTGGAATTGTTTTGATTTTCAACAGCTTTTGCCAAATCTCACTATGGTCCATTATCGTAGATTTTTTTTTGGTAAAATGATTGACACACTCATTTCCTTCACGTAAGGTGTGTTCGAGATTCACGTGCTAGTCACGACTAAGCAACTCCTTGACATTCTGAATGGTCGACGTGTAAACATGTCATTTACTAGAGCTGGATTAAAGGAGGTGCAAGGTTTTCAACGAGTCAAAGTAGTAAATGATGTTATGGTAGCATTTATCCCAAGCAAGATGCAAGTCATGGTACACTGGCTAAAAACTCTGCATGAAGGTTATTAGTAACCTCTAGGAATCTTATAAAACTATGAAGCCAAGAATCATCGTTGGTACGCAAGAGACTTCCCATACTGGAAGCACTTGGGTTCCCCATACTACTACCATCAACATTCAACACTGCAATCTCTAGACGGATGTCGCTTAACAAGACGTGGGTTTGGTTGCACTGGGTCATTGGTTAGGAATAACTTAGACAAGAGCATAACATAGTTGGTAATGTGGAGTTGAATGTGGTAGTTCTGAACAGTTTCACCACCAAAACAAGCCATACTATGAGCCCTCCAAATCCACCGCACACCAGCAAGGAACATTTGAGTATTATGACTTCAAATACCCAAGAGGAGCCAATCCTCCAAATAATTAATTGCGAAAAACGACAAGCTATCGAAACCAACTGCTAACCAAACTTGCTTAGGTAAAGGACAATCCCTCAAGCAATGAAGAATATCCTCTGGAGCTTTCCCACACTGCCGATAAGAAGAGGAATTCAACACGCCTTTATGGTGGAGCAGAGAAGAAGTAGGGACTGCTTCATGACAAGCCAACAAATAAACTTAAAATTCCTGGGCACTAGCAAGCTCCAAATCCACGACTAGGTAGCACTATTATCCTCATCATGTAGCATGTGGTGTTGGCTCAACAACCATTTATACCCATCTTGAGCCGTGTAGGTCTCATCTCGTCTACTAGCTCTAAGGTGCCCCATGCTCATCCAAGGAGAGTACTAGAATGATGATTCTCCATTCCCAAGTCTATAAGTGAATTCATCTTTCAACATATCCCTAGCCTTGGTGATAGCATTCCAAGTTCTGGAACCATTCTTCTTTGTGACCTAAAGTATTGAATCGGCCTCACGTTACTTGTCTTTCACCACATGGACCCAAAGCTTATCAGAATCTTTAAGAAGATCCCTCGCAAGTTTACCAAGGATGGCAGAGTTAGCCTCTCAAGCCACACAGATATCGGGCCACCACATAACTTATTATGGATTATGGTATTTGATAACTCAATTTTATATAGAGTTATTTATACTCTTAAATCTAAAATTATTGTAAGAAACTCAGTAATTTTGTAATGTCAAATAAAGAAGCACAAAAGAAAATCAACATAAATTATTATGGAACACATCATCATTAATTTATATGATTTGTGGTATTTCAATTGCTGCAGCAATCATTGCCCCAACAATAGATCCAGCAACCATTGTCATTGCAATACACTTAGCAGTCAGTGCACCAGCAATGGAGATTCTGGCAGAGACAAAAGCATTGCACCTGCAATCATTGCCCTAGCAATAGTCATAACATAGAATGCCCTAGCACTCTGATGATGATGTCAGCATGTCAAGTTGCAACTGCAAGTTGCACAAGTAGAAGGATGCAACACCAAGTTTATGCTCCTAGACAACAAGTGGGAACCTTTCAATTACACTTGTCCTTATACCATTGGACCCCTCTTCATAGTTGGTGGGACTTCAAATCAAACTTTTTGGAAGCAAGTGGAAGAAGTAACCCTCGAAACCAACTTGGTGCTAGGCCTGGACAAAACACTACAAGAAAAGTCTGATTTAGCCACCAATATTTGCCACAGACTTTATTCCGTCGGTAGTTTGCCACGGACTTGCGACGGATATTAATTCGTCTGTCGTTTGCCACGGACTTGCGACGGCAATGTATAAAAAGCAAGAGGCGCGAAGTTTCACTGAGTTTGCCACGGACTTTGAAAACGGTCGCAAATTTGCGACGGACTAGCCGTGGCAAGCCCGTCGCAAATGACCTTTGCTTAAAAACCCCAATACGCGTTCATAATATCACTTCCTTCTTATTTCTTTTTCTTTCTCGTTCGCTCCCTCTCCCTCTCTGAAATTCCTTCACCGTGCCTTCTCCTCCCTCACGTTCGTTCGTTCCTCACACCCTCCCTCTTCCACAAAAAGAAAACACGACAAAGAAAACGCAAGACAGAGAACGCGAGGAGAGAGAGCTCGACGGTGGAGAGAGAAGGCACGAAGGACCTCCGAGCTTCCATCGCGCAGAAATCAACAATGTGAAGCTTCGATTCAAAAGAAAAACTGAGAAATCGCGCGATTATTTTCTGGTTCGGTGTTTTTGCTCGTCTTCTCCGATTGTGCTCGTCTTCTTCCGTGAAGGTAACCTAATTGGAACCAAACGTTTTTTCTTCAACATTTTGAGTGATTTTCGTGCTATGAGTTCTGCTGATCTTTTGCGTTTTCGTCTTGAGTGTGAGATTTTGAATGATATTCGGTAATGAGATGAGTTTGGAACCCTAAAGCTGCGCTTCCTTTCTCTTTCGTTTTCCTTTCTCTTTGATATCGTTTTACTTCCCTCTTTAATTTCATTTTCATCCTTCTTCTTGATTTTGAATTTTAGGGTTTGTGTGATTTGGGATTTGGGAATGGATTTTAGGGGTTGTGTGATTTGGGATTTGGGATAAATCTCTCTGTATGGTTACGCTTTATTTTGTTACGATTTATTGTAAATTACTATCTTTGAGTCATATTGAACAATTACTTCAACATAATTGGTAGAACAACAAGATACTGGTTTGTTGTGTTTGATATCATGAATACAAAATTACAAACAAGATGAGGTAATAGCTTGATTTTGTTTTGTTTTTAATACCAGTATCTATCTATGCCTTTAAAAAGTAGTAATTATATGTTTTGTTTTGTCTCATAGTCGTTAATGTGGTCAATTTGTGCTCATGACTTGTATGTTTTTCACTGTGCTAATGCCTTGAAAGTTTGATATATATGGAAAGTTGTTTTATGAGGATCATTGTTATTGTACTAGTATTTATTTCTCTTTCTGCTTCTAGTTTTTGTAATTTCTCTTTCTGCTTCTAGTTTTTGTAACATGAAGTCTTAAAGGAGACTTGAGATTTGAAATTAAGAAAACTTGTTTTCTAACATTTTCTCATGCTTTGCGAGATAAAGGGTTATTCGCTCCCGACTTGAGAGTTTTGATCACGCACCTTAACTTCCGTGTTTTAAGGTTGTTTTTCTTCCTTGTTTTAATGTAATGTTTCAAAATTCAAAGAGTTCGGGTTGTTGAACTCACCGATTATTCAAAGAGTTCGGAGTTATTGAATTTGTCTTTGTAGATTCTTCGAACTCGCAACCACCGCGGCGCCGCCTACCACACCATTTCTCTCGAGCACCACCACTTGCCTCGCAATGGTACATTAATGTTCAATTCTCTTATATCACCGATTGCTATTGATTTGTTTCCATTGATCGCATAATTGATTTTTGTTTCTTCATTTGTGAATAGATAAAATGCAGTCTTTGTAATGCTCATCGATATTGTATTTTGGTTCATTATTGTTCCATTTCTAACCATCAAAGATTACAATCTAAATTTTGTAAGTATCCTTTTTATGACCTCATTGATTTTGGAGTTTCATCTCATTACTAAGTTTTGTCACACTCGTACTCAAAGAATTGAGAAACTTCAAATTGTGTAGTTAAACCTCTTACTCTTGTGGCGGTTGGTAATCAATATGCACACAATCAATCTTTATTTTTCTTATAGGCGTCTGACTCTAAATTCCCGGTAAGTTCTCCTTTGTATTTCATTGTCCATTTCCATTGCTTGTGTATTTGAAAATTCTTAGCTTTCTTCTATTTGCTCTCTCCAGTGTTCCCTTGGTTTCGAATGGGATACTTTTGCCTATGGACGATCACATATGTGATTTTCCATTGGATTGTTCATGCTTGCATTAATCTCAGTATAAGCCTTTGTTTTTAGTTATGATGTTCATTTACTTAGAAAATATCTTATACATCATTGTCTAATATAAGTTTATTGTCTTGAAAAACAGTGGCCTTATCCACTTCTTGACTTGTCATCCTCATTTGCTCCACTATGGTATGAAGAATCTTTTCCCATTATCTTCTCAAAATTGGTCCATATTGCTCTTATTCTCCCATTCCCACTAAAAATCTTGCACGTTTCCATTCCATGTTGTTATAAATCGATGATTGGATATTTAGCTTAATCTACTTGGGTTAATTTGGGGACCACTTTTCTATGGCTTGTGAATAATTTTGCGTGTACTTTATGGTGGCATTACTTCATATTCCTTGCTATGGTATTTTCTATTTCGGTTAATGTACCATTTCGGATATACTAGTACTATATAGTATAGTATGGTTTAGTAATTTTTGTAGATTGCTAAAGAATTAGTGCGTGAGATTGAGATTTCCCATTGGGGCAATGTGCAAATCACTGAGCATTACAATCACTGAGATTTCAAGGTTATCTTGTTTCTGTGATTCAGAAGTATTTGTTATGTTAAGTTGACAACTTAGCATGGAATAATAATTCATCTCCTTCTGCGCAGCTTGACTATCGGGCTAGGCCATATATTAGAGGTGCATCGAGATTTAGGCGCCTTGTTGCTAAGTCGCTACCTAGAGCTCATTACGTGTACTCTGAGAGATGAAATCGGCAACATTTCCACTTCTAATTTATGGGGTGACTCAAAAAGGTGGATATTGTCACATTTGATAAAATTTCTAGCCTTAAATATCGTTGCTAACATCCGCATTTTTTTGAAAATGACATGCATGTAATCGAGATTGAACCTAGGTACCCATTGTTTGGTGGGTCGGAAAACCGCTTTTACCATTGGATATGGGTTGCCACTTCGGGACTTCTTATTTGCATTGGATGGCAAGCGCTTCCTTAATATCTCTTTTGGTGCTCCTATTAATGAGTTGGTGATTGACACTCTCATTGTAAAGGTGTGTGAGATTGTTTTATCTTGAATATATATATATATATATATATATATATATATATATATATATATATATATATATATATATATTTTACTTTTTTTCATCATTTTTTTGGTTTCAAACTTGAAATGCAACTTTTGGTAATTTATCAATGTGAGTTACCTTAACCTTTTCATAGGAACAAGAAATATACCAAGGAGAATCAATTTCTTTATCTACATGCAAACAATTCGGTTTGTCCGATTAAATTTTGAGAAGATAAATTTATTTCTAATTAGGAGTCACTTGTTGATAAAAGATTTGTTTATTGTCCCCAGTGGAAATATTCTTACTTAGGATGCATATTTTATAATTCCCGCCTACTCTTTGTCTTGGTTTTTGTCTTTGTAATATAGTGGTGTAAGTATGGCTTACTATTGCATCCGATTGGTGCTTGCGAATTTCGAGTTGTTTTGCCCGAGGGTTCAAAAGATATTTCGCATCTGTTCCATTTGCAAAGTGAAGCAAAGGCAGGAGGTAATCGCTTTTTTATATCTTCTTCCAACCAGAGGTGATAGTTGTGTCATCCCATTTTTGAGTTTTATGGTCCTTTCATGTAATTCTTTGCAGACAAAGTTTTCCCACTTGGATATTGTTGGTAGACTGTTGTTGGCCGAGAAGAATAATGTTGTGCCCGAGCATAATGAGCATTTTCAGTATTCCTATTTCAATCTTTTAGAAAGCTAAAAGTTGTAATTGGACAAATCACCACCACCAAAGTATAAAATACATTTTTAACTTAATATGATCCGCAGATATCATGTCATTTATAAGATTGATATTAGCACGCGCTCAAACGTGACATGCACTTTAATTTTTGTTTACAATAAATGGAAAAGCGATATCCTTAATTTCATCGATCGTCCCTTAT
This sequence comes from Oxytropis ochrocephala, assembly GCA_020916435.1. Classification (NCBI taxonomy): domain Eukaryota; kingdom Viridiplantae; phylum Streptophyta; class Magnoliopsida; order Fabales; family Fabaceae; genus Oxytropis; species Oxytropis ochrocephala. Next base: position 96,278,351 of record CM037093.1, read on the forward strand.
TGAATTCGGTGTTCATTGCGAGATATATTTGCGATTCTATCGGGACAAAATATGGCTTGAAGCGACACGCTGGAAAGTTTGGTCTTGGTGCAAAGATGGTATTGGCAACATGCACTAGTTTAAATATTTTTTCTCCTTGTTTTTGTTTCATTGACTCTTATTATTAACTTATAATAGATTTTGCCAACTTTCGCCTCGAATATGATTTGCGATCTTTTTTTTGGTTGGCCTTATTGATATGGATTTTGTAGTCTTATTAATCATATTATAAAGGTTCATATTACGCATCCTCATTAGTTTTTTCTTGATCTTTGAATGTAAAATTTCTTTATAGAAAATCGACCCTCTTTTTTAGGTAGAGTGGAGAGCGTGTATTTGCTCTCATTGTTATATTATCATTTTGTTCATGACCTTAAATAATTCTCTGTAATTGTAATTTGGGATTGGCAAAGACACACACACTTTATGTTAGGAATTGTTGAGATAGCTTAGCTTGCTTGTTCTAAAATATTAGGTGAGCTAGATTTAGTGACTATTGGGAACCACAATGAGGATGCAGAGTCTTTGGTAGTCAAAAGCTACAAGTCTTAGCTTTCATGGTAGGTTGTATTGAGACTCGAGTCTCAAACACACTTACAAGTATGTAGGAGTGATTAAAGCCTATTGCTAGACGTGAACAAAAACTTGCTATTTCAATTTTGTTTAAGCAAACACAGATTAATGGTATATTGTATAGGATATAGGATATATATGCTTTAAGGTTGTGAGTTGGAAGTTGAATCTTGTAGGATTCATTTGTGGTGTTTTTTTGGTGAACTGTGATGACTTTGTATACCAATGGGGGTATTTTATTTTTGGTAAATTTATATTATTTTTGGTGATGTTCGGTTTTTGAAATTGTTATAAAAAAGTAGTTTCAGAACTTGTGCTAGAAATAAACCTACGGTGCTAGCGATTCTTCTTTAATTTTTTTAAATTTTTCTAATTTTTGCGACGGATTTGCCACGGATTTGCGATGAAATTTGCGACGACTTTGCCACGGATATTTGCGACGGATTTGCCACAGGTTTGCGACGGAAAAATTTGCCACGGAAAAGTCCGTGGCAAACGATTTGCGACGAGCGTTTTTGCCACCATTTTTGGTCCGTGGCAAATCCGTGGCAAATGTTGTTTTGCCACGGAAATTTGTACATTTGCCACGGAAATGTCCGTGGCAAATCAACGATTTTCTTGTAGTGAAATAAGTGGCCCGCCCGACAATCCGTAAAACCGATGTATAATGGGTGGGTTGGTGCGGATAACGGGTTGGCGGTTGACAAAAATCGGTTTGATTCAGGTAACATAGGGCGGATTCGGTTGCATATTTATCAACCATTTATGTCCGCTCCTTGCCCGGTTGCGATACTATGTTTAAATATATTTAAACTAAATGTTTGTGAGGTGATTTTTCTCTAATAAATCGCACATGATGACTTTTTACATCGCACCCTGCAAATAAATTAGACACGCAAGGAAAACTTTTTCCGAGGCAGAGACACTAGTACAGTAGAATAGACATGCAAGGTTCATTACTTTTTCAGTACTTATTTTTTAAAATTTTGCATTACTTTATTATTTTCACAAGGTTCAATGTTTCATTATTTTTGTCGTTTAAAAGCCTTTTCTAACTTATGGTCATCTTCTTCCTCCGATCTTCTCCACCATTTCTATTTTCTTCCTCGTCTTTCTCTTCTCTCCTTTTCACAAACAGAGCTTTTTTTCCATCTTTCCAACCCGTTTAAACTCGCCCGAGTAGCCCGAAAACCGACCAAACCGAACCCGCACAATCCGAAGAAAACCTTGGGCGGATTTGGGTCTGTGTTTATGGACCGCGGTTATGGTCGGATTCGTGTTTTGGGCCCAAAACCGCCCGAACCCGCCCATTGTCCAGGCCTACTTGGTGCCCAAGGCAAACTTCACTTCTTGGAGCCTATAAATACTCCTCATTCTCTTCATTGAAGATCATCTCAAGTTTTAGTTCTAGATAGTAAACACTTTGTTTTAGTTGTAAGGAAAGAGAGAAAGTGACAACTTTTCTCTACTTTTGTTTCATTTTATTGTTGTTGTTTCTGTTGCTAAGAGGTGATTGCCCCAACATTGTTAGGCAGATTATGCAAAGGAGATTCAATTGTGTAATGTCCATCTTATCTTTGTTCCATTGTATTTTCTTGAATATAAACAAGTCATCTTTTGTTTATATGCGCTTAATGATGTCTAGCATGAACTAAATACTCTTGGTTGGGATGCTTTAACTTTGTAATGGATCTTTGAATAGTTATTATGTTATGTTAATGTTTTGCAATTTAGTTCTTGTGCTTTAATTATTTCAAAGCTTATTTTGAGGTTGATCACTTAAAATAAGTAAGGTCATAAATACAGACATGGTTTGTGATTTGAACTCAAGAACTGATATGGATAAGTGTTTTAATAAAAGGAAACTTTGTTAATGCCATGCTAAAACATAGACATAGGATAACATAGTCCATAGGGTGATACTGTCGGAGCTTAAAAATACAATGGTGAACTTATTTAGGGCTTAGACATAAGACTTGTAATGAAACCCTGAAGATAGTTGCTGAAAGTTTCATTATAACAACATCCATTGCAGGTGCAATCATTGCAGAAGCAATGATTGCAGGAGCATCATATATAGCATAATGCTTTCAAAGTGAAATTACCTATGAAGAATCATTCCAACCATTTCTTTCTCTCAATTGAAACACAACATATTTTACCTTGCTATACATTTACATTCTACTCGTACACAACTTCATCACTTTTATTTTATTTTTGATTTCTTTTATCACTAATTAAGCATTGCTACCATTTTAAACTTTTAAGAATTAATCCAATCCCGGTGGTACGACATTTTCTTATCATTGTATTACTTATTTTTAAACTGTGTATTACTTGTTACTAAGATACTTCTATAAAATAGGGGGGGGGGGTCATACTTATAACAATGATTACATTTTGTTTTGGACTCAAGCAAGCAAAAAAAAAGAATTGAAAAAAAAAATATGTTGGCACTTAAGCCACCTCCACATTCAATTTAGCTTTAAGAGATACGCCAACCTCGACATTCAATTTAGCTTTAGGAGATAAAGACGATGTGTGATAAATGCTTTGCAAAGTGAAACTTGGATAATTCAAGAAATTGCCTCTTGAAAAACATCTAGTTTTATAGCACACTAGCACCTTCACCCGTGCGTTGCATGGTGTAAAAATTCTAGTTAATGCGGAATTATTGTTGGGTAATATTTGTTTCTTAAATTGCAATATGAGAAAACATTGTTTAAATTGAAGGAAAATATGAATTTTTAAAAAAAATATATAATAAAAAAGGCAGTTGAAAACATAAAACAAAAATAGTGTGTACACATATTTGTTATAAAATTATTATTTTTTTCACGAAATCAGTTATTGAGAATAAACTCTGAGTATTTAAACGGTTAATTTTTTTTCAAACACTAAAGTACCCCAAAACATGGTGTTTAGCATCACACTTTACGTATTTTATCATGAAATTATATATATATTTTTTCACCAAATCGGTTATTGAGACACAAACTTTGCATATTTGAATAGTTGGATGTTTTTCAAACACTAAAGCATCAAAAAACACACTACCTAGCATCGCATTTTACATATTTTGTTTTGAAATTATTATTTTTTGTCCAAACCGATCCTTGAGGAACAAACTTTGTGTATTCGAACAGTTAAATTTTTTTCGATATTGAGGAATGAACTTTTAGTATTTGAACGGTTAATTTTTTTTCTCGAAAACTATAGTATATCAAAACACGCTGCTTAGCATCACACATTACGTATTTTGTCTCTAAATTATATTTGTTTTTCACCAAACCGGTTATCGATGCATAAATTTTGCAAATTTGAATAGTTGAATTTTTTTTCCCGAACACTAAAGCATCAAGAAATACACTATTGCTAACACTAAAACATACAAAAACACACTACTTAGCATCACACTTTACATAAATACGTTATCAATTTTTTTAGCAAACAAGTTACTTTCAGAACAAACTGCGTATTTGAACAAATAATTCTTTTTAAAAACACTCTCTTAGCCAATTTCGTCCGATCTATTCAGGTTTCCATTCTTTTTTATTCAACACTAACCAACTTTTTAATGAGTAAAACGTATGTATTTTTTTGTTTTATTTTTAGTATAAATTGGGTATCATCTACGCGCAACTGCAGAGACTAATTCTTAGGATACCCGATTTATACCTAAAAAAAGAAAACTTGCACTCAATAACTTGTAAAAAAACTTGTCAAATTGAGTAATTTGTCCATTATTAATTACAATTTTGTTTTTGAATTGAACTTGTTTTTTTAATACTATATGGTCGGACATATTTAGGGCTAGCTAAGTTGCTTATATAAGGGTGACCCTGTTTTAGGCTCGAGTTCGGCTTTGGGGAATAGTGAGGACTCTGATAATGTAGAAGAGAGGAATAAAGTGATTGAATCACTTGGAGAGGTTTTGGAGAAGGCTGAAAAGCTGGAAAGTTCTAAGGTGGATGGTGAAAGAAATAATGGATCAATAAATAAACCAGCAAGACCTGTCACAAGTGTTAATCCCAAGGCTGATAATAAACCAGTAAAATCGACTAGAGTTGTACAGAAGTCTAAAACCTTGAAGAGTGTGTGGCGTAAAGGGGACTCGGTTGCAAGTGTGCAGAAGGTTGTAAAGGAAGTACCCAAGCCTAGTATCAAGAGTGAAGTGGGGAAATCTCAAATAGGCGGAGAAGAGGAAGAGAAGGTGACGTCTCAGTCTCTCGCTCCTCAACCTCCTTCAAGATCTCAACCGACATTACAATCTAGGCCTTCTGCAGCACCACCTCCACCGGTTGAAAAACCCGTTGTAAAAGAACCTGTTGTCTTGAAGGATAAGGGGGCAGCAGCTGTAACACCTGTTAAATCTAAAGAAAGGAAAGGCCCCATTTTGATTGATAAGTTTGCTTCCAAGAAACCAGTAGTTGATCCTGTAATTGCTCGAGCAGTTCTTGCTCCTCCTAAATCAGGGAAGGCTCCTCCCACAGGAAGGTTCAGGGATGTTGGAAACGATGACGCTGGTGCTAGAAGAAAAGGAAGGAAATGGAGTAAAGCAAGTCGAAAGGCAGCACGACTTCAGGCTGCCAGGGATGCAGCTCCTGTCAAAGTTGAAATTCTAGAGGTCGCTGACAAAGGTATGCTGGTGGAGGAGTTGGCCTACAATTTGGCGATTAGTGAAGGGGAAATCCTGGGTTCTCTGTACGCCAAGGGGATTAAACCAGATGGTGTACAGACTCTTGACAAAGATATGGTGAAGATGGTCTGTAAAGATTACGATGTGGAAGTCATAGATGCCGATCCTTTCAAAATTGAAGGATATATTAGTGAAGAGAAGGGGCATTCTTGAGGAAGACGACCTTAATAAACTCAAAGATAGGCCTCCTGTCATTACTATTATGGGCCATGTCGATCATGGCAAGGTGAGTGATATCTCTCTTTATTTTTCCTTTCTCTGTGATTTTTCTTCCTAAATTCCTCCATTTTCTGATATTTGTTTGTGTTATCAATTGGCAGACAACTCTTCTGGATTATATACGGAAGAGCAAGGTATGGTGAAAATTAAATAAATCCTTTATTCTTCTTTTGCTATGTTGGCTGTGTCTTCTGCTCTTTCATATTGAATGCTTCACCTAAGTTCATATTGCACTCACATTCAATTTTAAACCTGATGCACCAAGTATTAACAGGTAGCTGCTTCTGAAGCTGGTGGAATCACACAAGGAATTGGGGCTTATAGAGTGCAAGTACCTGTTGACGGGAAATTGTTGCCCTGGTATTCGACCTCAAACAAATGAAGCCATAGCTCATGCCAAAGCAGCAGGAGTTCCCATAATCATTGCTATAAACAAGGCAGGCCAATATCATGCGTCTCTGACATCATTTTACAATTCCCATGATTTATTTGGTGATGGCTTGGGAACATATTGACACGCTATTACTTTTTTACTTGAAACAGATAGATAAAGATGGAGCAAATCCAGACCGAGTTATGCAGGAGCTTTCTACAATTGGTTTGATGACAGAAGACTGGGGTGGTGACATCCCAATGGTTCAGGTTTATATTTCTTATTTTTTTAAATCATTCTCATATTTTGTTTATGACTCTAACTTTTAGGAAGTTATATTTCACATTCTTTCTCTTCTGTCAACAGATTAGTGCTCTTCAAGGGAAGAATGTAGATGATCTTCTGGAAACTGTCATGCTTGTTGCCAGGGACGGAGCCAGAATTAGATGATAGCGGGGGCGGGTTAAGAAAATTAAAATCTAAAATAATCTTAATTATGTTCATAGCTGAAAATGATTGGTTTTGTAACAAGCAGTGTGATTAATGGAATAATATTAATCAAGTAATTACAGTAGAATTTATCTTTATCATGTTAGTACACTTAATTTTAGAAAGTGATAAATTTTATTGGGAAAAACTTAAGTCTCAAACGAGTATATAATGAAAAGACAACTCTCAACTTACAAGTAGGTTTTGTAGGGTTGAATTAAGTCTAAACCACATTCTAAGATAGTTTCAGAGTCTATCTTAGTTGGATCCATCAGGGCACCCACCATTATTATCCACGCACCAAGCCCAATAGTGTTGGGTGTGAGGTGTGTATTGGGAAAAACCTAAGTCCCACATTGACTAGAGATACAGTCTTAAAAGAATATATAAAGAAATGACGACTCTCTCACCTTACAAGCCGGTTCTACGAATTAAATTAGGCTTAAACCACATTTTATATATTTTTTTTTGTCTTGCATCAATTATTTTATTTAAGTGTTGTCAAATAAGTTTTGATTATTCAATGAAATTAATTGTGGATCATTATCCTTTACATATATTTATCAGTTGGAAGTTCTTTTTGCAACTTTCACTAAATACTCAAGCTATTGTAGATGTAATCAATTCATTATTCATCATATCAGTTAGTTCAATATTGTATTGAAGCCTTATAAAGCCGAAGAGGAATACTAGAATAGCATTGGGCCACTTCTGATTAGCACACATATGAATCATGCATGTAATATATAACTAGTGGAGACAAAGTAGTATATAAATAGGGGGGGGCTGGAGCCATTGCAAGACTATACATAGCTCCGTCCCTGCTTGTTGCCGAGGTAACTTGTTTACTGTTGCTTTCATCACTAGTTTATCTCCGGCTACTCAATTAGTTCATTTGACTATATAAGTTTTAATCTTCTCATCATGTCACAGTATATTGATTAAAATGTGATTGGTAGCTAGAAACAAATCAGTATCGAAGTAATTTCACACATGTCAGAATCTCTTGATATTTACTCCAAGTTAGATGGAGTTTGACCCTCATACTTTCCCCCCTTTAATAAATAGATATACATAATACAATCCTCTTCAATGTATATTGTATGAAAAAACACATTAAATAACTATATATTTAAGGTGTTCGAGCATTCTAAAGTCTCCTGAATGATCTCCTCCATGTTGGAGACACCATTAATTTTTGGTGCTTTTGTGGTGCTGAAAAGACTATTGATTAATTGGCAATACTGGGTTAACATTGCACTTTTTTGCTTTTCTTCCTGATTTCCATTCTGACCTAAGATTTGTTATTTAGTTGCAAGAACTGAAAGCTAATCCTGATAGAAGTGCAAAGGGCACAGTGATTGAGGCAGGCATAGATAAATCAAAAGGACCATTTGCTACATTTATCGTGCAGAATGGTTCCCTTAAAAGGGGAGATATAGTAGTTTGTGGAGAAGCTTTTGGAAAGGTTGGTACATATGTAAACTTAAAAATTTATATCTTTTGACCTTAACATTTGGTCATTGGATTCTGGGCAATCTGCTTTGCTTTCCTCTGAATTGATAAACATATTTTATCACTTCTTTCAGGTGCGGGCTTTATTCGATGACAGTGGAAAGCGTGTCGATATAGCTACACCTTCTATACCTGTACAGGTTTGTAATTAGAACACAAGAGTGTATATCATATATTGCTACTTCAGTCACTTTTTAAGAGAGGCACACATTTTGAGGTTTTGAATAGATGCCAAAAGTTGACCTAATTCAAAATTTTCTACTGTCTTCCGTTCATCATTGCAGGTTATTGGATTGAATAATGTTCCAATTGCTGGTGATGAATTTGAGGTTATTGATTCGCTTGATACTGCACGTGAAAGGGCAGAGTCCCGTGCTGAGTCATTGCGAAATGAGCGTATTTCAGCAAAGGCAGGGGATGGCAAAATCACCCTTTATTATTTTGAAGGTTGATCTTTAGGTATGGTCACTGCTACTAGTGTTACTTGAATTTGTACGGCAACACAACATCTTTTTGACGTTAAATATGAAAGACTTACCTGGTTAAACTTATTGACGACTAAAACTAATTGATGATTCTGTCAACGATATTGTGTGAAAATTTCATATTATATTTGATCACCGAGATAAGGTCAAAATATATGTACCATACCACTTTACCTCAAGTCATTACCTTCTGAACTTATAATGACTTTTCCCCCGTCTCATATTAAGTGTCTTGTTTAGAATATCAAGACTGTATGATTATTATTTTTCCAGCAGCACCCTTATGTATTGGTATCTCAACTGCTTGATATTATTTAGTTTTTCCATCTAACTCCCATTACAATAGAGTATTTTAGTTAATAGAAGCTATTTTTTCCTTGAAAATGGGCATAATAAATGATTTTCTTAAAGACTTGCGCACAACTTAAACGACAGTAATACAAGACGGAGGGAGTATTCACCAAGTCCAAAAGTCTTTACTAATACGAAGAGGGCTCTGATTTCTTAGCAGGCTGAAATGTGTATGCCAATAGGAACTTAGGAAGCAACTATTTTTAATTTGCCAACAATGATCTGGCTGAACGTTTTGATGCAAGTTACTTGCTGGAAATTTGATAAGGTGTTTGACATGCGTGTATGCGTATGCATGTATATATTTTTGTAATTTTGAGTGTAGCCAATCACTTATAAAAAGCATACTTACTTGCCAATAATCTATTCAGTCCTTAATCATTTGTAATAAAGATGATTGTCTATAAAAGCTTATCAGACCGGCCAGTCTGACCAGAGAACCAGTGTAAACCAGTCCAGAACCGGATGACTTGGTCATGTTTTTCAGTAAATAAGTTCTTAAGTGACCTGGGACGGGAATTGAACACTGGCCTTTGGAAAGCAATAATAAATATAGTTTAAAATATTTATTAACTTAGTATTTGAAAGAGGCTTTTTTAAGCATTTCAATTTATTGAGAAGGGGGAAAATTGTTGATAAATGAGAATATATACAAAAGGAAATAAATGATACTCATAGTTATTATATTACTAATCAAATGAAAAAATATGTAAGTGATTTTCTATTTATTAAACGATATATATTGGCAATGTATCAATTAATATTATATTTAGCAAGTATGTTTTGCCTACTAGCTACTGCATTCTAGGCAACTATTAGTTGACATTTTCTGTATTGTACATTTGTGCTAAATTGCTACTTCAATATGTTAAATCATCACTGTAGTTATTACTTCACCTGGAACTAAATATCATTATTCTTGATCATGACTAGGGATCCATTGAAGCTGTCAAACAAGCCCTGCAGCAGCTACCTCAAGATAACGTCACACTAAAGTTTTTATTGGAAGCAACGGGTGACATTAACACAAGTGATGTTGACCTTGCGGTTGCAAGCAAAGCGATTATTTTTGGATTTAATGTCAAAGCACCAGGCTCTGTGAAGAGCTATGCGGATAATAAAGCTGTTGAGATAAGAGTATATAGAGTTATTTATGAATTAATTGACGATGTACAAAAAGCGATGGAAGGGCTTCTGGACTCTGTTGATGTAAATCAACACATCTTTTGATTCTTAACCTCTTTTAGCATAAACTTGTTTTCTTTATGAACTTGTAAGGTTTTGAGGGTTCTGCAGCAATTCTTACTGTTATATTTTGACAGGAACAAGTACCAATTGGCTCAGCAGAAGTACGGGCTGTATTCCGCAGTGGTAGTGGTCGTGTTGCTGGATGTATGATTACAGAGGGAAAGGTAACAGACGGCTGTGGTATTCAAGTCAAGCGGAAAGGAAAAGTAGTTCATGTTGGAATTCTTGATTCTTTGAGACGGGTGAAAGAGATTGTTAAAGAGGTATGGGTTTGCTTCTAGTTTGATTCTTTGGAATTATTTGATAACTATTCTTTCTACTTTGCAAGATTTTACCAAACGTAAATTGTCCATTTTCATTTGCAGTTCAGCTGACTATTATGAATGGGAATATGTTTTTTTAATAAACATTTTTTAACCTATGAAATTTTACCCATTAAATAAGCTAGTATTCTGAAGATATCAAGATAATTGTTGAAAAACATGACATCCATGGAAAGTAGAGATAAAACCATAAAAGTCTATTATATTGAAGAAGATGAAATGTTACAAAATGAGAAGAGATTAATTGATTATTACAAAAGAGAGTACTATCTACCTTAGGCCCCGTTCGGGGTGGTTTTCTGTTTTGAAATTTTCAAAAACCAAAACCAGTTTCTGTTTTGAGTTTTAAAAATTTCAAAAACAAAACCAAAACCAGTTTTCAGTTAAAAAAATTTCAAAAATCAAAATCACTTTCAAACATGAACATAAAATACTATGAAGCCAGGATATGGGATACGATACGACATGATACGTGGATACGAGAAAATTTTGAAAATCAAGATACGATACGGCAGTGATACTTCAATAAAAAATTTAATTAAAATTTAAAAATATAAAACATAAAGATACTTGTGATCAAAATAAGTAAACATAGTACCAACAAGGGTTGGTCCAAGTGGTAACTAGACTCGAGATCCCACCCAAGGTCCGGGTTCAAATTTTGGGTGTGACAAAAACTCTATTGGGAGGAGAGAACACACACAAAGCCGGCAAAATCAGTACTCGTGGCGGTCGGAGTTCCTTGTGTAGATTTGTCAACGACAAAGCTTCGTAAAGCTGTGCACCAATGACATGGTAACCCGAAAAATAAGTAAGCATAGTTAAATGTTTTTTCCCCACCCATTTTAAAATATATTTTTCCTCCTACGAACATGTCACAAAAGATATACAATTTACTATTAGAATATAGCAAAAAACAACACCATAAGTCATATCCAAAATAAGTTTAAGCTTTATAGAATTGCCTACTATTAACTACTTAACACTAATTGTGTCATTCCCCCCTCCTCCATATCCATCATCAAAAAATAACATAGCTTCCAACTCTCTGGTTCATCAAGTGATATCTCTGTTAATTCAATTCCAACACCATCAAGTGGATGATGTGCATCTCCACTAACGTCCCACATATTTGTCTCTCCTTTGCCATAGAAAAAAGACGAAGATTAGTATGCACATAACTTGTGCCCTTTTTGGATCCATTTTATTTCTCTTCAAATAATGAATAAAAGAGTAAATATCTTATTGTTTTTTGATTTAAAAATAAATATAAAATCTAGGATACTCTCAGGATACGTATCCGGTAAGTATTCGACAAGTATCCTGTAAGTATCTGGTCATTTTTTATTTAAAAATAAATATAAATTCTAGGATACTCACAGGATACGTATCCGGAAGTATCCGATATCGGATACGGGTACGTGGCCTATTTTGAAGTATCGGGGCTTCATATTAAAATAAAAATTCATCATAAGTTTATTTTAATCAAAACAATATATAACATTAAGTTTGAAAAAATTAAAATATTACAACTATATAGTATATAATCTATTTATTATTTAATAATACTAATAACAAAGGTTGAAAGTACTAATTATCGACATACACAAGTTAGAGTGGTAATCGGTAGTGGTCAGATTGGTGGTGATGGTCATAGTGATGGATGACGGTGGTCAGAGTGGTGGTTGATGGTGGTCAAAGTGGTGGTTGACGGTGGTCGGTGGTGGTTGGCGGTGGTCGGAGTGGTAGTTGATGGTGGTTAGTGTGGTGGTTGACGGTGGTCAGAGTGGTGGTCGGAGTGGTGGTCAAAGTGGTGGTCGATGGTGGTCAAAGTGGTGGTTGGCGGTGGTCGAAGTGGTGGTTGGCGGTGGTCGATGGTAGTTGGCGGTGGTCGGAGTGGAAGTTGGTGGTGGTAAGTGTGGTGGTTGACGGTGGTCGGAGTGGTGTGGGTGGTGGTCAGAGTGGTGGTTGACGGTTGCTGAAGTGGTGGTCGGCGGTGATTAGAGTGGTGGTCGGTGGTGGTTGGCGGTGGTTGGAGTGGTAGTTGATGGTGGTCAGTGTGGTGGTTGACGGTGGCCAGGGTGGTGGTTAGTGGTGATGGTTGGCGGTGGTCGGAGTGGTGGTGGTGGTGGTCAAAGTGTGATTGTCAGAGTGGTGGTTGATGGTGGTCAAAGTGGTGGTTGACAGTGGTCGGAGTGGTGGTTGACGGTGGTCACGAAACACGATGAAAGAAGAAAACGCTATTTCTGGAACCGAGTCAGAGAAATGAAATCAAGAAACAGAGATGATGAAGGAACACAAAACTAACGCGATGTAGAAGCAACAAACAGAGTTTCTTGCTGAGAGAGAATCACCAACATAAACAAAGGATGAAAAGTAGATCGGAAGGAAAAAGTAGAAATGGATTTTCTCAATGATACAAAAAAAATAGAAAAAGGAATTATTGAAAAGAAAAACTAATAAAATAATAAAAGGAACTTCAAAGCAGCGAAATTCATGGAGGATACCAAGTTTGCTCTGATACCATGTTGAAAAACATGGCATCCATGGAAAGTAGAGATAAAACCCTAAAAGTCTATTATATTGAAGAAGATGAAATGTTACAAAATGAGAAGAGATTAATTGATTTTTACAAAAGAGAGTACCATCTACCTTAAATACTAATAAACTAATGGACCTATGACCTTACAATCTAATGGGCCTTACGAACACACTAATGGGCTTACTACCAATATTTTAACAATAATAACATGATGTGATGGTAGTGTTATCAAATAGCGGCCATTGTGGATTGTGGTTGCGGATATTTCGCTAGTTTCTATGGCCAATTCTTGAAAAGTTGTGGTGCCATGTCGTTTTATGACGGAAATATGAGCTTAAAATAGCAGAATTTTGGCTTTCTGATAAGTTCCGCCATTTGCAATCGACAACACTGTGATGGAGAATTAACTAATTAATGTTAATGATATTTTCAGAATGATGCTATAATTGCTGCTTTATTATCTAAACCTGCACTTGTTTAGTGCAGATAGTTGACTGTAAATCCAACAAAATTAAGGAGCTATTTAGTTTTTTGTTGTTGCAAAACACAGTTAATGACATTGAGAAGAAATTGAGAAGGGAAAAAGGGGTGAGAAAGAGTGTGAGAAGAGACATAGAGGTGAGAAATATAGTAGATTTAGAGTGTTGTTTGGCATAAGAGAAAGAAAAGAGAAATAAAAAAAGAAAGAAGTGTGTTTAATTTTGGAAAGGACAAAAATGTCCTTGTATTAATTTTTAACTAGATTATATTTAAAGTTGGATAAGGGTAAAATTGGATAGAGAATTGAGAGAGGGTTCTCTCATGAGTCGACACTTTCTCCGTACGTATGCAGAGAATTAGTTTTTAGTGGGAGTCACATGTGCTTTTAGTCTGTCTCCCTATCCCTAATTTCTCATCTTCTCATCTTCCAAACGAGAGAAACAACTTCTCTCTCGCCTATTACCTTTTTTTTTCGTCTGTCTCATTCTCTCGCCAACCAATCACACTGCACTAGTTGCATGCTTTACACCTTTAAATATCATTGTGAATAATTTGTTGGATGTTCTAATTACAAAAGATAATAAAACTCTAATTCTTATCCTTGTTTATACACGGTTGACCAATTGCTTGTCGGGGCGTTATAATTTCTGGTTAAGGTTTTCTCTCTCTATTTAATAGCTATGTGGTTCTTCTCCATCTTATTGTAGCTACTTCCTGAATATGCATACTTTTCCTCTTCCTTGTAAACAGGTAAATGCTGGTCTTGAGTGTGGACTAGGGTTAGAAGACTATGATGATTGGGAAGAGGGTGATATTATTGAAGCCTTCAACACAGTTGAGAAGAGGAGAACCCTTGAAGAAGCCTCAGCATCAATGGCAGCTGCTGTGGAAGGAGTAGGAGGTTAATTATAGAATGAACAATTACAATGTGACATTATGAGAGTGGTTCCTTCCTATCTTTGTGGGAAAAAGGTAACAATTCCAACATCAACATATTAATATTGAAGGTGGGGCAGCTGAAGATCTTAGTTCAAAATGATTTATTCCATTGTTTTCTGTAGAAGAAATGTATATAACAAGGTAAAATTAGTTTCAGCTCTTTGTAAAGAGGAAAAAGTTTTAATACCTTGTCCTAAGAATGCTTGTAACAACCACATACAAGACAAGGAAAGAAATGCATTATTTTCTTTTCTTCTGCATTTTTTTGTATGATGCTCTGAAATGGATGCATCATCTTATTTTTTTGATAAAAGGAGAAAAATGGATGCATCATTTTACACTGTTGGTATAGAAATTTGTACTTCTGTGCTTTGTTGCTTGACATGGTTGTGCTCCGATGTACATATTTGGCTAAAAATATTTGCAGTTCTTCTTTGCTCCCAAGCTACGATTTTCAAAATGTGTTGTATTATTACAGCTCCCTTTATGCTTCAGACAGTTCTTGTGTCACCAGTAATGTTATTGAATTGGTGATTTCTAACTTAGTTTCTATGGAAGATAATGCTATGTCCACTACTTTGCCTACTCTTGATGAGACCATTGTCCACTGCAACTGTTTTTGCTATGATGGTTTGGAACAGATATACACAAGTCTGTTTTACAAAGGGGTTTGTTTCATCAGAGGGAGACAAATATCAGAATGTATATGCATTGTCTCATAGGAAACTAACATGTTGGATTCCAAGTGTTTTGGGGGAAATCTTGTATTGGAGTTTGACATAAGAGTATTTATGCCTCCGGATCACATAGCTTTGGCGCCTAGTCATTGGTTGAACTCATGATAGGGCAAAGTTGATATGCCGACCTAAACCAAACGAACACCACGATAATACGAGAAATTAAAAATGTCGCACCACAAGACGACGAATCAAAAATAGCGCCGCATTCGGCCGACAAAATCTTGAAAAAAAATGAAATAGAAGCTTGATCTTGAGATAACCACTTATTTAGATAAAAAATAGAAAAATAATATAGAGAGGTGATTCTAGGTGGAAAATTGACCTAAAACCACCCTCTTTGGTAAGGGTGTTCGCGGTACGGTTTGATTCGGTTTTGAGGCAAAAAGTGAACCGAACCGCAATGTAAAATTACATGCGGTTTGGTTTGGTTGGCTTCCTAAAATAAAACCGAACCAAACCAAACCAAACCAATGCGGTTTGGATTGGTTCGGTTGGTTCGGTTTTTTCCAAGACAAAAATAATTTAAAACAGAGTTAAAATGAACTAATATAAAAAAGACTAACATAAATCTTTAAGAAAAAATCTACTCAAATATATATAGTATATAAATCACTCTCTTTTAATTCTTTAAGACAATGTTTAAAAGAATTGAAATTAAATATTTTGTTGTAATTTTTAAATATAGCATAACAATATGGATGTTTGTAAGTGAGTCAAAAAATTATTTGGATTTGGGCTAGTAAGTGCGTGAGAGTTGGGTTGAAGTTGCATTTGGGTTAGTAAGGAAGGTTGTAATTCAACAAGCCTTAGTGTTACTTAATATACCGGCGTGAGAGTTTGGTTTGGTTTCGGAAATCAAAACCGCGAACCGAACCGACACTACAAGAATTACGTAATATACCGGCGCCCAATTTTCGGCGGACTGTATCCGCCTGTAAATTACCGGCGGCTTTGGTCAATTTCCGACGGACTGTATCCGCCTGTAAATAACCGGCGGTTTTTAAGTGTTTTCCGGCGGATTTATTGCCGCCGGTAATATACCGGCGGTTTTTTGATCGATTACCGGCGGATTTGAAATTATTTGTAACGGTTATTTTATTTAAAAAAAAAATTAAAAAAAGTCGCCGGTAATTGCGGTTTCCGGCGGAATTTTAAAAAAGCCGCCGGTAATTTTCGGCCCAATTTTCCGCCGGTAATGTCTTTTATCCGCCGGTAAAATAACTCGAAAGTCCCGCATGCAAAGCCGCCGGTAATGACACGTGTTCCGCCGGTAAGCAACAAAGTCCGCCGGTAATGCGGATCGTAACGGATTTCAAAGAGCCGCCGGTAATGCGGATATTCCGCCGGTAATTTCAAATTTGAAAATCGGACCTTTGGGTCCCTTTCTTTTTATACCGATCCACACCTCCTCTCCTCTCTTCACTTCTCACTTCTTATCTTCACTTCTCACTTCTTCTTCTTAATTTCTCTCAAATTCTCTCTAGTTCATATTAGTTTCTACCAAAATCTGTCTTTTTTTATTAACAAATTATTCCAGATTTATTTTGAAGGTATGTTCTTTACATAAATAGGCCCTATTATTAGTGGTTTGTTGTTGGATAATTTTATTGTGACTTTTACAGCTGGATCCCAACAGCAACCCGAACCCAAATAGGCCTTATTATTAGTGGTTTGTTGTTGGATAATTTTATTGTGACTTTGTTGGTTTTATTAGTTGTTTAATTTGTATGGATAATTTAAATTTAATTACTGCTTTGTTGGTTTGATTATTTATCTATTGATAATTTATTTCTCGTTTAATTTGACATTCAATAAATGTTTTACGGTCTTTTAAATAATTTAAAAGTAATAACGGTTTTTTAAAAATAATTTTCAAATTTTAATAATTTACTTTTAAAATTTTAATAATTGACTTTTAATAATTTACTTTTAAAATTTTAATAATTGACTTTTAATAATTTACTTTTAAAATATTTAAAATTAGATTTTCAAATTATTAAATTAATTTATATTTTAAATATTAAAAATTTAAAATTAATTTTTAAAAACGTTTTTTTTAAAAAAAATATATATATTACCGGCGGATTATTAATAATTACCGTGGAATATGCAATTTTTAAAAAAATCAAAACATTTTACCGGGAGTTTGGATTTTTGTGTTACGGCTTTTTTAAAAAAAAAAATTATTACAGCGGATATCTTTAGTTAATTCTGGCGGCTTTTCTTAAAAAAAAAAAAAACAAATTATTACTGGCGGATATCTTTGTAAGTTCTGCGTGGCTTTTTCACGCGCAAATATCTTTGCGATTCTGGCGCTTTTTTCCGCCGGAAAAAATCAACTAGTTCTGGCGGATTTTCCGCGAAAGAAAGTGTTACGTACGCCGTTTTAACCGGCGGAAAATCCGCCGGAAAGTTCCGCCGGAAACATTCACTTACCGGCGGCTTTGGTCCGCCGGAAAACCTTGATTTTCTTGTAGTGCGAACCGCGCGGTGCAATGAAAAAAAGAACCGAATTAAACCGATCAAAAGCGATTTTTTGCGGTTTTCGGTTTGGTTTGATTCGGTTTGCGGTTTCCCTATTGGTTTGGTTCGGTTTTGAACATCCCTACTCTTTGGTGGTGATGAAGAAAGAAGAGAAGAGTGAGAGAAAATTGACGGACATTCCTTCAAAATATTAAAGATATTTTTAAAGGTATTATATTCTAAAATAGAGTAGATATATTATATATGAAGTGTTCGTTTATCTTGGAAGTTTTTCAAATCTTAGACTTTGGCGCCTTCCTATTGTATTAAAGATATTTTTAAAAGTAATTCCATAAAGATTTTAAAAAAACATTTAATATTTATTTATTTAACTAATTGAAGAACTATAATTTTTTTTTTTTAAAAAGACACTCCTTCAAAAAAAATGTTGTTAATTGTGTCCTTTAAATATCTTGCATATATTTATTTATTAAAGTTTATCACATTTCATGTAAGGTACTACCCTGACTTTGATAAAAAATAATTATTTGTCAAAAAAAAAAATTATTTACAATATTATAAGTATCTGTAATATTATAACAAAAATAAATATATGTAATATATTATCATGTCTAAATTTTATTTATAATCAAAATAATACTTTATTAATTGAACTTATTTTTCAATTAATAGTAAAATATAAATAAATAATATTGTGTCGACATCGAAAAGACATACTCCTTCAATTCTTTTATAGACAAAAAAGTGGTAACAGTCGATCATTTAGTCAGGATCTAGACTAAATACATCAACATTTATTGAACACATTTTTAAGAACAAAAAAATATCATTGTTTGTATTAAGGAAAAAAACAAGTCTACAAACACTCCAATTTCCTTGGGCATCCCTAATTCTCATTGTTTGTAAGGACAAAAAAAAAAATCTTTTTTTTAGTCTACGTGAGTCAAACCCAAATGGCCGCCAAATCTATTGTCTCACTTTTTGATCCAAAATGAAAAAGAAGAGTGTAATGACGTCACGTGTCTTTGTGTTCCATTAACTCGGGTTTATCCAAAATCAGAATCCAAAGCAGAAAGCAGAAACTCCACCAACAAGTAGAATATAGAATACTCACATTAAACCCCGCTTTCAAATTTCAAAACGTCAACGGCCGAATTTTCCCTGTAAGGAAATTTTCATAATATTCATTTTGTAGCGAAATTGAAGCCAATTTTAGAGCAAACATTCTCCTTTTTCTTCATCATAATAATAATCACCACCATATCTTTTATTATATGCTTTGCGTAATCATTACTGTTATTTTCAAACAGAAGAAAGTTTATGGTTATTTTATCAATGGAGGATAATCAGTGGAATTTCTATGATCACGACCCTCTTCTTCTCACAGACGTTTCTTTCCAACAACAACAACAACAAGAAACTTCTTCCACTTCTCATTGCTCTAACAGTAAGATCCTTCAATTTTTTCCTCCATTTTCTCTCTCTTCTGGAACCGAAAAATATGATCTAAGTTCTTAACTTGATGACAAATTCGTGCACCCTTTTGATTTATTTATGTGATAGGCGTTTCAGAAATGTCATTGAGCTCTCCGAGTTCAGCTATGGCGGCAGATCCCCAATCTTGTGGAGAAAGCCCTAATCACGGTTAGGTCACTGAACAACAAAGAAAAAGAAAATATTCAAAAATTGAATCTTTTCTTGTTTTGGATGAACCCCATTTTCTTGATTTTGATTAGTTATCAAGAGTTTTGAGTTGTTATTGTAGGGTTCTCTCGGAAAAATGGATATTTTGAAAAGATGAGCGTGCAATTCGATGACCCAGTTGTGAAAAGTGTCCTTGATGGTAATAGAGTTTAGGTTCTCTTGCACAAATTCAAGAACAATTTTTGTGTATGCGTCTGGTTCTATGGATCTGATTGAATATATTGTGGGGTGAATTGTTTCAGGGCGATCAATGTTAGGGTTTTCTCCTACTTCCCCAGATTTGGTGATCTGTGGTAACTCTCCTGAGTTGTTGATGGCAAAAAATTGCAAGAATTTGGACACATCTATGGAGCTTTCTCTTGAGAATGGAATCAATGGACCTAAAGTTGAAGTTAGCAAAGGGCATAAGACTCCAACTGTTAAATTCTCAAACGTGTGTCAAACTTTTGAACAAGAGGAAGAGCTACTATCACCTGAAGCCTCCTTTGAGCTTCATCCGCCGCTGGTAATGAAGGACGGTACGCCCCAAGACTACTTTCCTAGTGAGTTCAATTCTTGCTATCTCTAATTATGAACAATGTTTTTAAAATTTCAACATAACTGTTGGTTTGTCTACATTGTTATCTATCAACAAAATTTTGCATTCAATTCAGGAGATAATGAAATGTTAGAAGATGCTAGAGTGTCCCAGGAGGCAGAACTGGAGGCCTTAGAACTAGAAGTATGCATCTCTTCTTTATATGAACATTGATAAAATATTTACCTCGAGCAAAAATTGAGAGTGATTGTGTATGCATTCGATAACATTCTTGTAGGATACCGGGGATATCGGGGTAGATGAGAAGTTTCAGAAGCTAAAAAGAGATTTTGAGTGTCAGAGAAAGGAACTAGCAGAGACAAGGAGAGAGTTAGGGGAGCTAAAGAGGGAGAATCAACATAAGAGTAGGGAATGCCAAGAAGCTTGGAAATCCTTAAAA
The DNA here is from genome assembly GCA_020916435.1 of Oxytropis ochrocephala. Taxonomy (NCBI): domain Eukaryota; kingdom Viridiplantae; phylum Streptophyta; class Magnoliopsida; order Fabales; family Fabaceae; genus Oxytropis; species Oxytropis ochrocephala. The sequence continues at coordinate 96,298,531 of CM037093.1, forward strand.
GAGCTTCAGAATGAGCTAATGCGCAAGTCTATGCACGTAGGATCTTTAGGTATGCATACCCCTTTCTTAATTAAAATTTATAATATAATCTAGTATTTAATGTTTTGTTCATCTAATCCACTTACATTTTAAGCCGCAGCATTTGCCATTGAGGGCAAGTGAAAGAGAAAAGCAAGTGGTTTTCATCACTGATAGACTTGGAGAGGAAATTGAAGGTACTGATAGCCTAAAAAACTTTAATGATAAATAAATTTAAGAGGTGAAAATGTACTTATAGTAATGTGTTAATCAATTTCATTGGATAGCTTTTGAAAATGGAACACATTAAGCTGTTAGAGGAGGCAGATGCATACAAGAAATATGGAGCAGATATAAGTAAATTTGGGCTTATCATCAAATCTAAAAGTAAGTAGATATTGTTGAAATATGAATCTCAGTCTTTTTGTATATATACATAAACTTTTTTCCTCTCTTTTATAGTGAATGAACAACTAGAGTCACATGAAGATCTCAAGTCCAAATATATTGAAGGGGCGAAAGAGCGAAAAGATCTTTACAATAAGGTATTGGAGTTGAGAGGTAAGCTGTGTACTTGTTCTTGTTTTGTTAGACTTGGATGGGACATAATATGTAGGATGGTTCACCGACTATTTTCTATTTGCAGGAAACATAAGGGTCTTTTGTCGGTGTAGGCCTCTCAATGCTGAAGAGATAAAAGCAGGAGCCGCAATGGCCTTAGATTTCGATTCTGCTAAAGATGGTGAGCTTACTGTAATGTCAAATGGAGCTCCAAGAAAGACTTTTAAGTTTGATGCTGTTTTTAATCCCCAAGCTGAACAAGGTAATTAAAGTTTTGATGTCATGAGTTCTTAATTGAAGATAAATGCTCTTTGACATATTTGCGTTATTTTCTTTATAGCCGATATATTCGAAGACACTGCACCATTTGCAACCTCAGTTCTAGATGGGTACAATGTATGCATTTTTGCATATGGACAGACTGGGACAGGAAAAACTTTCACAATGGAGGGCAAAGAAAACGCTCGCGGAGTTAATTTCAGGACTCTTGAGAAAATGTTTGACATAATCAAGGAAAGACAGACTCTTGTTTGTTATGATATCTCTGTTAGTGTCTTGGAAGTCTACAATGAGCAAATAAGAGATTTGCTTGTTGCAGGAAATCATCCAGGAATGGCTGCAAGAAGGTAGACTGACAAACTAGTTTGTTATTTTCTGCTATTTTCAACCTCACAGCACTTTCAATTGAACACAGGCAAGAAAATTTAAGGAAAACTATACTTTAGCTTAGCTTATTCTAGCAATTTTTGCGTCACTTCCGGGTGAAGACGTGTCCGGTGTCCAACATGTATTGTGTCGAACATCGAAACTTCAATTACTTTTAGTTTTCAAATTAAAATCGGTGTCTGTGTGTCCGCTCTTCGTGTCTGTGCTTCATAGGTTCTTAATTAAGAATAGCAACTAAATGTGGTTAATTGTAGGCTGGAAATAAGACAAGCTGGTGAAGGAATGCACATTCCAGGGTTGGTTGAGGCACATGTGAACAACATGACTGAAGTGTGGGAAGTCCTACAAACTGGTAGCAATGCAAGGGCTGTAAGCTCAACCAATGCCAATGAGCATAGTAGCCGATCTCATTGGTCAGCTTCGACATTTTTTATAAGTATTTGAATATGATGGTTGGAGAATCATTGCTTATAATGTGATGTTTTTTTTCTCTTTGCAGCATTCACTGTGTCATGGTTAAGGGTGAAAATTTGTTGAATGGAGAACACACTAGAAGCAAGTTATGGCTAGTGGACTTAGCAGGCAGTGAAAGAGTTGCAAAGACAGAAGTTCAAGGGGATAGATTGAAGGAAACACAAAATATTAATAGGTCTCTCTCTGCACTTGGTGATGTCATATCAGCTCTTGCTACTAAAAGTTCACACGTCCCTTTCAGGTTATTATAATAGCCCTTGTTTTCTTTCAATCACAAATGCTCAAACCAACCATCACCTTTTTGTTCAATTTTGTCAGTATTGAAGTTTCTATTGTTCTTCATGATGCAGGAACTCTAAGCTTACACACTTGTTGCAAGACTCATTAGGTACTTATTTCTCCGTCATGTTTAAAGAAACTATGTGTGCTTGAGTTCTATTTTATTCTCTTCATGTATATCCAAATATGACTATAAATTTTGATGAACAATGTTATTTTCCTAGGAGGAGATTCAAAGGCACTCATGTTTGTACAAATAAGTCCTAATGAGAACGATTTGAGTGAGACGATTTGCTCTCTGAACTTTGCTAGTAGAGTAAGGGAATAGAATTGGGGCCTCCAAAGAAGCAGTGGGACACTATTGAACTTCTGAAACACAAACAAATGGTATGATTATTGTAATCCTCTTGCATTAACTCCTATAGTTTATTTCATTTTCAGTTTGTTTGTTACTGTAAATTTGTTTACTATTGTTTTTTAGGCTGAGAAAACTAAACAAGAGCTGAAGTTGAAGGATTTTCAAATCAAGAAGATGGAGGAAACAGTCCAGGGATTAGAGTCCAAGATGAAGGAAAGAGACAATAAAAACAAAAGTCTTCAAGACAAGGTATCATATCAAAGCACAAATTTATCCTTAAAAATAGTCTTCCTTTAATTTTGAATCTCTCAACTTTGTATGTGTTCACTTTTGAAGGTCAAGGAACTTGAATCACAGCTTATGATTGAGAGAAAGCTAAGCGCGGCAACATGTAGACTCAAAGATAGCTGAGCAACATCAAATGAAACAGCAAGAAGAGCAAAACAATACACCTATGATGAGACCAACACTTGCAAATCGAACACTAGGAAGTCTCAAGAATTTCAATGATCCGAATTCAGCTAAACCCTTAATGGAGAACAATATCTTAAAACCTTACATGCCCTTTTCTACAATAGAAAGCTCCATCAAGTACATTGATCACAGTGAGAAAGAGAACAATCCCGACATGGCTGATAAGTCACTCTTTCCAAAAGGAATGGAAGAGCTTCTATATGCACTATGACAGCACGTGTTCCTTCAGCCATTGCTTCGAGGCGAAACTCGTTGATTCCACTACCAAGTGTAGCTAGCTTAACTCAATTCCAATCACCATTCATACCAAAGTTAACAAACCAAGATGTTAATGAGGAATCAGAAACCGTTTGTTTGCCAGCAGCAGCACAGGCTCATTGTGAGAGTCCTAAAGAAGCAAGAATTGGTGTTAAGAGGATAGGTAGTGTACTAAGAAGAAGCATACATAAGAAAACACAAGTTAAGTCTCCATTGCAGATGAGAAAGGTTGGTGTAAATGTAGGGATGGAGAAAGTGAGAGTTTCTATTGGAAGTAGAGGGAAATTGGCACAAAGGGTGCAAGTGGGAAGTGGTAGAAGAGGTGGAGGTAAGGAGATACAACAAAAGAATAATCAAAAGGAAAAGGAAAGGGGATGGATATGAAAATTGAGTTTATCTAGATTTTTTATTACTTTATATTTTGCAATGTGTGGATAGATAGAATTGATTTATTGTGTGTTTCAAGGTATATGAAAAATGATGTTATTTTTCATAAGCTAAAATAGTGTGCAAGTTTGTTGAACTTATGTGCAATGGACAATGGACCGCAAGTGTCTGGTGAATTCTGCAACATCTCTAGAGTTTGATAGTTAGAATAATCACTATCCTTTTTGTCAAAAGAAAAAAGAAAAATAACTACTCTACATTTGAACACAATTGATGCCACATCTTACAATCTCTTTTTGTATTTTCTATTTGTAATACTAAAATAAGTCAAAGTTTCAGAATGATAAAAGAAGCAAACTAAGGTTTGTCCAGTGGTAAAGATGCAACTCATATTCTATAAGGAAGTACTTGAGTTCAAATCTTGCTGTTGATGTGATGATCTCGCTGTAGTAATATATAAGTACATCTTTTTTTTTGTCAAGTAATAAGTACATTTTTTTTGGTCAAGTAATATATAGGTTAAATTAGAGTTTTAGTCCCCTTATTTTGAAAAATCCGGACATTTGGTCCCCTTATTTTAAAATCCGAACATTTAGCGACTCTCAACACATTTAGTCCAAAAGAGGATTTTTAAGTTTTTATTGTTGACTTGGCTTTCTGTCAAAAAAAAATTGTTGACGTGACTCTCATTAAATGACGTGGCAGCTAACTCATCCTGCACACATCATTTAATGACGCCACATAAGCATCCACATCAGCTCTATATATTTTTAATAATAAAATAAATTACATAAACTATATTATTATTAAAATCATTTAAAACAAAAAAGAAATGATTTTAACAGAACCCAAATCCTTTTTCATGAACCCTAATCTTTGTTCTTCTCTATCAACACTAGAAATTAAACCAATCCAAATGGCTAATATCAACTAAAATCAGAACGGTAATATACGAAACTCATTTCCTACGGCACTGTCATTGAACTGTGTCACAGACAAGAAGGGTAAATAGCTTGGGAAACTGTTGCTGGGTTCAAATTTGTGAAAAATAGGAGACGACTCAAGTGAGAATATTTGGTTATTATGAGAAATAAGAACATTTAGTTACATTCATTTGATTAAAAATAAAGGCGCGGATTATATTGTTAGTTTCAAGATTCCATGCGATTTTTAACTACAAAAATGAAACAATCATACAAGATCATTTAATTAATTACATACTTTGAGTGTGTGTCTATATATATATATATATATATATACACACACACTAGTATATGATTCAAAATCACACAAAGACGGGTCGACATTCACTTGTAACTTAAAAATTGACAATTTTTTAGGAATTAAAAAATAGAAGTTGTATATTTAAGTGCATTGTGTGAGGTATTAAATACTCTGAACACTATCTAAAACTTAGTTATTATGTTGTATAATAATTTTAGCAAAATGTATTATCAACATATATTTATAAAAATTGTATACAAATTTGTATATTAAATTATTTGTCAAAACGTGTATATATATATATATATATATATATATATATATATATATATATATATATATATATATATATATATATATATATATATAGTTTCTCGAATTGTATTAATCGATTTTCGAGGAAAATACCCACATGGAAAACAAAAATAAGAGCTACTGCAAATTTAGATATGTTGTATCTGAGACCCTTCAGAGAGATATCTCATTAATAGGTATTATCTATTCATGACTCGATGTTAATACCACCTTCAAGGAGAGATCTGTTAATTTAGAGATGTTGAATACCCGCTATAATATAACTTTGCTCATTAAAAAAAATCCATCAGTCACAATACAATACCTCAAAGGGTTATACTACATTGTATATATGACTTTCAATCTATCAAAAAAGAATCCACCAAAAATCTATCAAGAAATATGTGTTTTTCAATTTAAAAAGATTATCATATATTTCTTTGCGATAATGACTCATGTTGCATACTTTAGATTAAAACTGGTAGGACAAAATACATTCATGTAGTCTGATTTCTCAATTATAGACGGAACCCAACTATATAAAATAGTGTTTATATATAGTGATCTCTGCTATCCAGTACAATTGCTTGCTGCTTCAAAAGAAAATACAATTGTTTGCTGCATATGATTTAATTAAATATTTATAATTAAGATTATGTAATTGGGTTCAGTCTTATCATGCATGAGACGAATAACATAAGTGTCATTGACTTTGGCACATTTCCATACCCCAAAGGAATAATATTTATACCTAGAGATGGAAAATTACCTTGGAGGACAAAAACAAATTAAAAAAAAACATGGTTTTGTTAGTAGTTTGAATAGATTCAAAAGTAAAAATTGGGGAAGGGAACGAATGGAAAGGTAAGAGATACTCTAAAGAATAAAAAATCTATACTTTTTGTGATACCACTCTTTTAACATGTAAATAGCAAGAGTAGCTAGTGGAGAAGAGGGTCTTTTCCTTTGTACCACTAAGTTCAAAAATCCAAATAGCAAGAGTACCACAGTATATTATGAGAGACCCACATGATCAATGTTTTTGCCATAATAGTACTCTAAAATTTAGTAGTGACAACCACATGGTATATAATTTCAGGGGTACCTATTTCATATTGAGATGTTATTACAACAGGAATTAGTTATAAGTATTATACGGTCCTAAATAGTAATAGTAAATAGTAACTTACAAATATATAGTAAATATACCTTTGCATAAGGACATTTAGCTTCCTTTTTACTAAGGTGATTGACGTTGACAACCGCAGGATCAATCTTCTCTGTCATTGTATTTTATTCTCTCTACTTGTTTTCTAAGTGCAGCGTAGTGAATAGAAGAATATTAAGCACAAACGTTGTAAACTACAAATATACTAATCGATCAAAGTTGTATATTGATTCTAATTGTATGTGCATCAAGCTGAATACAAAAATATGTGACAAACGTTTTTAATATATAACATTATTTATAAGATGAGAATTAAAAAAAAGTTGAAATGAATAAAATTACTCATATTTAATAACATTCTAGTTAGTAAATATATAGAATAAAATCTATGGAATGTGATACAAAATATTAGATGTCAAATAAATATAATATATAAATGTAATATAAAATAACAAAGATATATGTATCAAAATAAATAATAAATAGATATAAAAAGTAGGTAAAATGTTTTGCAATAAAAAAAAGAATAGGATAAACATTATGTAATACGCTTTAGTAGTATGAAATTGTGGTAGCTCAAATGGTCAGCGTCAAGAGGTGGTAGCGTGGGGGAATGAGTTCGATCCCCAGCTTCTGCTTTTTTGTTGATATATTTCGAAATAACATGCTGACATGGATTAACGTAATTAGTGACGTGGAAGGACATGTGGATGTATAGGTGGAAGATTCATTTTAATAATATATATATATATATATATATATATATATATATATCATAATCATAAGTATATTAAATCAGGAGTTGTCCACATAAGCGTCCACATAGGACCAATGAAAAAATGACACACCCATTTATGGAAAATACGTGGCATGTCCGTTTGTAACTCAACCGCCACGCCAACTTAGATCAACGGCGCATATGCTATCTCACAACAACAACAAGCAAACGGATGGTAGAGATCGAAATATACATTACGCATACACAAATCGGATCTGTCATTGCGATTTCATTTGTCGCATAAAATTAAAGCAAATAATCTTGCACCAATTGAGAATAAATTCTAATTAAACCCTTCCCTTATATCATGGATCCAAAATTTGTCCTCCTAAAAACAAATGCTTACCACGGAAGCCATCAAGTTAGACAACATATATCCTGCACATAAAAACAAATAGAAATATTATTCGTAGGTCACAAACACATTTAAGGTTCTATATATATATATATATATATATATATATATATATATATATATATATATATATATATATATATATATATATATAGTACACATAAACGTCAACCAAAAGATTTCATCTCTTCCCAAGTATGTAACTTATTGAGAAAGTGGGAAATTTTGAAAGAGTTTTAATTTGTTCTATTTGAATGATAAATTGAATTATTGGTTCATTTGATTTAAGCCTTAGTCAATTATTCTTTTCTTAAAATTATTACATATATTGTGCCAAAGAATATATTGAATTATTTGTTTTCAATACTAGTGCGTATGACGTATGATGATGCAGTATACATAATCTTTATTTAAAATTTTAGATTTTTTTAAATATATCATAAAACATGTTTTTATGTTGATGTTTATTATCGTATTATACATTAGAATGCAATTTGTTTTTATTATCAATTGGCGTCATTAACATGTGATTATATGTTTTATTTGTATAGAGAATTAGTTAGTCAAAATTTCTAGTATCTATTTTAATTGATTTTTTTACATATTGTTATGTGATTATAAAATTTCCTAATTAAGGAGATGCTATTATATATTTAATTTAATGTTTATTCAAACTTAATTATTTATTGTCGGTTGAGTAATATTTGAGAGCTTAAATAAAATTTCCGAACACAGTTACCGTTAGGACCAACCATTGTTGGTTAAATCTCTATCTTACTTCGGAATTGACTCCAAGCGAGAAAAAAAATCTCTCGCTAGATTTGGGACCGATCAGATTAATACAAACTCCTACACAAATAGGAAAACATAATAATATGGAAGGAAAAAATATAAGAAAATTTAAGAAGTGCTTGTAAATAACAAACGCATGTATAAAATTGATGTGTTCAAAGAAAAAGAAATTGAAGAAGTCTATTAAAATCTTGATTTTTTTTCACCGCAAAGCCCAAAATAAAAATAATCAATTATAGGTATCTGCATATATAAAATACAATAAAGAAACCAAGGAAGCGAAATGTGTTCTAAAAATATTCAAATTGTTGAGAGTGTGATTCGTGTCACAAAAAATATAGCATAGAATACAATATATAAGCAAAAAAAAGTGTTTCCTCTGGTGAAGTGATGTTAGTAAGTAGCAAAAAACACTGACCCATTGTTTTGGGAAATATCTAAATATCCAAGAGAAAATAGGGACCTTCGACTAATATATAAATGGGTTGCAAAGCTCATCAAATATCTGAGCTTCAAACTAATGACTCTTTTTATCGTGAAATCACCCAAAAAAAATAGACAGGATAAGCTTAGCCAAGACTTGCTATATAGAAAATCAGAAATTTTGTATTATTATCTTGGATCCATTAAGAGGAAATCAGAATTTGCCAACAAATAATATTATCGAAGGTTTTAAAACAAATTGAATTGTGTCTATTTCAGGAAAACACTTACAGAAGTTGCGATTTAATACGGCAAACCCTGCCATATGATATGCGTAAGTCATATAATACATTCATAAATTGAGAAGCTACTCTTTAAATCCTTTTGGCCTATTAGAGTCCTACTTCAATTATGCTTATGCATAGGACAAATACTCTTCATTAGTTATTCGCTACACTCATTCAACCAACTGTATGAGATTGGTTGTTCTTTATTGTGCAATGCCTTTGTTGGTTTTGCTTTGTGCACATATTTAAGTAGCAGATTTTGTCTCATTGTTGTAATTGGTTCCTATTAGAGTTGCAAACAATAAATATTAAAAGAATAGTAAAAACATCTAAGTTAAATAACAACCCTCCTTCATAAATGTCATATCAGTTACAAATTATACAATGCGATATAAGCAAAATCTATCATATACGCTTATGATTTTATAAGGAAGCGCTTAAAAATCAAATATCATAAAAGGTGATTGTTTAGAGGCTGTCACCCTTGTGTCGACGAAGAACATCAAGTACCTTCATATATATACTAACACGATCCTGCGGGTTACTGACCTCATGGCTAAGTGTGAGGTCACCTCTTGGCTTCATATTGATAGAGAGATAAACAGGTGTGCTGACTTTCTCACCAATATTTATAATAGACACATATTTATTTCCCCCTCCTTATTCCATGTGAATACATTAATTTAGATTTTATTCTATAACCAATAAAAACGTTTACATTGATTTGAATACTCACTAATTTCAAATTTTAAATTCAAATATGCACTAAAAATAACATTAATCATAGCTCTATATAATTTGACCACACTTCCACAATTTAAGCACTTCAGTATTTCTGTCTCTTGATTCCTACTTTTTCTGTCATTTTTCTTTTCCCTCTTCAATTTAGTGTTTTTTTTTGCTTTCATTTTCTGCTCTCAAAACTTCTTATTTTAGGCCACAGGTGTGGTCTTCTTTTATTGTGCGGGTCTTCTATTACTTATCAAGATTTGATGTCAAATATCGTATTTTTCAAAGAGACATATGGTTTTGAAGTTGGGTGATATGAACAGTGATCTTCATGTCTCTTCAATTTGTACTGAATCCTTTATGAGTTCTCTATATATGACTTCATTGCTATCATATAATTTTGTATGCATCGAGAAGCAGCCTGAAAGTTATGTTTTTTTTGAAGAAGATGTGTGCTTTTATTAATCTAACAATCTAATGGCTTATTTGTTGTGTTTTCTGTTATATAGGCATTATAACAATATTTTCTTCAACCGAATTTTTTTTATCTGCAGGGCAACCAAGTGGTAATTTTATTTTATTTTAGGTTTATTTTGAAAAATGATCAACTGAATTGCTCCAGACTTTTTAACAATAAAGAAAGGTTGTATTTTCACCAAGGTTGTATATTAATTTCTATTAAATTTAAAAAGTAATATGTTTTTTTGTAATTTATTTTCTATGACTAACTAAATTTTTTGCAGGCTTCATTCAGTAAGGTAAAAAAGCTTCCTAGGACTTGAAAAATAACAACTTCAATGTATCCAAAATACAAAATGGCACAGTAGCACGAAATCACCACTTGACCTTACTTTATGTATGTATGCCCTCCTTTCGATCGTTGAGATGGGATACAAATTGTTAGATGTTCCGACTCCTTTGCTTAAGTATGTTTTCAACAAAACTGACACTAATTGACCCAAGCCTATTATTAATGAACTGAAATCGACCCACTAATATGCAAATAAAGTATACATGTTTTATAGTCCTTCGAGTTAATAGTCAATTTGGTCCACTAAATTTTTGAAAAATTTAATTTAAATATCGTTGACATTAACAATATTCGTAATTAGATCCGACATTTTCAAAAGTTGTACGTTTTGTAACTCAATTCCCAATTTAATGTTGATTTCTGACTTTTACTACTGAATCTCAATTAAGTCCCTAGCTTTTAGAACTTATAATCAGCTTGGTCGCCGATATTTGGTAATGTTAGAGATCTGCTTGGTATTGAGTTGTAACATTCAGAGACCAAACAGACATCGAGAATTTTAAAAGACTAAACTGAATCATTTTTAAAAATATCAAAGATTAATTAAGAATATTGTTAATATCATAAACTAAATTGAACTTTTCTACAATTTGAGGGACTAAATCGACTATTAACTCATAGTCCTCCTCTTTCCCATTGCTCAATGTTTAACCATTGGCAGTTTAGATAAGACAAAAACTTTTGTATCAAATTTCTCATATATATATATATATATAATATTTTTTTTACTCAAAATTTATGTATAAGATGACAAATGATGAATAATCCTTTTTTTAATAACAATTTAAATATATCCATGTAATGTTGAAAAAGCAAACCAATACAAATTATAGATGACTAATTATTAAGGTTAGGGGTGTTCAAAACCGAACCGAACCAAACAAATTGAAAACAATAAATCGATACAAATTAAAATCACATTGTATTATAGCAATACAAATTGATTTATAGACATAGTTGTATAAAGAGTATCTTTCAGAAGCATAACAACATATATAACAGACTAATGATTGGGTACTAGATAAACCTCTTTATTTTATATTAGTTGTTTAAAGAGTATCAGTTCTCTATAAGAACATGATTGTGGTCACACTATATTAACATATCTAAAATGTGTTCGTAATAGGTTAAGAACATGATCGTGGTACACTATATTAACATATAGCTTTCATATAGTCTAATTTTAATGTTAATATCATATAGAGAGAACAAAAATTCCAATGAGCGCAAACTAAAAGATGATGTTGTGGTCAAAAAGGTATATATACTAAATAGTTACATAAATATATAAAACCATAAAGTGCATAATCTTTATTTTAGCTGGTGTACCTCTTACTAGGTTTATTTCATCAAAATTGTTTCATCATCAAATAAGACAAATCTAATTTTAGTTAAGGAAATAAAGTTCAAACAAAACATGTTATACCAAACTTTTATATCTCAACTAATCAACATATAAATATACAAGTGACAGTTTTTTAACAACAAAAATATTATATATTAATGTTAAAAAAAATTAATGTATACTTGTGCGATGCATCAGGTAAGAGGAACGAAGGAAATGAAAGGGAACAAAGGAAAATTGATAAGCATCTATCGTGTGTGAGGGTTCCAGAATGGTAAGTTCACTTCAACTTACTGTTAAATTCCGAAAATACCCATACCATTTATACGTATAACCAGAAATACCCTTTATGCAGATAAACCTGTCTTTCTTTTATTGGGTGCAACAAGGTTTTCCTATCTTATCTTCATTATTATTAACATATTGGGGTGCTGTTTACTGTGATTTTTGGTAAACAACCGCTGGTTTCCAATTTGGTTACTTGCGAGATCAACCAGTTAATCTCAGGAGCACTTCAGAATAGTTTGAATGTTCTTACGTTCTTAAGATAACTGTCAGTTTCAGAGAGATTGAAACTGTTAAATTGCCTTGAAAATCAAGGAATTTGCAGAAATGTACAGAAATAAAGTAGAATGCAGAAAATGTTTAAAGAAACTTAATCGAATTGCATTGAAATGTAAGAAATTGGTACACAAGATCATACATTTTTTGTTACTCGTTTCGGTGTGACTTGGAAGTTGAGCGTGAGAATTCTGTATGTGAGTTTGTGACCCCTTTTCATTCTCAGAAAAAACTATATGTACTAGGAGGAAAGAGTAACTGCCTACAACGGCTAACATGTTTAAATTCAAATTAATAACTGCTAAGCCTTCGACTTCGACAACACTTGCTTCGACAATCTCTTCCTAGCTTTGAATCTGCTACCAAACTTTACTCCTTTCCAAGTCGAAATGCTGTTTTGCAGTCTTCAATCCTACTAAGTTCCTGCAGTGGTCGAAGGTCGCCTTTGACACACCCACTCAATGTCGAAGACCAACATTTCACCCTTTGAAGTGATGAGTCAAACCTCATTGACTGCATTTATTTAGCCTGTCGAAAATACAGGCTAATAGGTGCTAACTGTTGTTCTTATTGATCTAAAAAATCTACATTATTTTAATATAGATATGTTTTTTTGAGTGGGTAAAAAACTCAATTTGATAAACATAATAACTTTTTACAATGTAATTTGAATTAGTTTACTATTAGCATTACAGTTGTTATAATTGGCAATCAATTGTAGATTTATCAAGACTGCCTTAAGACTGCGTTATTACGAACAAAAATACTTAAAAGGAAATAATAAAAAAATGTGTGAGCCTGTAAATTACAATTTTAAGTCAAAAATTGATAGATTGTATTAAATATTTAATATTGACCCATAACTGAAATTAAAATGTATTAAATATTTCTGAAATGGGTAGAGAGGAGAACGTGTCTCGATTTACGATGTGGTAATGGATGGGGTGTGGTTGATAGTGAGGTGAGTATTTGGATCACCGAATTGTGAATGTTGTCGTTTGAGAATCACAGAACTCGCGAATTGAAAATCACAATCCAACACAAGCTTGTTCAGATAGGAGACATATATCAAACTATGAAGCACCGACACATACATGGATCTTTGGACACGACACGGATACGCACACGTGCAAATGTACAAATCCAAATCAATTATGAAACAAATTAGTAACTCAGGAAAACAACCTACATTATTGCTGAAAGTATATTGTGTGCGTGTGCAAGTGAGAGAGACGGAAATAGCGCATATAATCGAAAAAAATACACGTCACATTGAGAACCACGGGTACATGTGCGCTAGAGCAGTACAAAGAAAGAATAATACCATTTACAAATAAATCAAAATGAATCAAGCACTACAAGAATTACTTGCATTACTGGCTAAACATTTCTGGCGGAATCGATCGGCACCAAGAAATTTTCTCGCGTAATTTGGCGACATTGGCGGATTTAGTCTCGCAAGACGATTCTCGCGAGATACCATAGCATTTTCGGTGATTTAAGCGGCCAAGATGTTTATGGCGGATTATTATTCATTTCTGGCGGAATTTAATTAGGAAATAAAAAAAATTATCAATAAATATATCCCGGTAATTGCGATTCATTGGCGGAATATTCGCGATGAGTTCTCGGTTGAAATTCGCCCGATCATCAAGCTAAAATTCGCCAAGAATTCGCAAGAGTTACCGATCGAAATTCCGTCGATGAGCCACCGGTGAAATTCCGCCAGTAACGTTAATTTCTGCCAGAAATGGACATGATTATCTACGCTAGCTTTCACGCGCGTCTCAAGCGGGCCGACATGTCCGCCGAGAAATGACCTGGTTCGCCAAGAATGTATCGATTCGCCAAGATGTCGCAGACGCGCTCGACACGAGTTCCGCCAGTAATGTTTCATTTCCGCCAGTAATTCGCGCCACATTTTAAATCAACCCAGCTTTCCCATTTCTATCCGTTACCAAACACACACTCTATCATTTACTCTCTTCTTCTCATTTCTTCTCTTCCACCACCACACCACCACCACCACCCAACACCACCACCACCACCACTCTCTTCTTCTCTTTTCACTCCACTCTCTCTCATTTACTCTCTTCTTCTCTTCCACTCTCTTCTTCTCTTTTCTTCTCTTCCACCACCACACCACCACCACCACTCTCTTTTCTTCTCTTCCACCACCACACCACCACCAACCACACTACCACCACCACCACCACATAGAGGATTATATAAAATACGAATTTTAGAAAATAATGTGTTATTGTTTTATTTTTTGAATTAAATAAATGAATTAAGAATTAGTTTTTAAAAAAATTAAATAAAAAAACGCATTTTATAAATATTTTTAAATATAAAAAAGCATTTTTAAAATATTTTTTAAAAAAAATATATATAATAGATTACTGGCGGAATTTCACCATAACTCATCAGCTGATTCTTGGCGAATTTTAGCTCTTTGTAATTATCGGGCGAATTTCGCCGAGAAATCGCCGAGAATTATCTTGGTGTAAAATCACCAAGAACCGCTACCGCGAAAGCGTTTTTACGGTGATTCTTGGCGGACTAAATCCATGATTAAGTGCAATTTCTCGGTGATTTATACTATTACCGGGGATTGAGTTAGCGAAGAATACAATGAATTCTTGTAGTGAAGTGAAGATATAACCTGTGTATTTAACCGCACAACTTTATGTACATTTAAAAGTCCAACCATGTCTCAACAGTATAAATATAAAAAACACCTATTTTATATAAATCTAGACAATATTTAAAGAGTCTTACACTGTTGTTGAAACTACGTCGATGATGTGCGCCATCACTGCGAACGGTACTACCTGTAAGAAGACGATTTCAGAGAGTAATCAAATTAAATGAATATGATTAATATGAAGTGGTTGATTTATCTTGTATGAATATTACCTTAGGGAGAACACCAAATCTCAAGTAAGAGACATTGACATAATTATATTGTTGCAAGAAATCGTCAAAGAACGAACGTGGAAGGTCCTCAGTTTGGCAATGCTCCTCATGACCCGAAAAATTTCTGCTAGTTTTGGGAGAGAGGAGATTGTTGCAAAAATTGTCTATTTGAATGGGTAGTTGTTTGGGTATAAATTTTTGGACCCAACCATCAGAAAATTCGTCAATGAATGATTAATATTGTTAAAACGTAGCTAATTTCATGCTAATAAACAACATATATTCCAATCATTCTAAAAATCAATGGTGCTTCAAGTATCTCTGATCGCATAACACATTTTTTCAAAAACTAAATACACGGAAAAATTACCTGAGGAACGAATCAACACCCTTGTGGGAAAAAAGGCTTGATGATCTCCTGCTTTGTGTCTATGTGCTGGTCCAAGTTTCATTATATTTCCTGGAAGAGGAATAAAATATGATTAATAGGATTTATTGTGAATTTAAGTGCACTTATTGACAATGTTTTCTTGTGTCCCTCCAAATTAAATGTATTTGCTTACCTAAATCTAATTTGATGAGAGCCGTTGATGTACTTGGTGTGTGTCTTCCATTGATTCAATGTGATACTGCAAGATCCAACCACTACAACAGATCTAGTAGATGGGCAGCGTTTTTTTTATCCATGGGCAGCGCTCTCTAAAAGCGCCACCCATTGCCAAACACGTCCTCTCAAATACGCAGCGCTTTTTAAAAAGCGCTGAATATTGCCCAAGCGTCCTCAGATACGTGCCGCTTTTTAAAAAGCTAATGAATATTGCCCCATATACGCAGCGCTTCATTAAAAGCGCTGAATATTGCCTATTTGTGTTCCTAAATACCCAGCGCTTCATTAAAAGCGCTGAATATTGCCTATTTGTGTTCCTAAATACCCAGCGCTTCATTAAAAGCGCTGAATATTGCCTAAATTATTTTTTTTTTTTTTTTTCTGTTTTGTGTGTTTTCCTTTTTATATTTACAAGTTACCTGTACAGCCAATCCAATCCAATACATAACAGAATCAAATTGCTAAGAGGAACCAAATTACATATAACAGAAACAAATTACATAAGAGGAACCAAAACAAAATAGCTAAGAAGTTTCATTATCTAATTCATATGTATCCAAAACAAGCTATCAATTGCAAGTTACAATATTATGAACCAAAAACTAGCTAGCTAACTTATATGTATCCAAATGAAACTTTAAAAAAAACGGGAGACATAACTGCACCATTCTCCCCTAAGCTCAGAAATCTGCTCAACAGAGTATGTCTGGCTTTGACAATCGCTAAAATATTGAAATTATATAAATAAATAAAATTAGAATTGAAATGGTTAAATATTGGAAAGAACCACTATTAAATCGAAATCATATAAAAATATATTATAAGTAGATACCTGACGGGGGATAGTCGTTTTCTTTTGGGTAATAATATCCTTCATATATTTCATGACGTAATACCCACAATCAATGTTATTGAATTGTTTAGGACACTACAAAACATAAGATTAGTTAATTGTTAAATTGAGTTGAATACGCTTTTTGACAAAATAATGTAATGTATAAGTTAGAAACTTACAATTATTGCTAACCATTTGACCGTTAATTTATCCACTCCCCAATATGTCCTTAAAGCGTTGAATAGAATGTCATATAACTATATTAATAACAATATATACATATATAAGTAAAAGTAAGAAATATGCGAGAATGACACAAAATAAACACACTGTTAAAAAGCTCCACAAACTCCAAGTGGTTTTTGTAATGATTTTGAAGTGAGTCAAGGTAATACGCTTTTTTTGCTAGGATTAATTGCAAACAAAACCCAATGTCTCCTACAAAATAAATTTACGAATAAGTAATTGACTACTATTAAAAAAATGCATGTTATATAAGAATTAATGAGTAAAAATTCTTACCCTAGATTAACCTAGGTGCTAGAAGTAAGGCATCATGACTTCTATTTTGAGCTTCATTAAGCGCTCATTGACATAAGTTTGAACAAAGACTGGTTTTGTTCCACAAGTGATTGATAATTTGGCGGCAGGGATTCACTTGATGAAAGGTTGTACTTTAGGACACAGAACAAATATCTATGTGTCTGTTCGGAAGGGACCACAATGTCCTCGTACAAGTACCTACATTTAGATATATAAATATATATATATATATATAAATTAAATTAACGATATAATAAAATAAAATCGACAATGTCAAATAATAAATTACATAGTACTACGACATATATATATTCATAACAATACCGGTTGCCTCATCCGAATCACATACAGCACGGATATCCTCACGTCCGACTATTTGAGGACCGCTAGCTCCAAAAATTTCTTCATCAAAATTTATGATAAGGTCTTTGTGTTTCATCATGTATTTCTCGTGATGCTGCGTCGGCCGACCAATATTCATATAAGCTTCACTAATGGAAGAGGAAGAGGCGGCCGAGACACAATTGGAGAAGGGAGGATGAGTCACTTGGCGAGAGAAGAGGAGGTCGATCGGTCACTTTTGGAGGAGAGGCAGGCTGTGACACTTCTACATAAGGGGTGGACTGAGACACTTTTGTAGATGGGGTGGATCGAGACACTTTCTTGCCAATAGATATTTCCTTGCCAACACTTTTCAAATGAGACATTTTCTTGCCGGTAGACACTTTCTTAGATTTTTCATTTTGGCGCATCTATGTATAAACAAAAATAATTACTTAGTTAGCACAAATTATATGACAAAAACTATAATTAGTTAGTTACAAATATATTGTCACTACAATGACAAGGTCCGATGGCCATGCCACAAAGGTACCAAGCTGCTTGACACCGCCAAGATATCAATACCGCTAATCGGAGCAGAGCAATGGTGCATCCTCCCTAATTGGTACCGCAACTCTGACTCTAACATGATTTGGAGGTAGGGGTAAATTGTGCATCAAGGGACCCAATTCGTTACATGTGAAGCCAATTGCAACCATTTCATGTGGGTAAATTGTGCTGTCATTCCACGAGGAGCACGCTTTACGATATAGTTTGCAACATCATGGTCATCGCCTCACCACTATCATGTCCATCACTATGATCTGCCATCTTACATGCAATAAAACATAATAATTGTTTGTTATATTTATCCAATTAAAAAAACATCCAACAAAAAAATAAATAATCAGTCAAAGAAGATGAAAATAAGATCCATGTCTATAAAATAACATCTATGTCGATTACCTTTTCCTTTTCTTCGATACAATTTTTTTGCAATTCGCTCCTTGGTACTTTGTTTTTGTGAATCGTAATTCCATCAAGTATGATCCTTTCTAACATACACACCATCCTCTCTATAAGTACTTTCCTCTTCTAGTGATGTCCCCAAGAAAGTGGTCGTCCTCGATACCATCATCATTGGTTTCTTGATCATAAATGTAATTCACTAATTTTTTGTGTCAAGAAACAATAGACCAATTGATATCAATTGGATCGGTGACATAAAACACTTGTTGAGCTTGGGATGCCAAAATAAAAGGCTCATCTTTATATCCCAACTTCTTGAAATTCACCCGCATGAACCCCGACTCATCAATCAGAAACCATTATTATTGTCAACCCACTTACATTGGAACACGGACTCGAAACATGGTGTAATCCAACTCCCATATTTGTTCAATGACCCCGAAGTATGACATATTCGCGTATACGGGATTTCTGTCTTTGGCACTTGATGTATGCATAGATTGAGCAACAAGAGTCACCCCACTATTTTGCATTTTACTCTGATCATCATGGGTTTTTGTATAGAACGTGTAACCGTTAATTAGATAGCTGGTGTAAGAGAAAACATGCATATTTGGACCTTTTTCTAACATCTCTATCTTTTTGAAATCGAAGTAGGATTCATAGCAAACTCAAAATCAATGTGGTCTTTTAACCACACTATGAAACTCCGATTGTGTTCCTTTGTTAACCAAACTTCACTCTTATATGGGTAATCACTCTTAAGTATGTCCATGTGCTTGGCAACATATGAATCAACCTCACTATCATTGTGCAAAACATATAAGTGTGCTTGATGTAGTTCTTCCCTTGACACCATAACTATTTTATATCCTGACATCCCTTTACTAATGCTTCCTAAGTGACAAGACCTTGGAAGTCCCATGAGAATATTCAAGACTAGATAGATAGGCGGTGCGAGAACTCAATGAGTTCTTCAACTATGTATCGCTTCAACAATACAACCCTCGGGTCGTGATCGGTTTTTCACATATCCTTTTAATATCTTCATGTAATGCTCAAACGGATACATCCATCTCATGTAACATGGGCCACACAATTGTGTCTCTCTAATCAAATGAACTGTTAGATGAATCATTATGTCAAAAATGAAGGTGGGAAATACATCTCAAGCTCACACAAAGTGATGAGTAATTTCTCTTTGCAATGATGGCAACTTTCTAGGGTCAATCACTCTACTACAAATCGCCTTAAAGAAGTAACAAAGTTTGGTTAGCGTCCGCGCACTTTCTTAGGCAAAATGGATTGTATACCAATGGGGAGCAAATTCTCCATTAGAACATGACAATCATGAGACTTTAAAGACTTTAACTTGAGGTCTTTCATGGATACAAGGTTTGTAACATTTGAAGAATACCCCTCTGGAACTTTTACTTCATGAAGAAACTTACAAAACACGGTCTTCTCCTTTTTAGATAGAGTATGAGTCACGGAGGTAGATATGTACGTGTACCCTTCTTTATCGGACCCATTCTGGTCTCAACCCCATACTAAGCAAGTCCAACCTCAAGTTGATGGCATCTTTAGTCTTTCCGGCATATTGAGTAAGGTACCAATGACACTTTCAAAGACATTTTTTCAACATGCATCACATCAATGAAGTGTCTTACATATAATGACTTCCAAGATGGCAAGTCAAAGAAAATCGACTTTTCTTCCACCCCGTTTGGCAACCTCTCCCGCAAAAGGCTTCCCAAATTTAATGTTCAAATCTTTCACCTTTTCAAATCGTTGTTCACCCGTCAAAGCCGTGGGAGCTTTACGGGTTTCGGTATTCCCATTGAATGCCTTTTTCAACGATCGATCTTGATGAGTAGATGGCAAAAATCTACGATGACCGTGGTAGATATTCTTCCTACCATGTTCCAACCACATCCAATCGGTGTTATCTTCACATACTGTGGCATGCACACCGACCTTTCGTGATTGCACCAGATAGATTGCCGTATCTTTGGAAAGTCATTAATTGTGCCAAAAATCATAGCCCTCAAGTTGCAACTTTCTTCTCCGAACCCATCATCACACCTCTACTCCATTCTCCCACATTAGCTTCAAGTCTTCAATTAAAGGAGCCAAGTATACATCAATATCATTTCCGGTTGCTTGGGCCTGTAAATTAACAAAGACAACATCATATATTTGCGTTTCATGCAAAGCCATGGAGTAAGTTATAAATCGCCAATATCACGGGCCATGTACTGTGGGAGCTACTCTGAATACCGTGCGGGTTAAAACCATCGGCAGACAATGCAAGTCATAGGTTTCTTGGATCCAACCCGAAATCAGGATAATCAATATCAAATTTTTTCCATTGCGCGCAGAATCCGCCGTGTGTCGAACATGCCATCTTTAATCCTTTTTCATCCTCATGCCATGTCAAGTGTTTTGCATCTTCGAACTACGGTACATACGCCTAAATCGAGGAATTATGGGAAAATACCACAACACATTTTCTGGAGCAGAATCTTTCTTTTTATACCGCGATGCATTACATTTAGGACACGACTTTAAAAATGCATGTTCATTCCGAAATAGAATGCAATCATTGGGACAAGCGTGTATCTTCTCATAGTTCAAGCCAATGGACCCTAACATTTGTTTTGCATCATACGTCCGAGAAGGAGCACATTATCCTTCGCAACATTTCTTTCAATAGTGTGAGTAATTCAAGAAAGCTCTTATCCGTCCATCCGTGGCAAGTTTTCAAGTTATACAACTTTATCACATGACCAATAATTTTGTGAATTCAAGATAACCTCATACAACGCGGCGTCTCTGCATCCGTTATCAACTTCTCAAACATTTGAGGACAGTCATTAAGATCGTCTTCAAAAGTCTTTGCCATCTCTTCAAATTCGTCCCCAACAAACGTAGGTATTTCGGTGTCAACCGGTGCACATCTCTCAGTACTATTACCCATATTCGAAGATTCAACTCTTTCCTCACCATGCATTGTCCAACAAGTGTAAGTTTGATCAATTCCATTACCCTTTAAATGTCCTGTCAACTCGTCTGCATTAACTGATTTTACATAGCAACAATGTAAACAGGGACATATCATATTACTAGATCTTCCTAAACGTTGAACAACGCAGTTCACAAAATAATCCACTCCATCTCTATATTCCTTGGACAGACGATTGGCAGACATCCACTTTCTATCCATAATGTCCCAATATCTATAATAAATTCGGATAAGAGAATTTACAATTGAAGCTAAGACATTCGATCAACTAGCTATTTGTAAAAAAAAAACAACGAACAATCTTTCATAGCAATTGATAGATATTCATCACATGAATAAGTACTCCTATTCAAAGCAATTCAATTTAAATTGTATACATTTCACAAATGTAGATGAAAATGAACATATTAAAAGAGACACCTAATTTCTCTCCTATCAAACACATTCAACTAATTTTACACATATCAAACACATACAACTACATTCAACATATTCCTCTCCTATCAAATATTTTTTTTCCACACATTCAACATATTCCAATCAAACTACATTCATCTCCAACCTAACAAAAACCTAAAAACAAAAAAACAAAATAGAGAACTAACCTTTCGAGAGAAGATGAGGACAACCAATGAGGACTATGGGTGCTTTGGAGAGGATTGAGAAGCAATGTGGGTTTTGGGGTTATTGTGGGTTTGGGGGTTTGTGGGTTTGGGGTGGTGCTAGAGAGAACGCAGAGTGAGGAGAAATGAGAGAGGAAGAGATAATGAGAGTGAGGAGAGAAGAGAACCAGAGAGAGAGACGTGAGCGAGAGAGAGAGACGTAGGAGAGAAGCGCACGCAGCCTAGGCGAGAGAGTGAGAGTGAGAGCGAGGAAGAGACCGAGAGAGTAGTGCGGTGAGAGGGAGGGGTTTAGAAAAATTTAAGGCAATGGGTAGCGTTTGGAAAAAGCGCGAGTATGTGTAGAACGCGTTGTGTGATGGGCAGCGTTTGGAAAAAACACCGAGTATTCCTTGCGTGATGGGCGGCGTTTGGAAAAAACGCTGGGTATATTGAGAACGCCCTCCTTCAATGCGCTGCGTTTGGAGAAAAGCGCCGAGTATTTTTCTTGCGTGACGGGCGGCGTTTGGAAAAAACGCTGGGTATGTTGAGAACGCCTCCTTCAATGCGCGCGGCGCTTGGAAAAAAGCGCCGAGTATTACTTGCGTGTTTTGTGATAGGCAAAGACTCTTTGAGGAAACGCCGCTCATGGTGGCACTCATTTTTAGCCAATCGGGCGTAGTGAACGAACATTACATGGGATGGGTTAGCGCATAGACCACACACATGTGAGCAAAATATCCAACGCAATTCCACCATTGATCACCTTGAACATACGCATTCTATGGATCTCAACCGTTTATAGTGCCATGTATTAATTTTTAGTGACGTGGAAATGACGTAATGTATTACATCATTTTTTTTTTGTCTGTGACACGTCGCTTATTCATGGTTTTTATATATATATATATATATATATATATATATATATATATATATATATATATATATATATATATATATATATGTGTGTGTGTGTGTGTGTGTGTGTACACACACACACATACATATTAAATGCATTTATCAACTTTTATTTGTATTTGTTATATATTAGCAATGTTACTAGTTTATTTACTAAATAATACAATAATTATTTTTATAAAGTATATTGTATTTTTAGGTAAAAAGTATATTTTATTTAAAAGTAAACAAATTAAATACTATTAAATATCAAGTAATTGGTGTGAAATATTTTAATTCAATTAATCATTAAATTTTTTTTTCCTTTTTTTAATGTCAAGTATATATATATATATATATATATATATATATATATATATATATATATATATATATATATATATATAATAACTTTTTAATGTATTGATTGAAAATTAAGTATTGGCAACTATTAATAATTTTTTAATGTATTAATTAAAATATAATAACAACGTTAATGGAAAATATTTATATACGATTACTATATATATATATTCTTTAAAAGTATATTTTATTTAAAAGTAAACAAAATAAATGTTATTAAATATCAAGTAATTTGTGTGAAATGTTTTAATTCAATTAAACATTAAATATTATTCATTTTTTTAATGTCGAGTTATATATATATATATATATATATATATATATATATATATATATATATATATATATATATATATATATATATTAATAACAACTTGTACTGTATTGATTGAAAATTAAATATTGGCAACATTTTTTTAGAGAAAATATTGGCAACTTTTAATAATATTTTTAATGTTTTAATTATAATATAATAACAATCATATAAAAATATATTATAAGTAGATACCTGACGGGGGATAGTCGTTTTCTTTTGGGTAATAATATCCTTCATATATTTCATGACGCACTAGTGCAGAAAAGACTTTTAGTATCGGTTATTTGGCACTTTTAGTATCGGTTATCTGTCGATACTAATTCGACCGATACTAAATGTCTGACATTTAGTATCGGTTAAATAACCGATACTAAATGTGACTTTTAGCATCGGATTTTCCAAAAACCGATACTAAATGTCGTTTTTTTTTGTTTTTTATGCCTTGAAAACGTACTTTTAGTATCGGTTATTTAAATAACCGATAATAACCGATACAAAATGTCACTTTTAGTATCGGTTATTTAAATAACCGATACTAATAGTCTTTTCAACATTGTGTTTGCTATCTAAAAAATGACATTTAGTATCGGTTATTTAAATAACAGATACTAAATGTAACTTTTAGTATTGGTTATTTAAATAACCGATACTAATAGTCTTTTCAACATTGTATTTGCTGTCTAAAAAATGACATTTAGTATCGGTTATTTAAAAAACCGATACTAAATGTCATTTCAACATTGTGTTTGCTGTCTATCAATTGACCAATTTATAATATCCTGATATACAAAAATATTTCCAAACAACAACACATAATAAAATCATAAAAATTCTTCAAATTCCATTGAAATTAATATCTTACAATACAATTTATGAAACTTAAAATTTCTATAAGTTTCTAAAACAAAAACGTCAAACTAAGGTAAGGTAAGGTAAGGTCCTAAGATGAACTACTTCCTTTGATTTATCATATTCTGTTCCATTCCTTGTGTTGGAGTATGAAACATTTCAATAAACGGATACTCAGTTTTCTGTCGACTTATACAAAACCCAAGATACTTTGGACATTCAACCTGCAAAACACAAGAAACTAATTACACTATTGTTAGCCAACAATGCTACTGAGTGCGCAGTAAAATAATTTGCTACATAATGCTAAAAATAGAGCATTATGTAAAAATAGAGCTTGAATTGCATCATATCTTGCCTTTCAACATGAGCAGCTCTAATATTGTAAAAATAGAGCTTCACACCTTCCTCCACACCAGATGCTATAGTTCCGGACTTCCAGTACCCATATCAGAGCAATTTAAGAATGTAAAGACGGCGCCTTCTCACAAACAAGCTCCCTGCATTTTTCAGTTGATTGGAGCAACAATGTGTGAGCATAACCATAAACTCTAACTAGGAGGCTTATACTAATCATCACATAATAATTAAACATTTACACACTTCAACATCAGCTCAAAGCAATCCATAAAATTCATGTTAGAAAAGAAAGGTTCATCAATCATGCCCTCAATCCAATATATACTATTAGATTAGCTAAAATGGGAATAATCATGGTAGTCTCTATCTACCACAGACATAGTACTTGCTGCAAAATATTTGGAGATTGAATAACTCAATGTTAAAAAAGATTTATACTGTAAAAATAAAAGGTTACTTGATATTTTCAAGATAAATAATAAGTAGATTATTGTGACATAGAAAACCACCATTGTCATTGTTCATTTGAATTTGTTGATTGCGGCGAAATAAGTAGTTAGTGACAAGAACAAAGTGGAATGAAATAACAAGTAATTGCTCCAATTTCTAATTCAAGTTAAAGTACTAAATGCATACGATGAATGACAATAAAAATATTATGACCATAATCTACTTTGTTTGGGTTTTCTGACCATAATATGAACTTGTCATTCATTTCTGGTCAATGAAATTACAAGGTCCAATGTTGGATGAACAAGAAGAGGATCTTTTGACATAATGGACAAGAAATATACTACAACAGTAAAAGCCTCACTAGGCAATGCAATCTCATCAAACCACAAGAAAAGATAACAGAATATTAAAGTCTAAGATTTATACCTGAATATTCTCCAACTTCTTCAGAGAAGCTTACAATGGTTTTGTCATCACACTATATTTTTGGAGATGGAACTTGAAAAAATCAACAGAAAATGCATCTTCAGAATGCAAAACAATGAAAACTCTTCCTGCTTCTCTTTCAATGTCAGCTGCATACAATGGAAAGCAACTCAATAGATGTATTTATTCATCCACAATTAATGTACATATTGTCATTGAATTTTTTTTAAGAGTTGAGGGACACACTTGATCTTTTTCTAAATAAGTGTCCCAGTTATTATCCTCCAACAAAACTCTTGTTTCTTCATAACTCAAAGTCACTCGATAATTCAAATCTCCTAGCCATATTACTCGACTACAAAACAAACAAAAAGTGATTAGAATTTAAAAGCTGCATACTACACAACACATAAGTTGTGATGCCTTACTTGTGGTCCACTATCTTCTCCGGTGCTTGACGACAATGATTTTTACAAATTCTAGGGAATTATGTGCCTTTGAAGATCTTAGCTACATCAGCATTCCTCCTAACCTCATCTCCTTTCTCCCCAGAAGCCAAGTGACTAAAGACAAAATAAAATCTTGTTTTGGTGTAGTGACATACTTGTTGATATACACCCCTGCAATCGATTGTTGATTCTATATGTACACCCAATAACCATGGCAAACTAAAATCAAAGATTTACATCACTTGATTTCAGTATTGCTTGTATAAATCTTTGTAAAATGGAAATAAAGTGAAAACAAAGTGATATTTTGGCAATCAAAAAACGAAATCAGGAAAGGAAGGATGGAATGCGTTTTAACACAAAACATGCAAGGAAACACTATCCATTGTTTCAAATATGTCCATAAATTGATCAAAGCAACAAAGTCAAATAACAAGTCATAAATATTTGGATAAATGGCTTTGAAAAGAACTCACTATTAATGTTCCATATATAAAGTAACAATAGCAACGAAATCGCTCACATCAACTGAAAACAGAACCATCAGGTTGCTTCACAAAAACTTTGACCTCCTCCACCTCAAATTGTAAGAAAATTAGAAGGAGGAAAACTACGGCTGATGCCCAGAGTACAGAACTGTCAACAACATAGTAAACAAAATGAGCACATTTTTGTAAGGAAATTAAGAAAAAATGTACATGATATGATGTTGCCAAACGAATACATGTGACAAAAATTATGTTACCTGACTCGCACAACTACCTTAAGTCATCTTCTAATGATCTTTTGATATACTTTTGGAAATTAAATTTAGTTCCATGAGCTAGGTGGACTAATACATAATTCAATATCAGAAAAGAAAGAAGGTGAATCTAGAATGAGAAAAGAGCATATCATCAAACGTTTTACAATAGCATATCATAGAAGGTGAATCCACAATAAACTTAACACAAATTCATGAAATTGAAGATGTTAGGCAGAGAAGGAGAACTTATCATGTTATTAAGATGTTAAAAAGAGCCTGATATGGCTTTCAACGAAGAAACCAATTGAAACCCTAAACTGAAACCAACATAGCTTCCTCCATTGGATTGAACAGTAAATCAACAAATTCACCAGAAAGGGCGATTGAAGCACCAGAAACGATGCAAGGAAAACAACAAATTCATCACTAAATCAACACATGTCGTTCCAGAAACCCAAATAACAGAGAAATAGAAAAACCAATGTAACAGGGTGATTGAAGCACCAAAAACGATGAGCAATGTTGAAATCGAAGGAGTGACCTAGAAACAAGAATGAAGAAAATGAAAAACTGAAAAACCTCACCAAAAGAACATAAGGTTGAGAATTCAAAGAAATTGAGTGACGAAGTTGGAAATTTGGGGATAAAACATCGTGGTAAAAATTTGAGCTGAAAAAGGGCACTAAAAAGAAAAGACAAATCAGAGTGGAAGATAAAGCACTGACCATTGTTGGAATTGAAGAAAACCCTAAATCTGCGTGGGTTTAAAGATCTACGGATGGAAGAAGAGGAATAGGGTTTTAATGAAATTGAAATTCATTTTCGTTTGGTTTTATGATATGAACTAAGAGGATGCGAAAATGGGTTATAGGTTTGGCTCACTGTGGAGTGGATTCTACTTACCTTTGAGAGGAAAGAGAGAACAAATCGAAATACTCCGTTCCAGTCTCCTTCAACGATGATGTTCTGTTGGAAGTATCTTAGGGTTTCGAAAATTTTGGAATGGAGAACGTGAGAGTGAGAGCGAGATGTCCAGGGTGAGAGAGTTCAGAGGAATGCGAGAAAAAAACACGAGAGAGTTCAGATGATGTATCGAGAGAGAACGCGTGATGTATTGGAAGGGAAAAATAAAACTGGACTTTTAGTATCGGTTGTTTAAACAACCGATGCTAAATGTGTATTTGTGTCAGACTTTTAGTATCGGTTGTTTTAACAGCCGATGCTAAATGTGTTTGAGATACACATTTAGCATCGGTTGTTTAAAAAACCGATGCTAAATGCAGGCGCGAAAGATGAAAACTTCCATTTAATTGCAAAATTGCCACCGCGTCTACCTTTAGCATCGGGTGTTCAAACAACCGATACTAAATGGTGCTGTTTAATGTCAAATTTGCACTAGTGACGTAATACCCACAATCAATGTTATTGAATTGTTTAGGACACTACAAAACATAAGATTAGTTAATTGTTAAATTGAGTTGAATACAGTTTTTTGACAAAATAATGTAATGTATAAGTTAGAAACTTACAATTATTGCTAACCATTTGACCGTTAATTTATCCACTCCCCAATATGTCCTTAAAGTATTTGAATAGAATGTCATATAACTATATTAATAACAATATATATATACATATATAAGTAAAAGTAAGAAATATGAGAATGACACAAAATAAACACACTGTTAAAAAGCTCCACAAACTCCAAGTGGTTTTTGTAATGATTTTGAAGTGAGTCAAGGTAATACAGTTTTTTTTGCTAGGATTAATTGCAAACAAAACCCAATGTCTCCTACAAAATAAATTTACTGAATAAGTAATTGACTACTATTAAAAAAATGCATGTTATATAAGAATTAATGAGTAAAAATTCTTACCCTAGATTAACTTAGGTGCTAGAAGTAAGGCATCATGACTTCTATTTTGAGCTTCATTGAAGCGCTCATTGACATAAGTTTGAGCAAAGAAACTGGTTTTGTTCCACAAGTGATTGATAATTTGGCGGTGGGATTCACTTGATGAAAGGTTGTACTTTCAGGAGGACACGGGAACAAATATCTATGTGTGCATTCGGAAGGGACCACAATGTCCTCGTACAAGTACCTACATTTAGATATATAAATATATATATATATATATAAATTAAATTAACGATATAATAAAATAAAATCGACAATGTCAAATAATAAATTACATAGTACCTGACATATATATATTCATAACAATACCGGTTGCCTCATCCGAATCACATACAGCACGGATATCCTCACGTCCGACTATTTGAGGACCGCTAGCTCCAAAAATTTCTTCATCAAAATTTATGATAAGGTCTTTGTGTTTCATCATGTATTTCTCGTACGCGTCGGCCTGACCAATATTCATATAAGCTTCACTAATGGAAGAGGAAGAGGCGGGCTGAGACACAATTGGAGAAGGGGAGGGATGAGTCACTTGGCGAGAAGAGAAGAATGGTCGATCAGTCACTTTTGGAGGAGAGGCGGTCGTGAAACTTCTACATAAGGGGTGGGTGAGACACTTTTGTAGATGGGGTGGATCGAGACACTTTCTTGCCAATAGATATTTCCTTGCCAACACTTTTCAAATGAGACATTTTCTTGCCGGTAGACACTTTCTTAGATTTTTCATTTTGGCGCATCTATGTATAAACAAAAATAATTACTTAGTTAGCACAAATTATATGACAAAAACTATAATTAGTTAGTTACAAATATATTGTCACTACAATGACAAGGTCTGATGGCCATGCCACAAAGGTACCAATCGCTTGTGACACCGTCAAGATATCAATACCGCCAATCTAAGCAGTGCAATGGTGCATCCTCCCTAATTGGTACCGCAACTCTGACTCTAACATGATTTGGAGGTAGGGGTAAATTGTGCATCAAGGGACCCAATTCGTTACATGTGAAGCCAATTGCAACCATTTCATGTGGGTAAATTGTGCTGTCATTCCACGAGGAGCACGCTTCCTGATATAGTTTGCAACATCATGGTCACTGCCCTCACCACTATCATGTCCATCACTATGATCTGCCATCTTACATGCAATAAAACATAATAATTGTTTGTTATATTTATCCAATTAAAAAAACATCCAACAAAAAAATAAATAATCAGTCAAAGAAGATGAAAATAAGATCCATGTCTATAAAATAACATCTATGTCGATTACCTTTTCCTTTTCTTCGATACAATTTTTTTTTGCAATTCGCTCCTTGGTACTTTGTTTTTGATTGAATCGTAATTCCATCAAGTATGATCCTTTCTAACATACACAACATCCTCTCTATAAGTACTTTCCTCTTCTAGTGATGTCCCCAAGAAAGTGGTCGTCCTCGATACCATCATCATTGGTTTCTTGATCATAAATGTAATTCACTAATTTTTTTGTGTCAAGAAACAATAGACCAATTGATATCAATTGGATCGGTGACATAAAACACTTGTTGAGCTTGGGATGCCAAAATAAAAGGCTCATCTTTATATCCCAACTTCTTGAAATTCACCCGCATGAACCCCGACTCATCAATCAGAAACCATTATTATTGTCAACCCACTTACATTGGAACACGGACTTGAAACATGGTGTAATCCAACTCCCATATTTGTTCAATGACCCGAGAAGTATGACATATTCGCGTATACGGGATTTCTGTCTTTGGCACTTGATGTATGCATAGATTGAGCAACAAGAGTCACCCCACTATTTTGCATTTTACTCTGATCATCATGGGTTTTTGTATAGAACGTGTAACCGTTAATTAGATAGCTCTGTGTAAGAGAAAAACATGCATATTTGGACCTTTTTCTAACATCTCTATCTTTTGAAATCGAAGTAGGATTCATAGCAAACTCAAAATCAATGTGGTCTTTTAACCACACTATGAAACTCCGATTGTGTTCCTTTGTTAACCAAACTTCACTCTTATATGGGTAATCACTCTTAAGTATGTCCATGTGCTTGGCAACATATGAATCAACCTCACTATCATTGTGCAAAACATATAAGTGTGCTTGATGTAGTTCTTCCCTTGACACCATAACTATTTTATATCCTGACATCCCTTTACTAATGCTTCCTAAGTGACAAGACCTTGGAAGTCATGAGAATATTCAAGACTAGATAGATAGGCGGTGCGAGAACTCAATGAGTTCTTCAACTATGTATCGCTCAACAATACAACCTCGGGTCGTGATCGGTTTTTCACATATCCTTTTAATATCTTCATGTAATGCTCAAACGGATACATCCATCTCATGTAACATGGGCCACACAATTGTGTCTCTAATCAAATGAACTGTTAGATGAATCATTATGTCAAAAATGAAGGTGGGAAATACATCTCAAGCTCACACAAAGTGACAAGTAATTTCTCTTTGCAATGATGGCAACTTTCTAGGGTCAATCACTCTACTACAAATCGCCTTAAAGAAGTAACAAAGTTTGGTTAGCGTCTGGCGCACTTTCTTAGGCAAAATGGATTGTATACCAATGGGGAGCAAATTCTCCATTAGAACATGACAATCATGAGACTTTAAAGACTTTAACTTGAGGTCTTTCATGGATACAAGGTTTGTAACATTTGAAGAATACCCCTCTGGAACTTTTACTTCATGAAGAAACTTACAAAACACGGTCTTCTCCTTTTTAGATAGAGTATGAGTCACGGAGGTAGATATGTACGTGTACCCTTCTTTATCGGACCCAATTCTGGTCTCAACCCCATACTAAGCAAGTCCAACCTCAAGTTGATGGCATCTTTAGTCTTTCCTGGCATATTGAGTAAGGTACCAATGACACTTTCAAAGACATTTTTTTCAACATGCATCACATCAATGAAGTGTCTTACATATAATGACTTCGGTATGGCAAGTCAAAGAAAATCGACTTTTTCTTCCACCCCGTTTGGCAACCTCTCCCGCAAAAGGCTTCCCAAATTTAATGTTCAAATCTTTCACCTTTTCAAATCGTTGTTCACCCGTCAAAGCCGTGGGAGCTTTACGGGTTTCGTATTCCCATTGAATGCCTTTTTCAACGATCGATCATCGATGAGTAGATGGCAAAATCTACGATGACCGTGGTAGATATTCTTCCTACCATGTTCCAACCACATCCAATCGGTGTTATCTTCACATATAGGGCATGCACTGCGACCTTTCGTCTGCATCCGGATAGATTGCCGTATCTTTGGAAAGTCATTAATTGTGCCAAAAATCATAGCCCTCAAGTTGCAACTTTCTTCTCTGAACCCATCATACACCTCTACTCCATTCTCCCACATTAGCTTCAAGTCTTCAATTAAAGGAGCCAAGTATACATCAATATCATTTCCCGGTTGCTTGGGCCCAGAAATTAACAAAGACAACATCATATATTTGCGTTTCATGCAAAGCCATGGAGGTAAGTTATAAATCGCCAATATCACGGGCCATGTACTGTGGGAGCTACTCTGAATACCGTGCGGGTTAAAACCATCGGCAGACAATGCAAGTCATAGGTTTCTTGGATCCAACCCGAAATCAGGATAATCAATATCAAATTTTTTCCATTGCGCAGAATCCGCCGGGTGTCGTAACATGCCATCTTTAATCCTTTCATCCTCATGCCATGTCAAGTGTTTTGCATCTTCGAACTACGGTACATACGCCTAAATCGAGGAATTATGGGAAAATACCACAACACATTTTCGGAGCGAGAATCTTTCTTTTTATACCGCGATGCATTACATTTAGGACACGACTTTAAAAATGCATGTTCATTCCGAAATAGAATGCAATCATTGGGACAAGCGTGTATCTTCTCATAGTTCAAGCCAATGGACCCTAACATTTGTTTTGCATCATACGTCCGAGAAGGGAGCACATTATCTTTAAGCAACATTTCTTTCAATAGTGTGAGTAATTCAAGAAAGCTCTTATCCGTCCATCCGTGGCAAGTTTTCAAGTTATACAACTTTATCACAACCAATAATTTTGTGAATTCAAGATAACCTCATACAACTGGCGTCTCTGCATCCGTTATCAACTTCTCAAACATTTGAGGACGATCATTAAGATCGTCTTCAAAAGTCTTTGCCATCTCTTCAAATTCGCCCCCAACAAACGTAGGTATTTCGGTGTCAACCGGGCACATCTCTCTCAAGATTATTACCCATATTGAAGATTCAACTCTTTCCTCACCATGCATTGTCCAACAAGTGTAAGTTTGATCAATTCCATTACCCTTTAAATGTCCTGTCAACTCGTCTGCATTAACTGATTTTACATAGCAACAATGTAAACAGGGACATATCATATTACTAGATCTTCCTAAACGTTGAACAACGCAGTTCACAAAATAATCCACTCCATCTCTATATTCCTTGGACAGACGATTGGCAGACATCCACTTTCTATCCATAATGTCCCAATATCTATAATAAATTCGGATAAGAGAATTTACAATTGAAGCTAAGACATTCGATCAACTAGCTATTTGTAAAAAAAAAAACAACGAACAATCTTTCATAGCAATTGATAGATATTCATCACATGAATAAGTACTCCTATTCAAAGCAATTCAATTTAAATTGTATACATTTCACAAATGTAGATGAAAATGAACATATTAAAAGAGACACCTAATTTCTCTCCTATCAAACACATTCAACTAATTTTACACATATCAAACACATACAACTACATTCAACATATTCCTCTCCTATCAAATATTTTTTTTCCACACATTCAACATATTCCAATCAAACTACATTCATCTCCAACCTAACAAAAAACCTAAAAAACAAAAAACAAAATAGAGAACTAACCTTTGAGAGAAGATGAGGACAACCAATGAGGACTATGGGTGCTGGAGAGGATTGAGAAGCAATGTGGGTTTGGGGGTTATTGTGGGTTTGGGGGTTTGTGGGTTTGGGGTGGTGCTAGAGAGAACGAGAGTGAGGGAGAGCTGAGAGAGGAAGAGATAATGAGAGTGAGGGAGAGAAGAGAACCGAGAGAGAGAGACGTGAGCGAGAGAGAGAGACGTAGGGAGAGAACTGCACGCAGCTAGCTGAGAGTGAGAGTGAGAGCGAGGGAAGAGACCGAGAGTAGTGCAGCTGAGAGGGAGGGGTTTAGAAAAATTTAAGGCAATGGGTAGCGTTTGGAAAAAAACGCTGAGTATGTGTAGAACGCGTTGTGTGATGGGCAGCGTTTGGGAAAAAACACTGAGTATTCCTTGCGTGATGGGCAGCGTTTGGAAAAAAACGCTGGGTATATTGAGAACGCCTCCTTCAATGCGCTGCGTTTGGAGAAAAACGCTGAGTATTTCTTGCGTGATGGGCAGCGTTTGGAAAAAAAACGCTGGGTATGTTGAGAACGCCTCCTTCAATGCGCAGCGTTTGGAAAAAAACGCTGAGTATTACTTGCGTGTTTTTGTGATAGGCAGCACTCTTTGAGGAAACGCTGCTCATGGTGGCACTCATTTTTAGCCAATCTGGCGTAGTGAACGCTGAACATTACATGGGATGGGTTAGCGCATAGACCACACACATGTGAGCAAAATATCCAACGCAATTCCAGCCATTGATCACCTTGAACATACGCATTCTATGGATCTCAACCGTTTATAGTGCCATGTATTAATTTTTAGTGACGTGGAAATGACGTAATGTATTACATCATTTTTTTTGTCTGCTGACACGTCAGTTATTCATGGTTTTATATATATACTAGTATGTATCTCCCGTGCCAGCACGGGTATACATTTCATTCTAACTTAATTTTTTTAGTTTTTTTTAGGAGAAAAATAGTCAATTTGATATTTTAGTGTGTTATCGACGTGAAAAATTGTTTGTACATAACGGTAAATAAACCTATTATGAATTATATTATAATATATAGATAATATATATAATTAACATCAGAAGGGGTGGTATAAGGTTAGGTTCATCAGAAGTGATTGTGAAGCTAAGATAAGAAAAGAAGTATAAAAAATCTGAATTTTAGATTTATCTTTAGCGGCAACTTTGACTGCATTAAAATTGTTTTGTCAAATAGACTATGTTATTGGAGAATTAATTTGAATTATAATGGAGTATGTTTTTTATATACTAATTGAATTATTGTAAAATGGAGTATGTTATTGGAGAATTAATTTGTTGTGAGAATATGTGTTTTCTTATTGGAAATCATTTGGACAATATATTTTAAGATTTTTTCTTGGCAAATTAATCTTTGTAAAATCATATTATCAATTTGATTAGAGTAAAAGTTTTAATAAATTCCAATTTATAAATTTAAAAATCAATGAAGTCTTTTACTAATAAAAGATATTGGGATTTTAAAATTTGTTAATGTTACTAAACAACATAGTTATGGAAAGAAATATAAAATACAAAATTGATATTAGATAATGTCATTTAGATATTTAGTTATATGAGTATTACTATAAGTATTAGCAAAAAAACTTATTCTCACCAAAGAAGTATTATTATAAAACATAGAAATTTGTTCAATGAATAGGAAACATTATGTATCTTAGTTAAAGACTATGTAAGAAATAAGTCACTCACTACTCAATGGTGATTGAACTAAAACCACACATTGGAACACTTAAATCGTGCGTATTAAGTGAGATGAGTGAAATATAGGTACTAAAATCCCAAAGAAACAGGACTAAAGAATACTCATTATTTTACAAAATATTGTTAAAAGACCCCATCAATAATACTCAAAGTAAAAATTCAGATTGCCAAAGTCGTAAGATCGATCGTAGCCTCTTGAGAATCAAGCACCAAATGTTCCGGTGACTTGTAATTGACCCTTCACTCTATTATTTAGTATAGCTTGAGCTTACTCTTATTCAAAAAACTACCTGCAGCAAAGATTGTATTAGGCTGATTTAATACAGTCAAATTTTTTGAATGAAGTTATGCTCTATAGGAACTCAACTTATCATCACAGAACCAGTTATATAAAAGGTGAAGCCAAGGCAACAAAATGTGATGTTGGTCCAACAAATGTGAAATTTTTTCCTCTATTTTCCCCTTTTGCTAACATGTACAAATATAGTCTCTTAGTTAAAGAATATCTACTTTATGATTTTATCTATAAATATAGTCCCTTATTGCACGGATTTCATACCTTAAAAATGCCCCCAAAATTATTTTTAATCTTATTTTTGATTTTATTGCTAAGATAGACACTTAAACATAAGTTTTAAAAATATATTTTGTTTTAACCTATTAAAAGTAACAAATATTTTAAAAGGATCTGTGTTTTAATAATGGTATTGTTAAAATTCAATATTTTTTTTTTTACGGTCGCTACCTGCAAAGTTGAATAATATAGGATATAAACATTACATTAAGTATAATATATTTAGTATGAATTACAAAGATAGCGTAGCAAATTTCGATTGGTTAAACACATTTCTTCAAGCAGTAGGGTGGGGGTTCGAACCTCACTGGTATCATTTTTGCTAAGTCTGCGCGAATTTAAATGTGTAATTACCCTATTGTCCACCTGATGAGATGAGGTGGATGCCATGTAATTATTTAGAAATGCGCATGGCATTTTCTGATTGGTCCTATGTGGCGACCCATGTGGACAAACTTATGAATTAATATAGTTATGATATATATATATATATATATATATATATTCTGTGTGTGTGTGTGTGTGTGTGTACACACACACACACATACATATTAAATGCATTTATCAACTTTTACTGTATTTATTATATATTAGCAATGTTACTAGTTTATTTACTAAATAATACAATAATTATTTTTATAAAGTATATTGTATTTTTAGGTAAAAAAAGTATATTTTATTTAAAAGTAAACAAATTAAATACTATTAAATATCAAGTAATTGGTGTGAAATATTTTAATTCAATTAATCATTAAATTTTTTCCTTTTTTTAATGTCAAGTTATATATATATATATATATATATATATATATATATATATATATATATATATATATATATATATATATATAACAACTTTTACTATATTGATTGAAAATTAAGTATTGGCAACTATTAATAATTTTTTAATGTATTAATTAAAATATAATAACAACGTTAATGGAAAATATTTATATACGATTACTATATATATATATTCTTTAAAAGTATATTTTATTTAAAATTAAACAAAATAAATGTTATTAAATATCAAGTAATTTGTGTGAAATGTTTTAATTCAATTAAACATTAAATATTATTCATTTTTTTAATGTCGAGTATATATATATATATATATATATATATATATATATATATATATATATATATATATATATATATATATATATATATATTAATAACAACTTGTAATTGTATTGATTGAAAATTAAATATTGGCAACATTTTTTAGAGAAAATATTGGCAACTTTTAATAATATTTTTAATGTTTTAATTATAATATAATAACAATGTTAATGGAAAATATTTATATTTTATTACTATATATATATATATTCTTAAAGTATATAACAGCTTTTACTGTATTGATTGAAAATTAAGTATTGGCAACTATTAATAATTTTTTTAATGTATTAATTAAAATATAATAACAACGTTAATGGAAAATATTTATATACGATTACTATATATATATATATATTCTTTAAATAATCGAATATCTAAATTTAATTCATTAAATGATATTTTAGAAACACACACATATACATATTTTTTTGTCGAAACCAGTGTATTCACCGCCGAATGAAGTGACTAATCTCCTCGCTGGATTGGAGGCACCTCAAAGGGTGGGTTAGCTGGCCCAAGGATTTAAAGCTGCTCCATACCCAAGGCGAGGATCGAATCCTTGACATTTTATTAAGGGAGGATGAACCCCAACCGCTCAACCACACCCCTGGGTTTGGTCATTACAGTAGCCACACACATATACATATGTTAAATGCATTTATCAACGTTTACTGTATTTATTATATATTAGCAATGTTATTAATTTATTTACTAAATAATACAATAATTATTTTTATAAAGTATATTGTATTTTTTGGTAAAAAAAAGGTATATTGTATTTAAAACAAAATAAATGTTATTAAATATCAAGTAATTTGTGTCAAATGTTTTAATTCAATTAATCATTAAATATTATTCATTTTTTTAATGTCGAGTTATACATATTAATAACAACTTGTACTGTATTGATTGAAAATTAAATATTGGCAACTTTTTTTTTAGGGAAAATATTGGCAACTTTTAATAATTTTTTTAATTATAATATAATAACAACGTTAATGGAAAGTGTTTATATACGATTACTATATATATATATATATTCTTTAAATAATCAAATATCTAAATTTAATTCATTAAATGATATTTTATTTATTTATTCACCTTTTTTAATTTGCATTAAATGATATTTTAGAAACACACACATATACATATTTTTTTGTCGAAACCAGTGTATCCACCGCCGAAAGCAGTGACTAATCCCCTCGCTGGATTGGAGGCACCTCAAAGGGTGGGTTAGCTGGCCCAAGGATTTAAAGCTACTTCATACCCAAGGCGATGATCAAATCCTTGACATTTGGTTAAGGGAGGATGAACCCCAACCGCTCAACCACACCCCTGGGTTTGGTCATTACGGTAGCCACACACATATACATATGTTAAATGCATTTATCAACGTTTGCCGTATTTATTATATATTAGCAAGGTTATTAATTTATTTACTAAATAATACAATAATGATTTTTATAAAGTATATTGTATTTTTTGGTAAAAAAAAAGGTATATTGTATTTAAAAGTAAACAAAATAAATGTTATTAAATATCAAGTAATTTGTGTGAAATGTTTTAATTCAATTAATCATTAAATATTATTCATTTTTCAATGTCGAGTTATATATATATATATATATATATATATATATATATATATATATATATATATATATATAAATAACAACTTGTACTGTATTGATTGAAAATTAAATTTTGGCAACTTTTTTTAATATTTTTTTTAATATTTTAATTATAATATAATAACAATGTTAATGGAAAATATTTATATTTTATTACTATATATATATATATATTCTTAAAGTATACAGAGTCAATAATATTTAATATAAAAAAATATATTTAAAAGATTTTAATTAAATTAACCATTAAATAGTTTTTGTCTATTTTGCTGTAAATTAAGCTTTTATATGCATAGGGATTATCTCGAGGTAATCCTTTAAAGTTGAAAAGCGTGTGTTTGAATACCCCTGATATTCATGTTTATGACATTAGGTAAGCATTAGAACTGTTTCGTCGAGCCAACTAAGAGTAGAAGACATTTGAAAGAGAAAATGAGTGAGCGTAATGAGAAAAAAGTGAGAGTCTTGGAAGAAGAAGATTTCATCAGCAACCTTCCAGATGCACTTCTCAGTGTCATTGTTTCTCTCCTTCCTGGCATGGAAGGTGTAAGAACTAGCATACTGTCTCACCGTTGGAAAACTGTGTGGAAGTACTCTTCCCACCTAAATTTTGACCAGAAGTGCATGTTGAGGGATTTAATCGAAAATTGCTTACGATCGTCAGATCCAGTTACTCGCCTTGCAAGGGCTGTGCATCGTAAGGTGATGTTAGAGATATAACACAAAATTTATCATGAGTTTTTTACTTTAAGGTTTAATTGTTCAATTTTTTCTTCCATTTTTTAATTAAAATATGCTAATTTTCAGGACATCACACCTACACTTGGATCCAATATGGATCCAATTGCTGAAGCTGGTATGTTGATTACTTCGATTATCGATAATCATATTGGCCCATTGCAAAGTTGCAGTATCAGACACTTGCCCGAGTCTTGTGCGGATGGAGAAGCTGGGGAGTGGATTAAGAAACTCATGGATAAAGAAGTAAAAAAGGTTTTGATGGAGGTTGAATCCCCTAGAAATTCATATTTTTCTCGAGGAAGGAATCGTGTTTTGAAAGAACGTGGACGGACCCTCAATTTGCCTTTTGAGGTTTTCACAAATTTTGAGGTTCTTGAGTTGATAAACTACCGCCTTGTAATTTCACAATCTTATAATAATAACTCTCCCAAACTTTTGAAAACCCTGATTCTTAATCACGTGCATTTTGAAGCATCTGATTTTCAAAATATGGTCTCTCATTGTTCATCTCTTGAAAACCTAACCCTTATAGGTTTTCGCTCCTTTGGAAGTCAACTTAATATTGTGAGTCATAGTCTCATTTTTTTGAAAATTTCCAAGATGGATGTCCGCAAGATTTTGGTTTCTGCTATTAACATGGAGGTCCTGGAGATTGATTCCATTTTCTGTCATCATAGAAATTTGACTTTTGAGATCCCAAAACTCCAGGTTCTTCGTTCATACAATGTTAACAAGAGGGTGCAAAAGTTTTCTGCATCTGGAAATAAGTATTTGACAACAAAGGATATCATTGAAATTTTTGGTGGCATTACAGTGAGTCTCTCTTATCCATATTATACATTTGATTAAGTCCAATTGATCACGAACGAGAACAATTGATCATATTGCATGAATACCACAATTTTATAATTGAAATTTAAGTTTATTTCTTAGAAAAATGTTTTATAGACAAAAAAACATTACTTCAGATTTTGACATAATGAGAATATCTCCTATCTAGATTGATAAGTGATTTCAATTAATACTTCAAGCAAAAATCTATCTATCTATCTATCTATCTAAAATACTAAGCTAGCTAGAATTCTCAGACATCAATTAATATAGCTTTATATTTTAATATTTTTGTCTATTTCCCTTACACCTCTATTTTCTTATATATTATCACAGGGTCCTCTAGCTTCAAACATGAAAACCATATTCGAGAATCTAGTTACACTTTCCATTGATTTTAGTTTGAAAAGTAATAGAAATGTTATTGCTCTCTCTTTCGCACTGAAATCATGCCCTCAGTTGAAGAATCTACAAATAAATAACCAGGTACGTTTATGATTACTTCATTCATATATAAGGTTGTATTCAACTTTCCTCTCATGATATTATTACATGTGCGCTATATATATATTATTTAACAGTATTCCTTGACATATAGTTTTATTTCTTTTCCCACACCATGCATAGGTTAATGGTTGGATTCATAATACGAACCAAGATGATTTACTTCCTTATCCGAGGAGCTTTTTTTGGCTGAGAAGGGAGCTATGTGAGTGTGTCAACCGCCAACTGGAGTCTCTTTGCATAAAGGGATATACTGGAAAAGAGTATGAAATGGAATTTATTAAGTACATAATTACAAATGCAGGAGTGATAAAAAGGATTACCCTTTGGTTTGTTGATCACTGCTTATGGGTTGAAGCCACTGCAACTTTGTGTTTACTATCATTTCCTAAGGCCTCCTAAATTGTCCATCATCCTTAAACCTGGGGAAGAGTATATGAAAATAATTGGTGGGAGCTTTGAAAAATGGGTCACAACCCTACCCCATTAATCCACTATTCATATGCTGGGGACCAAAGTATGCTTCTTTTACCATTGTTTGGGTTTCTATTTATCTTGTTGGCTTTGTTGAGTTTTGTTGGCTTTGTATTGTTGTTGAGTTTGGATACATTTTTGTAGATTATATTTATGCAGGTTGATTTTTGGAGGGTGCTCTTTTTCCTCCTTTGGTCTTTTTTCCATTGAGTTTTGGTTTTTGGAAGTTTTAATGAGACCTTCTCTGCAGTTCGATTTGTATACACATTGACCCCAAACTGAGCGCTGTGTTGAATAAAATCTTTTGCTTTCAAAAAAAAATTATGCAGGTTGATTTTTGTAGTAATTATCCTTTTAGTCTTTTTTTATAACCACAAATGAGATGGCTTACCTTCTTACCAGTTTATGGATCACTATAAACACAAATGATATTATTAATAAAGAAATGAACCAATTTGTCCACATGATGAACACCCCTCAACCTTAAGAGAAATGAGCCAGTTCGCTCATTACGATTCCATATTACTCCTCTTTTCTTCAATTGCAATCCCATTATTCAACAAACGCCAACCAAAGAAATACCATCCTTCCACAACATGATGAAAATTTGACAGCAATGTTTGACTACAAGACTGGACAGAAAAACATTCGTTACATGTTTATTCAAGGGGTTTGCTTTTCCCACTCACCCTCCTACTCAAAACACACCCCATAAAGGTGTGAAATGACCAAAAGGCCAACCAAAGCGTATTTTTTTCCAAGAAATTTCACGTGTTCGAACACGGGCCTTCGAACCCATTCGAACGACATCGTTCGCGTGAGTTAAATATTGACTTCACACCCTCTTGTGCGTAATTTCACCTGTTCGAATGAGGTCACTCAAACATGTTCGCATAACGTTGTTCGAACACCCTATTTTATTTCGTTCGTATGCGGTTAACCGAGGCAACAATAATGGACCCTCACACCACATTCACCAATTTTATTGCGTTCGTATGCTGTTGTTCGAACGTGTTCGAACAAGGTCGTTCGAATCGTCATTAAACACGTCCTTCAAAGCGTTTCACGCGAGGTTATTTTTGGAGTAAAATTTGTTAAGGGGTGTGAAAGAGTAGGAGGGGGAGTGGGGAAAGTAATATCCTTATCCAAAGTTTCCAAACCCACAGTCTGGTTGCCTTCGCAACAGGGCCGGCCCAACACTGAATGAGGCCTATAGCGAGCTCCAAAATGAAGCCCTTTTATATTTAATTTTCTTTTTTTAGAAACGTTATAAAATGCCAAAAAAATGCTATGAAAAGTTACAAGTGCCCAAAAAATGCGAGGATTAAAAGTGAATAATTTTTTATAGAGACTAAAAACAAAGTTCACAAATTTTTTAAAGACAAACAACATATTTAAGAGATATTAGCCACAAATCATGTGGGAAATTTTTTTTAAGCCCCATTAAAAATACTATTTGAATAGTTTAAATGAATAATTTAAGTTGGATAAAAATAAAATATAATTTAAGTTGAGTAAAATTTTATGGATCAATTAAAACATTTAATTCTATTCAAAGTTTGGTTAAAAAAAATTAAAAAAATTAGGCAAGTATTGATCATGGTGTTGTTGCATAGTTTATGGAGAGAACAACATTTTTTTAAGGAGAAAACAAATGTGGAAAATGATATATCAATGGCATTTATTTTTTACAAACCAATCAATGCCATGTTATGGGACCAAAAAATAATTGAATAAATCAAAAGTAACACTAAA
The DNA here is from genome assembly GCA_020916435.1 of Oxytropis ochrocephala. Taxonomy (NCBI): domain Eukaryota; kingdom Viridiplantae; phylum Streptophyta; class Magnoliopsida; order Fabales; family Fabaceae; genus Oxytropis; species Oxytropis ochrocephala. The sequence continues at coordinate 96,341,669 of CM037093.1, forward strand.
ATTGTTGATAACAAGAATCAAACTCAGGCAATATAGGATTAAGAGGCCCTTCTTTGCCAAACGAGCTGTGGTTACTTAGTTGATAGTAACCGAAGTTTCTTTATTGAGTGGGAAATAAAAATAATATTTTGGTATTTTTTGAGTGATCAGGAAGTTGTACTGTGGGTCAGAAAGTTGTACTGTGGTTTTGTGAGGTATAGGAATTTGAATCTTTGTTTAGTCCCTTGCTCTCATTTTTGTCCAGTACTGTGAACAGTTTTCAAATCAAACAGGGTACAACTGGAGTTGTCCAGTCCAGTCCCTTACTGCTTAGCTAATCAAACACACCCTAAATGTCTTTTTAATAATAATTTTTACTTATAAAAAAATGTTGTAACCAAATAGTAAAATTAAAATGTTAGTTACTGAAGACAAATATAAGTATAGATATTATTATTGTTGAGAATCAATCCTCAAGATTCTTGAGTTTGATCAATTTTTAGTTAAGAGAATTGAGAGAATGGGAAGTTGAGTTAAGAGATTATTGGAAATTGAATATTGATTGTGTTAATTCTGTTCTACATATACATGATTATATAGGTACATTAGAGAGACTGTCCAAGACAGTTACAAGGTGTAACTGTACTAACTACCTATTATAGACACAACAAAATTAATAGACAACCACAATGCTGCATCACTACACTACAACACTTACACCAGCACAATGAACTAATTGCTACCAAAACTACTCTAACACACTACTAAAGTCCTAAGCCAATAACTATACAATTATCTATAGATATTTATTATTGAAGACAAACATTTACGAATTTGCTATCGAGTATACACAAACTTTTAGTTTTTCACCAGTAACTTGACAAGGGATTACTGGATTTCCATTTTTTCTCCATTAAATCAATCTTCCAATGTAAAATCATTTTTTTTGTAAGGTACAAATACATAATATGTATTCATAAATATTTACAATACATGCCAATAATTATTTACGCAATATGTTAATTATAATAAAATAATTTCAAATTAAACTGAGAAAACAAATACGATGTATACTTGTGCAGCCCACACATCATACATATTGAAATTTTTCTTCACTTTTGTCTTGCAGGTGGTGGTAGTAACTGATGGAGGATGCAAATTGTAAAGCCCAAGCCTCACAATTTGATCCAACCCAGTTATGCACTTGAACTGCAAAACAAAATTGTTTGGTGGGTCTTGCGTACCCAGGACCCGAACCAAACAACGGAGCACGGATCTTCACTTGACCCGGATTATATAAGCGTGATCAAGAAACCCTAATCGGTTCTTGATCACTTCTGCACAACTTCACTCTCTCTCTTGCTCTGGTTCCCTCTCTTCTTCTTCTCTCTTCTTCTCTCTGGCTTCACCGGAACCCTAGTGGTTTGGAGCTCTCACCGTCGGTGATAGAAGCTTCAAATCACTCTGGTTTCAAGCTGATGATGATCGTTGATGATGATGAAACAAAACCCCTATGGTTTTGTTCTGAATCAAACCGATCTGAAGCTTTGATTTCCATTTCTCACTCCGCGATACTTCGCTCAGTGAGATCTTTCTTCAGGTGCTCTGATTTTCACAATCAAAGCTCAAACAAAGGTAAACCGTGACTTAGATCACTTTTCTTGTTTTTTGATTTACTGAAATTTCTCTTGAACAAATTAGGGTTTTTAACCTAACTTTCAACTTTTGATTTCAGGTACAATACTTGACGATTATGGTTCAAATACTTCAATCAAAGGTAAATCACAACTCCTTGTGTGATTTCCCTATCAGATCTCTTAGTATTTGCAACCCTAATCTATCTTTTCTCTTTCTTTCACTGTATGTGCTTTGATCTTGAACTGGGTTTCACTACAAGTGACTTCACACAGTGAAATCACTTCTGCAACAAAGAAACTTGACAGAAGGTAATCAAATCCTTCTATCTCTTCTCTGTTTCTCTTTCTCAGATTCACCCACACACAAACCCTAACTTTCTGTTCTGTTTGTTCTGGGTACTCAAATGCTGGATGTGAGTCTTGATTTTGTTCAACCACTTGAACAATCACAAGAACCACTTGAATACAGAAGGTATTCCTCTTTTCTCTTACTCTCTGATTTCCCTCCTTCTTGCACTTGTTAATTTCAGTTCCTTAACTGAAACAAACCCTTCTTCTTCTCTGTTTGTGAGGTATCAATTCTCTTAACTGATAGACCCAGCACTTCAAGATCTTGAAGATGGCCTAAGGAGCTAACGGTTCAGGGAGTGTAGAACTTAGAAAAAACTGTAAAATAGAATGCTTGAATGTAAAAGTATATTTGCTTGATTCTATTATTTCTGTATATAATTTTACATGTATGGATCACTATATATACACATATGTACAAGCATAGGCACAAACGGACATGTTGGTTGGAGGAGTTAGTTAGAGCTAACAAACTCCAACCAAATAAACCGTATAGGAACAAACTCAACAAACTTCACCCATATGTTTGAAATGTTTTAAATGCTTGTGGTAGTTCTGTTTGTTATGTTTGTTGATAGTTAGGTTTATATAGGAGTATTAGTTTTTAGGTTTTTCTCATTACCAGGAAACCAACACCCCCCTATAATGCAAAAACCTAACCTATTACATAGAGACCTTACAACATAGAGAGCAACCTAAGTTACAAAGACTAAGCTAAAGCCTAAAGGGAAAGTAAATTCACAGGACATGCCCTTGGATATAGCAAATCTTTAAAAAACCCTAGAACAAGCCTCTAGGTTGACTTTACGATTTAATTGAACAATTAGGTAAATGCAACTAAACCTATTTCCCTTCTAAGCTTAGTAAAACTTTCGCCTTTTAGAGGCTTTGTAAACATATCTGCAAGTTGATCCTTGGTAAACAGTGATCTACTCTTAGGTTGCCTTTAGCCACTTGTTCCCTTAAGTAATGGAACCTTGTCTCAATGTGCTTTGTTCTGCCGCGTGCAATAGGGTTCTTTGCTAAACAAATTGTTGATTTGTTGTCTACCCATAGTATAGGTGTCTCCTTTAGCTTCACTTGTAGTTCAATTAGAAGTGATTCCAGCCATGCTGCTTGTGTAGCAGCACTACAGGCAGATACATATTCTGCCTCACAACTTGATAGGGCAACAATTGATTGTTTCTTAGAACTCCAACAGATTGGAGAACCTAGAAACCTGAAGAAATACCCTGATGTACTTCTTCTGTCCAACTGGTCTCCACACCAATCCGAATCTGAGAAACCTTCTAGTGTAGTAGAAAGTGTAGGAGTAGAAGAGGGGGTAGATGTAGTAGGCATAGAAGATTTAGCTTTAGGAAAGAATAAGCCATAGTTTATTGTGCCTTGTACATACCTTAAGATTCTCTTGGCAGCATTTAAATGGATTTGTAGGGGTTCTGCCATAAACCTGCTTACCATCCCAGTTGCAAATAAAATATCTGGTCTAGAATGGCACAAATATCTAAGAGAACCAATAATCTGTCTATAGTAGGTTGAGTCAACCTTAGACCCTTTTTCCCCTTCTTTTTTACTAAGTATTCCTTCAGCTGGATTTAGTGCTTTGTTGCATTCTGTCATGGAAAACTTAGTGAGAATTTCCCTGACATACTTCCTTTGATGAAGTATAATACCTTCAGGTACTCTTAGAAACTGTCCTAGGAAGTAGGCAAGTTCCCATAGATCTGTCATGTCAAATTCTGCCTGCATTGTTTCCTTGAACTCTCCTAGTTAGTTTCCCACTCAACACTTATTGCCTTCTTTCCTTTAGGCAGAAGTGTTAGAGTCCAAGTACCATTTTTCTCAATAGAGGACAGTTCCTCTAACATAGCCTTTTTTCATTCCTTAGACTTTAGTGCCTCCACATAGTCTAAGGGCTCAGAATCAACCATCATAGCAAAGTGAACCAAGTCACCATCCCTAGTAACCTGACAAAAAAAATGACGTAATGTATTACATCATTTATTTTGTCTGCTGACACGTCAGTTATTCATGGTTATATATTATTAATATATATATATATATATATATATATATACACCCACACACATATACATATATTAAATGCATTTATCAACTTTTACTGTATTTATTATATATTAGCAATGTTATTAATTTATTTACTAAATAATACAATAATTATTTTTATAAAGTATATTGTATTTTTTGGTAAAAAAAGTATATTTTATTTAAAAGTAAACAAATTAAATGCTATTAAATATCAAGTAATTTGTGTGAAATATTTTAATTCAATTAATCATTAAAGTTTTTCCCTTTTTTTTATTGTCAAGTTATATATATATATATATATATATATATCAGCTTTTACTGTATTGATTGAAAATTAAGTATTGGCAACTATTAATAACTTTTTTAATGTATTAATTAAAATATAATAACAATGTTAATGGAAAATATTTATATACGATTACTATATATATATTCTTTAAATAATCGAATATCTAAATTTAATTTATTAAATGATATTTTATTGATTTATTCACCTTTTTAATTTGCATTAAATGATATTTTAGAAACACACACATATGCATATTTTTTTGTCGAAACCAGTGTATACACCGCCGAATGCAGTGACTAATCCCCTCGCTGGATTGGAGGCACCTCAAAGGGTGGGTTAGCTGGCCCAAGGATTTAAAGCTGCTCCATACCCAAGGCGATGATCGAATCATTGACATTTGGTTAAGGGAGGATAAACCCCAACCGCTCAACCACACCCTTGGGTTTGGTCATTCTGATAGCCACACACATATACATATGTTAAATGCATTTATCAACGTTCATGTATTTATTATATTTTAGCAATGTTATTAATTTATTTACTAAATAATACAATAATTATTTTTATAAAGTATATTGTATTTTTTGGTAAAAAAAATGTATATTTTTTTTTTGAGATTAAACGGGGCTTAGAGCCCAAAAGAGATTACACAGATATCACACGAGGAGATTTTTGGAATAAAATTTGTTAAGGGGTGTGAAAGAGTAGGAGGGGGATGGGGAAAGTAATATCCTTATCCAAAGTTTCCAAACCCACAGTCTGGTTGCCTTCGCAACAGGGCCGACCCAACACTGAATGAGACCTAAAGCGAGGTCCAAAATGAGGCCCTTTTATATTTAAAAATATTTTTTTTAGAAACATTATAAAATGCCCAAAAAAATTCTATGAAAAGTTACAAGTGCCCAAAAAATGCGAGGATTAAAAGTGAATAATTTTTTATAGAGACTAAAAACAAAGTTCACAATTTTTTTAAAGACAAACAACATATTTAAGAAATATTAGCCATAAATCATGCGGGAATTTTTTTATGCCCCATTAAAATTACTATTTGAATAGTTTAAATGAATAATTTAAGTTGGATAAAAATATAATATAATTTAAGTTGAGTAAAATTTTATGAATCAATTAAAACATTTAATTCTATTCAAAGTTGGGTTAAAAAAAATTAAAAAAATTAGGCAAGTATTGATCATGGTGTTGCATAGTTTATGGAGAGAACAACATTTTTTTAAGGAGAAAACAAATGTGGAAAATGATATATCAATGGCATTTATTTTTTACAAACCAATCAATGGCATGTTATGGGACCAAAAAATAATTGAATAAATCAAAAGTAACACCAAAATTGTTGATAACAAGAATCAAACTCAGGCAATATAGGATTAAGAGGCCCTTCTTTGCCAAACGAGCTGTGGTTACTTAGTTGATAGTAACCGATGTTTCTTTATCATATAACATAGTAGATAATTTTGAGGCCCTTCTTTTTGAATTTTTTTTGAGGCCCAAAGCCCTTGCTTTAGTAGCTTGGGCCTTGGGCCGGCCCTGCTTCACAATTTCAGCGACATAACAACATCGGCTCTCGGGTTCGAACCCGAGTGTAAGCGGTAATAGTGTGTTCGCGTAGTGTTTATTTGTCATTTCATCTAAGTAGACTAAAATAAGTTTTCAAACCCACTAATCTTCACCTTTCTCTCGTGGTGGAATGGAATCAAGAACTTCACATTCCAAATTACCTAAATGGAAAAAGTAATCGTCATATTCTTCAAATGAGTTTAATACATATTGGTTTTCAAAATAAATAATTGAGTATTACTCCCTTCGGACCTATTTATAAGAAAAAAAATTACTTTTTAGGTTCATTGGAAAACTAATGTATTTGGACTATATTATAGTCTAGATACATTAGTTCTACAATGAATCTAAAAAGTGTTTTTTTGCTTATAAATAGGTCCAGAAGAAAAGTACCGACAAAAATGCATGAAGTTGTAAGCACATTATGATTATTTGTTCAAACCATTTTTCCGGACAATTGCTAGCTACCTACCACAGAGTGTGCCACAAAAGTAACATATAAAGACTACTAGGGACGAATCCGGTAGTAGCAGAGCAAGCTTCCAAGAGCAGCAGAAGAGGAATGCTACTCGGTGGTTGCTGATGACCACAGAGGTTTATTATGGGATGAAGCCACTGCAAGTTACAAATGGCAAGCTAAGTGTGGAATATTGTTCTACAAAAGAACAATTAGCTGATTTGTTCACTAAGGCTCTCAAAGCAGAAGCCTTTGTGAAACTAAGAAGAGAAATAGGCTTGGTTGCCTTCTAAACTAGTTGGAAACCACTAAAAGCTATTGCTTGGGGGCTTGTCTCAAGCTGATTTTACTCTAAGATTAGTACCAGGGGTCTGTCCTGAGGTTCTAAGTCCTATTTCTCTAGCTTAGTAGTTTTTAGGTCAAGTTTTTCTGCCTGTAATTCTTAGCCTAAGGTTTGACTTTGTATCCTGTATGATAGGGTTTTTACATTAAGGGAGGATATTGGGGTTTATAATATAAAAACCCTAGTATCAATTTTCTGACCGTTGGAACCTAAGCTAACAAACAAGTTTTTCAAATAAACACATGCTTTAAAATACAAAAGTTTGTTAGCATAGGGTACATCAAAACGGTTAGTTAGTTGGAAGTTGTTAGTCTCTAACTAACTCTCCAACTAACTTGTGCCTAGCTATGTATATAAGTGTAAATAAGTCATACAAGTTGTACATACAATTTTTCAATCATTCAATAAAAGTTTCTACGTTTACAGTTAAACCTAGTTCTATTTTTTGTTAACTCCCTGTACTGAAAACCAAAAGCTCCAATTGTCTTCTTCCTTGAGATCTTGGTTTTTGTAAGGATAATCAAGGAGGATTGTACCTTGCAAAGAAAAGAAAGAAGGATTAGAATTCACTTTTGTGACTAAAGTGAATTGAAGAAAGAAGGAGAAGCAGGTCTAAGTTCAGAAGAGTTACCTTGTATGTCAATTGATTTGGTTCTGGGAAAGTGAGTCTCAAGAATCACATCATCCTCACAGGTGTTGGTTGCAACCAAGAGAATCAAGGGATTAGAGGTTGCAGCAACAAAGTAAAGGAGGAAAAGTCACAGGAATAATCAAGAGGAAGTAACTACCTCTGTATTGTTTCTGAGTGAGTGATTTCAAGGGTGAAATCACAGAGTTCCAGTGTTCATCACATCTCAGTGGTGCGTGCAACAGTAACAGTAAACCAAAATTAGGGTTTTGCTAAAGATTAAGAGCAGAAAAGTAAAATTGATTCAGGTGTGATTCGTTACCTTTGGTGTACACGATTTATACCTGATCTCTGTTTACTTGCAAAGAATCAAACAAAACCTAGTTAGGGTTTGGGTTGTAACCGAGAGATTAGGGTTTCGAATCAAATCAAAAAAGGAAGTCTTTACCTTCAATATACGGTGATTGAAGGTAGGAATCATCATAAAACAACAATACAACAAGAACATAGTTTCAAACTCAGAACAAAGTATCGAACGAGTGAGAAGTGGCGTTCGTAGCTTCAGGTTGACTTGATTCAACACAAAACCAAAGGATTTTCTGTTGAATCATCGCCAACAATCATCATCAGCCATTTCAAGCAAGATCCAAGCTTCAATCACTAAGTGTGAGAGCTCAAATCATTGCTAGGGTTCTGAGAGAGAAGAGAGAAGAAGAAGTCGAAGAGAGAAAGCAGAGAATCAAGAAACGAAAGAAGTGATTCTTGAGTTTCTGAAGTTAGAGTGAGAAAACAACATATATACTTCGGGTCATTAGGATCCGTGAAGTATCCATTCCATCCGGGTTTGGGTTCAGCACAAACCCGTTTCTGCATTATTTGTTTGGCAGTGCTGCTTCATCATTGGACTGGGTCAAAGACAAGCTGGGCTTGTCTAATTGCACCCCCCTCAGTGTTAAGTGTACCTGCAAGTAGACAAATATTAGCATTTTTTGAAAAAATCCATTAGAATAGAATTTGCATACATTTTTATTAATTATATTTATGCAAGTTAATTTTTGTAGTAATTATTCTTTTAGTCACCAATTGTAGAAGATGTATTAGGTGCTCAAAAAAGTACAATTGTGCAGTAGAGGAATAGAGACACAACACCACCTTTAGTCCACAGAAGTACTATCGCAGCATAAAGGCGATATCACAGCGACACAGCCCCTTCACCGCACCACACAGCTTACCGAATTATATTATAGGATATATTAGTCTATTGATGTGTTGACCATTGACCACTAACTTGAGTTAATATATAGTTGTTACTCATAGTTAGTTCAGTTAATACATCGATCGGTTCTGTTTCATTTTAGGTTTAACAGTTAGGGTTAGTTATTCCAAAATTCATTGAGCTAGAACTCTATATATGTATTGTTGCACCCCGAAAAATCCGGTTTGGGTTTCTCAATGTACAATGTGGAAAAATTTTGAAGCCGCCACCAATATTTTAATTTTAAGACCAAAACATTGAAAAAATGTCTTTTGAACAAGGCGGATGGTCTTTCAAAAACTAGAGATATGGGTTCGGGGGTCGATTACGTGCGGGGAAGGTGTTAGCACCCCACGCGTCCTCTCTACTGAGAGGGAACCTTTAATTAAGTGTGTGGTTTTAACGTTTGATTTGAAAGATACCTAGATTTGCCTATTTATTTCTTATTTGAAGATAAATGAGAAAACTTAATGAAAATTTTTATTTTGGCGCTTGACGAGAGTTGGCCTCTCGCTCCTACGTATCTCCTGGTGCGATGGAGAACTCAAAGCTACGTAGTTCTTGGTTGTCATGAAAAGGGTTTTTCTTTTTTAATCTTTTTTAGAGTTTTTCGCAAATGGTTGAGCGTTCGCGATGACCAAACAACAACGGTTTTGAGTGGTCATACTACTGACTCTTTTTGAAAATGGGATCATCACTAACAATCAAACGGCAACAGCGCGAGTGACTATTGATGACAACCAGTTTTTATTTCGATTATTGAAAAGGTTTTCGCAATTGAAGGGGAGTGTTTGTGAAGACCAAACAACAACGGTTTAGAGTGGCCACACTACTAGCTCCCACGGGAATGAAATTATCACCCACAATCAAACGGCAACGGCGCGAGTGATCATTAGTGATAATTAGTTTTGATTTTGATGTTTGAAAAGATTTGTTTTTGGAAAGTGTTTTCGTTGGTTTGAATTGGAGAGAACGTCGTGATAAAAGGAATTCGCAATTGGATTGAGCGTTCGCGATGACCAACAACAACGGTTTAGAGTGGTCATACTACTAACTCTTTTAAAAATGAGATTATCATTAACAACCAAACGGCAAGAATAAAGTCGCGAGTGATCATTAATGATAATTGGTTTTGTTTTAGGTTCAAGTGTTCGAATGAGTTAACTTGGAATGACTATTTTGAAAATGAATATTGAACATGATATGAGTAAAAGTGGATTTAGGTAGCCACACTTATAACTTGCATTAATTAGAAAAGAGTTTGAAAGATTTTGGGGGAAAAGGGTGAAGTTATTATCAATGATTGGTTACAAAATTCAAACATATTCAACTAATCAAGCAATCATGAACATGTTATTCATCAACTAAGATTAAGCATGCCAATATAATCAAGGGATTCAATTATCAAAGATGCAAGACAAAGTTCTCAAAATAATTGTGCGTGTGTGTGTGAGAGAGGTGCATTTATCTTAATGACTCTATGCTACACAAGTAGTAGGATTACGTCTTCATATAAGAGTACATGCATGAGGGAGGAATTGCACATAATTAAGTCAAGACATTTAAATGGCATCATGAACAAGAGAGATACAATTAATTATAGGCATAGAATATTCTTAGTTAGATGAATGAACATGCAAGCGATGGTGTGCATGATTAGGCAAATATGCAAATGCATGAGCATACAAGGATATGAATGAATGATCATATAAGACTATGCATGAATGAATAGGCATACAAGACTATGCACGAATGAATGATTGAGCATACAAGACTATGAATGCATGAGCATAGTTATTGTGCAAGGCATGAACATTTGAGTATGCATGAACATGTGAATGAATGCTAAACATGGGATTAATGCACTACAACAGATCTAGTAGATGGGCAGCGTTTTTTTTCAACAATGGGCAGCGTTTTTGAGCGCTGCTGAAGGTGGCGCGGCTATTCACTCCAACAATGGGTAGCGTTTCCTAAAAACGCCACCCATTGCAAAACACGTCCTCCCAAATACTTAGCGCTTTTAAAAAGCGCTGAATATATCCAAAGCGTCCTCCCAAATACTTAGCGCTTTTTAAAAAAAAGCTGAATATATCCAAAGCGTCCTCCCAAATACTTAGCGCTTTTTAAAAAGCGCTGAATATATCCTAAGCGCCCTCTCAGATACTTAGCGCTTTTTAAAAAGCGCTGAATATTACCCTATACCCAGCGCTTCATTAAAAGCTACCGAGTATTGCCTATTTGTGTTACTAAATACCCGGTAGCTTTATTAAAAGCGCTGAGTATTGCCTATTTGTGTTACTAAATACCCAGTAGCTTTATTAAAAACGCTGAGTATTGCCCTAATTTTTTTTTTTTTTTTTCTGTTTTGTGTGTTTTCCTTTTTATATTTACAAATTACTGCATGTACCAATCCAATCCAATACATAATGTAATCAATTTGCTAAGAGGAACACAAATTACATAAGAGGAACCAAAACAAAATAGCTAAGAAGTTTCATTATCTAATTCATATGTATCCAAAACAAGCTATCAAGTTACAATATTATGAACCAAAAACTAGCTAAGCTAACTTATATGTATCCAAATGAAACTTTAAAAAAACGGAGAGATGATCGCACCATTCTCCCTAATCTCAAAGAATCTGCTCAACAGAGTATGTGTTGCTTTGACAATCGCTAAAATACTGAAATTATATAAATAAATAAAATTAGAATTGAAATGGTTAAATATTGGAAAGAACCACTATTAAATCGAAATCATATAAAAATATATTAGAAGTAGATACCTTCTTTGGGGATAGTCGTTTTCTTTCGGGTAATTATATCCTTCATATATTGCATGACGTAATACCCACAATCAATGTTATTCAATTGTTTAGGACACTACAAAACATAATTAGATTAGTTAATTGTTAGATTGAGTTGAATATAGTTTTTTGACAAAATAATGTAATGTATAAGTTAGAAACTTACAACTATTGGTAACCATCCGTAGTTAATTTATTCACTCCCCAATATGTCCTTAAACCATTTGAATAGAATGTCATATAACTATATTAATAACAATATATACATATATAAGTAAAAGTAAGAAATGCAGAATGACACAAAATAAACACACTGTTAAAAAGCTCCACAAACTCCATGTGGTTTACGTAATGATTTTGAAGTGAGTCAAGGTAATACACGGTTTTTTTGCTAGGATTAATTGCATACAAAACCCAATGTCTCCTACAAAAAAATTTAGGAATAAGTAATTGACGACTATTAAAAAAATGCATGTTATATAAGAAATAATGAGTAAAAATTCTTACCCTAGATTAACCAGGTGCTAGAAGTAAGACATCATCATCACTTCTATTTTGAGCTTCCTTGAAGCGGTCATTGACATAATCAAGAACAAAGCAAACTGGTTTTGTTCCACAAGTGATTGATAATTTCGCAGTGGGATTCACTTGATGAAAGGTTGTACTTTAGGACACAAGAACAAATATCTATGTGTATGCATTGGAAGGACCACAATGTCCTCGCACAAGTACCTACATTTAGATATATAAATATATATATATATATAAATTAAATTAACGATATAATAAAATTAAATCGACAATGTCAAATAATAAATTACATAGTACGACATATATATTCATAGCCATACCAGGTTGCCTCATCCGCATCACATACAAAGACGGATATCCTCACGTCCGACTATATGAGGCAAGTCGGCTCCAAAAATTTCTTCCTCAAAATTTATGATAAGCAATTTGTCTTTCATGATGTATTTCTCAAATGCGCGTCGGCCTCACCAATCTTCTTATAAGCTTCAATGGAAGAGGAAGAGAAGGGCCGAGACACAATTGGAGAAGGGGTGGGATGAGTCACTTGGCGAGAAGAGGAGGGTGATCGGTCACTTTTGGAGGAGAGGCGGTGTGAAACTTCTACATAAGGGGTGGTGAGACACTTTTGTAGAAAGGGTGGATCGAGACACTTTCTTGCCAATAGATGTTTCCTTGCCAAAGACTTTTCAAAGGAGATCTTTTCTTGCTTGGTAGACACTTTCTTAGATTTTTCATTTTGGCGCATCTATGTTTAAACAAAAATAATTACTTAGTTAGCACAAATTATATGACAAAAACTATAATTAGTTAGTTACAAATATATTGTCACTTACAACGACAAGAGGCGGATGGCCATGCCACAAAGGTACCAATCTGCTTGTGACACCGTCAAGATATCATCAATCTTGTCAATCGGAGCAGTGCAATGGTGCATCCTCCTAAATGGTACCGCAACTCGACTCTAACATGATTTGGAGGTAGGGGTACATTGTGCATCAAGGACCCAATTCGTTACATGTGTAGCCAATTGCAACCATTTCATGTGGGTTTGAGATATACAATTCACACTCACACTCATTGTTGTCCTAAATCAATTATAAACCACAAAATAATAAAGACATTATTTGATGTTATATATATATATATATATATATATATATATATATATATATATATATATATATATATATATATATATATATATATATATATATATGTACAATAAATCAATTATAAACCACAAAATAATAAAAACAATTAATACCTTAGTTGTGGCATGGTGCATTTATCTCGTGCAATCGCTATGTGTAGTGAGGGTTGGTCTTTGAGTGGCATAACATGGCCATAAAGTGATCGCATATCATTAAGTTGAGCTTGCAAACTTTCATACAATGCCATCATCTTTCTCGGTGGTGGGCAGTCATGATTCTCATCATAGACTTTTCTGTTTTGGTCCAAAGTACTCGGTTGGTGCTACTCCAAATCCAACACCCTCATGCGACCAGAGTATTCTTCTTTACCTAAGGCACGTGTAAGGATTTCTTTTTGAGCAATCGGTGAGCTCTCCCCTGTGACCTCGATCTGTGATATGGCTTCCCGATTCACAAAACAAAAGTATAATACATTATAAAAATCATAAAAGTTACAATTAAAATCGGTGAGCTTGAATTTAGGAAATACTTACAATTCTTTCCGACACCTCCTTAGTTTTAGGATCAACAATCTCCTTTTCTTTGTTTAGTCGAGCCTCTACCCACAAAACATGTCGCTCAACACCTTCTTTAGTAGGATCTTTCCCACTCTCCACCAACTATATTTAAATTTACCAAATATTAAGAAACTATTTATAAAAAGTTTCATGAAACTAAAAAATCAAGCTTATTGTGCCTTACCAATCTCTCTTCAATATGTTGATATGGAGTAGCACCGCTCTATAAGGATACTCTGACCCGAGAAGCACACTTTCGATTCACCTCACTTGCTTTCTATTAAGAGAGATAAGTATACATTAATGTATAATAGATAATTGTCAAATATAAAAATATGTTATAACTTAATAGATAGTAGCACTAACCAAGAATTTTGGATCTTCAGTGCGTCTCCTAACAAATGTCTGCCAATCCTCCTCTGAAATAAACCCACTATATATTGGTGGAGGATTCCAATTGATGTTTCCATTATCATCTTTAAGCCAATTTTTTGTTAATGTCGTTCAAATTTTTATGACACTTTCCCGCTTTCCTTCATTATCCAGTCCTTTTTAGAATCATCCACATCAAAATATTTCTGCTTATGCACATTAAATGAAAATCATATAAATAAATTTATATATATATATATAGGACTACAAAATTACTAAATAAGATTACCAAAAAGATCTAAAATTATATACTGTATTGTTACCCACAACTCATGTTTTTGTTTCTCCAAAACGGGATTCTTTGTGCTCACCCAAGTAGTGATTGTTATTGGTATCATTTGTTTTACCTTACTACCAATGAAAGTAATCAAATGAGTCTTTGTTTTTTCTCCAATTGGCAGACCACTTAACATTCCATTGGACTCGCATTATGTAAATAGTAAATTAGATCACAAACAATTAAAACTTAGTATTGAATGAAGTTAATTAGCAATTAATTAGTATCTTACACTTAATTTTTCTTTTCCTTTACTTAACCGGTTGATGATATCCTTTTAATCTGTCATTCCACGAGAGCACGCTTCTCGATATAGTTTGTAACATCATGATCATCGCCTCACCAGGTGTCATGCCCACTATCACTATGATCCGCCATCTTACCGCAATAAAACATAATCATTGTTTGTTATATTTATCCATTTAAAAAACATCCAACAAAAAAATAAATAATCAGTCAAAAAGATGAAAATAAGATCCATGTCTATAAAATAACATCTATGTCGGTTACCTTTTCCTTTTTTTCGATACAATTTTTTTTGCAATTTCGCTCCTTGGTACTTTGTTTTTGTTAATCGTAATTCCATCAGTATGATCCTTTCTAACATACACAACATCCTCTCTATAAGTATTTTCCTCTTCTAGTGATGTCCCCAAGAAAGAGGTCGTCCTCGATACCATCATCATTGGTTTCTTGATCATAAATGTAATTCACTAATTTTTTTGTGTCGAAGAAACAATAGACCAATTGATATCAATCGGATCGGTGACATAAAACACTTGTTGAGCTTGGGATGCCAAAATAAAAGGCTCATCTTTATATCCCAACTTCTTGAAATTCACCCGCATGAACCCCGACTCATCAATCGTAAACCATTATTATTGTCAACCCATTTACATTGGAACACGGACTCTGAAACATGGTGTAATCCAACTCCCATATTTGTTCAATGACCCCGAAGTATGACATATTCGCGTATACGGGATTTGTCTTTGGCACTTGATGTATGCATAGCTTGAGCAACAAGAGTCACCCCACTATTTTGCATTTTACTCGATCATCATGGGTTTTTGTATAGAACGTAACAGATTAATTAGATAGCTGGTGTAAGAGAAAACATGCATATTTGGACCTTTTGCTAACCATCTCAATCTTTTTGAAATCGAAGTAGGATTCATAACAAACTCGAAATCAATGTGGTCTTTTAACCACACTATGAAACTCCGATTGTGTTCCTTTGTTAACCAAACTTCACTCTTATATGGGTAATCACTCTTAAGTATGTCCATGTGCTTGGCAACATATGAATCAACCTCACTATCATTGTGCAAAACATATAAGTGTGCTTGATGTAGTTCTTCCCTTGACACCATAACTATTTTATATCCCCGACATCCCTTTAGTAATGCTTCCTAAGTGGCGAGACCTTGGAAGTCCCATGAGAATATTCAAGACTAGATAGATAGGCGGTGCAGAACTCAACAGCTTCTTCAACTATGTAGCGCTCAACAATACAACCCTCGGGTCGTGATCGGTTTTTCACATATCCTTTTAATATCTTCATGTAACGCTCAAACGGATACATCCATCTCATGTAACATGGGCCACACAATTGTGTCTCTCTAATCAAATGAACTGTTAGATGAATCATTATGTCAAAAAATGAAGGTGGGAAATACATCTCAAGCTCACACAAAGTGTGAGTAATTTCTCTTTGCAATGATGGCAACTTTCTAGGGTCAATCACTCTACTACAAATCGCCTTAAAGAAGTAACAAAGTTTGGTTAGCGTTTGGCGCACTTTCTTAGGCAAAATGGATCGTATACCAATTGGGAGCAAATTCTCCATTAGAACATGACAATCATGGGACTTTAAAGACTTTAACTTAAGGTCTTTCATGGATACAAGGTTTGTAACATTTGAAGAATACCCTCTGGAACTTTTACTCCATGAAGAAACTTACAAAACACGGTCTTCTCCTTTTTAGATAGAGTATGAGCACAGGAGGTAGATATGTACGTGTACCCTTCTTTATCGGACCCATTCTGGTCTCAACCCCATACTAAGCAAGTCCAACCTCGAGTTGATGGTATCTTTAGTCTTTCCGGCATATTGAGTAAGGTACCAATGACACTTTCAAAGACATTTTTTCAACATGCATCACATCAATGAAGTGTCTTACATATAATGACTTCCAAAGTATGGCAAGTCAAAGAAAATCGACTTTTTCTTCCACCCCGTTTGGCAACCTCTCCGCAAATGGCTTCCCAAATTTAATGTTCAAATCTTTCACCTTTTCAAACAGTTGTTCACCCGTCAAAGCCGTGGGAGCTTTACGGGTTTCGGTATTCCCATTGAATGCCTTTTCAACGATCGATCTCGATGAGTAGATGGCAAAAACCCACGATGACGGGGTAGATATTCTTCCTACCATGTTCCAACCACATCCAATCGGTGTTATCTTCACATATAGGGCATGCACACCGACCTTCAGATTTGCACCCGGATAGATTGCCGTATCTTTGGAAAGTCATTAATTGTGCCAAAAATCATAGCCCTCAAGTTGAAACTTTCTTCCCGAACCCATCATACACCTCTACTCCATTCTCCCACATTAGCTTCAAGTCTTCAATTAAAGGAGCCAAGTATACATCAATATCATTTCCGGTTGCTTGGGCTAAATTAACAAAGACAACATCATATATTTGCGTTTCATGCAAAGCCATGGAGGTAAGTTATAAATCGCTAATATCACGGGCCATGTCTTCGTGGGAGCTACTCGAATACCGTGCGGGTTAAAACCATCGGCAGACAATGCAAGTCGTAGGTTTCTTGGATCCAACCCAAAATCGGGATAATCAATATCAAATTTTTTCCATTGCGGAGAATCTGTAGGGTGTCGTAACATGCCATCTTTAATCCTTTCATCCTCATGCCATGTCAAGTGTTTTGCATCTTACGAACTACGGTACATACGCCTAAATCGAGGAATTATGGGAAAATACCACAACACCTTTTCTCGAGCAGAATCTTTCTTTTTATACCGCGATGCATTACATTTAGGACACGACTTTAAAAATGCATGTTCATTCCGAAATAGAATGCAATCATTGGGACAAGCGTGTATCTTCTCATAGTTCAAGCCAATGGACCCTAACATTTGTTTTGCATCATACGTCCAGAAGGGAGCACATTATCCTTGGCAACATTTCTTTCAATAGTGTGAGTAATTCGAAGAAAGCTCTTATCCGTCCATCCGTGGCAAGTTTTCAAGTTATACAACTTTATCACGACCAATAATTTTGTGAATTCAAGATAACCCTCATACAACGGCGTCTCTGCATCCGTTATCAACTTCTCAAACATTTGAGGACGGTCATTAAGATCGTCTTCAAAAGCCTTTGCCATCTCTTCAAATTCATCCCCAACAAACGTAGGTATTTCGGTGTCAAGCGGTGCACATCTCTCAAGTATTATTACCCATATTCGAAGATTCAACTCTTTCCTCACCATGCATTGTCCAACAAGTGTAAGTTTGATCAATTCCATTACCCTTTAAATGTCCCCAACTAAATGCGCATTAAGCGATTTTACATAGCAACAATGTAAACAGGACATATCATATTACTAGATCTCCTAAACGCGAACAAGCAGCCAACTGATTCACAAAATAATCCACTCCATCTCTATATTCCTTGGATGAGACGATTGGCGGACATCCACTTTCTATCCATAATGTCCCAATATCTATAATAAATTCGGATAAGAGAATTTACAATTTTATTGAAGCTAAGACATTCAATCAACTACCTAGTAGTTTCAACTAAACAAATCAAAGACTTTGATGTCTTCTATATAGTCATTAATTCTTCATATAAAATAAACAAAATAAAAAAAAAGTACGAACAAGTGGAAGCAAACACTGAAAAATATCCAACCATTTGTGAACTCGAACTACAACGAACTCTCGAACCAAGACAAACTCGAACAACGATCGCGAAGCTCAGGCAAAAAAACTCCCAAAACCTAACAAACAATTCGCATATTCGATTTAGGCATATTTGATTTTACTAATATAGATGACACACACTTTGCTAAAAAAATCTATCCTTTGAGAATCAAAATCTCAACATAACCAAGCAACAAACACATATCAACTAATTTCTCTCCTATCAAACACATTCAACTAATTTTACACATATCAAACACATACAAATACATTCAACATATTCCTCTCCTATCAAATATTTTTTTTTCACACATTCAACATATTCCAATCAAACTACATATTCATCTCCAACCTAACAAAAAACCTAAAAACAAAAAACAAAATAGAGAACTAACCTTTGAGAGAAGATGAGGACAAGCAATGAGGACTATGGGTGCTAGAGAGGATTGAGACAAGCAATGTGGGTTTTGGGGTTATTGTGGGTTTGGGGGTTATTGTGGGTTTATGGGTTTGTGGGTTTGGGGGTGGTGCTAGAGAGAACGAGAGTGAGGGAGAGTTGAGAGAGGAAGAGCTAATGAGAGTGAGGGAGAGAAGAGAACCGTGAGAGAGATAGACGTGAGTTTATGGGTTTGTGGGTGGTGCTAGAGAGAACGAGAGTGAGGGAGAGTTGTGGGTTTTGTGGGTTTTTGGGTGTGGAAACTTGAGAGAGAGACGACGCAGAGAGAGGAGAGAGGAGAAGAGAAAGCGCGAAGGGAATGAAAATAAGAGAGAAACTGAACGGGCAAAAAAAAAAAAAATAAAGTAATACTCAGCGTTTTTTAGAAACGCTGAATATATGTAGAACGAGTTGTCTGATGGGCAGCGTTTTTTTAAAAAACGCTGAGTATTACACGCGCGTGATGGGTAGCGTTTGGACAAAAACGCTGAGTATGTGTAGAACGCGTCCTTCAATGCGCAGCGTTTTTAAACAAGCCATTTGAATATTTCCCTTTCTCGTCATCCATATACTCAGCGTTTCTTTAAAAACGCTGAGTATTCCCCTTTCTCGTCATCCATATACTCAGCGTTTCTTTAAAAACGCTGAGTATTACCCTTTCTCGTCATCCAAATACGCAGCGTTTTCTAAAAAACGCTGAATATTCCCTATGCTTTTTCATCTATAGGTGGCGTTTATTAAAAAACGCTGCTTATGGTGGCGCTCTTTTTTAGCCAATCTGGCGTAGTGATGAATGCATGAGCATGTGAGAGGGTAAGAGAATGCAATAGGCCTAAGCATGTATGAATGTATGAACATGTGAGGATATGAAAGTATGCAAGTACTAATGTGCAAACATAAGAATGTGTCATACAAGTGATGCAAATAAATGAAATGCAAAAGGGTGAAAGGTTTAATGAGATGAGGTAAAACCAATGATGCAATGTAGTAAAGTAAAAGGGTATGCAAAGTGGTAAAAATTAAATGAGGTGGGGTAAAATGTTTGATTAGGTGGTAAAAGGTTAGAGTAAGAATATGGTAAAGATGTTGAGTAAAAGGTAAATAAAAAGCAAAAATGTTTTTTATGTTTTTTTGGTAAATAATTAATGAATGGTAAAGTAAAAAGTAAGTGAGTGGTTAAAAGTGAAAAGTGAAAACACAATTACACAACTTGTATTTACAAACACAAGATCAAATCAACAATTTATGAGCAACAAATTGGTAAAAATTGAGGCCCTTGGCCAAATGCATAGCAAGGCAAAACCAAGCACAAATTTCATCATGTTCTTGCCACCAAATCACATCAATGAGCATATGAACATAAACCCTAGGATCTACTCATACATTTGATGCTCAAACAATTGTCATTTCATCATTTATTTCAACTCAAAATCAAAGGAAATGCAAGAACAATAGAAACCCTAATTTCTACTTATAAACCCAAGAGAATAGTTGGCTAGGTCCACCTTTTTATTCAACTTGAACACAAGAAATGGTCAAAGAAATGCATGAACAACCAAAAACACTATATGGCCGAAACATCTTTGAAGGAAAATGAGGTTTTATTTCATGAAATTTAGTGAAAAATGTGTGGAAATTCAAGGGAAATTATTCATGCACAAAAACAAACTCCTTCAAGGCCAAGGACCCATCTCAAACACCCAAGGCTCCCAATGTCCTTGTCATAATGTTTGAAATGGATCCTCAAAGCAAACAACAACAAGCAATCAAGAAGAAGTTGAGAGTAGAAGAGAAATTTACATGGTAAAAGTGAACAAAAACAAAGATCTAAGGCTTACCTTAAGAACTTTCAAAAGAAATGAAGAAGAAGATCAAATAAAAACCAAGAACACTTGAACCTCTTCTTGAAACCCACGAAAATCTCTTGATCTTGAAGAATTATTGTTGAAAGTTTGATGATAATGCAAGATTAGAAGTGGAACTAGTGTAGGAATCAAGAATATTGAAGTTTTGATGGTGAAAAATTGAAAAAATGGAGAAAGGATGAGGGAGATGTAGCTTTGGTTTTGAGAGAGGGAGGAGAAGAGAGTATTGTGTGCTAGGGTAAAAATGAGAGAGTCCCCCCTCATGGTCTCTTATTTTGGGTTTTATATGAGATGCAAAATTAAGGGTATATAGGACATTGTGCTTTTGCAAACCATTGAGATTTGAGATAGAATTTAAATGAAGGGCTAGGATTGCAATGCACATGGATTAGGGCAATGAGAAAACACAAGTGAGGGGAGAGTTTGTGTGAGAAAACTTGTCTTATTGTGGGGTCGAGGGTATAATTGAGATGGAATGTTATCAAAGAGGAAATTTTGTGTTTTCTTGTGAAGAGGTGAGTGTAAATGGGTGGGGTAATTTACAAAAGAGGGCATAACTCTATGACGGAAGAGAGAGAATTCGAAAATGGGGAAAAATGGGGGGAAAATTGCCTCTCTTTTTGGTCTTTTGTCTTATTGAGGACACTTTGTACTTTTTATTTGAATTTTGAATTTTTGGGCATGCAAATGAGAGTGCACCTATTGAAAATGTGTCCCATATTTTTGGGTCATATCTTAGGAATTGGGCCCAAAATTCCATGATATCACCATCCCCAAAATTGATTTGTTGACCTCACCTCAAAGGAAATGACCATTTTACCACTTTTATTCAAAAATTTGATTTTCATGCCAAAAGGTTTAATATTTATGCGCAAAAAATCACAATTAAGCACAAATCTTCCTCAAATAATTCATTGATGATTGCTCAGTGATTTTGGGACGAAACCGTTTTTATTGTAAAATGACCAAAATGCCCTTTCACCCTAAAAACCCTAGTTCTTTGCCCAAAGCACATTTTCACTTCAAAAATGACTTTTCACCCTAGGAATGACCTCTAATACCTTGAAATGCATGTTGAATGGCTTGTCCTGAGGAATCGTCCCTTATTTGCGAAATGACTAAAATACCCTTTTGTACTGAAAAACCTTAGTTTGTCCAAAAAGCACATTCCAAATCCAAAAATGATTTTAGAAGCTTTGAAATAACTTTTAGAACCCTGAATGCAATGCATGATGCTATTTTCTCTTCTATTTATTTATTTTTGGGGAAAATTAGGGTTTTGACCTAAGCCGGACAAAATTGGGGTATGACATGTATCATTCTCTAATCTGATTGAACACAATTCACATTTGATTCTTCATATTGAACATTGAATTCTTTTAGTTATTGTGTCATCACCAAGTTGGTGACGTTGGGAATTTTTGTTGTGACATCAAAAGAAGGACAATTAGCCATTTATATAGGAGTATTCTTGTTTCTAGTTGCGTCAGCCACATTTTCTTCAACAAGCAAACAAAATAACTATTGATGAGATCGGGAAGGAAGCAGCTTGTTCTTCACTGAAGGCCACTAGTATGCGGTGTGCTTTCTCCAAAGAGCACGCAATGAACCCCATTTAAAGGCATATGGATTCAGGTAATCAGCTATGTATAGTGAAGGCTGCTAGTTCGTTTGTCTACCTTGGCCGTTGGCAAGGCCTTCTGGGATAATTTATGGAGTACAAAGACTAATCTCCGAACTTGTCTCGGGGTTGAAGGTGAATGTTCACAAGAGTTGTTTATATGACATTAATTTGAAAGATAATTTTTTAGGCGGGACTTCCTTGTCCTGCAGCTCTGATGCTATTCCTTTT
Source organism: Oxytropis ochrocephala (assembly GCA_020916435.1). Lineage (NCBI taxonomy): Eukaryota > Viridiplantae > Streptophyta > Magnoliopsida > Fabales > Fabaceae > Oxytropis > Oxytropis ochrocephala. The sequence goes on from CM037093.1 coordinate 96,364,086, forward strand.
AAATTTTTGGATATTCGATGGGAACCAATCCTATAAGAAGAGATACTAGGGCTCCAATTATTGATATGGTGAGAAATAGACTTTTGTCGTGGAGTGGGCATTTATTGTCTATTGGGGGTAGAGCGACTCTCATGAACTCTGTCATCAATAGTATTTTGCGCTATATGCTCTCTTTCTTCAAGGCCCCCAAGATTGTTATCTTAGAGCTTGTTAAGATTCGGAGAGACTTGTTTTTGAGCGGGGGTAATAGAGAGGGTCATCCTAGTTATTAGGTGTCTTGGGACAAAGCTTGTAGATCCAAGAAGGATGGGCGTTTAGGGGTGAAGGACCTCGAAGCTTTCAACTAATTGGATCTTTTGAGCAACTTGGCAGCACCTTATCTCTCACCGTTATGGATATTTGAGGTATGTCTTCACGGGGGCTCTTACGTCTACTGGTGGCACTAAGGATTCTTTATAGATTTATTACTTTTGGAAGACGACAATCCTTTGTGGCAGGGAGCCTTTATTTTTGCTCTTAGGCCAATTATGGGTATGGGGATCTTGATCTCCTTTTGGTTGCACAAGCAATGAGACTTTTAAGGACTTGTTCCCTAGTTTAATATCTAATTATACAAATAAACAACTTACAAAATTACAATTTTCGACATCTTATTTATTTGACACATCACCACTTTTATTTTATTTATCATTTTTTAATTCTACTTTCTCTTCATTTCACACACTCTCTTTTTCAATCTCACTTTCCCAACATTTCTTACTTCTTATACATCTATTATTAGTGGCCCCCACACCATTTATTTAAAAGTATTTCTTTTCTCAATTTTTTTAATCCACTATATAATTTAATATAATTAAATTAATATTAAATAATCAACAATTTACTCATATTTACTATCTAACCTAATATCTATTTATACAAACAAGCCTCCCTATTTACTTGACAATTCATCTAACTAATGACAAAATTGTAATCTACTATCATACTTTTATCAATTTTCTTCTCACTCTCACTTTTTTTCCTACTTTCTCTTACTTTTTTTTTTCAAAATTCAAAATTTAAATAAACTCACCAACTTTCTTTACCCACTATCTACTAATCTAATCTAATATCTATTTAAACAAACAAACCATACTTAAATTACTCAAACAAGTTTCCCTATTTATTTGACAACTCATCTAACTAAAGGCAACATTGTATCACATTCTTTTTCAAATTTCTTCTCCAAATGCACTTTCTTCTCACTCCCATTTTTTTTAAGTTCCCCCTATTTTTTTTCAAATTTTGAAATTTAAATCAAATCAAATCTACTAATAAACTAAAATAATCAATCTAAACTACGAGATAACTGCACGAATATAGAAAAACACGGGATAACTTCACTGATATATAAAAAAACACGATATTAATATAAAAACTTAATGACTATTTCAACTACTAATTAATATTTAAAATACGGGATAACTGTACTGATATATAAAAAACACGTGATAACTATACTGATAAATAAAAAAACACGAGATAACTGCACTGATATATTTGATAATCTTCTATCTATCTTTTACTATCTATTATAATCTACTAATCAACTAAAATAATCAATTGAAACTATGAGATAATTGCACAGATATATAAAAAACATGAGATAACTATACTAATCTAATCTAATCTAATCTAATCTAATTTATCTATCTAATATCTATTTATACAAACAAACAACTTACAGAATTACAATTTTAGACATCTTACTTTTTTTTGACACATCACCACTTTTGTTTTATTTATCATTTTTTAATTCTACTTTCTTTTCCTTTCTCTTTCTCACTCACTCTCTTTCAATACCACATTTCTCAATATTTTTTACTTCTTACACATCTAATCTAATCTGATATCTATTTATACAAACAAACAATTTACAAAATTACAATTTTAGACATTTTACTTTTTTTTTGACACATCACCACTTTTGTTTTATTTATCATTTTTAATTCTACTTTCTCTTCCTTTCTCTTTCTCTCTCACTCTCTTTCAATACCACATTTCCCAATATTGCTTACTTCTCACACATCTATTATTAGTGGCCTCCACACCCTTTATTTTAAAACATTTCTTTTTCCAATTTTTTAAATCCACTATATAATCTAATAAAATTACATTAATATTAAATAATCTACAATTTACTCCTATTTACTATCTATCCTAATATCTATTTATCTATTTATACAAACAAACCACGCTTAATCTATTTATACAAACAAACCACATTTAAATTATCCAGATAAGACTCCCTATTTTCCTGACAATTCATCAAACTAAGGACAACATTGTAATTTACTATCATACTTTTATCAAATTTCTTCTCTCAATGCATTTTCTTCTCACTCCCACTTTTTTCCTACATTCTCTTCTTTTTTTTTTTTTCAAAATTCAAATCAAACTCACCAACTTCCTTTACCCACAATCTACTAATCCAATCTAATATCTTTTTATACAAACAAACCATACTTAAATTACTCAAACAAGTTTCCCTATTTATTTGGCAACTCATCTAACTAAGGGCAACATTGTAATTTACTATCACATTCTTTTTCAAAATTCTTCTCCCATTTTTTTTTAACTTTCCCCTCTTTTTTTTTTTTCAAATTTACTATCACATTCTTTTTCAAATTTCTTCTCCCATTCTTTCTTCTCACTCCCATTTTTTTTAACTTCCCCTCTTTGTTTTTCTTTCAAATTTCGAAATTCAAATCAAATCAAATCTACTAATAAACTAAAATAATCAACTAAACTACGAGATAAGCTGCACTAATATATAAAAACAGGATAACTTCATCGATATATAAAAACACGATATTAATAATCAAAAAAGGAAAACTTAATGACTATTTCAACCATTGATTAATATTTAAAACACGAGATAACGGTACAAATATATAAAAATACAGGATAACTATCTTCGATATATAAAAAACACGGGATAATCGTGAGCGATATATTTGATAATCTACTACCTATCTTTTACTATCTACTATAATGTACTAATCAACTAAAATAAACAATTGAAACTATGAGATAAACTGTGATAGCGATATATAAAAAAATATGGGATAACTATACTAATATGTAAAAAAACACGAGATAACTGCAATGATATATATAAAAACACGGGATAACTGCACTGACTTATAAAAAAACTTCACTGAAATATTTGATAATCTACCATCTATCCGTTACTGTCTACTATAATTTATTAATCAACTAAAATAATCAATTGAAACTATGAGATAACTTCACTGATATATTAAAAAACACGTGATAACTTTATTGAAATATAAAAAACACGAGATAATTGCAATGATGGATGTAAAAATACGAGATAGCTGCACTGATATATAAAAAAAACACGAGATAACAACACTGACACTAATATATAAAAGAACACGGGATAAATGCACAAATTGTTTTTAAATGATACTTTTACATTTTTAGATTTTAATATTTATCTAATTTTTTGTTTGAGACTCCTTTTTTAACTTCTTTAAATTTGTATTTTTTTTTACGAGATGTTGTCCAGACTATTTAAATTATGTCTAAGTTCGTTCATGAAAAAATATGACAACACCCGTGTGTATGCACGGGTATCCTACTAGTATTTTCCAGAATGCAAAGTTTAAAAGTGTTAGTATTAGGGAGAATGGGTATTAATAGATTGATAACACTTGGCGCTGAAATCTCGATTGGCGTCGCACTTTGACTGCCGAGGAGAGGGTTAAAGGATAATGATAAGATGAATACAAAACAAATAGAGAACATGGTAGACCTGAAGTCAACAGTCAAAGCAATCACTAATAAAACTGATGAGTCAGCACATTTGTAATCTAGAAAGTGAAGCTTCATCAGAGTGAAGACTTCACCGAGCTTCACATGTCAAAAACGTTATTTCCCCTGTCAAGGCTCCCAAGGCACCACAAGTTGCCTCACTTGTCAAAAACGTTACCTCACCTACCAAGGCTCCCAAGGCACCACAGGTTTCCTCACCTGTCAAAAATGTTACCTTTCCTGTCAAGGCTCGCAAGCCACCACAAGTCGCCTCATCTGTAAAGTCTCACAAGGCACCCCAAGTTGCCTCGCCTGTCAAAAACGTTACCTCACCTGTCAAGGCTCTCAAGGCAGCACTCGTTTAACCAGTCACTGCAATTTTGGCATAATTGATCTTCATCAATTTGATTAAACATTTATTATTTGCATATATGTGTTGTTTTGTTTTGTTGGTTTTGCTTAACTATACTAATTAACACATGTTAATCAGAGGTTGAATGACAATTCGGTAGAATATTTTATCATTACCACGATAACTAATTAACCACGTGTTCTCATCTTATTAACTAGTTAACTAATTGACTAATCATTAACTCATTCTCACCACAAGTCGACAACAATAGCCTTATTTACCAATGCACTAAATGCAAACTTTTGCGAGTAGCTCCATGAATCAAACTGGAGTTTACAAATGGGCCGTTAAATGATAAAAGGAATTCATTTTGTCTCCGTCATCTTACTTTAAAGTGCAAAACAATGGTGCCCTATTTAAAATTCTAGATGAATGTTTTGGTATGTTATTTGAGAACTTTCGAGGCAAAGTCAGCTTTACTCGAAAACAACCATATGTGCTAAAAACAATTTTATTTAGTGAATCTAGACATGCAATACTCAATTATGTACTACATGTGAATTATTTCTACTAACTTGGGAGACACCGTTATAAACTATGCCTTCTTGCTTTGAAAGGTCTTATCTTGCCTTATGTCTAGGGCGGTCTTTCTTTGAAAATTTTAAGATTCTTAACATTCTAAAATAATCCAATTTCAAGCATAATAACTCTTGATGAAAAATTCATTACTCAAGTATGATTATCAAATACCCACGCCTTATCTCTACATTTACATCTTCACTACAAGAAAAGCTTACTTTAGCCACCAAAGAATTGCCACGGAGCTTATTAAAGTCAAGTAATTTGCCACGGATTTGCGACGGCATGCGTAATTAATAGGAGCGCGAAATTTCCATTGGTGTTTCCCACGGGTTTGCCACGGACATGAAATTTGCTGACGGAGATGTCGTGGCAAGTCCGTGGCAACCCATTGATCAAAATAAAAGGGCCCGATCCCAAAAGAGAACGTCTCTCTCCCTGAAACAACAAAACGCAATCTCAAAAAAAAATAAAACAACAAAAACGCTCTCTACGCTCTCTCCTCCTCCGGCCTCCACCCTCCACCCTCGTCAGGCCTCCTCCGCCTTCCCTCAACCTCCACTTTGCACCACCACCGCGCCTCCTCAACCTCCTTTGCACCACCACTCTCACTCTCAACCTCCAAATCGAAACCCTAGCTTCCAAATTGATCGGTTCCTCTCAAGGTGAAATCAAGTACCTTCACCTTCCTCAATCATCTTCAAGGTAAAAATTGATCAGTCTCTCTCTCTCTCCGTTTCACTCACAACGCTTCTCCCTCTCTTACTCAAGGTTCATTCTCTCTCTCTCTCTCTCTTGGTTCTCTCTCTTTCTCTTGGTTCGTTCTCTCACTCTATCTCTCTTAAAACAATTATTTTTGACAAGTTTTCCTCAGTTGAGCTAGGTTTGTGGATTTGTGTTTGTATGGTTTTTTTGATTTTGTGTTGTGTCATTTGCAGAAGAGTTGGGAAGATTGGAGGCTGAGACACAGAAAGAGATTGCTCATTATACACTTACTCAGATTCAGCCTCGTGTTGTGTCATTTGAAGAACAGGTTTAACTTTTGTGCATTCAACTTTAGGACTGCATGCTTGTAATGTTTTCTTTGGGTAAATTGGAAAAGTTAAATTGTATGCTCTTTCTTAGATGGAGCAGAATTTGAAAGTAATAACTTCAATGTTGTATGGGGTGTTTGTTTCGCTTTAAGTATGGTTGATATATTTGTTTTAATGCGAATTATGAAGTTTATTTGAAATGAATTGTTTGCATTTTTGCGGGATGATGATCTTTGTCAATCTTTGAAGCTTTCATTAATAAAGCATCATTCTTGGTTAGCAATAGTCATCAAGAAATCTTGAATTTAAAATACAAGGTTCGAAACAATGATAAAGGGTGGTGAGGTTAAAGATGCTTAACTTAAAATACAAGGTTCGACAATAATAAAGCATCATTTTTGATTTATTTTTTCTTATGTATTTAAGATCCCATGTTTTTCAATTTGTTAGATCCATATTTAGTATTTTGTTGCAATAGACAAGTCATGTACTACGAAGCCCACGAAACTCGATTGAATATGGCTCGTATGTTTAGTTTCCTTTACGGTTTACTCTATGTTCTCCACACTGTAATATCTTTGTCATGAAGTCGACATAGAAAATATCTATTATGTACTATTGTTTGTAGCAAGTAATATTATTTTGTTAGTTTGTAGTGGAGCATTGCATCTTTAGTTAGTTTGTACTAATGTTTGTTATTATGTTTTGCTTTATATATGTTTATTAATTTTGATATTGGAGCATTCATGTGTTTCTGTATAGATATCACTATTAAATAGATTTTAGAGGTATGATTTTATTTATTTTTTTAATTTTTTTAAAATTTTTGCGACGGATTTGCGGACGGAAGATGTCGAGTTTGCCACGACTTTGCGGCGAAAATTTGCGACGGATTTGCCACGGGTTTGCGGCGGAAAAATTTGCCACGGAAAAGTCCGTGGCAAGCGATTTCGCGACAGCGTTTTGCCACCATTTTTGGTCCGTGGCAAATGTTGTTTTGCCACGGAAATTTGTACATTTGCGACGGAAATGTCGAAGTGGCAAATCAGTGATTTTCTTGTAGTGCTTGTGGTCTTCTTCACGTAGGATGTCCACCTCAATTTGGCGCCAAGTTTCCGCCAAACCTCGCCATTCCCCCAGTGTGGAACGCTGGCATGTGGGCTTTGTTGGCTGCCATTGATTTGCTGTTGCAACCTAGGATGTGGTCAGCCAGGGAACTTTTCAGCTGTTTCCTGTCACTCCCATGTGAAGTTGTCAGCTGAAAAGACAAGTACATAGAAAAAGAACATAACCATTTTGCTATCTCTTCATTTCATTTCTATCTTCCTCTCTTCCTCTCTCGCCATCTTTCTTTCTTTTTCCCTTTTCACATTATCTGCTCTCTACTCTTTCTCACTCTTCATGCTCGCCATTCCTCTCTCACCATCTCCCTTTCTTATTCCTCTCCATCAGCTCCTTCTTCCTTCACTTTTCAGTCTATCTTTCCTTTTTTCTCCCACACAATCCCTCAATCCTTCTCTACAACCACTCCCCATCCTCTCTTTTTTATGTCTTCTTTCTTTACCTACAACAACTGCTAACGCGAGAGAAGAAAGGAAGTGTATCTGCTTGGAGGTCAGTGAAGACAACGAGAAGACCGTGGATCTGACGTTGGACGAGAAGGAATTTAGGAGGGAGGACGTCGAGCAGCCATGGATGACTGGATGACGGTTTCCGCAATAGGGAGCTCACTTTTTTTTATAGGCAATGTTAGTGGTGGGTGTGGGAATTTTAATTTCAGGGGTTTGACCCTGGGACTTCCTTCTTGCACTCATTCGGTATGCCTTAGCTCGCCAATTGAGCTACCTTCTTGAGATACTAGGAGCTTACTTGAAATTGCCACTCTTTGGATGTGTTAGGTTCTAATTGTGGATATCTTGTGTTGCAGGTTAAGTTTTGATGATGAAGCATTCTAAATAAAGTGACAAAAAGGAACTCCAAGACACAACCAACTCAAGAAGAATGTTTTTGGTAAGGGTAGACGTTAGGAATTCCGGTCGTGTCTTAGGAATGAATGTAAACCGCTTTTGAGGATCGGCTCAAATCACTAACACACACACAAGCAAACCTAATATATGTCTTCAATTGATAAAAGCATGTCAAATAGGTTAGGCACTCATTGTTTTTAAAGAAATAGATTCATTGCTTGATTTTTGAGAGAACTTGTTTTTGGAAAGAAAGCAATCGATTCATGGCTTGTAACTTTAAAGCTAGAAATCGATTCATAGCTTGTTTAAAGCTAGAAATCGATTCATAGCCTATAAAATTAAAGCTAGAAATCGATTTGCATATTAATGGTTTTAAGAAAGAATTGTTTTGGAAAAAAAACAATCGATTCATGGCTTCTTACTTTCAAGCACTAAATCGATTCATTACTTCCCATTTTAAAGCACAAAATCGATTTATGCCTTGTTGCCTTTAAAAGAAAAATCGATTCATGGCTTTTACTTTAAAGGAAACAATCGATTCATGGCTCCTTGTTTTTAAAGATAACAATCGATTCTTGTCTTGGTTGTGTAAAGCTCAAAATCGATTTCAAGAATCACTTTGGAAGCAAACAATCGATTCTTGGCCTATTTGTTTAAAGCACACAATCGATTTTGAACCATGTTCTTATAAGCAAGCAATCGATTTTCCACTTATAAAAACAATGTTAGAAATTTTCCAACGGTCATATTTTTTACAATCTCTATAAATAGAGACTTAGGGCTTCACAAAACATACAATCAACCAACGCATAACAAAGAACAAATCAAACCCTATTACACAATCACACTTGCTCTTCACTTTGTTCCTATCAATTTGGTGATCTCTCTCGAGAGGTTAGGTTGGGAATCTTGAAGTTGTTGTATTCACCTTCTTAGAGTCATTAAAAGGGGAAAAGTTTTTAAAGTCTCAATTCACCCCCTCTTGAGGTGAAGCCACTTGGTAACAAGTGGTATCGAGCTAGACTCTTGTGTAAAGGGCCTGCTTGACTTCAAGAGAAATGGCTTCAGGTTGGTGTGCGCAGAGGTGCATCTCTTACTCGTCCTCCAGATTCAACGGGAAAGATTATGCATATTGGAAAGAAAGAATGAGAATATTCATAGAAGGGGTAGATATAGATGTATGGGATCTTTGTGGAAAATGGACCTTTTGTTCCCACTCACATGGTTAATGGCGCACTCATAGTCAAAGAAAGAAATGAATGGACGGATAATGATAAAAGAAAAGTTCAACATAATCTCGTGCCAAGAACATCATCACTTCCGCACTGACTCGGCCCCGATGAGTTCTTGAATATCAAACCGCAAAACCGCTCAAGAAATGTGGGACAATCTTCAAGTCACTCATGAAGGTACCGATGAGGTAAAAAGAGCAAGAACAAACACTCTTATCCGAGAATATGAACTATTTAGAATGAATCAAGGAGAAACTATACAAGAAATGCAAAAGAGGTTTACTCACATAGTGAATCAATGTTGTGCTCATTAGGAAAATCACTTCTGCCTGAAGACTTGATCAACAAAGTCTGAGATGTCTAAAGCAGAGAATGGCAACCAAAAGTAATTGCTATAGCTGAATCAAGAAATTTAGCTACTATGTCACTCGCCACTCTTTTTGGGAAACTACAAGAGCACGAGTTAGAGCTCACTCGTCTAGCTGAACATGAAGAAAAAGACAAGAAAAAGAAAATCTTAGCTCTCAAGGCTTCTAGTTCAAATCCACCTGATGATAGTGATGATTCGGAAAATGAAGATGATGAAGACGATGAGTACATGGATCTAATGGTTAGAAAATTCAAAAAGTTCATGAGAAGGAAAAGCTTCCCCAAGAAGAACTCTTCACCCAAAAGAGTTTCAAGCAAGGAAAACTTCTCAAGTCCTCCAACTTGCTACGAATGTGGCAAATCCGGACACATGAAGATGGAATGCCCGAACTTACAAAGAAAATTGTCAAAGTTTAAGAAAAAGGGATCCAAAGGAAACAAGGGTAGAAAAGCCTACATAGCATGGGAAGACAATGACATGGACTCATCAGATGATTCAGAAAGTGAAGAAGCTCAAATTGCTCTCATGGCCGACCACGATAGTGAAAATGAAACTGAGGTAGATTCTAACTCTGAAACTTCACAAAATGCATATGATGAATTACATGAAGCATTTCTTGAATTGCATAATGATTCTTTAAAACTAGCTAAGGCATTAAGTCAATCTAAGAAAGCAGTTGCTCATCTTCAAAACGAAGTTATTGTTTTATCTAAGGAAAGACTAGAACTTAGAAATGAAAATCATAGTCTTAGTTGCTTTAAAGCAAATTATGTATGTGATAAGTGTGCTGAATATGAAAATAAAATTCATGAGCTTGAATGGACAATAGGAAAAATGTCCAACATACAACATGCGCATCCTAGGTCTCCAAGAAATAATTTCATGAAAAGACATGTGCATTATAGACCTAAGTTCACCACTAGTCCATATATTAGATGTTATTACTGTGCCAAACTAGGACATATTGCATCTGTGTGTATGGCTAGAAGAAGACAAGTTGTGAAAAAGGTGTTGGTTCCCAATGGGACTCTACCAAGTACTAACCCACAAGGACCCAAAGAAATTTGGGTACCAAAATTTGCAACTTGACCTTATTGCAGGTATGCTTCAAGGTATGGGGGTAGATTAATACCTTGATAGCAAATGCTCAAAGCACATGACTAGAGATATGACAAAGCTCTTAACACTCACCCCCAGAAAAATCGGTCATGTGACTTGTGATAACAGCAAAAGAGGAAGAATCCTCGGTGAAGGTAAGATTGGTAAAGACTTATCCACCTCTATTTGCATTGTGCTTTATGTAGAATATATTAAGCATAAGTTACTGAGCATTAGACAAATATGTGATTATCATTGTCTGATTTTGTTTTATGCACCATTGAGGACTAATCAATAAGCAAGTTAGAATAATAGAAAATAGTGTAAACAACAACATCTCAACTGTCGATATAAATCACATTAATCTATAGAAGAACCCCGTTCAACATTCTAGAACAAAGCATATAGATCTTAGACATCATTTTCTTAAAGATCATGTGTAAAAAGGTGATTATGTGATTGTTTAGTTAAGCATTCAAAACCGCTAGCTGATATTTTTACAAAACCATTGCAAAAAGAAAATTTCTTTTTCATTCGAAGAAAAGAAAACTTGGAGTCATTAAGTTACCATTTAGCTGAATGAAATATGAAATGATGATTGATTTATGTTTGGCTATCTTGTGTTGAAACCCGACTCTCATGTCATTTGGTGGTTTATGCCTATTTTTTTTAAAATGCAATGGACTCACTGTTACTATTAGCTGCGTTTTCGACTCACCAACTATGTTTCGCATTAACCCTTTTGATCATGACAAAAAGGGGGAGAAATATAGGATTGTCACTTTGCATTTAGATAAGGCCTAGGGGAGCATCAAGTAAGGGGGAGTCTAGATACATATCTTTAATATTAGTGCATTGTTTTTTGCTTGATGAACTAACCTCCCACCTAAGATGAATTAAAATTTTGTCATCATCAAAAAGGGGGAGAATGTGGATATCTTGTGTTGCAGGTTAAGTTTTGATGATGAAGCATTCTAAATAAAGTGACAAAAAGGAACTCCAAGACACAACCAACTCAAGAAGAATGTTTTTGGTAAGGGTAGACGTTAGGAATTCCGGTCGTGTCTTAGGAATGAATGTAAACCGCTTTTAAGGATCGGCTCAAATCACTAACACACACACAAGCAAACCTAATATATGTCTTCAATTGATAAAAGCATGTCAAATAGGTTAGGCACTCATTGTTTTTAAAGAAATAGATTCATTGCTTGATTTTTGAGAGAACTTGTTTATGGAAAGAAAGCAATCGATTCATGGCTTGTAACTTTAAAGCTAAAAATCGATTCATAGCTTGTTTAAAGCTAGAAATCGATTCATAGCCTATAAAATTAAAGCTAGAAATCGATTTGCATATTAATGGTTTTAAGAAAGAATTGTTTTGGAAAAAAAACAATCGATTCATGGCTTCTTACTTTCAAGCACTAAATCGATTCATTACTTCCCATTTTAAAGCACAAAATCGATTTATGCCTTGTTGCCTTTAAAAGAAAAATCGATTCATGGCTTTTACTTTAAAGGAAACAATCGATTCATGGCTCCTTGTTTTTAAAGATAACAATCGATTCTTGTCTTGGTTGTGTAAAGCTCAAAATCGATTTCAAGAATCACTTTGGAAGCAAACAATCGATTCTTGGCCTATTTGTTTAAAGCACACAATTGATTTTGAACCATGTTCTTATAAGCAAGCAATCGCTTTTCCACTTATAAAATCAATGTTAGAAATTTTCCAACGGTCATATTTTTTACAATCTCTATAAATAGAGACTTAGGGTTTCACAAAACATACAACCAACCAACGCATAACAAAGAACAAATCAAACCCTATTACACAATCACACTTGCTCTTCACTTTGTTCCTATCAATTTGGTGATCTCTCTCAAGGGTTAGGTTGAGAATCTTCAAGTTGTTGTATTCACCTTCTTAGAGTCATTAAAAAGGGGAAAAGTTTTTAAAGTCTCAATTCACCCCCCTCTTGAGACTGAAGCCACTTGGTAACACTAATACTATTACTACAAACAGAAAATTAAGTTGCAAGAGAAGATAATTAATAAAACTGCATCATATCTTTCATATCCTTTGGGGAAGACAACATTACACTTATATAGGTAAGGTTTCCTCTAACCTAGACACTTGGGCCCAAGCCTCTTTTGGACAAATAACAACACTGCAAACAAACACTAGTAAAAAGAAACTGGACTGAAATAAAAAATAAAAAGGGCCCAATAATATATTGGTCAAATAAAGTCCTTAAGCCAATAAGGCTTTTGACCACTCTTGTGGAAGACCCCAGGAGACCCATTAACAGGATGATAAAGGTATAATACTTTGTTCTCAATACCTTGCATGTCTTCTTCTTTCTTTTATTTTGACTAGACCCTTACATGTGCTCTGCACTGGACTATTGAAACTGAACTGAAATATCGTGGCAACCAAAATTAACTTAATGGAAATCAAAGAGCGTGGCTTTAAAAACAAAGCATCACATAATTCCTATTATATGAAGGAAGATTTCTAAATCTCCGAGCTGAATGTCAATAATAAAAAAAAAAGAAGAAGTCCCATGAAAAACTATTTTTTATTGAATTTGATCATTCATCAGTCGTTATGGTAACTTGTATTTTCACTCTCGGTTCCATGATTTTGATGGTTTTGTTCAAGAAATTCACAATACAATCAATTTCATGAGAGTAAAAACTGAATGCATCTGCATCACTCGCCACATGATTTTAATATTTGAATCTCTCTATCTGCTATTCTTAGTTCTCCTTTATTTTGTATTGATAATTATAATCTGAAAAGTCTATAATGATAGTGTATTTAATTTGCACTCATCATTTAATAAAGGCATGGCCAGAAAGATAATATATATATATATATATATATATATATATATATATATATTTGTATTTGAGGCTAATGACGATCCTAAATAGATTGGCAATGTTCTCAAAGGTAACACTCAAATCCCCATTGTATGAAGAGAACTTCCCAAACAGGTGCTTATTTGACAGTGTTTGTTTAGAATTTTTTGATCAATCTGTTTGTTTAGAGTTTAGAATGCAATGTCATTGATTCATCTCATGTAGTTATGGACATATCACATATAGTTCCTATTTGTGATTTGTTGAGTGTTGGTTTTTTTGTCTTGTATATTGGATTGATAACTTTTCTCAGCCTCATGATTTTAACATTGAAGTAGGGATGCAAGATATGAGGAACATAAATTTCCTTTCTTTATTTTGAATTGGCATTTTACATTATATCATATATTGAGAGAGTTATCGTTCAAGATGGAATGCAAATGGTTGACTAAGATATTTGTTTCTTAGTATTTGTCCTCAGGTGTTTGTCTATCAAAGATGAAAGCAGCCGTACTTGAGTGATTGTGTTCTTTCTTATGGGATGGAAGGGTACCTCTCTATCGTATCGTGCCATCTCATTGGAGCATCACTTTAGTTGTGATAAGCTAATTCACACTTATAATTTTGTAAACTATATTAAACTTTTTTATGTTGTTGCATCCTCGGGACGCTATACATATTTTGATGATGTAATCTTTTGAAGCAATGGCAGAGACTGTTACAAATAAACAGGAGGAAATTAGTTCAATTATCTTGAAGTCATTTAGGATCATCTAGAACATTATTTTCCTTTTCCATTTTAGACTTTGACCAATTTCACTCAGTTTTGGATCATTGATAAACAAAAGTAAAACCCAGTAATGTGTATTGGGTTAGATTGGTTATACCAACTTGATGCTTCACTCTTCAATAGGGAGTATATAATTGTTGTTTTTTCTTTCTGAATTTCTTTTTCGTGATTTATATTGCATTCATAGAGAAAATAATTTACATTTCGTGCTCATATCCAATTATCATTTGATAATGTTTGTTGGTAGTTTTAAGCCTTACTGTATTCTTGGTATTAGGTGCATTTTGCTGGCATATAAAAGACTAAATATTGATGATATTTTTAGAGTGCAATTGTTATCAATGACGTTTCTGAGTTGCTTAATTGTTAATGCATATATAGACATTGAGTAACAGATATGCACTGGCACCTGCTAATTTTTGATTAGTGTAACACCTAAAATTTTTCGCGTCTTAAACGCTAATTATACATATCATTACATATCAGAGTATACCAGAGTAGCGGAAATATAACTTACAACTTGTATCAAGTCAAGTTATACAATACATTACAAAGAATAACACAAGCATCAACTACCCGTGCTTCTTGACTTTTCTCTTATCCTGTTTCTCTGTAAAAATAACCATATATGATAGGGTGAGACAACTTGTCTCAGTGAGCTTTATCGTGACCCCTAGCCACACTCATGAGCCAATGATAACATAAACATAGCAAGTTAGTACTTACCGAATATTTTGGCAATTCAATTATATAAATTGCGGAATCACATGGTAATCCAAGAATGAATTACAATAAAGTTTTATCAATTCTAGCACATCACCAACAACACACATAAGGAAGCATGGGTGAACCCCAACATAGCCAATAAGTGTACAACTCTTAAAGGCGGATAGCTTTAATTTTAACATGGGGGCCTAGGACCAGGGCGCATGACTTCCCTCTCCTAGTGTACTAAACGCATGGAGGTCGTCACCTCAATTCGATATTTCTTATATATCGTGAAACGTGGACCGGTTTAGATGAACATAATCATCCCGAGCCAATTATAAATTAAGAAATGGAACATTTTGTTCAATTCACTTTCCAAAACATATGTCCTCACACGAGACTCTAAGTTTTACGGTTTTTCGAAATATTCATAACATTAACCGCTTAATTCAAAACCACTTTGGATATGTATCAAAAGTTCTAACCAAAATTCGTGAGCTTCCTGCGAAATATGGACATCCCAAAATAATACATTTACTGTATAACTTGATCCGGACATCAATTTTGTTCAAAAATCATTAATTCACGCACATATACAAAATTTACGGTTTTCCAAAAGATTTGTAAATTCAACTAACACGCACTCCACAACCGAAAACCATATTCAAACATAACAATAGTATCCATATAAGATATGAGTGGTTAGGAAAAGGATTTGAAAGAAGTTTGAAATTTGAGCGGGCGTCGAAGCGAAACATTGGATATTGGGGACATAAGAACTTCTCAACTTAGTGCCCAATTCAGTTCCGTTTCGTATTCCGATCGATTCCAAACCACATTTCGATCCTAATTCAACCACGCACCTGCAACATACACATATTCCAGTTCAAACATAACAATTAAACAATCAAATCTTTATGGTTTTGTTCTAAGTTTCAAACAAACATAATTTCTCAAAATAGCGTTTTTGACTCGAAAATTCACGAAACTCCAAATTTCGAAAACCGTTCAAACATAACACATAAACAACATTTTAAAATTCCCTAAACGTGAGTAAAACTCACCTATCGTGATGAATATCACGAAATACGAAAACTTTGTGACGTCAACCGATTCCAAAAGCGAGATCAACCCCAAAACCGAAACCACAGCTCCTTCCTTCTTCTATGGCTTCAATCGACTCGAATCCACAATAAAATCGACACCCACAGCCCCCAAACTACCTATTAAGCTTCCTACCTTCAATACAAACTTCAAAATCACCAAAAAGCTCCATTTGAGCTCCAAGCTTCAACAATGGCAACACAAAAACGGGTAGGAATTAGGTGATAAAAATTACATCATTAGAAAGAGGAGGAAAAATGGGAGAGATTGGTACCAAAAGCCCCTTACCTAGTGTTGAATTGGAGAAGATCTCCTCCCTTCACTCTTTCTCTCCTTCGCCACTTCTTCTCTCTTTCTCTCTCGGGTCTCTGTTTCTCTCTCTCTCTCGTTTCTTCCTCTGTTACTTACTTCTTTTTCTTTCCTTTTAATTCCTTTTTATTCCTTTTCTCTGTTCCTTACTTTTCTTTATTTTTCTTTTACTTTGACTATAAGGGTATAAGTGGGTCAAGGGTCTAATTGGGTGTAAAGCCTAAATGCCCTTGGCTCACAAATCTCACTAATCCTATTTTTACCCCAAAACTCTCACATTCAATTAACACCATTTAATCAATAAAGCTATTTAATCATATAATTTAACGATACTCCTTAATTTCGAGACACACTCATATCCAAAATGTATCTTATTATTCACTTGAATAGTAAAACATTTGATAATTTCTTAATTCGAAATTAACGAAATTAGGGATGTTACAATCACTGACTTTTAAAATTTTGTCCTCAAAATTGAATTTGAAGAAACATACCTTATTGAAATAAATAGGGATATTGAGTCCTCATGTCCTCTTCCAACTCCCAGTGGCTTCATCGGTGGAAAAACCGTCCCAAACAACCTTGACAATAGGAATTGTCCTTGTTCGCAATGTCAGTTCTCCATGTTCCAAAATATAACTAGGGTATGGTTGAAAAGATAAATCCGGTCGAAGATCCAAGTCGTCAAAACTCAGCAATTTGCTCGAATCGGAGATATATTTCTTGATTGAGATACATGGAAAACATCATGTAGATTCGATAAAGTGGAGGTAATGCAATATGATGATCATAGCGCCCAATACGCTCGATAATTTGGAAAGGTCAATATCTGAGGACTGAGTTTCTTTGTTCGCAAAGCTCTACCGGTACCAATAGTTGGAGAAACCCTCAAATACACATGATCACCACTTTCAAATTCCAACGGCCTCCTTCTTTTATCCGCATAACTCTTTTATCGACTCGGCGGCTTTCATTACGCCTTGAATTTGCCTTATCTTCTCCAGTAGTCTCGTGAATGATGTCGGGACCCAATATTCGGTTTTCACCTACTTCCCACCAACACAATGGGGTTCTACACTTTCTCCCGTAGAGTGCCTCGAATGGTGTCATTCCAATCTTTGGAATGATAAGCGTTATTGTAGGAAAATTCCACTAATGGAAGATGATCCTCCCATTTCTTTCCACTATCCAAAACACATGCCCGAAGCATATCTTCAAGAAGTCGATTAGTTCTCTCCGTTTCACCAAATCTGTTTGAGGATGATAAGCGGTGCTAAGAAATACCTTCGTTCCCAAAGCATCATTTAAAGCTCTCCAAAATCTAGAAGTAAATTTTGGGTCACGATGCGAGACAATGCTCGTGGGAACCCCATGCAACCTTATTATGTTTCTCACATAAATTTACGCCAACTTGGAAACTTTATCGATCGATCGAGCGGAAATAAAATGAGGTGACCGTTAAGCGATCCACAATAACCCAAATGGAATCATTACCCGACTTGTGATCTCGGCAAACCCATAACAAAATCCATTGAGATATCTTCCCACTTCCATTTGGAACATCTAAAGGTTTGCAAAAGACCGCGGGCCTTTGGTGTTCTGCTTTGACTCTTTGACAAGTCGAGCATCGAGAGACAAATTACGCAATATCTTTCTTCATCCCCGACCACCAATACATTTGTTTCAAATCCTTATACATCTTAGTAGAACCGGGATGTATAGAATATTGGCCGATGAGCTTCTTCCAAAACACCTTCTTGATGTCATTATCATTAGGTACACAAATTCTACCATCGAAACAAATAAGGTTATCAACATCTTACGTATACTTTGGTAACCCTTTTTGAGATTGCAAATCCACATCAGATTCTTGAGCTACACGAATCAAATCTCTTAGTGTACTAGAAATTCGGATGTGCTTCAACACTAATCGGTCTTTCTTTCTTGCTACTTTTAAGTCCAAATCTCTAAAAGATTCCAATAAAGCCATTTCATGAATTAAGTTTCTGCGGTGTGAATAGACTTTCTCGCTTAAAGCATCTGCTACAACGTTTGCCTTTCCAGGATGGTACTTTAATTCAAAGTCATAATCTTTCAAGAATTCCACCCATCTTCTCTGCCTGTTGTTGAGTTCCTTCTGATCAAACAAATATTTTAGGCTTTTGTGATCACTAAAGACTTGAAGCGAGCAGTAAAGGTAGTGTCTCCAAATCTTCAATGCATACACAATGGCGCCAACTCCAAATCATGAGTTGGATAATTCTCTTCATGAGATTTCATTTGCTGGACGCATAAGCTACCACTTGATGATTACGCATAAGAACACATCCTAGACCGCTTCCCGGATGCATCTTTGAAAATCTAAAATCTCGGTGCGGATCGGCGAGAATTAGGATAGGAGAGCGAAGTAAGTCGAGACTTCAATTCTAAGAAACACTCCTCACAATCAAGCATTCGATCAAGCGATTTGTCACTTGCGAGTCAATCGGGTAAGAGGAATAACTAACTGCGAGAATCCTTGAATAAATCTCCGATAATAACCAGCAAGTCCCAAGAAACTTCTGACTTCAGTCACTGAAGTGGGGCGTTCCCAATTCAACACAGCTTCAACTTTACTAGGATCAACTGCAACCCCCTCCTGAGAAATTACATGACCCAGAAATTTCACCTCAGACATCCAAAATTCACATTTAGATGGCTTAGCATAAAGCTTCTTTTCTCGAAGTGTTTGCAAAACAATTCTGAGATGTTGAACATGATCCTCAACAGATTTAGAATATACCAAAATATCATCAGTAAATACCACCACAAATTGATCTAAGTAGGTATGAAAGACCCGGTTCATGTAGTCCATGAATACCGCTGGAGCATTAGTCAAACCGGAAGGCATAACTACAAACTCATAATGTCCATACCTCGTACGGAAAGCTGTCTTCGGAATATCTAAAGCTCGAACTTTAATTTGATGATACCCAAACCTTAGATCAAATTTTGAGAATACCGCAGCTCCTCGAAGTTGATCAAGAAGATCATCAATTCTTGGCAATGGATATTTATTCTTGATCGTCACTTTGTTCAATTGAGGATAATCAATGCACAAACGCATGCTTCCATCCTTCTTTTTAACTAGTAACACTGGAGCACCCCATGGAGAAGCACTCGGCCGAATAAACCTTTTGGAGATTAACTCTTCAAGTTGGGACTTAAGTTCCTTCAATTCCAAAGGAGACATTCTATAAGGAGCTATAGAGATCGGTCCGATTGCACGGAACCAATTCGATAGAGAATTCTACCTCTCGATCGAGGAGGTAATGAGGAAATCTCATCAGGAAACACATCTAAGAATTCATTCACAATTTGCACGGATGAAAGATCTAAACAAGTTTTGGTAGATGCCGATAACATAATGACATAAGCTTCCGCACCTTGAAATAAAGAATGGTGGCGAAGTGAAAGAAATAATGACTCGGTTCTTGTGCGAGATAGATCCACGGCTTGACCAAAAAAACCTATTGTTCGGTTGTAACAATCGATAGTTACATGATTAGCGGACATCGAGTCATACCCGACACAATATCCATTCCTCTCATAGGCAAGCAAATGAAGTCAACAACAAAATTTTTGCTTCCTATGGTGAGCACACAATTCAAACATAGAGACTGGTTCGAACACGACCCTTGGCGGTGATCGAAGATAGTAATTGGTTCGATCAATGGTGATACTGATCAATCCTAACTTTTCTACACATGCTTACGAAATAAAACAATGAGTAGCACGAGTCATACAATATGCGAACCGATTTAGTAAAGATAGAAACTGTACCCCTCAAGAGATTATCTTACGGCACGATTGTTTGAGCATCGAGTATTAATCCTTCCTCTTCTAAGAGCATCTTGATTATCAACCACAACTTTCACGAGAGGACATTCATTGGCATAGTGATTTTCATCCTTGCAAATATAACACCGATTCTTACCCTTGTTGCATTCACCCCGGTGACGCTTTCCACAATTAGAACAAAGATGGTAACTAGATAAGTCTTCAGTCCGCACTTGCTTTCCTTTGTTATTGTTACCCCTAGAACCAGTCTGAAAATTTGATGTGCTTGCATTCTTTTTATTCTGATGATATGTCTTCCTGCTTGCATACAACCTTTGCAAATCGACCTCAGCAACATAGGCCTGTTGTACCATAGCAGCATAGTTGTCAAAAGAAAAAGAACTTAAGCTTTGAGAAATATCCTCCCGAAGCCCATACTTGTATCTTTCGGTCTTCCAAGTGTCATCCTCCGCTCGTCTAGCCAATCGAAATAATTGTATCAGCTCTTCGAATTTAGTTGTATACTGACCCACAGTTAAATTCTCTTGCCTTAGATTCAGAAATTCATTCTCCTTTGCACTTCTCATTGCTTTCGGGAAGAATTGTTCCATGAACATACGACGGAAATTTTCCCATGTTGTAGGAGTTCCCATAGTCACCATCATGTCTCTTGCATTTTCCCACCAATTGTTAGCCTCTCCTTTCAGCATATGAGATGCCAATCTCAACTTATCATCATCATCAGTGATTTGCATTGTAAGAAAGATTTTCCCAATGTCATCAAGCCAATGATGAGCCTCCATTACATCCGGCCCTCCATGAAATTGAGAAGGCTTCATCTTCAAAAATTCCGAATAAAGTTGTCTTGGATTCACTGGTGGTTCATGAACAGGTTGCGGTTGATGTTGAGCCTGGGCACTACAAGAAAATCGCTGATTTGCCACGGACATTTCCGTCGCAAATGTACAAATTTCCGTGGCAAAACAACATTTGCGACGGATTTGCCACAGACAAAAATTGGTGGCAAAAACGTTCGTCGCAAATCGTTTGCCACGGAATTTCCGTGGCAAATTTTTCCGTCGCTAATCCGTCGCAAATATCCGTGGCAAAGTCGTCGCAAATTTCATCGCAAATCCGTCGCAAAAATAAAAAAAAATTAAAAAAAAATTAAATCTTCAAACATATATACATGCTGCATAAAATTAAGCTAGCTAAATAAGATCTATTTTCTGAAACATATTCAGCAATGAGCATCACCAAACAACATTATTAACATGTAATCATTGCTAAGAATACTACATTGCAAATACATTCTGATATTAAAGCTGGAAACATAATCCAACGTCTAACACACTTTGCTTAAAAAAATAAACACTAAATTTAGCAAGAAAGGATTTACAAAGATAATCCAACGTCTAATGGAAGTTGCACCAAGAATCACTTCACTCCCAAAGTCATTTGCAGCAGGAAACTTCTCACGGAGTAGGTCCAACATCACATTTTTTTTGATAACATATATGCCCATGCTAGCAATAAAGGCATTTCCTTTGCTCTCTCATCATCAAGACCCAAAATGGTAGTATCAACCTAATAGAAAAAGATAGTAGCATTCTAAGAAAGCTGTTTATGTAATAGTTGGCTAATTCTGGGAAAAATAACATATAAGGCATCGATATGAACTCACCTTCATAGCTTTCAACTGTTCTCCTTTTGGCTTCTCTGCAAATTCACGCCCCTCTTCATCAATCTTCATCAGACCAAAAAAAATCTAGTTCAAATATATTCAACGAGAATTATTACGAGTCATGATTACAAAAAAAATCATGTTGTAATCAAATATAAGTTAAGAAGAGTAGTTAACTCAGAAAAGAAGCTAAAATACAAAAATGTGGAAATAGAGTTAACTTTAGTATTTTCAATGAACCAATTTATAAGTCATAGAGGGTAACTTAGGC
Organism: Oxytropis ochrocephala; assembly: GCA_020916435.1. Taxonomy (NCBI): domain Eukaryota; kingdom Viridiplantae; phylum Streptophyta; class Magnoliopsida; order Fabales; family Fabaceae; genus Oxytropis; species Oxytropis ochrocephala. Next base: position 96,386,084 of record CM037093.1, read on the forward strand.
AATAGAGTTAACTTTTTATTGAGATTAAATAAATTAAATGTGATTAACTACTTTAATAACAGTGAATTAGTCAACTCTTGTTTATAATTTATTCCATAGAGTGTATATAAAGATATAACAATGGTGAGACGACAAAAGGCGCACACCTTCAAATATGCCATCTTGTGATCCTCGAGCGATAACGTGATACTCCTTTTCACACTTTGCAAAAGTGGCGGAGGCAAAACATCAAGTTGGCTCGATAAAATGAATAAGAATCCCTAATAAATAGATGCTTCACGGTGCATTAATCATTAAACCATCCTAAAAGCAACGAAACTTGATTCTATGTTCCAGAGGCCTCTGTATTGGCATCAAAAAGTAAAAGCTGGACTAGAATGCATATAGCATACACGATCACAGTATAATTGTGCGTGGACCAAAGCGGATCTGTTGAAGTCAACACCCTACATGCACAAAATTTTCTCTTATAGAGTTTCTAATATGCATTTATATGCAAAAATGTTCATGCCATAGTTAGTTTTACATACATCGACTTTATTTTCTGCACTTTTCTACAAGCTATTTGAAAGTTCTTCCATGAGAACAACCAAAATCTAAAATGATGCATTTAAGGTGATATGACCATCAATAATACAACTTCAATTGAAAAAATGTCCTCCAAAATCAGTCAAATTGAATATTTTTAAAAAGGAACTCTCTTTGAATAAGTTGCACTATGCAATCACACTTACTGATTGTTAAAAAGAATTGATGATTTGGCTACTTAATATATAGTGAGTCGGTTGAGTCTCAATTTACTTTAAACATGTCAAAAGAGGTATATGCATTCAAGATCCCAACTTGGATCTTTGTTAGAAGGAAAAAATAGTGACGTTTTTCTTCTTCTAAAAACAACCTTAATAAATTAATAGCATATACAAAGCTTGGTACTTAATCTCACCTTGAATGATGAACATAGGGAAAACATGATTGCGGGTAAAACATAAGCTGCAGAATAAAGAAGGAAGAGACTAATTGTGGGAAAGCATATTGTGTGAATATTGGCAAAACACAATGTATAGAATTAAAAGCATGAGGGAAATACGAGAAAGAGTAGCGAGCATAACAATATTCACATAACCCTTCTAATTTTGAGGAAACAGTTTCGAGAGTACATATAAGAGAAAGCCACGTTCTAGGACATGATTGCACCTACATTCGACCTATATCATCACAATATGAGCAATCTGCAAAATAAAAAACCAAATTGGATTTCTAATCATGCACGCAAAATAGGAATTAGATTACATGACACAATTTGAAATTGATAGTTTTCTATGTGGGGCTACTATTATGACAAAAAAGTATGCTTTTAATCATAATAAATGGCAACCAATAAGCTACACCAATGGATAACAACTTCATCACATAAACCCTTCATCATAAGAAGCAAAGAAATGAAAGTTGAGTTGTGGAGCGATAAAATCTATTAGTCTCCAATTTGACCAGTTTAAATAGTAAAACCTTGAAAGGAACATTTAACAATATGATTAAAACCACACAACAATATAAAAATTTCTATTATCAATGAGCAACAAAATTCAATACTCTGAAATACAGAATCCAATTAGTGGAAATTCAGAATTTGAAATCAAATTCAGAATTAACAATTATCATGTTATAAATTCAGAATTCAATTATGGGAAATTCATAATACCAATAGACACAGGGGAATTAAATTCAGAACTTCAGAAATTAGGTTTTACATAAGGGGAATTTCAAATTCAGAAATTAGGTTTCAGAATTAAGGGAACTAAGATTTGGAAAATTTAGAATCCGATTATAGGATTTTCGAATCGAAGCAGTGGAATTCAAATTTGCAACACCTAATAAAGAGATGAAGAGGAAATCGGAGGTTGGGGTTTGGAAACCTCGGTTACATGAAAACACAAATATCATACCTCGATTACATGAAAACACAAATATCATACCTCCGGAGAAATGGTGTGGTAGGCAGCGCCACGGTGGTTGCGAGACCGAGGTGGAGGCGAGTTGGGTTGGGGTTTGGGAAATCAGAGGTTAGGGTTTGGGAAATGCGAGGTTAGGGTTTCGCGAAAATTGGGGAGAAAGTGAGGGTAAAGAGAGAGGGAGAGTGGAAGGCGTCGGAGGAGGCGGACGTTGAAGCCATGGAGGATGGAAGAAGGCGGAGGTTGAGGGTGGTGGCGGAGTAAGAGTGAGAGTGTGAGCGGTGTAGAGAGTGATAAGTGAGAGTGAAAGAGTCGTGAGGAGCTATGGTGGAGGGCGATGAGAAGAGAGGCGACGGTGGGAGGAGGAGGAGGAGGCGACGGTGGGTGGAGGAGGAGGCGATGGTGTGGAGGGGGGCGGGAGGTGAGAGTGAGAGTGAGAAGGAGGAACGCGTGAGAGCGATAAGAGAGGTTAGTAGGGATCGGGGGTGTTTTAATTTTATCAATACGTTGCCACGGACTTGCCACGGCATGTCCGTCGCAAATTTTTGTCCTTTCACATGTCCGTGGCAAACACCAGCGGGAAATTTCGCGCTCACATATTTTGCACTTGCCGTCACAAATCCGTGGCAAATTACTGATGGAATAAGCTCTGTGGCAACTGCTGGTGGCTAAAACAAGGTTTTCTTGTAGTGGGGCTTGTTGTTGCATTTGAGCCATCTGTGCCATGTGTTGCTGTTGCATCAACACCATATCATCCATCGTTTTCTGTTGCTGCTCAATAACATTCTGCATCCATTCCGTCTGAGGGTCAACAGGCGCTTGACCTCGGCCCCTTCCTCTTCCTCGTCCAGCCATAATTCAACAGAATATGCACAAAGTATTGAGTTGATCAGGCTCAATGTCAGATAGCATACAAATAAGAATCACAGTCAAAAGAAGAAAGAGTTCCTATAATCTAGGTCCGACGAGGCGGAACCGCTCTGATACCAAATGTAACACCCTAAAAATTTTTCGCGTCTTAAACGCTAATTATACATATCATTACATATCAGAGTATACCAGAGTAGCGGAAATATAACTTACAACTTGTATCAAGTCAAGTTATACAATACATTATAAAGAAACAAAAAAACAGAATAACATAAGCATCAATGCTCCATATCCATCCTCCACACAAGCATCAACTACCCGTGCTTCTTGACTTTTCTCTTATCCTGTTTCTCTGTAAAAATAACCACATATGATAGGGTGAGACAACTTGTCTCAGTGAGCTTTACCGTGACCCCTAGCCACACTCATGAGCCAATGATAACATAAACATAGCAAGTTAGTACTTACTGAATATTTTGGCAATTCAATTATATAAATTGCGGAATCACATGGTAATCCAAGAATGAATTACAATAAAGTTTTATCAATTCTAGCACATCACCAACAACACATAAGGAAGCATGGGTGAACCCCAACATAGCCAATAAGTGTACAACTCTTAAAGGAGGATAGCTTTAATTTTAACATGGGGGCCTAGGACCAGGGCGCATGACTTCCCTCTCCTAGTGTACTAAACGCATGGAGGTCGTCACCTCAATTCGATATTTCTTATATATTGTGAAAGCGTGGACCGGTTTAGATGAACATAATCATCCCGAGCCAATTATAAATTAAGAAATGGAACATTTTGTTCAATTCACTTTCCAAAACATATGTCCTCACACGAGACTCTAAGTTTTACTGGTTTTGAAATATTCATAACATTAACCGCTTAATTCAAAACCACTTTGGATATGTATCAAAAGTTCTAACCAAAATTCGCAGAGCTTCCTCGAAATATGGACATCCCAAAATAATACATTTACTGTATAACGATCCGGACATCAATTTTGTTCAAAAATCATTAATTCCCGCACATATACAAAATTTACGGTTTTCCAAAAGATTTGTAAATTCAACTAACACGGACTCCACAACCGAAAACCATATTCAAACATAACAATAGTATCCATATAAGATATGAGTGGTTAGGAAAAGGATTTGAAAGAAGTTTGAAGCCGAGCGAGCGTCGAAAGCGAAACATTGGATATTGGGGACATAGGAACTTCTCAACTTAGTGCCCAATCGATTCCGTTTCAGTATTCGATCGATTCCAAACCACATTTCGATCCTAATTCAACCACGCTTTGCAACATACATACACATATTCCGGTTCAACATAACAATTAAACAATCAAATCTTTATGGTTTCGTTCTAAGTTTCAAACAAACATAATTTCTCAAAATAGCGTTTTTGACTCGAAAATTCACGAAACTCCAAATTTTGAAAACCGTTCAAACATAACACATAAACAACATTTTAAAATTCCTAAGCGTGAGTAAAACTCACCTATCGTGATGAATATCACGAAATACGAAAACTTTGTGACGTTCAACCGCTCCAAACGCGCGAGATCAACCCCAAACCGAAACCACGGCTCCTTCCTTCTTCTATGGCTTCAATCGACTCGAATCCACAATAAAATCGACACCCACAGCCCCCAAACTACCTATTAAGCTTCCTACCTTCAATACAAACTTCAAAATCACCAAAAGCTCCATTTGAGCTCCAAGCTTCAACAAGGGCAACACAAAAGCGGGTAGGAATTAGGTGATAAAATTACATCATTAGAAAGAGGAGGAAAAATGGGAGAGATTGGTACCAAAAGCCCCTTACCTAGTGTTGAATTGGAGAAGATCTCCTCCTTCACTCTTTCTCTCCTTCGCTTCTTCTTCTCTCTCTCTCTCGGGTCTCTGTTTCTCTCTCTCTCGTTTCTTCCTCTCTGTTACTTTCTTCTTTTTCTTTTCTTTTATTTCCTTTTTATTCCTTTTCTTTTCTCCGTTCCTTACTTTTCTTTATTTTTCTTTTACTTTGACTATAAGGGTATAAGTGGGTCAAGGGTCTAATTGGGTGTAAAGCCTAAATGCCCTTGGCTCACAAATCGACTAATCCTATTTTTACCCCAAAACTCTCACATTCAATTAACACCATTTAATCAATAAAGCTATTTAATCCTATAATTTAACGATACTCCTTAATTTGAGACACACTCATATCCAAAATGTATCTTATTATTCACTTGAATAGTAAAACATTCGATAATTTCTTAATTCAAAATTAACGAAATTAGGGATGTTACAATTAGCATTGTCTATGGATTACTGTATTTCTTGGACAACAAGTCTTTTTGTCTTCAAATATAACAAATTTCATATTTTCCATATAAACAAAAGGAGCAAGGTCTTTGCATGTGCCTATATAAGATTCATTAACACCACTTTGTTTCCAATCACAAGGAGACTAAGAAAGAAGAAAAAGAAGATATACCAATCACCATCAACCTATATACCAAAATGACTAGGTCATTTACATTTGTTGCCTTCTTGGTCTTTGCTCTTTGTTTCTCATCTGCCTTGGCTCGCAAGGCAGCACCCGTTGACACACCTATCAAGGCTCGCAAAGCACCACAAGTTTCCTCACCTATCAAGGCACCACAAGTTGTCGCACCTGTCAGGGCTCGCAAGGCACCACAAGTTGCCTCACCTGTTAAGGTACAACAAGTCGCCGCACCTGTCAATGCTCACAAGGCACCAAAAGTTGCCTCACCTGTCAAGGCACTACACGTTGCCTCACCTGTTAAGGCTCCCAAAGCGCCACAAGTTGCCTCACCTGTCAAAAACGTTACCTCACTTGTCAAGGCTCACAAGGAACCACAAGCTGCCTCACCTATCAAAAATGTAACCTCACCTGTCAAGGCTCGCAAGGCACCACAAGTAGACTCACCAGTCAAAAACGTTACCTCACCTGTCAAGGTTGCCAAGGCACCACAAGTTGTCTCACCTGTCAAAAATGTTACCTCACCTGTCAAGGCTCCTAAGGCACCAAATGTTGCCTCGCCTGTCAAAAATGTTACCTCACCTTCCAAGGCTCCCAAGGTACCACAAGTTGCCTCACCCGTGAAAAACGTTACCTCACCTATCAAGGCTCGCAAGGCAACACAAGCCGCTCGCTGTCGCCGAAACGTTACCTCACCTGTCAAGGCTCCCCGAGGCACCACAATTTGTCTCACCTATCAAAAGCGTTACCTCACCTGCCAAGGCAGCTCGCAAGGCACCAAAAGTTGCCTCACCTATCAAAAATGTTACCTCACTTGTAAAGGCTCCCAAGGCACCACAAGCTGCCTCACCTAACAAAAACGTTACCTCGCCTGCCAAGGCTCCTAAGGCACCACAAGTTGCCTCACCTGTCAAAAACGTTACCTCACCTGTCAAGGCTCGCAAGGCACCACAAGTTGCCTCACCTGTGAAAAATGTTACTTCCCCGGTCAAGGCTCCCCGAGGCACCTGAGTTGCCTCACCTGTCAAAAACGTTATCTCACCTACCAAGGCTCCCAAGGCTCCACAAGTTTCCTCACCTATCAAAAACGTTACCTCTCCTGTCAAGGCTCGCAAGGCACCACAAGTTGCCTCACCTGTAAAGTCTCACAAGGCACCCCAAGTTGCCTCGTCTGTAAAAAACGTTACATCACCTGTCAAGGCTCGCAAGGCGGCACTCGTTTAGCCATTCATTGCAATTTTGGTATAATTGATCTTCATCTATTTAATTAAACATTTATTATTTGCATATATGTGTTGTATTGTTTTGTTTTGTTGGTTTTGCTTAACTATACTAATTAACACATGTAAATCAGAGGTTGAATGACAATTCGGTAGTATATTGTATCATTACCACGATAACTAATAAACCAAGCGTTCTCATCTTATTAACAAGTTAACTAATTGACTAATCATTAACTTATTCTCACCACAAGTCCACAACAATAGCCTTATTTACCGTTCCAACGCACTAAATGCAAAATTTTGCGAGTAGCTCCATCAATCAAACTGAAGTATACAAATGGGCCGTTAAATGATAAAAGGAATTCATTTTGACTTGCGTCATCTTACTTTCGAGCAAAACAATGCACTACAAGAAAAGCTTGTTTTAGCCACATAGTTGCCCACGAGCTTATTCCGTCGATAATTTGCCCGCAGATTTGCGGCGGCATGTGCAAAATATGTGAGCGCGAAATTTCTCGCTAGTGTTTGCCACGGGTTTGCCACGGACATATGAAAGGACAAAAATTTGCGACGGACAGTCCGTGGCAAGTCCGTGGCAACGTATTGATAAAAGTAAAACAACCCCGATCCCCCTAAATTAGAACGTCTCTCTCCCTCAAAATCTATTCCTCGTTCTCTCCTCTCTGTCGTTCTCTCCTCTCCGTCGCTCTCTCCTCACCTCAAACTCCACCATCTCGCCATCGCTAATCAAGCTCAACCACCACCGCGCCTCCCTCAACCTCATGCACCACCACTCCGTCGTTTTCCTTCTTCTTCTACCTAACTCAGCGCCTCCCATGGTAGATTCAAAAACCCTAAGTTCCTCTTTTCATTGTTTGTGAAGTTAATGTTGTTCCTGATGGTTTTGTGTTTGAGATAAATGACGTTTCCGATCCTATTCAGGTAGAGTTCTTACATTTTTAAAAAAACGCAATGAGAAGATACACGATGAAACGAAGGGACTAACCTAGTTTGCTCCGCCGCGTCGACGAACGATGCTCCGCCATCGTGCAAGGTAATACTGGAATTCTTTTCATCATTGTTTCTTTCGCTTAGAGATCTATGGAGTTCAGAATTTTGAGATCTTTGTTTTGATTTGTGGGTTTTGATGTGGTGGGATCTTGTTAGAGAAGTTGAATCAAAAGATTTGAGAGTGTGGAGTAGATCTATTACAATTTTGTTTTGAACCTACCCTTAATGCATATCTGTTCTATTTTCAATTTTGGGTTTCTTTGATTTGAGCTAAATCAGAAAAAGAAGGTTGCGCTAGAGGAACTTTCCATGGCTTGGTTCAGGATTTTTGAAGTATTGTTTTTGTTATTGTTAGCAAATGTCAAATGTTATTTTCAGACTCAAGTTATGCACCTGTTATGACTTGGAACTTATGTTTGGTTTAGTTTTGTGTAAAATTATTCCATGACTCTATATAAGCTTTATCTGTCTTATGATTTATGGTGGATCTTCAATGATTATCCACCACCAATATATTGCTTTTTCTTAATTATGTTAGCATTTATGATTTATGTGTTGACTTGTTCAATGATTATACTATACATAGATCAAGTATAATCATGCATAGATCAAGTAAATCACCTTGTTGCATACTTGACTTGTTGTTTCATCTAACTCGAAGGTAAGTTTCAACCACCTTATTTTTTTTTTTTCTTCTCATACGTTTACGTTGTTATTATGTTTTTGTGTTCTTAGGTTTTGTAGTTTTGTTCTTTGATTAGGTTTGTTTTCTCCTATTTTAATTAGTTTTAGTCTTAGGTGTTTGATCTTCTTGGGTTTTTGTATTCTTAGGTTTTTTAGTTCTTAGGTTATGTTTTTTTGTTCTTAGTTTATTTCTACTAAGATATCTTTTTGTTGGTGATTCTTGTTTTAAACTGATTTACTATATTGTTGTTCTTGGTTGCTTGGATTTGTAGTGAATTGTTTGTTTTTGTATTTGTAATGATGATGTGTTGCTGATTTACTAAGAGTAGGAAATTAATTGGTCTTATGAGTATTGTACTCTTATGCAAACAACTAATCCCACAACCTTTGGATCTCAAGCAAGCTGCTGGTTCTCCCTTGCCCAATACTAACCCACTTCCTAATCCTTGGTCCTCTACAGAAGTAAGTTACAGTACCATGGTTTTCTTCTCGAGAATCTTTGATTTAGTGCCTCCTCTTAACAGTTTGTTTTAAAAACTTTTTCCTTTTTATGTTTTTATGTTTTGAGGCCAGCAAGTAATAACTACAAGAATTTATTGTGTATTGTGATTAATAATCTTGTTGTAATTGATGGGGAACAATGCACGAAGGTGCCCAAAATAACACAAGAAGATCTACCCTTGGTGGGGATGCTAGGCGCAAGCACCTACCGGCTTAGGAGGGCTTGGTTTGCGGACCTTGAAGGCATCTTTGGGTGGTAGTGCTATCTTAGGATCTTTGCTTTATTGACCCAATTAATGCAAAATCCGGCTATGTCACAGATGATGCAAAGTATGCTTTCCAACCCACAAACTCGAGTCAGTATCTACTTGATGTTCCTACTTCAAGTACAAGCTGTACAAGATGCAATTTATTGATTGGATTGCTCTAATACTAATTTACCTTTTAGATTCTTGGTGCTAATAATGAAGCGTGGCATGCCCGATTTGAATTCTCTTAGAGAAGTGATGCAAAATCCGGAGTTCCTTCGTTTGTTTTCATCACCCGAGACATTGCAGTAGAAATGATTTAAACTTTTGTCACTAGAGATGAATTTCAATGAATGTTCTATCTCAAACATTGGGTTGAGTATGTCTTTGCTTGCATTAATTGGTACGTGGGTTGATACTCGGACTCTCAGTTTTTCGTGTGATTGAAAGTCTCTGTATGTAGTTTTTTCTTTATAGTTACCAATAGTTCTTACTAAGGAATATATTGAGAATACTGGACTTAATTTGACAAAGAAGTCTTACGGTCAAATTTGTTGAATGCATTGTTTTAAAACTTGCCTTGGTGACCAAGCGGTGAGGCACAGGAGTCATTGGTCGAGTTAGTGGGTTAGTTGTTGAAGTGCATGAACGGTATAATGTGTAAATAGATAAATAATCTTACTTGTGGAGATATAAGTCTTTGGTGTCTAGTTCACCGGGTTTTTCAAAAGCGGTTGGTTCACGTTGGATTGGTACTCGAAGCGGCTCCGGTCGGTCCGATCCAGTCTATCGGCCTTGATTTGGTGGTTTTAATAAAAGTATTGTAGATAGAAATCGCTCCTTTTTTCCCATTTGAATTGTTTAATCCATGATATGTTATTATAAAGAAGGGGCTTATTACCTATGAAGCACCGGCACACAGACACAGATGAACTCGACACCGACACATATAAATAATACTTTGAGAAAATGGAAAGAAATTGAAGTGTCGGTGTTGGTCTTCAATCTGAAATGTCGGTGCTACCTATCTTATTTGGTTACTTCCTTGTTCTCAATTAATATTCTACAACCTTGTCTTATTGTTCTATTACAGCAACTCTTGTCTTTCCAGCAAGCTCTTCTGCCTCAGCTTAGTCAGCAACAATCGGCACGGTAAGTAATCATTGCATTACTAATGCATTAAAAGACACAACAACCTCAAATGGCATTTTTTACTCATCCATTAAAAGAAACAACAACCTCAAATGTGGGAAGTTCATAATCTTTGATTACTAATGCAGTTATTATATCGGCCTCAGTGCATACTGAGTTCATGCTTCTAATTTTCCTGAAAGTCATGCATAGATCAAGTAAATCACCACTGTTGCATACTTGCATTCGTTTTGTGAGTGTTATGGAAGGATTCTTGTCTTCCAGCAGCAATATTATCAAGGAAATATCAACCTTTTGTTTCTTAATGTTATAGTCAATGGCTTTTATAGAACAAGAGCTAAAGAAAATTATGTGCTTTATTATTTTCACGTAGCCACTCAAGAGACTACAAATCATTTTGAAGCTCCCTTCATCTCTAGAATATTAGGAAAGTAGGAAAAGAAGTTTTCAAAGGTCAGAACCTCGCAATGAGGTGTTGTTTGGGATCAAAGTTTTATGTGCTGGCAAACTTTGTTGAATTTGTCTGAATCATGCAGGAAAAAGTTATTAATATCCCCACACATGATATTTGTATTACAGTAAGAATGTGAGATAATAATATACATATTTGTTGCTTTTGAAATGGATAAACAAATGACTCTTCCAGAGAAATTTGTCCTGAACTTTGTGCCAGCTGTTGGAGCGTGTTTCGCAATCTTGTACGTAATTTTTCTGTGGAAGAAAGAACATGGTGGTCACTTTGTTGGATATCCTAAGTGGTTTTATAGCTGTTCCGAGTTTTTAGTGTGGGTAAGTTTCCTAGTTTTTAGTTTTCGGCTATAATGTCTTTCTTTGTAGAGTTTAATGTATTTGATTCTTGTGATCTAAATCTCCATTTATGCCCATATGTAGGAAAATATCATTCTCTTCTTAATATAGTTTATTGAAGGATCAACTTCTTTCCAATGAAGGGGACCTTGAGGAAGGTGGCTATCATGACCATGTAAGTATATGTTGTCAATTGTAAATCTCTTCTCAAACTATGTTTATTTTCTTAGGATAGTTAGTCTACGATATATATGGGATGATTCCAAGTTATAGCTAAATTTAAACACAATTTAGTTCTTGCTTACTGTTATGTTTAACCCTTGAAGAGTAGCAATGTCAAGGGGGTTATGTACAAAAATATTGTTGATTTTGGGGCTCTGGAAGAAATTGCTAACTTCAGCAATTTTGTTTTCTCAAATGAAATTTTGATAAGGAATCATTGTATGGATTGAAGTTTACTATTTTTTTTAAGAATGTTTTGAAGCTATTGAAATAGTGGTTAATTTAGTGTTGCTTGATTGATAGCAAGTGTGTGTGGCCATATACACGAAAAGTTTTACGCCCATGCTCTATAAGTCATGAGTCATGAGTTCTAACATAAGTTTGCTCATGGTAAGTTGTACATATTTTGATATTCTCGGACTTGTGTTGATGTTCATCCAATAGTTTATTTCATATTAACTTGTAGTGAAGTAATTTCGCTCTCACGTATGCGTGTGTGGTTGTTTTCGGTTGTTATGACTAGTTTTACCATCCTCAATGATTCTTGTGACTAGTCCTCCTTAAATGTATGTTTTTGATAAGTATAACTTTGAATAACTCTTTCTAATAAGACTTTTTAATTGTAGGTGGAACATACAAGTGAAAGGGTGCAAAAATGGGGTGGGCAAGTTGGCAAGACAGTGGCTTCTGCATAGGACTGCACATATCTCCAACCTCTATTCTAGTCAAATTCGGAGTAACATTTGACTTGCTAACGTGTTCTTAGTAAAATTAGGGCTAGTGGTCTCAAAAGTTTCTTTTGTCCATTTTGCATTGTATTGTAGAAGTTGCTATCTTTCCATTAGGTATAGGACATAATGCTATTGTACAAGACATAATCATTTATTTTACTAATTTAGATTTCCAAGTAAGAGATATTGCTTTTAACAAGTTGTTTTAATTCATAGCTTCATTTATAAGTATAGATATTCGGATTATTTGATTATAGTTAGGTTGAGAGTATTTGATTATTTAATATATATAGATATCACTATTAAACAGTATTTTGGATATATGGTTTAATATTTTTTTAGGTTTTTTTTATTAAAATTTGTGACGGATTTGCCACGGAACTTTGCGACGGATTTGCCACGGAACTTTGCGACGGATTTGCGACGGAAAAATTTGCCACGGATTTGCGACGGAAAAATTTGCCACGGAAAATCCGTGGCAAAGCATTTGCGACGAGCGCTTTTGCCACCAAAATTTGTCCGTCGCAAATCCGTGGCAAATGGTGTTTTGCCACGGATATTTGTACATTTGCCACGGAAATGTCCGTGGCAAATCAACGATTTTCTTGTAGTGATGGGGCCCTATTTAAACTTCTAGATGAATGTTTTGGTATGATACTTGAGAACTTTCGAGGCAAAGTCAGCTTTACTCGAGAACAACCATATATGCTAAAAACAATTTTATTAAGTGAATCTAGACATGCAAGACTCAACTATGTACTACATGTGAATTATTTCTAATAACTCGGGAGAGACCGTTATAAGCTATGCCTTCTTGCTTTGGAAGGTCTTATCTTGCCTTATCTCTTGGAAGGTCTTTGCTGAAATTTCTAGCATTCTTAACAATATAAAATAATCCAATTTCAAGCATAATAACTCTTGATGAAAAACTCATTACTCAAGTATCACTACAAGAAAATCGCTGATTTGCCACAGACATTTCCGTGGCAAATGCACAAATTTCCGTGGCAAAACAACATTTGCCACGGACAAAAATTGGTGGCACAAACGCTCGTCGCAAATCGTTTGCCACGGAATTTCCGTGGCAAATGTTTCCGTCGCAAATATCCGTGGCAAAGTCGTCGCAAATTTCATCGCAAATCCGTCGCAAATTCAAAAAAAATTAAAAAAAAAAAATTAAATCATACTTTGGGCCAGAAAGCTACTACATCCTAAAAACATTAATTATAAAATCAAGCTAACAATTATAAATTGTAACAAGTATATAGATTAATCTATTATAAATGTATCTAAACCGGATACATCTATCCCTATGATCACTTGAAAAACAAATGGAGGAAAGAACCATTCATAAGACCAAAGTATATTCAGTCATTAAAAGCGGCTAATATAATTACATATACTTTGTTCACATCCAAAGCCACATATGCAAGCACTTCCTACATTAGATTACAATGTGAATACAACACATGTCCAAAGATGGAGATTGCCACTTAATAATCAATACAAAAGGTAAACATCCGAGAGAAATATAAGAGTTGTACACGCCAAACATGTTGAAATTATGATTTGTACATATATCTCTTTCAGCCAGAGAACCTTAACATGGTCGAGTTGGACATGGCAATTCCTTCATCTAGGTTGAAAATAGTATATAAGATATAGAATCGAGAATGGCAAAGACTACCGAGAAATGGCTCTTTGTCATGTCATCATCCACCAACTACAATATGAAGAATTGAAGCTCACAAAATGGAGCAGGCTTTCGCCCCTTTCTCTTGCTTTTCTTTTGCTTTGGTGGCTGGAGAACTACTTTGATCGCCAGATCAAAACAAAGCCTTCACATTACGTATCAAAAGGCTAATAATGTTAATGTCTTCATATTATTTAACCTCAAGAACTTTCAAAAATTCAAAGAACATATGTGTACCTTTTGTGTTTTTGAACCGCATTCAATGTAAACTGGAGCCCCAATAAGTTTTCTCGGTTCCTCGCCGCCCTTGAGTAAAAGATAGTAAATCGGACCAATAAACTATCACGTAAGACGATGGCTTAAATATGACAGAGGCTAAAAGACATAAGAATGAAATATAAAATAAAGCAAAAGCAATTAACGGTATATATAAAGGAAGCATTAGAAAATGGCAAGTACACATTACATGCCGTGATTGGCACAACACCAAGATGGTCTTGAAAGAATGGTTATCATCCGAAGATCTACAAGACATAAAATTTAGTTGGCATTAAATGCCCAAACAAGTATTTCATAACAACTTTATAACGAAACCATCAAACGGATACAATTAAGCTAAACAATATATGTAGGGGAAACACATTCCAAAAGCAATTGTGTGAAAATTATCAACAGAGAGTTTTTGGAGCAGAAGCTCTCATTTGTTTCCATAGGCAATTACAAAAGAAATTTTGATGAAAGGACTTATTATGTCAAGCACTTACTCCACCAAGGTAACAAGTCATGAATTAATACTTTCACTATTACGTCATCTTAAACTTCTTAAGAAAATTCATAACTCCGGACTTCTCAAGCATTGCAAACAGTACCGCACTACACTTGCTTTTTAGTTTTACAGAAGTAAACATTGAACTAAGATGAAAAATTACCAAGGATGTTCTCTGTCTTAGATGAAAACTTAAGAAGATAACATTCCATGAAATTCTTTGTTATATCTGAACCAATTATTGGTTATATTCATTCTGAGGTAAGCTTGGAAGATAGGAAAGAACTTCATTCATTCAATCTATCTTGAATAACAAGCCATTAAAGGAAATATATAACTACAAAGTGGCTTGATTCAAGAATTTAGGTGAATATGTGTAGTTCAAGGATGTGTTTAATAAATAAATAACTTCGCCATCATTAAAACCACAAGAGATACATAGCATGAGTAAAAGGTCTCAAATGGTATTTTCATTAAACTAAGAAACTTAACAATATCGAGAACTCGCTATAACTATTATCTTTGAATGTTATCTCGCCACATAAAGAGCACATCAACCATTTAAACAATAAACATAGATTAGAGAAGGAAATAAAGGAGCAAGAATCTAACCAAGTTTTGTTCCAACAAGAATAATTGGAACACCAGGAGCATAATGCCTCAACTCAGGAATCCACTGCAAAAAAGGAGAAAAAAAATTAGTCCAAATTAGAGAGGGACAAGATAAAAGTAAAAAAAGAATAATAATCAAAACAAAACTCACTTTCTTGGCAATATTTTCATAGCTGGCCCTGCTTATGAGAGAGAAACAAAGCAGGAAAACATCTGCTCCACGATAACTCAAGGGTCTTAATCTATTGTAATCTTCTTGACCTGTTCCATAAGTTGAAAACATTAAATCATTGACAAGATACTTGTAAAACACAAGAAGAATAAGATATATAGCCAGGAAACCAAACTTATCAGCAGTATCCCATAAACTCAGATTCACAGTGCTTAGCATGATGGTAAGATGAATCAAATAGCCAATTAGACATGAACACTCTAGAAAAAGATAACAAACAAAGGACAAAACTTTACCCATAGTTGCATTCAGAACAAACGTATGGACCATTCCAGAGATACACATGTAGAATTATACCCATCAGAACATAAGATTTTGCAGCTGCTAGGAATATCAACAGAATGATTCTTTGTAAGAGATGTAATTATCCTCACCCACTTATATACCTCGGACAATGGCAAAAGATCCAAAATATTCAAAACACAGGACAGAATTTGAATTTTCCTTAACAATGTCTATGGTCCATACAAGATAAAGCAATTCATTGACCCTATTTTGCCCCGTGATTTGGGAAGAAGTATCAGCGCATGCCACCAAAGTTGTATCGGAGGAAAATATTTTTGTAATCCTCAATGCTCCTAATTCTTTCCATAGAGTTCAGAAAGTTTTGATTGAAGCAAACCTATATGAAAATAGAAAGCCACAAAAGATTGAGAACACATGAAAATAGAAAGTATCTCAAGATTTTTATCAACTACATCATCAAAAGGGTTAAAAAGCGGCTCAAATTTATCAATCTCAATATTGCACTTCTCGGTGATGATAAATCCGCGATCTATAATGCATACATTACATAAATTTATGATGTGAGAAAATAATTTGGGTTTGAACAAAATGGTTGGTTCTTGGTCGAGCGAGGCGGTGTATAACTTTGAGCTAGGTTAATACATGAACATGTATAGATGTTGATGGTGAAAGTCAAAGAAGTATATCTTCTTTGCATCAATGATTCACAAGAAAGGAGTTACTATGATGCAACATTTTCTCGATATCTAAATCATTTTATGCAAAGAACTATGATAATACTCATTTAAGAAAAAAACAGAATGAAGATGAACAAGAAATCAAGGAATCGAACAATAAAGGTGAAGAAAACAATACCCATTTGCAGAGTCGCAGTTTGCAGAATAGCAGTTCACGGTTCCAACGTCGCAGTTCACGGTTCCAACACTGAACAAAAATCAAGGAATCTGCATAAATCTTACCTCAAGTTAGAGGAAACCACAAAACCTAAGAAGACCAAAACAAAATCAGAATCAGAATCAAAATCAATATCAATATCAAAATCTAAATCTAAATCTAAACCCTAACCTTATATAAATCATAAGAAAAGCAAAAATTGGGGTTAGGGTTTTTTGAGAGAGGGATTCGAAGTTTCGGGTGAAGAGAGAGTACGTGAAGACGTCGGTGGAGGAGAACGGTGGCGAATCGGAGAACGGCGGCCAACAGAACAAAATCAACGTCGCAAATCAACGACGCTTCCATGGACTCCTCCTTCCTTCTCTGGCTTATTTCTCAAATCTCTCTCTTTCATTTTTGCGGTTGTAAAAGCAATGTGAGAAGAAGGGGTCGGATCGGATGAGAAGAAGAAGAAGAACGAGGCGAGATGAGAAAGAAGAGAAAAAGGTTAGGGTTTCAAGGAGCACGACGGCGGTGGGGAGTGTGGGTGGCGGTGAGGTGGTGGTGATTGAGAGTGAGGGAGGGGAGGCGGTGAGGAGAGAGCGAGAGGGTGAGGAGGAGAGAGCAGAGCGAGAGGGTGAGGAGGAGAGAGCGTGACGTTCTGTTTTTAGGATAGGAGGGATCGTGCTCATTTTATTTTGATTAATGGGTTGCCACGGACTTGCCACGGAATATCCGTGGCAAATTTCCGTCCTTTCACATGTCTGTGGCAAACCCGTGGCAAACACCAGCGGGAAATTTCGCGCCCTTATTTTTTACGCATGCCGTCGCAAATCCGTGGCAAATTACTGACGGAATAAGCTCTGTGGCAATTGCTGGTGGCTAAAACAAGTTTTTCTTGTAGTGTATGATTATCAAAGACCCACGCCTTATCTCTACATTTACATCTTGTGGACTTCTCCACGTAGGATGTCCACCTCAGTTTGGCGCCAAGTTTCCCGCCAAACATCGCCATTTTCCCACCAGTGGAACGTCGGCATGTGGGCTTTGTTTGCTGCCATTGATTTGCTGCTGCAACCTAGGATGTGGTCAGCCAAGGATCTTGTCAGCTCTTTCCTGCCACTCCCCATGTGAAGTTGTCAGCTGAAAAGACAAGTACATAGAGAAAGAACAAAACCATTTTGCTATATATCTCTTCATTTCCTTTCTTTCTTCCTCTCTTCCTCTCTCGCCATGTCTCTTTCTTTTTCCCTTTTCACATTATCTGCTCTCTACTCTCTCTCACTCTTCATGCTCGCCCTTCTTCTCTCACCATCTCCCTTTCTCCTTCCTTTCCATCAGCTCCTTCTTCCTTCTCTTTTCAGTCTATCTTTCCCTTTTTTTCTCGCACACAATCCCTCAATCCTTCTCTGTAAGAAACTTATTTTACAATAAAAATATAAGGGTTAAATACATTGTTTGTTCTTATAAACTTTCTGAATATAGTTTTTAGTCCCTATAAAAAATTTCACTCAAGTTTAGTTCCCACAATTTTCTCCGTCAATGTTTTTAGTTCTTCATAACTTTTAAGTATCGCTTACAAGCGCTATCGAAAGTTATTAGGGACTAAAAATATTGACCGAGAAAAATATAGAAACTAATAGTGAGCGAAAAATTTTATAAGCACTTAAAACAAAATTTACAAAGTTTATATACCAAAAACATATTTTACCCATAATATAATAAGCAACTTATACATGCGTATCCCCAAGATATAAAATAAGAAACTTTCCTTATCATGTCATGTCTTTGACATAAATAAACAAAATTCATTTACCTGAATAAAGTGATAGAATTTATATATTTGTCAATTTGTAATTTTCTGTGTCCAAGAATATGGTTGTTACTAACTGAAATAACTACAAGCAACTTGCAAATTCAGCAAGAAAGGAATCATTGCACTTATTTAACTTTGACAACTTTGAGCATCTTCCTTTTTCTCTCATATAACTTCTTTTAATTCTCCGCTTTGATAGCACCAACTGGGTTCACCAAACAGAAGGAACCTTTAGCCAACTGTATCAGAAACAAGTTTCTGGTATTCTCATTTCTTTATATACTAGTATATATCATGAGCTTCCGATGGGTATCATTAATTAGTTGAGGGGTGTTTGTTTTCGTACCCCCCTCATTCCCTCCCACACCCCCGTAATACCAAAAATGCCAATAATACCCCTGCGTTTTTAAAAAAAAAAAAAAAATTAAAATTTTCGGAATTACCTCAAAAAAAGGTAATTCCGGTTCAAAAAAAAATAAAAAATTTCGGAATTACCTCTAAAAAAGGTAATTCGAAATTTGTAATTTTTTTAAAAAAAGTTTGTATTTTGGTCTTAAGATTTAAACGCGCGTTTTATTGGAAATATGATCTGAACGATTTACGATTTAATAACAATACGTCAAAATATATAAAATGACCAACATAAAATAGGAGTACAAATACAACTATGGGTCCAAAATGTCTAAAAATGACTGAAAATAAGCACGTGAAGTAGGTGAATGGGCGACATCTAGAGGCATCCGGGCCAATCCGGGACCTTGTGATGCGTATATATACGATTTGTTTTAATTTTTATTACTAAAAGGCTACTAAAAATAGTCAAAACTACTCTAAAAAATATAAAAACACCACTAAAAATCTAACAAAACCAAAATAAGGCTATACAAATTTTTAAGATTTTTGGAGACTATGAAAAATTAAAAAAATCGTAAAAAATAGTAAACGATGGAATTTGGGATTTTGAGGTCATTTGTCCCGTAAGAAGTCCCTTCTAAGGAGTCTTGATTCTTGATTTATTTCGCTTCTAATGGTGTGGTTTCATTACGATCCGAGTATGTTGTCCGAAAACCGATTTTTAGCCTAAATTATTCGTTCGAAAAAAAAATTAAATTTTTTGAATTACTCGAAATAGGTAATTCGGTTCTAATTTGTGAACCGGAATTACCTCATTTCGAGGTAATTCAAAAATCTTTCTAATTACAGGTAAATCCGAAATTCCATTATTTTTGAGGTAATTCCGAAATTTTAGAGGTAATTCCGAAATTTGTAATTTTTTTTTTTTTTAACAAAACCATGTAATTTTTGTAAATTTTCAGGGGTATTTTGTGTCCATTTGGGACATTATGGGGGTGTGGGAGGGAATGAGGGGGTACCGAAAATAAAGGCCTTAGTTGAGGGCTATGATTGAACCATTTGTCTCTCTTTCTCTCTCTCTCAATATTTTTTTAAACAATTAATGATAACTTAAATAATATAAAGGGATCTAAGTTAATGATTGAGTGGTAGACAAAAGAAGTTGATATGCATGTGATTCTGTTGAAAGAAGTACGAAAGTAGAAATAATAAAGAAATAGGAGAAAGGTCAGGTGTTACAGTTCTGATTAGAAATCATGAACTAACAATAGTTATGATTGGAATTAATTTATAGGAATATAGCCAAATACAATGTATCAATCGTTATAAAGATAGAAATGCTAGGGAACATTTTATCAAGAGAAAAAAAAAGATAGGCTAGGGAGCATGTCTGTCTTAGGTTGAACTTCTCTTTGGCCATATACACCATACGCAAAATTTTCAACTACACTTTACAAGTTAATTTGATTATTTATTTACAAATGAGTGGTAAAAGCTTAGTCTTTATATCTTGATGTCTTTGAGTCAAATCTATCGGGTATAGATGTAAAATAGTCATTTAGTGTGTCACTTTGATTAATATGATTTCCCCATTCTCCATTTTAAAAAAAAATGATTATTTTTTTTTTTATTTCTAGTTGATGATCTTTTTCTCATTCTTCATTTTTTATCTTGTGTGTATCTTTTGTGGCATGCATGTATTTCTCGTTTGATTACATCAACAAAAAAAATAAACAATAGATGATTTAGAAGACTCAATAGTGCACAGAAATGGGAAGAGAATATATAATTTAGAATCAGTTTTATAAAAATAATAGATTTAGAAAGTGACGCAGTCATCATTTTGTAAATTATTAATTACAGTGAAATAAAATAACTTAAGATCAAATGTTTAGACAACCGATTTAAAAGTAGACATGGTGACAAGTTTGTAAATAATTGTAGTGATATATGTGTGTTTAAGTTCACCATGCAGAGTTATAAATATTACATTTGTACGTAGCGTACAATTGTGCATCTTTTGGCGTCTAAGCCATAGGGGGGGGATACTGTGTGGTCGTAAAAGCTACGGGATTTAGCTTCGTAATGGGCACATCGTGGAAACAAACAGGCGCGCGCTAATTAGTTCATTAATGTATGTATGTTAATGTTCATGTTTATGTTCACTTTCTCGTGTTTCGTCTTCTAAATCACGGGAAAACCTCGCTTGGACGCGATCGAGTTTCAACCATGAGATACGAAACTAAACACTTGCTTAATTTATTGTGTTCTTGCTTGCTTACTATGATTTTTTGTTTTTTCTCTATTCTGTCTGTTGTTTATTTCTTTTCCTCCTTGCATTGTTCACAATTTATTATTTTTTTGCTAATTAATGTTAATTACTACTACCTGCTCACACTCAGAGGCAATAGGCCTGTTCAGGTTGCTACTGCACGCGACTTCTACCAATATCAATTTTAGGACCCAAAAAAAAAGGCGCACATGCTTCACCCAACCTCTCTACTCACTAAACCCTTTTTGGTGTGAAAAAGACCAAAACCCTTACTAAAATTTGGTTTTTATTTTTTTAAGAATTATGCACGGTTCGGTATGACGGTTGATCGAACTTGATTGAATCTCGGCCGCTACGAACTCATCAAAATTTACTTAGACACCCCAAAATTATGTTTTGACTAGGTTCGACCAAACGTGTGCCGATCCAAATCGATCAGCCGTGCGCCGAACCCTCTCCACCGTCCAGAGGTATTTTGGGAATAAAGGGTGGTATAAGGGTTCTAGTGAGTAGGAGGGGGTTGGACGAAACATGGGCCAAAAAAAATATACAAGTTATATAAATGTTTTTCAGATGATGTATAATCAAACAATGTGGCACAGTGGCAAGAAGGTCATCCCATGTCAAATGTGAGGGAACACAACTTCGATCCCCAGATCTGCATCTTTAATTATTTCTTAATTGTGGTGGCTAGAGAGAGATAAGCAATAAGGGAAATCCAGTTAGATCACATATCCAAAGGGCGATTGGTTTTTAAGATGAGGGGTACAAATATTTAATTGTGTTTTTAAAAAGTGATAAATTAAATTACAGTTCTACTCACTATTTAGGGTCTGTTTGGATGAATTTATTTGAGCTTATTTACTGACATAAATACTTGAGAAATTGTTTGAAAGAGCTTATAAAAACAGTTTATGACATGTTTATAAGTTGTTTTCAGCTAGTTTTCATAATCTATAAAAGATAGTTTATGAAAACAGCTTATAATTTATAGAAAAATAGTTTTAAAAAAAAGTATTAATTCCTCAAGCATAAAAACACAACTGGGTCACTAATGTCTAAACTTCCTTGGAGCTCACCGCTCATATCGAAGATTTATATGACGGTACCCATTTATGGCAATATGGCCTCTTAGTTTCAAAATTAAAAACTTACCGTATAATTATTTATAGGGTTTTTTTTTGGTACCCCCACCCATTCCCCTAACACCCCCACCCACCGTGTGAAAATACCAAAATACCCCTGACTCTTTACAAAATCACAATTTCTTCACACAATTGGTCATACCTACGTTTGACCACCTTCACTGCATATACGCCGACTTGACGCGTATACGATCGATCGGTAAATCAACCAATCGTATATACCCCACGGACTCTATATACGGCGAACACTTTTACTCACCGTATATACCTATTCAGCGTATATACGATTAGCGTAAATTCATCCACTCAGAATACGCCGCCAGAGACCCTATATACGACGAAGAAAAAGTAAGCATCGTATATACACTGTTTTGATGTAAATACGATGAGTTTTTTTTTTTTTTTTTTACTAATTTTTTTTCTTCGCTTGCGGTGTCGGTAGGCATAGAGGAGGCGTGAGGTCTCTCCGATCGGAGAGATAGGGAGTCATCTCATCGCTCCGAGTCACGAGGACTTCGGAGGCATAATCACTCCATGCTTCAAAGACGGAGGCAGAGAGCGAGCACGGCCTAAGCCACGGTGAGTATGAGCACGAGGCGGTGAGTATCACTGAGCGGCTTCGATGTCGGCCATTGGAGCTTTCTATCTCGGGGATTACCTGCAGCAGACGCAGCAGGAGGATTGGCATAGGGGGAGGCCGGTTTCTCAGTATCATTCCCAGCCTACTCCTCGATATCATCCACAGTATCCCCAGTATGATCCCCAACCTCTTCATTACCATCCCCACCTCCCGAGTATCGCGAAGCGGCCTGTGTCGATGCTTATTACTCGAACCGGTCCATGTCCGAGTATCATGAGGTGCCTCAGCGATGATCGGGAGGAGCCTCAGCGATGATCGGGAGGAGCCTCGGGAGGAGCCTCACCCTCTCTTTTCAGCGACTTGGCGGATCATGTCCAGATTCTATACTCATTGACCGGTAAGTTTTGCATTTTTTGCTTAAATAATTTATTTAAGTCACATAGTATGCACTTTTTGCTTACATTATTTATTTACTTTTATTTCAGGAGTATCAGCGTGTTGTCAAAGTATGGGCTCATGGCAACAAAGTCCATACTAGACTCCATCTTCATTACCCTGACCTACTACAGCGCACCATTGTGGTCAGGGACTCCAGATTGGCCCCACTTCTCTCGGGCCGCCACGCCACGGTGAGACCATGAGTTCTTTGTCGGCTTTTATCGAGAGGTGGCACTCGGACACCGTCATTTCACTTGCCATTTGGTGAGATGACGATCACTCGATGATGGCGTCTCTGTCTCTGCTGCACCTTCCCATCCGGGGAACTATGCCACACCTCCCGCCTCACTTTGTTAGCTCGGAGTTTGCCACACAGCTTGTTGAGACATATTTGGGTGTGTCACGGGTTGAGGCTGCTAACAACACCCGTGGGGGTCCATATTACTGACTTCAAATGGTGGGAGCGGGTTTATGAGCGTAACTTGGAGGAGGGGGTGACATCACGATTCTTTGTCGGGGCTTATCTCGCTTCGCGCCGACTACATATCTTCACCACGAAGACCGGAGGCAGTGAGGCTAAGTGGTTGATCTACTGGATGATCCGAGTCGGAGGTTCTTGGAGGCTATGCATGGGGTGCGCAGTGCACTAGCCGCCATGTATGAGTCCTTGAACACTGCGTCTTTGAGGACTACGCAGTGGCGGTGTGGAGAGGTATGCCGACCTATTTCGGTATACATTTTAACTTCTTGTATTTTTGTTAAATCGCATCGACTTTTGGTAAATTTTTGTGAATTAAATATGTTATTTATTTTTGCATTTGAGCTTGGATTATGTGGTATTTCCCGGATGGTGGATAGGTTGGGTGGTCATATCCGGTGTGAGTGAGCCACCGGGTGGCGCTACTGAGGGAAGAAGAAGTCGGACCACCTGGTGAGCCACTACAGGAGGATGCTTGATGAGCCGAGGCCGAGGATGTCTGCTGGCGACCATTTGAGGAGGGCAGGTGGTAGACCCTTTGAGCGAGATCTCCTCTACTGAGGCTTCATCGGTGGGTGACTTCGAGTTCGTACATGCACGATAGGTGCTGCGTCGGTTTGGGTACACGCAGATCATCCCACGTGACCTCTTAGTGGCCGTCCGAAGTCATACCGATTGCGTGTTTGGGATCGTCCACTTCATGGCATCTGTGGAGGACATCTGCGCGCACTACTCGGGTTGCTCGAGGGCGGATCGGTCATGCGTAACTACTTAGAGTGGTACGTCCGGGCTTCTATCCCCAGGACTATTACCGGCTCCACCATCACCACCATCACCTAGAGCTCACCTGGACACCTCCCCGAGATACGCTACGACGATCGGGGCTGGATTAGGGAGCTTGTGAGGGCTTGTAGGATTCGGGATTCGTGATCGGCGACATCGCGCATGGCGGTCGGGCGTGTCGGACAATCCATAGGATGGTGGGGATGGCAAAGACCGGATGACGTGGGTGGGAGCTTAGGCGACGGGCGAGGACGAGGGGACGCCGTTAGGGATTTTTATTTGTTTTTGATGTATTTGATATTATATTGGCACTTTATTATATTATTAACTTTTTTGGATGTTTTATTTATTTTACGAGTTTCCATGAATTTTTGATTTCATTGATTCGATAAAACAAAGTTACACTGGCGATAAAACATAAACAACTTGAATAAAAATAGGCAGATAAAATGAAAATACAATAGAAACTACTTTGGCGGTGTGGAGTTAATCGACGAAGGATCTCGTGACGGTCCTTACGGTTTCAACATCCACATGAATGTAACTCTTCCATTTAAACATAATATGATTTGACATCATCCGTCGGAGGTCATCCTCGGTGTTGACATCCACGGCGAGAAAAGTGAAGACCTCCATCGGTCCATTCCGGTTTCAGATAAACAATACGAATTATCTCATGCAAATCGTTCTCTGGTTGAACAAACGCGCGTAGTTTTCGCTTAAGAGCGAGAAAATGATATATCGTGTTTTAACCTACACGAAACAACATCTCTCCCATCGAAACTTATACCATCATCTTTCAAGATGATGCCCGATGATCAAGAAACCCCATATTAGAATGAGCGATAGTGAGGAAGAAGGCTCGTAGTATGACATTAGCGAAGCTCGCATGATGTTCACTTGTGATGTGTGAGAGAAGGAGGAAGTTGAATTTTTGGTGTGAAAATAGTGATGGTGGGAGTGAGTATTTATAGATGAGGTAAAAGATTATCAACCGTTGATTTTGGCGTGCAATCTACACCGTTGATCAACTTTGAAAGCGAAATCATGACCGTTAAATTTTTTTTTACAATTTTAAAAAAAAAAATTTAAGACGCATCATATATATGTCATTTGGGACATATATACGATGTGATGAACCTAACGCATCGTATATATGCCACTGAAGAAGTATATACGATTGGTGGTGACACCACCAATCGTATATACTTCTTCAGGTGGCATATATACGATGCGTTAAACTACACACATCGTATATATGTCCCAAATGACATATATACGATGATCTTTTTTAAAAAAAAATAGATTACAAAGGGCATTTTGGGGATTTCAATTTGGGTGGGGTGTTAGGGAATGGGTGGGGTACCAAAAAAAAAACCCTTATTTATAATCTGAATTTATGCGTTGGCCCCATCGACAAAATACCACATTACATATTTGTTTTGTGGGTTTTTTTGGTACCCCACCCATTCCCTAACACCCCCACCCACCGTGTGTGAAAATACCAAAATACCCACGACTCTTTACAAAATCACAATTTCTTCACACAATTGGTCATACCTACGTTTGACCACCTTCACTCGCATATACGCCCGGCTTCGACGTATATACGATCAACCAGAATCAACCAATCGTATATACCCCACGCACTCTCTATATATCGGCGAACACTTTTACTCACCGTATATACCTATTCAGCGTATATACGATTAGCGAAATTCATCCACTCGCATATACGCCCGAACACCCTATATACTGCGAGCAAAAAGTAAGCATCGTATATACACATTTTTTGATGTAAATACGATGAGCAATTTTTTTTTTTTTTTTACTAATTTTTTTTTCTTCGCTTGCAGTGTCCGGTAGGCATAGAGGGAGACGTGAGGTCTCTCCGATCAGAGAGATGGGGGAGTCATCTACTGCTCCGAGTACGAGGACTCGGAGGCATAATCAGCTCCACCATCACCACCATCACCTAGAGCTCAGCCAGACTATTACCGGCTCCACCATCACCACCATCACCTAGAGCTCAGCCCTGGACACCCTCCCCTAAGATACGCTACGACGATCATGACTGGATTAGGGAGCTTGTGAGGGCTTGTAGAGAGGGGATTCATGACGGCGACATCGCGCATGGCAGTCCGGCGTATCGAACAATCCATAGGATGGTGGGGATGGCAGCACCGGATGACGTGGCTGGGGAGCTTAGGCACGACGGGGCGAGGGCGAGGGGACGCCGTTAGGGATTTGATATTTGATATTATTTGTTTTTGATGTATTTGATATTATTTTGGCACTTTATTATATTATTAACTTTTTTGGATGTTTTATTTATTTTACGAGTTTCCATAAATTTTTGATTTCATTGATTCAATAAAACAAAGTTACACAAGCGATAAAACATAAACAACTTGAATAAAAATAGACAGATAAAATGAAAATACAATATAAACTCACGAGGTGGTGGAGTTAATCGACGAAGGATCTCAATGACGGCCCTTCCGGTTTCGACGTCTGAGATGAATGTAACTCCTCCATTTAATTGTAATATGAATGGACATCATGTCTCGGACGTCATCCTCATTTGTTGACATCCATGGTAGACCAATAAATACCTCCACTAGTCGTTTGGGTTTAGATAAACGATACGAATTATCTCATGTTAAATGCGCTCTCGGTTGAACCATCCATAATAGTTTTCGCTAAGAGCGAGAAAATGATATATCGTGTTTTAACCTACACGAAACAACATCTCTCCCATCGAAACTTATACCATCATCTTTCAAGATGATACGATGATCAACAAACCCCATATTAGAATGAACAAGAGTGAGGAAGAAGGCTCAGAGTATGACATTAGCGAAGCTCGCATCATCTTCACTTGTGATGTGTGAGAGAAGGAGGAAGTTGAATTTTTGGTGTGAAAATAGTGATGGTGGGAGTGAGTATTTATAGATGAGGTAAAAGATTATCAACCGTTGATTTTGGCGTGCAATCTACACCGTAGATCAACTTTGAAAGCGAAATCATGACCGTTAAATTTTTTTACAATTTTAAAAAAAAAAATTTAAGGCCTTATCATATATATGTCATTTGGGACATATATACGATGGAGTAGAACCTAACGCATCGTATATATGCCTGAAGAAGTATATACGATTGGTGGTGTAACCACCAATCGTATATACTTCTTCGTGGCATATATACGATGCGTTAAAACTACCCATCGTATATATGTCCCAAATGACATATATACGATGCGTCTTATTTAAAAAAAAAAAAAAAGATTACGAAGGGCATTTTGGGGATTTCAATTTGGGTGGGGGTGTTAGGGGAATGGGTGGGGGTACCAAAAAAAAACCCTTGTTTTGTTTATTGATTATAGGCCCTTAAGATTTGGGTTTTATTTTTCCTACCCCCCCTCCTTCTCTATCTCACCCCCATATTTCAAAAAATCCCAATAATACCCCTGCGTTTTAAAAAAAAAAATTTAAATATTTCGGAATTACCTCTAAAAAAGGTAATTCCGGTTCAAAAAAAAATTAAAAATTTCGGAATTACCTCTAAAAAAGGTAATTCCGATTCAAAAAATAAAGGAATTTCGGAATTACCTCAGAAATGAGGTAATTCCGGTTCACATTTGTGAACCGGAATTACCTATTTCTGAGGTAATTCCGAAAATTAATATTTTTTTTTCAATTATTAATATTTTTTATTTACATTATTTTTTTAACAAAGCATGAGTAGACGACCACTGCACGGTGTAAGCGAATGGCCAGTATTCCGAGCAAAGACCCGCGGTGAGCGACAACATGTTTGGGAGGCTCAGAGTCAGATCATGACATTCTTGCTCACGGTTAGTAGACATCGTATATATGTCCAAAAATAGTCAAAACTACTCTAAAAAAATATAAAAACACCACTAAAAATCTAACAAAACCAAAATAAGGCTATACAAATTTTTTTAGATTTTTTGGAGACTATGAAAAATTAAAAAAAATCGTAAAAAATAGTAAACGATGGAATTTGGGATTTTGAGGCCGTAGTCCCATAAGAAGTCCTTTCTAGGGGAGTCTTGATTCTTGATTCTTGATTCTTGATTTTTTTCGCTTCTAATGACTGTGGTTTCATTACGATCAGAGTATGTTGTCCGAAAACTGATTTTTTAGCCTAAATTATTCGTTCGAAATAAAAAATATTAATAATTGAAAAAAAAATATTAATTTTCGGAATTACCTCAGAAATAGGTAATTCCGGTTCACAAATGTGAACCGGAATTACCTCATTTCTGAGGTAATTCCGAAATTCTTTTCGGAATTACAGGGTAAATCCGAAATTCCATTATTTTTTGAACCGGAATTACCTTTTTTAGAGGTAATTCCAAATTTTTTTTTTTTTTTTTAACAAACCATGTAATTTTTGTAAATTTGCAGGGGTATTTTTGTCTGTTTGGGTATTTATGGGGGTGGGATTGATCTTGAGGGGGGTGAGAAAAATAAAGCCCTTAAGATTTTTAAGAAGTCAAAAGACATTAGCTAAGCTCTAAGGACACACCTTGTGTCATGCTGAAGAAGTTTTAGAGTATGATTGGATAGTTTTTGAGTGAAACAAAAGAAGGAAAATTATATATAAAAAAAATTAAAAACAATGAAAAGGTAACTGAAATATTATATGATAATTCATCATATTATTTTGTTAATATATTTTTAATCTTTCAAAAATGTCTCATCCAATCAAACCCTTATAGTCTTCATATTTTTTATTGATAAGTAAAAGTATTATTAATAAAATTCGATCTAGAAACCAACATCGTTGGCTCAGTGACTTAATCTATCCTGTGCTTCGAAGGTTGACCGATGTTCTCAGGTTCGATTCTCGCGGTGGACTAATTCGGTGTAAGCCAGTACGAAATTTGATCCTAAGTACGAGCGGAGATCAATCTTTCATTGAAAGTGTTGGGACGCTCACTAGTGCAAAATTGACTTTAAAAAGCACCATTTAGCATCGGTTGTTTGAACACCCGATGCTAAATGTAGACGCGGTGGCAATTTTGCAATTAAATAGAAGTTTACAGTTTTCGCGCCTACATTTAGCATCGGTTGTTTAAACAACCGATGCTAAAGGTCTGATGCGGATACTTTTAGCATCGGTTGTTTAAATAACCGATGCTAAAGGTCTGTTTTATTTTTTCAATTCAACACGTGTTCTCTCTTCTTTCGATGTCTCTAACTGAACAATGCGTTCTCTCGCTCTCTCTCTTATACGCTGCTGAAACCCTCGTCCTCTCTTGCTCTCTTTCCCTAACCTCGTGCCCTCTTCCCTAAACCTTACCCACTTTCATGAGAACTCAATCGTTTCTTTTGTTCTCGTTCAACGCAGTTCACCCACTTTCATTTTCACGGCTATACCTACAAGCACACAGCGCACACCCTTCACGCATCACCACCGTCCCTTCCAGGCAGCATCGTCACTACCACACAACACTGTCCCTTCACCTATCCTCCCCAACCCTAACCTCAATCTCACACGATTGAGTCCTAACCCTAACCTCAATCTCACGCGAATTTAAATTCTCTTCCACGATAAACCTAAGGTCTCCTTTGTAACCAAGATTTGCGCGCAGCACCACCTTCATGACGGACGATGATGTAACCGACCATACACGTAAGTGATAACTCTCTTTTTCCCAGCGCTCTCTCTTCTTCCATTCGGTCTCTCTTTCTCGATCGACACTTCTTATGCACTGCATACTCTTCTTAGTTTCAGCAAGATAAAGTTTCAAAGGGTTTTTATTTTCTTATGGTGATGTGTTCCGGGGTGTATCAGCAAAACCAGTAGGTCCAAACAGCATATGGGTCGTCGGCCCACATAAGCGTAACCGGCCCAAGCACGCTGCTTGGAGCGCACTTCTCGCAACCGGCCGAAATTTTTGCAAAACGGTCGGACTCTACAGTATATATACGCCATTCGCACATGGCATCAGGTACGTTCTCTTACCTTGTGTTATCTGCTCGAGCGACCACTTACTTGATCGTTAGAGTGTCTTTGCAGGTAACACCCGAGGTGCTCAGCGTGAAGCCAAGACCGGTCCTTTCTCCTATTCAACGACCGGCCTAATCAAAGGACAACAACTTCAACACTTCATTGATCAAGGTACGATCAATTGGCGACCACAGTGGGAGGCCCGAGCGCTGTCCTACTCCATTCATGGCTCCACGCGACTGGCCCCAGACGCGGGCCTCATCTCGACTCAACCCCTCGAGCAACATCCTCAACAGCAGACCCCGGAGGGCGTAGCCGTTACCATTCACGAATCTCAGGGAAATTCGTGCCAAGAGCCCTCGGTACAGGGGCGCGGACCGATCTTGGAGCAGGTGCAACCGTACGCTCCACCACAACTACCGCCCGAGCTGATTGAGGCAGGCATTGAAGAGCCATTGCCCGAGCATGTCACTCAGGCCGTTCTACAGATCCTTCAAAGCAAGAACCAGGTCATTGCAGACAGAGACGAGCTGATCTCTCGCTATGAAAGAGGGTCAATTCCGAGCCGCCAGCGTGCGGAAGACGGATAACCTTCTGCTCCACGCCGACCTACGCGTGCACACTGTTCCCCTCCTCGAAGGAGACTTTCTCGCCGGGAGAGCACCACCCACCGGTCTCCGGCGCGACGGATAAGGGCACGCAGGTCGCCCCCAAGCAGGAACGTGCGCAGACGCCGTTCGGTGTCTTATGATGAATATGAGGACTCTAGCTACTGTCCTGATACCGGTCGCTCACCCACCAGATACTCCTCTAATGAGTCGTCTGGTTCACGTCGGTCGAGAAGCAGGTCCTGGGATTCTCGTGAAGAGTTGGAAGACTATCGGGATGGAATAATTAGGGACGTCTCGCAGCTGCCAAGAAGAGGTCAAAGCGAGCGACCCAGAAGGCCTCCTCAACTTCCACCTTTTGGCCCATCTGGAGAATTCTATGGAATATCGAGCAACAAGGCATGCCTCGCTATGCAACCCTTTGGGTCGAACGACATTCAGAGCGGCCACGGTCCATTTACTAGAGAAATCAGGCGCTACAAGATTCCAAGAGACCGAGAAAGCCGCCCAATTTAAACAAGTTCGACGGTCGTGGCGATCCGAGATAAACACCTCGATATTTTAATAATTATTGCGCTTATCGAGAATTGGGCTCGACCATGAAGTGTGCATTTGTTTTCTCGCCGTTGGACGGCCGAAAGCGTTAGAATGGTGGGAATCGCCGCCCAATACTATCTCCTCATGGGAAGACTTGGTCGAATCTTCTTGAGCCACTATACGCCCAACCGCTGCGATGATTTCGGATGAGGAGCACTTGGACACGATCGCCCAAGGAGACAATGAGACGCCGAGACAAGACATCGACCGGTTCAATATCGAGGCGTAAACCGTTCACGACTTATCCGACAAAGATAAGCTAAAGTACCTCAAGCGTGGCATTCGACCGGACCATCGGTTCGTAGAAGAATTCACGTTGAATCACTATCAAGACCTCAGCTTCTTCCTAAGAAGGGCCAATGTTCACATGGCATATGAAGAAACCTTGGCGCGAAGAAAGGCGCGTGCGCGCGTCCCAAAGAAGAACAGCATAAGCCGGCCAAAGGGTATGAAGGTCGCCGAGACAACCGGTCTGACTTCAGAGATAAGAAATTCGATCATCGCACTCGTCTGAACACTTCCATTGCTCAAATCTACAGTGAGTGCCAGAACAATGAGTTCGTAGGTGTTAAGCGGCCTGATCCACTCGTGCTCAAGAAGGGGGCACGACCGACCAAAAGATACTGCCGCTACCACAAGAGTAAGGGGCACGACACCAACGACTGCATGACCCTCAAAGACGACATTGAGGAACTTATTCAGAAAGGCAAGTTAGGCAAGTATGTGAGGTCTGATGAAAGCGAACGACCTCAAGAGAAGTTAAAAGAGCCGGATCAAGATAGAGGAAAGGGCGCCCTATTCATATCGAGCGCCCAAGACAAAGATCGTCGATGGCCGAGATACACGACAATCAAAAGGCCGCAACGTTGCTATGGTGATTCTCGGTGGAAACCCGTTGGATCGTAGGGAGTCCAACAAAGCTATGAAAAGAAAATGGGACGAACTCCTAATGGTTGCATCGACTTCAGCGAAACGACCGGTCTCGACTAGACCGCCCATTTCTTTTGGAGATGAGGACACCTTTCGATGGCGAGCCAAACGATTATGTTCCATTGGTGGTCAGAGCAGTGATGGCCAACACTGAGGTCCAAAGAATTCTGGTCAACCAAGGCAGCTCGGCCGATATCATGTTCGAAGAATTGATTGATAAGTTAAAAGTGGATCGGAGCGAGATAATTCCCCAGGCCGAGCCTACCCCGCTAACGGGCTTCAATGGAGCAATCACCTATCCGCGGGGACGATCGAACTCTAGTCACATTTGGTGGCGATCATCGGGAAAACACTTTGTACAGGCGGTCGGGACGACGTTCCTCGTACTCCCATCAAATCATGCTATCGTTGTATTATTGGTAGGCCGACCTTGGGCAAGCTAGAGGCTGTGGCATCGACGGTGCATTTGAAAATGAATTCTACAGTAGAGACGACCAGGTAGTTACCCTGGCGACCGACTTAGAGGCAGCAAGACGAAGCCACTTCTTATATCAGGAAATTTGTGATGAGGTAGATCGTGGTCCAAATACTCAGAGCACCGCTGAAGGCCACCAAGTTAACCTCGCTGATCTGGACGCTCGTTATGATCCAGATAGCGACCTAGAGGACAATGATGACGACCTAGCCAGAGAGCTGAAGAACAGGTTAAAGAGACCATAGCCTCATGGGGAATTGGAAGATATACAGTTGGGTGACGACCGTAGCGATTAAGCTAAGTTTTAGCGACGACTGAGCGAGTAAAGCAAGACCTTGTAAAATGTCCGAGGACTACGACGATCTGCTCGCATGGCGGGCATCGGACATTCCCGGTATTCCTATTGAGATTGCTCGCCATCGAACTTTCGATCGATGAAGGAGTAAGGCCGGTCGCCCAAAGAAGGAGAACTCAGAGTGAGGAAAAATCTCAAGCCGCAGCAAAGGCCGTTGAGGACCTCGTGAAGGCTAATTTCATCGAGGAAATCAAATACACGACCTGGTTATCTAATGTCGTGCTGGTAAAAAAGAAGAATGGCAAGGCCAAGGCATGCCCGAAGGATGCCTTTCCTGTGCCCAACATCGACAAGCTAGTCGATGGTGCCTCAGGCTATAAACTACTATCTTTTCTGGACGCATACTCGGGATACAATCAGATTACGATGTACCCCCCTGATCGCCACAAGACTGCTTTCATGACAGATCGTGGCAATTTCCAATATAAAGTAATGCCATTTGGCCTGAAGAACGCTGGGGCGACCTACCAGCGCATGATGAACAAAATCTTCAGGAAGCAGATCGGTCGAATTTCTGAAGTTTACTTAGACGACATGATCATCAAGAGTGTGATCGATCCAGATCATGTGAGCGACCTAAGAGAGGTCTTCGAAGAAGCCAGGAAGAATTCACTTAGGCGCGCTAAATCCAGAAAAGTGCACTTTTGGGGGGAGGGCCGACAGATTTTTGGGCTTTCACCTGACCGAGAGAGGAATAGAAGCCAATCTTGAGAAATGCAGGGCGGTCGCCGAGATGAGGCCGCCCACGACCAAAAAATAAATACAACAGCTGAATGGCATGGTAGTGCGCCTTATCCGATTCATACCAAAAGCGGCCTGTAAGTCACTTCCATTATTCAGACTTCTGAAGAAAGACACAGATTTTGAGTGGACCGACCAATGCCAGCGAGCGTTGGATGAGTTAAAAGAAGCTTTGACTAACCCGCCAATCATGACCAAGCCGTTCCCGGGCGAAACGCTGTATTTATACTTGGCAATCACGGAAGAAGTTTTGAGTGTCGTGTTAGTCAGGGAAAACGACCTAAAACAGAATCCGGTCTACTTCATCGATGAAGGTACTACAAGGGCCCGGTGAGGTATCGAAAATAGAGAAATTTGCCCTCGCACTTCTAGTGGCCTCGAAGGCTAAGACCTACTTTGTAGCCCACCGTGTCGTGGTAAGGACCGATCACCAATTAGGCAAGTCCTCCATCGGCGGACCTAAGCGGGAAGAATGATAAAGTGGGCGGTAGAACTCGATGAATTTGGGATTAAGTTTGAATCCGGATCGACCGCAAAGCACAAGTGTTGGCGATTTCATAGCCGAAATGACTCACCCAAGAGGAATGACCAACAACGACACGGACATTGCGTAGATGGGTCGCCCAATAGCAAAGCGATGGAGGAGCGGCCCGATATTGGAAAATTCGGAAGGTCTCGCTGTAGAGGTATCATTGACTTTTGCATTCCACACCTCCAACAACCGGGCGAATATGAGGCGTGCATAAGCCGACTGCTGGCTTCGCCGAGAGATTTCAATGTCGATCGTGTGGAGCTACATTGATTCCCCTGTTGGTCGCTTTCTCAAATCAAAGAATTGTATGATGCCAGGGACGATGTGCCCAAGAGTTATTTGGCCAGAGTAAGGGAGCTTCTCAAACAGTTCGACCGAGCAGACATTCTCTCAAAGCTAGCAAGTACTAAAAGCCCTGGAAATCACAGAAGTCTGATCCAGGAAACTTTGAATCGGCCGAGTGTATCGACCAAGCCAATCCAACCCCTGGCCGTTCTATGTATTGATCAGGACACAGATTGGATCGCCCCTATCCTACGTTATATCGTCGAAGGAGAAGAGCCGAGCGACCAAAAGCAGCGAAATTGGTGGGTTGAGGCGACCAAATATTGATGATAGAAGGAAACTATATCGGCGGGATTCTCGCCCCCCCATCGCTAAGGTGCCTTACGTCGGTCGAAGCCGATCATGTGTTAAGAGATATTCATGAAGGCGTTTGTGGGAGCCATCAAGGTGCACGATCTATATCGAAGAAAGCTCTCAGGGCCGGCTATTACTGGCCGACCATGGACGAAGATGCGAAGAAACTAGTCCAAAAGTGCAAAAAGTGTCAAGTGCATGCTGACGTCCATATTGCACCCTCCTCTGAATTGCAAAGTCTTGTCTCACCATGGCCGTTCGCCTGGTGGGGGATGGATCTGTTGGGCCCGTTTCCACCTGCTCCAGGCCAGTTCAAGTTTTTGATCGTGGCAGTTGACTATTTCACGAAGTGGATCGAGGCCGAGCCTCTGGCAACTATCACATCTGCTAAAGTCAGTAAGTTCTTCGGCCGGTGTATACTAGCCCGGTTTGGAATCCCGCAACAATTGATAACAGACAATGGTACCCAGTTTGCTGACAAGAGATTTAGGGAAATGTTGGCCGACTTATGGGTGAAACAACGTTTTACCTCGGTCGAACATCCACAGACAAACGACCAAGCTGAAGCGGCCAATAGAGTTATCCTGCGTGGTCTGAAAAGAAGACTCGACGAAGCAAAAGGAAATTGGGTCGAAGAGTTGCAGTCCGTTCTTTTGGCATATAGGACGACCCCCCACTCATCGACCGGGGAGTATGGAACTGGGTCAAACTTGTGTATGAAACTGATGCTGTCATACCCATAGAGATGGGTGAGCTAAATTGGAGAACTTCGAATCCCCCTACGGAAGCCGAGAACGACCGTGCCATACGGGAAGAGTTGGATCTCGATCAAGAATCGCGCACCCAAGCATCACTCGGGGAACAATTGATCAAGCAGAAGGTTGCAGCTCGATACAACACTCGTGTACAGAAGAGAGATTTCTCGATCGGTCAGCTCGTTCTAAGGCGCGCAGATGTCGGAAACAAGAATGTCCGTCAAGGAAAGCTAGCACCAAACTGGGAAGGTCCATACCGAGTCGTTAAGAAGACCGACAAGTGGGCATACGAGCTGGAAACCATGGAAGGGGCGACTATCCCCAGAACATGGAACGCATATAAACTTAGAAAATACTATGTTTGAATGTAATGAACGACCAATATTTTAATGAAAGACAGGCAGGCGCTCTTTTTCCCATTGGGTTTTTTACTAAGGCCTGACCTTTGGAAATTGTTGTACTTTATTTTTTCGCGAAGAATGTACGACCGGTCGCTCAAACACGCTCAGGGCAAAAGAGCGGCCGAAGAATAATCGAATTAAAATGGACCGTCGAAACGATCCACATCGAGCGCCATCGAAATGGCCCAAGGGTTGAGTAGTAACCCACCAGAATAGGTCGTCGAAACAACCTACGTCAAGTGCCATCGAAATGGCCCGAGGGTTAAGTAGTAACCCACAAAACACTGGACCGTCGAAACGATCCACATCGAGCGCCATCAAAATGGCCCAAGGGTTGAGTAGTAACCGACCAGACTAGGCCGTCGAAACAACCTACATCGAGTGCCATCGAAATGGCCCAATAGAGTGCCGTCGAAACGGCCCAATCAAGTGCCATCGAACTGGCCCAAACAAAGGTCGCCGAGGCGGCCAAATGTCAAATGATACATGAACGAATACCGCCGAGCGGTCTATAACGAGTGTTTTTAAATAAGAGAGAAACGGGCATCGACCCAAAACGAAAGCCTACGTAAGGTCTTAAACGACGGCCCGTGGTCGGCCTAAAAAGTTCGTAAAACTTAGAAAAAGTAAACGACGAAATAATTAGATCTAAACAAGCAAGCAAGACGAAGAGAAAGAAACGATATCCATTACAAATAAGGACGCCTTGGTCGGCCGAGCGCCGATTGTTAAAACTGCACGAAGGCAGAATGATTGTTGTGCCCAGAGGCAAGTCAAAATGTTACAAAGATTACTCCGCTCGCAGGCGGGCTTCAGAAAAGGACTGAGCTAGGGCGAACGGTATTACCCTGCTCATCAAATTCCTCGGGCAGCATAATCTTGTTGTCCGCAACGTAGTGCTCGGGCTTGATCAGGTTTTCATCGAAGTTAATTCTTAGATCCGAATTCAGCACCCGCACCTGGCTGAGAGCATTGTGAAATTGTTCGTTCGCTGCATTCTTGGCATGCCCGCCTATCGCCCGAACTTGAGCCTCTAGCTCGGCCCTCTGGGTCTCCCACTCGGCCTTTTCCTTTTCAAGGATTTCAAGGTCGGTCTTCAAATTTGTCACTTGAACTTGAAACTCCTTGTTCTTCTTCGACAGCTTGGCCCGGTCCTCATCGGCCTGCACCTGGAGGTCTTTCTTTTACTTAAACATCGGCCCGCACCTGGAGGTATTTCTTTGCCTCTTCAAGACGGGTCAAGGTCGTGTCCTTCTCAGCCCGAGCTTCTGCAAATAAAGATAGCCAAGGTCGGTTAATTGGCCGAATATAAGTAAAAGCATAACGGGTTAGGAATTTAAAATACCTTGAGCTTCGTCCGACAGCTCTTGAATGACTTTGTCAATCCCCATGCAAAGAGAAGCACAGACTGCCATGGGTTTCTTCTTAAACCGCTCAAGTCGGCGGTCCCCAAACCTCGGAGCGAGAACCAGGAATGTCACCTCGGGAAGGTCACGGGCTCGCTCGTCAAGCCTGCTCCGCTTGGGAGAACGATCGTCTTGGCGAGGAGGCGACCGGACTTTGGAAACTGGTTTTTTCCCCTGGCTCTTGGGAGTTGGAGGCACCTTTGAAGGCCCTTCGAGATCGACCACATTTCGAGGTCCTTCATACCTCTTGGCCCCTGGGGTTGCAGCAGGGTTCAACACCTTTTCTATCTCGGCCCAGGATTTTCCAGCCATCCTTCCTGCAAAACAGAATGATATAAGAGTTAGAAAGAACGGTCACGACCAATAATTAAAAGATAGAGTTCAAAGGCAAACCAATTTCGGCTTCCAAACCCCGACCCACAAGAAGGGTGAAAGGACGACAAGGCAGGTCGCCCTTAGGGTCTGGGGGCATCATGCTCGCCAAAGTCTTGATCATTTGTAAGGACTCCAGGTCGGCCTCACTCAAATCCTTGACGGTGTAAATATAATCTCCAAAGTCGCTGAAGAAAGTGAGCCTCATTCCACATAATGGGAAATAAGGTTCACCGAGCAGCCCGTCAGGTTGGATCTCAGAAATGGCTTTGCCCGCTTCTTTGGTCGGGACGATCGAGAAGTACTGGCTTTTCCAAGCAGCGCCCAACGATTCCTGGAATGCCCAAATGTGAGTTCTGGCTGAAAGAGGTGAGTTTCTTGGGTCACATTATTTACGGTGACGATATAGGCGTGGATCCAAACCAAGGTTGATGCGATGTTGCGGTGGGAGAGCCCAAAGTCCGTGGATCGAGATCGGGAGTTTCTTGGGGTTGGTGGTTATTACAGGAGGTTCATTGAAGGGTTCTTCTAAGCTAGCCCTTCCATTGACTCGATTGACTGTAAGGAAAGGCATTTGTGTGGGATGCAAAGTGTGAAGAGAGCTTCCAAGAGCTAAAGAGGAGGTTGACCACGTCTCGGTGTTAGTGTTGCTGTGCGGAGCAACCATTTGTTGTGTCTTGTGATGCTTCCAAGATGGGTTTGGGAGGTGTATTGATGCAGGATGGGAAGGTGGTTGCTTATGCGTCCGACATTGAGGACCCATGAGAAGAACTATCCTACTCATGACTTAGAGTTGGGCTGCGATTGTGTTTGTGTTGAAAATTTGGAGGCACTATCTCTATGGTACTAGATTGAAGTGTTCGGTGATCACAAGAGTCCGAAGTACTTGTTTGACCGAAGGAGTGAATATGAGGCAGGCGTTGGTTAGATTTGTTGAAGGACTATGATTTCGGCTTGAACTATCACCCCGGCAAAGCTAATGTCGTGGCTGATGCTTTGAGTCGGAAAACTTTGCATATGTCAGCTATGATGGTGAGAGAATTGGAATTGATTGAGCAATTCCGTGACTTGAGTCCTGGTTTGTGAGGTGACCCCCCGAGTGTCAGATTGGGGATGCTGAGGATTGGGAACGACTTCTTGGTTAGTATCAGAGACGCCCAGAAGTTAGATGTGAAGTTGGTAGATTTGCTGGTTGCTGGTGAACAAGCTGTTGATGGGGATTACAGGTTGGATTCCCAGGGTGTGTTGAGGTTCAGGGACAGAATTTGTGTTCCGGATGATGCTGAGTTAAAGAAGATGATACTTGAGGAGAGCCACAGGAGTAAGTTGAGCATTCACCCAGGTGCTACTAAGATGTATCATGATCTGAAGAAACTATTTTGGTGGCCTGGTATGAAGAGAGATGTTGCGCAGTTTGTATATGCATGTTTGACTTGCCAGAAGTCAAAGATTGAGCACCAGAAGCCTGCGGGATTGATGCAACCGTTAGAGATTCCGGAATGGAAGTGGGACAGCATTTCCATGGACTTTGTGACTGGGTTGCCAAACACTGTGAGAGGATTTGACACTATTTGGGTGGTTGTGGATAGGTTGACCAAGTCTGCCCATTTCATTCCTATCAACATCCCCCTACCCTGTGCCAAAGTTGGCTAGAATATACATTCAGGTGATCGTGAAGTGCATGGGGTCCCGAAGAGTATTGTGTCGAGATAGAGACCCAGGTTTACATCCGAGTTTGGGGGAGCTTGCAGGAGGCATTGGGGTCTAGGCTGAGGTTGAGTTCAGCTTATCATCCTCAGACTGATGGTCAGACAGAGAGAACCATCCAGTCTTTGGAAGATCTTCTGAGAGCTTGTGTGCTAGAGCAGGGAGGTGCGTGGGATACACATCTCCCACTGATTGAGTTTACTTATAACAACAGCTATCATTCGAGCATAGGGATGGCTCCTTTCGAGGCCTTTGTATGGGCGGAGGTGTAGGACTCCTTTGTGTTGGCATGAGTCCCGGTGAGAGTGTTGTTCTTGGACCGAAATTGGTTAGGGAGACTACGGAGAAGGTGAAAATGATCAGGGAGAAAATGAAAGAGTCTCAGAGTCGGCAGAAAAGTTACCATGATAAGAGGAGAAAGGACTTGGAGTTTCAGTGGTGAGCATGTGTTCTTGAGGTCACGCCTATGGTGGTGTTGGGCGTGCCTCGAAGGCAAAGAAGTTAACTCCAAGGTTTATTGGACGATACCAAATTGCGAGAGGTTGGAAAGGTTGCCTATAGGGTGGCGTTGCCACCTAATCTTTCGAACTTGCACGATGTATTCCACGTGTCACGGCTTTCTAAGTATATTCCGGACCGTCTCATGTGATTCACATGGATGATGTAGAGTGCGTGAGAATCTCACGGTGCGCACTATGCCGGTGAGGATTGATGATAGAGAGGTGAAGGTGTTGAGAGGAAAGACATTGCATTGGTCAAGGTAGTATGGTTGGGAGCTCTTTGGTGAGAGCATGACTTGGGAGCTAGAGAGCAGGATGAGGAGTCCTATCCAGAGCTATTTGACTTCGGTATGAATTTCGAGGGCGAAATTTTATAAGTGGGGGGAGAGTTGTAACACCCAAAATAATTTAATTAATTATTTAATTGAATTATTTAGGCGTTGCATTATTAGTGTTTTATTTAAATAAATAATGAGCATTGGTATTGTGCCTAGGGGATGGTGGAAGAAATGGAGCAGGGGTGTAAAAAGGGCCCAAGCTGCGCTTGGCCCAGTGTATATATGCTCAGATTAGGTAATCTCTCTCATTTGTGCAAAGGTGAGAAAAAATTCAGAATTGAGAGAGAGTGGGAAGTCTAGGCGCTAAGGAGAAGGAAGAAGGGAAAATCTTCTCAAGTTTTCCTAAGGTAAGAGTTCTATGACGTTTTCTTACTTTTCCTTGTGTTGTAACCCTCAATTTCCTAATCCCGTTGTGTTGATTCTTTCGTTGATCAAGAAGAGGGTGTGGCTGCGATTTCAAAGGAAGAAGTGGAATTAATTCGTGTGTTGCTGGGTTTTGTACGTGACTCATTCGTTGTTCGCCCGGAATATCCAAATTTAAGGTAAGGGTGAGCGTTTCGTTTAACATAATCGGGTGTAGTTAGGGTTTATGGGGTTTTGTGGGATTAGAGACCGTTGGTGAGTTTGATGATATATTGTTGTTGTATGTGCTATCTTGATGATCCTGAAATTGTTGATGTCTTGATGAATTTGGTGATTTTTGATGAATTTGATGGTTGATGAGTTTGATAATCGCTTGATGATTGAATTAAGGGACAAAAGGTTTTTTTTGGTGTTAATTAGGTGTGGGAAGGATTGTTTGATGTTTCTTGGTGAGCTTTGATGATTTTAATTGGTGAAAAATTTCGTATTTTTGGAGTTAAAATCGAGTTGGGTGAAAAACTGCACATTTTCGGAAAAATTCTGCATAATACACTGTTACAGCGGATTGGCGCCTCACTGGCGCTGAAGTGGCGCTTCACACGCCAGTGCAATGCCCACATTCTGCGTGTTTCTGTCCAATGGCGCCATCGTCGCGCCTCACCGGCGCTTCATGCGCCCGATGGCTTTCTCTTTTTTTCACTGTTTTGTCATCGCTTTTGAAAATCGAATATCTTTTGAACCGGGAACCCGATTGAGGTGTTCTAAGATGCGTTGGAAAGCTTATTCAGAGGCCTAACTGAATATTCTATTTTTAAGGCAAAATAAAATGTTTATTGTTGCTGTATTTACTAAGTAAATGGTGCTGTTTTATGAAAATTGCGATACTATGTTTATATAAGTGAATTACTATGAAACGTTATATTATTAGTACACTAATTGACTATGGCTAGACTGTGGTTTACCACTAAGGTCAGAATTTCTTTCATTGATGTATTTGCTCTGTTTGGCTACCACGTGAACCCCACCAAATTTGGAGATAAATTCTTCCAGGAGTGGCCAATGCCTGTGGTGAGTTGTAACCTGGTCCAGAGTAATCCCATAGTCAATCAGTCTACTATTTTATGACACACTAAGCTAAAAGACAAATGAAGTATATATATGTACTGAATGATGATGAGGATATGTGTGTTTATGATGATGTACTATGAATAGCGATGTTTTTGAGATGAGTGTACTTTATGAGTAATTCTTTGGATGATGATGAATTATGATTTGTGATGATTGATGAGGTGTATACTCTGTGAGTATAATTATAGTGATGATGTATAATGATTGTGATGATTTGCGAAGGATACACTCTATGAGTGTTTTATAACGATGATGCGAAGAGCACTCTAGGTGAGTTTTGGTGAATTGCACATGTGTTTCATAGAGTCTCATGGCATGTGCATTATTTTGCGATGGATAGGCTTCGGCCATTTTGCGATGTTTTGCGATGTATAGGCTTCGGCCACTTTTGCGATGTTTAGGCTTCGGCCATTTTGCGATGATATGGTACCATCATGCATATGCCACAGTGGGGTTGCATCTTCATGCATAATCATGACTATGTATTGCTGTTGTTTGTGATTGGAGCTGGTGTTGCGTGATTACGATGTAGTGATGATGATAATATTGTGTGATTGCCTGCTCCCATTTCTCTATTATGCACTTGATTTTGTTTTATTGAAATTCTCACCCCTTCTGCTTGGAATGTTGCTCTATTGTGGCAACGCTGCAGGTAACCGCGAATGAAGGACCTATTGCCTTCCTTGTTTAGCTGTTGGGAAGTCTTAGAGTCGCTCTCTGATACCGTAACACCTAGGGGGCGTACTTGGAGTTATTATTAGTTGGATAATTATTTTATGATTATGTTTGTATTTTGAGACGAGTTTGAGAGGCATGGTGTGCCGTTGTTTTATTTCCGCTGTGACCTCACTATTTTGAAGTTTAGAATTTTGTCGATTGAGTATTAACACGAATTCTGACGATGCGAATGTTGAGTTTTAATTGATGCTGAAGTGGCATTCCTTTTCTACTAAATAAATAATATTTTTGAAAGTGAAATTACTCTGATAATGATGTGTACAATTTCGGGGTAGAAAAGGGGTGTTACATTAGTGGTATCAGAGCAGTTCGGTCTGTCCGGCCAAGTGTGTCAGTTTGTCATAATGTGTATGACAGCTAGGTGTCTTAAAATAGTTACGAAGCCGGTTGTTTATCTTTGCAGTTGTCGAGGTTGATATGGCCGAAGGATCGATCTTCGCTTTTCTTGAGGCCTTGCAAGCTATAAGCGCAGATCAGGTACCAATGAGAATCTTTGAGGCCCGCGATTTGGCTACCTTTCAGAGAGAGAACCCTCCCACCTTCAAGGGGAGGTACAACCCAGATGGTGCACTGGCTTGGCTGAAGGAGATTGAGAGGATCTTCCGAGTAATTAGGCGCAATGATGAGCGTAAAGTCGTATGGTACTCATACTCTATACGAGGAGGCGATGGTGGTGGTTGGAGACCGGTGAGAGGTTAGGGGCTGCTCAAGAGGAGGTTACTTGGGCTGTGTTCAAGAGGAGTTCTGAGAAAATACTTCCCCGAGGATGTCCGGGACGAGAAAGAGATAGAGTTCCTTGAGTGAGGCAGGGTAGTATGTGATCACAGAGTATCTTTGCTAAGTTTCTTGACCTTGCTAAGTTCTATCACCACTACTACGAGGTCGGGCTGAATTCTCAAAGTGCATAAAATTTGAGAATGGTTTGAGAGTCGATATCAAGCGGTGTAGGGTATCAAAAGATCAGTGTTCTTGATCTGGTTGATCGACTGCAGAATCTAGGTGATAGCAATGCAGTGCTAGACTTATGAAAGATCAAAAGAGTAAGTTTCGTGAGCGAGGGTAAGCCATATGAGGTGCCTGCTGGTAAGGGTAAAGGGAAGGTTGTTGGTAGATTTGTTGGTGGGTCTAAGCGTAGTGGGGAGATCGCTGCGCCGGTGTTACTTGTTACACGTGTGGAAAGGTGGGCCATAAGAGTCCCGATTGCCCAAACAAGAATCAGAACAGATGTTTCAAGTGTGGGAAAGAGGGTCACAGGGCTCCTAACTGTGATAAGAAGGATAGGGTATGTTTCAATTGTGATGAAAGTGGTCACGTCAGTGCTCAGTGTCCGAAGCCCAAGAAGGAGAAGTCATATGGAAAAGTATTCGCTCTAGCTGGGTCTGATGTGGTGAATGAGATTCGAGGTACGTGCTACATCAATAATACACCTTTAGTTGCTATTGTTGACACGGGTGCTACGCACTCTTTTATTGCATCTGTTTGTGCTGAAAAGTTAAATTTAGTATTGTCTACTATGGAGAGAGGGATGGTTATCGACACTCCAGCTAAGGGTCCGGTAACTACTTCTCTGATGTGTGCTAGGTGTCCTCTGTCGTCTTTGGCGAGAGAATTTACGTTGATCGATTTGTTTGCCTTTGGGTGGGTTAGATGTGATTCTGGGCATGGAGTGGTTAGTAGATAACCATGTGCACATCAACTGTTCTGATAGGTCTATTAGTTTTCTTCTTCCTGAAGAGGAAGAGTTCGCT
Organism: Oxytropis ochrocephala; assembly: GCA_020916435.1. Lineage (NCBI taxonomy): Eukaryota > Viridiplantae > Streptophyta > Magnoliopsida > Fabales > Fabaceae > Oxytropis > Oxytropis ochrocephala. The sequence continues at coordinate 96,430,582 of CM037093.1, forward strand.
CATTGCCTCACGAGCAATTGCGCAGGTAATGAAAGAGGTGGTCGGTTGTTTGCTTTGATGGCGTCTATGTCTGCCGAGAACCGAAAGCCGTGGTTGATGGGTTACTGGTGGTATGTGAGTTCCCTGAAGTGTTTCCGGATGAGATTCCTAGTGTGCCCTGCAGAGAGGAAGTTGAGTTCGGGATTGAGCTTGTGCACAGTACTAGGCACGTGTCTATGCACCGTCTAGGATGTCCGCTCGAGTTATGCAGAATTGAGAAGCGATTAGAGGAGCTTCTTGAGAAGAAATTTGTGAGGCCTAGTGTGTCACCATGGGGAGCTCGGTTTTGCTAGTAAAGAAGAAGGATGGGAGTATGCGTCTGCGTGCGTAGATTACGGACAACCGAACAAGGTAACTATTAAAAATAAATATCCTCTCCCGAGGATAGAAGATCGATGGATCGGTTTGGTGGGTGCTAAGGTGTTTAGCAAGATTGACTTGAGATCGGGGTATCACCAGATCAAGGTGAAGGATGAAGACATCCAGAAGACTGCGTTCAGAACGAGGTATGGGCATTATGAGTACTCTGTAATGCCGTTTGGTGTCACTAATGCACGGGGGTGTTTATGGAGTACATGAACCGGATCTTCCATAGTTACTTGGATCGGTTTGTAGTTGTTTTCATTGATGACATCTGGTGTACTCGAAACCGAGGAAAGCAGCACGAGCACTTGAGATTGGTGCTAGAAGTCTTGAAAGAGAGGAAGCTCTATGCTAAATTGTCCAAATGTGAGTTCTGGCTGAAAGAGGTGAGTTTCTTGGGTCACATTATTTCTGGTGACGGTATAGCTGTGGATCCAGCCAAGGTTGATGCAGTGTTGCAGTGGGAGAGCCCAAAGTCCGTGGATCGAGATCGGGAGTTTCTTGGGGTTGGTTTGGTTATTACAGGAGGTTCATTGAAGGGTTCTCTAAGCTAGCCCTTCCATTGACTCGATTGACTGTGTAAGGAAAGGCATTTGTGTGGGATGCAAAGTGTGAAGAGAGCTTCCAAGAGCTAAAGAGGAGGTTGACCACGTCTCCGGTGTTAGTGTTGCACTGTGCGAGCAACCATTTGTTGTGTATCTTGTGATGCTTCCAAGATGGGTTTGGGAGGTGTATTGATGCGAGGATGGGAAGGTGGTTGCTTATGCGTCCCGACAGTTGAGGACCCATGAGAAGAACTATCCTACTCATGACTTAGAGTTGGGCTGCGATTGTGTTTGTGTTGAAAATTTGGAGGCACTATCTCTATGGTACTAGATTCGAAGTGTTCGGTGATCACAAGAGTCGAAGTACTTGTTTGACCGAAGGAGTGAATATGAGACAGAGGCGTTGGTTGAAATTTGTTGAAGGACTATGATTTCGGCTTGAACTATCACCCCAAGCAAAGCTAATGTCGTGGGTCGATGCTTTGAGTCGGAAAACTTTGCATATGTCACTATGATGGTGAGAGAATTGGAATTGATTGAGCAATTCCGTGACTTGAGTACAGTTTGTGAGGTGACACCTGCAGTGTCGATTGGGGATCTTGAGGATTGGGAACGACTTCTTGGTTAGTATCGAGACGCCCGTGAAGTTAGATGTGAAGTTGGTAGATTTCTTTGGTTCTTTGGTGAACAAGTGTTGATGGGGATTACTGAGTTGGATTCCCGTGGTGTGTTGAGGTTCGGGGACGCAATTTGTGTTCGGATGATCTTTGAGTTAAAGAAGATGATACTTGAGAGAGCCACGGGAGTAAGTTGAGCATTCACCCGAGTGCTACTAAGATGTATCATGATCTCAAGAAACTATTTTGGTGGCACTGGTATGAAGAGAGATGTTGCGCGCTTTGTATATGCATGTTTGACTTGAAGTCAAAGATTGAGCACCGAAGCTGCGGGATTGATGCAACCAGTTAGAGATTCCGGAATGGAAGTGGGGACAAACATTTCCATGGACTTTGTGGACTGGGTTGCCAAACACCGTGAGAGGATTTGACACTATTTGGGTGGTTGTGGATAGGTTGACCAAGTCCGCCCATTTCATTCCTATCAACATCACCTATCCTGTGCCAAAGTTGGCTAGAATATACATTCAGGTGATCGTGAAGCTGCATGGGGTCCCGAAGAGTATTGTGTCAGATAGAGACCCGAGGTTTACATCTGAGTTTTGGGGGAGCTTGCAGGAGGCATTGGGGTCTAGGCTGAGGTTGAGTTCAGCTTATCATCCTCAGACTGATGGTCAGACAGAGAGAACCATCCAGTCTTTGGAAGATCTTCTGAGAGCTTGTGTGCTAGAGCAGGGAGGTGCGTGGGATACACATCTCCCACTGATTGAGTTTACTTATAACAACAGCTATCATTCGAGCATAGGGATGGCTCCTTTCGAGGCACTGTATGGGCGGAGGTGTAGGACTCCTTTGTGTTGGCATGAGTCCGGTGAGAGTGTTGTTCTTGGACCGAAATTGGTTAGGGAGACTACGGAGAAGGTGAAAATGATCAGGGAGAAAATGAAAGAGTCTCAGAGTCGGCAGAAAAGTTACCATGATAAGAGGAGAAAGGACTTGGAGTTTCAGTTTGGTGAGCATGTGTTCTTGAGGTCACGCCTATGGTGGTGTTGGGCGTGCCACGAAGGCAAAGAAGTTAACTCAAGGTTTATTGGGCGATACCAAATTGCGAGAGAGGTTGGAAAGGTTGCCTATAGGGTGGCGTTGCCACCTAATCTTTCGAACTTGCACGATGTATTCCACGTGTCACAGCTTCGGAAGTATATTCCAGACCCGTCTCATGTGATTCACATGGATGATGTAGAGGTACGTGAGAATCTCACGGTGCGGACTATGCCGGTGAGGATTGATGATAGAGAGGTGAAGGTGTTGAGAGGAAAGACATTGCATTGGTCAAGGTAGTATGGTTGGGAGCCGCCTTTGGTGAGAGCATGACTTGGGAGCTAGAGAGCGAGGATGAGGAGTCCTATCCAGAGCTATTTGACTGTGTATGAATTTCGAGGACGAAATTTTATAAGTGGGGAGAGTTGTAACACCCAAAATAATTTAATTAATTATTTAATTGAATTATTTAGGCGTTGCATTATTAGTGTTTTATTTAAATAAATAATGAGCATTGGTATTGTGCCTAGGGATGGTGGAAGAAATGGAGCGAGGGGTGTAAAAGGGCCCCAGCCGCGCTTGGCCCAAAGTGTGTATATATGCTCAGATTAGGTAATCTCTCTCATTTGTGCAAAGGTGAGAAAAAATTCAGAATTGAGAGAGAGTGGGAAGTCCTAGGCGGCGCTAAGGAGAAGGAAGAAGGGAAAATCTTCTCAAGTTTTCCTAAGGTAAGAGTTCTATAGCGTTTTCTTACTTTTCCTTGTGTTGTAACCCTCAATTTCCTAATCCCGTTGTGTTGATTCTTTCGTTGATCAAGAAGAGGGTGTGGCTGCGATTTCAAAGGAAGAAGTGGAATTAATTCGTGTGTTCTTTGGGTTTTGTACGTGACTCATTCGTTGTTCGCCCGGAATATCCAAATTTAAGGTAAGGGTGAGCGTTTCGTTTAACATAATCGGGTGTAGTTAGGGTTTATGGGGTTTTGTGGGATTAGAGACCGTTGGTGAGTTTGATGATATATTGTTGTTGTATGTGCTATCTTGATGATCCTGAAATTGTTGATGTCTTGATGAATTTGGTGATTTTTGATGAATTTGATGGTTGATGAGTTTGATAATCGCTTGATGATTGAATTAAGGGACAAAAGGTTTTTTTTGGTGTTAATTAGGTGTGGGAAGGATTGTTTGATGTTTCTTGGTGAGCTTTGATGATTTTAATTGGTGAAAAATTTCGTATTTTTGGAGTTAAAATCGAGTTGGGTGAAAAACTGCACCTTTTCGGAAAAATTCTGCATAATACATCGTTATCTGTGGATTGGCGCCTCATCGGGCGCTGAAGTGGCGCTTCACACGCCAAAGGCAATGCCCACATTCTCGCGTGTTTCGCCCAATGGCGCCTCATCGCCTTCTCACCGGCGCTTTTCATGCGCCGATGATTGTTTCTCACTTTGCTTTTTCACTTTGTTTTGTCTTTGTTTTTGGAAAATCGAATATCTTTTGAACAGGAACCCGATTGAGGTGTTCTAAGATGCGTTGGAAAGCTTATTCAGAGGCCTAACTGAATATTCTATTTTTAAGGCAAAATAAAATGTTTATTGTTGCTGTATTTACTAAGTAAATGGTGTTGTTTTATGAAAATTGCGATACTATGTTTATATAAGTGAATTACTATGAAACGTTATATTATTAGTACACTAATTGACTATGGCTAGACTGTGGTTTACCACTAAGGTCAGAATTTCTTTATTTGATGTATTTGCTCTGTTTGGCTACCACGTGAACCCCACCAAATTTTGGAGATAAATTCTTCTGGAGTGGCCAATGCCTGTGGTGAGTTGTAACCTGGTCCAGAGTAATCCCATAGTCAATCAGTCTACTATTTTATGACACACTAAGCTAAAAGACAAATGAAGTATATATATGTACTGAATGATGATGAGGATATGTGTGTTTATGATGATGTACTATGAATAGCGATGTTTTTGAGATGAGTGTACTTTATGAGTAATTCTTTGGATGATGATGAATTATGATTTGTGATGATTGATGAGGTGTATACTCTGTGAGTATAATTATAGTGATGATGTATAATGATTGTGATGATTTGCGAAGGATACACTCTATGAGTGTTTTATAACGATGACGAAGAGCACTCTAGGTGAGTTTTGGTGAATTGCACATGTGTTTCATAGAGTCTCATGGCATGTGCATTATTTTGCGATGGATAGGCTTCGCCATTTTGCGATGTTTTGCGATGTATAGGCTTGGCCACTTTTGCGATGTTTAGGCTTGGCCATTTTGCGATGATATGGTACCATCATGCATATGCCCACAGTGGGGTTGCATCTTCATGCATAATCATGACTATGTATTCTTTGTTGTTTGTGATCGAGGTGGTGTTGCGTGATTACGATGTAGTGATGATGATAATATTGTGTGATTACTGCTCCCATTTCTCTATTATGCACTTGATTTTGTTTTATTGAAATTCTCACCCTTCGCTTGGAATGTTGCTCTATTGTGGCAACGCCGCTGTAAATCGCATGAATGAAGGACCTATTGCCTTCCTTGTTTAGTTGTTGGGAAGTCTTAGAGTCATTTCTCGATACCGCAGAACACCTAGGGGCGACTTGGAGTTATTATTAGTTGGATAATTATTTTATGATTATGTTTGTATTTTGAGACGAGTTTGAGAGGCATGGTGTGCCGTTGTTTTATTTCCATTTGTGACCTCACTATTTTGAAGTTTAGAATTTTGTCGATTGAGTATTAACACGCAATTACGGACGATGCGAATGTTGAGTTTTAATTGATTTGAAGTGGCATTCCTTTTCTACTAAATAAATAATATTTTTGAAAGTGAAATTACTCTGATAATGATGTGTACAATTTCGGGGTAGAAAAGGGGTGTTACAGCACTCGCGAGAGGGGGCGACTTGGTCGTCCCCAGACCTGACACCCCCTACCGCAAGGCGTGGAAATTGTGCGATCAAAAGAAAAATCAGAAATTAAAGCAAAGGCAAGGTCGATTCATACCTTAAGAGTACAGGGAATTGGTCGAGGAAGATTTGGTGCTCGAACGAAGAGATTCACTTCAAAATTCTAAGTCGACGACAGAAAGGTCGGTCGGTGGCAGAGCAGTTCGCGGAAACGTAAGGAACAGTCCCAACTGAAGGGGTATTTATAGTGCAGGCCCAAGGCGATGAAGGGACCGGGAGACGAAGCGTCGCAACGTTTCACCTTCTCACCAATAGCTGTCATTGAACAACCTCGGAATCACCAAACGTCGCGTCATAAATGTCAGTGAAGGCCAACCGTCGTGTCAGCACGGCCGACGGATTGGAGGGCGGTCGAAACCGTCCCATCATCTAAAGTCTCAACATCACCCTTGGGGGCAGCGAGTCAAGCCTCGGCCCGCTCTTGGGGGACCGAGCTTGGGGGCAATCGCTCCGGGTGTATCAAAGAAACCGATGAGGTCCAAACAGCATATGGGCCGTCGGCCCACATAAGCGTAACCGGCCCAAGCACGCTGCTTGGAGCGCACTTCTCGCAACCGGCCGAAATTTTCGCAAAACGGTCGGACTCTACAGTATATATACGCCATTCGCACATGGCATCAGGTACGTTCTCTTACCTTGTGTTATCTGCCCGAGCGACCACTTACTTGATCGTCGGAGTGTCTTTGCAGGTAACACCCGAGGTGCTCAGCGTGAAGCCAATACCGGTCCTTTCTCCTATTCAACGACCGGCCTAATCAAAGGACAACAACTTCAACACTTCATTGATCAAGGTACGATCATGATGAATCCTGTGAACTCTTAGAATTCTGGATTCATTGTTGTTATATTAGTAGAATCATAATCCTTGCACAGAAGGTTTTTGCAGTATTGTGTATGTTGATTTGAGAGTAAGATAGATCACCTTTGTTTTTATGTAAGAGGGTATAGTTGACAGTTGATTCGATTCATTGTGGTGGTTGAGTGAGTTTAATTGGAAGAGAATAGATTTGAAATGGCTGCAAAGCTTCTGCATTCTTTAACAGATGACAATCAAGATCTGCAAAAGTAAATTGGATGTATGACTGGGATTTTCCAACTCTTCCATCGTCAGCAGATTCTCACGGCGCGCCAAAAGCAAAAGCAAGATCTGTAACATGTTCAATTTAACCAATTCAGTTAGCAGGAATTTATAAAAGTTATTTGAATTTGGCATGTGATTAATCAAATTAAAATGTGTGGTAGAAGATGTTTGTGATAATTTATTTAAATAGATCGATTTTGCTGTAAATTCTTACTGGACCTTTGTATGTTGTATATGGTGATCTGATCTGCTTCATGAAATAGATTGCTCAAATCATACTGAAGCAGAGCTACAATTTGCAATTTTGGAAGCTTCTAATGCGAATCTCTTGGATGGAAGCTTCTAAACTTGATTTTTGCAGCACAAATCATACTGAAGCAGAGCTACAATTTGCAATTTTGTTGTAATTACTAAGTATAGTACTAACTGATTATCAAAGAAACTTAGATACATGAAATATCTTTGATTTCATATGGCTTTTCCACACCATGCCTAACTACTTTTGCATTACGTGAATGGATATGCAGAATGCTTTCTACAAATGATTTTACAGGGACAATAACAGAAGCATTAGGAAATTTGAAGAATCTCACTAAACTGTCAGTGATATGATATGATACAATTTTTCTCCTTAGTTTTCATTTTATCTATTTGTTAAATTTTGAAATCACTTTATATTTTCTGTAGTAGAATAGATGGGAGTGGTATATCTGGAAAGATTCCTAGTTTCGGGGAATTGAGAAGTTACTTACACTAGTAAAAAAAGAGGATTTAAAGTCGGATATTTTGGACATTCAAAGTCGGATGTGCATCCGACTTCTATTAAGGCGACTTAGAAAGTCTGAAAATTTTAAAGTCGGATGGACATCCGACTTTAAAAGACGGTTTTAAAGTCGGATAAATTCAATAATCGGACTTTAAAAAACGATTTTAAAGTCGGATAAATTCAATAAGGGGAGAGGTTGGGTACAGAGAGGCAAGCTCTGGAATTGAGGGAGAGAGCGCGCAACGTTCCATTCACAAAACGTTTTGCCTAAAAGAAAATATCCTGATTTTTTTAAAAAAAAAGGTGAAAACCTTTTAAGGCGGATATGTTTATATCCGACTTTAAAATATGAACGCTAGATAATTTTTTTCATCTTAATTACAAGTTTACCACCGCGTCTATGTTTTAGGTCAAATATCTGAGCACCCGAATTTAAAACACCAATTCTTTTCCTGTTTTTTTACTAGTGTTAATCACTGGTCCCATTCCCGACTACATAGGCAAAATGGAAAGTTTAAAAACCTGGTAAGTTGCATCGTTGGTATATTATGCTTATATATGCTTGAAATTATATAATTTTACTTCAAAATTTAATGTGTAAGAAAGAAGAGAAATTTGAGACTGCTAGATTATTATTTTCTTTTATCTGGCCCACACTGACATTCTAGTTTAGTAGTAATGAAATTTCAAGCTGATTTCATAATGAGATAAGTTAAATCATGATGGATTCCAGTAGACACTTTTCAATACTCACTTTTTGATCCTTTTATCTTCAATTCTAGAGTCTTTATTTGACAATTGAACACATGTTGTTTCGTGACACCTTTTTTCCCTCTTTTTCCATCTCCAGTTGTTTTAAAGTGACTATGCTTCACTATTATGTTATGATTATTGAAGTGCTTAATTATACAGTTCAATATGCATCATCTTACAACTTATTTTCTGCAATATTGTATTTCAGACATGACAGCAAAATAGAAAGTCCAAAATTATGGGATGTAGACAGAGTTGCAGACTTAAGTGGTTAAATTAGTTGAGGCCTAACTATATAGTTTTGGATGTTGAGCTGTCCTGTTTATGTAGGAATGATTTTTTAGGAATGATCAGAGGATTATGTGGCATTTTTCTTGAACCTTTTATTAAGTTTTGGATGTTGAGTTGTTTTGTTTTGTGCTTGATTATATTTGTTGTATCTATTTTATTGTTATAATGGACTGCTTTTAAGCAAAATGTGAGTTTGAATGAATGATTAATTGACTCATTTTATGAATTTCATGTTCAATTTTAGTTGTTTGATGTTAGTTTTGGAGTATAACTGAATACTGAATGTCAAGGTGGGAATCTGGTTCTCAGTTCACATCTTACCACACACACAATATAGTAGTGTGTGGTAAGATGTGAACTAAGAACCTTTTTTTTAAAAAAAAAAATAGACTTTTAGCATCGGTTGTTTATAAACAATCGTTGCTAAATGTCCTGAAAAATGACATTTAGCATTGGTTGGTTAAACACCCGATGGTAAATGTAATTTTCCAAGACATTTAGCATCGGTTGTTTAAATAACCGATGCTAAATGTCATTTTTCAAACAGCAAAAATAGTCATGAAACATCATTTAGCATTGGTTTTTTGAAAATCCGATGCTAAATATTTAGCATCTGTCGATTTAGCATCGACTGATAACCGATGTTAAATGTGCAAAATAACTGATGCTAAATGTCTTTTCTGCACTTGTGGCTACGTAGGTAGCCAATAATAATCCAAAGAAAAAAATAGATCTAGAGGGCTTTGGAATATGTATTATCAATAATGAATTGATACATTATCATTATATTTTACAGGGTTCAATTTGACATAATTAAACATTAGCATGTGATGCAAATAGTCGATTAGAAGTGTCAAACCGTCAATGAAAGGAGGAAAGAAGTTGAGTCATTGATATGCATGTTTAAGACACAAGTTATGTCTGTGGGCATGCCTATCCACGTGATTAATCACATTTAATTTGCATATGCAATGTTCTATGTATGCATACAAATATTGAGCATAATTCAGGAAATATAGTATTCTTATTCGGAAGAAAGAGTTTTTTTGATCAAAATTCGGAAGAAAGAGTTTGTATGCAAAAGAGGAATCCGATGTCATCTTCATGAAACATTTAGAATGTGAGTTTAGGCCTAACTCAACTTCACAAAAGTACTGGTTTGTAAGGTAAGAGATGTCTCCCACTTATAAACTCTTTTTTAGGTCATATCACATCCGATGTGGGGCTCTTAACACACCCCTCTCACACCCAAGACTAGAGAATTGGAGCGTGACCCGAGTTGCTCGATAGCGGGTGGCCCAGCGAATCTTAGATTGGTTTTGATACCATCTTAGGATGTGAGTTTAGGTCTAACTCAACCCGCCCCCACAAAACCGGCTTGTATTAATCTAGTTCAAGTTGTTGGCTCCCCAAGTCCATCAAAAGATGGGACAAGAGGCTTAAAAAAGCTTTATTACAAGTAATTAGTTGCCTACACCTCCCACACATTAGCACTAGTTAATTAAGCATTGTAAGGGGAGTTGTTGCCTGACTGTCTAATAAGATCTTATTGAGAGGCAGCTCTGGTGCTTGGGTTGAGAGAGGAAACCGAGTCTACAATCGTAGAAGCATTGAGGGTTAGAGAGTTAAATAATATCTAGCAAAATTACAAATACGATTTATGGTAGTACCCTTCCCTAAAACCCTATAAAATTTTGAATGAGATGCGAATCGATCTTACCATTTTCAAAAAATCGTCAATGCATGGTATGTATGATGAGTATATGAGTTTGTAGCCCTTCTTCGAAAGAGTTGGAGTGTTTTACAGACCTAAGTTCATGGTAGGACCTTCCCCGAGATGTATGAGTCGACATGGAGTGATATTTATATTTTTGGATACTTAGTGTTAGCTTCTAACAATCAAGTCTGACCACATGCTTCTACCCATATAGAAATAAAGAAATAGCACAATCTTAAGTCAATCCTTTTTGAACCCATACCTCAATTCATGATGAAAATAGAATGCGGAAGTCTACTTGAATTTTTCTTTGGGAATTTATGAAGCTTTGCGAGTATGTGAACTTCCAATGGTAGAACACCTTAGGTTTTCTTAATTCTCTTCCGATTAAGAGAGAAGACCACAGAACTTGACCCTTCTTCTTTTTACGTTACTCTACAAAATGAGGAACATAACTAATAGATAACAAGGATATATATATATATATATATATATATATATATATATATTTATATATATAACCTCAATTGTATCAGAACTCGAAATATCAATGACAATTAATGAATTTGAAACAGATTCAGTTAGAAATCTCTCTGGTTTTCTAGATCCTTTTATGGAATCAATCTCCATTTTCGATCCTTCACATCTCACTTCCCATTGAATCTTCATCTCTTCTATGTGAGTTCAGCTTTGTCAATGGCAGAAGGTTCGCCAAAACGAGCTATTCCTCACCCCGATGTTGTCAACAATGTATTCGCTCTTGGAGGCAATTCCTTGAACACCTCACATGGCTTTGCTGTGGCACCAAAACTCTCAATCAAACTAGAAGACAAACTTTTTTTGTTGTGGAACCAACAAGTTGACGGAATCATCACATCCTACAAGCAACATTGCTTTCTAGTCAATCCAAAAATCCTCAGCAATTCAATTCGGAGCAAGATCGGTTAACGAACACGGTTTCTAAAGCGTACGAGAAGTGGCTCGTACAAGATCAACTTCTATTCACATGACTTCTCTCCACACTATCAAAATTGGTTCTTCCTCGCATCCTCTCCTGAAAACACTCTCATCGGGTATGGGATTGCATTCATAAATACTATTACTCACTTCTCAAAGCAAAAATTTGCCAATTGAGGTCCTAGTTAAAGAACAAAAAGAAAACAGTTCGCTCTATTTCTGAATATTTGATGCGTATTCACACACTTGCTGATTGACTGCTAGCATTTCATGAGAATATCTCTGGTCAAGACAAAATTGATATTGTTCTTTATGGCATACCCAATGAATACAATTCCTTTGTCATGATAATCTATGGATGTGCTGGCTCAACTTTGCTCTCTGAAATTGAGCCTTTGCTTCTGGTTCAAGAATCATAATTGGACAAGCACAGACAAGAATTATCCAATGCACCGGTCACTGCCAACATTGCTCATGCCTCCTATGGCTCGTGCTTCAACAACTCTGGCTTCAGAGGTTGAAGCTAAAACATGCGAGGAAGAGGTCATGGCCGTGGAACGGGTCCTTATTCAGCATCCCCTACACCGAGCACTGGTGGAACTAGGCCTACTTGTCAACTTTGTGCCAAATATGGACATGCAATCATAGAGTGCTGGTTTTGCTTTGATGAAGACTTTGAGCTTGCCACACTGCTACAACACAGCAAAATCAGGCCAAGATTAGTGAATCCAACAAATGTAAAGAAATTGCTATCACAGAAGGTACCTCCTCTCAACCACATGTGAATTATTCTTCGACTTCTGCTGAACTTGAGTCTACATCCATGGACAATGAGGCATGGTACAGATACAGGTGCGTCCCGCCATGTTACTCCACATAGTCATAATCTTGAAACTAGTACTCCATATAATGGCTCAACCTAAGTCTCTATGGGAAATGGTCAAGAAATGCCTATAAAATGAGTAGGCACAAACTGTTATACGTTCCAACTATCAAGAAAAATCTTCTGTATGTGTCTAGATTCTCTAAAGATAACAAAGTCTTTTGTGAATTTCACCCAAAATATTGTCTTGTGAAATCACAGGTAATTAAGCATGTGTTGCTCAAAAAGGTGTGGAAGGTCGTGATGGACTCTACTCCTTCAAGACTTTTCCACTCCACATCATTGCAAAACCTAGATTCAAAATCAAAGTCAAGGCTCAGCAAAATTCCTCACCTACTGTCAACAATGTTGAGAAAAAAACTCCCTCAACTAAGTCTGCTAAAGAGTATAAATTCTGGCACTCTAGGTTAGGGCATGCTAATGTAAACATTAATTGTAATTCAATTCTCAAAATGTACAATATTCCATTAATTGTGTAATAAAGTTTAGTTGTCTGTGTGTAAGTTTTGTTGCATTGATAAATCTCATAAATTGCAGGCTCCTCCTTCCAACAATACTCACACACAAGCTTTTAAGTTAATACACACTTATCTTTGGGGTCCTTCACCCTCACCTATAAATACGACTACAACTATTATATAGCCTTTGTAGATACGAACACCAAATGTAAAGAGTTTTCTCAAAAATAAATCTGATGCATTAGTAGCCTTCACACAGTTTCAAGCCTTGATAAAAACTCAATTTAATGCAACTATTAAGGCTGTGCAATCTGATTTTGGTGGTGAGTTTAGATCATTTCCTCAACATCTCACTTCACAAGGCATTGTTCATAGACTCACTTGTCCTTTCACTTCTCACCAAAATGGGACAGTTGAGAGAAAACATAGACAAATAGTAGAAATGAGACTCACTTTACTCTCCCAAGCATCAATATCTTTAATGGGATCATGCATTCACCACTACCACACACCTCATAAACAGACTACCCATAACTGGCCTCCCCCAATTTGTCTCACACATCAAGCCCTTTATAATAAGATCCCTGATTACAAATTGCTCAAAGTGTTTGGTTGTTCACGTTACCTACTTCGACCTTACAATAAACACAAACTGTGGTATAGAAGTGTTGAATCTTTGCTTGTCTCCACAACACAGAGGGTATAAATGCTTGAGTCCAGAGGACCGAATTTACATCACCAAAGATATTGTGTTTGATGAGACAAAATTTTTCTATACCACCCTCTTCCACTGAAACCTCCACCTTAACTCCACTTCCAGCAAGCACTCAAGCTGCTATTGATTGCAATCCTAACCACACTACACTTCCTGCACCACCCTTCACAAAACCCAATTTCAATACACCTGAATCAAACACTGACACAACAGTATACACTGCCCAACCCACCACAGAACCTCTATTCAATACACCAACATCAAACATTGATACAATTGTACCGACTATCACGACTGCACCAATCACTGCTATTATAGTAGCCACTAATATAACCACTGCTATCACAACACCAACTAATTTAGCACCATCCACTACCAACACACCAATAACCTCCATCACACCTCTATCTAATACACAAACCACCAAACTAACTCCCTTTCCCCAAGCTCAACCAACAAACTCATCTCAATCTAGACATCCCATGGTTACTAGGTCCAAAACTAGCAATTTAAAACCTAGAGTTTTCCTCAAAACAGCTAAACCCACCACAGCTAAGCAAGCTCTCAAAAATTCAAAATGGAAAGACGCTATGCAGACATAGATAATGCTCTAATTCACAACAATACTTGGACACTGATTGATTACCCCCACAAACAAGCCAAAGGCGGCAAGTGGGTGTTTAGGGTCAAACAAAAATCAGATGATTCCTTAAACAAGTACAAGGCAGGATTACTTGCAAAAGGGTTTCATTAAGTTGATAGCAAAGATTTTAGTGAGACATTCTCCCTGTGGTAAAACCAACCACTATTAGAATTATATTCACCTTGGCGCTCACTCACAAATGGGAAATGTAACAAATAGTCATCAACAATGCATTTATCGATAGCCACCTCAAGAAAGAAATCTATATGAAACAACCTTTGGGATTTGAATCAACTGACAGGACTCAAGTGTGCCGCCTCAACCGAGCACTATACGAGCTCAAACAGGAACCTCGTGCATGTTATGAGAGATTCACTCAAGTTCTACTTCCCTTTGGGTTCAAAGCAAGTAAGTGTGATCCCTCACTCTTTATCTACTTAGCTTTTGTTGTCAAGCTTTATGCTCTAGTATACGTTGACGACATTATAGTTATAATGAAACTGGGCAAACCAGATTATTTCACGGGTTTGGAAGTGAAAAACTTATCTAATGGCTCTTTTTTAATTACACAAACCAAATACATTCAAGATCTATTACAGATAGCAAACATGACAAATTGTAAGGGCATTGCTACTCCCATGTTAGCTAATCTCAAGTTGAGTAAAAATGGTATAGATGCTCTTAAAGATCCTCACGCGCATGTAGGTCCATTGTTGGGGCATTGCAATATGTTACATTGAAAAGATTTGACATTGACTACAATGTAAACAAACTGTGTCAATCCCTCTCATTGCCATTGAAGTCACACTGGTGTGTCACAATGAGATTATTGAAAAACCTCATCAGTGGCACTATGTATCATTGTCTACTTCTACAATCTGCCTGTCCGAACACTAAGTATTCTCTAAGAGTCTATTGTGATAGTGACTGGGCAAGTGTGAAATGGTAACAAGTGCACAAGAAGAACAATGAAACAGTGAACTGTCTTATTCAATTTCTGCAATAAGAACTATCAACTCCTAGAGCATGAATCGTAGGAGGAATTGTACACTGAAATGGGCAAAAGTACTGAATATGAGGTACCCCAATAACTAGGGTACAGAGTACACAGAGAAAGAAGAAAATAAATTACAATACTTAATGCCTGCCTCACAATTTCTCTCTCTCTGCTTTATATACCATATCAAGCTGCATAATCCTTTAGCTAGTGCTAGCAACGTGCTGCCTAGCGCTCCTTCTCACTCCAACGGCATCATGGGCCAGCTGGCCACACTCTTTTGTCTTTTGTGAAACTAATTTACCTTCAGTAATTTCTGAATTCACTACAATACCTTCCCCTTTAAAACCAACCTTGTCCTCAAGGTTGAAGTTAGGATAATTGAGCCGGAATTCTTGCTGGTCTTCCCATGTAGCCTCATCACTTGGAAAGTTTTCCCACATGATCAACACTTGTGGTATCTGAGCACCATTCTGCAGTAGCACCCGACGAGCAAGTATTGTTTCAGGTTGAATTATCGGCCCAATTTCTGTAGTCAGCAATGGCAGTGGCATGTAAGGTGTGTGAGAGTCACCCTTAAATAGCTTAAGATGTGAAACACCGGATGGATTTTAGATGTCACCGGTAACTGAAGTTTGTAAGCCACGTTACCAACTTTCTCAACAATATGAAATGGACCAAAGAATCTCATGCCCAGTTTTTTATTCTTCCTCAGAGCCACAGAAACTTGTCTATATGGTTGCAACTTAACCAATACGAGGTCTCCTATCTCAAACTTAACATCAGTTCTTTTCCTGTCAGCCTTCACCTTCATTATCTGCTGAGCTCGCAGCAAGTTCTGCTTTAACTGAGACAGCAGTACGTCTCTTCCTGCAAGTTGTTGCTGTAAATCTTGTGGATCAGTTGGACTATGATAGTAACGGATCAAAGTAGGAGGATCCCTACCATAAAGTGCTTTGAATGGAGTAGTACCAAGACTCGTTTGCAATGAGGTGTTATACCAATATTCCGCCCACGGTAAGGCCTTATACCAAGACTTGGGATTTTCAAAAGTAAAACACCTCAGAAATAATTCCAGACATTTGTTCAGGGCTTCAGTTTGACCATCAGTCTGAGGATGGTAAGCTGAACTCATTGCAAGAGTAGTACCTTGCTTGAGAAATAAGTGCCTCCAAAAAGAACTAGTGAATACCTTGTCTCTATCAGATACAATTGACTTGGGCATGCCATCTAATTTAACTATGTTAAGCATAAAAGTCTCAGCCACAGACTTGCTAGAATAGTCACTTTTAAGAGCCATAAAATGACCATATTTGAACAATCTATCCACCACTACTAATATCACTGTAAAGCCATGAGACAAGGGAAGTTCGGTGATAAAATCCATAGCAATGTCCTCCCAAACTTGCTGAGGAATTGGCAGCGGTTGTAGGAGACCTGCTGGCAGTGTATTGCTAACTTTTGCTTTCTGACAGATTTCGCAAGATTGTACAAATAATTTAATATCCTTCCCCATATTCGGCCAGTAAAACTGAGATTTCACCTTGGCAATGGTCCTAGTGATGCATGCATGCCCTCCAATCGGGGAAGAATGCAATTCCTCCAATATTTTCTTGTGAAATTCATTGGTATTTGGCACAACGAGCCTCTCTTTGTAGTACAGCAACCCCTCTCTTGCTGCATAATTAGGATCAGAATAAGCATTCCGAGTACATCTTTGCATAATTGGTGCCTGACAATCGATCAAGATTTGCGGTCCTCAACTCTTGGAGGAATGAAGATGTAGGTTCTGACCAAGCTAAAGACATGACTCTGGATAGTGCATCAGCTGCCAAATTATCTTTCCCGGGCTTGTATTCAATAGTAAAATCATAGCCAAGAAATTTGTGTAACCAAGCTTGTTGCTCCGGTGTATGAAGTGACTGATCCATCAAGCTTTTTAAGCTCTTTTGGTCAGTTCTTATGATGAATTTGTTCCCCAAGTGATAATGTCTAAATTTAGCTATAGCTTGAGTAATAGCATAGAATTCCCGGGAGTATGCCGACTGTTTTTGCATTCTTGGCACAAGTTTCTTAGAAAAGAAGGCAATTGGGTATCCTTTTTGGCTCAAGACAGCACCAATTCCTGTACCACTCACATCTGTTTCAAGTATAAAAGGCTGTGAAAAATCGGGAAGACCAAGTGCACCGGAAGCGATGGTGAGGCACGCGTTTGATTGAATGAAAGCGATGGCGTGACTTCCGACCATTGAAAAGCATCCTTGCGCAGTAAATTTGTCAAAGGGTCAGCTATAGCAACATAAGATTTGATAAAACGACGATAATAGCCTGTCAAACCGAGGAATCCTCTGAGTTGTTTGAGAGTAGCAGGTGTCGGCCAGTTAAGCACATCCACAATTTTCTGCTTATCCATTGAAACACCCTGTCCTGTGATAGTGTGACCAAGATATTCAACTTCAACTTGCCCAAATGAGCACTTGGACAATTTCACAAATAATAATTGCTGCTGCAGCTTTACCAGTACAGCCTCCAAATGATGTAAATGTTCTTGCCAAGATTTGCTATATACCAAAATATCGTCAAAGAAAACCAATACAAACTTTCTTAGGACCTCTTGAAAAACATGATTCATAAGGCATTGGAATGAAGCGGGGGCATTGGTTAACCCAAATGGCATGACTAGCCATTCATAGTGACCATGGTGAGTTCTAAAGGCTGTTTTATGTCTATCATCAGGATTAATCAATATTTGATGGAAGCCTGACCTAAGGTCCAACTTAGAGAAAAACTTAGCACCATGCAACTCATCAAGAAGTTCATCTACAGTAGGCATGGGAAAGCTGTCTTTGACAGTAATAGCATTGAGAGCCCGATAGTCAGTGCAAAATCTCCAAGTACCATCCTTCTTTTTGACCAACAAAATTGGGGAAGAGAAAGGACTATTACTAGGCTGAATAATTCCTTGTTGGAGCATTTCTTGAACCATCTTCTCAATTTCCTCCTTCTGACTGTGAGGATATCTATATGGCCTGGCTTTGACTGGATTTGAACCCTCCATCAAAGTAATGGAGTGATCCTGCTGCCTGTGAGGAGGGAGACCCGAAGGAGTGCTAAATACTACTCTATAGGTGTAGAGCAAGGTAGCTAATTCTGGTTCCATATCTTGAGGAATGTCCAAGAATGAGTCCTGTGGCACCTCAGGACTTGTAACCTGCACAGCATAAAACTCATAAATGGCATTAGTATTGTGCAGCCTTCTAATGTGATGGAATTGTGCCACCGTTGGTGAATGGGGCTTGTCTCCTTGTAGAGTAATAAATTTGCCATCATGAAAGAATTTGAGGCATAGAGCTGAGTAGTCAGCCACGTGTGGACGGAGTGTAGCCAACCAAGTAGCTCCCAGGATTAAATCTGCACCAACTACAAGCAATAAGTATACAGGCAAGTGAAGTTCATGATTTTGAACCTTAACCAGCAGGTCTTGTATCCTTCCCTCCACAGCAAGTGTGTGGCCATTTCCTACCACCACCTTGAAAGTATGAGCTGTTTCAATTGGCAATTGAAGAAAATGAGCAAGTCTAGGATGCAGAAAATTGTCAGAGCTACCCCCATCAAGTAGGATTTGAACTGACAGTTCCCCTAGAAAACCAGTGAATTTGATGGTACCCACACCACTAGATCATTTGATGGCATTCAAGGATAGATGAAGTTCTTGCTGTGATGGCTCACTGTGAGCACTATCTGTATCCGAAGAGGGTGATTTTGGTTCAGAATTCAGATCATCATCTACTTGTAACAACATAACATGTTTGTTTGGACATTTATGTTGGTAAGAGAACTTTTCATCACAATAGAAACACAAGCCTTTGTCTCTACGAACTTGCATTTCAACAACAGTAATGGATTTGATAGCAGGGTTCTTTTGGGCAAAATTGGTTGGTCTACTGTTTGGGGTGTGAAGTAAGGGTGGTAAAGATTGTTTGGATTGGATATTGTGTCTGCTTTGGTTAGCTGGTGATAGGTGATTTTTCTGGTTTGTGTTTGGGTAAGGGGGTTTAGGTTGCAGCTAGTATTTCTCTTCGAACAGTTTAGCATAAGCTACTGCTCTAAGCATAGAATCAGGTGATTGAGCTCTTACATCTCTACGAATTTCATCTCTTAGTCCACTTATGAAACAATCAGTTAAAGCCTCAGAACTAACACCATAAACTTGGTTAGCCAACTTAGTGAAAGCAACATGATAATCAGTCACAGAACCATCCTGAGTAAGCTTGAATAAACTTGACCGAGGGCAATCAAACACAGAAGGACCAAAATCTAATTCTATTGCCCTAGTAAATTCTTGCCAAGATTGGAATGGATTAGATCGTTGCATCATTTGGAACCAAGGAACTACTTCCTGATCCATGTGAATGGCTGCAATGGTTAATCTATCCGGATCTGGCGTATCATAATAAGCAAAAAATTGCTCAGCCTTGAAGATCCATTCAAGGGGAAACTTGCCATCAAATCTGGGGAAACTTGACCAAAATCTGGGGAAACTTGAGCTCACGCCATGGGGAGAAAATGATGTTTGGTCAAGCTTGATGAGGATTCGTTCCATAGCAGACTCTAGCTTCGCCATTCTTGCGTTCTTTTGTGAAACTAATTTACCTTCAGTAATTTCTGAATTCACTACAAAGTGATACCCGGATTACAAAAACCTACTTCAGATATATGTGTATTCTTTGGCCCTAATTTAATCTCTTGGAAGTGGATCCATTATCGTAAAAGATCCTCCTTTATTAGGAAATTCCAATCTAGGATGCTATTATAAAGGTTGTTTGTTATTTGTTAATAAAGAAAAAGACCTAGAAACTTATGAAGCAAGTTATCTTGTTCACACATAAACTTATTCGCATTGGTATTGTAGCATATATAAATATTGCAATGTAAAGGTGAATTAATGTGACATATGTACTTTAATATATATATTTGTTTTCCTTTGACGGATATTGTTCAACATTTTTTCCCATGAAATTCTTATGCAACAATATCATTAATATTTATTGACAGAAATTGCCAAAATTCACTGTATATATTTGATTGTTTTTCATCAATTTAATTTGCAGAGGATCAGACTAAATAAATTGTAGTAGTTGACTATAGAGTATGCTACTCAGGCAAGACACAGCACCACCCATCTCTTCGATCGAATATTAACACTTTCTTCAATTCAACACTTCCTCATTTAAGAAACAGTTGGATCTATCTTTTATCACGAGGGATGGCGGCGGTTCATAATTTTTTGAATTATTTGAAGCACTTAATATTTTTGCTACCTAAGGAAGGTGAGGTCCATAATTAATTAATGAACTGTATATTATAGCCCACCCTCAAGTAATATATTAGGAGATGAAAGAAAAAAATGAATTGTGTAGGCTACAATGTAGGACCAATGTTGACCACGTGGCAGACAACATCACTAACCCTTTTCCTCCCACGTAGGTCCCCAAAGCCCCACCATATCACATGGGACCATCATCATCTCAACCCATTTTTCTCTGAAACTAATTACAATATTTAATAATCAACATATTAATTGATTTTGACCGTTATTAATGCACAGTTCTGCAGCAATTGAAGGATAACATTTTCAAATGGGTAATTTCTTGTTAGATATAGTCAAGGCTCTGTATTTTGGTTAAAAGAGTGTACAGTGGCTAGTTTTATATATGAGTAATGTTATATGAACAATAAAATTCAGACAAATATAGACAAAAACCAATCCACAACATCAATTAACCAAGTTTTTTAGGCTATTAACCAAGTAACCAATTAACCGAATTTTTAGTTAATGGATTAAAAAACTCTGAAAAGACGGATTAGTTAATAACCTAAAAAACTTGGTTAATTGGTATTGTGAATTGGTTTTTGTCTATATTTATCTAAAATTTTATGTCCAAATATCATTACTCTTTATATATAACTTATAAGCTTCAATGGTTTATAGTTTAACAAAAAAATAAAGCTAATGTGTTTAGAAATTATGTATGAACATGTGTTGGTTAAGGGTATCAAAGTTTGATTAAATGAGATTAATTAATGCATTATCATTGCATGTTACCTCCCAGCACCAGATGACTTTAGCAAATTTATTAAGTTTAGAACTTTTGTAAGAAAAGAATGAGTCATAATCAAACTTTCAACTTAATAAAGGTTTTGGGTTCGAAACAAGCTTTGGGTGTTAAATCTCTTAATGGAGCCGCTCATAGTGGTCCTACTAGACTCGAAGAATTAATCTCTACAATTGCGCGCAAAAGATACCTGATTTATATAAAATATTGAAAACAGAATGAGTCATAATCATATGGCATGTTGTAATTGGAAGTATTACAAATCTGTTAGTACTTAAATGCAGAGTTCTATTTCCAACGTGATACCAACTCTTTTATTATCTACTACTGATCGCCATTATCGCCTCTAGTGTAGAACCGCTAGCCGATCCTACGCAAACACCCTCCCTGTTTTCTGTTAACAAAGTCGATCTAGCTTTGCCAAATACCCTGCACCTAGTTAGAAATAATATATTGTAAAAGTGAATAAACCATAAAAAAAAAAAAAAAGATATACAGAACAGAACGTCCACATTTTCCAAACCAACCATAGTTAATTAATCAATTTATACCGGGAGAACTCTAACGTCCCATATGCAAAAATGTATAGGTGGTGAACATATAAAACATCAACCTGTGTATGCGTATGCGTATGCGCTCCACATGAATAATTTTTAATTTTAAATCAATTAAGTACCACTCTATCATTTTCAATACTCACCAGCACATTATTTCATCTCTCAAGATAAATAAATGCAACAGTTTCATTATAATAAGTAGCTGATAATAATAAGTCAATAACTCTACTAGCTAGTAGTAGCTTCCAATACTATTATTTTGTTATTATGCTAAAAAAACGATGCTCCTAAAATGATAGAATATGTAAACTCTAGTCGGTCAACCTAACCTCTGCATCTATCTCTCTACTGTCTCTTTCCATACTCTAGTTGGGTCAACTTATTGAACCTTCGGACCCACTTTCTCTCTCTATTCCAATCTTTCCTTTTATATACAAAAAAACCCACACATAGATACATACATACATACACCAACGTTATAAGTATCCTAGAAATAACAACACATTCATTCATTCAACAATCACCATCACAATGGATGAACATGAACCCACACTCTTTTTCCCACCCGACTCAGACCTTGACCTTAGCTTCACAAGCACCACCACCGACCGCACTTTCACTTCTTCCAGCGCACGCACCAGTTTAGCCCGAACAAGCAGTCTCGCCCTCAGTTTCAACGACCGTCTCTCCACCGCTTCCGCCGCCGCAACATCCACTGTCTCCTCTTCTGTCAAACTCCGTCCTCATCGCAGCTCCGATCCTCACTGGTCAGCCATCAAAGCCGCCACCACTCTCTCCTCCGACGGACGTCTCCACCTCCGTCACCTCAAACTCCTCCGCCACCTTGGCTCCGGTAATCTCGGCCGCGTCTTCCTTTGCCGCCTTCGCGATTACGATGGCGCAAATTTCGCGCTCAAAGTTGTTGACAAAGACCTCCTCACCTCCAAGAAACTCTCACATGCAGAAACCGAAGCAGAGATCCTTCACGCGCTTGATCACCCTTTCCTCCCCACGCTCTACGCGCACATCGACGTTTCACACTACACGTGTCTCCTCATCGACTATTGTCCCGGCGGCGACCTCCATGCCCTCCTCCGTAAACAACCAGGCAACCGTCTCTCAATCTCAGCAGCGCGTTTCTACGCCGCAGAGATCCTCGTCGCGCTCGAGTACCTCCACGCGCTTGGGATCGTATACCGCGACTTAAAACCAGAGAACGTGCTTCTACGTGAGGACGGACACGTAATGCTCTCCGATTTTGATTTATGCTTTAAAGCTGACGTGGCACCCACGTTCGAATGCAGGACAACACCCAAACCCCACATGGGTCCCACTGGCGGTTGTTTCAGTTATAACAGATCCAAATCGCGGGAGCGAGTCGTCGCGGAGTTTGTTGCAGAACCCACAACGGCGTTTTCACGGTCATGTGTTGGGACCCACGAGTACTTAGCACCAGAGCTTGTTTCCGGTAACGGTCACGGTAACGGAGTTGATTGGTGGGCTTTCGGGGTGTTCGTTTACGAACTATTATACGGAACAACGCCGTTTAAGGGGTGTAGTAAGGAAAGCACGCTGCGCAATATAGCATCGAGTAAAGACGTGAAGTTCCACGTGGCGGAGATTGAAGAACCGGGGATGGTAGAAGCAAGGGACTTAATAGAGAAGTTGTTAGTGAAAGATCCAAGGAGGAGACTTGGATGCGCTAGGGGTGCAACGGATATTAAACGACACCCGTTTTTTGATGGGATTAAGTGGCCTTTGATCAGGACCTATAGGCCACCGGAAGTAAAGGGATTATTGAGAAAAACCAAGTCGTATTCGAATGTGAGGGTTGTAAGTAGTAAAAAGGGGAGGTGTTGGTGGAAGAAACTTGGGTTTGCTGTTAGAAACAAAGGAGCTAAATTTAATTTACTTTCAAACTATAGTAATAATAATTATTATCACTACGTTGATAAGAGTAATTAAGGTTAGGTGGTAAACTGCAATTGAGACTGAATGGAGTTGGAGTCATTCAAGATAGGATAGTGTATGTGACCATAGTTTTTTGATTTTGGGTGTGTACTTTGTAGTTTTTCACGTACGATACAGATTGACAGTTTGTATATGAATCATATTGATCATATTGACAATTCATTATTTCTCTCATTCACTTTGTGTTCCCAACTATTTCCCTAGAGTAGGATATAGCAAGAACAAGGAATGTAGTGAGTAGAAAATAGACTGTTCCCTTTCATTGGCCTCTAGGGCGTATATTTATATTACAGTATGTCATAAATGCTCATAATGGTACATGAATGCCCCGAGATCTTAGGCGAGATTCTCGCTTGCCTAATATATCTAGTAGGTCTTTCGCTCGAGGCCGAGCCCTTCAGAGGCGTCGCCCTTTGATCGGGATGTGGTCCGTGCGTCGGTCTTGAGGTGTTGCCGACGGAAGCTTGGTGATGAGGGCGCAGGACTTCGGTCTTCGTCTTCGAGCCCGGATGATCGGCCAGAGGCGCGTCATATCCGAGCCTTCTGGGTGGTGGTGGGAACACGATCCCGAGCGGCGAGCACTTTGTGCGAAGTCGTTCTAAGTATCTTCAACTCATCCTCGGTTCCCATAGTCCTCATTCCGTGCGTTAAGGAGATTTAGCCTTGTTTGCTTTGGCGCCTTGGATTCTCGGGTCCCGCGTGGGTTTTTTGTGCTCCTTCGACCCGGTCGCGTTTTGGTGGCGTGGGTTTCGCCGCCTCATAAGTGCGTTTTCTTTGACTCGGTCGATTTTGACTCCCACGAGTTTCAGTTTACGCCATAATCATAACTCCTGGGGTTTTGCTCTTCCCTTGTATAAATAGGGGTTTTTGTTGCTTTGGTTGTTCATGGCTTGGCTGCGCATGCTTTCCTATGGTGAGATCGCGTCCCCTCCTTTGAGTCTTTTGAACAACCCCATCCTTGCAGTGTGTGGGGGTTGTCCGAGGCTCAAAGTGGGGGTTATTGATCTTCGTGAACTCGCAGCTCTTCTTCTTGTAGAATTGCTTCGATCAGCGGAGTTGTTCAAGAGACTCAAAGAAGCGATCACGGAGTATTCACCGACCGCTCAGTGGAAGGGGACACCCACCGCTTGTCGGAGCCTCGTCATAATTGGCGGCAATCCTCGAGTGGGCTTTGGTGTCGCCTTTGGTGCGGCGGGGAGTCGCCCTGCTGTTCGCTCCGAGGCCGATTCGAACATCGGATGTAGCAAGTAGGCCCTAAGCTCGCGGGAGATACTTCAAGGTTGGGCGGCAGACCGCAAAAGAGCCGCCGTTGCCCCGTATATATTAGTGGTTCATTCTTTTGTAGTAATTGGGAACTTTTGCCGCTATTGTAACGTCACATAATGTTGTAATGAAAGTAAACATATCTAATTAGTACGAAACCTTCCCTTTTATTGTTGTTCTCCGTTGTCAAGGTCTTCTTTTTATCTGCGATCGATCGCGCTTCTTCTCGCTTTCTAGACTTATTCTTAGCCGAATGGCATTACGGTTCCTTTTTTCGGGCCGATGGCCTATAAAGCCGATGTCTCGATCGATTGACGCTACCGTGGACGTGGCGTTTGATTGATTTGATTTTTGGCGGGAGGTGCCATCATGACTTCCCAGGAACCGCCGCGTCCTTTAAGTGCTCCATTGGGGGCCGGACACGTGTCGTTTGGGATTTGAACCGTTTCAAATAACCACCGTTGATTTTGTTGGTGGGTTTTTAGCCGTTGGATTGCTTTACTCGAAAGTGGTCTTGTTTAACCTTCGTGTCTCTTCGCGCCGTTTTCTTTTCTGTTTCATTTCTCTCTCATTCTCGCTACCGTCTTCACGCCTCTCTTCCATTGTGTTCCTCTCGCGTCTTTTCTCCTCTTCGGTGGTGTTTGTGGCTTGCCCGCATTTCTTTCTTTAAGGCACGCGAGCTTCTCGCATTTTCCCTTACTTTGCGGGCTTCTCTTATTTTCGTTCCTCGCTTCTCGTGGGTGTATTTGCCGCATTTGTTTCCGCAAAATAGAGATGGTCTCGATAGTTGAAATAAGTAGCGATAGTGAGAGTGAGGTGACCTCGAATATAAGTGTCCCAATCCCAATTGTACCGCTTCCCTTAAATGTGGTTATTGTTCTCTGCGAAACATTCGTCGAGTGATAGGGAATGGGCGATTCTTATAATGAAGAGTTCCCTTCCGATTCCGCAGACCGGTGATTTATCTGTTATGGCCGAAGACGAGAGTCCTAGCGCGAACGATGCGGGAGCGAGGGACTTTCTTGGGTAGATCAAGAGGTGCTCGACTTCGTGCACTCGGAGCTTCGCGACCGAGGCCTCCTCTGGCGGTCTTCGGCGGATCTTTGTGCCACCTGCGGACGAGGATCGCCGTAGCTAGTCCGGTCTCCTTGGAGGAAGTCGTTTTGGATGAGTGCATTAGGGAACGATGTGTATAGTTACGCTTATCGGACTGGTTTGAGCACTGGGGTTCGGTTGCCTTTCTCCCCCTTTTACTCGCCAGTGTTGAAGATGCTTCACGTGGCTCGACGCACCGCATCCCAACGGGTGGGCCCATATGAGGCCTTCGAGTTCCTTTGTGAGTGCCTCGGGGGAGGAGGTTTCGGCCGCAAGTTTTTGTATTTCTTCCGCTCGTCGAAGAAGGACCCAAGTAAGGTGGGTATCTTTGTGCAATCATCGCGCCGAATCCTCTTATGGCTTTGTACAAGAGCGAGCATACAAGCATTTTAAGCATTCTTGGTTTCGTTTGTCGGGGGCCGAAGTGTCCTTTCTTCTTTGGTTGATGAGGTTGGTGATGAGCGGTTCCCTTTGAGTTGGACGAGGCACCCCAAGGATAAGTTTTCGTTGAGAGAAGCGGTGCTTAGTTCGGTCGATAGCGAGGTGGATCGGGTGGATGGTTGGGTTAAGTCCCCGGGTATCTTTGAAATCCTCCCCGTTGTTGGGCTTAGTGGGCGACACGAGAGTCTTTGATAGACTATTTAAGTAATTCTCTCGGGCATATTTTTTTTTTTTTTTTTTTTGGATTGCTTTTCCTTGACCATTGTTTCTCCTTTCAGCGGTTTTGGAATGTCTACCCTTAGTGTTCACGAACGCAAGAAGTACCGAGAGAGGCGAAGAAGAAGAAAAAGGGGAGTTAGAGCCTTCTCCTTCACCTGTTTTAGAGCCGAGTTCCTCTTCCGCCGAGGCTCTCCTGCCAAAAGTCCGGTCCAAGGTTCTGCGGTCGCCTCACGGTGTCGGAAGGTGCCACTAATGTTCAAGGTGCAAGTAGTCCTCGCCCTCCTCCCTTCTCGGAGAATCTGCTGCGAAGAGGCGGCGAGTTAGTCTTCTTTGTTGAGATCGGTTTGCTTGCATGTGAGAGGGGTTATTGATACTTCTTGGAAGGCGTGCTAAAAATGGGAAGAGGTCGACGGCCCGCCGACGAACCTATTCGGCCAACTTTTGACTCAAGGTATCCTCGAACTCTGTTCTCAATGCCATGGCTTGGTGCGGTGATGTGGAGAAGGTAGCCACTCTGGGAATTCGCAAACGCCGTGGTGGCGGTGAAGACTTGACGCCATTATGCCTCGGTGCTTGCTCACCTTGCCGAGGATGCCTTTAACAAAGCCACGATCAAGGTCGAAAAGAGGCGGCTTGGAAGAAGTCCGAGGAGGAGTTGGAGGTCCGTAAGGCCGACAAGAGCCGCTGGAACAAGAGTTGGTTAAGTGGGACCGGAGAAGCGTCGGCTTGAGGAAAGGGTGTTTGAGCCGATTTCTTAGAAAGAAGAAGCCGGGAGAGTCGTTGGAGAAAGCGCAGCAAAGAGTCGGAGGTCGCGCAAGTTGAATCGCTAGCAAAGAACGGGGTGCTCAAAGGAATTTGGGATTTGTTCCCAACTTGCACGTGGGTGGGGACTTGGTTGCCGCTTATTATTGACGAAGTGAAGGCCTCCGTCATTTGAAAGTTTTGACAATGGGTTTTAGCAGAGCTATTTGGATCAGTGAGGCCATTTTCCCCGAAGTTGATGTGGGGCGGCTTGATCCCGACAAAATTGTGGTGAATGGCGAGCTTGTTGATGAGGAAGTTCTTGGAAGGAGTTGTTGGCGGCGACGCGCCGACGGTGCCTTGCCCGATTTTGGCAAAGTTGATGCATCGCTATCCGATGCCGAAGTGGGCGGAGTTTTGGCCGACCGGCGAGGACCATGGTGAAGATCCTCCTCCCGCTCCCTAGTTTCTCCCGCGAGAAAAAGACAAAGTCTTGTAATAACATTTTGTAATAGATTCGGGTTACCTTTGTTTCTTTTTATTATGGCTTTTTGGACATCGCCTGGTTGGGCCGTTGTATAATTCTTTTCTCATTTTCCTTTGATTGTTGTTTTGCTTAGTTTGCCTAACTGCTTTTTTACGCTTTTTGGGGGCGTCTTATTTTACTTCGGTTTTGTTTCACCGGTTATGTTTGCGCCTTTTAGTTAGAGCGTCTTATTTTGCTTCGGTTTTGTTTTCAGGTTATGTTTGCGGCCTTGTTGGTGCCCTGGCGGTCAGTGTATGTCGGCTCTAGGCGCCGCCTACACTGTCGGGTCTTTGGTTTAATGGGCCCTTCTTCGGTCTTAGGACACGTTGATCCCGTCTGGCGAAGCGCTTAGCATCGCTTGCACCTTCGAAGAGCTCTTACATCGCACCGAGCGTGTTAGCGTCGCCGGCAGGTACTTTAGCCTATGCGATGTAAGCTCCATTTCGGTTTCCAGTGAGGCGAAGGCCCACGTCGAACCGAACTGGTGTGCCCAAGGGTGGGACGTGGCTCGTCAGCCCGCCCTCACCTGTCAGGACTTTAGTCTTCATCGCCCAAGGGCAACATCGAGACGTTGCTCGGTCCTTGCCTATCGGGACTTTGTTATTGTGGCCGCATTCTTGTTTTGACTCTCGGAATTAGATTTGTTGCGTTTACTTTGTTTGGAGAAAATAAGTGTTGCTTTCTGGAAATGCTTTGAAAATCGATTCTCTTTATTCATGATGAAGATGGATTACATTCGGGGCTTTTTATACTGCCACATACAAATGTTACATGAAGTGAATGATGGATGATGATGAGAACCGATGACTAGTAGCTTGACTTTAACTGTAGTAAAACCGGAGGTTGGCTGCGTTCCAGGACCTCGGGATCTTGCCTCCATCTAACTTTTCCAACTTGAATGCTCCTTGGCCGATGACCTCTTTTACTCTGAACGGACCTTCCCAGTTTGCTGACAGTTTACCTGTGGCGCCGACACGGCTTGATCTTCTAAGTACTAGGTCTCCAGCTCTGAAAGTCCTTGGTAGTACCTTCGAGTTGTATTTTCTCGCATGACTCATTTGTTTTTTTGTCACGCTCCTTTACCTTTGCCGGCTCTCTTACTTCCTCTACCAAGTCTAAGTTTGCTCGAGGAGGCTTCATCCGGGATCCTGTTTGGTGAAAGTTCGCCTTGGGCTAGGCTCAAAGCACTCTATGGGGATGAGGCGTCGCCTGCCGTATACCAACCGAAAGGGGCCTCTGAGTGGAAGGCTGCGGAGTGGTGTTGTATGACCATAGCACGCAGTGGTAACTCTTGACCCATCCTCCTTTGGATTCATTGAGTTTCTTTTTAAGTCCGTTCAATATGACTTTTTGCGACCTCGGCCGCCCGTTGGTGCAGGGGGTGCTCGACCGAGGTGAAGGCTTGATAGATGTTCCCATTTTCTACAGAGTTCGCTCATCGAGTGCTGCAAGCAAACCGAGTGCCATTATCCGTCACTATGGTAGGCTGGAATACCGAGCGGCGGATGAGTCTTTGCCAAGAGAATTTCTTCACCCCTGTACCGAGATGGTGGTTATGGGCTCGGCCTCTATCCACTTAGAGAAGTAGTCGATGGCCACGAGCAAGTATCGACTGTCCTGGCGATGGGGTGAGCGGACCGAGGATATCAACTCCCCATGGCAAACGGCCATGGAGAGACCATTACTGAAGGTTGGTTGGTGGAGCTCTTGGGATTCGCGGCATGGCGCCGTGCACTTGTCACATTTTTTCACATATTTCGAGGCATCCTTTTTGAGGCTCGGCCAATAATAGCCGGCTCAAGGGTTTTTTCTTTGCGAGGGCTTGTCCTCCTATGTGGGTCACGCACTCCCTCGTGAATTTCTTTCAAGACTTTTTCACTTTCTCACTGCCGGGCATTTGAGGAGCGGCACGAGAATCCCTTTTGAATAGCTCGGTTTCAATGAGGATGTACTTAGCGGCCATCTTCTCTAATTTTTTCATCTCCTTTTCTCGCAGAATCGCACTGCTCACCCCGCAAATAAGCAATTATATTGGCCATCCAAATTTTTTGGTTCCTCCTCTATTGAGAGGACACGTGTTTTAGCTAAATTTGGGTTCGGAGAGTGACTCTGTATCACCGAGTGGTTGTTGCCGGCTTTTTAGTACTGGCTAGTTTGGCCAAGATGTCGGCCCTTCCATTTTGTTCCCTGGGGACATGGGTTAGTTCGAAAGACGTAAATTTAGATTTAAGTTCTTGTACCTTGCTGCAATATTTGCTGAGTAGTTCATCTTTGGCGCTGAAGGCGTTGGTAACCTGTCCTGTCACTAGGAGGGAGTCGCCCGCACCTCTCAGTGTTTGACGCCGAGGTCACCGCAGCGGTCATACCGGCGATCGATCGCTTCGTGATTCACTTTGGTTGTTGGTGGCTTTGAAGTTGAAACGAGAGATTGCTCGATGAGGATGCCATCCGGTCCTCTAAAGTTATCCCAAAGCACCACTTCCCCTCGTGTTGGAGGATCCGTCTACGCAAAGTGTCCAAAAGGGGTCGGCTGTTGGAGCGACCTCATTTTCTGCTTCTACCAATTCTGCCACGAAATCTGCCAGTGCTTGTGCTTTGATGGGGCCCCGGGTACATATTTTATGTCAATTTCGATAATTCAATAGACCACGCTACCATTCTCCGGCTAGATCGGCTTTGCTAAGACTTGGCGAATTGGCAATCGGGCCACCACGCAACCGAGTAGCTTTGGAAAATCGCTCGAGTTTTCTTCTTTGCGCGAAGCATCGCATAAGCGCTTTCTCAATTTTTTGGTATCTCAGTCTGCGCCCTCCACATTCTCACGCGACATAGTATATTGGCAAGCCCGGGCTCGTCTTGTTCTGTGCATTGTAACCGCATCGCAAGCGTCTTTGGAAGCTTGGTAGGTATAGTAGTAGGGGTATACCTTGCTTTGGTCTTTGTGAGAATTGGAGGTGATGCAGTCTTTCTCGAATTTGTTGGAGTGCGTGCTCACATTCTTCCGACCATTTGAAGCTTGAATTTTTACGAGTAAGCGGAAAAATGGCTTTGCTCTCTGTCCGAGCGCCTGAGGAATCGGGAAAGCGCTCTATTTGGCTCGCTAGGACTGCACCTCCTGGGCCGTGGATGGGCTTACGGCATTAATTATTGCTACTCGGCATTGGGAGGGTTGGCTTCAATACCTCGGTGAGAGAGGATGTAGCCCAGGAACTCTCCTGCTTGGACACCGAACGAGCACTTTTCTGGGTTGAGCCGAAGATCATATTTTTCTAGTAGCTTGAATATCTTGGCCAGATTGGTCACGTGATCGTGGTGCATTGCGATTTTACCACCATGTCATCGGCGTAGACTTCAATGGTCTTGCCGATCTCTTCTTGAAGATCCCGTCCATCAACCGATAGGTTGCGCGCGTTTTTCAAGCCGAAACGGCATCACACCGTAACAATAGTTGGAGCGGCCGGTCATGAAGGCGATCTTTTCTTCATCGGTGTGGCTCATCCCGATCTGGTTGTAACCAGAGTACGCATCCATGAAGCTGAGAAGCTTGAAGCCAGATGCTCCGTCGACGAGGCCATCAATGCTCGGCAGGATACGCGTCTTTTGGGCGGGCCTTGTTGAGGTGCAGTATAGTCGATGCACATCCTCCACTTGCCGTTGGACTTCTTGACAAGTCTGTGGTTCGCCACCATGTCGGGTACTTCACTTCCGGATGAATTCTCGGAAGAGCAACTTTTCATTTACGCGCTTTATGGCCTCTGTTTTCTCTTGCCCCGCTTTCTTTTTCTTTGGGACACAGGTTGAGCGAAAGGTTCGGTGATAATCTATGATGAGATAAAATTTGGGTCGATACCGGCATGTCTTGGGAGACCATGCAAATATGTGGACGTTGTGCGTGAGGAGCTTCGGGAGAGCCGGTCTTCAATCTCCGCCGAGAGTCTCGTTCTATCTTTGTCTTACGATGTTGCATCGGGCCTGCCGAACTTCTTTTAGATAACCACGGTGGGCGGCCTCTTTCCTTCTTTCATTTGGGTCATACATTTCGGGGTCAGTCGAGGAAACTACAATGGTTGCTTTTTCCGCTCTCGGCCCTTCCGATTTGTTTTGATCTTTGGCGCTTTCTGCGTAACACTTGCGGGCCATCGCCTGGTCTCCCTTCACTATTCCTACTTCCCCGTTGGGCAGGGGGTATTTGAGGCAGAGATGAGGATAAGAGATTGCGGCCATTAGAGCGTTGAGGTGGGCACGCCAACAATTATGTTGTAAGAAGATTTTGCGTTCACCACCATGTACCTCAAAGACCACTGCTTTTTGAGATCCGCCGCCGAAGGTTGTTCTCGAGTCCGGGTAGCCTCGGACCTCCACCCATTCACCTGGCAAACCGGCAAGTGTACTGGTAACTTTTCAACAGCTCCTCCGGTAGCTTCGAGCTCTTTGAAACATTTCCAATACATCACGTTGGCGGAGCTTCCGCCATCTACAAGTACTCGGGTCACTTTGTATCCGCATTGGTGGTGACGCATATCACGATGGGGTCGCTTGAATGAAATTTGGACGACTCATTGAAATCTGTGATGTCAAAAGAGATCGGCGGGTAGGCCGGGGATGGATCTTGGCAAAGACTTGTGGAGCCCGACATGATAGATCGGGCGCACTTCTTTTCTGGCCGAGGATGAGGGGCTCCACCGGAGAATCCGCCCGAGATGGTTTTGACTACTCCCGGTCGCCTACTTCATGGCCTTCTTTCGCTGTGCCTCTTTCTTGGTCTCCTCTTGGGGTTGTCTTCTCCTTGGGCTCTCTGCGCCTCTTTCTTTGTTCATCCGAGAGTACGAACTTCTTGAAACCCATTTGGATGAAATTTGTTCAATGGCCGCTTCTTGAGTCCAAAGCAATCGTCGGTGGTGTGTCCTCCGTCCTGTGGAACCCCGCAATAAGCAGGATACTTACCCATGGTGCCGACGCAATGGAGTCGATGCAGTGATGATTCCGTCGATGAGGACCGTCGTTCGAGAATGGCGGATGGTCGGACCACAGCGGAGTGTAAGTGCTCTCGGATTGGGGCGGGACTTCTGTTGCGAGCTCTTCCTCCTCGGTCTCTCGGCGAGGCGAGAAGGGCCCGGTCGGCCTCCTCGTTCTGGAGGCGACTGGGGCCTTCTGGGTCCTCTACCATCTCTGGCGTCCTTGGAAGCGGCAGTGTCCTCGGCGTCGATGTGCTTGTCCGCTCTTGCTCTGACCTCGTCCATGTTCCTGGGAGTGGTGATAGATAGTGCTTCACTAAAGGTCCCATTTCTGAGGCCCTTCATGAAAGCTGTCACGAAAAACTTCTCGTCCGGGTCTTCCACCTGTACTGTGATCTTATTGAAACGCTCTAAGTACTTCTTCGGCGGCTCTGTTGGTCCTTGTCTGAGATCGAACAAATCTCCCGGGTGGATAAGCTTCTTGTTGGCGAGAGAATTGTTGGGCGAAAAGCGGTGGCGAGGTCCTCGAAACACTGTGATGGATCGGCGGCTAACCCTTTGAACCACTTGAGAGCAACGTCGGTCGCCGTACTGCGAACATCTTGCGCGCAGATGGCGTCATTACCTCGTGATCATCATCCGGGTGCGAAGGCGTCAACGTGACTCACGGGGTCTCCCGCTCCGTCATAAGTCCCGATGGCGGGCTCGAAAGCAGGGGATGGGTATTGCCTCGATCTCCTCGGTAAATGGTCGAAATGCCCTCGTGGGCTCGGGTGGTATCCGCCTGTTGTTCGGGAGGCGACTAAGCGTTCATGGAGCCGAGCCTCCGGCCTCTAGCGCCGAGCGCGCAAAGTGCATTCTTCGTTCCTTCGTGCTTGTTCTCGCATTCTCGCTCCGGAGTGTTCTCTTTGCTTCCATCAACTCGAGTATCCTAGGATCTGTGGTGCTTGTGGAGGCACCACCGTTACTTCGGGTTCCTACCATGGCGGCGGGGGCTTCATTGCTCGACGTGGGGTGGGAAGTTCTCACAGGGCCCCACGGTGGCGCCAATGTTCCCAACTATTTCCCTAGAGTAGGATATAGCAAGAACAAGGAATGTAGTGAGTAGAAAATAGACTTCCCTTTCATTGGCCTCACAGAGGCGTATATTTATATTACAAGATGTCATAAATGCTCATAATGGTACATGAATGCCCCCGAGATCTTAGGCGAGATTCTCGGGCTTGCCTAATATATCTAGTAGGTCTTTCGCTCGAGGCCGAGCCCTTCGAGGCGGCCCTTTGATCGGGATGTGGTGCGTGCATCGGTCTTGAGGTGTTGCCGACGGAAGCTTGGTGATGAGGCGCGAGGACTTGGTCTTCGTCTTACGAGCCGGATGATCGGCTAGAGAGCGCGTCATATCCGAGCCTTCCTGGGTGGTCGGCTGGGAACACTTTGCTATTTGAGAAATATTAATTTTGTTTAAGTAATTAGTGAAGAAAAGAGAAGATAACAAGAAGGTGATATACCAGAACCAAAAAACAACATAATATCAACCAGACAACATCACAACAAGCGCACAACTACTTCAAGGAGCAAAAGTTTCAACAGGGGAGAAACAAGCTACGGAGCAAAGGAAAAATATACTAATGTAAAAGCTATTTTTATGTATAAGCATTTTTGTAATGAAAGATAAAATAAAGTCAAATTGTTTTTATTATATAACGATATGAGTTGTTTTTATAAGCTATCTTGTATAATTTATGGAAAAAAGCTGAAAACAATTTGTAGACGAGTCATAAGGCAAGCGTTTCTATAACTTATCTCAAACAGACTTACAAATATTTATGCGGTAGATAGACTAAAATAAGCTAGCTGATTGAAGATCCTCTAAGTCAAAACTCAAGCTGTCAAAAAATGGCAGGACAAATCTCCTTTGGCAAACGAGAAGCATGCATGTTAAAGCTCTCTACTTCTCTCTGCCAAAGGAGATTTGCTCTATCATTACTTCACAGCGCATATATCACACTTCCACCTCCAAATTTGTTTTTGACTTAGTAATCACAAAAATGCCACTGAAAAGGAGGAGCAGCAGCATATGCCAGCACAATTCCAATACAAGGTTCTTGTTATTTACTGACCCATGCATATTCTTTCACTATCAATCTATTCCTTCAACAAACCAATTAAGGATTTGTCTACATCATGCATGCATGATTTCCTCCACTCTAGTAAATCAGGTGCTTCCTTTTTGATTTGTGGAGACACGGTTCTAAACCCAAACGCTTTCAGTTATATACATACATATGCATCAAATATTACAATATTAGTATTGGCATGGTCGATGATAATTTATTTATGATATATGTAATTCATTTCAAAAGAAAATTCCAGGTGAATAAGCACCCAGCTGTCACCAATTATGTAATTGTTAATCTCCATCTTTAAATGGAGCTGTCTTGTCTTAACTGAGAAAAAGCATCTCAATGAGTGAGCATAGAAAGGGAATAGACCAAATGTAATGAAGTAGTGACTACTAAGTACTAAGGAGAAGAAAGTGGATGGTATTAGTATATGCCTTTCGTATGAATGGCATGATTACTCGTCACAAACTCTCTTTAGCTGCATGTTTCATTTCAGACATTATAGGTATCTGAAATGAAATATACGTGATGATACTAAAGCCACACATGATATATATATATGGACCACTTTCTTTAGTAACGAGTTGCTGATATAACAGAGGATGTGCTTCGAATATCCTTTGGATTATATATGCTTCTTTGCATATATGTCTGTGTTTTGGTATCACCAACATTATATATACATATGGACACCAAGATACAGTTCATCATCAACACAGCACATTAGAGAATCATGTCATGTATTGTGTAGGTGCATTACTGGGCAATTACTTCTTTGGCAGTTGACTAAGACTTGATGACCATTCAATTCAACTACATGCATGTCATGTCATGAGGCAGAGATATTACAAAGTTAGTTTACAAGTTAAATTAGTTTTCAATTGTAACTACTTTTCTTAGTTAGTTAGTTAGTTGGATTTTTGTATTTACTTTCACTAGAAGGTGCATTATATATAGTGATCACCTCTTCATATTGTAGTAAGTTTTTACTTCACCTTTCATTTTGATTTCCAATGACTGTGATCTGAAGCGGAGTTTGGATTTTATTTTTGGATCGAGTTTCAATTTTGTTTTCGATCTTGAATCAGCATTCAAGCTGTTTGCTGAAATGCCTCATAGAGAAAAAAAATTCTTTCTCCGAAAGGTTCCTTTTTTCCTCTATTTTTTTTTTGTGTTTTCCCCAATTTCGATTTCGCAAATTCTTTGAATCGATTTTGATTCTATCATTCGCTTTCAATCATAGTCGCGTTTTTCCCCTTCCTCTCACTTCTTTGAGAGTTTCTGTTTGTGCAACTTGCTTTCGTTTGTTCCGTTTCTAATTAGTTTGACACAAATTGTTTGTCATTCTTGTATCGGTAATCATCATTTTCGTTTGCGATTCTTGCACATCAGTTTTGCGATTTCGCTTCATTGTCCTCGTTTCATTTTGATTTTCAATGATTGTGATCTGAAGCAGAGTTCCGATTTGATTTTCGATCGAGTCGATTTTGGCTTTTTGCCGTTTTTGTTGGTTCTTTATGGCATATGTTGTGACATTCAGATGGACTTATATAGCATCAGAGCTTTTTCAACTGTTTTCACTTTTTTACAATTATGCAAAAAGAATTTTTGGTGGAGAAAGTGATTTTGAGGCACCATCAATTCCTTACCACTATGAAATTCCCAAGATTCTTTTCTTTGGTCTTCTTGGTGTAATATACTTCTTCCTTGCTCCTCTGATACTACCATTTCTCTTGGTCTACTTTTGTCTGGGATCCATCATTCACCGCACCCAGCTGTTATATGTTTACGTGCCAAAGTACCCGACTGGAGGAGAGTTTTGGCCTACAGTGCACAATTACACAATTTTTTCTCTATGCTGACCAAGCAATTCAAGAAAGCATTAGCATGTTGCCATGGATTTCACTTTGCTAGTGGCAGACAAGATTGTTCTCTTTGTAGCCTTCATGGCTTGTTTTTTTGGCTTCTGTTGTGTCTTCATTGGCTTTGGTTGTTTTGATGTAATTTTCTTTTAGATTTGTTGATATGTACATTTGTATTGTTCATGTCAAGCTAGTGTTGTGAATAACTTCTAGCTTGCGGGGAACTATTAGATATAGTTAGTATTAGGAATTAGAAAATTAGTTAGTGTCCAACTAACTTAGTTAGATTAGTTTATAAGTTAGTTAGTGCCTAACTAACTTAACTAGATTAGTTTAGAAGTTGTTACATGTGTAGTTAATTTTCTATTGGAGTTAACTAAAGTTAACTATAGTTAAACACTTGTATATAATACTATTGTACCATCAATCAAAATATAGAGAGTTTATTTTTCCAATTTTATCTCTTTCAATTGAAACTTATTCTTGGAACTCTATCATCTGTTTCATGGCCAATGGCTTAATACGGTATCAAGAGCGATTTAACTAACTTGTAATGAAATTGTTTTCATTCCCTTTCCTTGAAGTCTCTCAAATGTTAATATGGTATCAGAAGCGATCGTGTAGCTTCCGCATTCTTTTCTCCTCAATGATTCCTCCATTGTCTTCTCGCAAATTTCTTCTTTTGCTTTGCGATTCATGAACAACAGTATTCACCGTGGTATCAAAAGAAATTTAAATTTCTTGATTTTTTCTTCCATATGTTCTTTGAGATTCTCCGCGTTCATCATTCTTCCTTTGTTATTTGACCTGCTTGGTTGTTGTTCAACTCATTTTTGCCATGGAAAATCCTCCACAGAACCATGATGACGCATTATACCTCCATCCTTCGGATAATTTCGCTCTTGTGTTGGTATCTCAACATCTCCCTAAGGACAAATTCCGTCACTTCTTGCGTGTATCCAAGATGTTCTTTGAAGCTACTTCCTCGATCATCCCTCGAGCCCGCTTCATCATCTTTACTGTGTTTGTCTCTTGTTTCTTCGCGGTCCAACTGTGTAGCCTTGGAAGAACTAATGAAACAACATTTTTTTCACGAAAGAAGCGATGTTTCGCTTTTTTATCCCTTCTTGCGTGTGTTCAAGAAGTTCATTGAAGTTTATTCGCCGATTATCCCTCGAGCCAGCTTCATCATCATTGTTGTGTTTCTGTCTCTTGTTTCTTCCTAGTCGAGCTGTGTAGCTAAGGAAGAGCGAATGGACCAGCAAATGAAATCTTCTTGGATCCACATTTTTGTCTGGGGTGTTTTTGAAGACTGCTCAATGTTCTTTTGTCGACATGTGGTTTCTTGTAGGATGAGATTTCAATTTCCTAAAGTGTCTACAATGGTTGCTGAATGGACTTCATATTCATGTGGCTTGTGTATTTGAATTTTAATTTGGTTGACCGATAGTGCAATATGCATGAAAGCTATATTTTAGCATCTCATCTCCAAGTTGGAAGATCTTGATATCTCTCTTCCAACTTGAGGGGGAGTATTAGAAAGTTAGTTTACAAGTTAGTTAAATTAGTTTTCAATTGTAACTACTTTTCTTAGTTAGTTAGTTAGTTAGTTAGTTGGATTTTTGTATTTACTTTCACTAGAAGATGCACTATATATAGTGATCACCTCTTCATATTGTACTAAGTTTTTACTTCACCATTCATTTTGAATGAAATTTATATTCAATTCATAGATAGAGTTTAACTCTTAATAAGATAAGCTAATTGGCTAGCTCACTGCCAAAGAAGATTTGCCCAGCAATTCACTCGTAAGCACATAAACCCCCTTCATATATCATGCAACTTATACATGTGCTTATTAATTACATTGGTATGGAGTGGAATGGCCTTGTAACATGCTCTTAAGGCACGCAATTTCACAACATGAAGCATATATATGTTGTTATTGTCGTGTGGGTCTATGTCTGTCTATTTTCAGATCAGAAATCAAGATCATAAATGCTATGCATCATGCATGGCTTTTAAATGAGTTTGAGTATTTGCACATAATAAGGCGAGTTGTCTTTTTTCTTTTGTCAATCAATCATTGTATAAATTGTCATGCATAAACATTGTACTCCATTGGTGTGTTCTTTTTATGCCCATTAAAGCTTAATATATGAAAAATGCCTTACTACTATCTACCTTATAATTGCTACTCATGTATACAAATAAAGGTCTTGGTATACTACTTCCGTCTCAAAATATAAGCACCAAAATTACATGTATCTTGAAGTTCGACCCAACACATTGTGGTTGATGAACGTCCAATTCAGAACATAACTAATGATGCTTAGAGCTGGTGGCTTGACACAAATAATACATCGCAAAAGGTAAAGGAGCGACTCCAAGTGTAAGTCAAGAAAGGCGAGAAGTTGGAGTATTTTATGCATAGGGGTTCTTGAGAGTGTGCGGGAGGAGCGACCGCACAGGACTCCAAGATTTTTGGGGCACCATTTTTTTTGTAAGGTACATATGCATATATAGTCTTGCCTTAATTTCAATTGAAAATGATTTTTTAAAGAATCTTGATTATGAATGGATTATCAATGATTTTGCAGCAAAAAAAGTTAGGAGAATTATATTCAAAGATTAATAGGTGGATGTTGCTGACTTGCTGCTAGTGCGGAATGCTACTACTACTTGTTTGGTTGATAAATACATGTAGAAGTATTTTTGCTATAATTAATTCTATTGAAATTTTTGTTTTAAGTTTTCAATATTGATGTAACTTTGACATTTATTTCATAATATTTTATCTTACTTGAGGTTCAATTAAAATAATTAATTTCAATACATACGACTTATAAAAAATAGGGCCCCATATTTAAATTTCGCACGGGACAACTAATTAAAATCTCAAGCTAGCACGACCCTGATTTTATGAATTAGCTAGAGATGAAGAACAACACTTGTATGAATAATGCATAAAGTGTTCTAAGTTTGCGTTTATGGTGAAGTTGTATCATATCAAATGCCTTTGTTGGATGATCGATATGGTTGTGGCAATGATTAGAACGATGCACTTGAGCATGAAAGTGATGAACCATCTTAAGATGGGTGTAAAGGCACCGGAGGCTCAATCAAAGTATCTTGGATGGGTGTAAAATTTGTATGACAATGATAAAAATGCAATCTGTGATATGATGGGTGTAAAGGCACCGGAGGCTCAATCAAAGTATCTTGGATTTCCAATTCCTTTTGGTAGATCCCTGTTGGTCATTGTTAAGAGTCCCACATCGGATATGATATGGCCTGAAAAAAACTTTATAAATGGGTGACATCGCTCACCTTACAAGCCGGTTTCGTGGGGTTGAGTTAGGCCCTAAACCACGTTCTAAGAGTCATAGACTTCTCATGCATATTTATGGGTACGTCGATGGTGCACAAAAAAGCCAAGTAAACAGCGTTTGATTTTGAACTAACCATTCGACATAAGCATCATAAACGCAATCTAGGATGCAATCTTAATCAATGGCATACTTCTGAGGAATTTCTGAATTCACATGGTAGCGGTTCAACTTATTCAACTTATTGATTCCATAATAGGAAGTTCTTATCTTCCAATTTGATTGAGAGAGTAGAGCAACCAAGAGGATCACTGATCAGTATGCTAGTAAAGCTCCATGGTTGAACAAACGAGCATGCTTGTAGTCCTCGAACTTGGTGGATTCTGCCCGGGCATTTCTTCTGCCATGTACGAAACCTTGAAGATGAAGAACCAAGTAAGGTTTGAACTTTGATGTGTGGCCCAATATATGAGATATGGAAAATGACGCCATACTCGAGAGAATAAGAGCGATGTTTGAACTTTGAACTCATTGAATATTGTTTGATTGTAATTAGGGTCGTTTACCAGAACTAAAAAATTGAAGTGAAGTGTCAAACTGAATCGAACTGAACAAAAATTAGCTGATGTTTTACTATTAGTTTAGAATGGAACTGTTCAAATAGTTCGACCGAGCCGAACCGAATTGTCTTAGTCGTTCGATTGGACCAAATGGAACTGTCTTAATAGTTCGTTTCGGCAATTCAAGTTAGAACCGAACTGTTTAAATTTTGAATTTTTTTCTCAAATCGTTGAGCCCAAACTGCTATCCAAACTGCCCAATATTTTGCACTTTTTAACTATTATCTATTTAGAAAAGTGTGACTGGTACAGTACAAAGCTTCTAAACTTTTCTTTTGCTATGTAATATATTGCACTTTTTAACGATAAATAATTGTTACATTCCATCCATGGATGCTTGCTCTTTTTATCACGGGATTCCCCAATTTCTAAAGTAGGCGAGGTTTGACTCCCTCCATTCAATGTAGGTAAGTTGAAGTCTGTAAATCGTGAGGTAAGCAGACATGAATGAAACTAAAGGAACATTCATGTTGAATTGTTTGAACAATTCGGTTCAGTTCAGTGTGGTTTCTCCTTGAGAACTGAACCTTGAACAAGCCTAATTGTAATGATTTGGTTGTAAGACAAGTCATGAATTGGCTTATATACACATTAGAATTAGATTGAGTAAGTAAACACTGCCCCATCAGCAGTTTCAAAACTAACAATTGCCACGCAAGTTAACTGTTAACAAACTGTGTAACAGCTTTTGCCACATAAGCTAACTGTATCAGCTACTTACTGCCATGTAGGATACCTAACTCCACGCTTTGATTCCAAGCTATGCACAATGCACATACTCTATTACTCACTAGTTGTCCTTAAATCATGTAACACTAGCTAGTTACATTAGTTGTTTTTTCCATCCATAGACCATAGTCCTCCATTTCCACTCTAAAATCCCCTCCTTTTTTATGACTTTAAATAGATTAGATACAATAATCTCTAAGATTAGAAGGCATAGCACAGAAATATACAATTCATATTTCGCCAACTTGTGTAATATCATAACAAAGAGAGCCAACATTAAGTTTCAAAAGCAAAATGAACCTATATGAGTAAGGGAAATCTTTGTTTGCTCAGCTTGCTATCATAGACATCAAACAAAGATTATTACCTATATGGAGAAGAGTGAGTTTTTTCTATGTTTATAGAATCATCACAAATCCTAGAATTAGACTAGCTTGATACCGTTTGGATGAAAACTACTCAAAGCAACTCAGTAGAGGAGCTTGCATATGAAGCATACTGACACCTGGTTGGATTTTTGCTTCTCAGAAACTGACTGTGACATTCTTCTAGCTAAAGCTATGTTTTTCATTTCAGCCAGTGAACATGATTTGCCAAGACTCAAACATGTTGAAATGATGGAGTACCAAAATTACCCTCTTTTGAAGACAGAGTGAAGCTTTTAGTTTACTACTCAAGAGTCAAGACCACCATCTGCATAAACAATAACAAGCCAGTAAGTTTTCTAGATATCAGTAAATTGTTCCTCCATGAAATTCAATAGAATACTATGGCAAGAGAATTGTCATAGTATGGCAAGAAAATTTTAAA
Source organism: Oxytropis ochrocephala (assembly GCA_020916435.1). Taxonomy (NCBI): domain Eukaryota; kingdom Viridiplantae; phylum Streptophyta; class Magnoliopsida; order Fabales; family Fabaceae; genus Oxytropis; species Oxytropis ochrocephala. The sequence goes on from CM037093.1 coordinate 96,472,800, forward strand.
GGACTAAAATATGGCAAGAATAGATTGTCTAATGTAAAACTTTGGTAATGTGAGAAGTTGTTGTTTCTCTCTCTTCTTAGAGATTAGATGGATTTGGATTCCAAACCGCATTTGTCACATCAATATAGACCATCAGATTAAGATCGGATAGCTCACATTCGACTTTGTATTCTGGACCTAATTTACGCAAATTAGAATATGACGTTCTCTATAGTTTGATTGCGGGAAATGCGAGATTCCCTTATGGTAGGGAATCCACATGGCCAGCCCAAGGGTCGCACCAGTGAAGCCCTTGGTTTATGCCTCTAAAATTGGACAATGTTTTCATGTTCTAAATAGACATCTTTTTTTAGAGTCAATAAATAGACAAACACCAAATTTGTACATACTCTTGTCATGTAAAAATCTCCTACAAGAGAATCATTTCCCTGATATCAGTTTCCAAAATAATAATAATAATAACACACATGAAAATTTCAGCTTTCTAACCTTTAGAAGAACCTTCATCTTCATCAAGTGCAGATTCTGATGTAGCAGAAGTTGGTGAATGACTTACATATTCCCTAGCATCAATCAACATTGCAATGACCTCTCTCATTGTAGGCCTATTAAGAGGAGATCCACTAGTGCAAAACAGTGCAATTTTAAGAATGAGAGACATTTCTTCAGCTGTTCTCTGTTCACTCAGATTCAATCTCTTGTCAAATAATTCCGATGTCGGTATCGATGCTTGAATCCCTCTTCTCACCCAACTCACTAAATCACCACCTTGTTCTAATGGTTGAACTGGTGACCTCCCAGTAACTAGTTCCAGTAAAACCACCCCAAAACTATAGATGTCACATTTCTCAGTCACCTTCATAGTATAAGCATATTCTGAAAATATAATAAACTAACCATAAGAAAAACATAAGTATTACAATAAGTCATTGACTACAATAAAAATGTACTAAAGTCAACTTTTTGTCTATGTAATGAACTTGTTCTTAATGTTACCTGGGGCAATGTAGCCATATGATCCAGCCACAGCAGACATGGATTTTGAGTAGGAAACATCCATCAACTTTGCCAAGCCAAAGTCTCCAACATGAGCCTGAAAAACTTGATCAAGCAAAATGTTGTTTGATTTAATATCACGATGGATGATTTGGGGTTTACAATCATAATGAAGATAGCATAAGCCTTCTGCTGCTCGAAAGCTATTTTATATCTAATACTCCAATCAAGTAAACATGTGGTTGAACTTGAACTTGAATGAAGTTGTTCTCCAAGGCTTCCATTTTCCATATATTCATACAAAAGAAGGTTGGAATCCTCATGAAAACAAAATCCATGCAGCTTCACAATATTCTTGTGCCTTATCTTTCCAAGTGTTGAAATCTCAGCGAGGAAGCTTCGGTCAACACTTGTTCCTCCTCCACGCGATTTCAGCTTCTTAACAGCAATCAATTTGCCATCATTCATAATAGCCTTGTAGACAGTTCCACAAGCTCCTCTTCCTATAACTGCATCATCTGAAAAACCACCAGTAGCTTCTAAGAGATCATGGTATGTGAAGCCTTCTTTTGGAAAGTAATAGTTATCTAAGACATTAGGCCTTGTTTGTCCTTCAAGTGAAACAAAAGAAGTGCTTCGGCCACGGCGCCTCATGGTCCAACATATACACACTATGAAAATAAGAGAAACAAAACCAACCACCCCAGAAACAATGCTCACGATCTTTTCTCTTGATGAACCATTTTTAATCCAGCTCGACTTCTCGTGATGAGTTGCTACAGATGGATGACAGTGATTAGTACCTACGCGGCACAAACCGATATTCCCAACAAAATTTGTCAAATCCATCTTTCTAAATGTAGTTGTGTCTGGAACAGTTCCTACAAGTTTATTGTTAGATACATTGCATGTTAAAAGACTAGGCAAGTCACCAATTGATGCAGGAATTTCCCCAACAAGTTGATTGTCATTTAAGTAAAGGGATTCTAGCATTTGCAAGCTCCCTAAGCTATCAGGAATTGTGCCAGAAAGTTTGTTATGACTCAGGTTAAGAGCAATCTGTAAAGCAGCAAGTTTTCCAAAATAAAAGAGATGTTTCCTGAAAAACGGTTGCCACCTAGCTCGAGGTCCGTGAGACGAATAAGGTTCCCCAAAGTTCCTGGTATTTCTCCAGAGAGCATGTTATCAGAAACCTTCAGTAGCTCCAAATTCACCAGATCACCAATTTTCTTTGGAAGCATACCAGAAAACTGGTTCCTACTGAGATCAAGCCTTTGCAGCTGCACACAGTTTCCCAACTCGTGAGGAATATGTCTACCGAAACGATTCGAGGAAACATTGAATGTGACAAGTTGTGCCAAATTTCCAATCTCAGAAGGAAGATCACCAGAAAAATAATTGTCTGACAAAAGAAGCCTTTTTAAATTCTTAAGCTGACCTATCCGGGACTAATTAACCTTGAGAATTGGTTCTGATAAAGTTCAAGTGCAGTAAGATTGTGAAGTTCATACAATTCAATAGGTAAGCTTCCTGTCAAAAGATTGTCCCCCAGCATTAACTGCACAAGAGACTTACATGTTTTCAGGCTATAAGGAATGTTTCCAAAAAGCCTATTTGATCCAAGGCTTAGAAATTGCAGCTTTTGATATTCACAAAGATGGATTGGTATCATACCAACAAGATTATTTGCAGATATATCAAGAATAGTAAGGTTCGCAACAGCTCCAAGAAGAGGAGGAATCACACCCTGAAGTTGATTATCAAATAGCTGCAAATCTTCCATGAGTGTAAGATTCTGAAACTCAAGTGGAATTATACCTGTTAAGTTATTCAGTGAAAGGTCTAAATTACTTAGTAAACTCAATTGACCAAGCTCCCTTGGAATATGACCCTCCAGATTGTTTTCAAATAAATGAAGCAAGCTAAGATTCAACATCTGACCGAACTCTTTTGGAATGACTCCAATCAAACTGTTTTCGGATAGATCGATCTCAATAGCATCTGTACAATTCCCTAGCTCTGGTGGAATAGTACCATTCAACTGGTTAGTGTACATGTAGAGTCTCTTCAACTTGGATAGCCTTCCTAGCTCCTTTGGTATAGCACCATTTAATGAATTTTGATGCAAAGCAAGCAATTCAAGGTTACTAATATTTCCAAGCTCAGGAGGAAGCTCACCAGAAAAAGAGTTTTGCCATAGAATCAAACTAGTAAGGTTTTGAAGCTTTTGAAGCTCCCTTGGAATTGAACCTACTAGATGATTCTGAGCCAAACCTAATGTCTCCAAACTTTCACACTCACTGATTTCTGCTGGTATTGGTCCTGAAAGACCATTCAAACCTGCCCTTATAACTCTAAGCTTCTTCAACTTACTAATTGATGTGGGAATATTTCCAGTTAAGTTATTACTATAAATGACTAACTCTTCAAGTGATGTTAAATTCCCAATCTCTTCTTGCACTTCACCAAACATATAGTTTTCACACAAGTAAAGCTTTCTAAGTGTTTTGATTTTCCAAATAGGAGTTAGAAGTGGTCCATGAAGCCTATTTGTACAAAGGTCTAAAACCTCTAGTTTATGACAGTTAACAAAATCCTTAGGAATTGGACCAGAGATAAAGTTTTTTGACAGATTCAACTCAAGTAACCAAGGAAGATTACAGATACTTGGAGACAAATTACCAGAGAGATTAAGTTGGTAAAGTTCTAAAGAAGTTACAACTGAATCAGTGCAATACACACCAGTCCAATTACAAGGATTCATATCAGAAGAATTCCAGTTAACAAGATTGTTATTTGGGTCCAAAAGTGAAGTTTTGAACTTCAAAAGATTTAAACCTTCTTCATTGATTGAACTCACAAGACTGATGCAAAGAAAAAACAATAACATCTTGTAAAAACTAAACTCCAAAACCATTGCCATTTTCTCTTAGACAAATCAACAAACATCAAAGGGGTATCTTTATTTTTTTCTTAAAATGATAAAGCAAACTAAAGATCATAAAACATAGAGAACAACATGAAAGGCTTAAAATGTGAAAATGAGACAAATAAGAGGTTCAAGACAAAACAAAAGATGACAAGAGAACTAAACATAAAAACAAAAACTGATATACCGTGTTGTTAAAGGAAGAGTTTGGTTGACGGTGCAAGAGAATGATGATCAGAGAATTGAGAAATAACTAGTTATAGAGCGATCAAAGCAATGAATAAGATAATAAAGAGAGAGAGAGAGAGAGAGAGAGAGAGTGATAGAGACCTACCATTGAGGCAGATAAAGAGAGAGAAATGAAAAAGAGATAACATTGATTGAAGAAGGCATGAAAGCTGAGCAGAACCGTGAATATAGAGTTGAAGTTTGAAGTCAACGCTATGTTATGTTTTGAAACACTTTACAGCAAAGTAGCACAAACAAACTAAACTAGTTGATCTTGTTAATGTTGTTGTTCATTCATGTTGTTGTTCTTTTGGTTCTTCTGGCAAATCACCACAACACAATCTTATTATACAGTGTTTTTCTTTTTTGATCAGTCTTATTATACAGTATTACTACTACTAATTAGTAGAGTTGACTGGGAAATAATAATGGGTGTGGATTGAATGAGACGTGTTGATCATAAAACAATTTCCGGCATTTTTGCTGGGCCTAACAATATGGACGGAAATGCCGAAATATAAAGATTATGGAAAATTCTATTGATACGTATGTGTCATGGGTGTAATCATTTCCAATATGAATATATGAATGAATGAATGAATGAAACTGTATGGAGTCAGTGCCATAGTGCCTAATCAATCAATCAACCACAACACCTCTCTCTCTCCAGTTTTTTCTCCACCGCCTCTCTCTCATACTTGGATTTCTTCTATTCTTGCGTAAGTCTCTACATTAATCACATCACATTTTGGTCAACAAAAAATAAATATAATGAAAACTCTGAATATTTTGTTATCGTTGTCACCTTGTCAGTATCTAATGTGATGACTGACCTAATGTTGCTTCGTTAAAATAAGTTAACAGTGACGTAAGTGCAAAAACTTAATACGTTATTCAATTGTTTATTAACTCAAGTTTTATCTATCAACGTCTAAAACACTATTATGTCAATTAAATACCCAGCTTGGGGTGGTTTGCACATAAGAAGAGGAGAAATTGTGGGGTAACTTTAGTAGATTAGTTCAATTGTCCGATGGGTTGCCTATTACAGTATCTGTATAATTTCATTATGTACTCTTCCCTTTGAGGCATTTTTTTTCCTCCTAAGTCTTTTTCCAGGATTTTGGTGCTTTGGAGATTTTAACGTAGCCTATCGACACATGTAGATGGGTAGGAGCACCCTAGTGCTCTTCGTAGTAAATTTTCACTTATAAAAAAAACATTTCCCCCACCCCTCTAACAATTAATTAACAACTAACATTGCCTAGGAATAAAACTTTTAGGAATACCCTTCAACAAAACGGCCTAGCTGAAAGGATGAATAGGACTATTTTAGAAAGAATGAGGTGTATGTTATATGACTCTGGTATGCAGTAAAGTTTTGGGCAAAAGCTTCCCACACACTTCCCACACAACATGCTATCTCATTAACATGAGTCCTTTAACAATAATAAATCCAAAAACTCCTCAAGAAGAAGAGTGGAATGACAAGATAACTAGCTTTTCACACTTGAAAGTTTTTGGATGTATTGCCTACTATCGTGTTAATGAGGGCAAGAAAATGTTATTTTGTAGGTTATCCAGAAGGAGTCAAAGGCTACAAGGTATGGTGCATAGAGAGCAAAAGATGCATCATTAGCAGAGATGTAAAATTCATTGAAACAGAATTTTACAAGTCCTCTAGGAGTGTAGAATATCAAGCTACTAATCAGAAAGAGCTTGATAGTTTTGATTTTGAGGTGGAGTACAGTGACCAAGATAGCCATCTAACTCAACCTGCAGAACAAGACACTGAGGAAATCAAGGAGGAAACCGACCTTGTCGATGATGAGCACATTGAAAAGAAGGATTATCTCCTAGCTAGAGATAGGGACAGAAGGAACATCAAGCCACCTACAAGATATGAGTTTTTTGTAGATATGTTTAGCTATGCTTTCAACACAGCTAAAGACATAATTAATGAGGAGCCAAAAACATTTGTTGAAGCAATTAGCAGCAAAGATAGGCAGAGTTGGATGTTGGCCATGACAGAGGAACTAGATTCTCTTGAAAAGAATAACACTTGGTCTTTGGTTGTTTAGCCTAAGAAGACAAAGATCATTGGTAGCAAATGGACCTTTAAGAGGAAGGAAGGAATTCCTGGGGTTGAACCAGCCAGATTGAAAGCAAGACTGATTGCTAAAGGGTTCAATGAAAGGGAGGGAATAGACTATGATGAAATATTAATTCTCTCCAGTTGTAAAACACTCATCTATTAGGGTCTTATTATCCATGGTTGCTCACTGCAATATGGAATTGGAGCAAATGGATGTTAAGGCATATTGTCTACATGGATGCCATCATGAAACCATCTACATGCAGCAACTTATTGGTTTTGAAGTTGATGGAAAGGAGAATTGGGTGTGTCACTTGAAGAATCTCTTTATGGCCTTAAGCAGTTATCAAGGAAATGGTATCTTAAGTTTGATTATTTTATGATAAAGCACAATTTTTATAAATGCAAGTTTGATTGTTGTATTTATCATAAGAAGATATCAAATGATCTCTATGTGTATCTGTTACTTTATGTTGATGACATGCTTCTAGCTTGCAAAAGCATGTTGCTGATTACTTTTTTGAAGAAATTGTTAAAAGAGTAATTTGAGATGAAAGAACTGGGAGCTGTAAGGAAGATACTAGGAATGGAGATTAGAAGGTACATGGAGAAGAAAAAGTTGGTTCTGTCTCAAAGGGACTATCTTGGGAAAGTGATAAAAAGGTTTGACATGAGTGATGCTAAGTCTACTAGTGTACCATTAGCACAACACTTTAGACTTCCATCAGCTCAATGTCTAGTTACTCAAGAAGAGAAGACTGACATGAATCATGTACCGTATGCCAATGTCATAGGTAACATAATGTATGCTATGGTATGTTTTAGGCCTGATATTTCACATCTTCGTCAAGATCACTAGCGATTCATGGGAAATCTCAAGGAACATTGGAAAGCTGTTAAATGGGTTCTTAAGTAATGGAAAGGGACTCAATCCCTTGGGTTAGTGTATACAAAAGGCAAGAGTACTGATCAACCAATGCAAGGGTATGCAGACTCAGATTAGGCAGGAGACTTAGACAAAAGGAGGTATATCTCAGGGTATGTTTTTATATTGTTTGGGAACATCATCAGTTGGAAGGCATCATTGCAGTACATTGTGGCTCTCTCACCCACAGAGGCAGAATTTGTTGCCTTAATTGATGCTGTAAGGAAGCAATATGGTTGCTGAATATGGTTAATGAATTGGGCTTGAAACAAGAGTCAATTTGTGTGCATAGTGATAGTCAAAGTGCTATCCACCTATGCAAAAACCAAATGTACCATGAAAGGACCAAAATATAGACATACGACTGCACTTCATCAAAGACGTGGTGGGCAATGGAGAAGTGGAAATTCAGAAGGTTCACACTAATGAAAACCCTGCTGACATGCCCACTAAACCTGTCACGGTTAGCATGTTCAAGCATTGGTTGGATTTTCTTAATATAAATGTTGATTGACGATTTTGGACATGAAGAAATCCCGAATTGAAGACTTTATTATTCAGGGATGTTTTGCACCAAGGTGGAGAATTGTTGGGTTATGGTGCTACAGCATCATATGCGTTCTTCTTGGACATTTTGTCAATGCTATAGCATCGCCTGTAACACCCCAAATCTACCCGTTCGTTTTATTAAAATCAGAGAGCGGAAATTTAAAAACTAAGCCTGCAATGGAGTGTCACATTCGACGTTTAAAATCCAAACAACGTTAAATCAAATCAAACGTGGAATCACTTCGATTGAGTTTACACCACCAAAAATAACAGACATTTCAAAATCCACAACTTAAATTCGAATCGAACAATGCAATAAAACAACTAAATAAAATAGTGTTCATCCCCTCCTTGAGTGTTACGTATCAGAGACGACACCGACTCAGCTGGCGAAGGTAGACAAGCCTTCACTCACTATCACCTGCACGTTACCCACATAGGGGTAACATTCAAACAGAAGGGGTGAGTCTCTAACAGTATAAAAGCATGTATGATAAGCAGTATACTAGAGTTCAGACAACTATAATTACCACATCATCACACAACAACATCATTAACAACAACATCATTACACATCAACAACATTATACAACAACATCGCCAATGTCAATCACCCAAGGGAAATCATCAATGTAATGAATGGGGGAATGAAATGCAACCCACACCGACGGGCATATGCATGTGGTACCATCACCGAAAAATAGTCATCTCGTGGCATCATCACCAATATTGAGCATAGCTCAAAGGCCGAAGCCCTACATCACCGGAATGTGCATATGAATGCATGCAACACCATGAACAACAGTCAAACATCATGCAACAACAACACCATCATCGTTAAGTGGTCACATTTGACCCAACAACACCATCATAATTAAGTGGTCAGATTTGACCCAACAACACCATCATCAAATAATCGGTCATATTCGACCCATCGTCTATCACCGTAGTTAATACCACACATCAATTATAGCATTTAGAGCTAATACCAATTTCCCCAACCACACCAACACCTAAGACACCGATTAGTTTACTCATCAATGACACGGCAGCACGGAATTGGAGCCAGGCAACAACATAGGCGCAACACAGCGCCACCCCGCACACCAAATGGTGCCTAGGGGCAACACAACATGCTCGGGGCGCACACAGACACCAAACTGGCGCCTCGGGGCAACACAGCACCCCATGGCGCCACACAACAACATAAAATGGTGCCTGGTGGCAACACAGCACACCTGTGGCTCCAAACAAGAAAGCGGCGCGCTAGGGCAACACACAGACTCGGCGCCAAGCAAAGAACATAAAATGGCGCTGGTGGAAACACAGCACACCTGTGGCGCTAAACAAAGAAGAAATCGCGCTAGGGCAACACGGCAGACTGGCGCCAAATAAAGAACATAAAATGGCGTCTGGTGGCAACACAGCACACCTGTGGCGCTAAACAAAGAAGAAATCGCGCTAGGGGCAACACGGCACCCACTGGCGCCAAATAAAGAATATAAAATGGTGCTGGTGGCAACACAGCACACACAGTGGCGCCAACCAACAAGAAATCGCGCCAATGGCAACACAAACTGACACACAGGCGCCAAACAAGGCTATTGGCCGGGCGCTGGGGGCAACAAAGCATGCCTGTGCACAAAGCAGCAAGAGGAATCGGCGCCCAATGGCAACACAGCCACACAGGGCGCCAAACAGCAACACAACTGGCGCCTAGGGGCAACACAACATGCCCAGGCGCCAAACAGCAGAAAAACTGGCGCCCAGTGGCAACACATGCAGCCACACAGGGTGCCAAACAACAGAAAAACTGGCGCCCAGTGGCAACACAGCCACACAGGGCGCCAAACAAAGAGGACAATGGCGCTGAGTAGCGACTGAGCGCCAGGGCGCTAGCAAACCCACACAAATGGCGCCTAGCAGCGCCTATTGACTCAACAAGCAACTTTATTGATTTTTCACCATTACCCATCCCCAAACACCCAATAACAACAACAACACATTTCATCAAACACCTAACATGCACCCTATACACCACATACACATTTTATCAAACACCTAATGTGCATCCATTCACCATCAATTCATTCATAATCAATAACACCAAAACGGAATCAAAACCACATATATACACTCACAAATCATTCAAACATATTATCAAACACATCACATGCATTATAGGTCCTAATCTCCCACATACACCCCATCATACAACCCATTATAATATTAGAACCCACTCTTACCTTGGAATTTGTCGAATAAGGGACTCTTCTACGAAACTCTAAGATGCCACGGCAACAACTTTCTCTCCTTCTCCTTCTTTCTTTCTCTTGCGCGTCGTCCTCCCTCTCTCTAGCGCTCTCCTTTTCTTCTTTTTCTCTTTTGCTCTCTAATTGTGCAAATAACTCTAACCCTATTACTTATATCATTGGCTCTAGTGTCTTGGACCCTTTTTACCACCTACTTACTTACTTACGCTACTCCCTAATTTAATAAAACACCATATTATTATTTTAATATAATTATAAGTGATAAATACCTAAATAGTTTATTTAAATAAATAATTAAATTATTTGGGGCGTTACATCGCCTGCAACAACATTGTGTGTTTTAGTTAATTTTCTGTTATGAGAGTTATTCTGTTATTGGTTGTTGTACCCATTCTGCTTTGGTTCAATTTTTAATTAGTTAGTTAATTAAAACAGTTGTTACTGTATTTGTGGGTTGGGGTATAGTCATTGAGTGGGAAACACTTTTGTGATTGGGTTCATGGAGAGAATTGCTTAGTTCTTTGAATGTATCATGTGGTGTAACTTTTGATCAAGATAGTAGAAACCTTCAAGTCGCATTCTGTCCCCCAAAGTAGAAGAATTAACTCCGAGCTGAGTTACCAATCTTGGGTGTTCATTTTCTTTATCATTTATCTCTTTCTTGAATTGTTTTCTTGGATTTTTAATATTTGTTTTTAACAGTGTTGAAGCATTGTGCAGTTATTCCGCATTTTGTGTGATCTTGGTTTTCGTGTTCTTGACATATTAGTGCCCATTAATTGGCACTAGATCACAACACTACCTTTCCACTTTTAATTCTTGACTTACACTTTACCTTCAGCAATGTATCATTTGTGTATTGCCTATGAGCTCCAAAAGCATCATTAAGGATGTTTTGAATTGGACCTTCATCATTAAGGTTGAAATGCAGTACAAGACCTGCGACATTATTAGTGTCTTAGATCAGACTCCCCATAAAATAAACAAATTAAATAGTCATACACATCACACCTACTTTGCCGTTTTGTAAAACTACACAAAGAACAAAGACATTTCATATTTGCCATCAACAACAATTCGTTCAAATGTAAATTGAATAAATCCCTCTGCCCCTTGCTTATACTTGGACTAATTTTAGGATCAAGTGCTTACCACTAGGCCAAAAGCTTAACAAGGGCGCAACTTTATTTCTTTAAGGATTCTCATAGCCGCATTAGGCACCATGGGTTGGGATGCTAATTAAGTCTAAAGGTGACGCTTTCCAATAAAGCCAACAATATTTTAGTTCTGTTATTTGTACTTTGGTGCTTATATTTTGGGACGGGACGGGGTAGTACATTTCAAATATTAAGCTTTAATAATGGGCATCAATGAAAACACACCAATGGAGTACAATGTTACAACTTATGCATACAATGACTGACAGAAGAAAAAATATAACTCACATTATTATGTGCAAAGATTACAACTCAATTAAAAGCCATGCAAGATGCATATATAGCATTTATCACCTCTTTTTTTCAGATCTGGAGAGGCGTAGGCCCACACCACAATAACAACATGTGCTTTCATGTTGTGAACTCTCTCTCGTGTGTGCCTTAAGAACATGTTACATGGCCATTGCAACAATGTAATTAATAAGCACATGTATAAGTTGCGTGATATATGAAGGGGGTTTATGTGCTTAGGAGTGAATTGCTGGGCAAATCTTCTTTGGCAGTGAGCTCAATTAGCTTCTCTGCCTCATGACATTGAATGGTGATGTCAACTGCCATAGAAGTAATTGCCCAGTAATGCACCTACACATGACATGAATGACTCTCTCTAATGTGCTTTGTTGATGATGAACTGTAATCTTGGTGTCCATATGTATATATAATGTTGGTGATAATAAAACACAGACATATATGCAAAGAAGCATATATAAGCCAAAGGATATTCGAAGCACATCCTCTGTTATATCAGCATTGCAACTCGTTACTAGAAAGAAAGTGGTCCATATATCATGTGTGGCTTTAGTATCATCACGTATATTTCATTTCAGATACCTATAATGTCTGAAATTAAACATGCAGCTAAAGAGAGTTTGTGACGAGTAATCATGCCATTCATAAGAAAGGCATATACTAATACCATCCACTTTCTTCTCCTTAGTAGTCACTACTTCATTACATTTGGTCTATTCCCTCTTACGAGGAATTAGTGGATCATTGACTACTGACACAGCAGCCGATTAGCCTATGCGGAATGTGCTACCGCACAGGGCTCAGCTTAATACAATTTTTTAGGAGTTCCAAAGGAGTACTTTAGAATCCGGATAAAAATTTAGATATGGTGGACAAAATAAATTAGTGTATGGTTCATGAAAAAAATTAGTATATGATAAAAGTATAATTAAGGGTCCAATATTTAAGATTTGAACAGGACCTTCAAATTATTTGAAGCGAACCTGACTATCGAAATCATATGGCTTGTGAACCATACTGATTAATTAATATCAAATGACCAGTACAGTTGAGACCTAAAATAATAACTTTTGGTTATATTCTGGAATTCATAAAATGAATAAAAAATTTATTTATAATTAGTGATTCAATTCATGTTATTCTTCAATTGAATTTCTTGGGAAACTTCTGCTGTCTGAGAAAATCAGTTGATGTAAAGTAATAAGTCATGCTTTTGCTTAGAGATTGGATACTAATTCCTGAAGAAAGATAATTACTAATGCAGTGGTCAGAGGCAATACTTCTTATATTGAAAGACCAAGACCAAGGTTGCACAGAGGACTTTTTTATTCTCTCTCCCTTTTAAAATCTGAGCTGCTAAGAAAATGAATATATTTAGAAACTTTGGAAGATATAAGTATTTTGTTGTCTTGTTACTAATGGTTTAATGTTCATACTCAAACCTATTGTAAATTAGTAACCATCCATTTCTTCTATCTATGATGACACTGAAGTTTAGAAGTAAAAGAAAGCAAGCAAGAATGTCAAAGAGCATGGAAGTTATATTAGCTAGAGAACTTTCATTTTTATTTTTAGAATGATGTGAATTAGTTCACTTCCGTTGTGTAGCAATGCTCAAGAACATGTTGAATGCATCAAGCACTTAGTAATGAATTCTTCCTAGTATTGGACTCCCCTTCATGCTCACTCATTGAAATGCTTTTTTCCAGTTAAGCCAAAGTGTTTGCTTTTAGAACCATGTCTCCACAAAAAGGGAGCACCTGATTTACTAGAGTGGAGGAAATCATGATGTATGAAGTATCGACACAAATATGAACACCGGACACGATACGAATACGGATATGGATACCCAGACATTGGTTTTATTTTGAAAAATAAAAGTAATTCAAGTGTCGGTGTTGGTGTTTAATACAATACGTATCAGACACCGGATATGCCTTCAAGCAGAAGTGTCGGTGCTACAGATATGATGATGTAGGCAAATCCATGGTTTACCAAAAGGAATAGATTGATGGTAAAAGAATAGGTTAGGTGTCAGTTAATAAAAAGAACCTTGCATTGGAATTGTGCTGGCATATGCTGCTGCTCCTCCTTTTCAGTAGCATATCCAAGTTAGGTGCTCAGAGCTTTCAACATATATAAGACTTGCTTTTTTTGTGATGACGGACACAAAAATAAATTTGGAGGTGGAAGTGTGATATATGCGCTGTTGAGTAATGATAGAGCAAATCTCCTTTTGGCAGAGAAAAGTAGAGAGCTTTAACATGCATGCTTCTGGTTTGCCAATGGAGATTTGCCCTGCCATTTTTTGACAGCTTTTGACTAAGAATACGTTTGAATTAGCTTATTTGAACTTATCAATTGGTATAAACACTTCAAAGACTATTTGAGAGAGTTTAGGAAACAGTTTATAACTTCTTTATAACCTATTTGAAACATATTTCAATAAGCTCTTTAGGATATATTGTAGGCTATGGTCTTCCTGGACTAATTGCAATACACATGTTTGCTATCCTCTCTCCATCTGAAGAGAGTCTATGGTATTAGGAGTCCCAGTTTAGGAAGAACTATAAAGCCGATGTAACACAGTTGCTCGTTATCACTCACTCTTTATTTAAGGATCATTTCTTTGTTTCTTTGCTATGAATCTAGGTATTTATCTAATCCTTGATATATCAACATACCGTTGATCCTAAAGTTATCAAAATTATGGCTTTGGTCTTGATTATAGAGAAGTATGCTGATATGTCTTTTGTTTCCGCAATAGTTTGTTCATAATTAGAAACATGTCTTGTAGATATTTACATGATTAATTCCTACAAGTGGTATCAAATATCCATGGTTCGGCTTGGTGGGGGAGCAGAATGTTGATCATGGCTTGAATCAAGTCTAGAATTGCCTGTTAGATATTTACATGAAGGATAGATATAAGAGAGGAGACTCATATACCCATTGCCTTTAGACTTTGGGTGAATATATGGTGTCCAAGTCTCTTGGTGGTGTCTTCTGCTTCCTCTATTTTATCCCCTTAAGACCTAGAACAGCTGAGAAAACCAACATTGTTAGGCTAATTTTCCGTAGTTATCTGAATTTATACACGAGATCTTCACTTTACATGTGAATTCCCAGTGGTACTTTTCAATTCGTCTGTGTATAAAAAAAATACTACAAGTGTATGCATCAGGCCCGACCATATAGAGGTGCTGGCCAGTGCAATTGCACAGGACCTCACCTGGAAAAAAAATCTATAGGGCCCCAAAATATTTACCCTAGCCCATTCCCAATTCCAGATATCCCTTTCCCTTGGACCAAAAAAAATCTCTTTCCCTCCCTTTCCCTTCCCTGTGAACCAACAGTATACCCGTTCATACGCACGGATTTTGTCATGTTATTTTTATTAATAAACTTAGACACAATTTAATTAGTCCGAACATTACCCGTGAAAACTAAGATTAATTTAAAGTAGATAAACAAAAAGTTTCAAATTGTAATTGAGTTAGTCTAAACATTACTCCGTGAAGATTTATCAGCCATATATAATATTTATCGTAGAGAATATGTACTAATATTCCAGTCCATAAGGTTTTATGTGTGCCTCCTAAGATGCCTCTTAAGAATAGCTCTTTTTAAGTAGTTAGAAGGTTGATATCAGTTTAAAGTTATATTGAGATGTTATTTACATTTAATATTTAAATAACGAATTTTGAGTTTTTAGTGATTTATTTGATAGAAGTATAATTAGGGCCCAACTTTTGAGATTTGAACATGCCCCCCAAATTGTTTGGGACGGCCCTGTTATGCATCAAAATAGGAATTGATTGCAGCTGCTTGTAAAGTAGAGGATATTTTGATAGACCCTCTAACTGTTGAGATGCTGGGAATTAAGTGATGCATGGTGAAATTACATGAACTTGGACTCCCAATTAAGGCCTCTCTTCATGTCTGATATGCAGCAGTAGCGGTCGACTGTATCCTGGAAAGACACCAAAGAGCTTCAGTAGAACCTATTGCTTATGATCATTCATCATTGCAGAGACCTCTTGAGCAACATTAGAAGCGCCTCCATTCAATTCATTGCAGAGACTTAACAAAAAAAAAAAATTGATACATAGTTCATGGTTGAGTTGAGTGGTTGACTGGTTTGCTAATCTTGGTTTATAAATGCATATAACAGACGTAAGGGCAAACGTAGCTATTATAAACAATTAATTCATTACCTGCCACATAAACTAGAAGATTTCATCATATTTTTTTACATCCTTAAAGGTTGTCTTTATTATTATAAATAATTAATCATAACAACCCCCGGTGTTTGGCTAGCTGGTTCACACTACTTTGACTTTGGTGATCCACTACAAACGATGGCAAACAAGGTGATTCTGTTGAATACTTTAGCTAGCATGTTTGGAATGAGAGTTAGAATTGCATTAGCTGAAAAGGGTGTTGAGTATGAGTACAAGGAACAGAATCTCAAAGACAAGAGTCCCTTGCTTCTTCAGATGAATCCAGTTCATAAGAAAATCCCAGTTCTCATCCATAATGGTAAACCCATTTCTGAATCTACAATTATTATGGAGTACATAGATGAGGTTTGGAATGGTAAATCTCCAATTATGCCTTCTCATCCATATGATAGAGCTCAAGCTAGATTCTGGATAGATTACATTGACAACAAGGTACCTTTGTTATTGCTTTGATTGCCTTTTTTTTAATGTTTCATCAATTTTGGTGGGTTCAATTCAAAAATTGAGATTGAAGCTATTCTTAATTCTAGATTAATAATTTTGAAACTAAATTTCATCCATGTTATATAGTTACTTGTACTGAAAAAAGAGACTCTACCGAATAATATGTTGGAACATTTTGTTGTGGAATATTGTTGCAACTAAGAAGAACAACTAAAGATAGAAATATAAGTTCAAATAAATATGAATAACATGTATAATAAAGAACAAATAAGAAAGTGAATTCACCATCGCGCAAGACTTAAAGGTATGTGTAAACACTGAGTTTTAGGTTAGATTTGCCCATCAATCACTCCAGATTTGATGCAATAAAAAAGCCAGCAAATCTCCTTTAGGATACAATGAATTAGTTGGCTATTAAAATATGTGTCATCTTTTGATATGTTAATAGCCTTCAGAAAATCAAACCATTTATGTTAATATGTGTTTTAAATATTAAAAATCAGCTTGTGATATTCAATTGCAGGTGTATGATACATGGAGGAAAATGTGGCTTTCAAAAGGAGAAGAGCATGAAGCATGGAAAAAAGAGTTTATTTCTATCTTTAAGTTACTAGAGGAGACACTTGGTGACAAGGCTTTTTATGGGGGTGATAAGTTTGGTTTTGTTGATATTTGTTTAATCCCTTTTTACAGCTGGTTTTATACTTTTGAGACATATGGCAACTTCAAATTTGAATGGAGTGCTCTATACTCATGGCTTGGGTCAGGAGATGTATGCAGAAAGAGACTGTGTCAAAAATTCTTCCAAATGAAATTATGTATGATTATGTTGAGGGCATGAAGAAAGCACTTGGAGAGAATTTGATTTAGTGGGACTTATTGAGAATCAAGTCATTATATATGATATTGTAATTATTAATCAAAAACGAAAAGTTTTTATATATGATATATATTTAAGTTGTAAGGTTTCGTATAATTCTGACATGTGTTTGTTAGGTGTTATATCTTAATTTTGTCTGCTTTTTTTACTATAGTAATTTTAGTATAATTTACTAGTTGGCGTGTCTAACTCCCAGGTCCTATTATCACGAGTTAGTTTTTGGGTTCGTTTGAATGTTAACTCGTTTTATCAGATCTGTCTTGTGATAATTCGCTTTATTGTGCCTTTGTTAGATTTTACCGATTGGAATTTGGCCCAACTCGCTTTTTTTTCTAGATTTATCTTTTGGTCAAAAATAACATTTTATAATTATAAATAAATTTTTAATTAAAAATAAATTTTTAACAATTTTACAAAAAATATTTTGTTTTTATTTACATAGTCACCAAAATACAAAATAATGTTACAAAAAAATCAAAAATAATAAAATAAGAGTGCAGTGATAGCATCAGCACATCTCTCGAAGTCCACCCCATCCCGTTTTGCTCTCTAAGTTCGATAAGCGAAATCTTCAATCACAAATTTTTGATTTCGTTTTCTAAATATAAAAGGAGGCCTTGTCTTCAGTGAAAAAACACACTGACGTGACGTCTGAAGAGAGAAAAATAATAGAGAAAAAACTTTTGAAGTGAAAAAAAAAACCCACCCATCTTAAACTCTCAACCCTTTATGAGTTTTAAATATAATAATAGAGAAAAAACTTTTGAAGAGAGAAAGAGAGCTGAATGCAGCGAATCAGAATCCTCTTTTTGAAACCCTTGTTTCTCTTTTATAGCCCTTTCATTTCTTAATTTATTTTGTATTTTAAATAAAAAAATCAGATTACTATTTTCACATCTGTTTTTAATAAGACACACTCCCCCTTTTTTTTGAGGGCTTGTTTCGCAGATCAGGCCTTATGGCCCAGCAGTACTACTAAACACCCGCCTTGTTTAATGATACAACGACCTGCAGCTAATTGCACCCTTTTTTCCACTACACCCCCCCTTTACGTTTTTACCTTCCTCTTGTTAAATATAAACCAATTCTTTTTTTTTTTACAATACAAATCTCTTCTAGATTATCTCCTTTTAACAAAATAGAATTTTCCTCCAATTGATTTTTTTTTTATTTTATAAAAATATTTATAACAAATAAATAAACATTTTCAAAATAAATAGGGGATTAAGTCAGTTGTACGACTGAGTTAGTCAGCATTTAAGATGAATGAGTTGTACAGCTCCAAAGTCCTGAAATCTCATTTTAACAAAATGAATATTTTTATTTCAAAAAATGCAAACTATTATTCTTTTCAAGAGAACCTAATTTTCAGAAAATTGGAGATTAAGTCGGTTATACGATCGAATTAGTCAACGTTTTAGGACGAATAAGTTGTACAACCTTTTTTAAAAAACATCAACACACAACAATTGAGTATTTAAATTTTATTAACAGCACCATTATAGTTTTCAACAAACTATGCACTGCTACTAGCAATAGAGATGGGGTTAAAAACTGTATTATTGAAGATCAAATCATTTCTATACCTTTCCAAATTTTCCATAAGGTGATGCAAAAGAGTTGCTTAGCTAGTGATTCATCATTCATCCATGTTAAGCCAAATGAGGATCCATTCAGGATATTAGTTGGACTACAAATCTTGAACTTAGATTGCTCAAGATGCCAGCTATCAGTCCATCAATCCATCTAGATCCCCCCCATCTCAACAACCTTCCTAACACTAAGGATACGCATAACTAGACTGAAATCCAGCAGTGACTTTGAGAATAGAAGTTCTCGAGTATTACTGACCCTTGATTCAACACCCTTTAAAAACACTTACTTTATTTAAGTTGAGAATATTATAATCAAAGTTTTTTTTATAGAAGAATCAAAATTATTTTTTGTTGGAATGAAAAACAACGAGGCTATTCATTCAACTTGGAAGAATATTACTAAAAGATACCGTCAAAATAGAAGTTGATAATGATGGTTAGTCTAACCTCTGTTTTTAAACAGAACAGAACAGAACAGACGTAAGTGCAAACGTATTATTACAAATACAAACAATTCATTATCTGCCACATGCCTACATAAACCAAACCAGAACATTTCAGAATTCTCTAGTACATCCTTAAAAGGTTGTCTTGTCTCCCTGCTTTTTTTCTATTACTATAAATAATAACAAGCCCCGTGAATTGTTTTTCACTTTGACTTTGGAGATTCTCTACAACGATGGCAAACGAGGTGGTTCTGTTGGATACATGGGCTAGCATGTTTGGAATGAGGGTTAGGATTGCATTAGCTGAAAAGGGTATTGAGTATGAGTACAAGGAACAGAATCTCAAAGACAAGAGTCCTTTGCTTCTTCAGATGAATCCAGTTCATAAGAAAATCCCAGTTCTTATCCATAATGGTAAACCCATTTCTGAATCTGCAATTATTGTGCAGTACATAGATGAAGTTTGGAATGATAAATCTCCAATTATGCCTTCTCACCCTTATGAAAGAGCTCAAGCTAGATTCTGGGTAGATTATATTGACAAAAAGGTATCTCGTTTGCTTTGATTTTCATTCTTTTTTCTCTCCTCAACTCATCTTACTAGATAGATTAGTAATTTCAATTCAACAAAAAGTGTTTTAATCGGATTTAGGATTTAAGGTTAAATATGCTTTTGATTTATAAAATTTGACAATATTTTTACTCCCTATAACAATTTTCAATCACTTCTAATCTTTACATTTTCCTCCCTCAATATTTAGCCTTTCAAGACTTCTAATGGTGCATACAAACGCTATTAAAAATTTAAAAATATACTAATAAAAGTTACGAGGAACTAAAAACATTGATGGAAGAAAATATTGGGCTATTTCATGACTTTTAATAGCGTTTAAAAACATTACTAAAAAGCTTCAATCAAGAAAAGAAACGTTGTTAAAAAAACACTAATAAAAATGATGAGGAAACTAAAAGCGTTGATGGAGGAAAACATGACGTCTAAAAATAAATGAAATTTAAAAAACAAAGTGAAATATATTGTAGGGACTAAAAATAATTTTTTTAGTTTTATAGGACTTAAAACATATTTAATTTTAAGATTCATAATTGATTTTTGGTAAATTTGTGTGCTTTGCTGGGGGTGGTGGATTTTGATTTTTGTAGTTCAATCTTTAATTCTAACATTAAAAATCAATTTATGATATTCAATTCCAGATATATGATACATGGAGGAAAATGTGGGTTTCAAAAGGAGAAGAACATGAGGCATGGAAAAAAGAGTTTATCTCTATCTTTAAACTACTAGAGGAAACACTTGGTGAGAAACCATTTTATGGAGGTGACAAATTTGGATTTGTTGATCTTGGTCTTATCCCTTTCTACAGCTGGTTTTATACTTTTGAGACATATGGCAACTTCAAATTTGAAGTGGAGTGTCCTAAACTTGTGGCTTGGGCCAAAAGATGCATACAAAGAGAGACTGTGTCAAACACTCTTCCTGATGAGAAGAAGGTGTATGAACATGTTTTGGGTATGAGGAAAGCACTTGGAGTTGATTAGACTTATTTGGAAATCAAATCATTAAATATTATATAAAAACTGTTAGTAAAAAAATAAGATATTTGAAGTTGTAAGGTCTTGTGTAATTCTGTGTAATGTTTGGTAGGCTTAATTTGTTAATTACTGTGGTTTTTGCTAGACACTTGGGTGTGTCTGCAACATATATTCTAGGATGAGAGTGTTGATGTTGTTTTAAGTTGTGCACTTTATGATTAACCATATAGATCAGCAAAGATTGGTACACGCGACCAGCCATATTACCTATTGTAAGTTAATTACTTACAAAGTCAATAAATATTATGCACTAATAACACAGTAAAACAAACAAGTGTGACTTTTAGACACTCTCTGAGTGGACCTGTGGACCTCTTAGCCAAAGCAATGATGATATTGGTTGGGGTAATGAACTTCATCAATGACTTTGCCACTAAATGTATACTTGTATAAAAAACAGAACAATGGAACAAGTGCCACATCTACAAGGCCAAAATTGTCACCACCAAAATATGGTTTATTCTCCTAACAGCTCTTCCAACAATTTAAGACCCTCAAAGTAATTCCATCTTTGCAGTTTCTTTCTCTTCTCCTTTACCATTCCATACCTAAAGCCAATCTCATATATCTATTTTATTCATAGAATAAGCTAGTAGAAATTTCACTTTTTCAAACAAATGTTTTTTCTATAATGATAAAAAGAAAAAATAAAAATATTAATAACCATAATCAGCATAACCCAATAGTGTTCAGATGATTTGGTATCCGTCTTTCCCTACTTAATTAGAGTTGTCAAATTGGGCAGCCCAACCCAGCCTAATGGGCTAAAGTGCAAAAGTAGACTAGATTGAGTCAGCTCAGTTATCTAGGGGTTTTACTTTCTCCACTCTCTCTCCTACTCTTTCACACCTCTTAACAATTTTATTCCAAAAATAACCTTGCGTAAAACACTGAGAGGACGTGTTTAATGACGGTTCGAACGACGTTGTTCGAACACGTTCGAACAACAGCATGCGAACGCAATAAAATTGGTGAATGTGGTGTGAGGGTCCATTATTTGTTGTCTCGGTTAACAACATACGAACGAAATAAATAGGGTGTTCGAGGACTAGTTTGGGCCTTTTATTCTAGTTTTTAAAGGGAACTCACTCCTTGCTTTTCAATTGTTATATGTACCAGCCAGCCATGAGGTTGTTGCCTAATTTTGTTACTTCATTCTCTCTCTCTCTCTCTCTTAATGTTGGTACTACTACTTTTATTAAATATTGGTCACCTTTCATTTTTATTTTTACTTTTGACCATTTGACCTTGTTAACCTGAGTTCTAGTCAATTGACTATAGTTAGACATAGATGAGTTAGTTTCTCTTTCTTAAGTTAGTTCATTTAGTTAGATAGTAGTTTAGGAGGTTAGCTGTTCGGTTGTACCGATTTAGGGAGCTTAGTTGAATTCTTCTAGTTTGATATCTCTGTATATAATCAGGTTTCTATGCATTTTGTAGTTTAGTTTTTTCAATTCAATGAATTTTTTCAGTTACAATTGTTGTTTCTAAGATGGTATCAGAAGAAAAGAATTTCTAGGGTTTTCATTCACCCCTTTCGTTGCTTAGTCTTCTTCTTCGCATCAATTCTCTGTTCAATTCGCCATTATCGTCCTTCGTTAGCTCTCTTGCTTCTTCAATTCACCTTAATGGCACTCATCGTTGATCAAAACAACCCCTTCTTTCTCCACCACTCTGACAATCTCGGACAGGTTCTCGCAACACATCCTCTTGCTGAGAACGGTGACAACTACAACTCCTGGAAGAGAGCCATGGTTTGGGCCTTGAGCTCCAAGAATAAGTACGGGTTCGTCGCCGGCACGATTAACACTCCGACGGAAAACGACCCTCAGTACCCAAATTGGCTTCGTTGCAATAATACGGTGGCGTCGTGGATCCTCGGTCGACCGCAAAGAGCTCGTGGCAAACATCGGTTATCACTCCACCGCTCGGAATCTTTGGTTGGATCTTGAGACTCGCTTTCAGCAGCAAAATGGTCCCCGTGTATTTCAACTCCGCCGTGACTTCACCAGCTGCACCCAAGGTTCGTCTTCCGTCAATGCTTATTACAACCGCATCAAGACTCTTTGGGAGGAACTTAGCAACTGCGTTCCCGGTCACGCATGCAACTGCGGCGGAGTTCAACCGTTATTCGACCACCTCAACCAAGAATATGTGTATACGTTCTTGATGGGCGGGTTAGAACGATCTGACCAAGAACTAGTGAGGTAAAGTTTTACTGCGACAATAATAAAAAAGTCATGATATGTGTTGCACCCCGAAAAATCCGGTTTGGGTTTCTCAGTGTACAACGTGGAAAAATTATGAAGCCGCCACCAATATTTTAATTTTAAGACCAAAACATTGAAAAAAGGTCTTTTGAACAAGGCGGATGGTCTTTCGAAAACTAGAGATATGGGTTCGGGGGTCGATTACGTGCGGGGAAGGTGTTAGCACCCCACGCGTCCTCTCTACTGAGAGGGAACCTTTAATTAAGTGTGTGGTTTTGAGTGTTGATTTGGAAAATACTTAAATTTGCCTCTTTATTGAAAAAGTGATGAAAAGACTTAATGAAAATTTTTATTTTTGGCGCTTGACGAGAGTTAACCTCTCGCTCCTACGTATCTCCCAGTGCGATGGAGAATTCAAAGCTACGTAGTTCTTGTTCTTTATATATTTTTTTTGAAAGTGTGCTTGACGGGACATGAACCCGGTCCTACGTATCCCCACTATGATGAGGAATCAAAGCTACGTAGTTCTCGTTTGTCCTGAAAAAGGTTTTTGTTTTTTAATCTTTTTAGAGTTTTTGAAAAGGGATTGGCGTTCGCGATGACCAAACAACAACGGTTTAGAGTGGCCACGCTACTAACTCTTTTTGAAAATGGGATCGTCACTAACAATCAAAGCGGCAACAGCGCGAGTGACTAATGATGACAACCGGTTTTTATTTTAAGCATTGAAAAGGTTTTCGCAATTGAAGGGGAGCGTTTGTGAAGACCAAACAACAACGGTTTAGAGTGGCCACACTACTAGCTCCCACGGGAATTAAATTATCACTCACAATCAAACGGCAACGGCGCGAGTGATCATCAGTGATAATTAGTTTTGATTTTGATGTTTGAAAATATTTGTTTTTTTGAAAAAGTGTTTTCGTTGGTTTGAATCGGAGAGAACGTCGTGATAAAAGGAATTCGCAATTGGATCGGCGTTCGCGATGACCAAACAACAGCGGGTTTAAGTGGTCATACTACTAACTCTTTTGAAAATGAAATTATCATTAACGACCAAACGGCAACGGCGCGAGTGATCATTAATGATAATCGGTTTTGCTTTTGATTCGAGTGTTCGAATGAGTTAACTTGGAATGACTATTTTGAAAATGAATGTTAAACATGATACGAGTAAAAGTGGATTTGGGTAGCCACATTTATACCTTAAGTGTTTATTCCTAGTTTAAAAATTACACAAACCATCATAATAGTGATAACAAATAATAAGCAAAAAGAGATGCTATTAGATGACAACATGAGGTAAATAGTAACGATTATAATAGTAATAACAATAAGTAATAATAAAACTAAAAAGAAATAAACAAATAAAAGCAAGAAGGGTGGAGTCTTTGAGCAGAGATAAATGGAGTGTGATTTAGCATTTTTATTAGAAAAAAAACGTGGGGGTTCTGGATTAGTAATAATGGGGGTGTTATTAGCAATCGGGTATTAAAAAAAACTTAGAAAAAAAACAAAGAAAGGAAAGGCCCATGACCCATGTTCTGAAACAGAAAAAAAACCTAAGCTTGATTCACTCTCTCATGCGCTGTTCATTTCAATTTTTGAGAGAGAGAGAGAGTGAGTTTTCAAGAGAGAGAGAGAGAGAGAAAGAAAGAGGAAAGGAGAGAGAGAGGCGAGAGAGAGGGAGAGAGAGAGAGAGAGCGAACCGGAGAAGGGGAGGAAGAGAACGACGCCGGTGGTGACGGTGGTGGTGACGTGTTGGCTTCGGTTGGAAACGACGGTGGTGGCGGAGGAGAAAGAAACGCAAGCTTGAGAGAGAGAGAGAGAGAGAGAGAGAACCAGAGGAGGAGTACCGCGAGGAGAGAAGGAAGAAGGAGGAAGAATGGTCTTTGGAATTGTGGGCGGCGATCATGCGCGTGTGAGAGGACAACCACCGTGAGCGGTGGTCCATCTTCCCGAGTTCATCATTTCTTCATTTCTTTTCTACTATTTTCATTTTTGGTGGTTGTGGGTGGCATTTGTTTTGGATGATTTGTGGTTTTTGGTTCTTTGCTTGTGTTTGTGTGTGTTTGGCCTGTGTTGTTTTGCTTGATGTATCGCTTTTTCTCTCCTCTGTTCTCCCCCCTTTCTATCTTCTAATGATCTTGATGATCTTTGTGTTTGTGTTTGTGTTTTTCTGTGTGTTTGTGTTGGTTCTTTGTCCTCCTCTCCTTTTGATTTTGGATTCCTCTCTTTTATAGAGGATTCATCTTTGTTTTTGTTGTTATTGCAAGTTGTGAGCTCTCCGAAATGTCCCTCTCCATCTCTAAATCTATGATGCTCAGTTTTCTCCTTTTCTTCACTTTGTCTCTCGAATTCTACTTATTTACGGTTCATGTTTGTAGGTTGCGGTGTGATAGAGGCATGAGAGGGAGCATAGGTGGGTTTTGGTCAAGAGCTAAGAATAGGGAAGGAAAAATCTGAGCCATTTGAAAAGGTCATTGTCTTGAGCTCAAATGGGAGAGGAAGAGAATCTCACGTGAAGCCACGGAGAGAAAGCATCCGCCTCAATTTTTAAATTTGTTGTAAAAAACTTTAATTTCATATTTTATATTTATATGATTTTTTCTGTGTAAATCTAAATTCTGATTTTATTGAACTTCAATGGATATTAATACTAATACCAAATTATTTCTAAATCTGAGTTTTTCTTGTAATCAAATAAAAAAAGAGTAGGTTCTACTAATAACAACATAAACGACACGAAATCATTAACGACTATAAAAACAATATATTTTTGATCGCTAACAACATAAATGACGCAAAATTGCTAACGACTACAAAACCTTTTAAATTTGACTCTCGTATGACAAACGATATACTTTCGAAAATAGAGAAATACCGATTAGAATCAAATGTCCACAATAACACATTTTTATTTGATTTTCAAATTAGGCGGACAAAATTGGGGTATTACAGCTGCCCCTCTTTATTTCACATTTTGCCAAGAAATATGGATTGGCATTTTCATATTTGCTGGTAAAATGGAAATAAAGATATAGAAATAATACTAATTTTGTCTGCTTCAGAAAATGTTTAAATCTCTTTGTTATTTTTCTTTTGAGAAAGGGGGTTAACACTTGTCGCATTAACGGGAAAGCAGTAAATTGGGAAAAGCGGTAAATTGGGAATTCGGAGGTTGCCTAAAACCTTTTAACGGACTCTTGTCGAGTCCGAGAGCTCGAGGGTGGCCTTTTCGAGCGCCGATCAACATCGGTCCGAATCGATTTGATCGATGGATTTCTGCCGTGCCTGGTGCCGCACAACTAATCCAGAAGGACTTAACGGTCGATGGATCCATCGCGTGCTCGCACGTGCGATGTTGTGATGCGTGGAAGGAGTTCACTAACTCGTGGGAGTTCACTAACTGCGGGTTGATGGAGTTTACGAACTCGGATTGATGGAGTTTACGAACTCGGATTGATGGAGTTTACGAACTCGTCTTTGATGGAGTTTTACGAACTCTGTGCTGATGGAGTTTACGAACTCTGTGCTGATGGTGATTTTCTAAAAATGGGATTCTTGGGACTCTCGGGTCCGAAGTAACTTTTCTCTTGAATGGTGCGTGAAATGCATGCACTTGGGTATTTGGATGTACATGAATGCAGTGACTGATTTTGGTGAGATGCTTTTTCTGTTTTGTCTATATCTGATGAATGCAAGGCATGAGTTTCTTTTTCTGTTTTTTTTTTTTGAATGGATGTCAGGATTCGGCCAACAAAAGCAGAAAATAAGCAGTGCCAGCCTCGATAAGCTAAATAAAGTGTAAATGAATTGTCAACCCTCAGTAAGCCGACACAACAGGAAATAGATTGGTGCCAACCCTCGGTAAGCCAGCAAAACAGGAAATGAATTGGCGCTAGCCCTCAGGCAGCAAAAAGCAGGAAATAAAGCAGTAAAGAAAGCGATAAAGAAAGCAGTAAAGAAGGTACCGGCCCTCGATGGCCGTCATCGAGGTCGCTAAAGCCTTTTAACGAACCGCGAACGATCCGAGTTTGCACTTGGGCATGGTGGTCTTCAAGAGCGACCGGGGGGGACAATATCAAGTCTAGATCTCGATACTTCCTTAGGAATGCGCCATGTCTTAGGCAAACACAGCTATCCTTTTCGTCTGGACCCAATGGGGTCGAAGGACTTACCCGCAGCTCGAATACGAGGTGAAGTCGCTTTTGAGGGGGCGCAGGTCTGAAGGGATTCACGAATCTCGTTGATTGGTTGATTGAAATAGCCAATGCTGCCGCATTGGATTGAGGTACCTGCATACGTCAGTTGATGCAAGGAATGATGTATGGAATATTGGTGCATGCTAAGCAAGGGCATGTTATGCAAGTGCGTGCAATGCTACGACTTCAGTGTAATGATGAATGTGATGGAACACTCACAAGCTTTTCTTTTGGAGTGCTGTTTGTTTTTTCTTCGATCAGCCTTCTTTTTCTGATCGTTTGTTTTTCTTTGTTTGTTTTATTTTGTTTTTTATGAAATGCGAATATGCGAATGTAGTGCTTTGATGTTTGATGCAGAGATTGATACTTGTAATGCAAGTGTATGCGGTGATTGATGCTTTGATGAATGGGATGCTCCTGTTCTAACTTCTGCTTGTTTCTTTTTTGTTTTTCTATGAAATGCAAACATTAATATGATGCAATGCTCTGATGTTTGATGCAATGATTTTTGTTCTTTTTCTTTTATGGAAATGCTAACATTAATATGATGCCAATGCAATGAAAAGATTTCTGTTTTTTCTTCTTTACTATTTTCCTCTATGAAATGCAAGTATGAATATGGTGCAACTGACGTGGACCATTTTTCTTTTTGCTATGTGAAGATGCAAATGTAATGCTTTGATGCCTATGCCATAGTGAATAGATTGAAATGCCTAGATGCATGAGGTAAACATTTCTGTGATGATGAGATGCTAGACTTTGGATGCAAGGAGTTGACCATTCTGTTGAAAAATTGAATTTGATTCAAACTCCGGTGGTCTCAAGGTTTTTATTTACAAACAACCTCACTTGTTTTCTCTTTATTTCCATGATGACTGAATTTTAGATATCACGTAAACAACCTGTGTTCTCTCTTTTTGAAGCATTGTCTAGTCAGCATGCATAGAAGTGTGTGAATGAATGAGCCAGTTAACATGGAATTGGTTTAGGGCATGGACATTTATGGCAAGTGAAGGAATGACAGACATGATTATTGTCGAAGCTCATGAGGGATCAAGAGATACAAGATTGCCCCGATTCAGGTCTTTGATGAGTGAATAGCTTGCCCCTGTCTAGTGGTGACAACAACTAGGGGTGTAGAAGATGATGAATTGGGAATGCTTCGGCTTTTGAAATGAAGGGTGGAGCAAAAGAGATTTTGTCTCAACCCATAAAGTTTGATGTTGCCCAGTCATGACGCGAGGACAAAGTCGCCCCAATTAGAATGACAAGGCCTTGTTTAGGATAGTGGGTTGAGAGATTGCCCCGGTGAGGTTTTATAGGAATGAATGAGGTGAATGAATGAGAACGCACTTGCCCCACTTTCGAATGACATTTTAAATGGTTTCTTTTGAGTGAGGTTGTGAAAGGCGACAGAATTATGGTGATGGTTATGAACTGAGGGTGATATATGAATGGGGTGGGCAATGAACAAATCTCCCCAAAGTTGGGTGGAGTAAGAGGTGAAGGAATGCCCCCTAGTACACACTTTTGGTTCCTTTTAAGGGCAACTCAACTGCAATGAAAGTTTTGACATTTTAGTATGTGGAGAGGCTCCACTTGGTGACCACTAAACCTTATTTTAATGCAACATGAATGCATCTTGGAGTGCAAGTCCTTCTTTGATTGTTTGTTGTTTTTTTTTTTTTTTTTTTTTAGCGACTTTCTTTTTCTCGCTTGTTTGTTTTTTCTTTTTGAGCAAACACGTCGTAAATAGATAAACTTATTTGTCCTAAGATTAAAACTTGAGAAAACGAAAGCAATTAGCCATTGATCGGAATGGACTTTTTAGGGTTGTGATGTGGAGACAGGATGATTGAGCTTAATGAAGTGTTTGGGGTTGATGGGGAGGATGGGTCTTATTCGGTGTTGGCCGATGGTCAATGGTTTATGAAGGAAATGGTTATCAGGTTTGATTAGGTGTTTGAAGGTTTTATGAAAGAAGAGGTGGTTAAACCCAATGAATTGAGGGTTTTTTTTATGAAAGGGGAAATGATTGAACCCATTGAATTTGAGGGCCTTTCTGAAGGGGAGCTCTTATGCTTTATGGCAAAATGTATTGACTCTTAATTTATACTCCCTTTGTCTTCCTTTCTTTGTTTTGGGATTCTTCTTTTGAAACTTTGTTATTCCCCTCCTTTTGTGAATTTCCTTTCATTTTGACTTGGGTGAAAATGATATACCATCTTTGATGTGGGATTAACCCTCGTCTAGGGTGAAGGGGATATCTTGGGCTTTTCTCGGCTTAAGATGGGTAACAAAGGGTATTTTTGTGACTTTGAATCTTTGGCTTAAGAGGGGTAGGAAATGAACTTTCTGGGATTTTAGGTTTTTGAGGGTATGGAGAGATGACCAAATTTCATTTCAAATCCAGGATTGCTTATTTCTGTAAGACTTAACTTTAGGACAATAATTTATCTATCTTCATGTGTTTGCTCTTTTCTTTTCATTTTCTTTTATGCCCTAATTTTTTGCTGGACCGCTCTTTGCGAGTTTTCAATCCACGGGGACTCTTTTTGCCTAGGCGCCTTTGCGGGTTTTCAACCTAGCGAGCTTATTTTATCTCTTTTATTTATTATATATTTTTTTAGAAAGACTTGCACTAAAGGAATATGATCTCGACAAGGAACATTAGTGATCACTGAATTGCCCAAAGCATGGAGGACTTAAAGTGTTAGCGAGAATGAACCAAAAAGTCAAGTTATGCAATCGATGGGAGAGAATATGCGCTTTAGGGGTGGGCCAGGCGGGATTAGACTTGGATGGGGAATGATGATAAATGAAGGAAATTGGTGACTCAAACAAGAGAAACAAAGACGCGTGGCATGCATACTTACTAGAAGAACGCTTCACAGAGAGTTAACATTGGTTAAAACATGATAAAAACTTTTTTGATGAACTGTTTCAGTCTTTTATCATGGAATGGATGAGATGCAATGCTTTTTTTTTTTTTGACGGAAATACAAATGAGCTATTGATGTGAAAAACTGAGGGCTTTGAAACACCTTGAGTTTGCAAATGAGTGAGGGTAAACTTTTCCAAAAAAGAAATATTACTTTGCAAGAACGTCTCGTCTCTCATCACAACATTTTATTGTATGCAATGCATGGATGAAAACGTTATGATGTATACATGATGAAAATGAAATGCATGAAAGCATATTCACTTGAAGAGTGTGATTATTCTAAAAGTTTTTTTTCTTTTTGATGTTTTCTTTTTATGCAAGACAAAATATGAAATGCCAATGCATTTTTGGATGATGATGCAAGAATGATGCTTCTTTTCGAAATGATTTTTATAGAGGCAAGACATGATATGAAATGTCGATGCCTCCTTTTCTTTTGAAAGATGCAGGAATGATGCTTTTTCCTAAATGATGATTTTTAGAGGCAAGGCAAAGTATGAAATGTCAATGCCCATTCCCTTTTCTTTTGAATGATGAAAGATGCAAGAATGGTGATATGAGACAATTGATTGTCGTTACCCTAAGTAACCTGCATGAAACATTGAGTGGATCCTGACTCAATACTTCACACAATATACTGAAACGTTTCGACAATTAGTTGACTCAATTTAATTTCCTACCTGAAAATAGAACACGTGTGACTGGGTCAAAGTGCCCTGACATCGTAGAGTAACATCTCAAATTTGTAGTCGACAAACAAATTTGAGATATTACCCTTCGTCATTCAGAGGTGCACTTCTACCCATTAAGCCATCACACGAGGAAATTTTTCTTTGTTTTGAAAGGATGCATGCAAGGAGAAATGATGTATTTGAACTAAAGTGATGAGGTTAATGAAATGATGCATGAATGCTACATTTTGGATAAATTTGATGATGATTTTTTGTACTTGCACCCGGACGGATGTGATGCTTATGCAATGCGGATGATAATTGCTTCTTGCTTTATTTTGTTTTTATGCAATGAAATGAAATGTGTGATGCTTACAATTACTTTCCTAATGCATGAGAGATATTGAATGGAGATACATATGAAGTGAGACGTTAATGTTTATTTTTGATTTGCGACAAAGAAAAATACTAATGCGATGATGTGATATGAATGGACGACGGAATGAACGGGTGAATGAATGAACGAATGCACATTTTGAATGAGGAGGCCGTAAATTGCATCACTTGATGATTTTTCATGATTATGAACGAATGAAATACCATAGGGATGATGGTTTTATTCAAAATTTTGTTTTATGTAATGCATGATGCCATGATGCAAAGTGCGGATGATGATTGCTTTTTGTTTTATTTTTAAACAATGAAATGGAATGCATGATACTAACAATTATTTTTTAGTGCGTGGAAATATATGATTCTTATGAAAATGCATGCAAAATGAGATGTTTGCATATATGATATAAAAAAGGAAAATAATAAAGCATGTGATACGTTTCTAAAAATTTTTATGCGAGAAAGTGCATGATACTCGCAAATGATTTTTAATGCAAGGGAAAACATGATTTATTTTGAATGGAAATGTATGCAAAACGAGATGGTCACATGTTCATTCTTCATGATATGCAAAAAGCAATAATGCATGAGGCACGTTCCTAATAAAAGTTTTGGACTTTTTTGACAAAATTAGGAGAAAGTTTAGTGAATGGAAACGAACGTGCAGAGAATGCACTCCTGACAAACCTTAATGAGATAGAGAAAAATGCATGTATGAATTTTATTAAGTTTTTGTTTTATGCGATGCAAATGATGTCTTTATATGAAAATGACGGCGATAATGCATGCTAGAAATAAGATGAAAACATTTTTTCGAGTTTGGTGACTGAAATTTTGGGAACATCACCTCATATAGCCCGGTAAAAGAAAAGACTATGATGATTTTTTTGAAAGTTTTGCTTTTTGCCTTTTTTTGAAAATTTTGTTTTATGTAATGCAAGGATGTATGCAAATGATGATGATGTTCTATGTGCATGCAGGATAAATGAAAGAGTTTTTATTGGCAATGATTCAAGTTTTTTTTTTGGAAAATGCGGGCCGTACACTATTTCATATGGACCGGTAAGAGAAAGGCTACAGCGGTAACTCTTTTCACCCTTTTTTTTAAAATAAAGTGGTTCATATGTCACTTAAATGCGGACCGACCACAAAAGAGGCTACAACGGCAACTCTTTCTCTATTTTCTCTTTTTTTGAAAAATCCCCTTTTCTTTTTGAAAACTGCCTAGATTACAATGCAACACACAATTTGGTATGCCCCTTGTGTCCTACGAAGGCGGGGACCTAAGTTCTAGGACATCTCAAATGTTCCTCCCATGTGGGTTTTAGTCACTTTGCCTCACCCGAGTTACAGAGCTAATTCTTTCTCACAATAGCACCCACAACGATGGAACGCCATCCTGGTGTGAGGCATCATGAAAGAGCATACTCTAGTTGAAACTTTTGTGAGAGTCGAAGGACAACGGTCCAATTGCCGATCCACTACTCGTTTCCACTCTCCTAAGTTATGTCGGACCTTGGGTTTTAGGCCCCTCTCTGAGCACAATGGGCATAAGGTGTGAGTGTGTGTAGCGAGGACATACCGCCTAAAACTAACCACATATATCCCCACTGCGAAGGAAAACCCGAGCAGTCCGGACAATAACAAACAATAACATGTTGTTTACATTAGGGTTCAATATTAAATAAGCTAGCCTAGGGTTTCAACAACAATCAAGTGCATTACTTACCTCAAGAAAGGAGCCAAGAAGAAGGGAACATAACAAGATGGGGAGATGCATGAGGGTAATAAGCACATAAGCAAAGATCAAGGAAAAACAAGCATGGGAGAAGAAAACCAATGCACATGCATACAACATGATAAGAAAAGGAAACCAAAGCGGTATAGAAGCAAACAAAGTGTCCAAAATCAAATCGATAGCAATTTAAACCACACATTTAATTAATTAGAAGCGACCCACTTAAAAGAAAAGTCCCGAGTGAAGAGTCGCATTTGTTGCACCCGAAAAATCCGGTTTGGGTTTTCTCGGTGTACAACGTGGAAAAATTATGAAGCCGCCACCAATATTTTAATTTTAAGACCAAAACATTGAAAAAGGTCTTTTGAACAAGGCGGATGGTCTTTCGAAAACTAGAGATATGGGTTCGGGGGTCGATTACGTGCGGGGAAGGTGTTAGCACCCCACGCGTCCTCTCTAACTGAGAGGAACCTTTAATTAAGTGTGTGGTTTTGAGTGTTGATTTGGAAAATACTTAAATTTGCCTCTTTATTGAAAAAGTGATGAAAAGACTTAATGAAAATTTTTATTTTTGGCGCTTGACGAGAGTTAACCTCTCGCTCCTACGTATCTCCCAGTGCGATGGAGAATTCAAAGCTACGTAGTTCTTGTTCTTTATATATTTTTTTTGAAAGTGTGCTTGACGGGACATGAACCCGGTCCTACGTATCCCCACTATGATGAGGAATCAAAGCTACGTAGTTCTCGTTTGTCCTGAAAAAGGTTTTTGTTTTTTAATCTTTTTAGAGTTTTTCGAAAAGGGATTGAGCGTTCGCGATGACCAAACAACAACGGTTTAGAGTGGCCACGCTACTAACTCTTTTTGAAAATGGGATCGTCACTAACAATCAAACGGCAACGGCGCGAGTGACTAATGATGACAACCGGTTTTTATTTTAAGCATTGAAAAGGTTTTCGCAATTGAAGGGGAGCGTTTGTGAAGACCAAACAACAACGGTTTAGAGTGGCCACACTACTAGCTCCCACGGAATTAAATTATCACTCACAATCAAGCGGCAGAAACGCGCGAGTGATCATCAGTGATAATTAGTTTTGATTTTGATGTTTGAAAATATTTGTTTTTTTGAAAAAGTGTTTTCGTTGGTTTGAATCGGAGAGAACGTCGTGATAAAAGGAATTCGCAATTGGATCGAGCGTTCGCGATGACCAAACAACAGCGGTTTAGAGTGGTCATACTACTAACTCTTTTGAAAATGAAATTATCATTAACGACCAAACGGCAACGGCGCGAGTGATCATTAATGATAATCGGTTTTGCTTTTGATTCGAGTGTTCGAATGAGTTAACTTGGAATGACTATTTTGAAAATGAATGTTAAACATGATACGAGTAAAAGTGGATTTGGGTAGCCACATTTATACCTTAAGTGTTTATTCCTAGTTTAAAAATTACACAAACCATCATAATAGTGATAACAAATAATAAGCAAAAAGAGATGCTATTAGATGACAACATGAGGTAAATAGTAACAATGATAATAGTAATAACAATAAGTAATAATAAAACTAAAAAGAAATAAACAAATAAAAGCAAGAAGGGTGGGTGCTGAACAGAGATAAATGGAGTGTGACTAGCATTTTTATTAGAAAAAAAACGTGGGGGTTCTGGATTAGTAATAATGGGGGTGTTATTAGCAATCGGGTATTAAAAAAAACTTAGAAAAAAAACAAAGAAAGGAAAGGCCCATGACCCATGTTCTGAAACAGAAAAAAAACCTAAGCTTGATTCACTCTCTCATGCGCTGTAGTTCATTTCAATTTTCGAGATAGAGAGAGAGTGAGTTTTCAAGAGAGAGAAAGAGAGAAAGAAAGAGGAAAGGAGAGAGAGAGGAGAGAGAGAGAGAGAGAGAGAGAGAGAGCGAACAGGAGAAGGGAGGAAGAAGAACGACGCGGTGGTGACGGTGGTGGTGGTGGACGTGTTGGCCGGTTGGAAAGCAGCGGTGGTGGCGGAGGAGAGAAGATTTAAACGCGCACGCAGAGAGAGAGAGAGAGAGAGAGAGAGAGAGAACCGAGAGGAGGAGTACCGCGAGGAGAGAAGGAAGAAGGAGGAAGAATGGTCTTTGGAATTGTGGCGGCTGGCTTGCGTGAGGAGGACTGACCACCGTGAGCGGTGGTCCATCTTCCGAGTTCATCATTTCTTCATTTCTTTTCTACTATTTTCATTTTTGGTGGTTGTGGGTGGTTGTTTTGGATGATTTGTGGTTTTTGGTTCTTTGCTTGTGTTTGTGTGTGTTTGGCTTTGTGTTGTTTTGCTTGATGTATCGCAGTTTTCTCTCCTCTGTTTCTCCCCTTTCTATCTTCTAATGATCTTTGTGTTTGTGTTTGTGTTTTTCTGTGTGTTTGTGTTGGTTCTTTGTCCTCCTCTCCTTTTGATTTTCGGATTCCTCTCTTTTATAGAGGATTCATCTTTGTTTTTGTTGTTATTGCAAGCTGTGAGCTCTCTGAAATGTCCCTCTCCATCTCTAAATCTATGATGCTCAGTTTTCTCCTTTTCTTCACTTTGTCTCTGAATTCTACTTATTTACCTGGTTCATGTTTGTAGGTTGCAGCTGTGATAGAGGCATGAGAGGGAGCATAGGTGGGTTTTGGTCAAGAGCTAAGAATAGGGAAGGAAAAATCTGAGCCAGCTGAAAAGGTCATTGTCTTGAGCTCAAATGGGAGAGGAAGAGAATCTCACGTGAAGCCATGGAGAGAAAGCATCTGCCTCAATTTTTAAATTTGTTGTAAAAAACTTTAATTTCATATTTTATATTTATATGATTTTTTCTGTGTAAATCTAAATTCTGATTTTATTGAACTTCAATGGATATTAATACTAATACCAAATTATTTCTAAATCTGAGTTTTTCTTGTAATCAAATAAAAAAAGAGTAGGTTCTACTAATAACAACATAAACGACACGAAATGATTAACGACTATAAAAACAATATATTTTTGATCGCTAACAACATAAATGACGCAAAATTGCTAACGACTACAAAACCTTTTAAATTTGACTCTCGTATGACAAACGATATACTTTCGAAAATAGAGAAATACCGATTAGAATCAAATGTCCACAATAACACATTTTTATTTGATTTTCAAATTAGGCGGACAAAATTGGGGTATTACAATATGAGGACTTTTAAGAAAGTTGAGATAAAATCAAACTTGACGTGTCGTTTCGTCATTAGTTGACATAGTAAAATCATTCTACAACGACAATATAAATTAAATCCTATTTTTTATTCTATCTACTACTTCATCCGTCTCATATCTTTTGATGTTTTAGCCTCTAAAATTCGTCTCAAAACTTTTGATGTTTTACAAACCCAATGCTACTTTAACTACTTTCTTCCAACTTTATCCTTAATAAATCAATACTCCTATATTTATTAAGAACATATATTAAAACTAATTATCTCTCCTATATTTATTTACATTTGAGTTTCCAAGAGAAAGCCCACTACCTTATATGATGCAATTATCTCAGCACTTATTTACATTTAAGTTTTCAAGAGAAAATCCACTTCCATTTGCTATCCTTATTGTTACATTAATTGTTGAGCATGTGTTATCAAAGTAAAATTGTCAAGAACAAGATATTAAATAAGGGTGTTTTAGTCTACATTTTATCTACTTATTATTTTCTTATTTCTTGTGCAAATGCTAAAACATCAAAAGATATGGAACGGAGGGAGTATTACTTATTTCGATTAAACCTTTTTCGTGCTGGAGAAGCATGCGCTCGATGAGTTTTACAATTGTACATTCCATGCCGACCATGCAGAAACGTGGTGGACAATCCCCACAATGTTGTTTTGGTTATTGTGTTATTGGTGTGTAATCTATGTTGCAAAACCTGATTGGTCACATGCATATGCAGCCAGCTTTGCAAATCTTTGTGGTTCTCCCCTCTAAAGAAAACTTTTGTTTCAAGATCTGAACTCAAACTTTGAAGTAGATCTAGACCTAGTTACTACTCACACCAACCCTCTTCTTAAACCAATCCCTCTTCTTAGACCATCCCCATCATGTGTCATGGCTTAAGTAAGCTATTGTACTTCGTGAACTAAAATAATGTTTTAAATACTTTATTTTTTAATATTCTATTTTTATTTAGGATAATGATATGTTCACTTTTTAACTTCTTGATATTGCGAGGTTGATGTAACCAATTGCGTAATAGAAGCCAATCTTCAGCTCTTCAACTGGAAAAGGGTGATGTAATCGATTGCATCATGAAGTTAGATTTTACGTTAAAAGGCCTGTTTGGATAAACAGCTTAATTAAGTGTTTATGATATAAGTACTTATTATATAAGTGTTTATGCATAAGTTGTTTATATAATAAAGAATGAAATAATGTTTAAACAATTTTTTTATAAGTCATAAAAATTTGTTTCCATGTTTCTATTCTTAGGAGAACATGGAAATTAAGTAAAACAACTTATTAACATGTCATAAGTGCGTCAAAAAAAAAAATATGTCATAAAAATTGCTTTCCATGTTCTCCCAAACAAGTTTTTATGGTCTTATGTCAATATATGTGCCTCGAAAAAGTTCGATCCAAACAGACCCAAAATATATCTATATGATATTCTTTAAAACTTTATGGTATTAGTTTATCTGAGATTTTGACGTAAACAATTGAAGAAGGTAACAGAGACCCCTTTAAGAGGGAGTAGAGAACAAAATTATGACAGTAAAGAGATAATAGAGAATACCATGGGGGTTGTTACCTAAATTTGTTATTTCATTCTTTTAATACTTGTACTAGCAACGACAATTACATTATAAAATAGTTTCACATAAGATCACACAACGAGAATACATCAGAAGTTTTCCAAAACTTAAAGTTGGGCACATCTAAGTGTCTTTTATTACATAAATTACATAAATATATTTTAAAAGAAAGGCCAAACAACAATGAACTTGAGTATGACCATACATCTCCAACCTATTATTCAATGCCCCTCTTCTTTCTGAGCCCCACAATGAACTCAATGACCTTATCCTGATCAGGAAGAGACTTAGAAACACTCTCAATCTGCATGCATCTCTTAGCCCAAGCAATGAACTTGGGACACTCATTTTCTACATTTAGGTTCCCAAATGTCTCATAGCCTTTAAACCAGCTGTAAAATGGGACAAGTGCTACATCCACATAACCAAACTTCTCTCCTCCAAAATAACCCTTCTCTCCCAGCTCTTCCTCAAACAACTTTAGGGCATCTATGAATTCTTTCCTACCAGCTTCATGTTCTTCTCCTTTTTTTGTCCAAAGCTTCAATCCAACTTCAAATATCTATTTCACATTCAGAATTACCAAACACATTAATTAATCAAATAGTTTTTGTTGCTCAAGTAGTATAGACTGACAGAACAATTGTATACATCATTTTGTGCTATATGCATAGCAAACTCTGAAGCACCTATACTTCAAGTTAAAGACGTGTCTGGTATCTGAGACACTTCAATTACTTCTATTTTTTAAAATTAAAACTAGTGTGTGTATGTATGTATGTCTCTGTCCGTTTCGTGTCCGGTATCTATGTCTCTGTTGGTGCTTCATAGATAGCAATAATTCATCAGGATAAAGAAATTATATATAAGCAACAATTAAATCAATGAAGCAGAGAAGAAGAGGTACCTTTTTGTCGACAAAGTCAGCCCAGAATCTAGCTTGTGATCTTTGGTAAGGATCAGAAGGCAACAAGGGAGAATTATCATTCCACACCTCATCAATGTACTGCACAGCAATCAGAGATTCACAAATGGGTTTACCATTGTGGATGAGAACTGGGATTTTCTTGTGAATTGGGTTCATTTGTAGCAGCAAGGGGCTCTTCTTGTTAGGCAAGTCTTCTTCTTTGTATTCATACTTGATACCCTTTTCAGCAAGAGCTATTCTTAGCCTCATTCCAAAAAAACTTGGCCAGAAATCTAGCAGAACTACTTCATCTGCCATTGCTGAGTTTAAGAATCACAAAGAGAGATTAAGATGAACAAGATTGGAACTAGAACAAACAATTGAATGAATGACACTGACAATAACAAGGTTTTGGTCCCTTTATTTATAGAGTGATTGGAGCTACTTATTTTGATTAGTGTCATTCCATGCGGAAACGTGGTGGACAATCCACACAACCTGTCATTGCTTAAGTCAGCTGCCACGGACTATGGTAATAAAGTAAAAAGTTTCACTCATCTCCCTTAAGTTTTAGTCTCTCTGGACTCATACTCATATATAAGTAACAAACAATTTTTAAGATTCATTGAAAAAGTGATGTATCTGAACTGTCCAGATTCATCACTTTTTTAATAAATCTAAAAAATTGTTTGTTGCTTATATTCAGAGAGAGTATTTAAAAACAGAAACACCTCCCTTCTGCATCCTCTATTTTTATTTAATAGAAAGGAGGTTTGTGTAATCGGGGGAAGTGAATCTATTTGCAAAATACACTAAAATTGAGGGATGGCGAGTGTAATTTCTCTTAAAATAATATTATAGATACTTTTTCTTTAAATTTTAGTATTTTAAAAGTATTGTATTTTAATTGAATAATCTTCTAGTTGTGAAGGGTGAGGTAACCAATTACATCATAAAGTCAATCTCCAGCACTTCAACTAAAAAGGTGGTGATGTAATCGCTTGCATCATCTTATATTATAGACATAAATAGAACCATAATAATACCACCACATGGACAAAATAGAAATTGGCAATGGTACCACATGTAAATATTATAGAAGAACAAAACTCCTCTTCTTATATTAGCAACAAAGATATCAACAAGTAATAGTTCAAGATGATATCACACAGTGAGAAGCAAACAGAAATGCTAAACAGAAATAAATGCTCAAAAGACTCAAGTACAAGACCAACAAAGATACATCAAAAGTGTTCTAGGAACATAAGTATGTTCCAACAAAAAGCATCAAGTTTGGCACATCTAAGTGCCTTTTATTACATCTTTATTATTTCATAACAAAAGAGTAGTACTTCACTCTCAAACTACTCAATGCCAAACTTCTTCCTGAGTTCCACCATGAACTCATAGACTTTATTCTGATCAGGAAGAGACTTAGAAACACTCTCAATCTGCATGCATCTTTTGGCCCAAGCAATGAACTTTGGACACTCCTTCTCAACAT
This sequence comes from Oxytropis ochrocephala, assembly GCA_020916435.1. Classification (NCBI taxonomy): domain Eukaryota; kingdom Viridiplantae; phylum Streptophyta; class Magnoliopsida; order Fabales; family Fabaceae; genus Oxytropis; species Oxytropis ochrocephala. The sequence goes on from CM037093.1 coordinate 96,512,837, forward strand.
TTAGGTTGCCAAATGTTTCATAGCCTTTAAACCAGCTGTAAAATGGGACAAGTGCTATGTCCACATAACCAAGTTTATCTCCTCCAAAATAATCCTTGTCTCCTAGCTGTTCTTCCAACAATTTGAGGGCATCCATGAATTCTTTCCTAGCAGCTTCTTGTTCTTCTCCTTTTTTGGTCCATAGTCCCCTTCCAACTTCATATATCTATTTCAGAATAAGAAATTGAAAACTCAATTGAAACAATTTTGTTGAAAAGATTTTCCACTCTTAAAGGTGAGCATAACAGCAACCTTACCAGTCAGTTACCACCACTATTTATCATAACTAATGCATAGACGGACATGGTCTAGTTACTTATTTTAATTAATTATTTCTTCTATTTTTTGTGAGTATTGATTTATAGAGGAAGTTTATGAAATTATAGAAAAGTATCTGAAAGTTAAGATTAAATTCAAAAAGAATAATGTCCCAATAAAAAGAATTACATATGCCTATATAAATGATTAGTCACAACTATGTATTAACAAGACAGTTTGGCCGAGTGGTCTAAGGCGCCAGATTTAGGCTCTGGTCCGAAAGGGCGTGGGTTCAAATCCCACAGCTGTCACTTTTTTTGTTTTTGTGTTTATCATTTATTTAAGGGGTTGACCTATCTCTTAGACACCACATCTCTACTTAAAACCTAAAGGCACAATTTATGCTATGCCTAATGAGATATGTATTGAATCTATACAAAGTCAAGAGGAAATGAGCGACATGCTCTTGTTCATTACGATGAAATTGATTGAATGAATCTATGTATATTACAACAGAGTCTTTATATCTATCTACTCAGAAGCTGAATACTCAAACAAGCTTCTAACAGTCATAACATCTAACAACCGAGCTAACTAATTACTGATATATTAACTGTATAATGCTGCAAAACTTAAATGTCAGTTCATTGCTTGATTCATGTAAAGGGAGAAGAGCCAAAAAAAAGCTTATGATATGTGAGATTCCATATCACAAGCTTTGACATGTCTAAGGTTTTTCATCAACACATCTACACTTCAAATATCATGGATGAAAAAGCTTATAGGTTATTACAAAAAAAAAAAAAAATTGTAAATAAAAAATGGTGAAGATGCACAAATTTATGCCAAAAAATTGTTAATTCAGTAATCCATAATCATTGCAAAACAATTATTAAATCAAAAATTCATAACCATTATTTTTAACAAAATGTCGAACATGCAAAAGCTTTTGCCAAAAAATTGTTAACTCAGGAATCCGTGGTCATTACAAAAGAATTATTAATTTAAGAACCCATAATCATTTTTGTTGAAAACCTTGTAGACTCTCAACTTCTAGCATCATATAAACAGGATCTAGGGTTTAGGGTTTAGAAACAATCAGATAAATGAAGCAAAGAAGAGGTACCTTCTTATCAACATAATCAGCCCAGAACCTAGCCTGTGATTTCTGGTAAGGATCAGAAGGCAACAAAGGAGATTTATCATTCCAAACCTCATCAATATACTGAACAGCAATCAAAGATTCACAAACGGATTTCCCATTGTGGACGAGAACAGGGATTTTCTTGTGAATTGGGTTCATTTGTAGCAACAAGGGGCTTTTGTTCCTCAAGTCTTCTTCTTTGTATTCATACTTGATACCTTTTTCAGCAAGGGCTATTCTAAGCCTCATTCCAAAAGGACTTGGCCAGAAATCTAGCAGAGTCACTTCTTGGGCCATGGTTGAGTTTCAGAGAGTAATCAAGGAAGGGGTAGATAGGGGTAGAGATGAATGGTGGTGGTGGTGAGAAAAAACAAGGGTTGGGGACACTATATTTATAGAGGAAGAATATAAGAAGGCTTGTAATGTGTGAAGAAGTGTGAACTTTGGAATATGCCATATTGTGTGAGTAAATGCTGCAACCTCAACTTTGTCACAGGTTTAGGAAAAGGGTTTTTTATTGACAAAAAAAAAAGGAAAAGGGTTTTTTTTGGCACCCCCCTCCTTCTCTCCTACACCCCCATAACCCAATAAAACCCAAAAATACCCCTGTTTTTAAAAATAAAAAAAAATAAAAAATTTCGAAATTACCTCTAAAAAAGGTAATTTCGGTTCAAAAAATGGGGTATTTCTTGTAAATCCGAAATACCCCCTATTTTGAACCGGAATTACCTTTTTTAGAGGTAATTCTGAAATTTTTAATTTTTAAAAAAGTTTGTATATTAAATTAAGATTTAAACGTGTTTTATTTTTAAAATACGATACGAACGATTTACAATTTAAATAACAATACGTCAAAATATATAAAATGTCCAACATAAAATAGGAGTACAAATACAACTATGGGTCCAAAATGATTGAAAATAACGACGTGAAGTAGGTGAACGGGCGACATCTAGGGCATCCCGGGCCAATGCAGCTGCTCTCTGCACCCTCTCCTCTAAAGTCTTTGGGACAAGCGCTCTGGTGTGTGGCTCGCACCGAGTAAGACGCACCACAGTTTACTGGACCGTACCAAGGTAGGTAATCGGGATCGCACTTCGCAAGTGGTAGTCGCCTCTCTACCATCCCGCCAAAAAGTCTGCGCCCGAATCTGATACATCACCAACCCCCGTATGATCCTGTCCGGAGATGGAGCATTACCGAAATGGGTGGAGAAGGATCGTCTGTGTCTGCCCGAATCGCCAACGCACTGCTGTCGGCATGTAGGAGCGGGTCATCGCCCCAAATCAACCACCCCTCTGAAACAGATATGTTCGACAAAGGAACACTCGCTGCGTGGTCTCGCATAAGGGGTGAGGATGACATCCTCCATTAGTAAGTTATCGATTCGCTCCCTAAAGTCCACAAACTTTATTTTATCCAAATTTTCTTGTTACTATTTTATATATTTTATACTTATTTTACTTCTCCAATTTTTTTGGCAAGATCCGCCACTGAACCTAGCAATACCACTTCTTGGAAGGTGAAGATGAGGGTAGAAATGAAAGGCAGTGAGAAAAACAAAAGTTAGGCCCTTTTTTATAGAGTGAATTATTAGCAATGAAAGGCATGTGATATGTGAAGCGTGGACTTAGACTTCGGAACATTTAATCAAGACTTTGGGGAGTAGAAGCTACAGACAACCCCAATTAAGTGAACCCTTTCCTTCCGAATTAAAGAATTAGGAAGGAGTTTAATCTCCCCAAGTAGAATTTGAACCTACGACCAATCGGTTAACAGCCGACCGCTCTACCACTGAGCTACTAAGCCCAAAAATATAGGATTTGTCTACAGATTGCAAAACAAGTGGTCAATTTGTTAATGATTTTTTTTGGCCAAGCAAATTGTTAATGATTTTAATCACCGACTTTGAGACACCATGAATTTAGGGTCAATACGCAAAACATTGTCTAGCTATTAAAAAAATTATCCAATGAAATGACAATGATGACATCCCATTAAATTAATTGTATACCATTATTTCTCTTTCCCTCCAATTTAGACAGAATGGAAAGAAACAGAACCAAAATGACATATAAGGGAAAAAGTAGTATAAAAACTTTAAACATATTTCACTCTGTCGACTTTTCAAACAATGAGAACTCGTTCCATTCTATTCCCGATTCAATCGTTTTAAAATATCGAAACATAGCAGTAGGTTTTTTCTATGAGAAAAAAGTGAAGAGTTCTTAAAACTTATCATTATTGTACAAGATGAGTTCTTAAAACTTTGACGAACTCAGTACAGCAAAACCGACCAGATGTCCAGCTCTGTAAAGTATGCAACAAGTTACCTGCGACCTGGATAAAGGTATCGATTATGACGCAATAGTTGTTACAGACTGCAACCATATCCATGGCTCCTTGAACTACATGGAATGTCCCATTTAATGCTGGTCAACAATAACTCGAACGTTGTTACTAGAAGAACCATGTATGTGCTGGATAGCAGCGTTTTAGCAGCATTCCAATTACAAAAAGACCTCAAGGCCTCCAACCGGATTCAGTTTCTGCAGGGTATGGAATGCTGCAAATGCTGCTTGCACATGACAAGTTGACAACTGCAGAAGACAGTTAAATAATTCAAAAGAAAACCTGATAGGCCCTTGTATAAGTGTGAGTTAGTTTTGGTTGTTGAATTAGTTACTAGTTGGTTTTGGGTTGTTAGTTTGTTAGGGATTAATTAGTTAGTTGGTTGTTAGAGATTAGTTAGGTTAACTCTCTTCTATCTCTTGTATGAGAGGCCTATAAATAAAGGCTCCCACCCCTTTGAATTGTATCTTTGAAATGTATTGAGTTTGAGCTTTAGAAATTATCCGGGTTATGTTGGTGTTCTAATCGATGGGTTATGCCACCACCCAATATTCAATAAAATTCCCATAATCTTCTTCTCCACTGACAAGAACATATTCAAATTAGGCTAGGTGCCTATCAAAACCAAAATCACATAAATGTTAAATACGATCTTAAAGGAAATGTAGTTGCCAAGTGTTCTTCATCCAAATTCAGCAGAGGAAGAAAGTTCCTAGAATGACATTAAAAAGCAACACAACCAATTGGGAATGGAAAAAATCCGCAAAAGACCAGATAGTGAAGCCTTCTATAGTACATTTTTGAAGAGCCAAAAATAGCTCATAATACAAACAAAAATTTGTGCATATATAAAGCCAATAATTTTATGGCCAAAAAGGAAGCCTAAGGGGGTGTTTGTTTGGGAGATATAAAGAGGGTTCCAAGGAATATTGGTTGGGAATGAAAGATTCTCATGTTTGGTATGAGAAAAAAGAAAAGTGCATTCCAAGGAATTGTGTTTAGTCTGGAAACTATTTTCCCATTTAGGCTGGAATCTGATGCCTCCCATAATTGGTGGTAATCTTCCATTCCAATGTAGAGTGGTTTCACTTTTTAGCACAAATTTACATTATAGCACTGTGTAAAAGGAGACACGAGTCATTAACACAAGGAATATTTTCATTCCCAATCATAATGTTATATATGAAATATGGCATAACGATTTTACATAGTTTAACATCATCACAATGATAAATGAAATTATAATGTTCGAATTTCATAAATTTCCTTTTACAAAATATTATTGTTAAAAAAAATTATAAGTAAATAATCACTTTAGTTTATACTTCAATTTCACCTTTAGTTACTTAGAAAGCTAAAATAAGATGTCATATATAATCAGGGGTATTTCGATAATTACAATGATTATTCCCAGAAATGTATAGTACTAACCAAACAAATTTATAAATTATTCCAAAGAATTGGACTCCAAAGCTTGCAACTAACCAAACGCGTTTTAGGAAATACTCAAGAATCACATTCCTAGTCATCGGATTCCTGAGGATGCGATTCCTTGAAATGTAATTACTATCCGGGAAACAAACGCAACCTAAGAGATCTTGCTGGAGAAAAATCATCAAATATCTACTATCAACACCAGCTCCCAATCAAGAGTTTAATTTTATTTTAGAAAAAGGGGATAAAATAAATCAAAAAAGAAGTTTACTAAAAGCTCAACATGAAAAATTTTAAAAACAGAAAAATGATAGTATATATGTCAAAAGTTGCTGATTACGATATCATTTATGAATAATATCAACCAGCTGGAAAAATATCAACCAATCTATACGCAGGCCATTGGCAACTGATTCAGTGAACTTAAAACACATAGCTTCTATCTCTCTCTCTCTCCCCCTCGCTTTCCATCTCTTTCTCTCTCTCCTCTCTAAAATAAATTTAACTAATATCTATGGTATGAATGAGTACACATTATCTGCAAACAAAATCAGTTATGCCTATATCATCACCAAATTCAAATCAAAGAAGCATTTAGAACAGGTTGGTTAGGAAAATAATTTTTTAACAAATTTAGAAAGAAGAAGGATGAAGCCTCAGTCTAGTAATGTGAAAAGTGTACATCACACACCGTATAAACAGTTTGATTTCAGACGGCACTTGCTATACCACTAAATCATCATCAGCTTCAGTAAATCAAATGTATTGGTAAAATAAAATATAAACAAAAACAAAAATAGGACTCTCATTTTTCAGAAATCAGAAACAGAAACTGTTTGGGGAAGGGAAATTCACAAACCACAAGAACCAGCAAAAACAGTGGTCTTCTAGTATGCCGGCAATTTATTTCAGAGAGAGGGAGAGATTTGTTTTAATGAATAAAAATGACATGTTTCAAAGACATAAAAACCAGTTTTAAAAATCCAAAACCAATTATATAAATTGGTTATGGATATAACCGGTTTAAGAATCCGGTTATAATAAATGGTTTTTGATTGGTTATCATTTTATATGGATTTTAACCAACCATGAGCACCCCTAGAAACAAAAATGGAATGCAGAATTGTAACTCTGAAATTTTCCTCAAACTACAGTCCAGACACTTCCAAATTCGTATTCATGTAGTTTGCTTTGCACTCAAAAAGGAGATTCACATTTAAAATCAACTGTTTCGTATACCTCAAATGCACCCTCTCGGTTCATAATACATGATAATTTAATATTATGGGATTTGGGTAAAAGAAGGACACATAAAGACTCTAAAATATGATTGTGATTGATTATAATGAGATGATTAAAAGTCAACCACTAACACCTATTTGTAGGGGACAAGACTTCAAATAATAATAGAATGAAGAAACCAATCCTAATAATAACTAAGTGATAAAAAATTCCTATGAGATAATTCAAAATACTCCAAGATAGATATAGGCTAAAATCTTGATGAGATAAGTTATTTTCAAATATTCTACTAAATAATAATAATAAAATGCAGTACATAATCAATTACACAATAGAAGGGTCTAACTTTTGGATCCTATTTTCCACACGTGCAGTCTCAGATGATATTACCCAGGGAAGTACATGCTCTGTCAACTAGTTGCTGGAAAACATTGTTGAAGGGTTCTTAGGAAACTTAATGAGTTGGGCTAGTAAAACATGCAAAAGTGTCAAAATTCAACCATTAATATGCATTCAAAGCAAAGTCAGTTTTCCCTTTTCTGAGTTTAATTATCAATGTTCAATAGAATTGGCAATGAAAGGATAGTACCTGGACAGAAGAACAGTGTTGCATGAAGGAGATATGTGCAACCCCCATTGACATTGCTGAATTGACACTACTGCTGCCGCTGGCAGCTGAGCCTGGCATTAAGAAGTTTGCCACAATGAACTTTTCCTGTCTATTGTAGAAACAGATGGATAGTGTCACAATTGTTTCATTTTTAACCCCTATTATTGATTGATGATAAGATTAAAAGGCAAAATAAAACCTTCAATCATAATTAATCTTCTCCTGACGTAGTTTTGTTGTTGTTATATTAAGAAGACTAACAACCAAGGTTTCAAAAAATGGATAACTAATTAAACCAGTATTTGGTTTTGGCATTTGGTGGAAAATGTGCAGATTGGGTGGTTTGAAAGCAACTTTTTTACTGAATGGATAGTGGTGTGCTTCTTTCCCAAATGGATCTTTCTTCCATGGTTGTTTTTCTTTCTCATAAGCAGAAAAATTACAAACTCTTAAGTGGGGCATACAGCAAAGCATATGAAGAAAAGAACTCTCATCTGTCAGAATAAAATTTATAAAACTGAAGATGTTGGTGTACTGGTCCTGTGCTTTGTTTTTGCATCATGAATGATGATTAACTTCTTTTTTTGACCAATTAGTTGATCAAAATTATACACCTAGGGGTAACAACCCCCTCCTCAAAACCACCAACAATGAACTATTGTTTAACAATCCAGCCCACCGGATCGATCAACGAAACAACTTGTAGAACAAACATTGAGGGGATTTTCCCCTGAAATCAGAAAAATCTTACCAAATGTTCATTTAACTAATATAATCTGCATTGACACTCCTTGGTGGTATTGCTTTCACAAAAGGGAAATTAATTATCGGTTCAAGATTCCAATTCTTAAACATTATTTGAAATAAAATGTCCTAGGATGAAAAGGATTTCCCACTATAGAAGAAGACTCTACATTGGACAGTGAACAAATCAGTGAGCACATGCCTGTATAATCATGGAGACACAATCTAGATGCCCGGCACAGTCCACTGTTTAGTGAGCTGCACCAAGAGAACAAACACTAGATGTATCTAAACAATATATCAGAAGTACCTGCTTTAATCATCACTTTCTTAACTGTCCAGGTATAAAATTCACCTAGCACCACTAGAGAAAAAAAAATCACACAAGCAAAATTTTGAATGCCAAGACATCAAATTAAAATAAATATACAAATCTTTGAAAAGGACCAACTTGGCCAATAATAGTTCTTAGGGACTATAGCAGAGGTTTTGGATTTTCAAATACAGATAAAAGAATTAAGAATTTTCTTTTGGAAAAGAATAATAATTTGATAAATTGTGAAGGAAGATCTCAGAGGAGTAAAGGATTGGCAATAAAAGAGAATCACCTTGTGGTGTATTATCAAAAGTTATTCACTTAACTAGGTTGGGCTCACATATTTGGGTTACAGGCATAATCCATTATGTGCAAGCGCGCTGCAATGCGAATCATCCAGCACCGATAAAGCAATTCAAATCATCCAGCAGAAAGCTGCAGCAGCTGCAATAAATCCCTCTCCCTAGGCACTTTTCCTAGTTTGGAACAAGGGTTTGCTTCATAAATTTAATTTTGTTAGAAGCCCAAGCCCGGGCCTAAAGTCTACAATGTTGAAAAGGAGATAACCAAGCGGTCAAATATGCAAAGCACTTATAGGTCTACCACAATAACATGTCCATATTAGGGATTCAATCTTTGTAATGTAACAAATTGTATAAGGGAACATCGTTTCTTAGTGTGTTAGGATTTCTGCAATCAACCCAAACCAAATCACAAGGAGAACTATGTATGTAATGGATAGCATGATTCCAATCACCAACATACATTAGTGTGTTAAGTAATTCATGGAAATGTAGTTGCTTTAGTGTTCTCCAAAGTCAACAGAAGAAAGTTGCTGGAATGACATAAAAAAAGCAACACAGCAAATTTGGCTTCAAGGGAACGAGTCAATTGGGAATGGAATAAATCCGCAACGACCAGATAGTGAAGCCTTCTATTAGTCCATTTTGGACAACAAAAAATAGCTCAGAATAAAAAAAAAATACAAATATCTAATATCCAAAAAGGAAGCCTCAGAGATCTTGGTGGATAATAATCATCAAATGGGTAATTCCCATCAAGAGTAGCAAATATTTACTAGCATCACCGGCTCCCAGTCAATAGTTTAAAAAAAGGGATAAAAGAAATCGTCTAAAAACTCAACACAATAAAATTTATAAAATAAAATAAAAAACATGTAAGTATATGATATTGTCAGAAGTAGCTGGTTATTATCTCATCTATGAATAATATCAATGGGAATCCGAATGATTCTTATCATCCTTCAAATCATATACTTAAAAGCCATAAACAAATAAAAAAAAAACATCAATTTCGAACGAAAAAAACTAAATCTAATGAAAGAGCAAAGAGAATTGGAAAAATCGTTCTGTCGGCTCAGATAGTTGCTTTATGTGCTCAAAGATGAATGCGAAGATCCATCTCATACAAGAGGTGTCAGAATATGAAGCACTATTCATCTTAGCCCTAGTTGAAATTGAAATACAAAAATATAACAAAATGAACGAACAAAAATTTGAGAATTTTGTTGCGAATTGTTGTTGAAGAAGAAGATGGATCAAGAAAGTGGTTGCCGCTACAACTGTGAAACGAATTGAATTTAACAGAGGGAATTAGGGTTCGGGAATAATGATAGCCTTGTGATTTGTGAAGTTTATAGACGTTTTTTTTTTGGGTTTTTTCTTTTGTACCCCCACCCTCTCCCCTTAAACCCCCACCCACGCTGAAATCCCCAAAATGCACTTCAAAAAATCTTTTTTTTTTCACTAAATTACACAAATCGTATATATCTTTTTTGCGGCCTATATACGATGGGGAAAATTTTGACATCGTATATATGTTCATTGTGCGTATATACGATTGATGCGTTTTAAGTCAATCGTATATACGCAAAATGAACTTATATACGATGTCAAAATTTGTGCCCATCGTATATATGTCCCAAAAGAGATATATACGATGGGCTTTGTTTTTGTTAGCAGTTATGATTTTATTACCAGTTATAATTTGAAGTCTCGCGATTTGATTAACATCAGCGATGCACGTAGTCTTTATTGGATAAAGTAAACGCGTATAATTACAAAAGCGCGATATAGTATATATACACGTGTAATACAAAATATGTGTGAATCTATCTACAAGTCGTCAATAGAATCATCGGCTAAATCTATACATCTAGACGCATCATTTGTGAGTGAGAGGCGCACGAGGAGGACACATAGATCGCCATAGGGTAAAACGTCCAGGCATACGGATGCAACCATGAAGCGGAACTCCGTGACGTAGTCTTTGGTACCACCACCGTGGGGCAATAGGAGGCAACAGACAAGTGGGAGAGATTGAAAGATTCAACCGGTGTACATTTTGCTTGTTCGAAGCGGATATGTTTTTCAACTTAGATGAAGCGTAGTTGTCTCTCAAAGCGCAGATAAGTGAAATTCATAGGTAAAGAAAATCGAACCAATGCAACATTATACGGTTGCAACCATATACCCCATCTCGTGCAAATCAAACCACTTTGACTCGGTGACGTCCAGTATGACTCGATAGTTAAAGCTTTGCGAAGCTCTAACGATCGGTTCTTCCCAAACATGTCGAATACAAGGTTTCACCGTCCTTTGTTTCGAATCAAAGCTTGCCTAATCAGAGGCCAGAGTCCTCACCCATGTCAAGTCCAACCCCGATCGCTCTAAAGCGCGATTCTCCGTCACCTTCAACATCAACAATTTTTTCAACATAGTTGCGCACGCGTGTGGTTGAAGAAACGGTAAGTGGATTTTAGTCTCATTATCTGTGATAATACTCTAGAAGCACCCTGAGATAATTTGGTTGACCGCTGTGTAGGAATTTTGGAAGCCCCGGATTCTTCAGTCTGTTTTACCCTCTCATCCACGTGCTCCCACCCAGAAGGATCACGCTTAGCATCAATAAATTTCCCTTTTTTCTTCTTTGGTGCACCTTTCGTTCTGACTTTTGATTTAGGTGCAACCATAGAAGAAGTAGAATGGAAAGCTATCTCATTCAGCTGCCTCTTTAATAAGAAACTTCTCCTCCTCACTCACTTTATTAAATCTTGCCAAGATAGCATCAAACCGGTAAGAAATATCGCATCCAGATGATTTATCCTGAGTGGATTTATCATCTATTGCATCCAAACTCAACTGTTTCCAGTGATCATCAACAACAACGATAAAGCGGAATAGAATTGCAGGAAGCATGAAAAATACCTATCTCACAAGCACAAGGAAGTAGATGTGTCTTCCTTTGAATGCACAAACACACCGCCTTTTGTCGTATCCAACCCCGATTTCGACCTTTCAAACTCATTAACCATGTGTCTCGGTCTGAGATAAAGAAACAAGTCCTTGAAGATTTTTAAACGGTGGAATATTGGACTTGACTTCAATTCTAGCGATGCTTCGTTGAAAAGACCCGATAATTTGATCAAAATGTATTGCGGCAAGATGTCATCAATAGATATCAAACATTTTGATAGATCACCGCCGAAGTCTTCAATTTGTCTTTTCAAAGACCAATGCAAGGATTCCGCTCGAAATATGTCCACGTGTCAAAAAAAATCGAGTAACGGATAGAAATAATAAACAAGTGTCAAAGAATTTTAATCGACGAAAAAAAATATGTCCACGTGTCAAAAAAAATCGAGTAACGGATAGAAATAATAAACAAGTGTCAAAGAATTTTAATCGACAAAAAAAAATATGTCCACGTGTCAAAAAAAATCGATTAACGGATAGAAATACCTGTTGGTTGTGGAATTCCCCAAGTGTGGGATCTGGTTAGTCCATCGCTGAGATAAATCGCTCCTTGTGCGTGGTCAACCATGTGTCGTGCACATATTTAATGAGAGCGGGTTTATCGAGCAAGCGACCTCAAAAAACTTGATTAGATAGATACTCGACTCATCAACGAGAATCAATAATACATAGCGGAGAGATTCGACCTCCTCCCGTCTATCCTTGTGAACCAACTCCTTAATCTTGGCTTTGACATTTTTTGTAACATGCCAATGACACAATAAATTTGTAGCAGCAGGAAAGACATCAAGAATAGCAGACATACAGCCGAGATCTCTGTCTGTCAAGAAAACCTGAGGATGAATAGAATGCAACTCACATATACCTCGCGGTTTGCTCCAATACCCAAGAAAAATGAATAGCAAGCTCCTGCCCAATATAAGCAAATGCAACGTGGAAGCTTATCTCAGTGTTTGTGACTCCCACAATTTGTAGAAGAGGCAAATTATATCTGTTGGTCTTGTAGGTTGAGTCAAGAATGAGAACTTTGGGAAACAACCTGAGCAACTTTATAGAAGTGGGATGAGCCCACATGATATCACTGACGACATCAGATTGCGGAATCTTTCTAGACCAACATAGATAATTATGGGATTCAATCAATCTCAACACCTCACGAATGTCCGTTTCTAGGACCCTCTTTGTAGACCAGGTGTTTGTGGACGCTGCTATAAACTTGACGAACACTAGTCACATTCTCCGGATCTAGCTTCTTCAAAGCGGTAATAGTAGCTTTCGGTCCGACATCAAGATCCGCATGCTCGTTAACGAGATCCTTTGCGCTCGCATGACGCCCAAATAAACAAGTACCAATGGAAGTTTTGAGCAACTCGTGCGTGTGTCTACCACAATTAACCGTGACACACCAACCCCACGGCTACTTGATGCAAGTAGCTTTCAATCTAAAAGGATGACCTCTCCTTTTAGAACCGAAAACCCTTGAATCATTAGTAAACCCGCATTGTTTGTCGCATGACCAAAAACAATCTTATCTCGCGCTCCCCTCTTTCCATTTGCTTTCTCGGATCTCACAATAACAACAACTACACCGATAGTTCTACCAATGACTTTGTCCCACTCCTCCACACGACTGTGCGTGTAGAAAATATCTACAAAATATATAACTTACTAAGTACTTAAGTAAATTAATTCCATTTACCAAACTTGAGTAACAAAATTATACCGTATCCGTCGTGAAAGTTAATGTAGTATCAATATCAACAGCGCCAACCGAGAGTCGGCATCTCTCTTTCAGAGGCGGGTCAATATCTGTTCCAACAAAGCAGATAGCAACTCGAGAAAAAGCGAAAAAAAATAGCCAAGTCGTATATACCTCCTCAACCATGTATATACGATGGGTATTTTTTTCACATCGTATATACATGGCCCATATGTATATACGATTAGATCTTCATAGCCCACTCGTATATAACCTATATACGATGGGTAGTCAACGAAGCATTTAATAATGCAATCGTATATATGCCTTGAAGGACATATATACGATGAGTAGTCAACGAAGCATTTAATAATGCAATCGTATATATGTCTTGAAGGACATATATACGATGAGTAGTTTTTCAGGTCAGCGTTCATTAATTAATGTAATCGTATATACCTTCCATCGAGGTATATACGATGCGTTATCTTGTGGGTCCCAGTCAGAGAGAAATAAATGAAAGTCAAAAAGTGAATTATGGCAGGGGTATTATGGGAATATCACAAATGGGTGGGGGTGGGAGGGGATGGGGTGGGGGTATAAAAAAACAATCCCTTTTTTTTTTTGGTCAAATGTTTATAGACGTTTTTCAATTATTACGTAATGGGCTTTTACGGGCCGGTCTTCTGGTTATCTTTGCAATTTGGCCCGTACTTCTCCTATCCTCCCCTACTCACCACACCCCATAACTTTTTTTTTTTGACAAAAACACCCCATAACTTCTATAATCTCAAAAATACTCCTACCTTCAAACCACTTCATCTCCCACTAGGGGTATGCAAAGAAACCAGGAAACTCTAACCACACCACAAACCATACCTTACTGTTCATAAAAGCCCATACTGCTTTTGAAAAATTCCATCCCGTTTCTTTTGGAAAAAAATCCAGAATCATGGAAAAATCGGTACATAATTTGGTGTACCACAAAAAGGAGAACTACTATTGTCCGCTTCAAAGTTCAGCCTCTCTTGTACATCACACCACCGAAAACATCAGCTTCTTGCCTATCTCAGATTTGTTTCTCTCTCTACTAGTCTTTCCTCTCCCTGATCTGTTTCTCTATCTCACCTCTGTTTGTTGCTTGCTCTCTCTGATCTCTCTCTCTCTCAAATTTGTTTCTCTCTACTAGTCTTTCACCTCTCTCTCTCTCTCTCCAAATCCTTCATTCCCTTATCTACATGTGTCTTCTATCCTATTCCGGGTTTGCTAAAGCTTGAGTGGTCTATTGCTTATCATCCCTGGATCCTGGATTTGCTAAAGGTTTGATTGCCTCTACTGTTTATCATCTTGTACCTCTGTTTTGATAATACCACCTACCTTACCTCTTTAATTCAAGTTTTCTGTTTGAGATTGAATCACTCTTGAATGGGCCCACGATCTGATGCAAGTAAAAAATGGCAAAATTATATTTATATATATAAGGTAATTTGTTTTTAAGAGTGGTAAACCACATTTTAGGAAGTGCAAACTGATTTTTGGAAATGGTAAACACCTTTTGGTAGTAAAAACTGGTTTTTAAAAGTAGTAAACAGTTTTTCAGTAAAAAAACCGTTTTGTAGCTTTAAAACACAAACCGGTTTCGAACTGTTTTATAAATTTAAATTGGTTTTTGGAGAACAAGTATACCCAAACCAGATTTGAAAATGGTGTGGTGTGGTGTGGGATGGTTTTTGCACCATGCACACCCCTATTTCCCACTCTCCTCCCTCCCTAACCTCTTCACCCCCCTCTGTAACAGCCCAGGTCCACCGCAGCGGCCACCCCAGCGCTATTACCTCAAGATCTTTTCTACCCCCCTTGTAGAATTTTTGCCTTCTGTGGGAATCGAACCTTGTACATGGGGCTCAAATACAAGTTCAATCTACTTCCCACTACCAATTTAGCTCAATTGGTAGTGGGAAGTAGATTGAACTTGTATTTGAGCCCCATGTACAAGGTTCGATTCCCACTAAGGCAAAAATTTCTATGTGGGGTAGAAAAGATCTTGAGGTAATATGGCTGGGTGGTGGGCCGCGCTGGACCTGGGCTGTTACACCCTTCTCTTCCTCACACTCTCCCACAATCGAACCCTAATCTCTCTCTCTCTCTCACTCTCCAACACCAAACCCTAATCTCTCGATCACCCTCTCTCGTGTCTTTCACTACCTCTCTCACACACATCACCAATATAGTCTCTGTAACTAAGAAGAATGGCCAAGTGAGGGTTTGCATTGACTATAGAGACTTAAACTTGGTCACTCCTAAAGATGAATATGACATACCAGTGGCGGATATGTTAGTTAATGCCGCAACAAACCATGTCATCTTGACATTCATGGACGGTTATTCAGAATATAACCATATTTATGTGGTTGATCCAGACACTCATAAGATTGCCTTTAGGTGCCCTGGAGCCTTAGGCATTTATAAATGGTTGCTGATGCCTTGTGGTCTAAAGAACACATGAACCACTTGTCAAAGAGCGCATAAGTGCAAGAGAAGAATGGAAGCAAAGCAAAGGGGAACAAAGAGTTGGGCAGAGTCTTAGCAAGCATGAAACGAAAAGGCAATAGTAGCTTGAAATGATTGATGACAAGGCTTTATATAGCTTTCGGGCGTGATGATTGTTGCCTAGGGAAACGTCACTTTGTCGCATCGATTGAAGCTGAGTTGGTCGTCTTATGTCTAATCAGTAACGTAACGACTAGTTTAGCCTTCATTATAATAACAACACCTAGTTTTCATTTTTGCATTGCCAATGCTACCCATTCTCTCAGGTAAATAACAATGCAAAAAGGGGACATTTGTTAACACCCAAAATTTGCAAAGTTGTTGGCCGAGGGGAAAATCCTAGGCGAAGCTAGGAAGTGGCCGAGTAGAAAAGGGCTGAGGCACTCAAAAATACATAGTCTTTGATTTCTCTATCACGCTAAAAAAATACATAAGAGCGGAGGCTCACTTAAAGTAAGCGCAAAAGTAAATATGTTTTATTAAGTCTTCATTCAATTTTAAACTATTATAAAAGGGAACTAAATATATTTAAAGCTAAAATAATTTTGAAAAATTAATAAGAGGAACTCTCTTCAAAAGGATGTCATGTGGTGTTAATATATTTTCCACACATATATAATCAACTCCCAAACCTAAAATCCGGTTTTCAAAACTTGTTTTCTTTTATAACAAGATTTTCAATAATGGTCATAGTAACTAAATATTAGTGCAGAGACTACTTTGACTACGATGAATCTTCCAAACTTTTTGTTCTTACAAATATAACAGCTTTAACTTGGACATGTGCAGTAACGGACCCAAGACCCTGAGTTAGGGGGTTCAAAAGAAATTCATTTTCAAAACTGTTGGTTCATAGGGTT
Organism: Oxytropis ochrocephala; assembly: GCA_020916435.1. Lineage (NCBI taxonomy): Eukaryota > Viridiplantae > Streptophyta > Magnoliopsida > Fabales > Fabaceae > Oxytropis > Oxytropis ochrocephala. The sequence continues at coordinate 96,529,360 of CM037093.1, forward strand.
GTTTAATTTTTATTTTTTTTACAAATATCCTCACTTAATCTACTAAAATTAAGGAATTAAGTGATCTAACTTTAAATTTATTTAAGAATAAGTCGTCAAATTAGTCTCTAAGTTTACACGTCATTTTCTATTTAAGTCATAATAAGTACATTAAAATAAGAAGTAGTCCATACGAGTATGGGATCAGTAAATTGTTTCCTAAAATTTTATAAATAGTCTCTTACAGAGATTAATAAGACAAATTTATTAAAAAATTTATATAGGGATATTAGTAGATTTTTTTTCCAGGGGATTCAACTGAACCTCCTAGAACCTACATAGGTCCGCCATTGGACATGTGTGCAATAATAAATTTTCTTTTTTACTGAATGTTTATGATTTCTTGATAGTTAACAATCATGAAACTAATTTAATGGAACAATTCTAAATATTATATATATATTTATTATCTATTTTAAAAACATCTGTTGTGTTCTGATACACAAGATCCTCATTTCTGAGGCGAGTGTAGAGCATACTTGCATCTCTATATAATAACTAAAGCTTTCAGGAAGAAAAGAGAAATTTAGAAGCACATATTTTTACTAAATACACTGGGTTTATTTAGTTTGGTTGTGTCGAATACAAAGGGAAGCTCCTCCTTTTATAACCAAGAGGAAGCACTAAAGGACAAACAATTTTGCATCCACTAATTCCACTTTTTCTCTAGTGTGCTACGACACATCCACTAAGACCATCTTTTACACACATGCTTACACTATTATGGCATATTGTGCAATAATGCACTTTGCCCACCAACTTTAATACTATTCATAATATGACTCAGCTACCCTATACCAATGACTCAACAGTCTAAACTAGCCTTTTTGACTAAATTGTCTCAGGCTTTTGACTCACATGTCACATTAGCAGTGACTTATTTGGACTCTTGCAGGGATACTACCAACACGTCATTAGTCTTTGAAGATAGGCTCGTGACTCGGAGACAGATTCTGATCAGACAGATATTCTTCTGAAAACTAGCTTGGAGACTGGTGTGACTCATACTACCAAATATCTTCTAGCATTTCCCTCATGGTTTCTTCACTGGGATTTTCTGAGGGATCAAACTCCATTGGATTTTCTTCAAAATTTAAGCTTGTGAATTGTTGTTCAATATCCATTTGAGCATTTTGTTCTGGTTGAACAGTGTGGCTAGAACTTTCCCCAAGCTCCGGTAGACCAACTATTTGCCATTGAGTTTCATTAAGAAAACCTCGACTCATACAAGACATCTTTGGACCTTTTCTAGTTTCCTGTGAGGTAACCGGACGCCATTGGGATAAAAGATTTCCATGACTTAAGCAAGTAATATCAGCTTGAGTGTTTTACGGATCATGGAGATTAATAAAATTGACATAATCCATTAATTCCTTGGTTATTCCGAGCTTGAAGGGTAGTCATCAATAGTTTCCCATAAATTTGCATAATTTTCACAAATAAGAAACTTAGTCCAGGGTCTATCGATATGGCTGTGTAACATGAAGAGCAGTCTTAAGTTTGCTTATAGCTTCTTGTGGTAGCTTTCTTCCTTTAACCTTTTCTAAGACTAACTCCAGTAGGTTTCTCCACCATTCTAAAGGGAATACCATTCAAGTGTTGTCCAAATTAAAGATTTGTGATTTTTAGATCCATGAGATGCTTGTACATGGCTTGGTTGGGACATATACATGCATAATGTACAAACATGTTGCACACCAAATATACCACAAATGATCTTGGTAAAATTAGAATTTGGATTTATGTTAAATGGTAAATAGAAAGGGGTGTCTGGTAGGAAAGGAGAGTGATTTGGAAAGTTTTTTGTCTTTTTTGCCATAAAATAAAAAAGATTACTTCTGGCAAATTTTTTGAGTTGGGTTGGTGAAGAAGAAGAGTAAACTCCTGGAGGTAAACTCTTAATTGTGGAGGCATAGGCTTGGAGTGGTTTAACCATAAGAATCAGAGGAAATGTGTGATTTTTAGTAATTATCTCGAATGGGTTTGGTTGTGCGGAAAGTAAGTCGGGGATCAGGTTTTGATTTCCTTTGATATGTTTTACAGAAAAATCATATCTAGAAAACCAATCTTTGAGCGGGAGAGTTTGAGGATCTGGTGGCATTTTATTTTTAAATTCAAGGATCCATGGGAAAAGAGGAATTATCCATTCGAACTTCTAAAAAGAGGAATACCAAATTTGACAACAAGAGCTTCCCTATTAGTGGTATGATAATGCATTTCAGCTGCTTTGAAATGCCGACTAGCATGGCCACAATAATATTTGACTCCATTAATTTCTTCTATCAGGACTGCACCTCAAAATTGGTCACTGGCATCTGTCTGTAGAATTCTCTTTCCTTCCCCAGGAATTTTTAAGGCAGGTGGAGTTTGTGCAATTTTTTTAAAGTCTTAACTGCTTCAGTCTGCTTTGTTCCCCATGGTGGAGGATTCTTCCTGAGTAACTGTGACAATGGACTTGTATATTTAGCAAGCTTTGGAATAAAATCCACGATATAATTGACAATACCAATAAATTGCTGGATCTGTTTGATAGTGAGATTCTCATTGTAACATCCTGCATCGCTTTCGAAGTGTCATCGCCCCCACGAACCAACACGAGTCTTTTCAGTATGCTTTGTCCTCACTTGCATGCTTTCCGGGAAACTTCCCAGAAGGTCACCCATCCCACTACTACTCCAAGCCTAGCACGCTTAACTATGGAGTTCTTATGGGATGAGCTCCCGAAAAGAATATGCATCTTGTTGGTATAGGTAGTCCAAATCAATTCTTTTAAGTCTTCCTTCAACTGTACAGTCCCATACCAGCACAACCTTAGGATCCCTCTCATTCCGACGCGTATTTGGTTCATTCACGCGCCCCTTCGCTTTGAAGCTGCCAGGAGCCGCTCATTGCCATGCCACCTTTTTGGGCACCGGCGATCACTCCTCGCCCTCGTCGGCCCCGAGTGTCACATGCCCACCAGCTTCCGCTTGGTTCGTCCCCCAACCACACCGTCTTCGAGAGAGTCTCGCGCTCGATACCATTTGTAACATCCTGCATCGCTTTCAGAAGTGTCGACTTCCCCACGAACCAACACGAGTCTTTTCAGCATGCTTTGTCCTCACTTGCATGCTTTCCGGGAAACTTCCCAGAAGGTAACCCATCCCACTACTACTCCAAGCCTAGCACGCTTAACTATGGAGTTCTTATGGGATGAGCTCCCGAAAAGAAGATGCATCTTGTTGGTATATGTAGTCCAAATCAATTCTTTTAAGTCTTCCTTCAACTGTACAGTCCCATACCTGCACAGCCTCAGGATCCCTCTCATTCCGATGCGTATTCGGTTCATTCACGCGCTCCTTTGCTTTGAAGCTGCCAGGAGCCGCTCATTGCCATGCCACCTTTTTGGGCATCGGCGATCACTCCCCGCCCTCGTCGGCCCCGGGTGTCACACTCATCAGGAAAATTCAGCAGTTCTTCTGCAATATGAGGTTGTGGTTGATATTTTCCTTCAGAGAAATGCATTCCCAAGAAATCAATCTCCGATCTCGCTATTTGGATTTTCTTTTCAGAGAGCATCATACCATGTTTTTGAGTTATAGTTGGGAGAACTGACCCAATAACTGTTTGTGAGACTTTCATCTTTTGAAAATAGTAACACATCATCAATGTAAATGAGGATACTATTGAGAATGGGCTCAAAAATTCTGGTCATGGCTTTCTGAAATAATGATGGAGCTACCCTAAGCCCAAATGGCAAAACTGTCCACTGGTACTGGGCATTAGGAATACAGAAAGCTGTCTTGTAACGATCTTTGGGATCGACTCCTAATTGCCAAAATCCTGACTTCATATCAAACTTATAATAAATCTGGGCATCCTTGATGTAGATGTTTAATGAGGAAGCCTTTGGGATAGGAAATTTTTCATCTTTAAGGAAATGATTAAGAGGTTTGTAATCAATCACTAACCTCTTTTTCCCTCTTATTTTTCAGATTTTTTCTCCACATAAAAAGCTTGACATGCCCATTCAGATTTGGTAGGTGTTGCACCCCGAAAAATCCGGTTTGGGTTTCTCAATGTACAACGTGGAAATTTTTTGAAGCCGCCACCAATATTTTAATTTTAAGACCAAAACATTGAAAAAAATGTCTTTTGAACAAGGCGGATGGTCTTTGGAAAAACTAGAGATATGGGTTCGGGGGTCGATTACGTGTGAGGAAGGTATTAACACCGCACACGTCCTTTCTACCGAAAGGGAACCTTTAACTAAGTGTGTGGTTTTACGTTTGATTTGAAAAATACCTAGATTTGCCTATTTATTTATTGTTTAAAGATAAATGGGAAAACTTAATGAAAATTTTTATTTTTGGCACTTGACGAGAGATGGCCTCTCGCTCCTACGTATCTCCGGGTGCGATGGAGAATTCAAAGCTACGTAGTTCTTGGTTGTCATGAAAATGTTTTTGTTTTTTTATCTTTTTTTAGTGAGTTTTCGAAATAGGATTTAGTATTCATTGAATGATTAAACTAACAAAGGTTATGGGTAATCACCGCTAAGTACTCTTGAAAAATGGGAGTCACCATCACTAGTCAGACGAACAAAGGTTCTGATTGACCATTAGTAGCGACTCGTTTTTTATTTGATCCTTTGAAAATGATTTTCGAAAGAGATTAATTGGCACAAATGATCAAACTAACCAAAGTTATGGGTGACCATCGCTTATTGTTCTTTGGAAAAGACATTGCCACCAATGGCTAGGCGAACAAAGGTTTTGATTAGCCACTAGCAACAATGGGTTTAAAAGCGATTCTTTTTGTTATGAAAAATGCTAATGTTTATGGTTGCGAAAATGATTTTTATTTGTTGCGCTGACGCGAACGTGGCTCGCTCCCACGTATCCCAAATGGGAATCAAAGCGACGTAGTTCTAATGAGCCTTGAAAGTGAAAGTCTTTTTGCTTTGGTTTTGAAAAGTGAAGGGCGTTCATAATGATCAAACTAACAAAGGTTATGGGTGGTCGTCACTAACAACTTGCCATAACTTTTGATGCTTAAGAAAATATCTTTTGAAATTGAAAGCGTTCATGATAATCAAACTAACAAAGGTTATGGGTGATTATCGCTAGTAGCTTATGCATATGAAAACATCTTTTTTTGAAATTTAGGCTCTCATGACAACCAAACTAACAAAGGTTATGGGTGATTGTCACTAGTCACCATTTTCATGCTAAGCTATTTAGAAAAGAAAACAATGAATGCAAGAAGATTTGGAGATTCAAGCATGGCACAATCATTGAAATCGAATCCTTAGGCAAGCAACAACATGGACATAACTTGCAACTAATCTCATTTGAATTCTTGAGCAAATATTAGCCTAGACTACACATATTAGACCACAACACATAAATAGGCAAAGAAGGAACTTGAATTGGGCATTAAGCAAAAATGCAAGAGTAGGCAAGATTGAACCTAAATGCACATCTAATGGAAGATGCTAGGCGAGGACCATACTCAAACATTTCTACAAAGCGCAAGGGAATCTAAATGCACATCTAGTGGAAGATGCAATGTAAGGAGTGGACCTATCTAAGTATTGATGATGCCACATGAGAGTAAACAAGGAAGTTGTAAGGCACAAACGAATTCAAAAGAGTAGCCTCAAGTATGATCATTGGCAAACCATAAACAAGCAAGTCATCTTAGCAATCAAAGCATCAAAGTATGTTGAATCACTTTGGTCAATCCTCAACACTTAAATTAGAGTGCACAAGTGTGAATCCTCTTGCCAATCATCAACAAAGACAAGTTTATTAAAGCAAGCATTTAGGAACAAACCCAAACCCTAAACATACAATCTCATTTGTTATTAACTAAGAAATTAAAAGGGGAAGGTTGAATCATCTAAAATCATCTTCACCACTTTAAAACATGATGCACTAGGCATAAGTGGGAATCATATGATTTATCATCAACAATGGACAATAATAAAACTAGAATACAAGAGCAAGTAAATAAACACTAAAACCAAGTTGAATCATATAGGGCAATCTTCATCACTTTTAAGCAATGTGCACTAGGCACAAGTGAGAGTCATATTGCCTATCATCAACTTAAAATGACAAGCAAACATATGAAAAACCCAAATACATAACCAAAAACCCATTTATTTTGAAAAGCAAGTGAGATAATATAGGAAAACAAGCTAGACTACAATTTTTGGTAAAGGTTCATGTGATTAGGCAAAGAGATGCACAAAACAAACATAAAACCTATTTTTCTATGAGTATGCGAAATACAACATGCCATAAAACCACATTTTATTTCATGAAAGGCAATGATTAAGATCCAAGTCAACACAAATCAACAATTATTCAAGGGTGAGAAGCACCATAAACACCCAAGCCTCCCTAAGTGCTTGTCAAAGTGCTTATGACACTTCTCACCAACAACAATCAACAATATGAGAATATGAAGATGATAGGATGAATGTTTTTTATATTTTTGAGGAAATACTCAAATATGATGCAAGGTTTTAAGGATTACGTTAGCTCTAAGCTAGAAAGCGAGATGAGAAGATGAAACTAGACACAAATCAACAAACTCTAACGTTATTCAAAGAAGTACCCACTTGATGATGATGCTTGGACTTTGAATGAGAAATGGAGGAGTATGTGAAAGAGGGATGCAAATGAGGTGGAGTAGTGGTGTTTGGGTGGAAGGAAGTGAAGAAGATGGGTGGAGGAGAGGTGATGGTGGCTACGGTTTTGGAAAGGGGAGGAGAGAGTGAGTTGTGTGTTAGGATTTTTTTTAGTGTAGGAAAAATAGGAAGGTTGATTTGAGATGAAAGAAAAAAACAAGATAAAGTGAGGGAGAGGAGAAGAGGGCTACAGTTTGTGAGAGGGGGAGGAGAGGGGTGAGTTGTTGTTATTGAATTACAATGGAAGGATGTGAAAAGGAAGCAAAAGAAGTGTTGTGTTATGTTGTGGTGTAGAGAGAAGGAAGGCAAATAACATGTTGTGTATTGAATGTTGCTGGGTTCAGAGGGGGGTGGCGTGAAGTAGTGGAGGTGGCTGTTGTTGTTGCTTGCAACAATGTCTTTGAGTGTAAAATTGGGTTTACTTTGAGTAAAAATGGCAAAAATGGGATAAAACAATAAACACTAAAAATAGCTTGACTTGATACTTGAAAATATACACTCATGGAATCCAAAAATATAGTTAAGATTAAACCCTAATAACAGATTTTTTAATTCTTTTTCTAGCAATAAAAAGTAAATAAGTTCTACTAATAATAATAAAATAACGTAAAACCGCTAACGAGTACAAAGATAAACACACGTATATAATTAGAACTAACACGCGTGCCAAACGAAAACAAAATGGTGCAAGATTGTTAAAAATAACACGCGCGCACCACAGAACATATTTTTGAGCCTTTTTGAAAGCGAGAAAAATACCGGTTATAATTGACCAAAATACCCTTTTTGACTCTAAAACCCTAATTTGCCCAAAAAGTGCATTCCAACCCTAAAAATGATTTCAATAACCTTGGAATGCCTTCTAGGATCCAAAATGCAGTGCATAAGGCTCTTCACTCTTCAATTTATTTATTTTTTGTGGAAAATTAGGGTTTTGACCTAAAGTTTTAGGACAAAATTGGGGGGTATGATGATGAGGTTCTATCAGGCCCTGTTTAAATGCTTGGTTACATTCTTTCTCAGCTAAGGCTAAGTCTGATGGACTCATTCCTAGATGAGTAGCCTTAGTTGGGTTGATATCCTCATTAAGCTTGAAAGGAAGTTGGACAAAAAAGTCTTCATTTTTCCACAGAGGGTTTGGATGGGAGAATGTTTCATGACTATCTGCACAAAGTTTGAGTAAATTTGATTTTATTTCTTCATATATCCGCAGAACTTACGAAAGAGAATATAATTTCAATATTCCAGAGTAGGGCTTAAATTCTCTTTTGAATTTGATTCCTGTAGGAAGAATTTGAAGCCTATTTGCTGCTGAATAAACATCCATTAATCCCACAACAATATCTTTATTTGGAAGACTGCATCCAATGACCTTAGTCCAAACTATGCATTCAGGGAAAAATCTGATTCCTATCTTGTCTTTAGTTATCAGATCAGTTCTGAAGACCTTTCCATCTGCTGCTACAAAGTATGCAGCATGTTTCACCCATGCTTCTGTAGGGAGAATGCTTGGATTTCATCATCGTTATTTGGGCTCCAGTATCCATGTAGGCTATGATCTTTTTAGGATGGGAAAATTTTGAGGCAAGGACATGGATTTCTACACAAGGGAGAGGAGGAGTAGGCAGAATACTTCCTATTTCCTTGAACGAATAGATAGGAAAATATCCATCATCTCCTGACTCAGTAAGTGATTCTTCATCAGAAGAAGAGTCTTGCAAGGCAAAAGTTGTTTCTTCATCAGCGGAACTTTGTTCAGAATACAGGGATTCTAAATCTCCTTCCAAGGGTTGAAGAGAGTTGATCAATTTTGTGGCTTTGTGAGTCTTATTAGGACAGTTCTTGGAAAAATGTCCTTTCTCTCCATAGACAAAGCATTTCTGGTTCTTTATTTTTCCTCTAAATCGTTTCTTTTTAAAAAACTTCATAGCTTTCTTTGTCTTCCCTTTTTTTTTTATAGAATCTGGAAGGTTTGGTGAACTTAATTTTGCCGATGATTTTCTTTTTTGTAGTACAAGTGCACTTTTGGTCTTTACATTTAATCTCCAAGTAAGGCTTTTTGCATGCTTTGGTAAATTTGGATTTTTGTTCTACAATCTCTGAAAAATGTTGATGCAATCGACACAGTTTCTCCAATCTTCTAATGTCATCTGATGAATCTGGCCAAGACTCAAGGTTTTGATATCTTTCTGAGCAGTTGCCGCCATCTTGTGGATTTAAAATTTGAAGCTCTTGAGGTAAGGAGGAGACATAGGTATTTTTGAGACTAGGGTCATTGAACCCATTGAGAACATAATACTTCAGAGTCATTCTTTGATAATGCTTCTCTAGATCTCTGATTTTAAGAGAACAACATTTCATTTCAAAGAATTCTTGTCTACTCTTCCTATCAAATATTTCCATATCACCAATAAATTCATTGTGAAGAACTCCTAGGACAGAAGCAGCATTTTCTAGTCTGTGCAATTCATCTTGCTTGAAAGCACCAAGATTATGATACCATTCTTTAGCGTGACTGTCATTCTGCAGCAAAATTCTTCAATAATTTTGTAATTGTCTGAGCCGGTCTTCATCATCTGAGTATCAAGCCATGCACCAAATTCAACAAGTCTTTTCCTCCAGCGGCTAGGTGGTACATCATCAAGAGTGAACCAAGGACCACTGGTTATTTTAGGCGCTCCAATGGCTTGAGTCTTTTCATTTTCAAATGAATCTTCATAAAATGAACCTCCATCTTCTTTTATATTCACCATAAAAAGTCTAGAGACATTCATGTAATTTCTTTCCGCTTCTGACTCTGATGAAGAATATTTGAAAGTTGAAGTCTCTTTGATGGATGTGTTTTGGGAAAAATTTTCTTGATTTAAAGAAGATGAACTTGAGGAACTTTCATCACTTTCCTTTGAAGATTCAGAAGATTCATTTGGAGTATCATGAGAAGATTGATAATTTTCTGTGATGGCCATGGCTTGGAATCCTCTATCTAGTATTTCTTCCTTTTGGAGTTTTGGAGGAGGTGTTTGGGAACATCTTGGGAGTCCGATGATGACACACTTAATCGGGTAGTTTTTCCTTTGGATGCGGAGGTGGAAGTAGTAGTTACGGTAGATTTTGGTCTATATCTTTGAAGGTGGTGATGAGGCATAAGACGAGTAAAATGGAGATGGTTTTTCTGACCGGGCAAAATAAGTAGGAAATGATGGAGGATTAAAGAAGAGATCTTTGGGTGGTTTTGGTTTTATTTCTTTGGAAGCTTTTAAGTAATCATCGATTTCTTTTACTTGGCCTTGTAGCCTTCTGATCTCCCTTTCTTTGTGGTTAAATCATGGTCTAACTGAGAGACTTGTGATTTTAGGTTTCTATAATGTCTTTGCATCTTTTGGGATAAAACTTTGAGGTTCTCATCTGTTTCATCCAGCTTTTCTGCAATCTTGTCTACCTTTTTGCCAAGATTTTGAAGCATGTCATTTTGAGCCACCATATTTTCTGATTGCCAGTTGAGAACTTCTTCAGCTTGAGTTAATGGTTTAAGCTTTCCATCAGACTGGACTTCATTTGGTTGTATGAAAGGTTTAGATGATCTGTTTGTGATATGATTTATTAATTTTCCTTTCAAGAGCAAGAAAATGTTGGTCATAGTTTGAAGATGAAGCTGAGAACATAAAACAAGGAATTAGCTCAGTAATGGGTGTAGGACTCAAGGGTCTACAATGATCAGATGGGGACCATGTAACAAGAGTAGGATCATTTGGTGGTAAAAGGTTTTCTTTTCTGAGGATTTTAAGAGCTTGCTCATAAATTGGAAGAAGTTTCTTTTTCTCATGAATTCCTATCCAGGGACCATTATCAGGGTCAGATTTTTTTCTTGGTGGAGAAGGGGGACGTCCCCTTCTTTTTCTTTTTTGGAAAAATAGCATTTCTATCATTATATTCATCATCATCATCATCATTGATCCAACAGTCACAATATGGATCACACATATTTGGGTTTACATCCCAAATAAAATGGCCATCTATTTTATCAGGATAGATAGGCTTTCCTTCACTTGGTAATAAACATAAATAGGACACCAATCTTCTTCAAGTACTGGCCGTATCATCATGGTTTGAAAGATAGATGAGGAGGCTGAACTCGGTCCTTCCTCTGGATTTTTAAAAATTGTTTTGACTGCTCTATCAGTAGATCTCCTGAAGGTAGCCTCTTGGGATTGTATTGGTCTTCTATCAAAATGAAGCTTCTCATAGTTTGTTATCCATTCAAGAGAAATAAGTTGAGTCAATTCTTCTCTTGAGATTTTCCTTGGGATCTGAACTATGGAAGGTACTTCTTCTTCTCTGTTGGAAACAACCAACAGTGAATCAGATGAACATCTCGCGAGCGGCAGATCTATCGAGTGATTTTGAAGGCGATAGATTATCGGTGATGAAGGCTTGCGAGATAAGGCTTATGGAACTTGATCAGATCCAGTAATTTGAACTTGGACTTTCAATCTTTTAGACAGGGTACTGTCATTAAGACTGACATTGTAGTTTGGAAAAATGGTGAGAACAACACTACCAGCATGGAGTGTGGTTAGAACTATTCCAATAACAACATTTTCATAGTGAAGATAGCTCGAATCTAAGAGAGCTATTTTGCAAAAAAAGGCATATTTTTCCTTCCAAGAAGAGAGAGAATTAATTTGACTGCTCCAAAATGCAAAGTTGTTCTTGATTTATGAGATTTTGAGAAATCTCTAAATCAACATATTGTTCCTGATTTGTTGCTCTAAAAGGTCGCATTGATCAGTCGAGATATTTGGACATATTCTTTTATGTGAGGCGATGGGTAGAGATCAAGTTTCTGATGGATCTAGTAATTGATTTTTGTCTTTTGAAAATATAATAAGGACTTAGGAGGGGTGGAACTGTTTCAGCTATTAGAGCATCATCCGGAACATGTGAATACTCAATAAGGTTTTCTATTTTATGGGAATTGGTCTTTTTACAAGATCTAGGAAGAGACAGGGAAGAAGTGAGAGTAATAAGAGTTGATTTTCTGGTTCGGATGTTTCCATCTTTAGCTGGGTTTCTTCCCTACTCACTCTTGTTATTATATTCTTACCATATGCACCCCCTCTTTTAGTTGTGGCTCTAATACCACATTGGCCTGGAGCAGGGCCGTCCCAAACAATTTAGGGGCCCTGTGCAAATTTTAAAAATTGGGCCCCTAATTGGGCCTTATTTTTATCAAATTGTCCCACCACAAATTACTCCATTTTTAAAATAAAAAAATCCACATAAGTAATTTATCAATAATTATCTTCTAAGAAAAAATAATTTTTAAGAATACATACAATTAACAAACAGTGGAGGCCCTAGTCCCTACAATTTTTTTTGTTTTTTATTACTTAAACTAAATATAAAAAACTTCCAAAGCGAACAAATAAATAGAGAGTGGTTTGCAAAAAAAAAAAATAGTATGCATGTTGTGGTCAGGTGGTAAGGCTAAATTTGGCAAACATAAGTACTGGGTTCGAATCTCAGTTCCATGTTTTATGTCCAATTTCCTTTTACCGCTTAAAACAACAAATAAACCCAAAAAAAACTATCAGAGGGATTCGAACACGGTACTTGAGAGCAAAGTGATAATGTTATGCCGCTGAACTAACGAGTAACTTCGTTATAATCAATGAAACAAGTATAATATATACAAACGCTAAGTAATTTTGGGCCCTAAAAATTTAGTTTTGGGCCGGGGCCCTGTGCGGTAGCACAGCCCGCACAGGCCCTGGGCCGGCCCTGGCCTGGAGCCTCACATATCATGAGATTAGTATTATCATCATTAAATAATGCGAAAGCAGTTAGAATTTGTTTATATTGTGGACCATCAAACATTATCATTATTTTTTTGTTTATATTTGATTCCAAAAGGTGGAAAAAAAGACAAATATAATATATAGGTCATATGCATATACTATTCCAATAATATAAATTATTACAAACTTCTAGCACACTCAAGTGGAAGAACACGTGTAGAATAGAGATTTGTGTGTTCACTAATTTTTAATACATAATAAAAGCTTTCCAACAACATTAGGTAATAAAGATCACACATTTTTTTTTGACAATAATAAAGATGACACATTAAGAGCTTACTATTTTGTTTTATTTTTCCATTTTACGTAGAACAATATGAGCACCATATTGTGGTTGAAGAGTGATCATCGACGATGGAGCATGAGCATAGGTTGGAGAAAGTTCAAATGAGAAATTTTGTAAAATCAATGACAGAGCCATCTTTGCTTCTAATATGGAAAAGTTTTGTCCAATGCATATTCTAGGACCCCATCCAAATGGAAAAAACGAAACTCCCTCATTTGTTGTTTTTAGAAGTCCTTCCGAAAATCTCTCTGGATTGAACTCTTTAACATCATCACCCCATAGTTTAGAGTCATGGTGAGTCAAAATAATTGGTAAGAAAACCTCCACTCCTGCAGGTAATGTTATGTTTCCAATTTTCACATCTTTATGAATAGTTCTTGGAAACCCAATTACTGGTGGGTATAACCTAAGAACCTCAAATAAAATCATTTTCACCTGTTACAGAAGAAATTATACTTGTGGTAAGTATCCATGTTTTACTTTTTTTTGTTAGTAGGGTTAGCATGGATAGAACTCTGCACTCCTTATTTTATCAACTTCTAGATGTCTTTTAGCTCACAACTCGAGCTAGCTCGTTATACTTTTAAATAATAATAATACATTTTATCACCTTTTTATAAGGAAAAAAACTAAACTATCAAGACGAGAAATGAGTTAACTTTAGTTAATCTTATTACATATAAATCTTGTGGAGTCTCCATGTGAACCCCTCACACCCCTTTGACGCCAATTCTCCTTCGCCCTCTTTTTTTTTGTAATTCCTTCACCAAAACTCCCCCTTCTCTCCTATTTTACCCTTCTTCTTGCCTCTTTTTTTTCCACTCATATTTTTATATTTTAGGGGTATTTTACGGTCCAGTAAAAATTTAGTTTGTCCAAATATGCGAAGTTTCTTCCTCTATAATTGGATTAGTGAAAACAAAAATTAATTTAGTAACAAATTTCGTAAAGTGTGACGCTAGACAGTGTGTTTTGGGGGTAATTTAAGGTCCGAAAAAAAATTAATTGTTCAAATATACGAAGTTTGTTCTTCGATAACCGAGTTTGTTAAAAAAATATTAATGTTGTAATAAAACATGTAAAGTGTGACGCTAAACAATGTGTTTTGGGGTGCTTTATGATTCAAAAAAATTAGATTTTTTTTTATAAGTAAACATATTATTATTAAAAAAGACATTTAACACAACATCATTCGCACACATTCTCCACACCTTCTATGAAGGGTTTGAGAGGGTCCAAAAAAAATTAGATGTACAAATACACAGAGTTCGTTTCTCAATAATTGATTTCCTCAAATCAAATATTAATTTCGTGCCAAAATATGTAAAGTGTGATGCTAAGCAGTTGGTTTTGGGATGTCCTAGGATTCAGAAAAAAAATTAGACACGAAATTTGATTCTTAACAATTGCTTTGATCAAACCAAAAAATAATTTTGTGCCAAAATACGTAAAGTACAATGCTAGACATTGTGTTTGGGATTACTTAAGCATTTGAAAAAAATTTAACTGTTCATATATGCAAAGTTTGTTCCTTAATAACCGGTTTGGTGCAAAAAAAATAGTTCCGTGACAAAATGAGTAAAGTACGACAGTGTGTTTTTAGGTACTTTTGCGTTCGGGAAAAGATTTAACTATTAAAATTCTCAAAGTTCTTTATACTTTTTCTTCTTATTATCTATACGCGTTGAATTTCAATATCTTTGTTAATTAAAAATGATACTTTTAACTATAGTTTACATTGTTAGATACTTCTATAAGATATAGTTACTTCTATCTTCGCTCATACAATGCTACTATGTTTATGTTAGACTGCTGCTTTAATGAAGTTTTTCCTCCTTCAAGGTTCAACACTTTTTGAGATCTCATTTCTCTCCCATTGTCCCTTCAAAATCCATGTTACTTTGGGAGATGTTTCTAATCCTTCAAGTGGAATTTCCTCACCAACATGCACATCAAGGAAACCCTAATCATCCTATTTTCATTAAATGATTAGTAGAAGGATGATGTTGGAGCTATGTTTTGCTGTCTTTGGATTATGCATTTTTTGTCTTTTAACTTTGTCCTTAAAATTATGACTATAGATTATGTGTATGGAACAATTTTCCTGAATTATGTCTATAAACTTTAATTTAGCTCTTAAGCTCGCAATTGTCTTTTTTATATTTAAACAATTATATTTTCATATTGAAATTTAGCCAATAAATTTTCCTACTTTCACTATTCTATATTTACTAAAGCTTTTACCTCGTGCAACGCACGGGTCAAGGCGCTAGTGATAATATAATTTTAAAGTTTTTTTGCAAAAATACTATTTGTATTAAATAAGTGAAGATGAACTTTCATATCCATTTTTAATGAGAAATTGGAGTTTCTTTTCACAATAAAAATAAGTGTATAAAAAATTTGAGCAATTAATATATATTATCGAAAATGCGTCTATGTTCCTTATATAGGAACAAAAGATACATAATTTATTTTCTTATAAATAAGAACAAATTAAGGTGGTACTTACGATCTTAAGATGATTTAGTCCTTCAAAATCAGGTTTTGTTTTACCAAAGACTTGTAATACCTCATCCCTTGCACGTTGCTGCCAATGGGAGTTCTTGCCTAATAACACCATCGTCCAAACAAGCAAAATTGAAGTGGTTTCGTTCGCTACATAGTAGAATAGCTTGCATTCCTCTATTACATCTTCAAAACTCATTCCCACTTTCTTATTGTTGCCATGTCCCTTAATTTCCTTGTGATTTGATTCCAAGAGTAAACCTAGCAAGTCATTCTTTGTTCCTTCACCCGCCTTTATTTCTTTTTCCCTCTTGTTAATTATATTCTTAAGTGAAGTTTTAATCTCTCTGTCGTTTTCCTTCATCCTCTTATGAGTAACAGTAGGTAGAAATCTACAAACAAATATTAATGTCAGAAAGACTTTGAACTCTCTACATTTTGTTGATGAAGCTAGAGCAGTTATATTTAAGATTTAAAGCTTAACTCTAAGCTAGCATTATTGCTTAAGATATTAG
Source organism: Oxytropis ochrocephala (assembly GCA_020916435.1). Lineage (NCBI taxonomy): Eukaryota > Viridiplantae > Streptophyta > Magnoliopsida > Fabales > Fabaceae > Oxytropis > Oxytropis ochrocephala. The sequence goes on from CM037093.1 coordinate 96,545,245, forward strand.
TCTTAATTAATTACCTCCAAAAAGGAATGAAAGGTTTCATTCCAACTTTCGCTATAAGTTCAACTTGTTCTCTTTGAAGTTGAAATATTCTTCTTCCTTCTTCATAATTGCTTCCAAATGCTGTTCTAGAAATAACATCACTCGCTAAATTTTGAAGGAAGGGCCATATGTCTATTTCACATGATCCATTTGAAGCCAACCTTTCCTCCTCCCATTTGCTAATCAAATCATTGCAACTTTTGAAGAATATTGGTGTCATAATCTGTAGTAGTGTATTAAATATATATATCCACGACTATCAAATTGATAAAACTTGTAGACTTTATAAATGTCAGTAAAGGGGCCAACTAACCTTGAGTTTTTCAGAATGGAATGCTGGGTTGATTATTCTTCTGTGTTTGTTCCACTTTTCTCCGTTATAGGTAGCAAAACCACTAGCTAGTAACTTGAAAATTGGATTTATGGCTTTTGGGAAATCAGAGATATTGTTAAGCACGTCTTTTATTTGCTCAGGTTCTGTGAGTGTCACCCTTGGTTTTGGTCCAAACCAGATAAAAGAATTATTGCCTACATACCAACAGCAACATTATAAAAAGTTTTTTAATGTCTTATACATATATAGATTGTCCTGGTGCTGTTATATGTACCCACACCTTATACAAAATTTATCCTTAATTCTTATTTGATTCTCATTATTTAAAGTAGTTGAACACTATTTGAGAGAAATGTAACTTTTCAAACACAAATAAATAGTTAGTAGATTTAAGTACTTCTTTAAAACAGAAAGTAAATAAATCAATATTAATTTTTCAATAATACTATATTAATAAGGATATTGCATCCCAATCAGACGTCATTTAAGAAAAAGAATAACATAGGAAAACCAAAATGAGGTGACATCCAGAAACCCTAGCATCGAGAACACCTAAAACATAAAATCAAGCATCTTGTGATACAAGTCAAAGATGTGTTGATACAATTGGGTTTGCACAAATTTTGTTATGAGATTATTATATATGTCGATGACTTTCAACATGGAGAAATTTTTGAAGTGATTGGCCAAGTGAAGTATACTACTCTACATGATTGAGTATGATAGTTCTTTTGAAGACAATAAAAGCCGAAGATGTCTCATGTATCAATTACAATCAAGGTGGATCGAGATTGTTGAAGTTGATTGGAACATAACATCTTGAACAAGTTATGTCGATGGCTTTCCACATGTGGAAATTCTTGAAGTGGTTGCAGTATGATAGTTCTTTTGAACTATGATTGTTAGTGTAGACAGTGAAAGCAAAAGATGCCTCGTGGATCAATTACAATCAAAGTGGAGATTGTTGAAGTTGATTGGAATTGAGCATCTTGAAAAAGTCTCACATTGCTTAGTTTTGTGATGGATGAGGGAGACCAATGCTATACAATTGGACTAAAGTTCTCCTTTACAAAATGCACCTGTCATTCTGTCAAAAACACTTTAAATTTGTATTTGAATTTTTTCTTTCTCTTATACTCTTGTTTTAGAGTATTATGATATATAGTTAAATATTTTCTTTGTAAGATGTGGGTGTATTGAGGTCATTGGGTGCTTGAGAGAGTATATGCGTTATAATTTTTTTCACATAGTGTTATTCTCTGGTGGTCATTAGAGAATGGTTCGTGGTTTTTCTCAGATTTTAGAATTTACGTTAAATTCTTGTGTTTCAATTGTGCTCATTTTATTTCTTTATGTTGTTTTTCCCCAACAATAGGGGATGAACCCTATATTTAATTTTAGGAATTAATCTATTAGTTAGCAATTTAAAATAAAATAAAATCAAAGTAATGACATGTAAAGTCAAAAATAGAACTCGGTCAATAACAACATGTAATTTTAAAAAGAAGGGCATATTTTAAAAATTATTATTTTTTAAGGACTTTAAAAAAATTGCAAGGAAGGAAAATATTCTTTCAGACATACCGTGTTGTGCAATACTTTGTTGGACGTAGGGTAACACGCGTGGCACTATATTATTGGACAGTTCCATGGGTTTGGATTTAGCTTCATCATCAATCTTTAGAAACTCTATCAAGTCTCCAATCAAAAGCTTATAAGGATTCCCTTGAAGCCCTTGTTCTCTTAGTAGCCTTTCCAGCTTTTTTGGCTTCAGCCATATCCAACTCAGCAGCCTCCATCCCCATATCAAAGAAACTGTAGTCACCAATATGATACATGAAGTTGTGGCCCATGCTGTTTCCATTTCTCTGCGTTGTGTACATATGAAATTAACACAAGTAGTAGTATGTATAGAATTTGGACAGCAAATATTATGAAGTCCAACAATGTAGGTATCTCAACTCTTTTTTTTTTTCGATAAGTAAATAGTAATAATATCAATAGGCATAAAACTAAACATTATTGACACACACTTCTCCCACATTTTAAGAAGGGTTTGAGAGAGTGTTCAATCATGTGATCAAACTAGCGGAGGCAAAAATACACCGGGTCATTTTACCTGTTGTAGCCAGTTCCCCCGCCCCTTCGTTAATGTATTTGCACTTCAACATATTGTATTATTTTTGCTAGCGGAAAGACGGGCACTGCCCTTAATGTATTTGTACTACAACACAATTTCATTGATGACACATAGTATTTGATTCGTTGATCATCTTCTCGACAATCACTTTTGTGGGATCCTCAAGGAAAACACAAATCAAAAAACAATACAAAACATACCATAAACCACATACAAGTAGCGATAAACATACCTATATCAGATTTCCAGTATAAACTTGTTCTTCTTCGTTTCAGGTTTGATTTCTTTCGTTCTGGTTCACTCGCTGATTTAGTTCGACTCCTTCACCATTGAAACTAATTCTTCAATTAATGGCGCCATTTCATGTTCATATGGAGCACTGATTTAGGGGAAGACGGTTAGGGACGAAGTGATAACGAAAATAATCGGTTTCTCAGTTATGGATGAAGATAAAACTCATTTTTTCAGATGCCAAACATAAATATATTAAGAGATGATACTGCTTTTCAGTTATGGATGAAACTGTGTCTTTCTTGTCTAAAAAAACGGGTGTGGTTTTAATCATCCACAATAAAAACTAAAAAATAACATGTTAAAAAAAATAAATGATGAACAACGGCTATGGTTTTTTTTATTTGTTAAAAAAATAAAGGCTATGGTTTTAATTACTTAATAACTAGCAGTTTACTATGCATACGCACGGGTGTTGTCGTATTCTTTTTATGAATGAATTTAGATAAAATTTAAATAGTTTGAATATTACTCCGTGAAAATCAAAACAAATTTAAAGTAGATAAAAAAAGAGTTTTAAATAAAAATCGATAAATATTAAAATCTAAATTAAAATATAAAAGTATCATTTAAAAACAATACGTGAAGTTATCTGTGTTTTTGTATATATCAGTGCAGTGTTTTTCAATATATCAGTATCATTATCCCGTGTTTTTTATATATTAGTGCAGCTATCCCGTGTTTTTACATTGCAGTTATTCCGTATTTTTTATATATCAATGCAGTTATCCTGTGTTTTTTATAAATCAGTGCAATTATCTTGTAGTTTCAATTGATTATTTTAATTTATTAGTAGCGTCATTTTTTATTCTAGATAATTTATTATTAATTTAATAATTTTAAATAAAGTTATTAAAATTTTTAAAAAAGTTATTTTGATATTTTGATACTGGTTAAATTTTATTTGTCAATTGTTAATGGTTAAATTGATTGATTTTTTTAGCTTTAGTAAATTATAGTAAATAGTAAATTCTAGATCATTTAATATTATTTAATCATTTTAATTAAATTTATAAATTAATTTTTTAATTATGCACCCAATTGACGCTCCCGTTGTCGCTCTCATTGCCGCTGCTGTTGCCGCTCTCGGTTGCCTCTCCCGTTGCCACTTAATTAGCCTCATCTTTTTTATTTTAGCCTCTCTTGTATAAATCTATATTAGATTAAATAGATAGATTAGTAGATTATACTTATAGTAGATAGTAAAAGATATATAGTAGATTATCAATAAAATATTTACTTTTATATATATCAGTGCAATTATTATAATTATCAATTGATTATTTTAGTTGATTTGTAGACTGATAGATAGATAAGATAGATAGTAGATTATGAATAAGAAATATTTATCTTTTTTTATACATCAGTGACATTTATTGTCTTTCTTAGGTATTAGGGACAAATATTTGTCACGTGTGTTTTAAATAATAGGTTTATAGTAGTGTTAAAAAATTATAATTATCAATAACAAATATTAATCCCGTGTTTTTTATATATAAATGACAGTTAGTTGTTCATATTTTCTTAGGTATTAGTGACAAATAGTTGTCTCATATGTAACTTTCTATTCACATTTTCTTTCTTTTTCCAACACATTCTCTCTCTCTCTCTCTCTCTCTCTCTCTCACTTTTCTCTCTCGAGCCTTTTTTTAAAAATTTTTTTGACACTCCTACACCTTTTGTTATAGCTTTTTGTTATTTTTTGTTTATTTTTTTCCAGTTACAATATTACCCCTCAATTGTAGTTAGACTAATTTTTTAAAGTAGGGATGTTTTTGTAATTTAGGTAGTGGTTTGTTTTCCTATAGTTATAATTGAATGAATTGAATTGAATGAATGAATTGATTGATGATGATTAATTAATTATGCTTTTTTATTAAAAAATATTGATAAAAATAATATTTATTTTACACAGAATATAGACCCACAACCGCAAATACACAAACTTAGACACTTGACAAGCTTCTTAAGTTGCTTATATGAAATCTTGTCCCTTTAAATATTAAAAGAAGAGATGTGATAAATTGACACCAGGTGTAAGTGGAAACACTTACACCAAATCTCAAGCGTTAGATTAAGGAAATCCTACGGTTAAAAATAATAGACTAAACAAATTAAAAATTAATCTTTGTTTGTGCTAGAAAGCAAGCCATAAAACACATCCAAACTGTGAAACTATGTTGTCACAAAACCAACCAATCAATGAAAGATTAATTTTCGTTTGTGCTTAGAGTAAATTTTGCACCGACCAACACTGACTTTGTTCATTGCGAAAATCAAACTCTGAAGCACTAGGTCGACCCCCATGTCCCAGAGTAATTTATGTCATTGGGCCAACAATGTTGGTTTAATTCTTTTTGGTTTAGAGTTGTATTTAATTTTTCGAAAAAACTATAGTTATATAATATTTTATAGGGTCAAATATGTTGTTTGTCCCTATTTGTTTCTAAAAAAATTCACCGGTTTTTGGTCCCTAAGTTTTACTCATGTCTTTTAATAGTATTTTTGTTAATTAACCTTCCACAATCACTATTAAAAGTGTGAACTGCTATTAAAAGTCGTGAAAGACTAAAACTAATGAAAAATAAAACTCAGGAGATTAAAAATAGGGGAATTTTTTTTAGCAACTAAAACCAAATAAGAAATATTTATCTTTTTTTATACATCGGTGACAGTTATTGTCTTTTTTAGGTATTAGGGACAAATATTTGTCACGTGTGTTTTAAATAGTAGGTTTATAGTAGTCTTAAAAAATTATAATTATCAATGACAAATATTAATCCCGTGTTTTTTATATATAAATGATAGTTAGTTGTTCATATTTTTTTAGGTATTAGTGACACATAGTTGTCTAACATGTAACTTTCTATTCACGTTTTCTTTCTTTTTCCAACACATTCTCTCTCTCTCTCTCTCTCATGTCTTTTAATAGTATTTTTGTTAATTAACCTTCCACAATCACTATTAAAAGTGTGAAGTGCTATTAAAAGTCGTGAAAGATTAAAACTAATGAAAAATAAAACTCAGGAGATTAAAAATAGGGGAAATTTTTTTAGCAACTAAAACCAAATAATCCAAATAACCCTATTTTGTATTACTTCAATAAGAAATATTAAAAGTTTTATGTACTAACAGGTTGTATGGTACAGTTTTATGTACCAAGAATCGATCCGAAAATTTATGTTGAAACCATCCCCAAATTTCCAAGTCGAATGCTCAATAATATCAGAGAGATGATATTTAAACCCAAGCCAGATAGAAGAAGAAACAAGATAATTCACCGGCTTATTATTCTTAATGACTCCAGGTTTCAAAAGAAGAGCTCATTGCATATCAGTAGAATAGAAGTTTCATCCAAGCTGAAGTATATGTCAACATTATTAATAGCATTGATAAACCGCAGACCCAAAACCTCCTTCTTGAAGGGGCTTGCACACCTTACTCCAGAACACCAAAACAATTTCCTAGTATTCCTATCCTCAGACCACACAAAATTTCAAATCTAGACATGCACAATATTGAGCAAGTTAGTAGGTCAAGCATAAATCCAGAAACTTTAAAAAGCGGGCTATGTTCATTATTAGCCTTAGAGTGAAATATAGAAATGCAGTGTGCTAAATACATACACGCACTACAAGAAAATTGGTGGTTTGCCACGGACATTCCCGTGGCAAATGTACAAATATCCGTGGCAAATATGAATTTGCCACGGATTTGCGACGAACAAATTTTGGTGGCAAAAGCGCTCGTCGCAAACGCTTTGCCACATATTTTCCGTGGCAAATTTTTCCGTCGCAAATCCGTGGCAAATTTTTCCGTGGCAAATCTGTCGCGAATTTCCGTCGCAAAGTCGTGGCAAATTCTTACACCTTCCGTGGCAAATCCGTCGCAAATTTTAAAAAAAAAATTAAATTATGCCTCCAAATTCTATTTAATAGTGATATCTATATAGAACACATAAATGCTCCAACATCAAAATTAATAAACTTATATAAAGCAAAACATAATAACCACAATAATAAATGAGTACAATCCATGTGCAAAACATTTAATTACTAATTGTCTTCTACTAACAAACATTAGTAGAAACTAACTAAATCTTCAAACCTTTATGCAAATCAGAAGTTCTACAATATAAATAGCAAATCAGAAGTTCTACAATACAAATAGCAAGACTGTTATCATTCAAATAGTTGATTCTGACCAGTTCTATCAATAAGATATTTCTACCTTTAACCAACTCTTGTGCCTTCTCAAAGTTCCTCGATCTAACAAAGCCATGATGGTACATGAATTTTGCTCCTCTTCAACTCGGTTGGCTTTTTGCCAACATCCTAGCAACCTTGTCAATGGTATAACAACAGTTTAGTGTAGGCCAAGCAAGATAGCCACCTATCATAACAGAGCATAATCAATAGTTACAAAATAAAAACAACATAAACACACTCCAATGCGGTGAATAAATGTAATTCAATATGAAGGATCACATGAGCAGACTCAATACTTTAGTACTGTAATTTGTCATACACTTGCAATTTAACAATACCAAATTCAAATGTCAATGATATAGTAAATATTTATGCGTACTAGTTCTAAGCTCTAAAGCAAGGACTTGCAGTTTTCCAATTGGGCTTTTAGTCCAAAACATATATCAACTTCATCCACCATCATAAAGAAAACATCATTTTTTACAAGCAAATGAATCAGATTCTTAACCTCTGAAAACTCATGTTCCAGTTCAACTTTCATTTTATTTCTTAACAAATTCCTAAGAAGTTATTTCCCCTCCATACCTAAGCTGCTGTTCTCTCTCATATACTCCATTGTTTGTTAGGAAGTGAGACTTTTACCTACTTATCCATATCCCATCAGTATATATGCGTCAGACGTGAGGAAACTCAAGCCACACACCAACAAATTAATAATGAAGCTTAAGTATAAATTATTTTATCCATCATTCATTGATGCCAGATCAACAACTATCAGAACATAAGAATCAGGGTAAAAAATAAATAAAAAGATAACCTGAGCATGAAGTATGCAGTCATGTCCGGAAAAAAGATAAGGCAATGCTTCCCTTTGGACCTCTGTAGGCATGATATATCCAACCTCTTCCATCCTGAAATAAAATTTTAATCATGTGAGAATCTGTGTATCCACCTAATTCACCCAGTACGAATTGAGAAAATACACATTTTAGCACAGAGCAAATAATATCATATCATCTTACTAATTAAAGAAAGTACTTACTTACCTGCATGAGATCAACATGTTTGGAAGACAATAATAAGAATTGGCAATTTGAATAGGCATAGATGAACAATTAAAAACTTACTTGCTTGCTAAACACTTCTTTGACTGCTTTGTTTGGTTGGCGACACAAGGAACACATCCACACCACGATATTTTGCTTCGGGAGTAGGACTCTACAAGGAAACATTAAAAGAACATATAAGTTGCTCAATTCAAATCTCCACTACAAAAACATTATAATCAAAAAAAAGATAGACATTGAAGCATTACAAGTTGCTCAATTCACAATCTTCACACAAATCAATCAATAGAATGTAATCTTGCTCAAGTTCCTATTGCAACTACAATGTAGCACCAACACATTTTGAACACCATGTTTATAAATAGAATGTAATATATGCTGATGCTGATGTAATTAATCTTTTTGAGGCTTGAGGCAAGGAAGGAGAAATGTGTGATTTGGACTATTGTAGAGGTGGACTTATGTGTTCTTTTGGTGATTTGGATATAAACTTCCATTGCTACATCATGCCACTAATTAATCATTGATAAAGACATAAACCATTAGGTAAGGTTAATCAAAGACAAGCCATGATCAAAATCAAATCAACCAACAACATGGAAGAAAACATCTAGCCTAGCACAAACAAAAGCAGGGGTCATTTCATGAATCAAACAAATTTAATTAGTAGAAAAAACCTCACAGCTATATAAATATATAGTCACGTATATGTAGAAGAGGCACAAAATGGAATCACATGTTCATCAAAAGAGTCTCATTCATAATTAACTTTAAGGCTACCAGTTTATATTACATTAGAAAAGTAACAAATCTATGACTTGGAATCATGAACCTATGACATGGCAACACTCTATCTGCTGCATCAATGATTCACAAGAAAGAAGTTACTATGAGCAACATTTTACGATATCTAAATCATTTTATGCAAAGAACTATGATAATACTCATTTAAGAAAAAACAGAATGAAGATGAACAAGAAATCAAGGAATCTGAACAATAAAGGTGAAGAAAACAATACCCATTTGCAGAGTCTGTCTTCTAACTACTCAATGGCAACAGAACCTAAGAACCAAAGAGTATGAAAGTCCATTATTATTAGGCCATGGGGAAAAAGTAATCAGGAAACAAGAAGGAGAAGATTCCACTTGCCAGATTGAATGGGATTGCTCAGGATGGCTTCGCGCTCCTTTCTTCTTTGCACTTCAACCTTGATCTTCTCGCACCACAATTGCCTACTGAATGGGATTGCTGATAGTTGTGTTTTTATTAGTATTCTACACAACCCTTCAATCAATTATTAAGTTGGAAAATCTAGAAACAATAACGTTAATACACTCTTATTCAGGACAAATAAATAACAAATCATTATGAGTTAGCAAGCATTATCAACTACCTTGAACAAAAAAGAAATTACTTTATTATGTTACAAATCCCCAAACTCCATTCATTCCCTCTTTTTTTAATGAGAGCATAATACTTCTATTATCTACTACCTTGCAATAGTGACCAGAGTTGAAGAAAAATGAAGCTTATGATCAACATGATTCCAAATTAGGTACATCCACTTTCTTTATCAAAGAAGGTGCTATCATGGATAAGTAGATATAGGAATACGGTTTGACATTCCTCCAGCTTCAATTTAAACACTTGCAACCGAACTTTCTCTGCACTTAAATTGATTCTATAAGGCTAGTTGTTTCTCAACACCACAAAAGAAAACAGACAGGCATGCTGGATAACATGTTGTATTGCTAGGCATGAAAGGAAGCCACCCTTCTCACACTCAGTTGTATCATTAAATCTACCAGAAAACGTGATTAAGCTAAGTAACTTCTTCACTATACAATGTGTGCAAGCTAACCATATTTTTCAAAAGATTGTTGTTTACAATAGATCTTTATGAAGGAGCTGTTACTTTAGTAGCATATTCAATTCAGGTTTGCTTAAATTAGAATATTTGATGGTTAGTGTTCACTAAAGTAGCTAGGAATGTTTCTATATTTACTTTCCATCCCTCATAACATCCACCGGTATTTTCTTTGATGAAATTAATTGAGATATCATAAAAGGAAACCAAGCACATCCCAAAAAAATGCATTTATAAAACAGAATACAATTTCAATTTCCATAAGAATGATAGAAATTGTGACAGTCCATTTTGGCATGCAATACAAGGTTGCTTCACAAATTCCTATTGAGAATGGTTTAATTTCTAACACCAACGATTAGCAGTTTTATTTATATTGAAACAAGGTTCATACTCGAACCTCGTTATGAAAGCAAAAGAACAAGCAAGGCACACACCTGAACAACATGGCGGAAGTAACGGTTCTAGCTGCCATGGGACGGTGGCGACCACAGTGCTCTTCCTCCGTGAGAGCGGATCTGAAACCACAACCACCGTGCCGTTCCATCACCTCTATCGAATACCATCGCAACAAACACCGTGCTCTTCCTCTCTCTCTCTCACCTCGGTTCCTCCCTCCATGTCCCTTGTCTCAAACTCTTCTCTCACTGTGTGAGTTTCCCAATCGGTGCTTTCCTAGTTGCATTTCCTAAGAAGACCAAAACAAAATCAAAATCAAAATCAATATCAATATCAAAATCTAAATCTAAACCCTAACCTTATATAAATCATAAGAAAAGCAAAAATTGGGGTTAGGGTTTTGAGAGAGAGGGGGGATTCGAAGTTTCTGGGCTGAAGAGAGAGTACGTGAAGACGTCGGTGGAGGAGAACGACGGTGGGGAGTGTGGGTGGCGGTGAGGTGGTGGTGATTGAGAGTGAGGGAGGGAGGCGGATTGTAGGTGAGGAGGAGAGAGCGAGAGGGTGAGAGCGTGACTTATGTTTTTAGGATAGGGATCGGGCTCATATTATTTTGATTAATGGGTTGCCACGGACTTGCCACGGCATCTCCGTGGCAAATTTCTGTCCTTTCACATGTCCGTGACAAACCCGTGGCAAACACCAGCGGGAAATTTCGCGCCCTTATTTTTTACGCATGCCGTCGCAAATCCGTGGCAAATTACTGACGGAATAAGCTCCGTGGCAATTGCTGGTGGCTAAAACAAGTTTTTCTTGTAGTGACGTGGGAGAGGAGACTAAATTTTACTTAGAAGCAAAAATATACATTTGATAATGTAATAAAATTAAAATAAACTTGATAATGAGATATATGATAATAAAAATAAAACAACAACACACTTAAAAATATCTATACATACTAGTGGGGTGACCCGTCCGATGGACGGGGCCAATGTTTCAGTTTCTATGGAAGGTGGGGACGATGTTTTAAAAACAAAGGTATGAATGTAATTAAAATGAAAATTGTAAATAAAATGAATGGCTATAGTAATATAATAAGTTAAGATGCACAATACAACAACAGGTGTGTGTGTCCATATATAAGTAAAACAAAGAAACCAAATATAACCCAAAACAGACTCCATCCTGAAAGAGCTAGTGATCTTATACATAAAACACTGTAAATGTCACTCCAATACTATAATTGTCCCTTGTATCCGCTTCTATGACTTTGTTTTTAATCGCATTGCCTCAACTGCTTTTTACAAAAAATGTAGCTGGAAATTAAGCAACTTTCCGACATGTATTCATTAGAAATAGCACTATATAAATCATTTCCTTGAAAGCAGTATTAAGTTAGCATAGAAATAGTACTAAGTTGTGGGTTTGGTAAATTTACAATGATCATAGGTTGTGGAAATACTTCCTTGAATACTACATTGGTAGTAGAGATAAATGGTTGTCTATGTCCAACATGCTACTAAATCATTCAATCTGTAGTCACAATTGAGGTATCGATTATGAAAATCTTGATACATTGGCCAAACAACATAGCAATTACATTTTCCTAAATTCTCACATTTTAAAAATCAAACAAAGCTATTTCGGTAAGAGTCTTGTTATGACTTAGATAGAATATCAAATCTCATGGATTAGATTAAGTTATTTCATAACTAATCCTATATTGATTATACTCTATTTGAGGTTAGAAAACAATGATTGCTAACAACTCATTTATCAGGAATGTCTACTCTTAAACATACATGCTGGTTTGTTGGGCTTGTATCTATTCACCAATTTAATATTCCAATTTAAGGCCAAATGTTTCCTTAAATTATTGTGCTCTTGATTGTTCTATAGCCAAAGAGGCGGCGCTTATGCTTATCGGTTTCACAACTGCTTGACACAATATAGTACACTATAAAATATGTGTAGCTGTAAATGTGAGTAACATAAAAGGACAACTTGACTTTATTACTCTTTCTTTTAACTTTCTTTTATATTAATTTATTTAGTTTTTGTATGATACATTTATGCTTTCTATATTTGTGAAACCCAATTTACAGTCTTATTTCAAAATGTGTTTTTGTTATACTTATTCTGCGCTAAAAATCATATACCAAAAGGTTGAAGGCCAACTAAGTTTGTCTAGTTCAAAGATTTTTTACACACTACATACTGCTGTAAAATTAGACTAACTCAATTTTTCAATGACCCTTCTTAAAAATGTTATCAAATGTGTTAAAACATGTTATATTAAAATGTAAGATAGATGTGTTCAGTATTACATATTCATTCAAATGCTTGGAAGGCAAGACAATGGATAAATTGTATAATATATTTTGAGCATTCTAAAACTTACCATTTAGTCCATTATCATATTACTGCTCCCAAGGCTGAAATATTTGGTGCAATTTCACCGGCACTAAAATGTTAAAATAAAAAAAAACCTTTTACCCAAAATATGATTTGAGCACATTTCTTTGGTTTATGAACCAAGACAATGATGGCCATTTCAAGCTTGTATAGTAGTTCAACCGAGTTAAGAAGAAAAAGAAGGATCATAGAAACAACCTACTCCATATTTTTGTCTTCCTTATAATGTGTACTCTTCCAAAGATCATTCCCATATATAGCAACAAAGGCAATATCCCTAGCTTTCTTCAAGGCATCCCGGCGATTCATACATTGATAGAAGATCAAAGCAATCAACAAAGCTTAGGTAATGATCAAATGATGATAAATATGAGAGAGCATTTATTGTTTGCGGGAATTAGGTTGTATCTACCATTTTGTAAAGCCTTGCTCACAAAGTAGGAATAATCTGATTACCATATACTCCTTTGACATGCTTGGAAGAGACTTGATCTATCATAAACAATTGTGGATCCTAAACAATAAGAACATTTGAAGGCATGAAGGCTAATTTAATGAAATTAACACTAATTGAGTATCGGTGGAAACAAACTAAAAAACCTCTAAAGTAACTCGGCCTTAGGGATAATAATTAGGTGGAAACCAACTTAAAAACCTCCAAAGTCATTGAGAATAGAAAAAACAACGATGCGATTTAATTAGAAGGGCTAATCTAAGGTAATTGAATCAACAAAAAATATGTATAGTCACATTTAACACACTCAAAAAAAATTCAACTCCCAACACTAAATTTCAAATGCAAAAGGGGGAATAAAAAAAAAGTTAAAAAGAGTTTCTATTAAGAAATCAATCACTAAAATGAACGCATCCAACTTGAGAGCTTCCAGTGCAAAATTTGGAATATGAACAATAGTTAAGTTGTTAAGTTTTATATACATGATGTTTATATAACCAAAATCCAAAGTATAACAAAAACCGAAAGAACAAAATGTCGATTATAACCAAAATTGGACTTACCTTCTTGAATATTCTTTAAGAGTGAGCTCTTCATTCCAGACACCTTTTCATTTCAAGAGGAAATCTACAAATTCAATGAGACATGGAAAATTAGTAAAGGAAAAAATTAGCAAATTGATGAAATATAGAGTCAACGACTTAAATTAATAATGATATTAATCGAAACGTGGTTATGTACAGTACTGTATGAATCCAATTTGTCCCGTCTCTACCTAAACTTCCTTTCTGTGCCACCAAAGAATCAAATTCTATATCTCTCCACTCCTAATACAAATCCTTCCTTTGTTCACATAAGTATTCAAATTGGCGAGGTCCAACCCTCCATTTGTATATGATCGGTTTTCACTTACCAAAACCAACCCAACCAAATGAAAAAAAACAACCATCACCCGATCACCCATTACTTTTTATGTACACAAAGCCCAAACCTGAAGCAAGGAATATATGCTATAAAAGTTGGAAATTATCTTCCACACTCAAAAAATTCTCTCTTTCCCCACCCTTTCTACTTTAAGAATAATATTTGATTAAACCCAAGTTGTAGAGATTCCTTCTCACAAGGCTACCAATAGACAATAACAACCGCAAAGCACCAACTTCAATCGATTGATTTTCCCTCTCGCGCGCATACGGTGAGATACAAATGGGAACCCCTTCACTTTTAAACTACTTAACCCAATATTCTGCCTAACATATTCGATAATTTTATTATCAGCTGGGTATCCAATTGCATCAGTCACATAGAAAACATTTGCAGCTAAATCTCCTGTGGTAGTTATCTCAGCCCTTGTCACATTTAGCCCATTTTCTCTAAATGTTCTCATCACCTCTGCTAAAAGTCCCCGCCTATCTTCCGTGCATAACTCTAGCCTTACACCTGCATTCAAATAATTAGCAATTATTTAATCTTAAAAGGTCATACATAACTATACATAAACTATTAAATAAAAAAACAAAAGTGAGAATATGAAATTATCATACCTCAGATGCTCTTCTTTCTACTGCTGCTTGCAAGCATTCAATTACACGTTGACGCTCTGGCTCTGAACTAATTGGGGTTCCATCCTTATGTCTTGTATAAAACTCCTGCAATGACAATTCAAATGTAACTAATTAGGCACATAACCAAGCTAGTGACAGAAAAACACAACAATACATCTGATGTCTAATAATTACCATGTTTGCTTGGTCACTTGTTGAGTTGATATTTGCATGGAAGACAACATATTCCATGTCTGTCAAATTACAGACAACATCAAACAGTAACTTAGTGCGATCCTTGCACTGAACATTAACAACAGAATAACCCCTTTCAGCCCAATTTTGGACAGTCACTAATGGGGTTTCACTTTCAGGAGTAAACTTGAAAATGGGATTCTTTTGGAAATCACGGTCAGCATACATCAACTGGTGGAGCCTTCTTTCAGGGTGTACAGCAGCATAAGCAATGGATGTTTTTGCACTTCTAATGTCATTGTCTCCCTTTAAAACATTTCTTAAACGTGCTTCAAGGCTGCTAATTTTCTGAGAGTTCTCAATAGGGGTCACAGAATCACAATCTTTTACATAGATTAAGGAAGCAAAACGGCCATTGTGAGTCCAAATCTTAGCATCCACCACATCATATTGCTGCTCAGCCAGAACAGCAGATATCTCCGAAAGAAGACCAACACGGTCTGTGCCCGTTAATTCAAAGCGGTTAGACTAGTTTTGTGATCGGTTCTTCTGTTGTGAATGCTACCAAGTGACTGAAATAACATTAACAAAGAATTAAGAGCGTTATTGGTGAATCAATTGTAAATAGTAACATATTGAAAATTAAATTAGAACTTTAAAAACACTATTGAATTATAATTATATTAATACCTGTGCAATATACTTTAAAACACTCTCATCCGTTAGCTTGTTTCCGTTTTGATCAGTAACATAGAAAACTGTAAATTGAAGATCAAAGGGTTAGGGTTTAGTGAATCAAAGTTATCATAGGAACGAAAGAGAATGGAAAATTAGCTTACCATCCATGAACCACTTTCCAGCAGAGGAAACGTAAGCTTTCTTAATCGAAAGGTTCAGATCGCTGAGCACTTGAACTGCTTCCAAGAGAATCCCAAACTTTCTGGCGCTATCAAACTGTGAATTTCATCAAATCATAAACATTAGTATCTTACTATTTACAACTGAATCGGATTAAAACCACAATTTGGGGTTAAAAAACAAAATCAAGGATTTCATTACCAACCATGTATGGAGCAGACATTTTATCAAACACCTTGTCTGCAAACAAACAAAAGGAATAAGAATTTGTAAAAGGTGAAGGAAGGAGGAGTACCGGAAAATATTTTCTAGAAAGAAGACTCACACATAGGGAGCCCAGCAAACGACGTGGTCCAGTGGTCATCCTTTTCGCTCTGGCTCACAGCGACGACTGTGAATCCCTTCATCTCCGCGTTTTGTTATTTCATCGCTAAATCCAGAACCTGAAAACAAAAAGGACAAGACTTTAGGTCAAAAATCACAATCAAAAGAAGAATCAGACAACCCCAGTGAAGCGAACAGTGAGTGTGGTGACGACAGACGAGCGACACGGAGTAGAGAAGCAGCGAGTATGGCGGCGGTGAGGGGCGATATGAACTGAAAGTGAGATGTTTTTTTGATCAGTGAGAGTGAGATGTGAGTGTGAGAAGAGAAGAGAGTGAGAGAAATCGCCGCGCATAACCGCCACCGTGAAGCTTTTTCTCTTTCTCCTGAGAGAAATGCGAAATTTTCTCTCCAGTCTCTCATGGTGAGAGTCGGTGTAGAAGATCATAGATAGAGAAGAGAGAACTCGAGAGAGAGAGAGAGATGAGAGAGGCGAGAGAGAGAGAGAGAGATGAGAGTGGGAAGAGAGAAGAGAATACTGAGAGAAGAGAAGAGAGAGATTGAAAGAAAGGAAGCGTGAGGAAGAAAGAAAGAAAATGTATCTGTTATTTTTCAATGTACCAGTCTTTTCACCTGACATCTTCACATGGGAGTGTGAAGATATCACATGGCAAGGAAGCCAAATCCAGCATGGAGCTTATGTGGCACACATGGTAGCTAGTGAGTGGCTGGCGTTTTTGGCGGGAATGACATGGCAAAGGTGACGTGGAGACTTAACAGGATGTATTGTCTTTGATAGACAGGGAGAAAGGAGATCTCCACAACACGAGGGAGAGGGAACTCCGAACCATCTTCACAGGTGGAAGCATGCAAAGATGAATACAAAAAAAATAGGTGGAGCGATAACGTGTGCGGAGGCTAATGGGAACATCACTTTGGGGGTGGTGGTTTGAAAGCGGGTTTCATCTTCTTACTTTTCTGGTACTTTTTGATTTTTTCTCTCTAATTTTTCTTTTTGTAAAAATACTGCCTCTCTCTCTCTCCTCTCTTTTTTCTTTTCAATCTTTGATTGAATATTTTATTGTGTATCTTTGCTGTTAATTTTGCTATGCTTTTTTTTTTGAACAACTGATTCAGATTTTATAAAGAATGGGCCAAGCCCCACCGAACACAACCAAACCATTACAACAAGCTACAAAACGGGCTAAATATTCCGGGCCCAAAAACAAACAAGATAAAACACAATAGAAACAGCTAAACGCCACTACAATAATACAACCAACGAACCATAAACACTACACAATGAGAGCGAAAAACTAGAGCGAAACCCTAACCCAGAAGAACTTCGATTCCGCTTACCCCAAGTCGCAAGAGCTCAAACCTCCACTCACTCCACACCACGAGCTTCAGAAATCACAACTGATTGAAGAGAAGCAGGCAAGTTAAAGATCCAATTAGAAGGAAGAGCATCAGAAGCCCCAAGACTAGCAATCAGATCAGCAACAACATTAGCATCCCGATTCACCCAATTAAAGATCAACGAGGTAAAGTTGCTTAATAAACTCTGAATATCAGCAATAATATGCTCAATTTCTTTTCCAATCACTTTCCCTTTGCATGCATCAATTGCAATCAAGCAATCAGACTCAATGATCACATTTTGGAAATGGAGAGCAGACGCGAAAGTAATAACATCACGAAGAGCTAAAGTTTCTGCCATCAATGCTGAAGCCGCAAAAAATTTCTTACTTAACCCAGTAACAAAGGTACCACTTCCATCTCTACCAATACTCCCTGTACCTGCCCTCCCAGTGTTCATTTTAAAACTAGCATCCACATTGAATTTCACACGGTCACTAATAGGAGGGATCCATCTGGAACTAGGGATCACAGTAGAATAAGAAGGATTTCTATTAGGAATGTCACTCACATTTGCACTAGTAAAATCTAGAAGTTGTTTGTTAATCATGTGAAGCACCTCAATAGGATTAGGGTTTTTGTCCTCAAACACTTTAGAATTCCTTGTTTTCCAGATATTCCAAAGGGTTAACAGAATTTTAGCAAAATTTTTCTTAGCATTGGGCTCGCAGTTGGAAATACTTATTATAAAACCTTCTAACCAGACAAACATAGAAGAGATCGATAGTTTAGTAGGCACCTGACAAATTTGCAAACCAAACCAAAGAGGAGAGGTCCAAGGGCATAACATAAATAAATGTTCAAGAGACTCTTCTTCCTTTTTGCACACAGGGCAGGTAGAATCATTAGAGAGCTTCCTAATAGAAAGATTAAGTATAGTGAACAGAGCATTGTGCTTAATTCTCCAACCAAATTCTTTCACTCTTTCAGGAACAGAAGCACTCCAAATAGCTTTCCAGGATAGATAAGAGTGATGGTAAGAGGTAGAAGGATTCCCATATTGCACCACCTGAGCTTCTTTAATACTGAAGTACCCTGATTTAACACTGTAACACCCATCAATAGTAAGAGGCCAAAATAAAGAATCAATAGTAGATGATCTACCTAAAGGTGTTTTGACCGCTTCAATTGCAGAAGCAGGATCAAGACACACTCTAAATTTATCAATGTCCCACTGGTGAGAGTTCAAATCAATTAGACCACTCACTTTAGAAATAAGACAACCTTCCATTACCTTAGCTTTCCCACCAGAAGCAAGACAACTATCCTCAGTTATACTTATCCCAATTCCACTACCAATATTCCACCTGCCTTCCTTCTTCAGAAGATATCTCCCATGTAGGATACTCCTCCAAACCCACGAGATTCCAGCTTTAGGTTTCACACTCCAAAAATCACTTCTCTCACAATAGATCCCTCTAAGAATTGATGCCCAGTATTCATTAGGATTTTGAGCATATCTCCAGGCTTGCTTAGAGAGGAGAGCTGAGTTTTGAATAGAAAGATCCTTAAAACCTAAACCACCTTTATTTTTAGACCTACACATAGTATCCCAGTTCTTCCAATGCATTCCCCTTTTTCTCACTTTAGAACTCCACCAGAAATTAGCAATAACAGAGCATAAAGACTGACAGAAGTTTTTCATAACATAGGAAGGAATAGCTTGCACTACAGATTTGATCAACACTTCCTTACCAGATTGAGATAGAAAATTTTCCTTCCAACCCTCCATCTTATTCTGAACTCTTTCTCTGATCCATTGGAGAGCCCTAGCTTTAGATTTTCCCCACTCAGCAGGAATGCCAAGGTATTAATTGTCAAGAGAATCCCAAATAGGAATATGAAGCACACCAGACAAAGACTCCTTCAACACTGATGAAACACCAGCACCACACATTAGGCCAGACTTCTGCAGGTTTATCATTTGACCAGAAGAAGCAGTAAACATGTTAAGAATTTTCACAACTTGATACACTTCCTTAGTATTAGCCTTGCCAAAAATAATGGCATCCACTATAAGAAAATCGGTGGTTTGCCACGGACATTCCCGTGGCAAATGTACAAATATCCGTGGCAAAACAACATTTGCCACGGATTTGCCACGGACACAAATTGGTGGCAAAAACGCTCGTCGCAAATCGTTTGCCACAGACTTTTCCGTGGCAAATTTTTCCGTCGCAAATCCGTCGCTAATCCGTGGCAAATATCCGTGGCAAAGTCGTCGCGAATTTCATCGCAAATCTGTGGCAAATCCGTCGCAAAAATAAAAAAAAAATTAAAAAAAATTTAAATCTTCAGAATTAAAATAAATGTTGGATAACTCATTATGATGTTAAAAGTAGAAATATAAAATAAAATAGCAGAGAAAGAAAAAACTGGTCTATCTTCTCCAAAAGAATACAAAACTAAACTTCTCATAATAAAATTTTCCATGGATTTAATTGCAAGAGCAATGTTTCTAGTACAAATACAACTACACAAAGAGAAACTGCCATCGGCAAGTTGTCTTACAATAGAAACAATACATTCCACCGAGAATCGCCGGTTAAGTGTGCGCCTGTAGGACATCACACTTTTTCACTTCAACAGGATGACAACTGTGATGACACTCCTGGGGCGCATGAGAGAAAGATAAATAGTGCCAAATGATTAGAACATCGATATCAATTGGATCAATATCTACAAATATCGATGAACCGAATATGATTTTGAGGTTCAAATTTTGCAACATTGATCACTTGCCGGTGATGAATGGGTGGTTCAATGCTTGTGAGATGTCAACCTCTTCTCTCGGATCCAAGATAAAGATTTTATCCAGAAGATCCTTAAAATTGGCTACCATTTTTGGATCCTCCCCAGAGAGCCGATGATGGTTGTTCCAATATCTTTCGGCTTTATGTTGAGAATCATCCGCTTTATGGTTTAGGAAACAATATTACAACCATTATTGGACTCAAAAAATCCATCCATTCTAACGTTGATAGCAGAACTTTTCAACATATAATCATAGGTATAACTAACCTTCTTTGTTACAGGATCCTCCATCGTGGCATGAAAACTCAGTCTGGTCAAAGTGTTGTTCAATAAATGCTCCCGCAACGAGATAATAAATAACAAGTAGATAAATACAAACACAAAACCATAAATTCAATCGAAAGTACAGATCATATAAAAGAGCTCATGTAGAAACAAAAATTGCAATGAGAGAAAATGACATACAAAACAAACTTGTAGCTATACAAAGTATAAACGTTCATAACACCCAAATAGTAATGATAGACAATTAAATAAACATTAAACGTGTCATTGTTTGTAAGCCACGAAAAAGAACCTTCCATGTGTATAATTCATACAAACAACGACCTCTGGACCAAATATCCAATGGATGATCATACTGCGGGCCAAGCATCGCATAGAAACATTCAAAAGCCCAAAGGCAATGTAAGACACTCGAAAAAGTATTTCGGAGTAATGCAAGAAATATATGAAGGAACTTACTTATATCGGGGGCACGATAAAAGCGACTCACGAGATATGGTGTTACTTCATTTTTACTAAACAAACATGGCATTGCCAAAGTCGCAAAGCTTCAAAACATTTTTAGCCTCATTCACCTTGCGAAAAAGGAAAATGAGTGCAGGGTTAGATAATGGAAACTTCTTAAAATTAACAAAATACAAAAAGAAACAATTTAAAAATTAAAAAGCATTTTAAGCATACCAACATATTATCGGGCTTTATATCACAAAGGCGAGGACACGCGATTCACGGAGATGCTTGAGGTGCAATAAAAGGCTGTTTTGAAAAAACACCCTCCCGTGTGCAAAGAAGAACTTCATATCGGCCATCAAGTATTTCACCAAGACGATGGCTCGCATAGAAAATATCGAGAATATAACACAATGAGCGGGAAATAGATATATCCAAATGATATTGGACATGGTGATTGACCAACAATTCCAACGGGGAAAAGATTATCACAAAGATTTTCCACATCACATTGTGAGTTTTGCTAATGAGATAAAAGGAAGTTGCTAAAAATTTGCATGACAACTAATTGTCGATCATTAAACTTGAGGTCTATAATCCCGAGTAATCGAATGTCAACATTTCGGTGATCACCGATAATACTTGTTCAGTGGTATTTAATTTAAAAATCTGCATTAAAGTTTTCAAGATATTCCTTCCAAAAACATTGAAAGTCAAAGTACATAATAATAAATTTGATGGATATTCATGTCATCACATTTGAAAGAACATGCTTGAGAAAAACAATTCAACAATCACCACCCAATAAAAGGTTACTTAGAGAACCGGATGTTTCGACCAAGGCGTGACCCAAGAAACTAATCGAGACTTTTATGTCTCAAATCAACAATCAAAATAAAATATCCAACAAACTAACAACAATCAAATTACTTACATGTAGCCCCCTCGCATCGTCCCGGCTTGTCATGTAGGCCAACCCTCTCAATCGGTAAACCATCTCCTTTTCCCTAATTGTTGAATAGCTACAGATCAGGAGATTATTGCCCTGGACCAAATCCTTATTCAGTTTACTTGCATCTTGACACCCACTAACATACATATCATCATCAACTGTTGTGCCATTGTTCAAAGCATGTTTTGCATGAATCAAGTTATACATTGTGTTCTCGGTTGTGCGGTGAGAAAGTAATACAAGAAAAATTAATCGGGTTATAAATAAATCTCAATAGGAACTTCACCAATGTAATCAATTGAAAATGCAGAATCTGTGACCTTATTGAAGCTTATGATTATGATTTATGAGAGTAATTCATAGAAGGCATTCAAATTCAATCATCAAAACATAGCACTCAATTCCTTTGAGAGTTAGTCTAAAATAAAGTCATGTATAGCTAACCAGGATTAAAGCAATAGAATTTCCGTGCAAGTCCAACTCCAAGTATGGTCACATTATTTCCAAGAAATAGCGAGTTGCTATAAACTCGATCATGTGAGGTGGCACCAATAGTATAGATCCATGCAAAACTATTTGTTTTCCTAGCCTTGTTATTTACAATTACATAGAGCTTCCAAGGCAAAACATAGTAAAGAAAGTAGAAACACATTTGAAATTTTATAATGCTTTAAATATCATTTTAGTGTGTTGCCAAACCGCAATGAAACATAACATCTCACCATTTGAAGAGAATTTTCTAAATGCTTTGAGCTTCTTTGGACAACCCCAGGAAACATCATTCTTAACGTTAAGAAAAAGCATATACAATGTACAAAATTGAAGTGGATTCAAGCTAAGGGTTTAAGGGCAAAGTAATAAGACTTTTACCTCTGCTTTCATATATAATTTCCTTGGGTGACACCTAAAATTGCATTCACACAATAAAGTTATCTAAAAACAATCTAAAAGATCGTTTCCATAAACCGAGATAAAAACAGAATTGATAAAAGAAGGGTAATTTAGGCTTACTTGCATCAATAAAGCCCCCAAAGCAGAACATGACGCATCATCCTCAATAGAACCAACCCAAAACCGAAGACGGGCACAATCAACAAAAGCAAAACCATACACAATGAACCATTATCTCGAGCCATTGTTCTCTCGAAGAAAATATACATTTCATTGTCATGTTGATAATTTAAAGTATTAACCATTTCATACCTTTCCCTTTGTAACGCTTTGCTTTCTTCCCTTTTATGAAGTGGAACCTTCCAGATCTATTTGTTTCGCAAAGACTTTTCTTTTGAAGCCTTTCGATAAACCATTTCATTGATTTCAAGCATTAAAAGCTAAATTCCTCATAAACCAAAGACACAAAATCATTAAAAACAAAAAAATAAAATTTAGGGTTTTTTAATTAGTGAAATTAGGGATAAATTAAAAAGATAATAGAAATTACCTACTACAAGGGGGAAGAGGAGGAGCGGCGGCAGCGAAATGGTGGAGGTCTGAGGAGAAACGGCGGAGAAAGCTTGATGGTGAGGGCGACGACGGAGAGGGAGAGTGGAAGAGGAGAACGTCTCGTGCATGGTGGCCGTGAGAGCTCGATTAGCGATGGAGGAGGCGGAGGAGGCGGGAGGAGGGTGGAGGGTGGAGGGTGGAGATCGGAGACCGAGGTGGTGGAGGCGCGAGGAGGAGGACAGAGAGAAGAGAAGCGTGAATGCTTTTAGGAGAAAGAAGAGAATTGCGTCGTTCTGTTTTTTTGTTATATCGTGGGTGTTTTATTTTGATAAATGGTTTGCCACTGACTTGTCACGGCATGTCCGTCGCAAATTTTTGTCCTTTCACATGTCCGTGGCAAACACCAGCGGGAAATTTCGCGCTCACATATTTTGCACTTGCCGTCGCAAATCCGTGGCAAATTACCGACGGAATAAGCTCCGTGGCAACTGCTGGTGGCTAAAACAAGGTTTTGTTGTAGTGATCATCTGCAAAAAACAAATGGGTTAATATTGGGGCTCTGGGAGCCAATTTCAGACCTTCCAAGTGACCAATAGAATTTGAGTGAGAAATGAGCCTAGAGAGAACATCAAACATTAGAATGAATAGGTAAGGAGAAAGAGGTCTCCTTGCCTAAGACCTCTAGAAGGACAAATAGATCTACTCCTAGAACCATTGACTTGAAACTGATACCTAACAGAGGAAACAAGAGACATAACAAGACTGACCCAAGACAAACTAAAACCATAAGCTATCAAAACAGCTTTTAAGAAAGCCCAATCCACTCTATCATAAGCTTTGTTCATATCTAAATTAATAACAAACCCTAGACACTTAAGACTCTTTTTCTTCTTTAGATAGTGGAAAGCCTCTTGGGCAACAACAAGGTTGTCCTGAATAAGTCTCCCCCCCCACAAATGCACTCTGTTGAGGAGAAATGAGAGGACTGAGAAATTGTTTAAGCCTTTTCACCATCAACTTAGAAATAACTTTGTAAATAAAGTTACAGCAACTTATTGGTCTTAATTGAGAAATAGCCTCTGGGTGTTGAACTTTAGGAACAAGAGCCACCAAAGTATCATTAACTGTAAACCCCAAAGCACCAGTAGCAAAAAATTCCTCCACAGCAGCTAGCACATCCAACTTGATAGTCTCCCAGTTCTTATGGTAGAAATGACCATTGAGCCCATCTGGACCAGGAGCTTTTAGAGCTCCTAACGAGAAGACAGCATTTTTAACCTCCAAAAGAGTCACTGGTGCCATTAAGAAAGCATTAGTTTGTGCTGAGACAGAATTAGAGATGATAGAAAGACACTCAGTGTGAATGTCATGAGAGGAAGCAGTATAAATTTCCTTAAAATGATTCACACCAGCAACAAAGACACCAGAATGCCCTTCTACCCACACACCATTAGCATCCTTTAACCTGTATAGAGTATTTCTGTCTCTCCTTTGCACTGTAGAAGCATGAAAGAACTTGGAGTTCTTGTCTCCATTTTTAAGCCATTGCACTCTAGACCTCTGTCCCCAATACATTTCCTCTTGCTTCCAAAGAACTTCAATCTGTTTCCTAATATCTTGAATCTCCGACCACCTATTAGAAGGATCAACCCCATTCAGAAGAAACTGAAGCTATACTTTTAATTTAGTGATCTCAGTAGAAGCATTCTTGAAGTTGTTCTTGTGCCAAGAAGAAAGAGATCTTTTACAGTTCTTAGCCTTGGCAATAACCTGATCCCAACCAGAATCAGACAGGTTAGAGGAATACCACCCCTCGGCAACCACCTTGTTACAATCAGCATGCTCCTCCCAGAAATTCTCATACCTAAAGTACACAGGTCTCCTTTCAGGGGGGCAAGGATGAAGCACAATAGGAGAGTGGTTAGAAGACACAATAGGCAGAGCAATCTCCACAGCATGAGGGAAAATTTCTCTCCAACCCCAGTTCATGATAATCCTGTCAATCCTTTGGAATGTAACCACTCCATCTCTTGGATTGCAAGACCAAGTGAACTTATTACCTTTAAGATCCATATCCATAAGGCCATTATTATTTAGAAACTCCCTGAACAGAGAAATTCTAATAGGAGCCACAGGCAGTGAACCATCCTTCTCATTAGTGGAAATCATCTCATTAAAATCCCCAACACAGCACCATGGACCATCTCTCCATGGTTTTAAGTTAGAAAGCTTATCCCACAAGTGTCTCCTCTGTCTAAACAGAGGGTTGCCATATACAAAAGTCATTTCATACACATGACCAGTCTTTTTTTCCTTTACACCTGTATGAATAAAGTTTCTACACGAGTCCAGAATTTGAATCTCAAAAGAATTGTTCCAAAATAATCCCAAACCTCCAGCAGTACCAAGGGCAGGGACACAAAACATGTTTTTGAACTTAAGTTTTCTTCTAACTCTTTCAACACGTTCCTTTTGAGCTCTAGTCTCCTTAAGGAACACAATAGCAGGCTTTTGACCTTTCATAAGGTCTTGAAGCTCTCTACTTGTCGAGGTAGCCGCCAAACCTCGACAATTCCAGCTAATAACAGTCATCTTGGCTTTGGGGCTTGCTTTGGCTCGCCTCCTCAGCCTTAGTACCATAGTGTCCCATAGAGAAGCTTCCAAAAGGATTGTCAATACTATCTAGAATATCCTCCCCTAACCCTTCAGTAATGTACTTACTTTTCTTGTAATCAACTATGCCTTTTTCCTTTATCTTGTCTCGATAACTGATCATTGTTTCTTTTTTTCAGATTCATCCCAACCCTTATACTCAGAGCCAAAACATCTTCTTCTTCAACACCAAGTTGAGCTGTGGGGTTACTAGACTCCTCTTCCTCATCATCAACAGGTAATTCCACAAAATACTCTCCCCTATTAGTGAATTCTTGAATTTCTCTCAACTCAGAATTTTCAGTATTAGGATGGTTCATAAATTGAGGTTTATCAATGTTACTAGAACAAAGAATTTGACTACTGAAACTTGTGCTGGGAATAGTGATAGGAATATTTAGGTTTACTATGTGTAGTGATTGGTTGGGTGTCTAAGTTTGTGTTTAGGCTATCTTTAGTAACACAGGTGTAAACCTCCACATGAGGTAGTTTACTATTTTCTTGATGGCTTTTGTTTATGTCAACCAAACATCCTGCCACATAATTTCTGACCACCCTTAAATCACCAACTTTTACAGGAATATTTTGCACAGGAATGGTAGGGATAGGTCGAGGATAAGGCCTCTCTTCAACACCATGAGGACCTAATTTCACATTTATATCATGGTAGTGTTTTCTGATCCTTTCCTCCTCTCTATCAACCCCAACATCAGTAACAATATCATTCACCTGTTGAGGGTTAGAAGAGCACTCCTCATTGTGAGGCTTCCTACTTGAGTCTCTTCCTAGAAACTGGATAGATCTGGGGGTAGCAACACTTAACCAGGGACCATACTTAGGCTTCCCTGATCTACCTGGGACAGTAGCTAGAGGGATATAGCAATTTTTAAATTCATGACCCACTTTTCCATACTTATAACACAAAGCCTGTAACCTTTCATATTTGTAAGTAACCCAAATTCTAGGTAGAACACCTCTAGGGATCCAACAACCCACAGGAAGAGATTTCTCCAGAGAGATACATACTCTTCCTCTCACAAAATTCCTAAGAATCCTTCCACCTACAATAGGATTTTCAACTTCAATAACATTTCCAACTTTACTGAGAATCGTAGTAGCATTAGGCACATTCATATTCTCAAGAGGAAGATTATGGATCTGAATCCAGAAAGGGGACATGTTAAACACAATATTATCACAAGACATAGTAGGGCACCAGTGCTGTAGGCAAAATAGATTATTCAACACAAACCAGGGGCTTTTCCTCATGACTTCAGTAGCATCTTCCAATCTAGCAAAATTAAGAAGGAATTTGTTATGACCTAGCTCAGAGATGTGTAAGCCAGTGAACATTTCCCAAGCTTTAGCTAATATTTCCTTTACTACTTTAACATTCATCTGTTTCTCATTGTATATATAACCTACAAGAGTTCCATTAAACTTTGTTTCTTCATCTTGCATAACAGGTTGAAGAGGTTCATCCAGCACCTCAGGATTTTCAACAATAGGGTTCCTTAACTGGGAAGACATAGCCATATGGAAGTAAACTGCACAGAAAGAAGAATAGAACAGAGGACAAAGACACTTCTATAACAACTCAAAGAAACAACCAGGACACATAAACTACTAACACCTTAACACAAAACACTTGCACTTTTGCTCTTTTATTGCTCTTTAGCTCTTTTTGACTCGATCTAAACATGTAAACCAGAGACTGAAAACTGACAAGGACTCTCTAATGCTCTTTAACTCTTTTGGCCTTGCTCTTTTACTAAAACAACTCAGAACTAGAGAAAAAAAAATTGACTTGAATAACTCACTATTTGATGCATATCTGATCTTAATGGTCACTTAGAAATGGTAGATGAGCACAATAACTCCAAAGGAACAGGAACACAGCTTGAAATGAGGAACTTTCACAACTTGGAGACAATAAACACTATATTAAACCTTACTTAACCAACAGGTAAAACCAAATATCTATTTTGCAACAAGTGAAAAATAGACAACACATCAAACCCAACAGATACTCACAGTAGTAGAACAGAAACCCAGTGGTTAATAACAACATTTAAAAACCAGTGGTAACAAAACCTAGCGGACCCTCCCTAGGAACATTTTGGTTTTTTCTCTCTCTCCCTTCTCTCATTTCTCTAGAAAATGGGGTTTTCTCTAGAAAAAGTTTGCTATACTTTTACAGGTGAAGGGTTGTGGAGACTTGCTGGACAAAAAGACTTGTTGGGCTGAAGGTTGATGTTACTGACACCTCATTGTTTGTGGTGATTATTTTTCTTTTGTATTTTGTATTATTTCTTATTGCTCTCCCTTTTTTAGTTTGTGGTTAAATGTTTTTTTGGGAGATTTGTGAGTTGTAATTATTTATTATTATTTTTATATTTTAATTTTTTTTGTTTTTTATTTTATTTTAGAGGGGAAAAAAGATTCTATTGGGTCATAATGTGGGTGTTGTGAAATATCGAGTTGTGCAAGTGTACACAATCGAAACAAGTAATAAAGTAGTAAGTACAGTTCGTCTCCACAGGGATTGGTATTAATTTTAGAGTTTAAGTGATACTAGCTCTTAGCGAACCGAGTAGCAAAGATTTGTAGTAACAGGTTATCAGTTAAACAGTGAAGGTTTTAAGAAAACAGTAAAAGCCGAGTTGTAGAATGAGAGAGAAACAAGTCGTATTGCCTTTCCTAAGTAACTTCCCAATTAGTACATCGCTATAACGTTACACGCTATAGCGTCAAGCGCTGTTGCAATTGCTTTTGTGCCTTTCGGATCACTCACGCCAGGGTTTCATTACAAGATTCCTATGTCTAGGTTCTAAATAAGTTCACCCCTGTATAATAAAAACCCACAGCCCTTGCTCTATGAACTATTGCATTTCTATGTCTAGAGGAAGCAAAATCTATTTAAATGTCTTTAAATAAACTTTCGTTCATATCAAGCTTTGAAGTCGATCCATGGACCATGTCTGAACCCACGGATTTACCCATTTTAGCTGATCATTTCTAAAACAAGTTTGAAAGAAGTATAACACAAAGATTGAAACGCAAAGCATGCAATATTATAACAACAGTACTAATGGTTCATTACAAAGTTCCGAGCAATCCAACTTAAAGTATTTAGCTCATGTTTCGCATCATCAAAGCAATACAAGCTGGAAAACTCATACTACTTAAAATGAAATGAGAAGAACCGGTGGCAAAAGATACACACCGAGGTTCCCAACTCATTCACCGTGATGATACTCAAACGTTGAGTTAATACCGAGAATAAAAACAAGTGAAAAATTACAAGAAAAACGAAAACGAAAAATGTTCAGTAACGCAGAAAATCTCTCAGTCTCAAACTCTCAATGTCCAAACTCTCTGTGTATATCTTTGTTATCCCCAGCATCTGTTTTTGTAAAGGAAGAAGGAGTTGTTGGAGTAGCTCACGCGCCCGGAATTTGCACAGAAAGGAGGCATGGCCGATTCACCCACTGGAGCTATCGCTCCACTTACACAGCGCCAGGTGGCCTATAAAATCCATGAATATCCGTTTGTGCCAGCTGCATAGTAGCTGCTGAAAACAAGGCATGGAACGAAGAACTTGGCGCCAAAGAAATACACTAACTGCTTCGCAAGCTTATCCGAGCTTCCCTCACGCCGACCTGCCTGTTGCCGAGGTCTCTCCCGAGCTCAATGATTTGGCTGAGCTGCCCTCATGACGCTATAGCGTCAAGCGATATAGCGCTTTATTACTGCACACTCACAAAACAAGTTAAAATGCTCAAAAGGGCACCAGATGTGCCGAGTTCACTCAAAACAGAATCTAACCCTTCTTTTCTTTCAACTATACTAATTAGAGTAATAGGACACTAATATTACTTGAGAACTTACTTGATTTGCATGGATAAGGGCATAAATAACTCATATAAATATGAGTCATCAGTGGGAAAATGCCCAAATTAACAAAGTTGCACCATACTTGCTAGGGAGCTTTGAGAGTTTGGACCATAATTACTAACAAAGCATGCATCATACTTGCTAGGGAAGTATGCATCATACTTGCTAGGAGCTTTAAAATGCACCATACTTGCTAATAATACTGACATTTTCTATCTACTACATGTGTTAAAGGTACTAAAAGAAAAATAATAAAACTAAAACATACGATCTAGTAAGTTAATATGATCATAATAACAACGAAAAAGAACACAAACAAAGTTAGGGTATCACAGCCGCCCCACTTTATTTATATTAGAAAAGATAGAGATATTTCATAGTAAAAATAGAAATAAAGATAAAACAATGTTAATTTTATCCGACTTGGAAAAAAGTAGAGGGCTTGAGAATTAACAGAGACTGATTAACACTTGGCGTGTTAACAAAAAAGAAATAAAGAATGATCGTTGGGGATCTGTAGGACCGTTTGGTCTGAAGGAATGATTAGTCTTAAGGATCGATGCCTTTTTAGTATTTTATTTAATTATCCAAGGGATTTAAATTTTTTATTTAGTGTAATCTATTGGATTTAAAAAATAATGGACGGATCATAAACCATCCACAAATATAAATGGATGGATTGGATCTCATAATAACTCTAGCCCTAACAAAATTCCTAATGATCATTTTACATAATTCAACAATAGGGTCTTCAATTTCAATAATATTGCCAACTTTCTTTAATAGAGTAGTGACATTACAGCTATTTAGGAACTCAAGGAGGAGATTATGAACTTGAATCCAAAAGGGAATAAGTGTAAAGTCTAGCTAAGCAGTGAAGCCTCTAGAATCCAAAATTGAAGGCATCCAAGATGGTTCATTACATATTCTTTGACATGTTTCTCATGTGAGAAGCAGAATAGGCACTTGTTAAACCCTCACTAGTGCAGAAAAGACATTTAGCATTAGTTATTTTGCACATTTAGCATCGTTATCTGTCGATGCTAATTCGACCGATACTAAATGTCAGACATTTAGTATCGGTTAATTAAATAACCGATACTAAATGTGACTTTTAGCATCGGATTTTCAAAAAACCGATGCTAAATGACGTTTTTTTGGTGTTTTTTATGTCTTGAAAACATATTATTAGTATCGGTTATTTAAATAACCGATGCTAAAGGTCCATAATTATGTAGGTCATGGGTAGCCATTCCACGATTTAGCTAAAATATCCTTGACTGAATTCTTGTTGAGAAGCATTTGGTGATTTACATATATTTGAGGGTTCAAGTGAACCCCTCAAATAATAAAATTAGCACACCGATATCTTAGAAAAAATGTTTTTGCAACCCCTGAAAAATATGTTTTGCACCCAAGTTCTTAGTTTTGCACCAAAGTTTCTAATTTTGCACCACTCTAATGTACCACACTCACACAATCACTCACACTCTTATATTTTATTTTAAAAAAGTTTCTGTCTATCTAGTTCTGCTATGAACCTGATAAAGTTTTCTTTTGCAGCTGACACTAGTTCTGCTATGAATATTGTGAAGAATAGGTTGCGTGACCGGATGTGAGATACATGGATGAAGGACTGTTTGGTGACATACATTTAAAGTGATGTATTCAATAAATTGACTCTGAGCTTATTATTCAACGATCTCAGAATATGAAATCACGTAGGACAATTATGAAATGTATAATTTATTTATTTAAATATATTATAGTTGTTTTTAATTATATTTTTAGTAAATTGTGTATTTAAAAGTTTGATACCCCTTACCGGGGTCTTGGATCTGCCACTGTTGAGAAGTTTGTTCTAGCTAATGCTACATTGTTTGTATTTGTATTTGCAAGAACAAGAGGTCCGTGCAGCCCCTCAGGGTCATCAATAGGTTACTGGTGAGAAGAACTGGAGGCCCTTCTGAGAAGGAGAAGCGCTCAAAAAGGAGGCGCAATCACTACAAGAAAATCGCGTACCGAAAGATTTTTTTCCGTCAGTACAGTTCCAACGGAAATTTGGCATTTCCGGCGGATTTTTTTTCCATCCATACGTTTCCGGCGAATTTTTATTTTTATTTTTTAAAATCCGATGGTAATTTAAAAACTCCGTCAGAAATGTTACCGGTGCATTTTTAAAAAAAATGCTTTTTTAAAAAATCTGCCGGAAATGTTAAAAATCCGCAGGTAACATTTCAGGCAGATTTTCACTATCTCATCTTTCTTCTTCTTTTTCATACTCTCCAATCTCCATAAATTTTTCTACATATCTCGCTTCTACATTTCCCCTTTCTTCTTTCTTCACTCACTATTAGGATACCCGTGCATACCCACGGGTGCTATTATGTTCTTTTTATGAATGAACTTAAAAAGTATTAAAATAGACTGAATATTATCCTGTGAAAATACAACAAATTTAAAGTAGATAAAAAATGAGTTTCAAATAAAAAAAATAGATAAGTATTAAAATCTAGAAATGCAAAAGTATCATTTTAAAAGAATTTTTCATTTATCCCGTGTTTTTAATATGTTAGTATAGTGTTTTTTATATATCAGTGTTGTTATTCCTTTTTTTATATACCAGTGCAGCTAGCACATGTTTTATGTATCAGTGTAGTTATCCCGTTTTTGTTTTTATGTATCTGTGCAGTTATCTCATAGTTTCAATTGGTTATTTGAGTTGATTAGTAGATTATAGTAGATAGTAAAAGATAGATAGTAGATTATCAATAAGAAATATTTATTTCGTGTTTTTTTATATATCAGTGACAATTATTTGTGCTTTTTAGGTATTAGTGACAAATATTTGTCACATGTGTTCCTAACTTATTGAAACTAAACAACACACGCTATAGCGTTTGGCGCTATAGCGCTTGAACAATGATAACAGATTTATTTACTAGCTGCAGCTCCCTCATTACTCGGCTCCTTAGCTTTTTTTTTTTTTTTTTTTGAAACGCTTTGCCTCTTTGCCTTTGGAACAACCGCGCTCTTGTTTCAGGTAACTACAGCTTTTACACAATATTCTAAGTCACTGACCACCCTAAGACCTTCGCACCTAACCTTTATATAGCCCGAGCACCCCCAAACTTTGCTTCAAAAACTCTTCAAGTTTTTAGTTAAGCCTTGATTTCACCTCGGTTAACTCAGACTAGCCTAAACCTCAGATTGTCCTCGGCTAGCTAAGTTTCTCTTAAGCGCAGAGATTTTTATGTGTGGGAGCAGCAATAAACACAGATATTATTTGAACGCATGACTATTCTTTACTCACTCACACAATCATCATTAAGATCAGCCCGAATAGAAGGTTTTCAACAAACATAAATTGGAAACAAAGCTTTGATCATGCAATTCTTACTAAAACAGAAAGAGATTTTTTTTTATAAACCTCTAGGTCCTCCCCCCCAAATAAAATGGAGCAGTGTCCTCACTCTTGATTTGGGTGGGAGAGGCCAGGACTTAACACAAGACAATTCAACAAAATTTTAAACAAGTTCTAACATTTGTGAAGCGCAAAAACAACGCCTATAGCGCTTCACAATTTATGTCCGACTATAACTACCTATACTAAAAAAGAAGGGTTTGAATTTATTTGAAATTAAAGCCAGACCTTGTTCTGGCGCTTACTCGGCTTGACTGGGTTGGCTGGGCGACTTTCTTCTTCTTCTTTTCTTGCTTGCCTTCCTCAGGAGACGAAGCAACCTCAGGACTTGGGGATTTGTTACGTGGAGGTGGTGTAAAACTCCTAACGCGAAAAGGCGTGATTGACTTTTGTGGTCTTGGTTCTTCTTCACCCAAGGAGATATTGGTTGGGATTACATTTTGCGCTTCATCATATTTTGCACTTTCAGCTCCTTCCTCTGCTTCTGGGTTGTCCTCACTAGATTCCTCCTTCTCAGACTCAGTGCTCAGCGCCTCCTCATTGCTGACCTTCTCTTGTTCTTGCTCTGGACTTTCCACCTTCTTCAATGCTGGGCTTCTCGCCCTTTTTCTTGGCTTCTTAGGGGAAGTGTCCTTGGATGCCCTTTCCTCTTGCCGAGGTAGCTCCTGCTCCTGCCGAGTTGGTTCCTGCTCACCTTCAACATCTAGAATCCACTCCGGGAATACTGGTGGCTCTATTAACTCCTTTCCTCTAGACAGCTTCTCAAACACAGTCTTCTCCCACTCAAATTTTGCTTTTACGAACTTGCCGAGTGCCTGCTGCCTCTTTTTCAGTTGATTCAACGCTATAGCATCAGACGCTATAGCGGCACTCCTTAGCCTTGGATTGAAAAAATTTGGTATAGCCCCAAGAGGGGTTCTTCTTTCATCCCACGATTTCTATCTCAACCTCGGCTACTTTGCACATTTCGGTAATAAGACATGGAAAATACAAAGTTACCTTCCTTCTTTACTCGCTCTTCTCAATCTCCTTAGCAATTATTTTCCCTACATCAATGCTTTCTCCTTCCGAACTGCATCCGGGACTATCGATCTGTCTCTTATCCACAAAGGTGGTGTGAGAAGTAGGCATAAGAGAGTGTCGGATGAAGGTGAACCACATGGCCGCCTCCTCCACCAGAAATTGCTTCTTCAATTTGAATTCTGAACCAAATTTCTCCCAGACGGCATCCTCAGTACAAATTCTCTTTTTTACTTCCTCCATTTCTTCTCCTCCCCATGTGTTGATTTTATTCTCAATAGCCTTCCCAGAATATCCCAACTTAAAAAATTCGTTGATTGCGCTAGGGCTAAAATCAACAACTTCACCCCTAACCATAGAATAGGTTTGGGGCTTTCCTTCCTTGGGAGGAAGAATGCCCTGATAGAATTCCCTCACTATTGGTACAACATAAGCTCCACGATGCTTGGCAAAGCTTGCCCATCCTAGCGCAGTCACGGCAGCCGTGAAAACATCAGGGGCCTTCTCAGTTTTGAAGCCCCTCTCTGCAATGAAATTCATTTGCAAAAAGCGAGATGGATCGTTGTGTGGATCGGAGGATTTTGAGGAACTGGGCTCAGATGCCTTGGTTGGTCTAGGGGATTTTTCAATGGATTGTTTTTTTACCATTTTTTTCACAGATTTGGTTTTAGAGATGTTAGTGAAATTTGAGTGAGTTTGGATGGCTTGAAACTGATGAAAAGGAAGATAACGGTCACTTCTTTGAAACTTGCGAGAGAGAACGAGAGTGGGTGGATTGGAATTTATAGGAAACTTGGGACTTTATGAAGTTACCGTTGGAGAGTTGATGAAACGTGGCACGCTATGGCGTAGCGTTAAACAGTATCATAAGTGTGCGCCACGTTACCAACTAAAAACCTCTTCTCGGCCAGTTCTCCTCGGCATTCCACCTTGACGCTATAACGCCACTAACACACGCAACGCTGTAGCGCTATGTCCACACCTGCAAAAAACAAAAATTCAAACTCAAACAAAAAAATTCTGGTTAGTTAAACATTGGGTTGCCTGCCAAGAGCGCTTGCTTTAAGAGTCTTCAGCCAGACTTCCTCTTTAATGTTAGAGGTCTTGAAGATCAATAGTGGTCTTGTCCCTAACCACTTGTTCACCATGGTCATTCTTCACTCTTTGGCCATTCACTTTAAAAGTGGTGTTGGTTGCTTCATCATGTGAATCAACAGCTCCATGGGGGTAAACTTTTACCAATTTGAACGGACCAGACCATCTCGACTTAAGCTTTCCAGGAAATAATTTGAGTCTCGAATTGAAGAGCAGCACTTGACCTCCTTCAATCAACTCTCTTCTCTGGATCTTTTTGTCATGCCACAGCTTTGTCTTCTCTTTGTAAATAGCTGAACTTTCATAGGCTGAGTGCCTAATTTCTTCGAGTTCATTCAATTGCAGCATCCTGGCTTTCCCAGCCTCATCATATTCAAAATTAAGTTTCTTTATGGCCCAATGAGCTTTGTGTTGTAATTCCACCGGAAGATGGCAAGCTTTCCCATACACAAGTCTGTAGGGCGACATCCCCAGAGGTGTCTTGAAGGCTGTCCTGTAAGCCCATAAAGCGTCATGTAAGTGCACTGACCAATCCTTCCTTGAAGGTCCCACCATCTTCTCGAGCATCCTTTTGATCTCTCTATTAGACAACTCGGC
This sequence comes from Oxytropis ochrocephala, assembly GCA_020916435.1. NCBI lineage: Eukaryota > Viridiplantae > Streptophyta > Magnoliopsida > Fabales > Fabaceae > Oxytropis > Oxytropis ochrocephala. The sequence continues at coordinate 96,581,366 of CM037093.1, forward strand.
TTGACCATTTGATTGGGGATGATAAGCAGTGGCAATTTTATGTCTGACCCCATATTTTCCGAGTAGAGATTCAATCAACCTGTTGCAGAAATGGGTTCCTCATCGCGATAATGGCTCTAGGTGTTCCAAACACGGTGAAGATGTTTTTCTCGAAGGAACTTGCTCATCGACTTGGCGTCATTATTTGGGAGAAGCGAGCTTCAACCCACTTAGAGGCGTAATCCATGACCACCAAGATGTATAAATTTCCATGAGAAGGAGGAAATGGCCCCATAAAATCTATACCCCACACATCAAAGAGTTCAATCTCCAATATGTTGGTCAACGGCATTTCATGCTTGTTGGAGATATTTTCGATCCTTTGACACCTTTCACACCTCTTCACCATTTCTTGAGCATCCTTGAACACAGTCGGCCAATAGTATCCGCATTGCAAAGACCTTAGCAAACGGTTCCTCCGAGGTGTCCACCACAAGGAGAAGCATGACAGTGCTCTAGTACTTGTGGTTGTTCTTCTTCTGCTAGGCACCTTCTCAACATTTGATCTTGGCATTTTTTATAGAGGTATGGCTCATCCCAAGAGTCTTGTTTGACTATGTGGAAAAACCTTTTCCTCTGCTGGTAATTCAAATCTGCAGGCACAATTCGGCACACCAGGTTCTTTACGATGTCGGCAAACCAGGGTGCAGTAGCACCAGCAACCTCATTATCTTGCGCTATAGCGGCAACCGTTATAGCGTTACTCGCTTTCACGATTCATCGCTAATGACTTTTCATCAGGAACGATCTCCTTGATTACGCCAAATGTTTCTCCTGCATTTTCTCCTTCAAGTCTAGACAAATGGTCAGCAACTTGGTTCTCCACCCCCTTTTTATCACGAATTTCCAAGTCAAATTCTTGGAGGAGGAGAACCCATCTTATTAGCCTAGGTTTTGCATCTTTCTTTGAGATCAAATACTTGATGGCTGAATGATCAGTAAAAACAATAACTTTCGTGCCAACCAAGTATGATCTAAATTTATCGAAGGCAAAGACCACGGCTAATAGCTCTTTTTTAGTGACTGTGTAATTTAACTGTGCTTCAACAAGTGTTTTGCTTGCATAATAAATGGAATGAAAGATTTTATCATACCTTTGATCGAGCACCGCCCAACAAAGATAGTCGCTTGCATCACACATGAGCTCGAATGGTTTACTCCAATCAGGAGCAACAATGATAGGTGCAGTAATCAAGCTTTCTTTAACTTCTGGAAGGCTTCAAGGCATGCATCATCAAAGTTGAAAGTGGTGTCATGCTGAAGTAGCTGACACAGCGGTTTGGAAATTTTCGAAAAATCTTTAATGAACCTTTCGTAAAAAGGCGTGTCCTAGAAAACTTCTGATGCCTTTAACACTTGTGGGAGGAGGTAATTTTTCAACGACTTCAATCTTTTCTCTATCAACCTCCAGTCCCTTCTTTGAAATTCTGTGTCCCAAGACAATACCTTCCTGCACCATGAAGTGGCACTTTTCCCAATTCAGGACAAGGTTTGTCTCTTCGCACCTTACCAGGATTTCTTCTAAGTTCGCCAGGCACTGTTGGAAACTCTCCCCAAACACCGAGAAGTCATCCATAAAGACCTCCATAGATTTTTCAATGAAATCCGAGAAGATAGACATCATGCACCTCTGGAAGGTTGCAGGTGCATTACACAGACCGAATGGCATTCTTCTTAATGCAAATGTACCATAGGGGCATGTGAATGTAGTCTTGTGTTGATCCTCAGGCACTATTGCTCTTTGATTGTAACCAGAGTAGCCATCGAGAAAGCAATAGTATTCCTTACCTGCAAGCCTGTCCAACATCTGATCAATGAAGGGGAGAGGAAAGTGATACTTCTTTGTAGATTTATTGACTTTACGTAATCCATGCGAGATCCTCCACCCGCCATCAGCCCTCGTCGGAATCAACTCATTCTTTTCATTCTTGATCACCGTTACCCCACCTTTCTTTGGAACGCATTGCACAGGTGATACCCATGCACTATCCGAGATAGGATAAACAATGCCTGTGTCTAGCCACTTGAGAATTTCCTTCTTTACCACTTCCTTCATTATCGGGTTTAGCCTTCTCTGCCCTTCAATGTTGTGTTTAGAGTTCTCCTCCAAAACAATTCGGTGCATGCAGATAGTTGGACTAATCCCCTGGATATCAGCCATTTGCCATCCATGGATGGCCTTCTTATGTTTCTTTAGCATTGTAACGAGCTCATCCTCTTGATCTTTGGTGAGAGCCGAGGAGATGATTCTGAGCGAGACTCATTTTCCCCAAATAAACATACTTGTGTGCCTTGGTAACTCCTTAAGCTCGTGGATTGGTGGTTGAATAATTGAAGGGACGCATTTCTTGAGGTTTGAGTTTTCTTGTTCAAGTGACTCATATCTTCTGGCCCAAACCTCCTTCGCAGTCATCCCCTCTTCTTGAGTTGCTCCTTCATCACTCAATTCAGGCTCCTCATCGTTTGTCAGAACCTTTCCTAAGTGGTCATTAGTCTTTTGAAAATGTTTTTGAACCACTTGGTCAAGAGAAACAACGAAAGAGCATTCTTCAGTGTTGTCTTCAGGGTGCTTTAATGCATTCAGAACATTAATCTTAACCTCTTGATCATTGACCCTCATTGTTAACTCTCCCTTATGCACGTCGATGAGTGTCTTCCCTGTAGCCAGAAATGGTCGCCCTAAGATGATTGGTATGTCCTTATCTGCATCAAAGTCCAAAATAACAAAATCCACAGGGAAAACAAATTTGTCAACTTTGATTAAAACATCTTCTAGTATCCCCTCAGGATAGGCAAGACTCCTATCAGCAAGTTGAAGGGATACTGAAGTAGGTCTGGCAGTTCCTATACCCAATTGTTTATAAATAGACTTAGGCATCAAGTTTATACTTGCTCCTAAGTCACATAAAGCTCTACTGAATAAAAATCTCCAATGGAGCGAGGGTATAGTGAAGCTACCAGATCCTTTAATTTTCTCGGAAGCTTATTTTGCATTAACATGTCTGCATTCTTGACCATAGCCACGCTTTGAACTCTTCAAGCCGTCTCTTCTTTGTGAGAACATCCTTCATAAACTTGGCATAATTGGGCATTTTCTGTAACGCTTCCACCAAAGGAACATTTATGTGCAGTTGCTTCAGGACCTCCAAGAACTTGTGGAACTGCTTGTCTTCATGTGCTTTTTTTAGCCTTTGAGGATAAGGTGGAGGAGGGTATTCAGGCCCAAGTTTAGGTTCCGGTGTTTTTTCCACCGCTATAGCGCCAAAGCGCTATAACACAAGAAATTCTTTTCTTTTTCAGAAACACCTGATCCAGAACTTTTGGGTGCCTCCTTCACATTCTTACCACTTCTCAGAGTTATTGCCTTCACATGTTCTTTGCCTGGTGCATGAGATGTTGAGGTTTCAGTAGTGGAAGGAAGTCCACCACTTTGCCTTTGAGTGAGAGCAGAAGCAATCTGCCCAACTTGGTTCTCCAAAGTCTTTATCGATGCTTCATGGGTCTGCATAGTTGTCTTACAATCACTAATAAAAGACCTCAGCAAAGATTCCATGGAGTTGTCTATAGCTGGAGCATTTTGCCTTTGATTCTGTTGAGCTGGAAAACCTAGGGGAATAGTTGGAGCATTAGCGCTTGTGTTTGCAGTATTACCTCCCCCCCATCTGAAATTGGGGTGGTTCTTCCAACCGGGGTTGTAGGTGTTAGAATAGGGGTTGTTGCCCTTGTTGTACCCCACATAATTCACAGAAGCTGGTGTTGCACCCCGAAAAATCCGGTTTGGACTTCTCGATGTACAACGTGGGAAAATATGAAGCCGCCACCAATATTTTAGTTTTGAGACGAAAACATTGAAAAAACGTCTTTTTATACAAGGCGGGTGGTCTTTTCGAAAACAAGAGATGTAGGTTCGGGTCGGTTAGGTGCGGGAAGGTATAAGCACTCGCACCTCCTTTCTACCGAAAAGGAACCTTTAATTTGATGTGTGGTTTTGAAATGTTTGATTTGAAACGATCGTTCTACTTCTTTTCTTTTCTTTTCATTTCGATTGAGAAATTATTTTATTGGAAACGGAAAAAGAATATTTTTGGTATCTTTGAAAAGCGGAACAAAACAAAGATTTTTTTTTTTTTTTAAAAGGGTGCTTGACGGGGACAGAACCCGCTCCTACGCACCTCATCGAGATGAGGATCAAAGCTACGTAGTTCTCGTTTTTTGCGTCCAAGACGGCTTTGATGATTTTGAAAGTGTGATTTTTGCGTCCAAGACGGCTTTTGTGATTTTGAAAAGAGTGTGCTTTTTTGCGTCCCAAGACGGCTTTTGTGATTTTTAGGAAAGAAGTGTGTTGGTGTTTTTTATTGTAGGGGTTTTCGGTCCTAGACTGTACAGTCCAATAGACCTAGAACATAGACATCCCCGCCCGTACGGACGACGTGCCCCACTACTTTTGGAAAATGATCTTTTTTGATTTTTTTTAGAAAAAAAGGGTTTGAAATTATTAACTATTTGTTTTATTCTCACAAGTATCCTAAGACGTTTGAGCATGCATGACTCGGTCTTAGGACGCTAGACAACACCGCCCGACGTCCGACTTGCCTCCTTATGAGTTTTTGAAAAAAAATATTTATTGACCTCAAAGGATTTGATTAATTTATGAAAATGATTTGAAGAGTATTGACTCTTGGAAAAAAGCTTTTTTGTCAAATAGACTTATTAGAAAGGATAAGAAAAGAATTTGAGGGTGGCATTGGCCACAAAGAAAAGAAAGTAGAACATTCAATCAATTTTTAAGTCAAAACCAAAACACAATACTTATTAAATTGCAAACAAAGTAATCCACAATATAATTAGGACACAAGCATGCCCATTATTATTTGCAACAAGAATGCATAAGAATGACATTAAAGCATCAACAATTAAACAATTTAGCCTAAGGGTAGGAAATTGGATCATGCTAAACTAAGAGATGTATCAAAATCAAAGCAAGGTCTAATTTATTCAACACATGTGAAATGTACATGATCTTAAATCAACATTTATTACATCAAAAGATAAGCACTAAATGAAGTAAACACAACCATAATTTATTAAATCACAAGAACACCTAAACATGTAAGCTATGAAAGGATTTGAATCCTTTCTTGCAATCTTCACCACTTTAAATTAAAAAGTACTAGGTACTTAGTGGAAATCCTCTTGCAAGATCATCAATAGCTAAACAATATAATTAAATCACAAGAACTAATAAAAGCATGAACCAATAGATTAAATGGAATCATTTCTAGCTCTCTTCACTACTAAAATCAAAGTGCATTTTGCACTAGTAGGAATCATGGAGCTAAATCCTCAACAATTTACAATAAGCATAACATTTACTAAAATATTACCAACTAAACAATAGGTAAATTAAAACACAAGAGTTAATGAATGTATAAACTAGTACTAAATAGAGTCATTTCTAGCTCTCTTCACTACTAAAATCAAAGTGCATTTTGCACTAGTAGGAATCATGGAGCTAAATCCTCAATAATTAATTGTAAGCATAATTAAATCATTTAGAACATATGAACAAATAACATGAATTGAATCCCTTCAAGCCATCTTCACCACTTAAATCAAAGTGCACTAAGCACTAGTGGGAATCATATGGCTAGATCATCAATAAAATTAAATAAAGAACCATGAAAATCAATTTGAACATATTTTTAGCAAGACCATGCGAATCTTAAAGGGCATGAATCCACATTTTATTTAATGAAGTGACACCAAAATTAACATAAAGCAACATGAACCCATTTATTTAAGGGTGAGATGCCAAATCTCACCCACCAACAACAACAAGCTACATTGTAAAGATGAAAATGATGAGTATGCTAAATAATGAAGAGAGTATGAGAGGAAGAAAAGAAAATAAGTTCTAATGCAAAAATGCTTGAAGATGATGCAAAAGTGTTAGAGATTTCACCTTATCTCTAAGCTAAGAAGAAGATTGAAGAGAGAAACTAAAGCAAATCAACTAAAACTCCAAGAACACTCCACGCAAAAAAGAGAACAAGAAATAGGGAGATGATGATGATTTTTTTGGTTTTTTAGTGAAAGATGGGTGTGGTATGTGAAAGAGGAATGGAAGGGAGGAAGGTTAAGGGTGTTTTAATGGGTGAAGGTGAAAGAATGGAGGAGAGGGAGTGGGGTATAGGTTTCGGCCAGATTAGGGAAGGAGAGGAGGAGGGATTTTTGTTCTAGGTTTGCAAAAAGGAGAGTGTGTAAAAAACTTGGGGAGAGTGAATGGGTGAGGTATTTATAGAAGTTTTTGGGGTTTTAGGGTATTTTGGTCTTTTTATTTTGATGGGGCTCTAGGATTGGGTTTTAATTTTAAATGGATGGCTAGGATTATTAGTCACATGGATTAGGGGTATCTAGAAAACACAAGTGTGTGAGAGTGGGAGTGAGGGTGGTGCATGAATGAACAAAAATGAGGAGAAGATTTGTGAACAAAAATCTAATTTTGGAATGGTGACTCTTGCAAGGTAGGGTTAGGGGTATTATGGTGAGGGAATGTTATCAAAAGGGAAAGATGACATGTTTTGGGTGGAGAGGTTAGTGTAAGTGTGTGGAATAAATTTACCAAAAGGGCAAAAGGAAGATAAGATCAAATCTTATCTTAGGGAATAAGAAATGAGAAGTGTGTAGAAGATTTTTATGAGAGAGGAAGAGATATTTTCGTGCATAGGCTGAAATGTGAGAGGAAAAATAAAAAAAATGCTTATTTTTGGTCTTTTGTCTTATTGAAGACACTTCCTTCTTTTGTATTTTTGAAATTTGAATTTTGGTCATGCAAATAAAAATGCACCTATTGAAAATATGTTATATGTTTTTGGGCACCATAGAATAATCTCCCCAATTATTCTAGACAACCAAAAATTGTCACTTAATAATTGGAGAAATTTTAATGGTCTTTTAGCATTTTTTTATGCAATAAAAATAGGGAAAATGCATTTTAATTATTTTAGACTAGGATATTTTCTCTAAAAATTGTACAAAAATTTCTTTGGGTAGAATAAAAATGTACCTTTTGTGTATGCATATTTTTGACGAGAAAATCATCCTGTCGTGAAAAATGACCAAAATGCCCTTTACCCTAAAAAACTCTAATTTGCTCAAAAAGTGTATTCCAACTCCAAAAATGATTTTAGAAACTTGGAAATGACTTTTAAAAACCTAAATGCAATGCATGATGCTCTTTGTTCTTCTACTTATTTATTTTTGGGGAAAATTAGGGTTTTGACCTAAGCCGGACAAAATTGGGGTATGACAGCTGCCCCTCTTTATTTGGATTTTACCAAGAAATATGAATTGCGCGAGACATATTTCGAAGGTAAAATAGAAATAAAGAATTCAAAAATTATACCAATTTTGTCCATTTGGAGAAACCCGAATTTTCCCTTTCTTTTTTAATGAATGAATCAACAACCTCGCAGAGTCAAGCCAGAAGCAGAAATGAATTGGTGCCAACCTCATGAAGCCAATAAAGCGAGAAATGAATTGGTGCCAACCCTCGAATCAAATAAAGCAGAAATGAATTGTCAACTCTCGCAGTAAGCCGACAAAAGCAAGAAATGAATTGGTGCCAACCTCGTGAAGCCGTAAAGCAGTGAAATGAATTGTCAACCTCGCAGAAGTCGACAAAAGCAAGAAATGAATTGGTGCCAACCTCGTAAGCTGCCAGAAAAGCAGAAATGAATTGTCAACCCTCGATGTTTCGACAAAAGCAAGAAATGAATTGGTGCCAACCTCGCAGTTAAGCTGCAGAGAACGAAATAAGGCAATAAAGAAAGCGATAAAGAAAGAAGAAAGAAGGTATCGGTCCTCGTGAAACCGACACCGAGGTCGCCTAAAGCCTTTTAACGAACGCGCGACGATCCGAGTTTGCCAACGGGCGAGGTGGTCTTCAAGAGCGGCACCGGGAGACAATACCAAGTCTAGATCTCGATACTTTCTAGGATCGCGCTACGCCTTAGGCCGACTACGCCTATCCTTTTCGATTTGGACCCAATGGGGTCCGAAGGACTTACTCGCACTCGAATACGAGGTGAAGTCCGAAGGACACTTGGTCCTGGCGAGCACTTTGGGCTCTGGCGGACGCTTGGTCCCGGCGGACACTTGGTCTGGCGGATTCACGAATCTCGTTGGTTGGTTGACCGAAATGATCAATGTTGCCGCACTAGATTGAGGTACCTGCATACGTCAGCTGATGCAAAGAATGGTGTATGGGATATGGATGCATGTTATGCAGGAGCATGTTATGCGAGTGCATGCAATGCTATGATTTTGGTGTAATGATTTTTGTTCTTTTTTCTTCTTTTATGGAAATGCTAACGTTAATATGATGCAAATGCATTGCTTTAACGCTTAATGGTTGAATGACAAAGGAATGCTTGTTAAATGATGGATGATACAGAGTCTTTGGATGATTGAGGAATGTTTCTGTTTTTTTTTTTTTTTTTTTTTTTTTTTATGACATACAGATATCTATATGATGCAAATGCAATGCAAAGACGGGTTATGCGAATGCATGTGATGCGATGATTTCAGTGGAATGCTGATATTATGTTTTGATTTTCTTCTTTGATTGTTTTTTTTTTTTTTTGAGGGTTAACACTTTAAGCGCCTACAAGGTAACAACCTAATCCCTAGGATTAAAGCGAGCACTAAAGCCCTAAAAGATAACAACCTAATCCCTAAGGATCCAAAGAGCACTAAAGCCCTAAAAGATAACAACCTAATCCATAAGGATCCAAAGCGAGCACTAAAGCCCTAAAAGATAACAACCTAATCCCTAAGGATGCAAAGAGCACTAAAGCCCTAAAAGATAACAACCTAATCCCTAAGGATCCAGGCGAGCACTAAAGCCCTAAAAGATAACAACCTAATCCCTAAGGATGAAGGCGGGCACTATAGCCCTACAAACGGTCAACTTTAGGCGACCCTCACGCGCCAAGATAACTGGTTAAAGAATTTATATTTTGTTATGTGAGGATGCAAATGCAATGCTTTGATGCATGATATGACATGAATTTTTGGGTATTTAAACAGTTTTGATGAACATTTTTGTAATGATGAGACACGAGACTTGGATGCAAAAAGTGGAGGTGAATCTGGATCATTCTTTTTTGAAAAAAGCTAATTTTGATTTAAACCCCGGTGTTCTTAAGGTCTTTATTTTCAAACAAACTCATTTATGTTTTCCTCCATTCCATGATAACTGAACTTTCAATAACAATCTTGTACTTTCTCTATGAAACATTGCCAAGTGAACACACATGAACATGCAGACGCAAGATGAGTGTTTAGGATGAATGCCAAGCTGCCCCAATTCAGGCCTTTGGCGATCGTGGAATGAATGACTTGCCCCGCCGTAGTAGTATTGGCAACCGGAGTGGGAAAGGAAGCGGAGTGAAAGAGCAAATACACAAGAACTAGTGCCACGGTACCGACACCGTGAAAGGATGAATGGCCATGGATGGACACTCGAATGCACTTTCCCGGACTAGGGTGGGCGGGTGGTGAAGAGAATGCCCCAACTTTTAGATCCGAGCGGTGTTCTCAGTGCAATTCTTTGGTTTTCTACTAATGTCTTGACCTTTGGTGTGAAAGAAGCCTCACTTGGTGATCACTAAACCTTGTTTCAATGCGGCTTGAATGCGTTTGAAGTGCAAGTCTTTCTTTTCTCGTCACCTTTCTTTTTCTCGATCGTTTGTTTTGTTCCTCATTTCTTTTTCCGAGGGTTTGTTTTTTCTTGATCACCTTCTTTTTTCTCGATTGTTTGTTTTTTTTTTCTTTTGAGCTTAACACATTGTAAACAGATAAACTTAGTTGTCCTAAGATTTAAAATTTGAGAAAACAACAAAGAATCATCATTGATCGGAATGGACCTTTCGGGGTTGTGGTGTTTTGTGGAGGAAGGATGATTGGGCTGAATGAAGTGCTTAGGGCTAATGGTAGGATGATTTTTATTCGGCGTTGGCTGACGATCGACGATTTATGATGGTTATTTGGCTTGATGAGGTGCTTGGAAGTTTTATTCCGGCTAAGGTTTGTGGAGAGCGGGATTCCGCGGTCAAAGGGAAGTGTTTGCGGTTTATGGAAGGAGGGGTGTATGGGAATGATGAAGTGTTTGAAGGTTTATTGAGACAAGGATCTTTTATGTTTTGTGGTAACATGTATCAGCTCACCACTTACATTTCTTTGTGTTTTCCTTTGTTTTGGGATTTTCATTTTTGAATCCCCCTTTTTTTTTGATTTTCTTTTTTTTTTTTCTTCTTTTTTTTTTTTTTTTTATGATTCTTTTCCTTCTTTGACTCGGGTGAGCTGATAAAAAGTGATGCACTGTTTTATTTTTTTTTTTTTTTTTTTTTTTTTTTTTTGATATTTGAGATGATCCTTGTCTAGGGTGATTTGAGGGTATATTTTTGAGTTTAGTTTTTTCTTGGCTTAAGGGAGGTAGGAAAGGGACTTTCTGGGATTTTGGGTTCTTGACGGTATGGGGAGATGACCATACTTCATTTCAAATTCCGATTGCTTATTTTTCGTAAAACATGACAACAGTTCATCTATCTATATGTGTTTGCTCCTTTCTTTGCATTTGTTTTCCTTTTTTTTATGCCCTAACTTTTGCCTGGACCGCTCTTTGCGAGTTTTCAATCCACCGGGCGCTTTTTTTTTTTTGCCTAGGCCGCCCTTTGCGGGTTTTCAAACTAGCGAGCTTATTTTCTTGTTATTTATTATTTTCTAAAGAGCTTGCACTGAAAGAATATGATATTAACAAGGGAAATTAGTGACCTCAAACTTGCCTTGCACATGGAGGACTTAAAGCGTTAAAATGAGCCAAAAGTCAAATATGCATGGATGGAATTATGATAAAACAGGGGCAATGACGAACTTGAACCAAAGTGACTGAAAAGGATAACTTTTATTGATGACAGTGCTGAAAAGGAAACCTGTGCCCTTATTGAAATATCCTAAGGCCTTGGGCAGAGCCAGAGGATTGCATTACATAAAAATGCATGACGAAAACACAAATGCTTGACGATAAACACCTCGATCCTCTTCAACTATCGCCATCCCTACCGACAAACTACGATCTCAAAGGGTTTAGTCCTTCACTTCTCTCATCAAAGGTCAACTGCTTTGTGTCAATAAGATTTTGAACCAACCGCTTCAAAGGATGACAATTCTCGATAGAGTGACCAATTGCACGTAATGGAATTCACAGGCAGCCCTTTGCATTGTATCTTCTTGGGAATGGAGGTTGGATGGCTTCATCCCACGAGGAGAGACCAACCCATGGTTGATTAGATAGCTGCACAAATCAGTGTATGACATAGGAATGGAGTCGTACTGACGTGACTTTCCTTGTCCCGCTATAGCATTGATTCCTCCGTCTTTCTTTGCGGGCAAATCACTAGCATTGTTGGCGCCAGTAGGGTTGCAGGGGATTCTTCCTCTTTTCATCCCGACTTCAAGCCTTGCCCCTACTTTGATCACATCTGAGAAGCTTAAGGATCCACTTCCAACCGATCGCTCATAGAAAACAACCGGGAGAGTCTCCATGAACATAGACACTATTTCCTTCTCGATCGGTGGTGGCTTCACACGGGCGCTATGCTCCTCCACTTTTGAGCATATTCTTTGAAGGACTCATGATCTTTCTTGCTCATATATCGCAAATTGAATCCGATCCGAGCCATGTCTTTGTTGTATTCGTACTCCTTTAAGAAAGCCTCGAAAGGTCCTTCCAACCGTGGATGTCGAAGGTCGAATCGCATGTACCACCCGAGATGCCCGGTTAGGTCAGATCATGGAAGTAGTGGATGAGCGATTTGTCGTCGTGATTGTATGCGGTCATCCTTCGGGCGCATACATGGTTACGTGTCTATTTGGGGGCATTTGGTACCACAATATTGGTCAAAGACCGGCAAGACCTTCATCTTTGGGAATAACCAAGTCCGGAACAAGACATAGATCACGGGCGTCTTTAGCTTTGGTTTTGAATCCTCTATGGTTTTCAAGCGCTTTTCCAACTCATGCAACCGATCTCGGGTTGAGAATTCTCGAATAGGTGACCTTGAGGATCACCATTCACATTGAAAAGAGAAACCTCATGTGGATCAAGACCTCCTGGGCGAAAGCGGGATGATTGACCCCAAATCCCGGATGAGGAATAGCGATCCACAACTTCAGCGGGTCCCGAGGTAGGAAGGATGGTTGCGACCCCTCCGGGTTTATGATGCAGCAGAGCTTTGTAGTGGCCCCATTTTTCAAAGCTTGCGGGACGCCCATCATTTGATCATCTCGCATTCTTATCGCATCCATCCGCATTTCTATCACCCCGACTTTATTATTTAACGATCGATTCTCTTGGACTAATGCCTCGATTCCCTTGGACTAGCTTCTTGAGGACTTCCACAAGCGGATTATCGGACTGAATTGCCGAGACCCTCAATCACTAGGTTTCCTTGATTAGTTGCCATGAATCTTGAGACTGAAGTTGCTGTTGACAAACCAGTTGACCCTCTTCCTTAAGACAGGACACATGACATGAGCACATGGATGAAAGAAATGACGAAGCATGTTCACTAAAGGCATGTTTCACAAAGAGTTAACACCAGTTAGGACAGGATAGGAATTTTGCCGAACTTCTTCAGTCATTTATCGAGGAATGGAGGAGGTGCAAAAAAATTTTATTTTTTATTATATTTTTTCTATTTTTTTTATTTTTTTTTGAAAGAATGACTATTTCGCAAAGCCATCTCGTCTCTCATCAAAACCTTTATTGTATGTGAAAACATTATATATGCAAATGCGTGGAAACATGATCACTTGAAAAGTGCAATTGTTCTAAGAGGTTTTTGTGATTTTGATGCAAAATGAAATGCATTTTTGAATGATGTGAGAAAGACACTTTTTCAAAATGAAATTTTTATTTGTTATGCTTGACGGGGTGGACCCGCTCCTACGTATCCTCCTTGAGGAATCAAAGCGTACGTAGTTCTACTGTGTCCTTTTTTTTGAAATAATGTTTATGCATGAATGCCATGTTTTGGATGAACTTGGCGAGGAGCTTTTTCCTCTTTGATTATAAATGAAATGCTTATGCTATGAAGATGATAATTGTTTTTCATTTTATGCAATGAAATGGAACGCAAGACGAATGATTTTTCAAAATTGGAACTTTATTTACTGCAAATGATGCAATGATGTAGGATGCAAGATACTTCTTTTTTCAAAATGATTTTTATAGAGGCAAGACAAAATATGAAATGCCGATGCCCCATTTTCTTTTGAATGATGAAAGATGCAGAAGTGATGCTTTTTTCCTGAATGATGATTTTTTTAAAGGCAAGGCAAAGTATGAAATGCCAATGCCCCTTCCTTTTTTTGAAAGATGCATGTATGGAGGAATGATGTATTTGAACTAAAGTGATGAGGTTAATGAAATGATGCATGAATGCTACATTTTGAATAAATTTGATGATGATTTTTGTTCATGATTATGAATGAAATGCTTTCTTGTTTTCATTTTTTTGTGCAATGAAATGTATGATACTCACAATGATAAAAAAAATGCATGGAAAGACATGATTTTTTTTATTGAATGGAATTGCATGCAAAATGAGAGGTTAATGTATTATTTTTTCATGATGTATGAAAAAGGAAAACAATGATGCATGAGACGCGCCCCTAATAAGACACAATTTTTTTGGATCTTTCGAAAAATTTAGGGAAAAAAAACCTTAGTTAATGGAAATGCACGCGTGCGGAGAATGCACTCCTAACAAACCTTAATGAGATAGAGAAAAAATACATGTATGAATTTTATCAAGTTTTTGTTTTATGCAATGCAAATTATGTCTTTATATGAAGATGACGGCGATAATGCGACTTGACATGCATGAATGAATGCATGATGAGGATGATTGAAAGAAAATTATTTACAACATAGGATTTTCAACGCTTGGAATTCGGAAAAATAATCGTTTTTCAAAAAGGTTTGATGCAGGGTATGTAGCTCCTTTGTGTCCTACTGAGGTTTCTTAGGAGACAGGATCTAAGGCTTTTCTAAAGGGGTACTTCAAGGTAAGCACTAACAAGAGGGCCTAAATAAGGTTCCTAGAGCCAACGACCTCATCCGAAGCGCACCGATCAGCAGGACGCACGCCCAAGTGATGAGCCCTTCGAACAAAGCCAAACTCTAGGTGAAGTCTTCGCAACCACACGAAAAGACGACGACGTCCAGTGTGCGACCACTAATGACTTCGTTCTAGCCTAAGATATACTCTAGCCGGGTATAGGGTCTGTCTCACCAAAAATCACACAAGGGTAAAAACAGTGAAAGTGTGTGTAGGAGCATAATGATGCATATACCCCCACCGCAAAGAAAATCCAGAGACACCCGCATAAAGAGAGTCGTCTACCCTAGGGTTTTGCACATATCATTCAAGTCTAAGCAAGAAATCAACCTAAGGTATTAACAATCATCTAAACCCTACTTACCTTAAGAAGAGGAGCTAAGAAGAGGGGATCATGATAGAAGGGGAAAAAATGCATGAACTTACCAAAGAAAGTGGAGCGAAGAAGAGGGGAACATGCGAGATAAAGGGAATATGATGCATAAGTAAAGAAAGAAAGGGGTAGGAGAAGAAACAAGAAACAAGTGTAGAAATAAACAAATGCACATGAATGCAACACAATGAACATAATAATGCAAGAGAAACCATCAAGCATCACAGCACAAAGAAAAAGAAAAAGAAAAGGAAGAAAAGAAGAGATAGAACAAATTTTCCAAATCAAACAATTTAAACCACGCATCAAATTAATTAGGCTTGACCCTCGTTTTTCTTAAAAAGAAAATTAATCCCAAGTGAAGTCAAGCAATGTTGCACCCGAAAAATCCGGTTTGGACTTCTCGATGTACAACGTGGGAAAATATGAAGCCGCCACCAATATTTTAGTTTTGAGACGAAAACATTGAAAAAACGTCTTTTTATACAAGGCGGGTGGTCTTTTCGAAAACAAGAGATGTAGGTTCGGGGGTCGGTTAGGTACGGGGAAGGTATAAGCACCCCGTACCTCCTTTCTACCGAAAGGGAACCTTTAATTTGATGTGTGGTTTTGAAATGTTTGATTTGAAACGATCGTTCTACTTCTTTTCTTTTCTTTTCATTTCGATTGAGAAATTATTTTATTGGAAACGGGAAAAAGAATATTTTTGGTATCTTTGAAAAGCGGAACAAAACAAAGATTTTTTTTTTTTTTTTTAAAAGGGTGCTTGACGGGACAGGAACCCGCTCCTACGTACCCTCACTGAGATGAGGGATCAAAGCTACGTAGTTCTCGTTTTTGCGTCCGAAGACGGCTTTGATGATTTTTGAAAGTGTGATTTTTGCGTCCGAAGACGGCTTTTGTGATTTTGAAAAGAGTGTGCTTTTTGCGTCCGAAGACGGCTTTTGTGATTTTTAGGAAAGAAGTGTGTTGGTGTTTTTTATTGTAGGGGTTTTCGGTCCTAGACTGTACAGTCCAATAGACCTAGAACATAGACATCCCCGCCCGTACGGACGACGTGCCCCACTACTTTTGGAAAATGATCTTTTTGATTTTTTTAGAAAAAAAGGGTTTGAAATTATTAACTATTTGTTTTATTCCTCACAAGTATCCTAAGACGTTTGAGCTGTACAGCTCCGGTCTTAGGACGCTAGACAACACCGGCCGTACGTCCGACTTGCCTCCTTATGAGTTTTTGAAAAAAAATATTTATTGACCTCAAAGGATTTGATTAATTTATGAAAATGATTTGAAGAGTATTGACTCTTGGAAAAAAGCTTTTTTGTCAAATAGACTTATTAGAAAGGATAAGAAAAGAATTTGAGGGTGGCATTGGCCACAAAGAAAAGAAAGTAGAACATTCAATCAATTTTTAAGTCAAAACCAAAACACAATACTTATTAAATTGCAAACAAAGTAATCCACAATATAATTAGGACACAAGCATGCCCATTATTATTTGCAACAAGAATGCATAAGAATGACATTAAAGCATCAACAATTAAACAATTTAGCCTAAGGGTAGGAAATTGGATCATGCTAAACTAAGAGATGTATCAAAATCAAAGCAAGGTCTAATTTATTCAACACATGTGAAATGTACATGATCTTAAATCAACATTTATTACATCAAAAGATAAGCACTAAATGAAGTAAACACAACCATAATTTATTAAATCACAAGAACACCTAAACATGTAAGCTATGAAAGGGATTTGAATCCTTTCTTGCAATCTTCACCACTTTAAATTAAAAAGTACTAGGTACTTAGTGGAAATCCTCTTGCAAGATCATCAATAGCTAAACAATATAATTAAATCACAAGAACTAATAAAAGCATGAACCAATAGATTAAATGGAATCATTTCTAGCTCTCTTCACTACTAAAATCAAAGTGCATTTTGCACTAGTAGGAATCATGGAGCTAAATCCTCAACAATTTACAATAAGCATAACATTTACTAAAATATTACCAACTAAACAATAGGTAAATTAAAACACAAGAGTTAATGAATGTATAAACTAGTACTAAATAGAGTCATTTCTAGCTCTCTTCACTACTAAAATCAAAGTGCATTTTGCACTAGTAGGAATCATGGAGCTAAATCCTCAATAATTAATTGTAAGCATAATTAAATCATTTAGAACATATGAACAAATAACATGAATTGAATCCCTTCAAGCCATCTTCACCACTTAAATCAAAGTGCACTAAGCACTAGTGGGAATCATATGGCTAGATCATCAATAAAATTAAATAAAGAACCATGAAAATCAATTTGAACATATTTTTAGCAAGACCATGCGAATCTTAAAGGGCATGAATCCACATTTTATTTAATGAAGTGACACCAAAATTAACATAAAGCAACATGAACCCATTTATTTAAGGGTGAGATGCCAAATCTCACCCACCAACAACAACAAGCTACATTGTAAAGATGAAAATGATGAGTATGCTAAATAATGAAGAGAATATGAGAGGAAGAAAAGAAAATAAGTTCTAATGCAAAAATGCTTGAAGATGATGCAAAAGTGTTAGAGATTTCACCTTATCTCTAAGCTAAGAAGAAGATTGAAGAGAGAAACTAAAGCAAATCAACTAAAACTCCAAGAACACTCCACGCAAAAAGAGAACAAGAAATAGGAGATGATGATGATTTTTTGGTTTTTAGTGAAAGATGGGTGTGGTATGTGAAAGAGGAATGGAAGGGAGGAAGGTTAAGGGTGTTTTAATGGGTGAAGGTGAAAGAATGGAGGAGAGGGAGTGGGGTATAGGTTTCGGCCAGATTAGGGAAGGAGAGGAGGAGGGATTTTTGTTCTAGGTTTGCAAAAGGAGAGTGTGTAAAAAACTTGGGGGAGAGTGAATGGGTGAGGTATTTATAGAAGTTTTTGGGGTTTTAGGGTATTTTGGTCTTTTTTATTTTGATGGGGCTCTAGGATTGGGTTTTAATTTTAAATGGATGGCTAGGATTATTAGTCACATGGATTAGGGGTATCTAGAAAACACAAGTGTGTGAGAGTGGGAGTGAGGGTGGTGCATGAATGAACAAAAATGAGGAGAAGATTTGTGAACAAAAATCTAATTTTGGAATGGTGACTCTTGCAAGGTAGGGTTAGGGGTATTATGGTGAGGGAATGTTATCAAAAGGGAAAGATGACATGTTTTGGGTGGAGAGGTTAGTGTAAGTGTGTGGAATAATTTACAAAAAGGGGCTGAAAAGGAAGATAAGATCAAATCTTATCTTAGGGAATAAGAAATGAGAAGTGTGTAGAAGATTTTTATGAGAGAGGAAGAGATATTTTCGTGCATAGGCTGAAATGTGAGAGGAAAAAAAAAAATGCTTATTTTTGGTCTTTTGTCTTATGAAGACACTTCCTTCTTTTGTATTTTTGTAATTTGAATTTTGGTCATGCAAATAAAAATGCACCTATTGAAAATATGTTATATGTTTTTGGGCACCATAGAATAATCTCCCCAATTATTCTAGACAACCAAAAATTGTCACTTAATAATTGGAGAAATTTTAATGGTCTTTTAGCATTTTTTTATGCAATAAAAATAGGAAAATGCATTTTAATTATTTTAGACTAGGATATTTTCTCTAAAAATTGTACAAAAATTTCTTTGGGTAGAATAAAAATGTACCTTTTGTGTATGCATATTTTTGACGAAAATCATCCTGTCGTGAAAAATGACCAAAATGCCCTTTACCCTAAAAAACTCTAATTTGCTCAAAAAGTGTATTCCAACTCCAAAAATGATTTTAGAAACTTGGAAATGACTTTTAAAAACCTAAATGCAATGCATGATGCTCTTTGTTCTTCTACTTATTTATTTTTGGGGAAAATTAGGGTTTTGACCTAAGCCGGACAAAATTGGGGTATGACAGCTGGATTTGTGGTGCATTCTTCATAAAGGTGACCTCCCCCGCAATATACACAACTAATTTCTCCAAGGGGAGCTTGTTCAATAGCATTTATGATTTGCTTCCTTGGCGTATTATAGCGTTAGACGCTATAGCGTTTTTGCGCACTCGAGATCCTTGATCATATTAGTCGAGTTGCCACTGAGCGGAGAGAGCGTAAACTTCACTAACTTCATGGACCCCAGCTACCTTTTTGGCAGGATTTAATCTTTCAGTAGGCCATGACGAGCTGTTTATTGCAACACGCTCTACAAGATCGCAAGCTTCATTGTAGGAGGAGTTTAAAATCACACCTCCAGATGAGGCGTCTAGCATAGATCTCGTTGGTGCTTCCAACCCATTGTAGAAGGTTTCCATTTGGATTACTATCGGAATTCCATGGTGTGGACATTTCCTAAGTAGTTCTTTCCACCTTTCCCACGCTTCATGCAATGTTTCACCATCTCTTTGCTTGAAAGATGTGATGTCATTTCTCATCCTGGCATTCTTGTTGGGAGGGAAATATTTTTCTAAAAATTTCTTTGTCATTTCCTCCCAAGTGGTGATGGAATTAGACTCCAAAGAATTTAACCAATCTTTGGCTCTATCTTTTAAAGAATAAGGAAAAAGTTTGAGTCTAAATGCATCCTCACTTACGCCAGGGATGATGAAATTACTACACACTTCCAAGAAATTTCTCAAATGTGCAAATGGATCCTCTTGAGTAGATCCTCCGAATTGGCCATGAGTTTGGAGCATTTGAAACATCATCGGTTTGAACTCAAAATGAGTAGCCATTATAAAGAGTCGGGTGATGCTTGTTTCCATTGAGGTCGGATCAAAAGCGGCGTAGTCCTCATTGGCTGTCTCTGTCATTCACCATTTGATCAGGACCTTGGTTCATGAACCTTTCTCTATACCAATTATTCATCGTCTGGTTCTGTGAACGTAAAAGGACCTTGCCTTCCACCTCTCGGAGTTCTTCCTCCACTTGGAGTTACGCCTCCGAAGTGAGTAGGAGTTCTTCCTCCTAGGGTGCCTCTACACATTGCAGCGATGATCGTGTTCGGACATGGTTAGCCCGAGGTGTTGTAACCTCTGGCCGTTGTCTCAACCTTCCGAATCTTCTCTCGTGCTCGTGGTCTAGTTCGAATTCGGTGGATCTGCATTGCGGGCATCTGCTATTGCGTTTCCTGCTATCACACCGTAAAACAAATACTAAAGTAACACTTCACTAAGATTGCAAGAATTCTTAAAAATAAAAATTAAATGCAATCCCAAAGAACGGCGCCAAAAACTTGTTGTGAAATACCGAGTTGTGCAAGTGTACACAATCGAAACAAGTAATAAAAGTAGTAAGTCTGATTCGTCTCCACGTGGTTTGGTATTAATTTTAGAGTTTAAGTGATACTAGCTCTTAGCGAACCGAGTAGCAAAGATTTGTAGTGTGAGTTATCAGTTAAACAGTGAAGGTTTTAAGAAAACAGTAAAAGCCGAGTTGTAGAATGAGAGAGAAACAAGTCGGATTGCCTTTCCTAAGTAACTTCCCAATTAGTACAGCGCTATAACGTTACACGCTATAGCGTCAAGCGCTGTTGCAATTGCTTTTGTGCCTTTCGGATCACTCACGCCAGGGTTTCATTACAAGAATCCTATGTCTAGGTTCTAAATAAGTTCACCCCTGTATAATAAAAACCCACAGCCCTTGCTCTATGAACTATTGCATTTCTATGTCTAGAGGAAGCAAAATCTATTTAAATGTCTTTAAATAAACTTTCGTTCATATCAAGCTTTGAAGTCGATCCATGGACCATATCCGAACCCACGGGTTTACCCATTTTAGTGATCATTTCTAAAACAAGTTTGAAAGAAGTATAACACAAAGATTGAAACGCAAAGCATGCAATATTATAACAACAGTACTAATGGTTCATTACAAAGTTCCGAGCAATCCAACTTAAAGTATTTAGCTCATGTTTCGCATCATCAAAGCAATACAAGCTGGAAAACTCATACTACTTAAAATGAAATGAGAAGAACCGGTGGCAAAAGATACACACCGAGGTTCCCAACTCATTCACCGTGATGATACTCAAACGTTGAGTTAATACCGAGAATAAAAACAAGTGAAAAATTACAAGAAAAACGAAAACGAAAAATGTTCAAGAACGCAGAAAATCTCTCGCCTCAAACTCTCAATGTCCAAACTCTGTGTATATCTTTGTTATCCCCAAAGATCTGCTTTTTGTAAAGGAAGAAGGAGTTGTTGGAGTACCTCACGCGCCTGAATTTTTGCGAGAAAGGAGGCATGGCCGATTCACTCCACCTGGAGCTATCGCTCCACTTACACGCCGGTGGCCTATAAAATCCATGAATATCCGTTTGTGCCACCGCATAGTAGGTCTTGAAAACAAGGCATGGAACGAAGAACTTGGCGCCAAAGAAATACACTAATCGCTTTCGCAAGCTTATCCGAAGCTTCCTCACGCCGACCACTGCACGCCGAGGTCTCTCCCGAGCTCAATGATTTGGCTGAGCTGCCCTCATGACGCTATAGCGTCAAGAGCTATAGCGCTTTATTACTGCACACTCACAAAACAAGTTAAAATGCTCAAAAGGGCACCAGATGTGCCGAGTTCACTTAAAACAGAATCTAACTCTTCTTTTCCTTCAACTATACTAATTAGAGTAATAAGACACTAATATTACTTGAGAACTTACTTGATTTGCATGGATAAGGGCATAAATAACTCATATAAATATGAGTCATCAGTGGGAAAATGCCCAAATTAACAAAGTTGCACCATACTTGCTAGGGAGCTTTGAGAGTTTGGACCATAATTACTAACAAAGCATGCATCATACTTGCTAGAGAAGTATGCATCATACTTGCTAGGGAGCTTTAAAATGCACCATACTTGCTAATACTTGACATTTTCTATCTACTACATGTGTTAAAGGTACTAAAAGAAAAAATAATAAAACTAAAACATACGATCTAGTAAGTTAATATGATCATAATAACAACGAAAAAGAACACAAACAAAGTTAGGGTATAACAGCCGCCCCACTTTATTTATATTAGAAAAGATAGAGATATTTCATAGTAAAAATAGAAATAAAGATAAAACAATGTTAATTTTATCCGATTTGGAAAAAAGTAGAGGGCTTGAGAATTAACAGAGACTGATTAACACTTGGCGTGTTAACAAAAAAGAAATAAAGAATGATCGTTGGGGATCTGTAGGACCGTTTGGTCTGAAGGAATGATTAGTCTTAAGGATCGATGCCTTTTTAGTATTTTATTTAATTATCCAAGGGATTTAAATTTTTTATTTAGTGTAATCTATTGGATTTAAAAAATAATGGACGGATCATAAACCATCCACAAATATAAATGGATGGATTGGATCTCATAATAACTCTAGCCCTAACAAAATTCCTAATGATCATTTTACATAATTCAACAATAGGGTCTTCAATTTCAATAATATTGCCAACTTTCTTTAATAGAGTAGTGACATTACAGCTATTTAGGAACTCAAGGAGGAGATTATGAACTTGAATCCAAAAGGGAATAAGTGTAAAGTCTAGCTAAGCAGTGAAGCCTCTAGAATCCAAAATTGAAGGCATCCAAGATGGTTCATTACATAGCATACCAATTTCTAAAAGACTTCTTTGACATGTTTCTCATGTGAGAAGCAGAATAGGCACTTGTTAAACCCTCACTAGTGCAGAAAAGACATTTAGCATCGGTTATTTTGCACATTTAGCATCGTTATCTGTCGATGCTAATTCGACCGATACTAAATGTCAGACATTTAGTATCGGTTAATTAAATAATCGATACTAAATGTGACTTTTAGCATCGGATTTTCAAAAAACCGATGCTAAATGACGTTTTTTTGGTGTTTTTTATGTCTTGAAAACATATTATTAGTATCGGTTATTTAAATAACCGATGCTAAAGGTCCATAATTATGTAGGTCATGGGTAGCCATTCCACGATTTAGCTAAAATATCCTTGACTGAATTCTTGTTGAGAAGCACTGGCGGATTTACATATATTTGAGGGGTTCAAGTGAACCCCCTCAAATAATAAAATTAGCACCGATATCTTAGAAAAAAATGTTTTTGCAACCCCTGAAAAATATGTTTTGCACCCAAGTTCTTAGTTTTGCACCAAAGTTTCTAATTTTGCACCACTCTAATGTACCACACTCACACAATCACTCACACTCTTATATTTTATTTTAAAAAAGTTTCTGTCTATCTAGTTCTGCTATGAACCTGATAAAGTTTTCTTTTGCAGCTGACACTAGTTCTGCTATGAATATTGTGAAGAATAGGTTGCGTGACCGGATGTGAGATACATGGATGAATGACTGTTTGGTGACATACATTTAAAGTGATGTATTCAATAAATTGACTCTGAGCTTATTATTCAACGATCTCAGAATATGAAATCACGTAGGACAATTATGAAATGTATAATTTATTTATTTAAATATATTATAGTTGTTTTTAATTATATTTTCAGTAAATTGTGTATTTAAAAGTTTGATACCCTTACCGGGTCTTGGATCTGCCATCGTTGAGAAGTTTGTTCTAGCTAATGCTACATTGTTTGTATTTGTATTTGCAAGAACAAGAGGTCCGTGACTCCTCGTGGTCATCAATAGGTTCTTGGTGAGAAGAATCGGAGGCCCTTCGAGAAGGAGAAGCGCTCAAAAAGGAGGCGCAATCACTACAAGAAAATCGCGTACCGAAAGATTTTTTTCCGTCAGTACATTTCCAACGGAAATTTGGCATTTCCGGCTGATTTTTTTTCCATCCATACGTTTCCGGCGAATTTTTATTTTTATTTTTTAAAACCGATGGTAATTTAAAAACTCCTCGTCGAAATATTCTGGGGGTGCATTTTTAAAAAAATGCTTTTTAAAAAATGCCAGAAATGTTAAAAATCCGCAGGTAACATTTCAGGCAGATTTTCACTATCTTATCTTTCTTCTTCTTTTTCATACTCTCCAATCTCCATAAATTTCTCTACATATCTCGCTTCTACATTTCCCCTTTCTTCTTTCTTCACTCACTAGTAGGATACCCGTGCATACCCACGGGTGCTATTATGTTCTTTTTATGAATGAACTTAAAAAGTATTAAATAGACTGAATATTATCCTGTGAAAATACAACAAATTTAAAGTAGATAAAAAATGAGTTTCAAATAAAAAAAAATAGATAAGTATTAAAATCTAGAAATGCAAAAGTATCATTTTAAAAGAATTTTGCATTTATCCCGTGTTTTTAATATGTTAGTATAGTGTTTTTTATATATCAGTGTTGTTATTCCTTTTTTTATATACCAAAGTCAAAACGGCTAGTACATGTTTTATGTATCGATGTAGTTATCCCGTTTTTGTTTTTATGTATCTGTGCAGTTATCTCATAGTTTCAATTGGTTATTTGAGTTGATTAGTAGATTATAGTAGATAGTAAAAGATAGATAGTAGCTTATCAATAAGAAATATTTATTTCGTGTTTTTTTATATATCAGTGACAATTATTTGTGCTTTTTAGGTATTAGTGACAAATATTTGTCACATGTGTTCCTAACTTATTGAAACTAAACAACACACGCTATAGCGTTTGGCGCTATAGCGCTTGAACAATGATAACAGATTTATATACTAGCTGCAGCTCCCTCATTACTCGGCTCCTTAGCTTTTTTTTTTTTTTTTTGAAACGCTTTGCCTCTTTGCCTTTGGAACAACCGAGCTCTTGTTTCAGGTAACTACAGCTTTTACACAATATTCTAAGTCACTGACCACCCTAAGACCTTCGCAACTAACCTTTATATAGCCCGAGCACCCCCAAACTTTGCTTCAAAAACTCTTCAAGTTTTTAGTTCTTGATTTCACCTCGGTTAACTCAGACTAGCCTAAACCTCAGATTGTCCTCGGCTAGCTAAGTTTCTCTTAAGCGCAGAGATTTTTATGTGTGGGAGCAGCAATAAACACAGATATTATTTGAACGCATGACTATTCTTTACTCACTCACACAATCATCACTAAGATCAGCCCGAACAGAAGGTTTTCAACAAACATAAACTGGAAACAAAGCTTTGATCATGCAATTCTTACTAAAACAGAAAGAGATTTTTTTTTTATAAACCTCTAGGTCCTCCCCCCCAAATAAAATGGAGCAGTGTCCTCACTGCTGATTTGGACTGGGGAGAGGCCCAGGACTTAACACAAGACAATTCAACAAAATTTTAAACAAGTTCTAACATTTGTGAAGCGCAAAAACAACGCTATAGCGCTTCACAATTTATGTCCGACTATAACTACCTATACTAAAAAAGAAGGGTTTGAATTTATTTGAAATTAAAGCCAGACCTTGTTCTGGCGCTTACTCGGCTTGAGCTGGGCGACTTTCTTCTTCTTCTTTTCTTGCTTGCCTTCCTCAGGAGACGAAGCAACCTCAGGACTTGGGGATTTGTTCTGTGGAGGTGGTGTAAAACTCCTAACGCGAAAAGGCAGTATTGACTTTTGTGGTCTTGGTTCTTCTTCACCCAAGGGAGATATTGGTTGGGATTCTGTTTGCGCTTCATCATATTTTGCACTTTCAGCTCCTTCCTCTGCTTCTGGGTTGTCCTCACTAGATTCCTCCTTCTCAGACTCAGTGCTCAGCGCCTCCTCATTGCTGACCTTCTCTTGTTCTTGCTCTGGACTTTCCACCTTCTTCAATGCTGGGCTTCTCGCCCTTTTTCTTGACTTCTTAGGGGAAGTGTCCTTGGATGCCCTTTCCTCTTGCCGAGGTAGCTCCTGCTCCTGCCGAGTTGGTTCCTGCTCACCTTCATCATCTAGAATCCACTCCGTGTTTTTTATCTATCAATGCAGTCATCTCATAGTTTCAATTGATTATTGAGTTGAATAGTAGATTATAGACACTCGAGGTGTTAGCTCAGTGATAAGAGCTACCTGTATATTCTCAAGGTGTTGAGTTAGAATCCCCTTGGGGACAGTTGTAAATGGTCATTAGTGTCAGTTTGATAAAAAAAATTAGTAGATTATAGTAGATAGTAAAAGATAGATAGTATATTATCAATAAGAAATATTTATTTCGTGTTTTTTTATATATCAATGAAAATTATTTGTGCTTTTTATGTATTAGTGACAAATATTTGTCACGTGTATTTTAAATATTAATCAGTTTAAATAGTCTTTAAGCCTTAAAAAATTATAATTATCAATGACAAATATTAATCCCGTGTATTTTTATATATCAATACAGTTATCCCGTGTTTTCTTATATATATCTGCTGCTTATCTCGTGTTTGTTTTTTATCTATCAATGCAGTCATCTCATAGTTTCAATTGATTATTGAGTTAATTAGTAGATTATAGACACTCGAGGTGCTAGCTCGATGATAAGAGCTACCCGTATATCCTCAAGGTGTTGAGTTAGAATCCCCTTGGGGACAGTTGTAAAATGGTCATTAGTGCCACTTTGATAAAAAAATTAGTAGATTATAGTAGATAGTAAAAGATAGATAGTAGATTATTAATATGAAATATTTATTTCGTGTTTTTTATATACCAGTGACAAATATTTGTTCTTTTTAGGTGTTAGTGACAAATATTTGTCACGTGTGTTTTAAATATTAATTAGTTTTTTTACAACAAAATATTAATTAGTTTAAATAGTGATTAAGCCTTAAAAAATTATAATTATCAATGAAAAATATTAATCTCGTGTATTTTTTTATATCAATGCAGTTATCCAATGTTTTCTTATATATCAGTGCAGTTATCCCGTGTTTGCTTTTTATGTATCAATGCAGTAATCTCATAATTTCAATTGATTATTTGAGTTGATAAGTAGATTATAGTAGATAGTAAAAGATAGATAGTAGATTATCCATAAGAAATATTTATTTCGTGTTTTTTTATATGTCAGTGACAAATACTTGTCACGTGTGTTTTAAACATTAATCAGTTTAAATAGTCATTAAGCCTTAAAAAAATTATGATTATCAATGGCAAATATTAATCTCGTGTATATCACTGCAGTTACCCTGTGTTTTCTTATATATCAGTGTAGTTATCTCGTAGTTTCAATTGATTATTTTAGTTGATTAGTAGATAGTAAAAATTAGATAGTAAATTATCAATAATAGATATTTGTTTTATATTAATTAGTAGTTTAAATAGACATTAAGCCTTCTTGTTTTTTTTACATAGTAGGTTTATAGTAGTCTTCAAAAATTATAATTTTCACTGCAGGTTATCCGTGGTTTTTAAATATCAGTGCAGTTAGCTTGTAATTTCAATTGATTATTTTAGTTGATTAGTAGACTATAGTAAATAACAAAAGTTAGATAGTAAATTACCAATGACAAATATTAATCCTCTATATTTTTATATATCACTACAGCTATCCCGTGTTTTTATATATCAGTGCAGTTATCTCATAGTTTCAATTGATTATTTTAGTTGATTAGTACATTATAGTAGATAGTAAGAGATAGATAGTATAGTATCAAATATATCGGTGCAATTATCCCGTGATTTTTTATATATCAGCATAGTTATCCCGTGTTTTTTATATATATATCAATACAGTTATCCCGTGTTTTAAATATTAATCAGTAGTTGAAATAGTCATTAAGTTTTCCT
This sequence comes from Oxytropis ochrocephala, assembly GCA_020916435.1. NCBI lineage: Eukaryota > Viridiplantae > Streptophyta > Magnoliopsida > Fabales > Fabaceae > Oxytropis > Oxytropis ochrocephala. Next base: position 96,608,591 of record CM037093.1, read on the forward strand.
TTCTTTCTCCATATTAATATCGTCTTTTTTATATATCAGTGAAGTTATCCCGCGTTTTTATACATTAGTGCGGTTATCTCGAAGTTTAGATTGATTATTTTAGTTTATTAGTAGATTTGATTTGATTTGAATTTCGTAGTTTGAAAGAAAAAAAAGAGGGGAAAGTTAAAAAAAATGGGAGTGAGAAGAAAGTGCATTGGGAGAAGAAATTTGAAAATAGGAGTAAATTGATAAATAGATAAATAGATATTAAGTTAGATAGTAAATAGGAGTAAATTCTAGATTATTTAATATTAATTTAATTATATTAGATTATATAGTGGATTAAAAAAAATGGGAAAAGAAATATTTTTAAATAAAGGGTGTGGGGGCCACTAATAATAGATGTGTAAGAGGTTAGAAATATTGTGAAATGTGATATTGAAAGTGAGTGAGTGAGAAAGGAAGAGAAAGTAGAATTAAAAAATGATAAATAAAATTAAAGTGGTGATGTGTCAAAAAAGTAAAATGTCTAAAATTGTAATTTTGTAAGTTGTTTGTTTGTATAAATAGATATTAGATTCAATCTTATTCATTTTTACTTCTTCATTCTCATTCTCTTCTATATTATTAGTTCTCATACTCTCCTTCATTCTTATTCATTAGTCTTAATTACAGTTTTGGTCCCCCTATTTTCGCCAACTCACGATTTTAGTCCCCCAAGAATTTTTTTCACGAATTTAGTCTCCCTATTTTCACCAACTTACGATTTAGTCCCCCAAGAATTATTTTTATGAATTTAGTCCCACTATTTTCGCCAACTCACGATTTTAGTCCCCCTATTTTTGCCAACTCAAAAGTTTGGCCCCCCTATTGTTTCTAGAGGGGGACTTTGATTTTAAAAATTGGAAAAATAAGGGGACAAAAATCGTGAGTTGGCAAAAATAGGGGGACTAAATTCGTGGGAAAAATTCTTGGGAGATTAAAATCGTGAGCTAGTGAAAATAGAGGGACTAAATTCGTGAAAAAATTTCTTGGGAGATCAAAATCGTGAGTTGATGAAAATTGGGGGACCAAAACTGTAATTAAGGCTATTCATTATTACTTCTTAATTCTTATTTTCTCCTATATTATTTATTCTCATACTCTCTTTTATTCTTATTCCTTCCTACTTCTTCATTCTCATTCCTCTATTCATTCTCACTCTCTCCTATATCATTTATTCTCATATTCTACTTCATTTTATTTTTGTACCAACACCTTGAACCAATATTTCTGTACCAACATCGTTTTAGATGATAGAGAAATGGAATGAGACAGACACGCATACTGAGCTGCCCACGTGAACCAATATTTCTGTACCAACACCGTGTTGATGCGGCTAAAGCTTCAAACCACACACTAATGGTCCCTTCACATATAAAGGCCAAAATTTTGATTTCACAGGCACCCACTTTTTGTTATCAATGCAGAGCTTTAAGACAAAAGCACTTATAAATACTAGCTCGTTTCCACCACAAGATTGGCACTTCTTTGTACGGTACCTAGTAGTAGAAGCTATTAGTCTATTACTGAAGTGTTAATTTGAATCACTGTTTGACAAATAGGTGCATTTTTATGAATAAATCTAGCACCAAGAAAATGATTCAATGGACGTCCATAGTCCATATACTCAAATATCTTTCAAATGATGAACAGCTTATCATGTACAGAGTCCTCTCCAATATGCAATTGTACTAGTACTAGTTAGAAGACTGTCAAGGATATATCTTTAGCATATAATCTAATATTCTGTTCATGGTTATATGTACATACTACATAGTGTTTGATACATAAATAAAGGATTTGGTTTGTCATTAATGCGCTTGTGAGCACTCTTGTGCAATTAATGAGATAATGAACAATGTGTCGTTATTGTTGGAGTTGATTGATGGAGTATATTGAGAAATTTTCACATTGTTTAGTTTTGTGAAAGAAGAGGGAGACGAATTAAGACTATATAATAGGCTCAAGTTTTTCATTACAAGACGCACCAGTCGGAAACACCTTAAGTTGTATTTGACTCTGTTTTTTCTTTATACTCTTGTTTTAGAACGTTGTGAGATGTAGTTACATTTTTTTGGAGAGTGTGGGTGTACTGAGGCCATTGAGTGTTTGTGAGAGGTCTATGTGTTGTAAAAAAAATTGCATAGTGTTATTCCCTGGTTGTCATTAGACAACGGTTCGTGATTTTTCTCCGGTATATGGAGTTTTCCACGTTAAACTCTTGTGTTTCGATCGTGCTCATTTTATTTCTCTATGTTGTTTTTTCTCAACAGCTGGTATCAGAACTTTTGGTTCGGTGTGGTATAAATTCCTTAGTATGTTCTGTGGTTGCAGCTTAGTCTGATCTTTTATCCACATCAGAAAAGAAGTTTGATCTGGGAAAGTGTTGTTTGAGAAATGTTCTGGCTAATGAAAAATTTGGTATTTAAGTGTGTCCATTGTGACCCAACTCTCTTTCCATGAAACCTACTCGGTGCACGGTTACAATATGTATACAGCTGGAATGTTAAATTTTTCAAGTGCTGTGAAGTTTGACATGGAGAAATTTGATGGAAGAATCAATTTTGGCCCGTGGAAAGTACAAGTCAAGGATGCGTTGATACAATTGGAGTTGCACAAGGTGTTATGTCGATGGCTTTCGACATTGAAATTCTTGAAGTGCTTTAGCTTCAACTGAAGTATACTCCTTATTTTTGAACTATAATTGTCGGTGTAGACAACGAAAACGGAAAATGTATCGTGGATCAGATACAATATAATTAAGGTGGAGACTATTGAAGTTGATTGAAATTGAGCATATTGAAAAAGTCCCACATTGCTTAGTTTTCTGAAGGAAGAGAGAGATCAATGCTATATAATGGGCTTAAGTTCTTTATTACAAGATGCACCAGTCGGAAACACCTTAAGTTATATTTGAATTTATTTTTTCTCTTATACTTTTGTCTTAATTTCACATAGTGTTATTCTCTGGTTGTCATTAGACAACGGTTCGTGATTTTTCTTCAATTCTGGTGTTTTCCACGTTAAATTCTTGTGTTCCAATTGTGCTCATTTTATTTCTCTATGTTGTTTTTTTTTCCAATAGTTGTTTCATTTTTATTAGCTCTAAATTTGATGGATTCAAGATGTATTGGGTTTCGATGGCAAAGTAGGTCGGCTCATCCTACTTTGTTGTGAGTCTGCCAAAAAAGTAGCGTAGCTAGGCAGCTCGCCAATCAGCAGTAGTCTACTTGCTTGCCACGAGTTGTGGGCTAGCCGCAGGTTGTTAGCCAGCTAATAATATAAATAAATGTAACCCATAATTAAAAATTAAGTTTAGGAATCATCCAAATCTACCCTTAGGGAGTATTTGGATAGAGTATTTTTAGGGAGTAATGTAGTTTTTGAGAGTGAATTGAAATATTTTACTATTACATTACCAAAAAAAATTCCATCCAAGCATAAGGTTAGTGGGTGACTAACGTATTGTCAAAAAAACAAGAGTTGTTCCGAGTGATAATTGGGCTCGGATCTCACCCCAACGTCTTAGATTCGAATTTTGGCTGTCATAAAACTCTATTGGAATGGGAGAATCACACGTAGCGACAAAACTAGGTACATTTGTGACCGGTTAAGTTTTTCGGCGTAGATTAGTCATCAGCAAAGCCAATAGATACTGCATACCAATTACACCATAAAAAAATAGGGTTACTGGGTGGAGTCGCCAAAATCAGATACAGTATCCTCTACATCTACCCTATGTCCTATACAAAGATATGGCCCCACAATATAACCGACCAATGAAACCAACTTCGTACAGCCTATACGTCTAGTCTGTATATGACATGACAACAACCCAAACGGGGCGCCACAGTGTTTTCAACCTCAATAAATAAATGAAGGTACGATAATTTGTCTCATTCTTCACCTTCACCCCCTATATATATCTATCTCTTTTCTTATCACAAGCCACACACTACACTAGCAATCCTCTTCTTTTTTCCCCTACGTACATGCATATTAATCTCTTCGTTTTCTTTACATATTTTATTCATCAATTATTTAGCTTACTAGCTAGTGTAATAATTAATTACGTGACATATGGCCAGCAAGTTGAAACAAATTGCAAGATTAATCACGACAGAAGTTGCTCCACCAAGGTTTGTGTCTGTGACCAGGATTCCACTCAAGAAAATGTTGGATACTATTGTTGAGGAAGAGAATGATTTTGGTTCTGACAAATGCTTCTCTTCTGATTCCAACTCCAGAAGTCTCTCTGAGAGATCGATTTTGTTGAGCAACTTCTAGTTGTTCAAAAAACTGTTTCATTTGCATGTCTTTTGTGTGGTTTTGAGATGAAGAATAAAACAGACATTGTCTGTTAGCTAAAGCTACCCGTGAATATGGGATGAACCAAATAAATGGGCAGAGGAGAGAATGAACACCACTTGGGTTTGGACAATGTGTTGTTTTTCTTGATGTCTTTTAGTATTTTTTTTCACTTTGAAATATTTTTTGGTGATTTGATAATTTTAGTTTTGCTCTTCATTGGAGTTACTAGTTGCATCCAAATTTGGAGTGTGAGAATTAATGCTCCTTGTAGCAAATAAAAGAATTCTTATGTAGCTATTCTTTACTTTTTTATGGAGCTGTAGCACAAAGAATATCTATATATATAGTATGATATGAATGTCTACCATTTTTTTCTGATTGGTGTACACTAGTCCACTTTTGAATGAATAAATAAATTAAGAAGTGCTATTAACTGTTGTCTTTGCATGGGTTTGGAGTTTGTTTGATAAGCCAAGTAGAATATAATTATAAATTAGAAATTGATACTATTCCCAAGCAAAAGATATGTCCAAGGTTCTCTTCTGTAAAAAAAATTAAATAAGATATGTCCTACGGAATAAGTACCAAGATAGAGTACAATCGTACAAGAGTTAAGAAAAGAATTGATATAAAATGCTTAATTCCGGCCCCCTACCACCAAGAAGGGGATATAAAAGCTCACTGGCATGATTCCGGCCCTCTCGTGGTTTGTCTCGAAGGTGGCGAATCAGTCCCTACCTTTCTTAAAGTTGCTTAAAAAAGGCGTAGACATTGTATGGTCAGAGCCCCCGATCCTGACTCGGCCACTAGAAGCGGAAACCCTTTACTTATATTTGGTGGTCTCGCATAAAGCTTTGAGCGCGCGGTTGTGATCCGAGAAACAGAAGCCCGCGCTGGTCCGTATAATTTGTCATGGTCCTCGCAACGCCTCGCTAAACGACGTTTTTTTCAGTAGTGGTACCGTAAGGTTGAGAGAGTCTCCTAGTAGTATCGTACTCACCGCAAGGCTAAGTTAAGACCCTACTTCGTAGCTTATCAAGTTGTGGTTAGGACCGACCAGTCAATTCAACAAATTTGACACTGACCTAACCTCGCCAGAAGGATGATCAAATGGGCGGTCGAACTCTTCAAGTTCGAGATTAAACCGAATCAAGGGCAGCACTAAAGTCCCGGTTATTGGTCGACTTTATGGGGATGTGACTCCTCAATCCCAACCCGAATCCGCCACGACAACTTGGACGCTCCATGTTGAGGGTTCCTCAAACATCAAAGGGAGTGGAGTTAGGCTCATCCTTGAGAACCGAGAAGGCTTGGTGATTGAAGTATCTCTCACATCGTTGTCTGATAACTCTATTTTATATAGAGTATTTCATATGTTTAAAACTTAGTAATTGCTCTCTTTCAAGTAATAATAAAGAGTTTATATAGTATTTAGTGTGATATATGATAACTTGAGTGATTTGAATGGTTATAGTTATTAGTAGGTCATTTTGGATATATTGTGGTATGTTTGATGTTTTTATTCAGTGCAGTCTCAATGCTTTCTGCATCAAATGCTCCTGCATTGATCCTGCATCAAATCTGCACTACTTGGTGAATGAGCAGCCAACTTCATGAGCATCCACTTGCAATTGCTGACCTCATGCTTAGTCTTCTGAAGCCATCCCACTTTATATAGTAGGCGCCTACCATTCACACATAGCTATAGGGTAGCTTTGAAGAGTCATCAACATAGGGACACATGTTCATACCTCATGGGACCTCCCTATACACTTGTCAAAGATCTTATCCATGCAAACAATTGCTGGAAAGTAACTACAGCTATTATCCACTCAAGATTACTTCAACATGAAGGAAGGAAGCACCTCTCTTGAAGGCTATAAAAGGACCTCACATCTTCATTTGGAAATATATCACAATCCATAAGTTAGATCAAAATTTCAATATACATAGTTAGTTTTTATATTTTCAGAGGAAGAGGAAGGAATTCATAATTCCTCCTTAACTCATTTTCATAGTGTTTGTATAGTGCTAAGGAGTAATGCTAGTGCATTGCTAGAAGATTTCATACAAAGGTTCTCAACATTTGTAAACTTTACTTTTGTTGTTTCTCTTTTGTGATTTCTATATATATAAACATGGTCTATTCAGTTTATATATATCTTGCAATGTCTCTTGTTAGCTAAACCTTTCTTAGTTGGAATGTTCTAATCATTTAATGAGCTTTTAAGTAAGTATGATGTATGTATGTATGTTTGTACTTTAGTTCTTGCTTGATAATCTTTTCAAAACTTATTTTGAACTTGATCACTTAGAATAAGTAGATTTGTAAATGACCAGAGATGGCTTACAATTAAGAACTCAAGAACTAATATGGGTGAGTGTTTTACATAAAGAAAACTTTGTGAAAACCATGCTAAGTCCTAGAGATAGGATAGTATAGTCCATAGGATAATTGTGGGTACTTAAAATACAAGAGTGAATTCACTTAAGCAAATTGGATAATTGTTAGGAGGCAAGATTGGCACTAACACCCCTTTCTTTTTCGTGATAGAACAAGGATCATAAGAGTCTGTAATGATACTCAAGAAAGTGACCGAAAGGCACATAGCTAATGCAACAAAGATTCAAAGGCACATCGCATCACATAATCGCATCATACACTTATAAGTAAATTACTTGATGAAAACATTCCAACTAGCTTTTGTCTTTTACACTATCAACATTTTTTACTTTGCTTTCTTTCTAACTTAGTTGTGATCATCAAACAAAATCCAAAATTATTTTGTTACTTAGTGACTTTACACTTTATTACTTTATATTATTTTAAAAGTGAGTTTTTCAATCTCTGTGGGTTCGATCTTTTTTACTACTTGTTTTTGGACAGTGTATACTTGCACACAAGTGTATGTGTTTTCCATGCACCATTGTCCACCTCGAACAACCAAGCCGAGTACGAGGCTTGCGCTGTCGTGCTCCTACTCGCAATGGATTTTGGGGCAACTCGAGTGGATCTCCAAACTGACTCACTGCTTGTGGTTTCATAGAGTAAAGAAGAATTTGACACAAAAGAGGCCATTTTGCAAAGGTACTTGGCCAAAGTAAGGGAGATGTTGAAATTCTTCCACTATGTCGATGTCAAACATGTCCCCGGAAGTGAAAACAGTAGGGTTGGCATGCTTTCCAAACTCGCCAGTACTAAGGCATATGGAAACAATCGAATTGTTATCCAAGAAATGTTATCCTGCCTGAGCATATCCTTGGAAGCCAGGTCCGACACCATGATCTGTGTGGTCAACCTCGAGCACATCTGGATCATTCTGGTACTAAGATATACTGAGCTCGGCAAAGAACAAATCGACCTTAGGACATGTCGTTGTTGATATGCATCGAAGGCGAGGTGACCAAGTACATCCTAAATGAGGTCCATGAAGGCACATGCGGTCAACACCTTGGAAATCGAGCACTGGCCAAAAAGGCACTTAGAGCGTGGCACTACTGGCCTTCGATGGCGGAAGATGCGAAGAAGCTCGTGAAGAAGTACGATAAATGTCGCCGCCGCATTGCCGCCAACATGCCACCGGCCGAGTTGACGATGTTGGCTTTTCCCTGGCTGTTTGCATGGTTGGGGATCGATACCCCTGGCCCTTTCCCAACTGCTGCAGGTCGGGTTAAATACTTGATTGGGGGCGTGGATTACTCCACTAAGTGGATCGAAGTCGAACCCCTGACTAATATCACGACGAAGAATTGCATTAAGTTTTTCAAGAAAAACATCACTAAGATTTATCTGCACTTCCAGGAGTTGATAACAAACAATAGTATGCGGTTTGTCGACACAGTTTCAAGGTTAATGGACGACCTCAGCATCCGACATCGTTTCACATCGATCGAACCTCCCAAACTAATGGGAAGCCCAAAGCCGCGAACATGGTGATTCTTTCGAGGACTAAAACGACGGCCGAGGAAGCCAAAGGCAACTCGACACACAACTTTCCATACATACTCTAGGCATATCGCACCACGCCTCATTTCACCACCGAGAAACCCACTTCCAACTTATCTCGTGTGGTGGAAGCGTAAACTCGTCGAAGTCGAAAAATTGACTTGGAGGATGACCCATTCGAATGCCCTAGACGTGAAAGAGTAGGCTATCAAAGAAAGAGATTGACCTCGTGGAGGAAACCCGAGATCATGCTACCTCCAAGAGGTCGTGGATCAAACGGAGCAAGAGATTAACCAAAGAGTCATTCTGGGACCTTAAAGTCGGCGATCAGTACTTTGTCGCGACCGACGCCGATAAAAAGAACGCCCCTGTGGTAAAGTGGTCGAAATTTGGAAGGACCTTACCGAAGTTGTCGCCAAGACAGTGGAATCGCATTTTAGTTAGGTTGTGTAACTAGAACATTTATGAATACTACGAATAAAAAATTCTAATGTTCGTTATTTTTCAAAACGATCTTTTGTTGAGATCGCATAGAAAGCGGTGTCTGTTGTAATCCAAGTCGCCCACCTCGCGCACGTAATCATTAAATTTGAGGGCGCCTAGGTGGTCCAAACGCAAGTCGCCCACGCGTGCACCGGGCGCCGGTCCCGCGGTGTGTCGCCGAGCCACGCTTTAAGCTTTTCGGTGAAAAAGGATGCATGAGATCGACATGATCGTTTTCATAATTCCCTAAATATATAGGAACGAGTCTCGATGTACTAGAGACTTTAATTTTTTCTCTTTTCCCCAAAGAAGGCCTTGGGCCTTGGCAACTCCTGTGGCCTTCTTTGTAGTGTCCTTCTCTTTCTCCGCATGATCTCGCCCACCCTAAGAACCTTGGATTCGAGCCCCTTCGTTTGGGCCTCTAACTCCATAACCTGGGTCTGGAGAGTGGAATTGGTGGTCTCAAGATCTTTGGCCCTATTCTCTGCTTCCTCCTTCGCGACCACAGCGTCGAACTTGGATTGGCTCAGAACCTTCACAACATCCCGAGCCTTGCCCAGACATCGCCAGTAGCTTCGAGGCGCTTTTGGCTTCGTTCATCAATCTCATGGCCTCCACCACAAGAAACTCGCGTATTACCGGCGAATTTTTTCTGTCGGAACGGTTTCGATTTGGTGCATTTCCAGTAGATTTTAAAAATTACCGGCGGATTTTGAAAAAAACAAAAATTAAAAAAATCCACTGAAATTTTACAGAGGATTTTTCTCATGATTTTGAAAAAAATTATAAAAATCAGGAAACGTTAAAAATCACTGAAAAAACAGATGGAAAAAAAGAATTTATTTAAAAAACCACCGGGAACATTAAAAATCCGCCGGGAAAATACGGATGGAAAAAATCTGACGGAATTGTCCGAAAATGTCTATAAATAAAACTTTCTCCTACACTCTTCTCATTCTCTCATTCCACTCTTTAACTCCTTCCTTCTCATTCTCTTCTACATTATCCATATCTTATCTTCGTTCTTCTTTTTCATACTCTCCAACCTCCATAAAATTTCTCTATATATCTCTCTCTTCTAGATATCCCATTTCTTCTTCCTTCTCACTCACTCATTCATATTTCTTCTTTACTTCTTCATTTTCATTATCATTCTCTCCTATATTATTACTTCTCATACTCCCCTTCATTCTTATTTATTCTCAATTCTTATTTTCTCCTATATTATTTCTTTCCATACTCTTTTTCATTCTTATCTCCTCCTACTTCTTTATTCTCATTCCTCTATTCACTCTCACTCTCCTATATCATTTATTTTCATATTCTACTTCATTTTCTTTTTTACTTACTTCTAATTAACTAAATACTTCCAATAATTTTAAAAAAAAAATTAAATTTTTTTTTTAAAAAAAAATCATTTTTTTTTAGAAAATAAAAATAAAATCTGTCGGTAATGTGCTTTTCCGGCGGATTATCCGACGATAATGCCCGTTATCGGTGGAATATCTGCCGGAAAAGGACATTTCAGCACATGTCAAGTTTTCCCTGCATATCCTCCAACTCCCTCCCCAACCAGCCCATACAATCAGAAAGTCTCTTACCTTCTCTGCGCTCCTCAACATCAACCTCGAACTACTTCAGAAGTCTCAAACCAAATTGTCCTACTTTGGTTACAAGCGCGAAGGGGTCTTCTTTGAACTCTTCAAAGGGACCCACGTAAGGCGGGTGAAGGTGACTTTGAGAAGGTCGTTTGGCTCGCCCTTTGCCATTTTTGGCTCTCTTGGAGGAATTTGTTGTTGTTCCTCTCAAGTTTGTTTTGTGCCAAGATCGGCGTTGGAATGGTTCCGAGATCTGTCTTTCCTCTAAACCCAAGGGGGAGTCCTAGCACATGTCTCAATGTTCCCCGCACCTCCAAGGACACTGACGACTGGAGTCAAAGTCAAAGTCAGAGTCCGATAAGAAGTTCTCACAAGATTGGCATCAACCACAACATTTGGGAGAGCCATCTTCGCCACCAAGGCCATTAGTTCCTAAGTGATCGAGATCGACGACATTTTATCTATTAAAAAAAGAGAAAACCATGAGATTTGCAAATATAAAAACAAACAAGTTTAAAAATAAAGTGCTACGAGATATATCTATCTTCAAGGCAAATTTCATCTCGATATGTGACGAGGCCCCGACTAGAGCCTTGGTGTTTATTAATAGTTTCTCTAAAGTGGAATGTCCATTTCTGGAGGAGCTTTAAAGTCCAAGAATCCGCGACTGCCCGGTAAGGTTTTCGAGAATAAGATTTGGTGGAAGCATCAAAGTGTTTTAGGGACCGTGCAAAGTGGAAACTTGTACTCTGGTGATTTCTCCAAATAATATCAACATAAGCGACCGCCTCGTTGCAAATTTCGGTTCACAAGAGAAATATAGACATATCTATTATTAAACTCTATTATGAAATCATTGTAAGATTTGAACAATTTGTGCTCTCTATCACCTATTAGGCTCACATGATCTTGGCGGGTTTCGTTAGAGCCCGCCTCCGGCCTCTGCACCACATTAAAAAAAGATATAAATAAAGTCCTCGAACACGACCATTTGAAGACGCCCATGACGATCTCGAAGGCCCTGAGGAAAGCCCATCTGTTAGGATGTAGTTTTGTTGGGGCGAGCTTCATTGTCCTGAGTATTAACCGCTCGAAGTCGGTAAATGGAGGGTGAACCCTAATGTTCCTAAGCATTACCGAGTAAACAAAGAACTTATGCTCGTTCGGGGAATGACATATCAAATTATCGCGAGGAACCCCCTAGACTGTCCATTTTTTCTCCGCGACCGCCTATCCAAGGCAAGAAAAAGGAGATGTTCGACTCCGAGCGATTGATGCTCTGCAGCCTTTGAAGTCCCTTGGAGACCAACAAACTCGCCCCCGTCCTCAACGTGGCCCTCGACTTTGGGACCTTGTACTTCAGCTTCGGGCATCTGCGCATCATCATGGATTCCAACATCATCATTACCAACGGACGACGCGTCATCTTCCTCAAGGTTCCCATTGTCATCATTCTCCAGAAGGGCTCTGTCGTTCTCATCCTCTCCATCAGAAAGGTCAATGTCGACCATGTCCTCACCATCTCCAGGGTAATGGTCACTACTTGTTCCATCGGATTGGGTTCCGCTAGACTCGATGGGCCCCTCGAAGCTCTCTAATTCGGTGGAACCATCGGAGGAAGCAAAGTCATCAGTTGGAGGCAGTATCCCGCCCTCAAGCATCCATAGAGTCTGGTTTTGAAATTGTGGAAGTCGGACCTTGGCAGTCAACTTTGTCCTCTCCATTTAACCTATAAGAATGGGGTACGACATCGGGATACATATTAATGCTAGGAAGGGGCGACAAAGTCGACCCTGGGCCGGAAAGACCCCCTCCTCCCATGGTGATTTTGTGTCAGGATGGAGAAAAGACTCGCCAGAGTAAAATCAAAAAATGAGCAAAGAGTAGGAGTATCACATACCTCAGAAGGACGAGTTGGTGAACTTTTGAACTCGAACCTGGAAATCTCGTCTGAGATCTAGAAAAACGCAGCAACAAACTTGAACGTTGACTGGAATCTTCAACGTCGGAGGTAGGGCAATTTTTCGAAGAAAACTCTAAGTGACAAATGAGGAGTGATACCCTTTATTTATAGGCTGAAGTGGAAACGTTGCAACCCTAAAGATGTCACAATGGCTAGCACAGGAAACGAGGCGATACTGGCAGCGTCATTATGACAAGTCACATCGATTCAATCAAAAGGCACACAAATCGAGGCAAATGATGATGCCCAAACATCGTGTCGAATCAACTGTAAACCTTCGGTATGCACCTACCCAAGTAACCCAACCCCGGGTTTCCACCTTTCGAGTTGGTGTATGACGGCGCCTGGTTAAAAAGACACGTAGTCGGTGTTCGAGGTCCCTTCGGACAAAGCTGGGGGAAACTCGGTTGACTGACGTGCGATATAGACAGCGCCGATGTTTGGTTTGCAAAATACGCACTCAAGCCTGGCTAACCCGAGGGTAGTACCTTGTACCTCCGACCTAGAGTCCTATAGTTCACGTAACTCAGCAAAAGGAAAACTCACGCCAAGGTCATCCTTTTGGAGGTAACCTCGGCTTGGGTGGAAACCGTTTCAGACTAGGTTGCACCCCAATCCTGACTTGGGCCTAGTAAGGCGGCCCAAGTACGCGCACCGGAAGCGCCTTTGGCAATTTATGTGCTCTAGCTTATCAACGATGGAGATCGTGTGCCAGCACCCAACGCACGGGATCTCGCCTTATTATCTTTGGCACGTCTGACACTTAAATACTCTTTCATTTACTGCAATGGGTACACTTTTCTCTCTTAACTCACACTCAAATTCTCTAAATTGACTTGGTCGTCAGAGTGTCAGCACGTACACCCCTAATGTTGGACCAACACGTGGTGCATCTTCCAACAAGAGCAAAATCGACCTACCAAACCGACATTTACTGGGTTCGACGTCAGGACAAGTTATATGTAAAGATTGGAATATGTAGAATATAGAGACCTTTTCCCCAAGTCCCTTTCAGCCACGGCCGGTTTAAGGTGGTAAATAAGGGAGGAATATATAATATAAACCTTGTACATGGTTTTTGGTTAGTCATTTATCCCTTGTTTAAAATATTTTGAAAGATCCTAAAACATTGACCGGCATGGAGCATGCCACAGCGGAGTCAAGACAAATATTCTCTTTCTTGCGTTGGTTGGCTACCTAGTACCTATGTATGATATATGCCTCTCATTCCACACAGGACAGGGTGTGAAAAGAACCCAATGGAACTTGAGATGCTTAAAAGTCCATTACCCAAAATGGACAAATGTCTTATTTTATGAAAAAATAGACAAATATTTCATTGATGATCTATCACATTTTTAAAAATTTACATAATTTGAAATGTATAATTTATATCATTTCAAATATTTACATAATTATTTGTCAAAAATATATTTACATAATTATTGAACACATATCTTCTTTTTTTGGTACAACACGCATGTCTTCTATCTATCAGAAAGTTCTGGTTTTTGTAATTATTGATTAGTATTACTTTTTTTGATAAAGTAGTTATTGATTATAAGAATTAATGGTTAATATTTGATACACGTGAATATTTATATAAGGGGCCTTCTACAATAATACCTTGTTGAATTGGGGATACCGGTATTTTTTAATAGCAAAAGTATATTGTAATGTTTAGAGTTGTTTATTCGGTACCGGATCTCGAAATGTACCAGATCCGGAGTACTTGATATCTTGCTTCACGTCGCTTGAAGATGAATCTCGGGCCTTGAAGATAGACTTCGGTCAACCCGAGGTAGTCTCCGTTCCACGTCGGGTGTACCTACAGACACTCTGATGCCTAAGTCAGTATGTGAATGAGGCAGAATGTGCGAGGAATGGAAAGCATACTTGGAAATGAGGGGTTGGACCCAAATTTATAGAGGAAAGCGTCGCGTCTGAAGCGTCGCGTCTGAAGCGTCGGATCTGCATAATGGATCCTGACCGTCGAGAGTGGTAGGCTGGAGTACCAGTGGGTGATAGGCCGTCGTAGGGAGGTGTATCGGGGCTTGGCCCAATCCTTACCAACATCAACTTTTGTTGCTTTAGGTTTACTCCTGAATGAAAGAACCGTCAGGCTATACAAAAATAAAATTTTTTACAGAAGTAGGTCCTAATAGCGTAGCGTGCGCTGACGAAATACAAAGTGAACAATGGCTCCAATGGTGTGATGGAGGCCATCCTTGGGGGAACATGACAACAAACTTTGTCGAGTGCATCAATAAGGTCTTAAAGGGGCTGCGCAATCTCCACATATCTTCATTGGTAGAGTCAACCTATTACAGTTTGACTGAGACTTTTGTTCGGCGGGGACTGAGGCACGAGCAATGTTGGAATCTGCATCGTTGACTCAAAAATTGAGGGGAAAATTGAACATAACCGAGCAGTTCTAACACACATAACGTGGCAATTCACGATTGAGCTTAAAATTGTTTAGAGTGGAAGAACTTATCCAACCACAAAGCAGTAGACCTGCGACCACATTCAGGGTGGACTTCAGAGCAGGCACATGTGATTGTGGAGAATTTCAGGCACTGCACTATCATTGTTCACATGTGATCGCAACCTGTTCAAAAATCTATTACAACCACATGCGCTTTGTGCCTTCACAATACACAATGCAATATGTTTTCAATACATACTTTGTCGAGTTTCCAGCATTAACTGAGGTGTCCTGGCCAGATATTGCAGAATGATCCAACAATGCAGATATCATAAAAAGGGTCGCCCACAATATATCCATATTCGTACTAAGATGGATCAAATAGAAAGGGGTAACCGCGCCAAGAGATGTAATCTTTGTAGAAATGGGGGGCACAATATATACGAACAACTGCTCCAACGACAATCTAGATTAGTTTGATTTTTGTAATGCTATATTAATTAATGAAATGCAATTATTTCAATATAGATAGCTTTTGATTAATTTTTAATAATTTTTTTCACTATTAAATATATTACATATTTTAAATTAAAAATATTTGTACAGTTATTTTTGCATTTTATTTAATTTATTTTCGTATATAAAAGAAAATAAAATTAAAAAACACAGTTGGGAAGTCCCTGGGGGGCGACTTCTCAACATAAAAAGTAAAAATAAAAAATTCACGTCGACAAGTAGTTTTTGGGAGAGGCGGGGAGACTTCTCAACTAAATTTTGAGAGTGTGTTAAATTGGTAAATAATTTTAAAAGTGGTCTAATTTCGTATTTAATTTTTTTTTGTCTATGTTGAAAAATTTGTCCCTTGGCTAAACGACTCGTAGGAGGCCACGTTGACCACTTTGCATTACATAGATATACAACTAGGACGGTTTGCATACAGTTCGTAGTATATGCACCATTTGAGAAAATGTGATTATTGTGCATCTCCCAAATGGCTCAAATCAGAGAGTGTCAAGCCACACTACTTAGCTATTGCGCCATCACCGAAAGAACAATTTGGTAAAAAGAAAGAAATAATGCAGTGTTTCTAACGGATAATAAATACGTAGTTTATAATGGATGGTTTTATAGTAGATAGTTGATAGCGAATAAGCTATCGGATTAAATATAAAGTATTTGGTAAAATTAACCGTTGAACTAACTTATAAATATAAAATGACATTTGTGTCAAAAAAAATAATATAATATAAATAGACATTTGTAATTAATGCTTAAAAATAATAGAGAATATTCATTTAATTAGGATAAATGAGGAATATATAATTAAAATAATAAGGATACAAATGAGAGAAAAAATGAAACTCTATAAACTCAAACGCTACTTCAAGTAGAGTTTCAAAAAATGCTATAATCTATCCCCTATAAGGTTGCGGTTTGACTTTGCCAATCAGAGCCTATATATGGTAAAAACATTGGAGGATCTGAGACCCAAGTCAGTTAATGCGAAAAAATTCATTATCAAGATTGGTAGTTCACAATATCATTGTTTTTTTAAAAATTCATAAGTGATTCATAAAATTATGAAGCTGAATTATTTAGCTCTAAGTTTATTTAATAGTAAGCCATCAATCTAGTCTCTAAGCTTACTCCCACTATCCTAATGCCTTATAAGTAATCCCTTACGGAGATAATGAGAAACAATTCTGAAAAATTATAGGGACAACTGGACAAGGTTAATAGATTTCACAAACCTTTAACAATGTAGCAAACCTAGTTAAGTCATAAGCAAGGGAATGGGCCGTGTAGAGAATTTTTGGGGACTAAGACAAAATTTCTAGATAAATTATATATTTATCATCAAATTGTATGATCGTACCTTGACCAATAGAGATGAAGTCCTGGTGATGTTCGTAGCCTGGTCGCTGAGGAGCTAGCTAAACCGGGGTCTTGGCCGAACGCGGTGAGACCGCAGCACACTCCGCGCCGCCAAGCCGCCGCGTGTAATCGGGCAGGGTCACAAGGTAAAGTAACGTACTTGATGCCACAAGTGAACGTGGTATTTATACTGCTAGCAGTCGCTCTGCTCGTTAGCGTGAATTGCGGCGCACGCCTGATGTGGGCCGACTTGGGCTGGGTTGGCGACTGGGGCACGCCCATGTTGCGCCTTGTTGATGCATGCAGCGCTAGACGGCCTTGTTGGGCTTATTGGGCCACTCCATAACATTGTAAATGATTGTAGAGCATGATCGAATTTGTATCCAAAATTAAGGTCTCGGGTTTTGAAAACATATAAATTAATTATTTAGCTGAAAATATATTAGAAGTTCAAACTTCTTTTCGTCTTCTTCTGAAATTTGAACAATCATTTAAATTCAAATAATACTTTACTTTTTTGTTGAAGCAAAAATAATACTTAGAATAATATATATATATATATATATATATATATATATATATATATATATATATATATATATATATATAACTCTGTGAGGACTAAAAGTCAATATATCGGTATGTTCCTGTACACTAGAAATTCTCTTTAATAATAATTTAAGTCAGTTTTTATAGTTATTATTCTTCAAAAGAGTTTTGTTTGATATTTTTTATATTTCATTAATTATCTAAGATTAAATTAAATCTTAAACTAATTTTGCCAACAGGATATCATTACGCGACAAAACTCAGGGGTGTCATATTATTCTCCTTAAAAAAAATTACTTTCAAAATGAAATTTCTAGAAAAAAAATTAAATCCACCTATCATTGTCACGTGTGACCTAATTAGATTATATTGTTAATGTTGAAGGCATGAAACACCACATTTTCAAAAATCTAACATCTTAACACGTTATCAAATAATGTTCAACATATGCTTTCAATCCAAGTCATCCATACACTATAAATAGTTCAAGGCTTTTCTACTTTTTCCACAACCCAAATACACAAAGCTTGTGTTCCATTGATTCTACTTCTATACCCTAAAACTTCACTTCAAACCCAATGGCTTCTTTCCAAAACTTCACCTTTGAAACCCAAGAAGACTTCCTTATAGCTCAAATCATGCAAATTCATGCAAGTGTTTCCAAGCTAGAATCTCTTAAACCTTCTAAGCAAATCAATAGCCTTTTAACTCACTTAGTAAAACTTTGCATCCCTCCTTCATCCATTGACATTGAAACTTTACCCCAAGATGTTAAGAGCATGCGTGAGAGTCTCATTGCTTTGTGGGAATGCTGAAGGGCTATTAGAGCTAGAATTCTCAACTTTCATTAGCCAAACATCAAAACCAATGAACAACTTAACTCTCTTTCCTTACTATGGTAACTATGTGAAACTAGCAAACTATGAGAACAAAATTCTCAAAGAAAATGGTGTGGTGAATGCAAAAAAGGTAGCTTTTATAGGGTCGGGTCCACTGCCACTAAGTTCAATTATAATGGCCATTCATCACATGGAATCCTCTCACTTTGATAACTTTGATATTGATGAGAAGGCAAATGAAGTTGCTAGTAAGATTGTGGCTTCAGATTTAGCACTTGAGAAGAGGATGAAGTTTTTGACACAAGATATCATGGATGTGAAGGAGAGGTTAGGGCAATATGATTGTATCTTTTTGGCTGCACTTGTTGGTATGAGTAGAGAAGCAAAATTGAAGATTTTGGGACATATAAGAAAGTATATGAAAAAGGGAGGTGTTTTGCTTGTTAGAAGTGCAAAAGGGGCTAGGGCTTTTTTGTACCCTATTGTTGAGGAACATGACTTGGTGAACTTTGAAGTGCTTACTATATTCCACCCTACAGATGATGTTATCAACTCAGTTGTTCTTGTTCGTAAGCCCTAAAGGCTAAAGGTTAATTTGCATCAATAACCACACAAGTTGGATTTTCTATTGATGAGTCCTCTGTAGTTTGTATTCCTATGTGTTATGTTCTTTGTTGACGTAGGGTTTCTTTTTTGTGTTATTAAGTGCTAGTGATCGTTTAGTGTTATGTAGTGCTTGCTTCATTTGTCTTTTTGGAGCCATGTGGCCATGATTATTAATAAAGTTGTTTGCCTTTTGAAAAAAAAAAACGTTGTGGTTGCTTCATTGGTCTTGCTTGATTGAATGCGTATTCATAATTGTTTCAAATATATACGCCAATACATGTACTTTTAGTGTCATATCTCATTGTTGTACTACCTTATATCATATATGTAAATCGTTAACTAATTCTCCTACAAGAAAACTCTCAATACCTATGCAAATTTCCGACGGTTATCAAACCGCTAGTAATGTTTACATTTTTAACGATATAGACTTTCAATAATATTCTACGTAATTGTGTTATTCGGTACTCTTTGTTAGAGAGAGAAGGTTCGCTAGGCCCTTACAATGAGAGAAAAGAAGGGAAGGGAGAGGCCTCTTCTCAAAACCTTCCAAAGCCCAAAACCCCTGGGAAAATGACAATGGAAGGAAAAGAGACTCTCGCACAAAAGATGTGCCATGCAGTTGAAGAAAAGACCCTAATTCATTGTTTCTCCCCTACTACGCCTACATGAAAGATTTACAATCCAACTAGAGAATATAAATTACAACATGAGAAGCATCCCAACGGACAATGAAACCAATCCGACTGTGTTACGCTTACAATTTCTTCCTTCCTCGCTTTGAACCAACACCACGCCAAATCTTTAATGCCCACAAGATTGGCTGAACTCAAGCTACCTCGCTTTAAAAATTACCCTGCTTTCGCCATCCAAATGTTCCAAGTTGTCGCCATCCAAATGAGATGTTTGACACCTCTAAGTCGTTTCCTTTAACCAATTTTCCAAACTCCACATAGTGGTTTATTGTCGCCAATGTCACCAAACGAACTCTCCCATCCAATCAAAAACGCCTCCATATTTTCTTTGCAATTCCACAAGTCATGAATAGATGTTCCACCGCCTCCTCCTCTCGAAAAACATAACACACGCCTTAAGTCATTTTGTGATTGAATTATCCCCTTTTGTGTAGAGCAACTCTAGTGGCGACTGCTGAAGTAAAACCTCCACGCAAAAATTTGTATTTTGACTCAGACGCACATTTCCAAAATTTTTTGCATGTCAAACAATTCCGATCAATAATATGTGCACCACCACCGCAAAAATAAGCAAAGAGTCATAGCATTTTTTCACCAAAACCACCTAACGCGCCTCGCACCCAAGACCACTGTCGCGCGCTTTCGTCAAGCAATAGTAAGCAGCAGCAGAAGAAGAAGAAGCAATTCTCGCGACAAAGAATAAGCAGCAGAAGCCGATGGATCGCATAATTATGCAAAGAGAGCCATCGGTTTGCGATTTTTCCACGCCCATCCTCGCCTGGCCCATTGCCCGAATACGCCCATTGTTGCCTCCTTGTACTGCAGCAATTATATAACTCCTAAATAGAGTCTCAAACCGATCCTCGCCTAACCAAACATCCTCCGTAACCTTGTCTTCTTACCATTTCCCATTTTAATTTTTACTAATTGTTTAAACCAATCTTCTTGCAGATTTGTCTCTCTCCAAGAATGCACAAGTCCTCCACCACAATGATTTCTTCTCCCAACCTCTTCTATTCTCCACCATATCGGGCCATCTTTCCTTTAATTCATACTTTTCTACAAGGACCCCCTTCCAAATAGCATTGTTTTCCTCAACCAAAATTCTCCACCTCCATTTTGATAATAATGCCACATTAAATGTACTCCAAGTTCTTTATGCCTAATCCCCTTTTCTTTTGGTAAACAAATTGTCTCCCACTTCACCCAAGCTACCTTCTTATTATCTTCGTCACCACCCCATAGAAACCGTCTTTGAATTTTTGTAATCTCCGCAATAACTTTTTTTGGCGCTTTGAAAAAGGAAAAAAAGTATAATGGGAGAGAGGCAAGTACCGAATTGATAAGTATAACACGACCCCCTATTGACAATTGCCTGCTCTTCCAATTATTCAATCTCGCCAAAGAATCTATAATCGGTTGCCATGTGGACATTCTTCTGATTTGCTCCAACCGAATTCCCAAAAATTTGAATGGAAACGCCTCCAATTTGCAAGCCAAGAACTGTGAGATTCCTTCCATCACACTGTCCTTCAAATTCAACCCGAAGACACTACTCTTTGCAAAGTTCACCTTTAGGCCCGAGGCCATCTCAAAACTTCTTAGTATCGCTTTCCAACACCAAATGCTCCTATCTCCCCCATCACAAAACAAGATTGTGTCATCGGCAAATTGCAACAATTCAACCGATAAAGCATTATGATGCGAAACCCTTGAAGGTTATCCGCTTTACTCCTTTCCTCACTGCACTGCTAATTTCTTCAAACTACAATCAAGAATAAGAACGGTGCCACGGTCCCCTTGTTTTATTCCTTTTTGAGCCACAAATTCTCCGAAGGGTCGCCATTAACTAGAATTGAAATAGAATTAGATGAGACGCAAGCGCGCATCCACTTTCTCCATCTTTCCCCAAAACCCAACTCCGCCCAACATATAATCCAAAAATGACCACCATCAATCATATGCCTTTTCAAAATCAGCTTTCATGACCACACACTTTTGCTTTCTTCTCTTGGCCATATCCATGAGCTCATTCACCACTACCACTCCATCAAGAATATTTCTTCCCGCGAAAGGCACTCGACAATCCAAATCACACCCTTCATAACCTTTTTCACTCTTCCCGCTAAGACATTTGCAAGCATCTTGTACAAACATCCGATAAGTGGATATAGGCCTATACTCTCCAAGCCTTGTGGATTATTATTCTTAGGAATAAGCGCAATAAAAGATGCACTTATCGCTTTCTAAGAACCGCGAACTCTTATGAAACTCCTCAAAGAACTTAAATACTTCTGCACCTATAATATCCCAGACTCCTTGACAAACTTAAAGTTGAACCCGTCCGGCCCTGGGCTCTTGTTGCTGTCACATTCCCATACCACTTCTTTGATTTCTTCCAAGCTAAATGGTTCAATCAACAATTCATTTTCCGTCCCCGAGATTTGATTAAAATTCACTCCGCCGTTGTTGGTCTATTTGTATCCTCCTCCCTAAATTTCTCTTGAAATGATTCTCGACCACGATTTCACACCCCCACATCATCTATCCATTCCCCTCCCACCTTGAGCTTTAATAGCTGAGTTCTTCTGCGATTTCCTCTTACACATGCATGAAAGAACTTACTATTTGAATCACCTTCCGCAATCCATCTTACCCGTGCCTTTTGCGCAAGTAGGCTCTCTCTTGCGTGAAGCTCTTTCCAAAATTCCTCGCTTAACCTATTCCTTCGCACATCATCAACACCTCCCCTCTCGCAGCCTAATTTATCAACCTCATTCATATCCCCGACTATGTTTTCAATTTTCAAGTCTTTATATCCAAACACCTCACGATTCCGTGTCTTCAATTTTTCCTTTAATAACTTCGCTTTTTCCTTTATCACAAAAAGAGTTCTTCCTTCCACCCGAAAGGAAGCCCAACATCCTTTCACAAAATCCATAAAATCCTCATGTTCAACCCAAAGAATTATTGAACCTAAAAGGCTTTTGGCCCCAGCTCAAAGTCGAGCTCACCACCAGATAGGCAATGATCGAGATTTCTCTGTCACCTATCCATCAGGCTCTAACATTCCATTTTGAAACCAAATTCTCACCAAGAAACCCTATCCAATCTACTCGCTTCTTCCATCGTAACGTAAACATGTAAACTTTTTCCCCAAAGATCGCACATCAATTAGCTCCATATCTTCCATAAAGGACACAAATTCTCTTGCCTCCACGTTGTTAAAGCTAAGTGGAACAAAGAACTTCTCTCTCGCTTCTAGATGTAACCGCATTGAAATCACCCGCAATGCACCAATCTCCCGGTTCAAATCATCCTAAGGACTCTCGATTTTCCCATAACCTCCTTTTCCCCACCCATATTACAAAGTGAGTAAACATTTACCAAGTAGCACAAAGCTACCCCGCACTCTCAAGACAGACTCTCTATGAAATGTTCACTGGAGAAGGAGAACATTACCTCCAAACTACCTGATTTCCATATACTTACTAAACCACCTGACATTCCATTAGGATTCTTGTATACCCAATCAAACTCATTATCACCCCATATGCTACCTACCATCCGCTTTGTCAAACTAGAGCATTTGGTTTTCGAATCATGCATATCTCTATTTTCTCATTAATAATTAGTTTCTTCAGACGCTCTCTGGCTACGCCCCACCAACCCCCACCCACTCATATTTAAGGTTGCAACCTTCATTGAGAACCATCTTTTTCACCTTCCTTCCCTTAGCCATCCGATCCTCACTTCTAAGTTTTTAATTCTACCGCATAGTCTTCATTGCTACTTTTCCTCAGAACACCCAAATTTTCTTTTGCAAAACTCCACATCTTGTTAGCAAGAGATATCTCATGATCTAATAAAAATCTATTATTGCAAATTTGAATACCGAGTCGCCCACTGATACTTCTCCAATGGAAGCACCCTTCTCATTGTTACTGTAAGACATTGAAAAATTTGCTCTGTGGATTTCGAGCCACGACATGCATAATTGATTCACCCTTCGACCCGGCTTGAGAGGCTAACTCGATGGAATAAGTTTCCTTGCATCCTCATTTACAACTCCAATTAAAACCCCTCGATTCACTTCAAACTCACTATCATTATTACAACAACTTGACGCTCTTGCTTCTTGGTTTTTCTTCAGATTCTCAAGAGTGGCCCAAAAGAATTACTTAGAGTAGCCCAACCATCGTACTCATCCGAATCCCTTTCTCCGACCGCACTACCACCGACCCGCCGCTACCTACCCGCACCCTGCATTACAATCCTCAACCTCCCTTTCACTTGCATGAGTGGGGTTTATTTTTTTGATCGAGGAAGACTTAAATTTTGCTTATGCATCATATTCTCGCCTCCACAATTTGAATAACATTTTGTTGTTCCACATGCTCCCAGCGCCTCCTCATTAACAGCTCCATGATAACTCCTCAATGTTAAAATTCTCCTCCTTTTTTTCCTCCTCGATAAACTCCTCGCTTATTTTCCTCCTCAAAGGACTCTCCTTCGAGCATTTCTTCATTTTCCACCTCCACATGACCACTATTTAACTTCTCTAACTCCAACAGCCTTTCCACCAAAATCTCATCATCAACTTCCAATTCTTCATTAATAGGAGAATCATAATAAAACAAAGGAACCTCTTCCTCTTCGCCTCTCGAGTCACCGACAGAGGACGCCCGGCTTCTCCGCTTCATAAGTCGGGCGCCAGCCCTCCCAATGCATCGCCCACACCATTCCTCCAAAACCTTGATATTGAATATATCATCATTGATATTAGCATCAACTACCATGTTACACACATCAAACCCTCTCGTACGAATTAAGATACGAGCAACATCCAAGGATTTCTTTTTTCTAGTGTTCTCATCTACCCCCAAGAACGTTCCAAACTTACGCGCCAAAGCCGCAAAAAATTCATTGTTCCACGCATGAACTGGTATGCCGTGACATCATACCCACACCAACCTCTCTGTATCAACTTCTCTTGAATGGTCTTCATCTTCTTCATAATAAATGAAGAAATCAATGAGGGTTTAATAGCCTTAACTCATATCCTGTCTTAATTTTCATCTCCTATTTTCTTTTATTGAGTAGTAAGAGCAAAAGAGCATAAAAAGAGCAAAAGAGCAATTTTAATTTTAGGTTTTGCTTTCAAGCTTTCGCCTAGAAGAGTCAAAAGAGCAAAAGATGCAAAAAAGAGAGAAAGAGCAAGTTAATGTTTAGAGTCCTGTCTAGTCTTTGTTTACAGTCCAGTGTTTAAATTACAATATTGTGTCGAGTTCGGTGTCATTCTGTGATCTAAGGTTTGTTAAGGTAGTCTCTTAGTTTTTTTCTTTGGTTTCTGAGTTTTCTTCTGTGTTGTTGTTTGATGCAGTGATCTTCTGATTCCTTTCTTTAGTTTTCTTATCTCCTTTTTGTGCTTTCTGACTTGAGGTTATAGTTTATCTTCTTTCAAAATGGTGTTGCCTGAAGATGAGTGTGAAGTAGTGATGGAAAAGCTAGTCCCTGCAACAAAAAGCAACTTAGAATATGCTCTCAAGGCAATAGTTGGTCAGATAATCTCAAACAAAGAGATGAATAAAAAAGCTTTTAGAAATATAATGTTCAAGATTTGGGATGAGTACAAGGGTTTATACATAATCGAGATATGGGGAAAACAAGTTTCTTCTCACTTTTCCTCGCTCAAGATACAAAAGAGGTGCTTCTTAGAGCACCATGGTTTGTAATGAATCAAATTCTGAGTTTACAAAGATGGGAGGGTGTTGCTTTCTCTAATATCAACTTTGATCATGTTTTGTTTTGGGTACAGATCCATGGTTTACCTATGGAAGATATTAATCCTGAGAATGCTAAGATTTTGTTAAATAAAGTGGGTAGTGTTGTTGAAATTGACGATCCTTTCAAGTTGGGAGGTGGGAGACCTACTCACTTTATTAGAGCTAGAGTAACCATTAACATAAGGAAACCATTATGGTCGGGATGTTGGATACAGAAAACAGAAACTTCAAAGGTATGGGTGCATTTTAAATATGAAAGACTTCAAGGATTGTGTTTCAAATGTGGAGAGTTTGGTCATGAGAATAGACAGTGTAAGAAGCCTATAGTTATGGCAGCTGACAACAGAGATCTCCCTAAGTATGGTACTTTTCTATCAACTTTTAAACCAAAAGTTTTCCAGGGTTCCTTTTATGGTGAGTCTAGAAACCAAGGAACTAGAGCAAATCATGCTCCAGATAATGATATGAATGAAGGGGAAAGCAGGGGTGGAATTAATGGCTCTGGTGTTAGAAATGAGGATGGGAATAAGAATGATAACTCTGTTATGAATGCTCATGATGAATCACAAGCTATTGCACAGATGGAAATACATAAGTTTGACTGTAAGGATTTTGTTTTAGCACAATTTGAAGGAGACCCACCCTATTATGTAGAATTGCCTCAAGAGGAGTATGAAGCATCTCAACACCCATCTAGTAGCATTCCTGCTAGAGTAGAGGAAGCCTTAAGTAAGAAAATGGCTATTGGTTTGAATCTGAAACGAGGAAGGGAGAATACTAACCTATGTATTACTAATGATGAAGGAGAGAACAGTGTCGGTGGAGAGTGAAGAAGGCCAGGGTTATATCTGTGATAAATGGCTTCATTTATACCAAGCATCGATGTGATGATCGAGGAGAGGCGGGTCAATCCATGCCCCAATGCCAAATGACTATAGTTAGTTGGAATTGCCGTGGATCGCGTGATCCACGGCAAATAGAGAGCTCAGGATCTAATTAAGGGACATAGGTCGTCTATGTTATTCCTTATGGAAACTAGGGCTCAGAATGAAAGGGTGGAAAGAGTTAGAAGGAAACTAAAGTTCAACAAAATGTTTTGTGTTCCTGCTGAGGGTATTTCAGGTGGTTTGGGGTTATTTTGGAACAATGATTATGAAGTTCAGGTTCTTGATTCTTCTAATAACTATATTCATAGAAACTTTAAAGGAGAAAAAGACTGAAACTTGATAATTATGACCTTTGTGTATGGAAATCCAACTTTAGATAGAAGGAGACATCTTTGGGGGAAATTGTTGAGACTTATGCGTAGAAGAAATGAACTTTGGTGTTGTGTTGGTGATTTTAATGAGATGTGCTCAATAATTGGGAAGGATGGGTTGTGTGGTGTGCCTCCTATTAGAATGGCTCTATTTAGAGACTTTATGAACTCGTAGCTTGATGGATATTGATTTGAAGGGTAACAAATTTAATTTTGCTAGCAACCCTGAGACGGGATAGTCACTTACCGTAAGATTGATAGGTGCTAGTCAATCGAGGGTGGAGATTTCTTTATCCTCATGCAATGTATTGCTTTACCTATCCTTAACTCTGATCATTCTCCTATTGTTTTACTGCCTTACCCTCTTGTTAGGCCATAAGTTCTTTAAGTATGAGTCTTTTTGAGAGGATCATGAAGATTGTAGAAAGGTTGTTTCTGATGGGTGGAATTCAAATTCTTCTCTGAAGTGGGGTGGTTGAATCTTAAGATTAAGTCTAGAAATGTTAAAAGAACTTTACTTTCTTGGAGTAAAGCTACTTTTAGAAATGTTGTTGTGGAAATTACAAAGTTAAAAACAAGGTTGCAAGTTTTGACAAATGTTGGAAACACATGGTCTAATGTTGAAGAAATCAAATGGATTAGATTTGAGATTTATAAGATGTGGAAGCAAGAAGAACTATATTGCGGTCAAAGATCTAGATTGAAGTGGTTAATGTATGGAGACAAGATTTCAAAATTCTTTCATGCAACAATCAGGTAAAAAGGGATAAAAACAAGTTTTTAGGCTAAAAGATAAGGATGAGATTTGGGTTGAAGGTCAACTGATATTACTAAGGCTATAGAGAGTTATTTCAAGGATATTTATGTTCCAAATTTAATCTCGGGTTTTCAATACGAGAGTTATTCCTAAACTTGTTATCAAGAGATACATTTCGGGTCTCATGGCTCCAATCCTTATTCTTTGAGATTGAGAGTGTTGTTTTATCCCTCGTGCTCTTAAATCCTCTGGTCCTAATGGTCTTAATGGTTTATTTTATCGTAAGAATTGGGAGGTTATCAAGTTAGATGTCTTAGGGGTTGTTTCCGAGTTCTTTGTTCTGGTGAGTTGGGGGAGTTTATTAATGAAACTTTGGTGGCCTTAATTCCAAATATTCCTCATCTTGAGGAAAATGGGCAGCTGAGACCTATAAGTTGTTGTAATTTTATTTATAAAATCATTTCCAAAGTGTTAGTGTCTAGACTCAAACCTTTTCTAAACTCTCTAGTTTCTCCTCAACAAAGTGTCTTTGTTGAGGGTAGGTTGATTCAAGACAACCTTGTGGTTGCCCAAGAGGCTTTTCACTTCCTAAAAAAGAAAAAATCTGGGGCAAGTCATGGTTTTGCTATCAAATTAGACATGAATAAAGCCTATGATAGAGTGGATTGGTCGTTCCTAAAAGATGTTTTGTTATCCTTTGGCTTCTGCCCTAATTGGGTGTCTATAGTTTTAGCTCTTGTCACTTCTGTCAGTTATGTTTATCAAGTAAATGGGTCTAGAAGTAAATCGCTTTATCCTAAATGTGGTCTTAGGCAGTGAGATCCTCTATCTCCTTACCTTTTATCCTTGTTTTTGATGTTCTCTCAAGCTCCTATCCAATGATAACTCTAGTGGTCTTACTCAAGGTCTAAAGCTCCTAGAGCCCCTATTCTAACTCATCTCTTTTTTGCAGATGATGCTCTAATTTTTGGGGAGGCTAACTTGGAGGAAATTTGTCAAATGGTGGCTATTCTGAATGATTTCACTAGAATTTTTGGGCAAAAAATCAATCTTCAGAAGTCTGGTTTTATATGTGGAGTTGTTATTCCAATTTATTTAAATAATACTCTCTCAAGCTCAGATATTCCTTTATAGGACACCCTCGAAAAATACTTAGGTGTTCCTCATTGAACGGGTATTTCTAGAATTCATGCTCTTGCTTGGTTAAAGGAAATAATAGTATTATCAAAAATTGAAGGTTGGGAGGAACAGTTTCTTTCACAAGCTGAGAAAGAGGTCTTAATTAAATCAGTGATTCAAGCTATCACATCCTATGTTATGTCTATTGTTAGACTGCCAAAGAATTTTTGTCAGCCTTTGTGCTTAGCTATAGCTAACTTTTGGTGGAGTTCTAACGTCCGGTCTAGGGGAATACATTGGAAGTCTTGGGACTTCATGTGTGGAAACAAAAATAAAGGTGGTATGGGTTTTAAGGATTTCACTGTTCAGAATTCCTCTCTTCTCTCAAAGCAAGCTTGGAGATGCTTACATACTCCAAATGATTACTGGGCTACAATGTTGAGAGGTATCTATTGTGATGAAGAGAATTTTTGGAGTGTTAAACCTAAAGCTGGAATATCATGGGTACCGAGAAGTCTTCTTCATGGAAGAGACCTGTTAAAGCAACAAGGAAGGTGGAGGTTAGGTAATGGGGCAGATATAAGTATTACAGAGGATAGGTGGCTTCCTTCAGGAAATTTGGCTATCTCAAATCATGGTTCAGTGCTACTGTGGTTCAGGAACTTATTGAAATCTCTACTAAAGCTTGGAATGTTAATGCCTTGAGAATCAATTTATCATCAGAAAGTGCTATAGGGGCCTTAAAAACTGCTATTAGTATGTTTGACTCGAATAACTGGTTGTTTTGGACTTTTCCTAAAGATGGAGTTTATAGTGTGAAATCAGGATGTACCTCTCTAAAGAATACTATTATGTCTAAAATTGATAAACCTTCAAATTCCTACAACAACTCAGAAGTTTCTTGGAGTAGTATTTGGGGGGCTAGTGTTCCTGGGAGAAATAAGTAGTTTGTTTGGAAATTAAAACACAATGCTATAAGTACAGCTCTTAATCTTATGAAGAGGAAAATCTATCCTTCTTCTTTGTGTCCTGTGTGTAAATTTTCTGAAAAATCTATAGTGTTTGTTTTTTTTTTGTCCTTGGACAACTCCTGTTTGGTTTGGGCTTCAACTATGTCATGTTCCAAATCTTTACAATATATCTCACTTTGGGGACTGGTTTGAATCAGTTCTTGAGGCAAATTGGTGTTCGGGAAAGGATAAACAATTGTTGATTAGCTATATTATGATTGCTCTATGGAATATTTGGAAGACTAGAAATTTAATGTGCTTTGAAGATAAAGCTCCAAATCCTAATGATACTCTCTTTGCTATTAAAGCCAATTGTTCTACAATGATCTACCCTATTACTAGTTCATCTAATCAAATGTATGCAACTTGTTGTCAAAGGAGGTTTTTGGCTAAATGGAAACCTCCTTTAAACAACATCATAAGGTTCAATACAGATGCACAATGTGATGTGAAAGTTGGTAAAGGTTTCTCTGGTATTGTCGCCAGAAACAACATTGGTTTGATGGTTGCAAGGAGTACCTCTAGAATCTATGCTCAATATCCGCTTGCTGGTGAAGCTTTAGCTCTTCGTGAAGCCTTGATTCTTGCATCGAGTCACAACATCTTTGAAGTCTCCATGGAGTCTGATTCTCTCGAGTTAATTGAAACATGCAATAGAGAAAAATTGAGGGGTGAGATTGAAGTAATAGTGAAAGACATTTTAGAAATCAAGAAAGTTTTACCTTGTGTGAATTTCTCTGGATTAATCGAAATGGTAATAGAGTCGCTGATTGCGTTGCTTTGCTTGCTTCCTCAAATTCCTTGCCAAACAACTGGATTTCGTCCCCTCATTTGAAGCTAAGATCTCTGTTGCAGAAAGATTTGAATTGAATTGACGATGGGAGTTAGTCTCTTTATGCTGGTTTAGGGTTTCTATTCCTTTTCGCCGCTCCCTGACGAGAAATTGTTTTAGTTTCTTTTGGTTTTTCTTGTTCGTAATTTTTGTTTGTTTGTGTTCGTTGACTTCTGTTCGCTTGTTTAGGCTGGGTCTTTTGTTGGAGTTTCTTTCCAA
Organism: Oxytropis ochrocephala; assembly: GCA_020916435.1. Lineage (NCBI taxonomy): Eukaryota > Viridiplantae > Streptophyta > Magnoliopsida > Fabales > Fabaceae > Oxytropis > Oxytropis ochrocephala. Next base: position 96,638,889 of record CM037093.1, read on the forward strand.
TTGTTGGTTCGCTGTTGTTGTAGCTAGTTGACACTCAAATATTCTCGCTCTTCTTTCTGACGAATATTTCTTTGCAGTCGGTAATTATCAACAACACAAGGCCATAGGTGAGTTAAAATCTATCTTTTCATCCTCTACACATGTACCTCCTTTCTATATTAGTATCATTCACACTCCTATTTGTCACTTGTCGGGTCTCACGCCAACTCTCATCTCACCTCCACCCGTAGTAGGGTCGTAATCATTCACTCATCGATACTCCACTATCTCTAACCAACCACCACCACCACCAACACAATCAAACATCCTCCTCATTGTCACACTATTACGCTAATATCCTAAGAACTTCCTCGCCTCGATCACTATCGCTCACTCACAAGCGCCTAAACCATTCACGCCTTATTCATGCCCTTGTCTTTTTAGCTCACTAATCTTGTAATTACCCTCATCACCTTGGTTCACTACTCCAGTTCAATCCCTTGCAAGCCTGCTCATGTCGTCTTCACCTATTCAAGCCTGCTCATGTCATGTCTTCTTCACCTACTCAAGCAGCTTGTCTCCTTCGGTAAATACAATGGAGGTTTATAAACTTTTCAGTCACCATTTGTATTAACTTTTCAATCACTAACATGTCATAAACGCAACATATTAGTGCTGTTTTTTTAGGTCGAATGTATAGTGCTGATGTGTCTACCAAATTTTTTGAAAGTTTATACTGTCAAAAAAATTGAACGAATGGTCCAAAGTACTGTCATAGAAAATCTCATTCTCTTTTCCCGGACTAAGTTTATACTACTGAATATTCTCCAAATTTATAGGGAAGAGTGTAATCATAATGTGGTACCATGTATCCACAAGTCATACACAGCCTCTTCTAAGATGCAAAATTTGTTGAGCAAATTTATAGGAAAAGAAGATTCTGCTCCAATACATGACTAAAACGGATTGTACAAAATGAATAGAATTCCTGTTATGCTTCTCCTCAAATATTCAATAAAACTTTATAGGCTCCATGGAGAAAGAGAACTTAGGGCATGATACGAAATCTGAACTTCTATTTCAAATATGCATGACCTAGAAAATCATTAGCTCAAAGTTACAGTCTCCACATTCTCCTGCCACTATCGCCAGCACTAAAGCTCAAAGGGTCAGTATGCGACAAACCCAATGTGAGCATCCCAATAAGGGTACCAGCATCCCTACAGCAATTAGTAATACAGAGTATACACACCAAGCCTCGCTAGCAAGACAGATCAACATGCTGCAACATTTTGGAAATAGAAAATAAAAGATCAATCATTAAATTTTAAATGTATAAATCACTATCGAAATGAAGGCTTATATGATAAAAATCAGTAGAATCAAATAAAAGATCTCATACCATTGTTCTGATAAAATTACTTCAAGTTGTACTTTTTTCTTGGCTAAATGATAAGAGACGTTCAATCAAATCCCTTCTTAATGACTCAGGAACCCGTGGTTTGAAAACACCCCGGGCATCTCCTATTAACAACTTTCTGCAAGCCAAATAGCGCACATACAAGTCAAAGATTATAACCAGCCAGAGGAAGTCAAATATCGTTCAATATTGTCGATATACTAATAAATGGCAAAGGAAACTTCCAGTCCACATTTGTTAAATTATTGAAGAAATAAAAAACAGAAAAACATGAAGTAAATTTCAACAACACATGGCTTCTTCAGTCTTTAATTTTGAGAGTTGAGACAATATATTGCATTGGAATAATGCACTGTGGCCGATTAGGAAAAGCAGAGTTTTCAAAGAAAAGTCAAACTATGAACTGTTTAATTTTGTTAACTGCACAAAGGTCAAACCTATATGGTCAACAGAAGCTAGTGTAGGATAGCGGCCGACCCAGAATGCTGTAGCGGCATGGTGTATAGTGGCATGGCCGCTACCTCAAACAATACAAGCAACTTATAACATACACATAAAAACTCAAACAAAGAAGAATACGGAATTAAACACATTCATAGCTAATAACTACATAGTTTACAGGGGTTCAGTTGAATCCCTTTGGAAAAAATGTTATTACTAGTACCCCTATATAAAACTATTTTGAATCCTCGAATTTTAAATTTCCACCAAGATCCTTAAATTTGCACCCAATTTTTAACAAATATGCTTATTAATCTTCGTAAGGACTATTTATAAAATTTTAAGAAGTAATTTTACCGATATCATATATTCTTACTAACTACTTATTTTTGTATACTTTAGGACTTAAATAGGTACTGGCGGGTAAACAAATCAGTGGGCCTGACTTGGACACAAAAAAATCAGTGGGTATGACTGGGCTGATGTCAATAATGTAATTGCAATGGCAGAACAGAGAAAACAGAGCACAAATGACAGCAGAAATATAGGAACATCGCAGAATAGTGATCGGAGAAGATAAACAGTGCAAAAAAAGAAGAGGGAACACCTAAAAGTGAGGGCAAAATTGGATTTTAAATGAAACTTTACATGGCGGCTGCTATGGTTGCTATTTGGCCGCTATTTACGACACTACAGCCGCTACTCAAAACTGCAACACAATGAAAAACTGCATAGCACCTAGGGCCGCTACAGCGGCGTGCATGGTCGAGATCAAGCTCCCGAGATTGAGAGCTCGGATACATTTGATAGGTTCAGAAGACAATCACACAAACACAAAGTTGATAGGAGACCTTGTGTTAAGAAAGTATATGTTAGAAGAAATAAATAACTGCTAGGCAGTTATTTAGTTAGCTATTATTCTATTAGGAACACTTTCTATAAGTGAACAGTTAGTTAGGCCTATAAATAGCTAGTATCAATTTGTATTTAGCATGCAGAAAAATTCATTGTAATTGTGGAGAGAAGAAAAAACTCTCCAATTGTTTTCACCATAGTTTGCTGGAACTCAAAACCAGGATCATCAATAAAGTTCTCCCCATTTTGATTCAGTTTTCCTACGTTTTCTTTCCATATCAGTTTTTTCAAAAGTAAAGCTGTATTTTAATGGAAATCAGGGCTGTCTCTAATAGATAACAGGCCCTAGATGGTGAATTACAATAGAAGAAATGCAGTTCAAGAGTTCCTAATCTCTCCCAAAGGTTCCACCCAATTCAAGCCTGCTTCCCTTACTCCCCTATTTATATTACTCATCATACCCACGCACCCCCTTTCCCTCCTGATAACCATTCTAAGCATTTGGGGAACCCTCCCTTAAAAGCTAACTATCAAGGGGGAGAACCAAGCCACTTTAATACTGAACCAAGCATTCCATACTACTCGATGTGGGACTTGAGCACCCCATAATACCCAAGTCCCTATCAAAGCACCGCCCCTAAGAGCCAACGTCCTCGGCGGCTGCACTCTACGACACTTTACTAAGTGGCACTTCACTCAGCTTTTTGTGTTGGTCAGAAGCTCCACCGGTCAGAACCCTTCGTGGGTAGCCTTCTCCGAGATGCCGACAACCAGCTCTGATACCGATCGATAAGTATCTAAGCACTTGGGGAACCCTCCCTTAAAAGCTAGCTATCAAGGGGGAGAACCAAGGCACTTAAATACTCCACCAAACTACTCGATGTGGGACTTGAGCACCCCATCATACCCAAGTCCCTCCCTATCACCTCCCTATTGCCAACTCAGCTGGCTGGTTACAATAGACTCCTCGCAATTCACTCCTTAGGCTATGATTCCCTACACCACACCCAACTTTCCCTCCCATACATCTTATATATTTATGGGGTCATAACATTGACATATACTGGTGTTTTTTTAAAATTCACTACACAACACCATTGCCACTATTTTACATTAATGCTTCATCATAATATGTATAAGCTTGATTTTAGAACCCTAAAGCACTCCACCTGGCTTATCTAGTCATAGTTTAAAGAGTTGAATAACTATACACCTACAGTTTGACGTCAAATTGCATTTCACCGTCTTCCTACATCATAATGTTACTCCTTAAAACCAATTTACTCCTTAAAGCCAATTTACACAATTGTTTGATAATTATTAAACTCTAGTTTGAAATCAATCTAATACCAACTTAAAATAAAAAGCAAGAGCAAAAATATAAATATATTCATTGAATATGCTACAGCCTGTTTATTTGTAAATATCGTTGATTCAATGCATATAGCTAAGTAGAAAATGGTCAAACTTACCTTGTTTCATCGCTTGTTAAATTTTCCGCTTCTTCTGCATGTAACTTCTTTCTAGTTCGCATATAGTCATAGACCATATCTGTCCAGCCACATGACCTCAAAACTGATTTTGCCTCTTTCCCAAGACTGAGTGATGGTTTTAATAATACAGTATTAGTATCAAGCATATGACATTATGATGAATTAGTTAGTTAGAAAGTTAAAGTCTCAAAAATCATACATAAATAAATGAATATTTTAGAGAGTAAAGGTGTGGAACTGATTGCCATAGGAAATAGGCAAATAAAACTTGGCAAGTGTGTAAACAATTTTGGGCATTAAAAAGATGGTAACGGCCATGAAGATTTTAGTACAGTATGATTCAAGATATTGAATTGGGAAAAGAAGAGATGAAATATGGAAAAGGGACGAAAAGCTCATTCAGAGCATCCACTAACATTTTTTATTCCACAATGTTTTCTTTAGATTGGAACAGTTAAATCGACATGTATCAAATTCTTGTATTTCCTTCCTCGCCAATAAGGCTATCCAAACACTAACAAAAATCAAAGCCTCAACAAAACTAAGACTCAAAAAACTATGAAACATCAACTAACATTGATGTCTTTACCCAACCACCGAATTCTCAATCTTGAAACACGGTCAAAAATATGAAAGGATGCATTTAAACATATAACAGAAAACACAAAGCATATCTAGGCATCATTAGAAAGTTGAGTTTACATTTTTGTCTAGTAATTAAATAAAATTAATAAGAAAATTTTCAACAAACAATTGAGTTTAGGGACCGTACCTGTCCATCAGTTCTTGGACTCTGGCATGAGATTGATCATCATGTGCAAGCAAAATGCATGAAGCCTCTTGAACTTTTCTCTTATTCCCCAATGTTTTAATTTCGTTATTGAGACCACTACTTTCTTGCTTAAAGTTGTCAGACCCTCTACCTGTTATTACCCTGCTTCTATCAGTATCTTCTGGAGGATCTGGTTTTACAGAATGGATATCAACTGCCTGAGTATCAGTGTAGCCATTTGTTACAGTTGACTCCTTTCTTTTTGAGTTGTTATCTACATCAACTTTATTTTTGTCAAAGCCATTCCTGGTGGGCAATGATGAGGGGTCTTTCTTACCATTCTCCAAAGATACCGAATCTTTCACATGCCCATTTATTACTAAGGGTTGATTCCTAGAGACAACTTTCCCATTAACACTTGCAGAAGCAGGACTTTTTCTGGAAATAGAACTACCATTAATGTCAAACTTCACACGTGGGCTGGATGGACCGATACCAATCTTAGATGCACTCGACACATCTTTCCAAGAAGATTGCTCAGAATTTAATTTTGCATGCACTGATTTAAATGGCACACCAACCTTTGGGCATTCAGATGCCTGACCCCCATTGGAATGATGGGGCTTCACACCATTTGATGCATGAGAATTACTAATTGGTGCTGGCTTTTGGTTAGTTCGAGAGAAAAAAAGAATATAAACCTTTTCTGACAAAACTTCTTGCAAGGTTGCTACTGTTACGCAAGAATCATCACAGCAATACCACCGACCCATTGCATCCTATGAACATAAAATTAAATTAGAACCCTAGATTAATATATTGACTACATAATTTGAAAACAAATGAACTATAAATTCACCAACCTTTATATAAGCGTAATAGTGACCAGATTCGGGGGAGTAGCCTGAATGCACAATAGTACCAAAGAGCTTATATTCTGGTTGTGGATCCTACATAAACAAGAATGTTAGAAAGCTAAATATAATATTAGACTAAGGGATAAAGACTAGGCAATATTGGCCATGGATTACCAGTCTTACAAAAACATCAGACTAAATGGGAATAATACAGAACAGAACCATATTCGGCCTACATGAAGCAATTTTTGCTTTTTACTGTGAGCCGAGGAGATTAGAGGCTCAATTGATGGAGAGATGCAAGTTGCACTCTCCAAACTATCCGTGATCCATAAGGAGCAACTATGCTAAAATTTCTTATTCAATGAAAAATACAGACATTATCATCCTTCTCCATTTCTAGTTTCAAACAGAGTGCTTCACTAGTATATAGTACTATAGCACCTTTGAATTTCCATCCATTAGTTTGGACTTTGAAGTCCTAAACTAGCTACCCTTTTACAATTAAATATGACAACAAAGTATCGATGAGTTGATATTTAATGGATATTAAACGATTCATGACTTATAGGCTATAGACCTATACTTAACAGTCACAAGAGTGTGTGTGTATCCAGTTCTTCAAACTGTCACAAGAAAGTTCATCTTCTATGGTATCTATTTTATATCATAATTTCTATCAGTTAGGATTGAACAATGATAGAAACCCAAATTCAAAGTAACAAAAAGTACTAATAATGTAAGATAAAACTGCTGCAAAGAAAGATCCTTGTAATCACAGCGCTAAGAGCTCCTCAAAAATAACCTATTCAGCTCATCTATTGGCCCAAGGCCCCAAATCAGTATCTACCAAACGACACAAACCAAACTTGGTTAATTGAAGAACATTATGTAGTCAATGACGGATAGCATAGCGCATTTAAAGACCCCAAAAATTGTGACATCCGAGGTCGACGAGGGCGGGAGTGATCGTCGGTGCCCAAAAAGGTGGCATGGCAAAGAGCGGCTCCTGGCAGCTTCAAAGCGAAGGGGCGCGTGAATGAACCGAATACGCACCGGAATGAGAGGGATCCTGAGGTTGTGCAGGTATGGGACTGTACAGTTGAAGGAAGGCTTAAAAAGAATTGATTTGGACTACATATACCAATAAGGTGCATCTTCTTTTCGGAAGTCCATCTCATAAGAACTCCATAGTTAAGTGTGTTTGGCTTGGAGTAGTAGTGGGATGGGTGACCTCAGGAAGTTTTAGGAAAGCATGCAAGTGAGGACAAAGCATCTTTGAAAAGACTCGTGTTGGCTTCAGGGGCGATCGACACTTCTAAAAGCAGTCTGGGATGTTACAAAAATACTATGGCTATCTTTGGTAAAAAGTAGCGGAAAAGCTATAGCTTATAGCAGACGAGCTGAAGTTGCGGATTGAATTTAAAGTGTTTGGTAAAATTAGCAGTTGTACTAAATTATAGGTATAAAATGACATGCAATTAATGCTTAAAAATGAGAGCGAATATTCATTTAATGGAGGACAAATGAGAAATTTAATTAAAGTAGTAGGAGTAAAATCAAGAGAAATTGAAACGGCGTATGCTATAAGCTCAAATGCTACTTCAAGTATCGTCTAGAAAAACATTGTAAGATAATTGTACCATACATTTACAACGAGTTTATCCGCTAGCTTACAACGCCTATAGCGGGTAGCGGTATGGCCGCTACATCAAAATTGAGGGATATTAATATGATTAATGTAATATGTTAAGTAATAAGTAATTTGTAATATTTAAAATTAGATATATCACTTGTAAATGTCAAAACTCGTGATACAAAATTCAAAATTACACAAAATCAAAACAAATATTTAAATACTGGTATTTCAAGAGTCTTTGAATAAAATTAACAAAAATAGCTAATTCAATATTTTTCCTGAAGAAAATGTGTATAAATTGTTTTTATTAAGATGTGAAGAAGGTGCACCTTCTCCTATTAAAAAAAACGAAGGCGGCAGAGCCCTTATCCCTATAAAAAGGCTTTTAATTTTCATACCCCCCTCCTTGCCTTCCATACCCCCATAATACGATTTAAGACCAAAATACCCCTGTCATTTTCACAAACTTCCCGGAATCATCATGAATCCGTAGTCATTTTTTAAAACTTTGAGTTGTTTCCGGATTTATCTATTGATGATAAATCAGTAGTCACTTTTGACTACGGATTTATCCTCAAGAGATAAATCCGTAGTCACTTTTTTGGAACAATTTTTTTTTTTCGGAAACATCTCTATGAGATAAATCCGTAGTCAAAAAAGTGACTACGGATTTATCTCTTGAGGATAAATCAGTAGTCAATTTTTTGACTCGGATTTATCTCATAGAGATGTTTCGTAGTCAATTTACCTTATGGAAACATCTCTATGAGATAAATCCCGAGTCAAAAAATTGACTACGGATTTATCTCTTGAGGATAAATCCGTAGTCAATTTTTTGACTCCGGATTTATCTCATAGAGATGTTTCCGGAAAGAATTTACCTTACGGAAACATCTCTATGAGATAAATCCCGAGTCAAAAAAATTGACTACGGATTTATCTCTTGAGGATAAATCCGTAGTCAATTTTTTGACTCCGGATTTATCTCATAGAGATGTTTCCGGAAAGAAAAAAAATTGTTTTTTTTTTTGTTTTTTAGCAGGGGCAAAATTGGAAGTTTGGGATGAGATGGGGGTATAGGGTCCAAGGGAGGGGGTACAAAGATCAAAACCCCTATAAAAACAGTGCAGCAATTAAGTTCGCTGAAATTCATAGAGTGCATTATTATTTTCTCTAAAGAAAATGTGTATAAATTGTTTTTTATTAAGATATGAAGATGGTGCACCTTCTCCTATTAAAAAAACAAAGACAGAGGAGCCCTTATCCCCTATAAAATAGAGAAAGTGCAGCAGTTAAGTTCACTGAAATTCACAGAGTGCATTTTAAGTTAGACAGCATGCCATTTAATATTTCTCTCTCTCTCTCATTAACTACACAGTCTGACTTTACTTTACCTTCCCAAGGAGCATGCCTTCCAGCTGTTTAGTCTCTCTCTCTCTCTCTCATCTGTATTTCTTCCTCTTTGAAGCAGCCAAAGCGCTAAAGATGAACTTCCCACTTTCATATAGTATTATTTCTTCCTCTTTGAAGCACCCACAGCACTGGAGATGGCATCCCCACTTCAGTCCAGAGCCGGATATGGTTTTTTATGGATATATATTATTTAGGGCTTTCAATGTGTGAACTGTTTGTGGTGCCCCTACCGCAACACCAATACGCTCTGCCACACCGCTTTGCATATCGCTGACCTCCGCTACCCCACGCACCGTCGCATTGCGCCGCCACTGTCACTATTGACTATAGAGGAACATTTAGGATTCTTTCGAGAATCGAAAACTCTAGCACTAATGCTTTCCATGACATTGCAACCACAATATTTTACTATACACAAGAGGTTCACCATACAATAATGCTTTTAAATACCTTCACAAATTTGTCTATGATTACTAATAAAATCCATAATAACAATTCTATCCCACAAAAGATCTTATGATCAGATTTCTTCAAACATGATCATTCTGCTCCAACCAAACACAACGAAAATAAATAGCTGCCACAAAGCTTATTAGCAATAAAAGAACTTTCCACGCAATATCCAAGATCTCCAAAGAAGGATATACAAAGTCTAAGAACTTGACTATCTTCCATCTACCAACTCTTCTTCTAATCAACACACATTGACAACTATCCAATACATAATTACAGAATTTCCATTTAAAAACCATATGAGGATCATGCGATTTTTCTTATCTACATCTAAAACCCGTATTCATACTTCATAGCAAAATCAAATAGATAGCCTAATAAACAATACACCAATAGCACCTAAAGTAGATGTCCATGAAACCTTTCGATATCGCATTCTCTAGGATTTGTAACTTTCCAGCTATAAAGAAGAATCTTTCTGATTAATCCCATGCTAAAAATATTCCAAAACTACAACTTACCCAAAGTATTTCCCATTTGACCCCGGAAAAAAAATGCCAACTACCACTGTTTATGGCCCGCGCAGGTCCAAATTATATTTCTTTCACCTCCCAAGTAGGGCTTATCATCTCAGTTCACAGGCTTCTTTAGAGACCAACCATTATGTGTGTGTTTAAAACAATAGTGTGCAGCCATCTATTGTGCATAGTGTATCTTAAGTTCTATGATAGTTTTCTCATGGAGAGAAAATCTTATACTCCTCTCTTTGTATCTCTTTTCTAGGGAAAAAAAAAACTTCCCTGTAACAGCAGCAAGTAGGACTGTAGGAGTGACAGGAAACACTAAAGTCGCTCATGTGTGCTTAACAAACCAAACTTCACATAAACATATTATCAATCATTGGAAGGCTTCAGCTGAGACTTCTGCCTTGCTGATTTTTAGACATTTTAGATATAAGTAGAATAGCAAAATTTGGTAGACTACGGGTTGCCAAACTTAAAGGAAGAACTAGTCACATAAATTTAACAAGTAACAAGCATGGCTTGCACACCCAGTATCATGTCGGCGTGTGCCTTAATGTTAAAAAACAGACACCCCCCTCTCACACTAACTAGTTCAAAAAAAGGGCCAAACATACCTGGCTTGCTTTGCACATGAAGCTAGAAAGCACCAAAACCTCTTCAAATGCAACAGCCTTATCAATCTTGCCACCCAATATACCCTCAAATCTCTACAACCCAAAATTCAGCAACACAATCATTACAAAAACAAAAACAAACAATTCACTAATAATCCAATCAACCTAAAACAAATAACTACAAAAATCTAGCCAACCAACCTTGAGCTGTATCACCAGAACATTAGGTGCTTGAAGTATAGACATCTGCTTCTTAGCTGCTACCAACTTCTTACACCTGAAAAACACCCACAAATTTAAACATTCAATAAAAACCCCAAACCTAAAAATTGAAGGAAAAAACATTGAAATTGAAACACACCCACACGGTCACTCACAAACACTCACCCATCACACTTGTACTTATTGTTGCCATCTAAAACCTCAGGCTGAAAGAACTTTTGCATCGACTCCCTAAGCGAATTACTATGAAAAACATCGAGACTAATATCCATTATCTCATCAACTTTATTCGACTCGTATCCGCAGCAAAGACACTTAACCTGACTCTGCAACGCGCCACCGAATATTTCCTTCACAACAGAGGCACCACCGTCTCCACCGCCGCCGCCTTTTCTTCGAAGCTTCTTAAGGCGGAGACACGTGTTATGGCAAGCGTCAATTACGTACCGGAGAAACTCGTGCGCGTCCTCTTGACGACCACAACGAAAATGCTCAGCGAAGATCCGTAAACAGCTTTGGATCTTAGAAGGTGCGTCGTGTGCAAGATCCACACGAAGAGAACGCGTAATTTGCTTCTCGAGTATGCAAAACGGACACGAAGAAGTAGAAGAATCACCTGCAGAAACAAGAAGAAAAAGAAGTAAAAAAACGGTTATAATTGAATTAGGTTAGGGCAAAGAAATGAAGGAAAATTGGGGAAAGTGAATTACAGATAGAGGAATGTTGAGAACGGAGACAGAAATTAGCGAGAGGAGGAGTATAGGTAAGGCACTGAAGGACGCTATTGAGGTAGCAAGAGTTGCCAAGGTTACGAAGCCCTAAAGGAGGACCGGTTCTGCGTTTCTGACTCAGAAGACTCGGTTGCCAGGTCATCTGCAAAGCCATCAACGCCGACGGCGACAACACGATGCTTCCTCCCATGCATTGGACGGAGCCGCCGTCGATGGGAAACTTAATATTACTGACAACCACTGTCGCCGCCACCGCAATCGCATCGCTCGCGCGCGCGCTCGAGCTTTTGAGGTTCTTTTTCACTCCTTTCTTTCCCTCTTCTTTGTTGCTCTGTAGTATTTTTTTTATTTATTTTTTTATTTTCGATATTTTCTTTGTTTTCTTCTAGCGCTTTCCTACCAAAACAAGAGGATAAAAAATATTGAAGAAAAAAAAATAACGAATACTATGAGCCAGGAGATAGAAGCAGGGGGGACTGACCAGTGAACAAGTAGATGTATATATCTCATTTGGTCAAAAAATTAAATAAAAAATTAACAAAAAGAGAATTTATTTATTTTATATATTTTTTGAGGCATATTTTATATAATCGTTTTTATTTAAAGTTAAAAATAATATTGTTAATCATTATTTTTATTTACAATCTATAACAATCTATAAAATAATTACCTTGTTTTGTTGTCCAATTTTTCTCAGGACACCAAGTACATAAAAATTGAAAGAAAAACAAAAAAAAAAATTGACTGAAAGTCTAACTGTGGTGTCTGTTTTTTTCCAATATTAATTATGTTTTTTGGTCTTCAAATAAAAAAAAAACAGAAATTAAGATTTAATTTCTATGCATAATATAGCAATATATTTTATTTTATTTTTATAATTTTGTTTTTAATTTTTGATACCACATAGGAGCTACATCGCACTCAATTTATTTATTGGGAAAATTACACTCACCTCTTTTAAATTTTGGTCACAAATGCCACATGTCTCTCCTCTAGTTTTTAAATTGAACAATGACCTCCCTTATTTTTTCCTTCTCACAACATTAACACCTCTTTCAAAGTTAACACCGTTTGTGACTTCTATTAAGAAACTATGTGACATCTCTCTGTTTTGCACTTTTTCATCAAAAATTGGAACTCAAGTCTCTCTAATTAGCACCCTTCTTCCCCCTTTCGCTCCGATCGAATGCGCTTCTCTCTGCTCAAGACTTTCAAAGAAAAACATGGATGAAATTGAAGTGTTTTCTTGGTAAAACATGAAGGAATATGGAATAAATCTTTGTGGTGATATATGTTTAGATTTTAGGGAAGGAAATATTGTTCAAAACCAACAAATGTGGATGAAGAAACAAAATGAAGGAAATCTCATAGGAATGGAAGAAATCTTTTGTAATGGTTCATTAAAATTTTAGGAAATAGAATCAATCTTTATAATCATATCTTGATTTGAGTTTAAAATTTTAATCAACTGAGAGCATGAATGAAGAGATGAAGAAAATCGTATGCAACTAATTTCCTTTCTAAAATTGAATAGAGCACTAACAAAGTGTTAAAATGAGGAGGTTATTGACAAGAGAAAACTAGAGAGAGGTGTGTGACATTTTAATTTAGACTTTGGGGAGGTGAGTGTAATTTTCCCTTATTTATTTAACAAATTTTGTGTGTAAACCATCATTTTTGCACAACCGCAAATGACAATCTCTCGAGCTACGAAACCACAATGAGCGGTAAAATTCTCTTCAAGAGAATGTTGGTGTATTCTTAAGGGAGACAAATTCAGAACCTTAATTAGGCATATTTAACGAATTTAAAAACATATAATTAAGCATATTTATTAAGTATTCATTAAATATTACAACAATACACATTGAATGTATCAAATATTCTAATTTATACTGATTGTATGTATAAATTAAATTTTTAATTACAATATAAATAACGACAATAGTTATATTTTAAAACTTTGTGTATTGACTTTCGAAAATAAAAACAACTTTGTGAATTGCTATATTTAATGACAGTTAAAAGAAAACTTGGGGAGTAATTTTTGTAATTTTATTGGGGAGGTTTTGTATAGTTTTTTCTCTTAATTTCAGCTATTTTTATTTTTTAATTATTTACCTAGTTATGATGAAAATAGAAAAATTCTTTTTATATCATAAAATAAAAAAATAAACATGTTATGAATAATATGGATGTTTCCAATTCCACTTGTACTTTAATCTCTTTGTAATGGGTTTAGTGGCACTTCAATTGGTTGATCTTTCACTTCCCTTATACCCTATAAATAGGGTTATCTCCTATATGTAATTAGACACTTGAAGTGAATAGAAAATCCCTCATCTTTTTCCATTTTTTTTTGTTCTTTTATCGATTATTTCATAACACGTTATCAGCACGAAGCTCCTACGGTCTAAGTTCTACCAACCTAAGGTACGTAATATTGGTTCTTGTTTGACTCATTGATTTGATACCACCTGTGTAGTATGTGATGCCTTTTCTTAGAGATGATAATGTTGAGACATTTGTGCACTAATTCTAAATAAATCATGTGATAGTTTGATAGTGTGTAAATAACTTAATTCATTAGATCATTAGAATGTTGCAAATGATTAGTTAGATCAGTAGATATTATACGTGTTTGTTAACTTAATTCATGGATTAGATCATTAGAATATTGCAATTTGGAATTTGATTGACGATATATATTCTCTGTTCAATTTTTTTTTACTTTTATTTACGTACCACTTAAGTATATCTTCTGTTCATGGATTGATGATAGATATCTTCTGTTCATCCATATAGTCTGTACCAATTAAGTATATCTTCTGTTCATCAATACCTTCTGTTCATTTTTTTTCTTCAGTTTTAGATTACTATCTAATTTATAATTTTATATGATGTGATGGTATTGTAATGGTTTTCCTTTCCTTTCTTTTAACCAATATAAGATTGTATAAGAAACCTTTCATTTGCTATTTTTAATTTAGAGAACCACGTTCTTATTCTTTGACAAGTAGTCTAAATACTTTCACTTTGGTTTTTACAAAACCACTTTAATCAGCTCTTGATTTATAATGTGTTTCAATTTACCCTTGGCTTCTTGGATTATTCCTAGAAATATTTAGTATTGGTTCTTGCTTGATTCTATGATACTACTTGTTGTGATATATAGCTACCATTTATTATTTTACTTTAATTTTGTATGTATATGTTACCTAGAGTATAGATTCAAGGATGACACGATCATCTTGAAGATCTATAGCAAGAATTATTCTTCTTTTTCTTCTTCTTCTCATTATTTTTTTTAATTGTGATCTTCTTTAAGTTTTATCTAATTTTGCATATGTTAATCATTGTTGATGAAATTTGTGATATTATAGTTCCTGAACAATAAATTCATTATCCAAGCATCCCTGATGGATTGCACAAATAATTGTTTCTACGTATCATTGTTTATGATATAGTTCCTGAATAACTTTGAAATTTAATATCCAAACATCCCTGAAGGATTGCTCATAGTATAGTTTTTTTCTTGATAATCATTGAAGAAGTATTGTGTTACAGTTCCTAAAGAACTAATGATTTGTTAATCTAGTATCCTTGTAGGATTGCATAAAGAATTTCTTTCTGTATCATTGTCTATGAAGATTTGTGATAGTTCTTGAAAAACTCAAAGAAAGAATAACTTAATATTAAAGCATCCTTGTAGGATTGCTCTAGGCATGATTCTTTTTCGTCAATGATTAAAATTTGTGGTATAGTTCTTGGAGAACAATTGATTAGAAAGTATATTTTTCTTTGATCATCATATTTGAAAGATTTGTGATTGAGTTCCCGAAGAACTCGACTTTTACACAATGATTGTAATCTATAAGATCTTTTTGACCTTAGTATGTTTTGAAGCAAAGGAAATCAAGAGAAATGACATATAATTTAGGCTTAAATATCATTTACCCCACTGCAAATATCAGCATAATCCACTTAACCCCCTGTAAAAACAAAAATTTTAAAAAGCCCCTTGCAAATAATAAGTGTTTCTAGTTACCCCCCTATAGGGGGTAACCGTAAACGATTTAGATTTTGCAGGGGGGTAACCGTAAACGGTTTATACCCATTATACACTTAACGTTGTCAACATAATCTAACAACTGGGTAAACTGTAAAACAGATTTATATTTGTAAGGGGCATTTTAAAACTTTTATTTTTACAGGGGGGTAAATGGATTATGGTGATATTTGCAGGGGGTAAATGATATTTAAGCCTATAATTTATATCTCAAATATTCTCATGAATTAGCAAAAAGAGAAAATATTTTCAGAAAAAAATTATGAATCAAGAGTATGTGATATAGTGATTGTAAAGAATACTCACAAACCACTTAATGAATTGAAGTTCATTCCCAGAAGTGAATAACTCACATTATAATTTTGGTACAAGAAAAGTTGTGGTAATGACCATTGATGTGGTAAATGTTATCATTATCCTATTTAAGTGCCATTTGTATCATTTGTGATTGTGACCTTTGTTATTCCTAATAGTGGTGTCATATCTTATGGAAAAATGTAATTTTTCTTCTTTATTTTGCTTGGAATTCCAAATAAAAATGTTGCATGAAACAAAGGAAATAAGAAGAATTGATTGTATGACTAGATCCTAAAGAACTATACATTTTTAAGTTCAAAAGAATTTATATATTTGTTTAGCAAATATAGTCATCTATTGAGAGTGACTTTCTATGCTATTTATTTTCCTTATTTTGAGTAACAAATATAGTTTTATATTGATATTTTTTTTTCTTCGAGACATTGTATTTTATGCATCTCTTAAAGTTTGATCTTTGTAGGCATATAATATTGTAAAGACTTAATTTTCTCATGCCCATCTTTTATCATATTTATTTTATTTTAGGATAGAATGAGTATTGACACTAGCATCAATAATGGAGAAATTGTTTCGCTGATAGTGGACTACCCATATAATTTTAAAGAATTTTTTTTTCTCCTATTTAGTGAAGCGAGAAACCGAAGTTAGTACTATATCTGACTCTTCAAAGTTAAGTGAAGGCTCCAGAAGAGCTAATATACTGTTATCTGTGGGAACAAATTTATACATTGAGAACGCATACTATTTCTCTAAGTCTCGTAGAAATTTATTAAATTTCAAAGATATTTATATAAATAGAAATCATATTGAAACGAGAGATGAAGGATAAATTGAATATTTTTATATAACGAGACATACTTTGATAAAATAGGTGTAGTGAAAAAAATTGTCTACTTTTTCCTCTGATGTGTACTACACTTATATATATGTGCAATTGAAGCACATGTTATTGTAAACCAGAAGTTTACATATCATAATAATATAGTTGTTCGCAAGATCGGTTAGACCATCCGGAGTATATTATGATGCGAATAATGGTTGAAATTTCTATGTGAACTTGTATTGAAGAGTCATTAGTTTCTTCAATCTACTAATTCTTGTGTTCAATAATTCCCAAAGGAAATTGACAATCGAGAGAACAAGTCTCTCATATTTCTAAAATCGATATAAGGTGATATTTGTAAACGAGTACACTAATCACGTGGACCATTTAGATATTTTGTGGTTTTAATTGATGCATATATATATATATATATATATATATATATATATATATATATATATATATATATATATATATATATATATATATATATATATATATATATATATATATATATATATATATATATATATATATATATTTGTCGTCAACTCACAAACTGTAAGTTTGTGAGATTGTTTGCTCAACTAATTTGAGTAAGAGGTCATAATGTGAATTACCTTAAAAACATATGATAAGTATTGTATGTCTATTAGAATTGATATTGGATATCACACGTCATACGTTCAATCATAAAATGGTCTTGAAGAACCATTTTTTAGACGTCTAAAGTTAATTACATGACCAATACTTATGAGATAAGAAGTTCTAATTTCTACTTGGGAACATGCAACTTTACATGTTGTAATATTGATTTGCATCAAGCCAACAAATTATCACAACTCTCCCCCTTTACATTTGGTTTTTGGTCAGGAACCTAATATTTCTCATCTTAGAATTTTTGAATGTGGAATGCACTATGATAGGTCCTCAAATAATTTGGGAAATATAAATTGGATATAAATCTCCATATATAATATAGTATCTTGAGTCAACAATTGGAGACTTATTTATAGTCCAGTTTGATGATTATCATTTGAAGAATTAGATTTCCTAACATTAGGGGGAGAGAATAAGCAGCTGTAAAAAAAATCAGCTGGAATGAATTATCATTATCTCATATAGATCCTCAAACTAAACAATGTGAACTAGAAGTTCAAATGATAATTCATTTCCAAAACTTAGAAAATTATCTACCAAATGTATTCGCTGATCCAAAAGGTGTGACCAAATCATATATATCAACTACTAATGCTCCAGAATGGATGTTCCTGTTGGACAATCTAATATTGCAATCAGTCTCAACCACGCCTGAAGTGTGGTAGACCAATCGGTTCCAAAAATAAAAATCCTCCAACAACAAACGGAGCTAAAAAAATGGTCCAAGCGAGAATATAGAAACTCTAAAAGAGTATTCAGACATAATTGTCATTACACTTATATATCTCAATGAATTATGTCAAGAATGAAATACAATGGAACCGAAACGAAGTCAACGTTGATGATGTTTTTACATATAATATAGCGCTAAATGTGATAAATAATAGTGAGGATCATGAAGCAAAGTCTACTAAAGATTGTAGACAATATGAATTGGCCAAAATTGAAAGATGAACTTGAAGCAGAATAAGAATGGTGAAATTGTGAGATACAAAGCTCGACATGTTGCTCAAGGGTGGATGCGAGTACTTTTCAGTACTTAATTAGCCTTGTAGCACATGAAGAGCTCAATTTTCACAAGTTGAATATTGCTACAACTTATTTGCTGATAGTCATAATTATTTAAAGATCCCCGAAGAATTTAATATATTCCAGTGCACACTTTTTGGATTCTTGAGATGATTACTGATTGAATCAGTACCTCAATGAGATGATATAATTTGAACACATGTGGTATAATCATCTCAATTTATATTTTAAACGAGGGATATAAAAATGACACCACTGGTCCATAAAGTTTTATGAAAAGATCATTACATTTTTTTT
Organism: Oxytropis ochrocephala; assembly: GCA_020916435.1. Lineage (NCBI taxonomy): Eukaryota > Viridiplantae > Streptophyta > Magnoliopsida > Fabales > Fabaceae > Oxytropis > Oxytropis ochrocephala. The sequence continues at coordinate 96,657,498 of CM037093.1, forward strand.
GACAAGATGAAAAGATCATTACATGAATTTGCTATAGTTTACTATTATTGGAACTCCTGAAGAGCATTCCAAAATTATAGATTACTCAAAGAAAGAGTTCTATATGAATGACCTCAAATTACATATAATGGATTTTGAGGTTGAACCTGTACATGGAAAATCCCAGAAGGATTCAAGATAAAAGGAAATATCTTTAAATATATTCTTTTGAAAAACAAAGTCATACATTGATCTGCAGAAATTATTTATATTGAGTACATGAGTTGTGTGGTAAGAATATATGAAATATCTTAGTCCCGAAGACTATGAAATCATGCATTCATATTACCAAATGTTATATCCCTTGATATGATAGTACTATTTGATGATTAGTAGTCATATAGTTCATCAGAAATCAAAATTCATCAGAAAAAGTGGGTAATATGCATATTTATATTTGACTATTGTAACGAATAAATAATTTTATGTATGTTACATAAATTAACCATGCAGATATAAAGTATTTTTCTAATCTAGATCAAGTCAGATTACAAGTCAGTTATTGTCTACATGTGGTGACATTGGAATATCCTTCTGATCTATAAAACAATCTATGGCTCTCGTTCTTCATTTCCTGCCCAAATTCCAACAATTCAAGGAAGATATTTTGAAGATAATACTAATCGTAAAGCTCCATTAAAAGAAGATAGATCACAAATGACAGCGGAGTAGATTGCTCGATATGCACTCAGGGAGAAAGTTCAGATGTTGAAATTCATATTCATAAGTAACACTTCATTCAGAGGGAGAAAAACTGCACTCTTTTTTCCTTTGCCATGGTTTTGTCCCACAGGGTTTTCCTGGAAAGGTTTTTAACGAGGCAGTAGCAGGATATTGTACTATTTTTCCTTCACTAGATTTTTTCCCACTGGGTTTTTTCTAGTAAGGTTTTAATGAGGTATATCCTCGGTGGACATCCAAGGGGGAGTGTTATGAATAATATGGATGTCCTCCTCTCTTCCAATTCCACTTGTACTTTAATCTCTTTGTAATGGGTGGTTAGTGGCACTTCAATTGGTTGATCTTTCACTTCCCTTATATCCTATAAATAGGGCTATCTCCTATGAGTAATTAGACACTTGAAGTGAATAGAAAATCTCTCATCTTCTTCCATTCTTCTTTGTTCTTTTATCGATTATTTCATAACAAAACAGGTTTTTTTGAATGAAGAAAGGTAAAAATAGAGAACTAGGCAAAAATAACACCAAAGATCCTCATTAGTAAAAAAAAAAAAAGACCCTTAGATGGACACTCTTCTATTAGATGCAACTCAAATAGATTCCACTAGATCATATCAATCCAATGTAAAATTTGGTGGGACACTAATGAATATCAACTAATAAAAGAGATAATGTTGGAAAGAGTGTTAGAGAATGTGATGTTAGCATTTCTTAAGTGTTAGTAATAAGCAATAGCATATGGAGTTGTTCCGGTCTGAGCTAACGTTGGGTCAGACCCAATATCTTCGCGCAAGCATGGCCCAAGTACGTCAAAAGCACCAAGCACGACATGTCCCACTCGCACGAGAGTCGACGACCGTGATCACGCGATCGATCCAAATATCAAGACCAAGCACCCATGTTTATAAATAGAGGCGCAGGGCTCTCAATCCAGGTACGTTCTCATTCTTGCATCTCTCGCCTATTATCTCACTGACTTAGGCATCAGAGTGTCTACAGGTACACCCCCACCCGACGTGGGCCACAAGCGCACTCGGATGACCGAGGACATCTTCCCAGTTTCGAGAACCAGCGACAAGCTCCGAGGAAGCGGAATCCATACTACTCTTCGAACAAGGTATACTCCCGAGTTCAAGATTGAACAATTGGCGCCCACAGTGGGAGCACTTCAACGTATTCTCACTCGATCCCTCCGACTAACGAGTTCCTCTCGGTAACTAACAAGAGAATGCCACTACGCCAGCGCCCTTCCACTCGGGCCCAGTCTCGAGCCTTATACGCAATCAAGCTTTCGCCCTGCTCAACCCGATCGGACTCAGAAGGGCATGTTCAAACTCGCCTCGAGGAATTTCGCGCACCAATTGCACCTGCACCACCTCTCCCCTCAAGTCCAAATACTCGATCCGCCCGCAGACTTCGGCGATCACCGCTTGTTGGACGTCCTCGAAAGAAAAGTCGGGACCTCGCCCAACAGAACAATCCCGACTTGAACTAGCCGCTTTAGCACGCGCGCCATCGCTCACCTTCTACGCGCAGCCATCCCGGGTTCCCCCAACCGTGGCATCTCGGCAATGACACGCAATCCGTCTTCGCCCCGCATTTACGATTTGCCCGTGGTTAGAGAGAAACGCCGGGAAGGCCTCCAACCCTCCATCTCCTCCGATTCCGATTCGGATCTAGCAATGGGGATTCCTCTTGATTCATCCTCCTTCAAAAGCCCTTCCCGAGAAGGAAGGTTCGCAAATCCAAGCGTAAGCGGCAAGGGGAAAACTCCACCGGGAGCGCGCCGTCTCCGTAATCCAAAACTACAATATTCCCAAGGCTTGGGAAAAACAACCTCCGCTGTGACCTACGACGGGAAGTCCGACCCCGATGACCATGTGTTGAGGAATTCAACAGGGTTCTGGACTATAGGGGTGCGCCCGAAGAGGTCCGTTGCAAGCTCTTTCCCCTAACATTGAAGAAAAGCGCATCAAAATGGTTTAGAGATTTGCCAGAAGCATCCATCTTATCCTGGAAGCAACTCGCCAAGCTTTTCGTTTCTCGGTTCACTGCGTCAAGGTTGAAACCAAAGTCTGTTGACATCCTCCGAACTATCTGCCAGGGAGAATCTGAGTCCCTGCAAGCTTATATCGAGAGATATAACAAAGAGGCCAATGAGGTCCACAACGTCTCGGATGAAGTCCGAATGATGTTCATAAGGCACACACTCCGAAAGGCACACTCTTCCATGTTAATGTTGGCCTCGCCACGCCACATTGAACGATTTCTCGAGGCGAGCCCAACGCCACATAGATTACAAAAGAGTCCAACGAGGTCGTGGAAGGAGCCGCGCCTCAACACCTCAAGCGAAAGGCAAGGAGCCAAAGGACAAATCAAAGAAAGAAGAAGGCGGAACGAGCACCAAGGAATGGTGTTCCGATTCATTGATTACTCGCCACTCAACACCTCGAAGTCAAAAATTCTTCAGAATGTGCCAATGTAGAGTTCAATGAGGTCAAGTGGCGCCCGATCCCACAAAGGCACACAACAAACAAGAAAGCATATTGTCGCTATCATCTGAGCCACAGCACGATAATCAAGACCGTCCGGGTACTCAAGGACGACATTGAAGACTTAATTCAAAGGGAAAGTCGAGGCAATATCTCAAGTCCGACGAGAAAAGAGGATCGGTCCCAGAAAGCCCAAACCGGCGAGTGAACGAAGTCGCGAGATCGGACTCGACGACGGCGATTCCGAGGAAGGCTCCCCCAGGCACATGGCGCCAAAGACCCATCACCATGGTGGTCATGGGAGGTTACTCCCTAAAGGTCGGGGAAACGCGCCGCTCAATGAAAAGGAGGTGAGGCGATATTTTGGACATCGGAAATAATCCCAATTCGATACTGGTCAAGTCAAGCCGACCACCCTCACCTTTGATGATTCTGAGCTACTAGGCGGAAAACCAAACAAGTGGTTGCCGTTGATCGTCTCAGCAGTCATCTCAGGAATAGACGTCAAAAGGATTTTGATCGATCAAGGAAGCTCTTCGGACCTTATGTTTAAGGATTTCATCGCCCAAACTTCACGATTCGAGGCCGACCTCGACCTATGATGGAGGAGGTTTGATGTGCTTCAACGGATCGTAGCAGTCCCCCTCGAATACCTCGAGTTGTTGGTTACGCACGGCGAAGACAAGCTTTCGCGCACAGTCAAAAATCGTTTCTTGGTACTTCCCTGCACGTCTCCTTACAATTGTATCGTGGGCCGCCCAACTATGGGGAGACTCGAAGCGGTAACTTGAACGGTCCACCTGAAAATGAAATTCTTCTCCGAGTAGGGTAAAGCGGTCATCATTCAGGCCGACCAAGAAGCCACCAAACAAACGTCATTACCTCTCGCATGAAGGAGGAAAGGAAAGCCAAAAAGAAGACGCTCAACGCGCCGAGATAGCGGCCGGGAAAAGAATCGTTTGAGTAATAACCGAGTATAAAATGTAATAAAATACTTCCCATTTTTTGAATGAAAAGAAAAGATTACCGAATGCTCCTGTCTTACATTTAGCTTGCATTATTTCGTTTTGCTCGACTAACATGCAGGAAATCTCGCGAACCGCTCACTGGATCGACTCAACTCCCTCTCCCGATTCCGACTCGGATCGCCACTGGCCGACGACGGGATGAGGCGAGGCCGTAAAAGAAAGTCTTCCACGATTCCGAGCTCCTACGCTCCGTCGTGGGCGCGGCAAGAAAGCCCACACGGCCAGTCTTCGTGAACCTATCTTTCGCCTTGAGCGATTGTCAGGCTTCCTTTCTCGATGTCCGATGGGACTACCCTCCACTGAAGGCGAAGGACCCTCCCTTTTGGTGTCCGATGGTACTACCCTCCATCAAAAGGTGAGGAGAAAGAAGGACTCTGCGCTTCCCCGTCTTTTCGCCTCGAGCGATGTGGTCTTCCCTTCTCGGTGTCCGGATGGGACTACCTCCACCGTAAGCGAAGGACATTCCCTTTTGGTGTCCGATGGGACTACCCTCCATCAAAAGGTGAAGGGAAGGAGTCCTTGCGCGCTTCCACGTTTTTCGCCTCGAGCGATTGTGCCTTCCCTTCTCGGTGTCCGATGGGACTGCCCTCCACCAGAAGGCGAAGGACCTTCCCGTTTTTGTGTTCGATGGGACTACCCTCCATCAAAAAGGTGAAGGGAAGGAGTCCTTGCGACTTCTGTCAAAGTGAAGGCCCGGATCCACGGCGATCCCGGTAAGAAGAACTCTCCGACGTCAGAACCGTGTTCCTTCGGAGAGCCCCGACGACGAATGGAGCATACTTCCGAGGTAACTATTGCAAACTATAACTTTATCCTATTTTGCTATGATTCATAATCCTCACTCTCTCGTTAAAAAACCTCACACCGAAAAACGACCCTCACGCTCGAGGTCGGTACGGTTAACAGAGACGCACTAAGGATACATCATAACAAAACAAGGTTGGCCAAATTCATTTAATTTCCAGTAATACTATTACAACCCGGTATATATGCCGGACTAAAAAGAACAAAAGAAATTACATATCATCTCCACTTGTTGATGAGGATTCCTCCGATGAATCCTCATCATTTTGGAGATCTTCACTTGTATCTTCCTCTACTTCCAACCTCTGCAGGGGAGGATAGATCACCTCGGCCTCGTCCAAAGAAGTCTCGTCGGAAGGCTTTACAATTTTGCCTGCATAGACAGCGTGCTCCAAGCTCAACACATCCTTTGGCAGCTTGGGATCAAGGACCTCAACTTGAGCTCGGCAGTGCTCAAACCCGGTTTGAATGAAACCTTCCGAGCGGCGTCTCAATTCAGCTTCCTCGGCCTCCTTCTCAGCTGTTGAAGCCTCGGCAATCTGAGCTCGCTGTCGGCACTACCATACCTTACCTTGATCTCCTCTAGCTCGACAATCAGGGCGTCGTGCTCCTCGGCCTCTTGCTGATAGCTCACGACCTGACTTTCAAGCTGGTGCAAATCGGGACCGGCGTCTTGGATATAATCCAAGGTGTCAAGGAGCAATTGGTTATACTCTGACATTTCCGGAATTAGAACGTCCCGAACGCATCACAACTTGTTTTCCTGATCCAGCAGATCTCCCTCGTCCCAGAGGCTCCGATTGTCCAACCTCTTGAGCTTGGCCTTATACCAGCCGACATGCGCATCCAAGTGTTGTTTCTTAATGGCATTCCAAAGGGACTCGCCGATCTCAGCAGCCCGGCCACAAGCTTCCAGCTCGGCCTCAGAGGGTACCTTGATGTCTTCGGGCAAGATGAATGCCGGCCTCTTCCGGGCAGGTTCCGCAAGGAATATTCCCTCTCGGCGTCTCTTTTTGCCTTTAGCTTCTGCGTTGCACGGGCGTAGGACAAGGGGTTTGGGAAGTCGGTTAAGATCAACCCCTTGGGCCAGCTCTCATCTACAAAGAAAAAGGAAAAGATAAGTCAGTAAACCAAACATAAGGTGAAGGCGACTTTAAACGGTTGGGGCAAGCTTACCTAGGGTGGCTTTCAGCTTCTCTTCCGACTACGAGGCCGCTTCGATGATTTTCTCTGTAGGGAACTTCTTCCCAAAGATTTCAAACTTTTCGCCCAATGGAATAGAAAGTTGTCTGAACTTGGCGTCTTCCCCCGACAACGGCGTGGTCAACGCGTCACGATCCCACCTCGGGACCAAAGTGGGCGGACGGACGGTTGAAGGGAAAGTTCGAAACATACTCCGCCCGATTGGTGTAAGAGCTCGTGATGGCCTCCTTGGCGGCCCGATTAGCAGCCAGCACGTAGAAGTATTGACTCTTGTACCCCTTGTTGGAATCGGTCACCGGCGTGAAGATGGCCTCATTGGTTATCCCCCGGAAACCCACGTGGGCATGGAAACCTTTCTCGTCTTCTCGGGCAACCGAGTAATCCGAGTAAAGGCAAAGAAGACCCGAACGAAAGGTTCACGCTTCAGATACCCCATCAAAATCTCGAAAATCTCGAGTGTATCCTTTCCAAAGGTTGTGCAGATTGGGAGGTGCCCTGCATCCTTCAGCTTCCAAGTTTGGCCCTCGGGGGCGCTGATGAATCTCTGGTAATAAGCCAAAGGCTTGTCCTTCACAAGCTGGGCAATAGTGGCACGGATACTCGGGGATAGGCATGGCAACAAAACCCGAACCCGCGGGTACCCACCCGATCCCGACCCGAGTTTGACGGGGAATACCCGCTTTGACCGGGGACGGGGACGGGTTCGGGGATGTCGATACCCACTCCGACCTCGCCCGAAACCCGTTCAACAACACATTAACTATTTATTTCATTTTATTTTATGCAAATATATTCATTGATTTTGTTTCATAATTTTGTTTATTTTAAGTTTTGATCTATTTTGAAAAGAAAAGTCTATTTTAATATTTTTAACTTTATTTTATTATTGTATAATAGCTATTATTTTATTAAATTAATTATCGTAAATATAATTTTTTTAATTTTTTGCATAAATTAGTGATGGAAACGGGTACCCGTGGGGAACCCGACCCCGCTTGGGACGGGGATGGGGGATATAAAACCCGACCCCGCTAGAGGCAGGGGCGGGGACAGGGGATGCAAAACCCGCCCCGACCCGCCCCGTTGCCATGCCTACTCGGGGAAACCCAATTGAGTTCCTCTTCGTTCGAGCCTTCTCTTGATCGATCGTGCTCGGCTACCCCTCAAGAATCTTCGAAGAGGCGAAGAAGACATCTTGATGTGATCGAAAAATCTGGGTTATCGATGAACTCGGAAGATCGGGAAGGAAGAAGCCTCCACGCGAGTTAAAGGAAAGTGATCTCGTACGGTGGTCGAAAGATTGCTCGTGTAAACCGAAAATCGCTTCACTCTACTCTCGAAATTACAAGTGACAACTAGTAGCGAAGCGCTAAGCACACGAATATATATATTGGTCGAGCCTCGAACCAAACGACACATTAATGCAAAGATGTCCAATCAACGCCGCCTTTGGAAAGCGTGTTGTAATGAGTACTCGACGCTTCGCTTCCCAGGGACTGACGGTCAACATGACGAAGCTGGTCAAGTACCCGCCGACTAGCAAGCCGACTCCGACCTCCACGCTTCGCTCGGCCCCGACTTGGGGGCCATTTGTTCGATCACGGGCTAAAAGCCCCATTGGACGTTGGGCGTGCCCAATATCTTTGTTGTGGGTAAACAATAGTGCTAGTATACACTGTCTAAACAAGTAATAAAGGATAAGTGAGATTGTTCCCACGAGGAATTAAGCTTAACTTTGAAAGTTTAATTTGATTAACAATTTAGTGAGGAAAGTAAATGACACACAAGTTTTGGGTAACATAAACAAAGTGTTGAAAAGTAAGAGGTAATGGAAATCAATGATGAGAAACAAGTTTGAGATGCATTTCACTTTGGTAGCTTCATTAATATGCAATTAAGTGTATGTTCAATCTTTGCAAAGATTAGGTGTTTGCGAAAGAATAAGACGTTATTCTCTCGAATACTTCACACTAGGTTTCCTTGCAAGAGTTTATCTCTAAACATAATACTATTGTACTATCAATCAATAATATAGAGTTTATTTTTCCAATTTATCTCTTTCAATTGAAACTCATTCTTGGAACTTAATATGGTATATATCAAGAGCGATATAGCTTCCGTGTTCTTTTCTCCTAGATGATTCCTCCATTGTTTTCACGCGAATGCCTTCTATTGTTTTGCGATTCATGAAGAATGGGACTCATTGCGGTATGATGAGAAATTTATTAATTTTATACTCATTTTATTAATTTCTTATCCTTCTCTATTTTTATTTTTTTTTTGCGTTTTCCGCAATTTTGGTTTCGCAAATTCTTTGAATCGATTTTGATTCTATTATTTGCTTTTCAATCAGAATTGCGTTTTTCTCCTTCCTCTCGCTTCTTTGAGAGTTTCTGTTTGTGCAACTTGCTTTCATTTGTTCCGTTTCTAATTCGTTTGACACAAATTGTTTGTCATTCTTGAATCGGTAATCATCATTTTCGTTTGCGATTCTTGCATATCAGTTTTGCGATTTCACTTCATTGTCCTCCTTTCATTTTGATTTCCAATGACTGTGATCTGAAGCGGAGTTCCGATTTGATTTTCGATCGAGTCGATTTTGGCTTTTTGCCGTTTGTGTTGGTTCTTTATGACATATGTTGTGACATTCGGATAGACTTATATAGCATCAGAACTTTTTCAACTGTTTCCACTTTTTTACAATTATGTAAAAATAATTTTTGGTGGAGAAAGTGATTTTGAGGCACCATCAATTCTTTACCACTGTGAAATTCCCAGGATTCTTTTCTTTGGTCTTCTTGGTGTAATATACTTAATCCTTGCTCCTTAGATGATGCATTCACTAGAAAGGGAGGTGGAACTAGCAATGTTGAGGTTAATGGGCCTCCTACTACTCCAGGGAATCAGCCCATGTCTTCCAATCAGAGGCCCAAACGCAATACAAAGACTCCCAAGAAGCTGGATGGCCACATCCTTTACAAATAACCTGCTTGTTTTCCTTATTTGCATTTTGAATTACGTTTCTATTTCCTTCTAGAATCAATGAGTCACTTGTTGTATTAGCTGGCATATCTATCATAGATTTGATGCGAATCTTGTACTGGATTTGATTTCCATTCCGTTAAATTTTCGCTATATATTGTACTGTTGCTGCTGTGGCAAGAATCAATGAGAAATTTCATAAATTCCTTCCCTTCTTTATCATTTCAATAGGAGTTTTCCAGAACTCGAATCTGGACTATATCATTGATTCTATCATTAGATCTACCATTTCTCTTGGTCTACTTTTGTCTGGGATACATCATTTACCACAACCAGCTGTTATATGTTTACGTGCCAAAGTACCAGGTTGGAGGAGCGTTTTGGCCTACATTGCACAATTACACAATTTTTTCTCTGTGCTGACCAACCAATTCAAGAAAGCATTAGCATGTTGTCGTGGATTTCACTTTGCTAGTGGCAGACAAGATTGTTCTCTTTGTTGCCTTCATGACTTGTTTCTTTGGCTTCTGTTGTGTCTTCATTGGCTTTGTTGGTTGTTTTAATGTAATTTTCTTTTAGATTTGATATGTACTTTTTGTATTGTTCATGTCAAGCTAGAAGTGTTGTGAATAACTTCTAGCTTGCGGGGGACTATTAGATATAGTTAATATTAGGAATTAGAAAATTAGTTAGTGTTTAACTAACTTAGTTAGATTAGTTTAGAAGTTAGTGCCTAACTAACTTAACTAGATTAGTTTAGAAGTTGTTACATGCGTAGTTAATTTTCTATTAGAGTTAACTAAAGTTAACTATAGTTAAACATAATACTATTGTACTATCAGTCAATAATATAGAGTTTATTTTTCCAATTTATCTCTTTCAATTGAAACTCATTCTCGCAAATTTCTTCTTTTGCTTTGCGATTCATGAACAATAGTGTTCACCGTGGTATCAAAAGAAATTTAAATTTCTTGATTTTTTTCTTCCATATGTTCTTTGAGATTCTCCGCGTTCATCATTCTTCCTTTGTTCTTTGACCAGCTTGGTTGTTGTTCAACTCATCTCTGCCATGGCAAATCCTCCATAGAACCATGATGACACATTATACCTCCATCCTTCGGATAATTCCGCTCTTGTGTTGGTATCTCAACATCTCCCTAAGGAAAAATTCTGTCACTTCTTGCGTGTATTCAAGAAGTTCTTTGAAGCTTCTTCCTCGATCATCCCTCGAGCCAGCTTCATCATCATTGTTGTGTTTCTGTCTCTTGTTTCTTCCTAGTCAAGTTGTGTAGCAATGGAAGAGCGAATGAACAAGCAAATGAAATCTGTTTCAACTCATATATCTTACAATCCATCTTTTTCAACATTTGGTTGTGTTTTTTTCCATCATCGGCACCACCATGGGAATGGTTTTTCGGATATGTTTGGTACATTTTAGGATTTGCTCCTACTATTCTTAGCCTTTCTCCTTTCCATAGAATTCAAGGTTTGCTATGTTTGATAAGAAATTCACTGTTTGGTTGTCCTTCATCTTGTTTCTTGTTGGATTCTTGGATTGATTTCTTGGATCCACATTTTTGTCTGGAGTTTTTTGAAGATTGCTCAATGTTCTTTTGTCGACATGTGGTTTCTTGCAAGTTTTTAATTGTCATCAACATAGTAGCAAATGATGTTTGGCCTTGTAGAATGAGATTTCAATTTCCTAAGTTTCGTAAAGTGTCTACCATAGTTGCTGAATGGGCTTCATATTCATGTGGCTTGTGTATTTGAATTTTTGGTTGACCGATAGTGCAAGATGCATGAAAGCTTTATTTTAGCATCTCATCTCCAAGTTGGAAGATCTTGACATCTCTCTTCCAACTTGAGGGGGAGTATTAGAAAGTTAGTTTACAAGTTAGTTAAATTAGTTTTAAATTGTAACTACTTTTCTTTGTTAGTTTGTTAGTTAGTTGGATTTTTGTATTTTCTTTCACTAGAAGGTGCACTATATATAGTGATCACCTCTTCATAAGTGTTTACTTCACCATTCATTTGAATGAAATTTATATTCAATTCATAGATAGAGTTTAACTCTTAATATGGTATCAAGAGCGATATAGCTTCCGCGTTCCTTTCTCCTCGATGATTCCTCCATTGTGTTCACGCAAATGTCTTCTACTGGTTTGCAATTCATAAACAATGGGGCTCATTGCAGTATGATAAGAAATTTCTTAATTTTATATTCATTTTATTAGTTTCTTTTCCATTCTTTTTTTTCCCAGTTTGTCCTCTTGTTTTCTCGCATCTTTTAGTCCATGTTTCGGTCAATTTCAACTTCTTCCTCATTGATATTCAACCTTTGTGCGTTGCTTTCTTTGATTTGCTCACTGGTTCTGATTTCTTGTTTCAATTTCGCATTTTTGAATTTTTTCCTCTATTTTTTTTTGCGTTTTTCCAATTTCGATTTCGCAAATTCTTTGAATCGATTTTGATTCTATCATTCGCTTTCAATCATAGTCGTGTTTTTCCCCTTCCTCTCGCTTCTTTGAGAGTTTCTGTTTGTGCAACTTGCTTTCGTTTGTTCCATTTCTAATTCGTTTGACACAAATTGTTTGTCATTCTTGTATCGGTAATCATCATTTTCGTTTGCGATTCTTGCACATCAGTTTTGCGATTTCGCTTCATTGTCCTCCTTTCATTTTGATTTTCAATGATTGTGATCTGAAGCAGAGTTTCGATTTGATTTTCGATCGAGTCGATTTTGGCTTTTTGCCGTTTGTGTTGGTTCTTGATGGCATATGTTGTGACATTCGGATGGACTTATATAGCATCAGAACTTTTTCAACTGTTTTCACTTTTTTACAATTATGCAAAAAGAATTTTTGGTGGAGAAAGTGATTTTGAGGCACCATCAATTCCTTACCACTATGAAATTCCCAGGATTCTTTTCTTTGGTCTTCTTGGTGTAATATACTTCTTCCTTACTCCTCTGATACTACCATTTCTCTTGGTCTACTTTTGTCTGGGATACATCATTCACCGCAACCAGCTGTTATATGTTTACGTGCCAAAGTACCCGACTGGAGGAGAGTTTTGGCCTACAGTGCACAATTACACAATTTTTTCTCTATTTTGACCAAGCAATTCAAGAAAGCATTAGCATGTTGCCGGGGATTTCACTTTGCTAGTGGAAGACAAAATTATTCTCTTTATAGCCTTCATGGCTTGTTTCTTTGGCTTCTGTTGTGTCTTCACCGTGGTTATCAGACACGTTATTATCAGCGTCCTCTCTCCATATATATAATATACATACACGTTATTATCAGACATTTATGTATGTATCTTCATTCTTCCAAACAAAGAGTATTAAACCCTTGTTCCAAAGATCCAAACTCTTCTTTTCTTTTGACTTGTTCATTTTTCTTACCACTTCTCAGTCAAATCCTATACATATAGCGGCTTCAAGTTTCAACTTCCTGCAGATTGGAGGAAATTTGATAGGTTTATTTTCTTGATCTTCCAAAGGTTGGAAATGTTAGGGGATTTCATTACTCGATGTCTTATATTATTTCTAGGATATGCATATCCTGGATTTAAATGCTTCAAAACCTTGGAGAGAAACAAAGTTGACATGGATGAACTTCGTTTCTGGTGTCAATACTGGATCATTGTAGCGTTTTTCACAGTAATGGAGAAGTTTGCAGATGTAGTTATTGGGTGGTTTCCCATGTATGGAGAGATGAAGCTTGCGCTCTTTATATACATGTGGTATCCCACAACAAAGGGATCAAAACATGTTTATAATACTCTGTTGAGACCATATGTATCTAAGCATGAAGGTGAATTTGACAAGAAGTTCCAAGAATGGAGAGTGAGAGGATGGGATTTGGCTATTTTTTACTGGCAAAACTGTACCGAATTGGGAGAGTCTGCATTTTTCCAGGTTCTTGACTTCTTGGCTGCTCAGTCCAAAAAAATTTCCAGCAAAACCTCTAGCAAGAAAAACGATGTTAGACCTATTCCAAGTGCCCCACCATTGCTTGAAATACAAAAAACTAACTAATTTTCTAATTCCTAATATTAACTATATCTAATACAAGAACGAAATTATTTATTTTTTTGAAAGTATTTTCATTGTATAACTAATAGCTTCCTGATTTGTAAGCTTCTCGCGAAGAGAAGTATTTTGTAAACATCTTTAAACTCTTTAAATTAGTAATCTTTTCAAATAGTGGCAATACCTTTGAGGCCTAACAGTATTAACCAAAGTTGATATGAGATACTCTTAAGGTCTGTTTGAAACTATTGGAAATACTTCTAATGTGTAGAAGAGACTAGACGTAACTATCAGATGATTGTGAACAATGATATATCCATGTGTCATTTTTTTTATTACTTTGTTTATCGAATTGTTTTATAAAAAGATCTCGAAAACGTCATTTGTCAAAAAACTATATATATATATATATATATATATATATATATATATAAACAGTAATTCAAACTACCTTTTTTTGAGTTTTCTCACGTTCATTTCATAATAGTAAGTGTAAGTTGTTGGAAAAATTCAATTTAATGGTTGGGTAATCTTGAAGTTTTAAATATGATTTTAAAGAGTGAACTTGGATGCAAGTATTTCTCCACATTGTGTTCCTTTTGGTAATAGTTGCACTTGGTTTTGGTGTCTCGTTAGTCGTTAGCCCTATACCCTGTGAAGCTCGATCTTCAAAAATGCGCTGAGATCTACCGTATCAATGTTATTAAAAAGCACCCGGTGATCAGCTCGGTCAAGTCACCGGTCATCTGGGTCAATATGGCGGGACCGGTGGGTCACTTGTTAGCGCATGACCCGTAACACTACTAAAAATTGATTAAAATAGGCATAATGTGTAGAAATTCGCACCTTATGTAAACTATGATTTTTTTCATACCTAAAAAAATGCCTAAAAAATGTTTTTAATCTTATTATTGATTTCATAATCTTTTTTAATTTATTTCATAGTCTTTTTTTAATTTATTTCATAGTCTAAGATACACAATTAGACATTTCAATAACACATATTAACAATTATAAATATACTTTTTAAAATTTTAGAAAACAATTCTGTTTAAAAATATATTTTTTAAGATTTTTGTGTAAACATTTATGTTACAATATCATTAACTCATTAAATAAATGCTTTTTAACCAAAGAATAAATGCTATATACATTACAATTGCATTGGATTTCAACAATTTGGCAGTGGCTTAGTGGTAAACCTATTGGTTGTGCATTGTATATGTCCTGGGTTCGATTCCCACAGACTTTATTTTTAAAATATATACGACATTTCCATGAGTTGCTGGTTTGGTGCACAACCCGTACGGGTCGGTTCATCTACCGGGTCACCGGGTCAACGTGTCAACCGACCGGGTCATACCGGGTTGCACCGGGTCTGATGCATGTACGATCCAACAAGCAACCCGAACCGAGTTTGGGACCGGGTCACGGTCCGACTGGTCCGACCGACCGGGTCGGTCCGGGTTTAATAACACTGCCCGTATCTGATATGTATCCAATATCAATACGTGTCGGATATTTCCAGATACGTATCCTGAGAGTATCCTAGAATTTATATTTATTTTTAAATCAAAAAATACTAGATACTTACCGGATACTTGCTGGATACTTACAGGATATGTATCCTGATGAGAGTATTCTACAATTTATATTTATTTTTAAATCAAAAAACGATCAGATACTTACTCTTTTATCCTTTCTTTGAAGAGAAAAAATGGATCCAAAAAGGGCACAAAATTTGGTTTATGTGCATACTAATCTTCATCTTTTGTCTAGGAAAGATGAATGATATGGTAAAGTAGAGACAAAGATGTGAGACATTAGTGGAGATACACATGATCCACTTGATGTTGTTGGAATTGAATTAGCAAAGATATCTCTTGATGAACCAGAGTTTGAAGCTATTTTATTTTTTGATGATGGAGATATAGAGGAGAGGGGAATGACACAGTTAGTGTTAAATAGTGAATAGTAAGCAATTCTATATAACCTAAACTTATTTTGTGACATGTTCGTAGGAGGAAGAATATATTTTAAAATGGGTGAAAAAAGACATTTAACTATGCTTACTAACTTTTATTGGCTTACCGTGTTTTTGGTGCGCAATTTCCACCGGCTTTGCCGATGACTAATCTTCGCCGGGGAACCTAGCTGACCACGAATACCTATGGTTATCCCCTCCCAACAGAGTTTTTGTCGGGAGGGGAGACTATGCTTACTTATTTTGATCAAAAGTATCTTAATATTTTATATTTTTAAATTTTAATTTAATTTTTTATTGAAGTATCCCTACCGTATCGTATCTTGATTTTCTAAATTTTCCCGTATCCACGTATCGTGTCGTATTGTATCCCATATCATATCTCGTATCCGGGCTTCATAGCCTCTACCTCTTAAACACTCCTCATGCAATTTTTTGTTCCCTTAGTTTCTGTTTTTTATAATTACTGTATTGTTTAGGAAGAAGACGGTGTAACCATCCATCCAAGTTCACTCTTTGGAGAGTCATCTCCTCATCCTAATTTTTTTAACTTAAAAAAACTGGTGTCTCTAGTTTGCTGGCTTATGTCAAGACTAATTATTTTTATGGTTACTTCACTTAATTATACTTGACTCATCAATTCATTAATCATACTAACAAAAATTTAAAGTAAATTAAGTCTTCAAATTTATAGATAATTTAAAAATAATTTGTGAAATTCAATATATTGTGTGTTAGAGGGGGTTGAGACCCATAGTAAATCAAATAACCTTGTTACTATCTGCAAAGGCTGTAGATTTCAGATGTCAAACCCCCCCTCCCTCCTCCTCCCCAAGAACAGCGATAAGCCACTAAATGAAAAACTGTAGAATTGCCTAAGTGATAATATACTTCAATCAATAGCAACGCTAGCATATTATCACAAAGCTATAAACAGCACTCTATAGGCCTAAAATGATCAATCAGTTATGCCAAAACATAGATATGCTTCAAACACATGAAGTATGGGATGAAAATTAGGTTCCAACTTTGATCAACACCTAACCTCTGTTTCCCCTTACAACTATATAATGGACTTATGAACCAACGAGATAAATTCACAAAACACATGGAAAAGCAACTCGATCAAAAAGATTAGACTGAAGCAAAGATTCCCAATAATGAACTAATCTTTCTCAAACTATCAAAATACATTTTAACCCAAAAAAAATATTGTCATCTCTGCAACTGAAGGCAGTATAAAACCCTGGCGACCAGCCCAAGGTCCAATCATAAAGTGGTGCATGCCGGGGCTTATTATCTTGACCATTCAAATTGAAATAGTGAATCACCATGACTGAAACTGGTAATTGCCCCAAAAAAATATCGTTGTGATTAACTTCCGATTCCTCAAAATCCAAATGCCATGGTTCAGGGACTCTATTTGAAAGGATAAAGTTTGTGTATTACATATACACATATTACACTTGATCAACACTTACTTTCCTGATCTATAATTAGCTGATACTGTTTATAAGAATGACCAAACTCAATAATGCTTGTTTATATTTTTATCCAGTACATGAATATTTGATGCCTTCTTGCTACACTATCTGAGAACTGTGTCGCTATCTACTTACTATATGTTCTCATCAACTTATGAATAGAGGCATGGAGAACTGGACGAGATAAAAAGAAATCTCTATAAGAAGCAAAAATGTGGGAAGAAAAAGGATGAATTCAAATACAGTAATATACATACCAGGAGTAACTCAGACTGCTGCTATCTACTTGTTAAAGGCTGAGACTCTTCCCTTATGGTAGATTCACCATGCTCAGAAGAACTTAAGGTTTCTCGAGAAGCTTCCTTTTTTAACTTGAAATTATTATATGCTGCTACACCTGCAATGGCTGTATGAACATTTTCAACAATGATTAGTTGGTTACAGAAGCTGCTCATCTTTCTTAAATCACATTTGATAAGATCAAGAGCTGCTTCATATCCTAGCCTTATAATTAATACAAGTTGTGTATCGTACAACTTAACTTTTAATTTGAGTACAGCCTTCGTACTTTCTTAAAGGAACCATAAAAAATCAATCACACCACCTATTTGTAATCAGCTCAACAAACTTGTGTCCACAACCCAAATTAGTACATCAGTGAGCAAAATAACCAGAAACAAAATATACTACTTTTTTTCTGTTTTGAGGCTCGCAATCCAGAAAACACTTTGGAACCTAAGCATTTCAAGTCAAGCTAGGTAAGGCTACTTAGAGGGACAACGCCCTCCCTGTGCATGTTTATTACACTACACTGATAGAGTTGCACAGATGTAACTATCTCTATGTGAAATCATTTCTGTGTTATTTCTTGTTGCATTCAGAATTGAGAGTACAAGTGATAGGTACCAAAAGCCATCTCAATCCAAAAGAACAAATAACCGAGTATTATAGATGATATAGGTACTGCATCAAGATGATGACAGCCCCTAGTAGCAGAATTACAAGAGAAATAAAGGAAAAAACAATGAAACAGTGAGAATGGCAATCCAATTGCCAAATCCCTAGCCCAAGCCAATCCCAAAACCAGCCTCCCTTCTCTTACCTCACTCCTCCTATTTATTCCCTCAGCAACTATGCGTGAGGTCTAAAGCCACTCTCTCACTGCCAACTCAGCAAAGTTGGTTACAAATGATTCCCTCCACTATTAGCACTATTAGCTACTTAGCTTGTATTCCAATTCTACCCCTTCTAAAATAAACCTTACCAATCCTATTAACTTGCCCTAAGTTATCCAAGTCCAGGTACTCATCAATGTATATATAGGACAGAGTTTGCTGAATCAGTTAATAACTAACCAACTGATTTATCTAACTGTTACAAAACAGAATCCTAACTAAATTTAACTGATAAAAAACAGAACTAACTGTTAGACTAACTGATCTAACAGTTTCACAAAAAATGAATATTGTATGTACACAGTAAAATATACAAATGCTATTATATCTATTATACACGACTTAAATCTGACACTAAGTAAACAAAGTTATTACCACTTAGACCAATTAATGTTAATGAACAAAATATAGATGTATTAAAAAGAGGTAATACCTGACTATTAATTGATCTTAGGTTTATATATGTTAATATGAACACAGACTTCAAGGGGAAACCGAATACTGGACTACCCAATTTTTCTGAACAGTAGAATATGTTTAAGTACGTACACAATGGCATTTGAGAGAAGTGTTACGAAAAGTTCTCAAAGGATTATCTAATGAGAAAGGAAAATTTACAAGTTCAAACATCATAAGAAACTTACCAATTCCATAACCAAACAAATTGATGGCTGTTAACTTTGTGTCAGCAAATAGAGCAGCAGACAATAAAACAACCACCCAATCCTTAACAACTCCAGCAACACGAATTGTTAAAGCACTTGTATGCGAAATCACAAGGAAAACTGATAAGTTCAGAGCGAAAGTGCAAAGGCAATTCAGGATAAGCAAAACAGGTGGGAAGTTCCATGGTCCATGTTCTTCCATCTTTGATCTTTCTAGAAATATCCATGGAAGGAATAAACAAAGTGCACTGCAGAAAATCATTTTCACAGCCATCAATTTACAGTTTTACACACAAATTACTAAAAACTTAAGTAACAGTAAGTAAAATAATGAAAAATAATACTTGCCTGCAGGGACTAACATAATACATCACGGATATGGGATTCAACTTAAGACCTTTCCTCTTAACAAAAATTTCCATGAAGATAAGCCTTAGAGCTTCACCAACAACACCTCCCATTTGGTAAACTACTCCAATCCAGTTAATATTTATCTCTCCATAAGAAGCTACTAGAACACCAAAACTGATCGTTGACATGATCAAAAGCATTTTGCAACTCATCATCTCCAGTCCTGCAGCTACTCCCAGCACAAACACAGCTACAGGCACTGTGATTGACATTTGAAGAACCAGAGTGATTAGTTATTGGAGGAAAAGCAGCGCATTAAAATATACAATCATCAGAAACTGTAAAACTAGGGCAGGTTGATTAAATGTCACGCGTGTGCATTTAGCCCTTAAATTTACTATTTGTAGATATCAATGTCATAAATGGCTAAAGATACCCAACTATTGTTGATAATATACAGGACCACTGTAACTTACTAATCGCCTTCAGCATTTGTGCAAATGCAACGGAAATATACAGATAGGCAGTATTTCCAAGCCAAAGTGTCATTGCAAACATGGCCCCAATTGGCACCACCGAAGTAGCATATCTGAAATAATTAAGATACAATTGTAACTAGAATTTGGAGACATCATAAGTATTTAATGAAATCAACTACTAAGGCACATAGCCTTGATGTTAAGAACTGTAACGTTATTAAAAATAAGAAGAGAAGCATTTATAGATAGAGACACTTCCACCCACACAGTGTATGTGGATGGGCATAAGCATTTAACCAGCCCAACCCATTCTTACAAAACCAAAGCATGTAAAAGATGACAATAATATCGAGAAAAATAACTACAAAGGGGGCTATCAACAAAGATGCAGACATTTTTGGAGCCAGCCACTTTGCAACTTGATTAACACTAGTACTCCCTCCATCCCAAAATATAAGTCCCCTTTAACCACTCACAATAATTAAGAAAATTAGTTTAGTTAGTTAATCTCATTAATATGTCTATTATTTATACTACTTTTCCTAAGTTACCATTTATATGTCATTCCTCTGTCATCTAATTAATTACTTTGGTATTCCAAGAGTTGTAACCATAAAGAATTAATTAGGGGTATTTTAGTTAAGAAGTAATAAATGCAGTAGACAACATAGAAATGTGACTTATATTTTGGGACAAATGAAATTCTCAAAAAGGGACTTATATTTTGGGACGGAGGGAGTATTATTTTTCAAATGAAACTGTGACAGCTGAACTTCTAATACATAGAGATCCATTTATAGAGCAACTATATCAGACAAATGGCTTGAATCTTTGTCTGGAAATGGCCAACACAACATACTAAAGGTGCAGCTATCTTAACAGGAAATCAAACTCTCAAGCTAATCTCACATCCCTGGAAAAATAATCTTCTTGATGGTAGTCCAAAATTACCATTGCTATATCTCAAGTACCTTATACGACACATGTGGCGACAGATTTTCGGCTGTCATCAAGAAACCTTTAAAAATGAGATTGGAACGCTGAAGTGGCTTCAAGGAAGCTAGTGTTTTATATAATTTGACATTTTCATGATCATCTACAGTCAATGAAGCCAACAATCTACATGATATGCTGGTGAAACTGACAAAGCAGGATTCAGCGGCAAAACACAACAAGAAGGAAAGTAAACAATGACAAGCAAAACCAAGACTTGATCCTTATATTGCTTTATACTGGAATCATGGTTAATAATGAAACGCAGAGCTAATTTTTGATTTGTGAACCATAAATCATTTGGAATCAAGAAAGTCAAAGATACAATGAGAAATCACTTGAATTATATCATATAAATGATGGATAGTGTTCAATGTGACAATATTAAACTAGGAACTGACAAAACAACTTAACATGTAATTCTCATGAAACAAAAATTATAAATCATAAGTCGTAACTGAGTCTTGTTATCCAAAATAAATTAAATAGCTATAACACAAATAACTGGTGAACTTATAAGAAATAACTTTTTGCGTGTTCCTATTAAATGGTAAGTTCACCTGAGTTCACTACCCTTCGTTGTGGACATTGGACGAAATTGCCTTTTACATGTAATCTATTGTCGAGAACAGTACAATATTATTGGGTAACATCCTCTTTCCCCATTTTCTCTTCTTAGGAGCCACATAAAGTGACTTCATAAAGCCTTTGTTTCAAACAACCAAATAAGGTACACAAAGAATGAGTGAGTGAGAGAGTGAGTGAGTGTCCGACACCTTATTTCAGAAGAGTACATAGAGCAATGAAATAATCAAATAAGATGTGTTTATCCTTGAATTTCTTTCCTTTACTAATCTAACCTTATCTAACTTTATATTTCTGCGATAGAAAACAGTGAAAGGAAACAAAATAGCATCCCAAAAGTATCGGAGCACTGAATTGTGCAATTCATATTGATGATCTTGAATCACACTAATGCCTTATTCAAAGCCATCTGTATTTCTCACATAGTACAAATCACAACCTTGCCAAATCATATAGAATCATGTAATTTGAATCACAACTCGGTGCAATTCTAACAGCTAAGCACTGGATGCTCATCACTTATTTTCTACAGATTATCAAATTGTGCCTCTTGAAAGAATATATCTTTATTCATGATTCTTCAATTCGCCATCTTAAGTTATTTGGTCAAAGCTGAAGGCATGCAGCCATACACGGAAATTTGTAACTAATAGCTATTAGTTAATATCCTTTCTTAATCAGAAAATGTCAGATAATACTATAGCACTTTAAACATTTCAGTGACCAACAGCCAGAGAAAGTATGACAACAACAAAAAATCCATATATAAAAACCAATAAGTGGCTATTTGCGTCAAAAAAAAAGTGGCTATTTGATAGAATTGTTTTCGCCGCAATCGTACAAATTTGCTCCGCTACGGGGCAAGTTAGAAAAAGCTTGTGAGAGCGCGCTTTGGTCAAACTCGATTTTGACTGATGCGGAATCATAAACAAACAGTGCATAAATGAGCTATAATCTACAGCAAGGATTTCTATTTACTCACATTTCAGGAGTCATTCCCTCCTCAACCTTCAAAACCTGCAAGTAACAGATCAATAATCTGAATTCCATAATAGTAACTGATAAATTAACATATTACGCCAAACATAAACACGTACCTTTAGAATTTTGGTTAATACAAAACACACAACAGAAGAGAAGACCATGTGAAGTAGAGTCAACGCCAAAGGATAAGGAAAGTTAATTTCCTTGGAGGACAAAACCCACTGCAACAACAAATTAAAAACAACAATGCGTCAGATACACATGACACTGATATGTAGACACCGATAATAATTTGAGAAAAAGGAAGTGATTAAAGTGTTGCATTTGGTGGACATGTCATTAAACTGAAGTGTCGGAGCTATGTAGAAATGTGTTCATATTTTCTCCTTTGTTCATTTCTCAATCAAGCATAAATCTAACACAAAACAGAATACAACAATAGATACTTCCACGGAAAATCAAAATCCAAACAACAAGCACTGACGCAAGGTACTCTGTCATTACATTTACAATCCTATTTCAAAAATTGCCAAAAGAACAAAAGTTTCCCTTGCAATTAAACAAAAGGTTCAACTACCGCAAGTAAACTTACAAATTCCTCACCATCAGCATCTCAAATTCCAATCAACAATACCAGTCTAACAAATATTCAGCACAACATCCAAGTAGGCAACAAGAAGAAAAAAAATCAAATAAATAACAAACAAACAAAAAATCACATACTAGCTTATAAATCAGAACAGAACCTATAAAGCGATAAATCCTAGCAAAATATCTTCCCGCATTTTCAAGGAAAACAAACATAGCATGCAAGAACTTGAAGTGATAAGTGTGGTAACCTTGTTGAAGAAAATTTGACCGCTGGAGAGAGCAATGTAGATGAGAAGATAAGCGTAAGTGAGGAAACCTTCGTTCTTCGGATCCACCATTGTTGCAAACTCACAGATAGTAACCGACTAACTTTTATTGATTCTGTTACTTACTTCACTGAGTTTCCGTTTTTCAAATCTGCATCGGAAACTCGATTTGTAAAAAGGAACGGATTCGGATTATCCCGGGTAGAACGAAGAAGGAAAGTAGTACACAGATCCTGTTGCGCGGAGTAGAGTATACGTAGAATTTGGGTTACAATTTTGTATCAATATCTCTATATCACTAATTAATTACCATTTGAGTTAAAATAACATTTATTTTTATCAAAAGTTAAAATAACATTAGATAAACTTGAGACTAATTTTTGGTCAAAAATAAAACTTTAGACTATACTATATTTTTCTTGTTAAGGATTTAATATAGATACCATAAATAAATATATATTTTTCATGTCGACTGGTTGGTGGTTCTCTATGGGTATTAGGTGTTTTTCTCCTAATCTAAATTTTCAAAAGTATATTAAAAAGAATTTATCACGGTACTCAAATTTGCCTAAGAAGAAGGTTATGTCATTTCATTCGTTATAACATATATGCGATTACTCAGGTAAAAAAAAAAAAAAAAAACATATGCGATACAATTTACAATTTCTTTCATCAGACCCTTGACAGTGATCCATGTAACCATGTTGCTTAGATGTGAGCAACTACAAAAATTTCTCTTTATTGAAACTAATTTATCATAGAGTTTCAAAGAAAAGAGGATAACAAAATGTCGGTTTTTTTTTAAAAATTTGTGTGTTAATCATATATACACACTGCAGTATATATACTAACCCTATTTTTTCATTCATCGATATACACTTCCCTGCAGCAGTATATACGATTGGAAAACCTCCACCTTAATCGTATATACGATGATGAAAAAATAGGGTTGTATATATACCCCCCTCGTGTATATATCGACCCCAATGTATTTTTAAATTTTTTAAGTCAAATAAAAATTATATAAGTCACGAAAATAGGTTTTGTGTGTAGTTCGTTAAACGCGTGGCGATGTTATACGTCGAACGAATAATTTAGGCTTAAAAAATCGGTTTTCAAGCAACATACTCCGATCGTAATGAAACCACGGCTATTAAATCAGAAAAATCAAGAATCAAGACTTCTAGAAGGGACTTCTTACGGGACTACTACCTCAAAATCCCAAATTCCATCGTTTACTATTTTTTACGATTTTTTTAATTTTTCATAGTCTCCAAAAATCAAAAAAATTTGTATAGCCTTATTTTGGTTTTGTTAGATTTTTAGTGGTGTTTTTATAATTTTTGGAGTAGTTTTGACTATTTAACGAATTTTTAGTAGCGCTTTTAGTAATAAAAATTAAAACAAGTTATTAAAAAAAATAAAAAGTGCATCGTATATACCCTTTGAGTGACGTATATACGATTGGACAAAAAATAGCCATCAGATATACGCACCCAAAGGGTATATACGATTTATTTATTTTTTAAAAAATTAAGTTTCAAAGGCATTTTGGGTTTTTTTTGTTATTGGGTGGGGTTTATGGGATGAGGTGGGGTCCAAAAAAAAGACCCCAAAATGTTTTGATGGGCAAGCAAATTTCATTCTAGATCTTGGGCAAAAACTCGACCCATTCCAGCGATTCATCGACTTGCATGGCGCATATACGAAGGCTAATTCCCACAGAGGTCTGATCAACGATTGGGATCGGCCCACATGTATTCAACGGGTGAGATGCCGCTAGCTTACTAAAGTGCGCTCCTGCAGCTCACACATGGTCTATAAATAGAGGTCAACCCATAAAATCAGGTACACATTCCTCATTTTTCTCAAACACTCATCTCATTTATTTGCTGACTTGGACGTCAGAGTGTCTTTGCACGTACCACCCCGAGTCAGATCCCAGCTTTGTCTCGTCCACAACAGACTGCAAGAGCGTCCTACCAACTATCCAGACCAGTCAGTCACGAATCATATAAGGTACAGAACACAAAACATCATTGGAGATAATAGCTCAAAGACTGCGCACTAGTAAGTTCAAGTTCTGCCAATGGGAGTCAGGTCCCTTTCATAACTAAGAACAAGACCGATGCGGGATTTCATTTGTTGCCTAAAAGTTCGACCAATATCTTTCATTGCTAGTTCGATTGAGATGTTACACCCATAACTCCATTTTCTGAAATAAATGTAAAAAATTATAGCGGTGCATGATTCTTTTTTTTTTATAAACCAAAGTATCTCTGCGCACAACTGCAGAGACTAATTTCCATATGAAGGAAAAATAATCTTCAACCTCTTTGGCAACCCTCACTAATTCTGACAAACTCTTCTAGTGAGTAACAAGTGTTTAATGTCTCTTCAGACCACTTTGTGATATACAAATTTTTGTCACTACTGGACCGCTTACAACTATAAATTGACTTTGGATTTGATGTGACTCAAAATCATTCCTAGGATTTATAATTCTTTACAGAGAATATAAAATCTATTAAAATCCAATATTAGACGAGTTTGCTCAATCACATACAACAATTGAAGTTCATAACTGGTTTGTTTGATTTACATAATCAACTCTAACTATAGAGAATGTGCAATATAACTAGAACTTGTTCAAAGATTTTTTTTTTCATATGTATCTTTTTTTTGAACATTGTCTTTTAATTTTCTGAATATATACTAAAGAAAGAGAGATAGATACGTCCCTTATGCTTAGTTGCTAATTTGTAAGAATTCATTTTGAATTTTCTTCTCTTTGAGTTGCATAGAAATTATTCATGTTAAGGTCTTCTTTTATACTTTGGCATACTCAAACTTCGTTTTCAATGATCCAAAATGCGAGTGTTTGAAAGTTGCTTTTCTTGACACTTGATGAGATTTTTTCTTTTTTCCTTTTAAACACTCTTGTTTTTCCTCAAGAGTTCTTCTTTTATTTTCTATCATCAACTTCTCGTCTTCTTGTAGTAGCACTCTTTGTATGTATTCACTCTTTCTTGCGCACTCAGGTATCTTCAACTCTATGTAGAGAAGATGTTACACTTCTCTCTCTATATATATAGCCAAGAGGAATTAATACTACTGTTGTGAGATAATAGCACAAAGAATTGTATCCGTTGAGGTGAGTTGGCGCGATTCCTTTAAAAAACATATGCAATAAATGTGTTGTGTGCTCTGTGAAAACATTATACCTTTTTTTTGTACTTTTACAATGATTCAGCTCTTACATTGTACTATTGTGCGAAAGTATTCATTCTTTGAAATCACTATACGAGGTTATTTTTAAAACCTTTGTCGGTTATTCCTTGGTGTATTTAAAACTTTTGATCATAGGAAAATCATTGTATTTAAAACCCAATTCTGATGCCTTGAATGTCTAAACTGCGAGATACAGCCTGGGCGGAATGATGGCGTCAGAGATGGCTTGAACAAGAACGTTGAACAATCTCAATGGATCTCGTCCTCTATCCCTAGATGGCCAAAGATATTGTCTTCCTTTCATAAAGCAAGAAGAATCTCGCCCTGCTTGGAGAAAATCACCAAGATCTCGCCTTCCCTTGCTATAAGATAGCAAGATCTCGCCCTCTTCTTTAGGTGGAAAAATGACAAGAAGTTCACCTTCCTAATTGAAATCATAAACGTAACACCACAAGGTGAAAAGACAAATCGCTACAAGAAAATCATCGAACACCCCTGGAGGTAGAGATAAGACCTGCATGACCTGGGATGTCCAATGATAATGGCAAGGAGCCGACCTGCAAGGACGACCTAAGCAACAACCTCAAGCCAAGCCCATCCTCTGGAATAACCTCGGTTGCAATGGGAAACATTAAGAAACAAATCATCCAAATAAACATCAATGCTTCTCCTACCATAGCTAAAAAATAATAAAATAGCGGATAAAATCAGCCATAGGCAAATGCATGCTATTTTCTAAAAGTGGATGTTGTTGTCGTTGATCTCAACTCATCACACACCACAAACATTAATTAATTAATTAATTAATTAATTATAAGAGGATAAAATAGAATAAAATCATTATTCATGAATGATGCAGTGAGTGAACTTATTGTGCAATATCAGTGAAGGAAGTTAAGAGAAAAAAAATATGAGATAACAAGTCAATTGGCAGTCGATTAATCTCCCATTCAAGTTCCATTGATGACAATAGAAATCTCTTCACTCACAACACAACACAGAAGTCAACAAAAATTAACTAAGCTAAGCTAAAAGAACAACAGACCATACATTCTCGTCTCTCCGTATACAGGCGATTACACGAGCTTGTTGCATCATGCGAGCCATCTTCTCTACGCCTCTTCCTTCTCTAATAGGTAATTATTTGCCTCTGATCTTTCTCTCTCTGGCAATCACATCATGTAACGTGGCATGGTGTTTTATGAAGTGAAGAGTATGTGTCTCACATGTATTACTTAGAATTGCTTTACATAGATAATTTGAAACATGTGGCAGATGATAGAAGGATAAAAATAGACACACTTGGCTAACATGCATCAAAATAGACACACTTGGCTGACATGCCTAAAATGGTTGTGAGAAAATTGCAAAAAAGCCCTTTGGCGCCATTGCAAGACTACTTTCCCTCCAATCTTGATGTTTCACGCCAACCTCAAACCGATTATTGAGAAATGAACTTCATGTATTTAAACATCTAAAATTTTTTGTCGCACTTATAAAGTATCTTAAAACACACTACTCAACATCTAAAATTTAAGGACCGATGGATCTTTACTAAAAATGTATAAATGAAAAGAGAGGGAAAAAAGAGGGAGAGAGAAAGAAAGTTTGGCGCTAAAAAAGGAGGGAGAGGGAAAGTTTGTTAGTATAAAATCCACTCAGTATGTGATGGTTGATAACTTCAAACGGATTATTAAGAAATGAACTTCATGTATTTAAACATCTAAAATTTTGTTGAACTATAAAACACCTCAAAACATACTACTTAACATCACAATTTAAGTACCGGTGGATCTTTACTAAAAAGTATAAATAAAAAGAGATGAAAAAAAAAGAGAGAGAGGGTAAATTTAGGACTTTATATATTTTGTCACGGTTTTTTCACTAAACTTTTATTGAGGAATGAACTTCACGTATTAGAACATATAAAATTTTCTTGATTTTAAAATACCTCAATACACATCGCTTAGCATCATTGTTACCTCAAAATTTCGAATGAAGACATTAAATGAAAGCTTTAAATGGGGTTGACTTCACATTTAATATTGTTCACGCCATAGGTCAATATTCAAGTCAGTGCACCATGATTTCGACAGGAAAGGCAGACAAGTGCAAGGAGTGCAAGTGAGCTTCGACAAGCTTAGCTCTCAAAGCTATGAAGCAAGTAACGCAAGAAACCTTCGACAAGAGAGGACACAACACTTCGACAGTGCCGGGCTCAACATTTCGCAGCGGTTGACAACGGGTTAGTCGAAAGTGCAGAGAGATGCCAGTTCGTGGGCGGTTACTCTCCGTAGTTTTAGGAGGCGATTACTTTTTCCCCACGATTGTTCCTACGGGTATAAATACCCCCTTTGTAATAGAAAATCGAGGTCACCACATTCTACAAGAACTCGAGAAACTCAACTTCCCAAGCCAAAGCGAAACACGAGTGAAACAGATCCTTTGTACGTGTTGGTGAACCATTTTTCTTTCTTCATTTAATGCAAAGTTTTTACTTTCTTTTACCTTCGTTGCATTTATCGCTTTTATTTTTATCAACAACCGCTTTCTCTACTATTTTATTGTTTCATAAGTACGTGAAAAACACAAAACTCAATGGCAATCGTCAAAGAGATTTTCTAGTTTGATCTCACAGTCTCGATATTGAAAACTAGTGATTGTTTGCTAAAAACACCAGCAAACAATCATACTTTACAAATTTTGTCATAAAACTATATTTTTCTACCAAACTGATTATTGAGAAACAAACTCCACGTATTTAAACATCTTAAATTTTGTCGGAACTCTAAAGCATCTCAAAACACACTACTTAGAGCATCTTTAGTAGAGGGTGCTTATTTAGGTAAACTAAATTGATTTTTGTAGGTCCAAAATACCAGATAGGATTGGAGTAATTTATAAGAAACTTAAGTAGTTTTCTCTCCAATGGTAGTTACTCATAAAGAACCAACCTATTTTTTTTTACCAATCTATTTATTTTTTATTTATATTTTGTAATTTAAATTTAATACTATACGTTTAATTATTTTTTTTACCAACACTATATGTTTAATTTAATTATCCCTTCAATGTCATTTTTTTATCGGTTGGAAAGTAGTACTCTAGAACGTTCTCACCACCAAACCCAATAAAGTTTTTATTCTTGGTGCTGACTTTCTCATTCATAATCATAACCAAAAAAAATTCTCTCCTCTTTAACTTTTCATTTTCCCTTTCTTTTCTGTTTCATCTCTACTTCACTCTTTCTTTCATCTCCCTCACTTCTCTAATTTTTATTCTCTCTTTTCACCTCTAATTTTTTGGGCTGTAGTAGTTACACGTGTTCTGAATCTTTCAGTTCCTTTGTGATGATAGTGCTAAAGTTTGTATTTGCTTCCCACAGCCTTGGAAAACTGAGGAACCTCCTCTGCCTGCAGGAAAGAAACAGAATAACAGAAAAGGTGGTGCAAAGAAGACTACTGTAACTGTAGTGTTGGATGATTATGGCTTCAAAGTTGTGCAACAGCCTGCCCCAGAAGCTTGGAAACAAGGATGTGCTTCATTGTTGAAGTTTGCTTTACTTGGCGAGACAGATATTAAAACTTGGAGACAGATATTCTTTTTCAGATTCCAAGTTTGGATCTTTTAATAGTGTGATTAGTTTAACATCATGCCACAAGTCTTTTGTTAAGTTCTGTCAAAAAAAAAGTCTTTTGTTAAGTGGTGAGTAATTGGTGAACAACACAAAATTGTGTTTCTCTTTCATAACAAGTTGTCTTGGTTTACTAACTAATAGATGGAATAACAAGTCACTCTTATACATTAAAAAATATATGTCATGTTGAATCACTTGATTGTATTACGTTTAGTTATATAACTATCACTATAATCAAAACTTGAACAAAAGTGGTACTAACCTCCATTATAAATCAAACTCTTCATATATTACAAACCAATTATAATACTAAATATTTTTTTCGTGTTGAATTAAGTTTTCGGGTTGAATAAAAAAAAGAAGAGAGAAGAAAGGGAGGGAGGGAACCGAGAAGGTGAGAATGAAATATGGGAAAGAAAGTTGGATTATGAAGTGAATCTTTTTGTGTTGATAACTGCGTCAATTTTTGAAGTCTAAATTATAACCTCAAATTTGCCATGTGTCAAGGTTGCCAAAATGGCCCAATAGTTATTTCCATAGTTGGTATATTTGTATAAATCTATAGTAGATAGATAGTAGATAGTAGATCTAACTCATTAAGGCTAAAAAGATCCAACTTCATAACACTAGCTCATGTCCGTCTTCCGCTTTTCATATTGCGCTACAGTAAATCCTTTAAGTAGTCGTAGTTTATTGTGTTTCGGATCGGGTTACATGTATCCACTCTTGTGTCCGTCTTCTGCTTTTTCTATTGCGCTACAGTAAATACTTACGTTGTTGTATATATTGTGTTGTGTGTTGTAGACCGGATTACCTCAGTCCAAATGGACTTTGCTCCCAAGGCACGATAAGCACATAGCTCCAAACTACTATGCACACCCTCCTTATACAATGACCAAACTCGACTCGGCGTGATTGAGAGGTCAACATCACACTTTATCTCTTCACGCGTGCTTCCATGCGCCTTGGGAGAGTGCACATAGTGGCTTGTTGCGATGTGTTTATTGGGCCTTTGGAGCAAAACTCATTTCCGCTGAGATAACCAAGTCTGGAACACACAATAAGCTACAACTACGTAAGTATATATTGTAGTGCAATAAAAAGCAAAAAAGACGAATGCACGGAGTGCCCGTCGTTCCGCTTAGTTTGTATAAAAGAAATGAAAATTTCTCAAAATATGATTTTGGTTATTAATAAGGATTCAACTTATATAAATCCTCGCCATACAAATTTTTTTACAACGTAAATCAATCACAAAACGATATATGATAAGAAATGTTTGACTTTATCTTAACTACCTTAAAAAAGTCACTTATGCCATTATTCTATTAGATGATGATGATGTAAAAAAGTTTATGGCAACGATGTATATCAATTAAACTATCAAAAATTGGTATTGGTATGTAAAATTGTTCATCTTAATAAGTACATATTTTGTTCATCAAAGCTGCTACGTTGCATCTTTATCATATATGCGGCTTGGCATGGCCATGAAATTGAAGGAGGGAAAGATTTTTTGTTGACTTCTCCACTTTTTTGTCCAATTGGCCTTTTTTTTCACTTTGTTTTTTTTTTCCTTTCTTTTACTTTTTTGTTACCATCTCGTTGGTGTGCAGTTTTCATCGGCTTTATCGATGACTAATCTACAACGGGGAAGCTGGCTGGCCACGAGTACTCGGCTTTGTCAACGTGTGCGATTATATCCTCCCAACAGAGTTTTACCGATGACTAATCTAATTTTTTTTTAATATTTTATATTTTAAAGTGGGATGCTAAAAAGTGTGATTTAGTGTATTGATGAGGACAAAATTATTTGTAGCAAAACGCGTAACGTGAAATGCTATACAGTGTGTTATGGGTTACTTTAGGATTTTGAAATTTTTTTAACTACTCAAATGCTTCGTTCGTCAATAATTTATTTGATGGAAAAACAATTTCATGGGAAAATACATAAAGTGTGATTCTAGGCAGTGTGTTTTGGGGTACTTTAGAATTATGAAAAAACATTACATGTCTAAATTGGTATTTTCTTCTTTACTTAGATAATTTCGCATCAAGAAGTATTAAAAACATAATTAAATTGATATTTACTTTTAAATCAATTTCTGCATGAGACCTATGTTCTTGTTTCACTTTTTAATTATGTTGTCTTCTTCTCTCTTTAATTATGAGTTAAGTTTTTATGTCTACATTTCTTTGGTATAAACTGAGTATCCTCTACGTGCAACTCTAGAGACTAATCCTTCGAATTCCTATTACATGAACATAACTCACACAAAATTCCTACTTAATCGTCGTAAAATATTGGATTAAAATTATCTATTGATTATTTTCTTATGCTTCTTTTCTTTAGAGGTTTACTCTTTATTTAATTCATCTTCTATTTTAATATCAAAACTTTTGTAGTCTCAGTAACAAATGTCTGTACTTTTGAACTATTTTTATGACATTTGTTATTATTAATCTTTCATCCTACTTATCTCATATATTGCTTTAGATTGTACGAATTTTTTCTTCACCTCTTCTATTTTCCCATTTTCTTGTGTATAAGATCTACATGTCTTTAACAACTATAAACCTTTAATCCTCAAAAGCTACTCCTAATCGCTTTTATTTCTATGTGTTTCACTTAATCAATAATTCAGCCAACCCGTCCATCGGACGGGTCGTGGGGCTAGTTAATACTTAATAGGTAAAATCTAATTGAAGTTAAACAATAAAAGCATCACATGTTGATGCTGTCTCTCATTTTTTTATAATTCAAAAGTAAACCTTACTCTTGACGTGACAGACATCATAATTTTTTCCATTTTATTCGGACTATTGTTGGCTACCTATGGTGTTTAACGCTTTTAACGAAAGACTAATCTCTACTCGTGTGAAATGTCAAATTTTGTATTGGCCAAAACCGAGTTTGTCACTCCGGGAATCGAACCTGAGAGCACAAGGTTGACCCTAGTGTCCTAGGATACCCATTGAGTTTGATTATTTATTTTAATAAAGTAGAACCTTGACTTAAAAAAACAAAACATTAGAAATAAAGTGACTAATAATACCTTTACTTCAAAAGTTTATAACTCCATAACAGGAGCTGGGAAAAAAGCTATCAATCATTTTTATAAAGAAAAACATGGGATAAACTATTTTACTTTTTTTTGACAATAACGACTATTTTTCTAAGTATTATGATTCACTCAAATTTAACTTCAGTGGATTAGTTTGGAGTCCTACCATAGAGCATTGATAAATGACAACTGAAAATGTGGATAAATCCAACAATCATAATATATCATGAAGTTTCTTTGCATCAGCTTTTGATGCCTAATCTTAGCGACTTTTTTTCACCATATTGTCAATAACGTATTTAATTGAGGCTTTGCTGTGGTGCTTCAATGTTCAACTTTCTATGTATTTTACAACTACGAATGCTTCCTTGCTAAAGAAAGGCAACACACACTATCACTTTCTCTAGTATACCCCTTAGTAGTTGACTTTCATTCTTCAAAGAAACGTATTAAAATGCATCTCAAATTAATTACACATTACAAAACACAATCAGCCACTATAAATCAGATAACCACAAGCTATTGCATAATTTGTTTGCTGCATAATGAAAGCACCTATTATGTCTTCCAATGAAAGCACTGCCTCTCATCTATAGTCTATACTCTCTAAGCTTTCAACAACTATTCTCGTTCCTGTCTTGACTTAGTTTCTTACAATATATATGCTTCCAAGAGTAGCAGGTATCAGATATCTGCTTCCAAAATTTGCAGTAGAGAACATCAGATCAATCCAGTTTTCTACATTCCCTATGCAGCAAAAATGATTCTCTTTGATATGCAGTTCTCATGTCGACGGGTCCTTCCCACAGGTAGCCAAAGAAAATGGACTTTGCTACATTTGAAGTTATAACATGTATATATATATATATATAACGTTGCTTTCCTTAGATCTCACAGAAGTATCACCTTCATGGGAGTAACTTCAACTGCGTATAACTTAATCGAAGATTTCTTCAAAAATGAGTCATCTTTTTCGGCAGATTGTCATTCCATCTCCAATAGGTACCTACTCAAAAAGAGAGGAATATATATCACTTGAATGAATCTCTCTGAAAGTGTATTAGTTAGTAGCTAGAAAATTTGGTATAAACCTACCATACTGATGCTCACGCGCTTGTCTTTCATTAACCGTTGATTAAAATTTCTAATGCTGGTAGTTTTAGAGTCACTGACCTGCACATAGTGCTTTAGAAGTCAAGGTTGTTCAACAGGAAATAAAGGAAAACATGAAAGAACTTACTTACCAATGGGTCAGCAACTTTTCCATGCCAAAGGACATTATCAATTACAATAAGACCTCCAACCCTCACCTGCAACAGTAAATTATTAAGTACATAATTCATAGAAAACACAATAAGGTTTTGGGAAAACTATTATAATTAGGTAGGCATAAGAGGCACCGAAAGTCTTTGATTATTTTATAATGCTCTTACCAGTTGTAGTAGTAGCTCAAAATACTTCTCAGTCATCCTCTTCTCAGCATCAATAAATGCAAAATCATAGCTGCAAAAATTGGAAATATTTTTTAAATTCTATTTTACTTTTCTTTCTCTGACAGTCCACACATCATACAGAGCCAGAGCAAACAATATCCCGTGAAAGAGAACACAATAAATGCAGAAGACCTCCCAACCACTACACCCAAATGGGGAAAATCAAATCATATTATCATGATTAAGAATCTATGTACCTTCCCGCTTCACCATTCAGAATTAGACTTTCTAGGGAATCTGCCGCAAGTCCAAATTTTACATCCACCTGGCGTCATTACATTAAAACTTCAGAAAATACATGCAGCTATAGTCCAATATTCCAACAAGAAACAACAAATATTTGGCACCTTTTCGGATCAAAAGCTTAGTTTTACTTGTACCTTATGAGAAACACCAGCTAGCTGATAATACTTTTTAGCAACATCAAGAGATCTGGCATCTCTTTCACAGGCAACTAAACGACCTGATTCTGGTAGGACTAATGCTATGGCTAGTGATGAGTAACCCTGGGTCAAATTAACAACATAATACCTCATTAGTGAGAAGAAGAGAACACGCATAAAAATTTCAGACATGACAACAGAGGCAAACCTATAATTTGAATAGAAATGTTTACATAAATAAAATAAGTTGTAATTTTAAAATCCAAAATAATTTTAGTAATTTGAGTGCTTCCCCTCAAAGATTTCTCAATACCTCATTTGAGGAGAAAATAAAGTTAAAATCCACGGAAAGCGTTTTCATTCAAAAATTTAGCCATTTTCACTATAGTAGATGACAGTCTATACTTCAAGTGATTATAATTTATACTCATCTTATATATTAGCCCCGCCTAACTGAGAGGGCACAGTAGGTTATTTAATTTTAGATCGTGAATCCACAAAATTTTATTTTCAAATAACAATTTTCACCTATGAAATCTTCCTATATTATCTTAAGTATTTGCTTTTTATATTCAAATGTTAATGCTAGAACAAAGGTAAATCCAAAGGGTATTGCAGACATGTACAAGATTTGGGTTTTATCCAAAACTTAAGATTATAGAAACTTTGAGGGGTAAACCAACGGAAACCCCATACATATGCAGTGACTGACATGTAGGTTACATGAATGCTTAGATCATATATCCATTTTTCAGGATGCAAGTTGGGCTTCTTTCCTATTAGGATAATTTAAATAATAAATGAAAGCCTCAATCAGCTGGCATCTCAACCATGTATGGTACGAGATCTAAATTGGTAACATAAAGAAACTACACCGCTAAAAATAAGGGACATACTGTATAAACACCAACTTCAATACACCGTTCTGCTCCAAGAATCTGCACAAGCATTGCAAGAAGTTGTGCCTGATCAGGAGACACCTATTACAAACAAAGACAATGCATTGTCATCATTATACTTAGTGGCAGGCAAATGGGATAGCAATGTTAAATGTGACAGACAAGATAGAGGGCAAGTAAGACTGCTATGTATTTGCTTCCAGCACAATCTTTTATTTCCACTGTCAAATTTAACAATTTCGAAGACCAGTATAACATGCACATGAAGCTCCTTGTTGTCTAGTTGCACCATCAAAAAGGGATGGATATACAAATACTTATGTGTAGAAAACATAATCTCATCTTATCATTAGTATACAGATTGACTCTTGCAGTATGCATGTAACTAAACATTTTTATGAGATTGCTGAGCTGTGGAGGAACATTATTGTATTCATAGATCATAGATACAAGCAGAACCCCTTAAGTACTCCTATGTTCCTATATAGATGTTTTTGCTGTTAAAAAAATCCAGGTCAGCAACTTGGTAGAAAGTATAAATCATGTATAGCATTAACTAAGAGAAAAAAACTATAGTGCAGTAGAAACCCCAGCTTGCACAGTGAAGACATAATGTACAAACATCTACTAAATATTAACAGTTAAATCCATTAGTAAACCGTATGAATAAATTTGCATAAGATCAAACTGATTGGAGATACCTGCATCTGACTTCCACGCATAGAGGCTGTCTCCTCTCGCAGTTGCCTTAGAATCTAAAATGCAACCACTTTAAAATAAACACACATGGGTAACTTAAAAACCCAATTGATATAGAAAAAGAAAAATTATCTCTTTTTCATGCTGAACAAACTACACTAAAAATGGGAGTTTTGGCACAATGTTTAGAGCTGCTGCTGCTGCTGCTGTGTGATTAGGATAGTCACATGTTTGAGTTGTTTAATCATCATAATCTTACAAATGCAAGATAAAACTGCCTAAAACTAATCCAAAATAGGTATAATAATGTAGTTCCATAACACTAAAGTGCCCATTAATTTTCATGTTCAGCAATAAATGGGGCAAAAGAGAATGTTCCTGAATAATCCTCACCTCTGGTTCTCGAACATTTTTGAGGACATAGTCATACAAGCGTGGCGTGAGACTAACAACCTGCTTATTGCCATAGTTTTCATCACTAGCAATAACAAACTCACTAACGGAGCAGCTTCTAACAAGCCGTTTCCCCCTTACTTGGGAGACATGGAGGGCTTTACTAGTACTGGTAACAGCCCATGTTGCAGAAAACAAATGAAAGCTTACACATGGCCTCAATGTCACGGATCTCACAGGTTCACGAGGTAATATTGACCCGTGATGAAATACCAAGTTGATGCTCATATTTGCCATAACAATACAACTACCAACCTTTCACGTGACTCTTCTTCTCCCTTTCAAATGCCCTTTTGTTTATTTCCCTGCAAGGCAATTCTACGAACAGTTGGTGGGCAATGAAGTTGGACTAGCGCAAGGTTCCAATCTATAAGGTACAAAAAAGGGTGAGCATGAACACAATCTATCTTATAGAAGGTGCGAGTGGGTCAGCTCACTGATCATCGTAATTTTATTTAGATTTTGGAGGGAACTCAGCTTAATTCTGTATTATTTCCTTGATCCGCTTACAAAGAGAATTGATTTAAGAAGTTTATGTAGGAACTGTTTGACTTGAATGAATGGTGCTATATCGAGACCAAATGGCTAGTGAACAAAATTATCTACTATTATATTGGTTGAGTTGTTGGCAATGCATTTGTTATGTTTCGTATCGTTTTTTTTTGTTGGTATTTTTCTATTTTTAACCACAAAATTTATCAACTATTTTTTTTTAAGATCAGAATCCACCACGAACACGCTTATTAATCTACTGTTAGACGCATGACACTCGAAGAAGGTGACACGATTATTCATGAATTTAAAGTTCGCCATATCAACTATCTATTAACTCGCTTAACGAAGAAAAAAAACGATCTATTAATCTATTTAACTACTACCAAAAATTTCAAACTACCATTTTCTAATTCTTCATTTTTTCTTTCGTGGATAAATATGTCATCTCACAATCTCTCTCTCTCTCTCTCTCTCTCTCTCTCTCTCTCTTCTCTCTCTCTCTCTCTCTCTCTCTCTCTCTCTCTCTCTCTCTCTCTCTCTCTCTCTCTCTCTCTCTCTCTCTCTCTCTCTCTCTCTCTCTCTCTCTCTCTCTCTCTCTCTCTAATCAAAATTTGAATTTTTAAACTATCTCGATCGATCTGTTTAATTACAAAAATCTCTACTTTATATCTTCTACAATCTATTTAATAAAAAGCAATATGTCATCGGTATTAGTATTTTTTATATTGCGCTTTTGCATTTCAACAAGAAAACATTATACATTGTTGGTAAATATCATTACTTTTGATTTCCAAGGGGAAAATATTAAGCATTGTCGGAGTACTTATTTTTTTCTCTCCCCGCTATTCTCTATTTTCCTTTCTTTTATTTAATATCGATAAAAAATTATACGAGAAAATATATTTACTTTTATAAATAGACATTTTATATTTTATTAATCTTTTTTTATCATTCTATTGAGTTTTAACAGGTAAATATGACATGTTGGTAATACAAATTCATTACTTTTGATTTCTTACATGAAAACGTAACACGTTGTTGATATAATCATTTTATATTTGTTTCATGGTTGTCTTTATTTCTTACAAATGAACATTTTGCTTTTGAGTTGCGACAAGAAAATACTAGATATTGTTGAAAAAATTATTTTCTATTTTCATTTTTTAGTTTCAATAGGTAAACATTACATGTTGTTGATATAATTTCATTACTATTAATGCTCTATGTTGGAACGTTACTCATTATCAGAACAATCATTTTATATTCTACTATTGAGTTACAACGGAAAAATGTTACATGTTGTTGGTATAATTTTATTACTGATAAAATGTATTTCGTATATTTATTCACTATGGGAGCTACATTATTACTATATGATTGATAATTACCTAATGATAAAAAATGTCAATTGAGGAAATAATTCTAAAGTTAGAAACTCTGTTTCTTATCAACTTGAGATATTTATTATAATTAAATTTTGTCTGAACCTATTTATTATACAAAGAAAACGATGTTATTTTCACACAAAAAAAAATACAATGTTACCCGTGCTTATGCACGGGTACACTGCTAGTCATAAATAATAGACAACAATTTTTTGGAAAGGCAAACATAGTAATGACATCAGGTGTCGAACTTGGTAATTTATGCTAATTATAACTCCGCGTATATAATGATATTAATCAATCCGATCGTTGAATAATGCGATATTGCCTTTAAGATAATATATATCAAATTTCATAAAAATCCAAAATTATTTGGTAGTCCATCACACTACTCAATTTTGATGGCTTATACGTTATTTAAAAGATAAACAAACATGTGTTGTTAGATAACACATCTATGAGTATCCAAATATTTTGAAATTTGATATAGATGATCACAAGGATAATATCACATTATTCAACGGTCGGATTGATGAATTTCATTTTCTATATGAAATTATTAATTGGTATAAGTCGCTAACACACACACACACACACACACACACACACACACACACACACACACACACATATATATATATATATATATATATATATAAGCACGAGGAGTACTCAACCCAATACAAGGAGAACAGACCCCACACACAAATGATCCTCAAAAGATCGAGAATAGACAATAAAATTATTGGTCAACATAGTTTGTTTAAATATATGGTTAGATATAGTCCGTAGATGATTAACTAATATAACATATTAGTGCACCCCCCCTTTCTTTAATGTAAATGGGATTGGTGCACCCCTAGTGCCCTATCAATACAATTTTTACTTATCTAAAAAGAAACTAATATAACATATGTATAAACTTATTTATTATCCAATTAATGCAATTAACCATAAATTTGAACAAAAGTAACCAAGATTACCAGATGTTCAAATATATGTGTAATCAAAATTTAAAAATATGTATCAAAAAAAAAATTAAAAATATGTGGTCAATCATATTCTAAATTTGAAAAACTACACATCTTGTAAATATGAAGGATGTTACATACTTTTCTCCATGAAAACAAATTGCCCTAAGAAATAGAATGCACAACATACCTATGAGAACAAGTATAGCGATCAATGCAAGACCATCATCAATCAACATACGCTTAAAGGTTGAATCGAGGCTTAATTGCACTCTTTTGTAGTCCAAAAGTGTTGGAAAGAATCAGGAATATATTTCTTTATTTAGGACATATGGAAGACATCCCCTAAGCTTGAAAGTATAGGAGGTAAGACAATTTAGTAAGCAATGATACTGATATGATGGATGATTTAAAATGGACCAATGAATCAAGGATTAAGTTTCTTAACCATGCATGGATCTCCTAATGCCTCTAGTTGGGGTACTCTCATAAAAACATGGTCTCCCTCTTCAAACTCAAGAGGCCTTCTCCAATTGTTGACATCACTTTTCTTTTGACTTTTGAGCAATTCGTAACTTGCGTTTGTCCTTAATGATCGATTTAACTATTGAAGGGTAGATACTTATCACAACGACCCTAGTCTTCTATGACATGAGCTCTAAGCATATATATTGTCAAAGGTTTGAATAGATCTCTCAATTTGAACGTCCGCTGAGGATGGTATGTAGTACTAAGATTTGTCTTAGTGCCTAAACTTGATGAAGAGCCTTCCAATCCTAGAGGTAAACATAGTTTCCTTTTCGGATATAATGTTAGTCGATATGACATGTAATCTAACTGTTTGTTTGAAGTACAACCTAATTAACCTATCAACAATTATCCAAATAGAACCATCTTGGATCGAGTTAGGTGTTAATTAACCCATAAAATAGACCATAAAAATGATTTCCCACTTCCATTATGTATTTTCTATCGCCTAAACTTGATGAAGAGCCTTTCAATCCTGTGAGGTAAACATAGTTCCCTTCCGGATATAATGTTAGTTGGTATGGCGGGTATTCTAACCGACCGTTTGAAGTACAACTAGAGAGTGTGCATATTAACCAGGTTCAACGGTTAAACCACATCCATATTCATATCAGGTTAAATAAATCCGGATATTTATGTTATTTTTATAATTGGTTATTTCAATTTGTCCAATAATTGGATATGGTTTTTATCAAAGTTATTTAGTGGACGCCCATTGAAAGCCCAATTTGTTTTTCTTTTGGGATATCCAATTGGTTATATATATATATATATATATATATATATATATATATATATATATATATATATATATATATATATATATATATATATATATATATATACGGGTGGTGGTGCGTGGAGGCGGCGGCGGCGCTCCGATGGCCGGCGACGACACTTCGGTATTTGGCGGCGGCGCGCCACGAGAGTGCCAAAGTGGATGGTGGCGCCCAAATGACCTTGGCCACTGTGGTTGTTGCGCACACACACACACACACACATATATAGACTGGGATCAACTTACTCCAATAGTAACTCTTGTAAGAGTTACTCCACTTAGTATCTCTTGACACACTTTATATTTTGCCGATCCAACCGTTAAATTCATAGTTCTAATTGAGTAGATCAAATATGCAAATTCTTATAAAATTATAAAAATGTTTGATACTTGATCAAATAAGTTCAATTCAACGTATATTATGATTTTAAAAATACAAGTAAAATAGGGACTATAAGATTCTATAGCTACGGACGTTCAATTTCAATAGTTTTTGGTATGCATGATCGTCATGATAATATGAAACTATTCAACGGTTGGATCGGTAAAATTTGATGTCTACAAAGAGATATTAAGTGGAGTAACTTTACAAGACACTACGCCATATTTGTCAAAAAAGAGCGCCCCTATAAGCAGCGCTTTAAGTAAAAACGCCACGGATGGCCAAAATAGCTAACTCATACCCAGCGCTTTTTAAAAAAATGTTGCCCATCGCCTTTAAACGCACTAGCCATACCCAACGCTTTTTAAAAATGCCGGGTATGGCTTCACGCGTTCTCCCAATACCAGTGCTTTTTAAACGCGCTGGTATGGCTTCACACGTTCTCCCAATACCCAGCGCTTTTTAAAAAACGTTGAGTTTCTTTTTCTCTCTTTTTCTCTCTCACGGACCTTCTATCTTCCCTCACTTGTCTTCTCTCACACATCTTCATCTTCCCCTCTACTCTGTCTTCCCTCTCCCTCTCTCTCCCCACTCTTCTTCGTCTTCCCTCTTCGTCTTCCCCTCTTACTCCGCCGCCGCCAACTCCTCCACTTCCCCTCTCCTCTCTTCGTCTTCTTTTAACACTCACACAACCCTTATCTCTTAGATCTACTTTTTCTCCACCCCATTTGAGAAACCTCACGCCCAACTCACGCCCAACCACCGTTAAGCGCGCCTCCACCGACGCTGGCGTCGCTCCGACGAACCCTACCGACTCGACCACCGCGTCGCGCTCTGCTCCGACAAGCCGCTTTCTCGCTCATTCTCGTAAGTTCTGTTTTAATTTTAGGTTTTACTCTTAGATTTTTGATTTTCAAATTCTAAGATTCTCGATTTTAGGTTTTAGTTTTAGATTTTTGCTTTCCTTCATTCTCGATTTTTCGAGATTGATTCAAGGTTTAGTTATTGAATTATTAAGGTTTGTAAATCATGTATTGGCATGGTGGCATTTCCTTTGGAGAGAGTGATTTAGGCGTAAAACATGAGAAATGCAGATACAAAACCTCTTTTATATTTAGTGCAACTCAACCAAAGTGAAGTAAAAAAGATTAAGGGGTTTCGTTATAATGGGTATTCATATGTACTCATTATTTTGAGCTAATAATGAGTATTTGTTATAACTTGTGCTAGCTAGTCGTTGTAATTTGTAATGTTTTTGAACCTGAAACTATGACTACAATCGTGGTGGTCAGTAACTCGTGCTTATGGAAATCGCTCTCAAGTTAGATACATGATTGGTGGTTTAAAAGTCTACTATAGTCTATAGTCCATGGACACCAAAACTCATCACTTTGTCATCATGCCCTATGCATTCACTCAATGGTTTTGTTGATCTTGGAAGATTCATATGAACAAGGTCTTGCAATTTACATTAGCAGATATCGGTGTGAACAATGGTCGTGATATGGTTTAATGAATGTAAATGCTAGCATAGTAGCATTCCTAGTTGAGTCTAGTTTGAAAATCATAACAAGTAGCAGCATTTCATTCCAATATATGTCATTCACAATTCCTTTTGACATAATCGTTATGAATTTATTGTCCATTAGTTGCATCACTTGCTAACTGGGTTTGCTAACTTGTGTGACTAATATACTTTTAATGTCCAATGATGAATGATGCACTAAATCGTCCGTGTCCTTGGCGGTGATGCTTAAACAAGCATATGGTTCTTATGCTTGCATAGTAGAAAGTGCAACCCACTTCACCCTCAGTGAAGTAAAATCGAATACTTATTGGGTTCTGGGACTTCAAGAAGAACAGGGAAGCTCTCTAAAATTTCTTCTAAGAGGCTATAAGGTTTTCTCTATAACTTAATCAGTTCCTGTTAATTTTATGCATGTTTGTGTCTTGTTTGCTTTGGTTGAAATTATTTATTTTGATGTTATCTTCCCCCTATGTATTTACATTCCCATGGTCCTACATTGTATCTTTATAATGTTCATGTAGTCCTACATGTACACCAGAAATAATTTCAAATTTAAATTGTATACATGTGATCACAAAGCTGAGGTTCCATGTGCCTTCAGCTTTAGTTTATCTTCTTTTTTTCGACAAAAGCTTTAGTTTATCTTTAAAAATGGTATATTAACTACTATAAATTAAAAATGTTTGTAGGGCCTCTCCTACAACAATCTTAGTGAATCCTTGCCAAAAATATCAGAAAGAACATTAAAGTAAGTTCATATTGGGTTTCCTCCTGTCTGTATATTCAAGTTACAACACAATGGTTGTAGTTAATCCCTTGCTCAATTTTTACTTGTGGCTATTGTAGTTAATCCCGCATTCCCATTCAATTGATCAACTAGGTTACATGTCAATGCAAAGAACGACAAAAAGATTTGCATTCCCATTCAAAAATTACTAACACTACTTTTTTGTGTACTTGGGAAAACATTTGACATTCCCAATGATGAGAGATTGAAGAAAAATAGATTTCTTTTGGAGATATGGCGCCATTGAAGATTAGAAGTTGATTTTCTATTGAAGAAAAATGGATTTCTTTGTTATTTTGGATGTATGATTTAATTTTTTGGATGTATTTTGGATGTATGATTTAATTTTTGGATGTATGATTTAATTCAGTTTAAATACAACAAATTCATATATATCACTATTAAAAATATTTTGATGTATGATTTAATTTTTTTTTTTTTGTAAATATAAAAAGGAAAATACACAAAAACAGAAAAAAAAAAAAAAAAAACAATGGGCGCGCTTTTAAGGAAGTGTGCGCTATAGGGGACAAGTTTGGGCAACGCGCTTTTAGAGAAGTCTTTGCGCTAAAGGAGGACGCGTTGGGGCAATGGGCGGCGCTTTTTAGGAAGCGCGCCCATCCGATGACGCTGTTTGGCAATGGGTAGCGCTTTTTAGGAAGTTACGCCCATTTGATGACGCGTTTGGTGTAACACCCCAATTCTAATAAACGATAATTATAATAAAATCAGAGTTTTTAAAAAATTGTTTTTCAATATACCCATAAAAGGGATGCTACATTTACTTCAATAAACACCGAGAGTCGGTATAAA
Source organism: Oxytropis ochrocephala (assembly GCA_020916435.1). Taxonomy (NCBI): domain Eukaryota; kingdom Viridiplantae; phylum Streptophyta; class Magnoliopsida; order Fabales; family Fabaceae; genus Oxytropis; species Oxytropis ochrocephala. The sequence continues at coordinate 96,701,846 of CM037093.1, forward strand.
ATTTACGTAAAAATCAAACATAATGCGTAGCACTTTATGGACTGGGATAAACCCTCAAAACAACACATGTATGGTTTACATAACAGCAACTCAGACAACACGCAGCGGAATAAAGTAAAAGTTCCATAAAAACAACCGTAACATTACTACTAACAGTAGAATATCGATACATAGATATCTAACAGTCAAACAACAATAAAAGAGACAACTACTAGACTAGCGCCCATCCCCCTAGTACTACGTATCAGAGCATGACCGACTCAACTAGGTGAAGGTGAAAGCCTTCACATTCGGTTACCTACACGTTACCAACATAAGGGTAACATTCAATAGAAAGGGTGAGTTCTTAAACCATATAATAAAGTTTATGATAAGCAATATGCTAAAGTATAGCACTACATCAATCACAGTAATATACAACTACATCAACATATACATACATATTTATATATATAGCAACTACAACAATATTTACCTATGTATAACATATGCAACAATCAGTATATATATATATATATATATAACAACTGAGGTAACATCACAAATGTTATGAGCATATGAATGGAATGCAACCCACAACACGGGCATATGCATGTGGCACCAATCAACGTAAAATTTGCCATTCGGGCGACCCACAATAACGGGTATATCAACAACAACTTTAGCCACAAGGGCAACCCACAACACGGACATATGCAAATGGAAGCATGAGACACCATGAACGATGCATCACAAGACAATCAGCACACAAAACAGTTTTTTTTGCACCTCCATGACAACATTATCAACCTTTGGTCACTAGACCCATCGTCTTCAACAACAACAACAACAATCGGCGCCCTTGGGCAACCTGGCGCAACACAACGCCACATACAGCACAAAATGGCGCCCTTAGGCAACTCCGCGCTTACTGCGGGCGCCAAACAAGACAACAAGTGGCGCCCGAGGCAACTGCGCGCGCTACTCGGGCGCCTAAACAACACAACAAATGGCGCTCGAGGCAACTGCGCCTACATCTCGGGCGCAAACAAGACGCAAAATGGTGCCCTGAGGCACCCTGCGCCACACTGGGCGCCAAATGACAGAAAATGGGGGTGCGGGGCATCTCGCGCCACGGGCGCTAAACAAGAGGCACTTGGCGCTGGCAAGAATTGTGTTGCGCGCTGTGGCGCTAAAACAAAGAAAGAATTAGGCTCCCAGACATGCAACACAGCCTTAGACACAACTAAGACACAAACAGCAACACTGGCGCCCAGCACAAACATAAGCTAAGACACAGCGACTTTGGCAAAGAACATCTGGCGCCACACAATCACGGCGCAACACGGCGCCCTGGCACCACACACACACGGGCGCACACTGGCGCGCCGGGCAGCCACACACACACTCGCGCACACACTGGCGCCACGGGCGCCAGCGCCTGGCAAGACACAATGGCGCCCTGCACTTAGACACACACACACTGGCGCCACACCAGGTGCCCTGGGCAGCACACAATGGCGCCCTTGTGCAACCCAATGCACCTAGGCGCAACAATTCACATCAAATGGCGCCCTAGGCGCCTAAAATCAACTTCATTCTTTTCTTTGATTCTCATACTATGATCAAACTTAAACAACGATTACACACATCACAATTTCATTCTAAGATCATCAATTTACATTCAAAATCAATCAAAACAAGGACATAGAGCCTAACCCCACATAGAACCCATCAAATGCCCTATTATAAGGTAAGACCCACCCTTACCTTAAGGATTGATTGAAGATGAGAACCCTTCCACAACGCACCAAAAACCACAGCAACAATTTCTTGCGATTTCTCCTTCTCCTCTTTCTCTCTCACCCCGCGGCTTCCCTCTTCTCTCTTCTCCTTTCTTTTTCTTTTCTTTTCTTTCTTTCTCAAGTGATGCGATTTGCATCACTAACCTAGCGCCTATATCATGGGCCTAGGGTTCTTGGGCCGCTTCTTTCCACTCCGTAGTTACTGAGTACTACTCCCTTCATTAAAATAAAACACTATATTAATAATTTAATATAATTAAATCAGTGTAATACTAAAATAATTTAATTAAATTATTTGGGTGTTACATTTGCCAATGGGTAGCGCTTTTTAGGGAGCGATTCCCATTGTTGGAGTGGAATCAGCAGCGCCACATTCAGCAGCACTCAAAAGCGCTGCCCATGGATGAAAAAAAGCGTTGCCTATCAACTAGATCTGTTGTAGTGAGAGTTACTCTTGGAGTAAGTTGATCCTCACTCATATATATATATATATATATATATATATATATATATATATATATATATATATATCTTTCCTTTTAATCCTAAGTTAGTTTAGTCTTTGGATTTGGCGCCAAACTTGCGGGGTATTTTCGTAATTTTAAATGCAATTTTTGGTTAGTGTGTGGGTAGCTTTTCTGTGGATCCCATTGGCTTGCCTCTTATTTGTCCAATCACTACACTCTCACTCTCTCTCCAACAAGTGAAACTTGTTTCATTCATTCTCTCTCCTTTTCTTTCCCTTTCTTCTCTCTTCTTTCGTCTCTCACTTCTCACTCACTCCATTCTCTCATCCACTCACCGTCACCACCGCCGTCTAACTTTCCTCCTCTCTTCCCCAACTCTCTTTTCTCTCACCCTTCGTTACCTCCACACTCTCACTCTTTCCCAAAAGACCCTCCTCATTGCACGCCACCTCGCTTTCTCTCTCCACCCTCTCACCCGCCACCTCAAACCTCTTCCACCGCCTATATCCACCGCCATGAGGAACGAGAACTCGACGCGGTGTTGCTCCTTCTTCTCTGTTCTACGAAACACATAAACACAACCCTAAGCTCTCAAGCACCGTTTTCAAGTTGGAGGTGAATTTGAGCAAGCTTTTAGCGATACATTGTTCACGTTTTCTTGTTCTTCTGCACCACCGATTGGGGTTTGTGTTGGGTCTATATTGATTCTGTTTGTTGAGACGGTGAGTCGGTGTTGGAAACTAGTGGGTGTTTTGGGCTGTGTAGGTGGTGATGGGGAAAAGGACGTAAGAGTGAGGTTGCGGCGTCGTGCGGCGATAAATGGTTTCTTTTTTGCCGTGGTGGAAGCGAAGATGGGTGGGAGAGAGTGTGTGATTTGCAAAGAAGATATGCAAGTGGGGAGAGACGTGTGTGAATTGCCATGTCAGCATATGTTTCACTGGATGTGTATTTCTCTAATCATTTTACACTATATCATTTTTTCCGATTCTTTTGATTTGATTCAATCTCTTTGACTCCGGTACCTTTGCAATGCTTGCAGGATCAGGAGCTGAAAGAAGAAGGGAGCGATTTTGGGAATAAAGAAAGCAACGACGATGGAGGATGAAATGGGATGAGGAGCAATGGATGAATTGAAAGCAAGCAACCGAAATAGAAAATTTGAAGAGAGAGAGTTGTGGTGGCGAGCGAAGGAGGCGAAAGGGGAGGGTGAGATGTGGTCACCATTGTATTCTTCTCTTCTTGATTTATTTCTATTAATTTTTTTGCTCCTTGCTTATTGATTATTTCCTCTTTTCGTTATAAATTTTCTCTCATTGTTGATTCCTCTCATTGTTCTCACAAGCTTCCTCGATCCTTTGTAATTTATTGGAAACCGAAAAATGAAATTTCTGCACAATGATTTTCTAATGTGGCCAAGTTAACTTTGAATTGTTGGATTTTAGGTTGTTAACTTGGGGAATTGTGGTTATGGGCTAGCAGCTGATGTATGGAGCTTACGATGTACAATTTTAGAGATGTTGACACGACAACCCCTTTACTCTTATTTGGAAGGAGTATGTCTTTAAATTGTTATGGTTTCTAGCATTCCTTATACTTCAACTATTTTGTTAACATGGAAATCAATTAAGGCCTGATGCTTTAGATCAAGATTCAATTGACGATATAGATGCAAGCTCAAGTAGCAAATAGTCATTTTTCAAGGATTTATGACATCTTGGGTTTTCACATTCACTTAAGATATTTGGTGTAGTGTAAATCTAAAATAAGAAATATGAACATTCTTATTTTATTCCTTCTGTGTTGCAATTTCTTCTATGTAGTGCAAGTGTGGTTAAAAAAATTAAGGTACATGGGTTTACTATTTGTAAGTATCATTGATTCCTTTGAGGTTTAGTTGGGAAAGAAATAAACATTGTTTAGGACATTTTTTCTTAATTACTGCTTAGGTTTAGTTTCTATTTTGCTGAAGTTGTTGGTGTATACTGAACTCATTCTCATTTTGTGTTTGCTCATTGTCAGTTTTTGTGATAACATATAGTATCCTCATAAATCTTGATGTATTCTCATGCCACTCTTTTCTATACCGTAGATTGGTGTGCTCCTAAAGATTAGAGATAATTAGCTCTTTGGGATGGTATTTCTGCAATGATCAAAATTTCTATTCTCATATCTATATTGCCATTTAGGGTCTGGTTCAAGCTGATGGAGTGAGTAATTACAGACCAAAACAGCTTCTGAAGATACATGATTACCTGAAAGCCCGCAGAGCCGCTTTATGCTTAAAGTAAGCATTTTCAGTGAAGTTTTCACTTTTCTACCTCTGTTGATTGTCGTGTATAGTTAGTTGTTTTTTTTTTAAAATGGTTAAAGCATAAATGTAGTTTGATATTTGAGTCTACTGCTCTATTTTATTTTTATGTTTTTTTTCTTAAAATTTTCATGTTTTATGTGGTTGGCCACCTAAAGGGTTTGTTCGACTAAATTGGGGTGTATCCATATCCATTACTCTGTATAGGGATTATATTTAGCAAAGTGGACATTCAATGGGATATTGCAATAATAGCTTTCCATATTCCCGTGAGCGGACTCTCATTTAAAGTAGGACTTTTAGAACCTTTTTATGACAATAATTACATGCTTCAGATTCCAAAGGTTTCTAAAGGATTGCCATTGAAATTGATCTTGAAGGAAACGGTCTATAGCGGTTTGCTCAAGAAATGGATAAATGACCTTTTGATGTAAAATTGATACAGGTGCTGCAAATAAGTTCAAACAAGTGCTGCAATCCGCAAATTGAAGCTATATTTATAGAACTTAAGCCATTTTTTTCGCCGCTAATCTGGGTAGATTGCAAAATCAAGCTATGACTTATCAAATTATTTCCTCATATAAATATGATAAAGAATAACTAAATATATTAATAAATGTATATGGATAAGTTGTTTAGTCATGAGACAGCCTAGGTAATATCCTGTCTCATTTACTTTCATTCCCTTTCTTTCTAACTTTTTGTTGTTGGTGTTTATAGATGATGGCATCCTGGTTATAAGGTAGTGTGGTTGAGAGATTCTTGATGAGGTAGATTCTCTCATGCATGCGGATGGTGCTATGGTTGACAGTTTGATCCTAATTAATTACCTCAGGAAAATGAGGTGCACCACTTTGGAGTGCGGCAAGCTTGAGCTTTCACTTAATTATCTTAAGCTTTTAGGACAATAGATCCCTATTTGGACTTAGAATGCAATATGATTGATTGTGTTAAGGATTAGGATTTAGAATGCAATATATGATTGATTCTGTTCTTTCTTTGGCTTCAAACAAATTTTATAAGATTTTCTGATTTTGATTTCTTATTTTCTTTTTTGGTTTTTCAAGGTTTGTGGGCTGAAGTGGTCTATGATAACCATTACTTGGCAATTGGCATCCAGAGGAAATGGCATAGAGTATGCAATTGCAAAGTTAATCATCTAGCCATTTCCAACACCTAGCTGAATGGAATTCTTTAGATTAGTAAAGTTAATCATTAATCATATATTTTGTGCATCATTCTGTTAACTCAAGTTGGCTTGATTTCCACTTTGAATTCCAACTTTGCAAGCTCATGAAGGTTCTGATTTGGCTTTTAACCTCCACACCACAAATTTGAGCCTCCTAGGTTGCCCTCCACTATTTTCCATTTCCAGTGAGTCACACATATTAGGAGTATGTTATTACTCAGTCCAAGCAGTACATGTATTATGTTGTTTACATGTGCAAGTGCTTATTATTAAAATGATCCATCCAGAATACTACTTTCAACTACCTTAAATGGTGTTTTGATTGTTCAGGTGGTTTTGAGCCCCACCCATTTAGTTATAGTAATGGAGTATGCAGCTGGAGGAGAACTCTTTGAGAGAATATGTAATGTTGGTCGGTTCAGTGAAGATGAGGTTAATTACTTAAACATACTCTCACGATTTTTCTGGCTTTATTTCACTCTTATTTACTGCTGTTACAATCAGATCCATATCTCATTTATTTCCTCCCTTGATACCAATAGTAAGCTTAATTTTCATATAGATTATTAGTTTCTTGATTGTGGTTTGAGTTACAACTTTTTTGACTTGAGTTTAGATTTGAATAAATATATCAGAAATGTTGGAAACATGTTTGATGTTGCATCCCCTTAACCCTGTACTCAAATCGTGGTTTCTATCCTTCAAAATGTCTATGCCTTTGTGAATTTGGTTGACTGGAAGAGGAGTATGAATTTATTTCTCTCATACCTTGATCTTTAATTGTTATATGGGGTTTACATTTGTGAGTGTGTCTTATGCTTTTGACTGCACATGTGTTAGAAATGAGGAGATTAAAGCCTCAATTTGTCCAACCATGAGTCTAAATATGTCATTTATTCTGATGTTTCTATTTTTGTGGGCTTCCCTTCATTTTCCATTGTCCTTCCATTTCTTCAATCCCACATCTGCAAGGTATCTTCAGATCCCCATGGAGGGAGGGAGAGCTCGCACTCCAACAACGGCAGGGGCCTCAAGAAGTTTATGTGTGCACATAGGATTGGCTTTGTATGAAGTAGCTGCTAATAGTCTAATTTTTCTCTAATCGTAGTTGTGCTTTAAAAACTTTTAACTACTCTACTTGTGTTTTGTATGGATTGCTAAGTAAATTTGGTTTGTAATGGATTATGTTTAGTTTGTAATTTGGATACCTAAATACTAATGCTATTGTACTTGGAATTTCTAAGGTGTTTCTTTTGGTATCTTTTGGGTTTTTTAAAAATGTTTTTATTGACATCTAATTTTCAATCGTATTAAACGCCTTAATTTCGTTAATACTGGCGCCTCCGTGCATCGCACGGGTGTGAGGCTAGTATATATATATATATATATATTATATACAGTAGTGTTATCAGAACCAGACCACTCAGTCTGGTCGAACCGATTCAACCGGGAACCGGTGCCCTTCCCGGTCCGAGTTGCTTGCACAAACTACTCAATTGCTTTTAATTTATTTTTTCACGTTTTTTGTTACAGAATGGCTTCCTACGAGAAGCAAACCCTGCAACAGAAGGTGGTGTCACACCACTTAACCACTAGGACAACTTCATATGTTGTTAATAAGTTTACAAACATGATATATATTATATATCTTACGTAAAGTATATGTAATTAGGTACTAATTATAAATTTGATATGTTGAGACTATTATTATTTCATGGTTGTTTGTTTAATTAGGTACTTATGATGTGGTTATGGACTTATGGATTTAAATTTGTATAGTAAATTTGACGAATTTAATTAATTTTGTGTTGAAAATTTGTTTTGTAGATTCTAAGATATATTTACAATTTTTTGATGGCTTTGTTATGTACAAATTTATACATATTAGGTGTATTTTTAGTGTGTGTCAAGCTCATGCGATCCGACCCAAAGACCATTGAGTCGACCAATGACCCAATGCCTTGACCAGGCTTGGTTTCGATAACATTGATTATTTGTTTTTCCGGTCCACTTTATAAGAAAAAAAACACTTTTTGTGCTCATTGAATAATCGATGCATCTAAGCCTAGAATGTAGACTAGATACATCATTTATTCAACTAATCTAAAAAAATATTTTTCTCTTATAAAGTGGATCTAAGTATAATTATATAATATATTAAATAATATATATATATATATATATATATATATATATATATATATATATTATATATTTTAGTCAAAAGAAAAAATATATATTTTTCTTTGAATTTTATTCTCCAAATAATATTATTTTAAATAATATTTTCTTTTTGACTTACCAAATCTGGGAAAAAGAACTTTTAATTTTTTTTGAATTTTATTCTCCAAATCCATATTTTTGAGTTAAAAATTCATTTTATATGCCAATGGTTATAAGACGTTTTAACGGGTTATATAACCGGTTTTGAGAAAATAAAACCGGTTGAATAAATTTGGTTACAAATACGATTATCATAAATGGATTTTATGTGGTTATGGATATGGTTTAACCATGAACACCCCTAAGTACAACCTAGCTAAACTAGCTAGTTGTAGTGCATGAGGCCTTAATAGGTAGAATGTGGGTCGACTTAATCAACCTATCAATAACTATCCAAATAGAACCTTAAAAATAGTAATTAATTTAATTAATACCAAAAACATTAGAGAATACAATAATGTCTTTATTCAATAATAACCATTGGATGAAGTTTCTTTAAAAGATTGAGCATCCAATGACTATTACTGATTTAGTAATAGTTACTAAGCAAAATGCTTAGTAACATAATCCTTGGCCTAATAGATGTCATTTAGTCTCCAAGTCAAACTTTGCTGCCAGACTAGAAATTGCTCTAATAGATGTTATATTCACCACTTGTGAGAACATTTCATCAAAATTTATGTCTTTCATCAAAATTTATGCACTCCTTCCAATATCAGGGTCCTATGGGTTCACTTACAGGCCACTATAGTGCTGACATAGAACCTTTGGTGGCTATTGGATAACTTTTCAATTTTACCCCAATTGCCACTGACCGGTGCCCAATTATGGAAAGAGAAATCGACCCAAATTGCTTTTTTACCATGAAACTAAACGCACTATAGGTATCTTAATATTTATTCACTTGGATTGTGTGTTCCAACCAGTGTTACTAAACTGAGGTCGGTTGACCCAACCAGTCTGACAGAGAATCAGTGGTATAGCCAATCTGAAGAAATAATTGGACCAGATGGTAGAACCATTGGACCAATGGGTGTGAGTAATTTTTTTTTTATTACCGTAGAACAATATCGTTTTTCCTATCGAGGCTGTGTTTACGTAAAAACAAAATTAGAAACAACATCTTTTGCCTGATGTGAGGGTGTTTAACATATGTGAGATTTGTTTTTTTGAAATATGAAATTTATACATATCATGATTTGTTTTAGTAGTAACTAAGCCATTCAATTCAACTAGTGATCCATTAGTCCGACTAGTGACCCACTAAGCTAGTACCTTGACCGGGTTGTTTGCCGGTCCGGAGTTAACACAAGTTCCAACTCTTCACAAATTCTCTTATCTATAGGGAAACAACGTGGCTTCTTCAATGAGCTTTAAAAAACACTCAATTCATTCTTCTAAGTTGAATGTAAATGTATGTTTCAAGGTTCAAGAAATGAATTCCAAAAACTTGAAATATTCATCCCTTTTTCCATGCATTGGAATATGGTGCACACAATTGAGGGGGGGATTCTAACACACGTAGTAAGCTTTAAGACTAGTCATTTATCCCCAATATTATTTTTAATATTGATTTAATTTACCATTTTTGATCATCATATAAATTTAAATGAGGCAAGGCATAAAAAAAGACATGCATAAATTTCTAAGATGGAAAAGGAAAGAGAGGACAATTCAATCACAGAAAGTCAGTGGAAGATGTAACATGCAAGAAAATTGACATATGTGGTTGAAATTGCAATCAGTAAAATTCAGAAATCACATAATTAATCACAACATTATCTAAAAAAAAAGAGCGGTACTAATATATCAACTCTTTTTCTTCATTTTATTTTCTCTTTTCACACAATAGTAATGTAACATTTTGAATATTTATAGTTAAAATAAAGTGATAATACAGATTCTTGTATTTTTTTTTTTTGCATTATCTATAAGCATAGGCATGATGATGATGTGCCTATTTCCCGACCCAGTTGTATGAATACATTATCATTCTTGAGTTTTGGAGACTCCAAAAAGAAATGACAAAGATAGAAACAAATTAGTTTCCCTTTTTATTGGTTATTATTTGTTTTTAAGAGATGTGGGATGATAAGGAAGAAAAGAAAGAATGGTGAGAAACACACAAAGTTGTATGTGGCTAAGAATAAGAAGTAGCTCACTTTGTTGATGAGATTTTGGTTTCAAAATAATACTCACCTCCAAAAGCTCATCCACTTGAAAATTCTTCATACACTATACAACAAAATTGAGGACCCTCACTACTTTTGTCTTTATTCTATAACTGTTGCTATTTTTCACTTCATTGCCGTTTCTATTTTATCACTGAAGGAGCTTCTCTCCATTGCTTCTTCTTTGCATGCACACAACAGCTTCATAGTTTTGGAAACCAAGGTTTGCTTTTCTTTACCCTATCATGACTTCATGTACCCTTTATTATAATAATCATGTGATACACTCTGAAATAAGTGAAGATTGAAGTGTATATATGCATGTGTTTTTACTCTAAGTTTGCTTTGTGCATGGATTTCATGTTCATCTTTATATGCTTAATTAAAGTTTTGTGGTTGGACAACTCATAGCATCAATCTTCTTTGCTTTTGTTATTGTTTTTCTTCCTTTATGCATATATGTATGTGTTAAGAGGTTGAGGAGATTTTTAATATTTGGATTGGTTTGTTTGGATTTGGATTCAGTGTAATCACTATTAGGGGCAAGGTAGTTAAATTCGAGTTTCTACCTCAACTCGGGATCGAGGGGATCTAAAAGTGGTAACTCACTCGTAGAGTCGTAACATGATTCATAAGAGTCTAAATATTTTACAAACATATTTATCTACATATAAATTCAATTCAAAAACCACAAATGAACTTCAATTCAAGAGCAGTTCCATCCCAGTCTTCATGAGTCAGTATTAAACAAATAAAAGTGTCAAAAGGCCAGCGTGAATGGAAGATACAGAGAAAAACTTAAATAAAACAGGGAAGAAAACTAAAACAGGCAGAAATGAGGAAGTAGCGTGAATGGAAGATACAAATGGAAGATAAAGGCAGAAATGAAACAGAAGCAGAAGCGTGAATGGAAGAAGCAGTTTGCGAAGGAGACAGGACAGCGTGAATGGAAGACATTGCGTTTCTGAAAATCCTAAAAAAAAGGTTAAAAGATTTTCAACCCACAGTAAAAAAGATCAAAAAGCTTTTAAAAACGTTGAACAGTTAAAAATTTAGGGGTATCACTGACTTTTTACGTTTAATACACTAAATGCACTGACGACACCTTTTATTGACTAAACTATGTATTAAATTTATTTTTTTTAATACGCTAAATGCACTGACGACACCTTTTATTGACTGCAATCAACCCAAATCCGATTCGTTTTTGTAGATTTTTAAAAACACTTCAGCCTTGCAATGATGGGAGGAGTACTTTGTTGAATTATTGTAGGAAAATTATACCACCTAGACTTATTTATAGAGCACCCCATCCTAGACGCGAAATTACCTTGATCTCACACTCGTGCCCATTTTTGCATAGTAGAGCTGTCAAATTGGGTTGCTCGACCTGCCCACCCTATAGGACAAAACGCAAAAATGGGCTGAGTCGGGCCAGCCCATATAGAGATTGGGCTGTTTTAATTGTAGTCTAGTCCAAAAAACTATGTCATCGGTCGGGTGGCCTAGCCCGAATTTTTAGCAAAGAAACTAAAAAAGAACATTTTAAGAGGTCTATCAAGGCCTGTGGACAGCAGCCGGGTCAAAATGACACCTTTTTGGATTTCTATTTAGTGAGTCTTGTCCAGCCCAAAACGTCGCCCCATCGGACGGCCCGTTGGGTTGGTTAAAAGTTGACACATCTAGTTTCTTAGTATATCTTTACTTTTGTAGCTGCATATTGTGATGAAATAACTGAAAACATAGTTTTTGATGTTAAAATATTGATAACTTGCAGGATTCCTGAAAGCAGCTTTGAAAAATGGAGATAACCAATGTTACTGAGTATGAGGCTATTGCAAAGCAAAAGTTACCAAAGATGGCGTTTGACTACTATGCATCTGGTGCAGAGGACCAATGGACTTTGCAAGAAAACAGAAATGCTTTCTCCAGAATTCTGTAACATTTTTCCCCAACATATTTTTTACAATAACTATGTTGCTTTATTTTGTTCCATTGATTATTTTTTTACCCCTATATATTCTAAGAATACCAATAAATTTTACAGGTTTAGGCCGCGAATTCTTATCGATGTGAGCAAGATAGACATGTCAACAACTGTCTTGGGATTCAAAATTTCCATGCCAATCATGATTGCCCCAACAGCTTTTCAGAAAATGGCTCATCCTGAAGGTATCCTTGTGTTTTTTTTACTAGGAAAACTTTATAATAGTGCAGTAACTTGAAATTTAAATTTGGTGACATTTTTATATTATATATTTTAATTTAATTCCCTTAAAACTCTGCTATACCAAGAGCATAGATTTATGTTTGATGATGTGTTACTTTTTCTTATGCAGGGGAATATGCAACAGCAAGAGCTGCATCAGCAGCTGGAACAATCATGGTACTTCTCTCTTCATGTTTATTTTCTTGTTAATTAGGGATTTATAAGTGCTTCACTTGATTAATCACTACATACTCTTCACAATTTTTTCTTCTAAGAAGTATTTATAAGAGTTAAGCGACACCGAAAATGTTTAAAACAGGTGGTCCAGAGTTCGAATCCTAGAACCTTTTATATCAGTGTGTGCTCCTTAGGCTAAGAGATGATAGTGCCTATGTTCTATATTTATGAGTAACATGTTGATTTTTTCAGACTTTGTCCTCATGGGCTACTTCAAGTGTTGAAGAGGTGGCTTCAACAGGACCTGGCATTCGCTTTTTCCAGCTATATGTAAGCTTCAAAATATTTCTTTTAGTTACATTTGAATTGTTGGTGTAATAGTGCATTTATGTATGTGTGCTTCAAAATCTATAGGTGTACAAGGACAGGAATGTGGTTGCTCAGCTTGTGAGAAGAGCTGAAAGGGCTGGATTCAAAGCTATTGCCCTAACTGTTGATACCCCGATACTTGGTCGCCGAGAAGCTGATATTAAGAACAGGTTCTACTCTTCAACCTTGTTATATCGTTTTATTTTTTAGTTACCATGTCACAGATGCAAAGTATCTATTGGCTTTGCTGATGACTAAACTTCTCGATGAATGTTGTTAGTTTTTCTTAGAGTTTTGGGGTTTCAAGTTCTGTTATTGTAATTAATGTTACTTATAAACTGTCTCTTTCAGATTTGTTCTGCCACCATTTTTGACATTGAAGAACTTTGATGGCTTGGACCTTGGAAAGATGGACCAAGTAAGATTAGTTATAGGCAAAAATATTTCTCTAGTCCTGTTTGGATAAACATCTTAATTAAGTACTTATAAGAGAGTCAAACTTTTTATAAGCTATAAATTGTTTTCATAAGTTATCTAGGAGAGTCTATGGAAATAAGCTGAACGCAGCACACAACTTATGAACATATCATAAGCTTTGTTACCTTGGTCCTTTCAGGCTAACGATTCAGGACTTGCTTCATATGTTGCTGGTCAAATTGATCGTACTCTAAGCTGGCAGGTATGTCACATAATCAATCAAAGCATTTTATTTTTCCTTATTTGCCCAATTCATTGATTGTACTGATAAGTAGCTTGGATGCTGACATTAGACAAAGAAAATTCCTGTGTAAATAATTTCAAGTTGATCATTCTAGTTTAATTTTTGTTTCTACACATTTAGTGTATGTCTATGGAACTTTGAAGGTTCTATTGATTTGCATATTTTTTGTCAATTGTTCAGGATGTGAAGTGGCTTCAGACAATCACCAGCCTCCCAATTCTGGTGAAGGGTGTACTCACTGCTGAGGATGGTAAGGAAAACAAAAACTATTTGAGAAACATTAGGGTTTTTTTGTCCACACACGCAAAGTGGAGATCCAGAGTTCGAACCCGGATAACCACTAAAAATGTTCAATCTAATAACACCAGCTTTGCCAGTTGTGCTAGGCGTTACAGACACTTTTGAGAAATACTACTAATACACTTTTATTAACGTGTTCATGTTAATTAATGTAAATTTGGCAGCAAGGCTAGCAGTACAAAGTGGTGCAGCTGGAATAATTGTGTCCAACCATGGAGCTAGACAACTTGATTATGTCCCAGCCACTATTTCTGCCTTAGAAGAGGTATTATTCATTACATTTACATCAAATTACACCTCAATTAACTTGAAATTTGTATACATACACTACAAAATATTAATGTATTATGTGTTGTTAAAACACATATATAGGTTGTGAAAGCTGCTCAAGGTCGTGTTCCTGTGTTTTTGGATGGTGGTGTACGCCGTGGAACTGATGTCTTCAAGGCATTGGCACTAGGTGCCTCTGGCATATTTGTGAGTATATCTATCTCATCACCACCTTCCCAAATAGCTAGTATTATTCTTATATTGGGATAACATTACTTATAGGCTTAATTGTACTTTTGGTCCTCCTATAATCACTCATCCACGATTCTAGCCTCCCAACTTATATTGTGGTCTTCTGTTGTGTGTCAGATTGGACGCCCTGTGGTGTTTTCTTTGGCTGTTGAAGGAGAGGTTGGAGTAAGAAAAGTATTGAAGATGTTGCGCGACGAGTTTGAGCTAACCATGGCCTTAAGTGGGTGTCGTTCACTCAAAGAAATCACTCGTGACCACATTGTCACAGACTGGGATCTCCCTCGCACTCATCCTCGTACTCGAGCCTTATTATGAAACACTTGATCATCCTCAAGATTTGAGCTAAGTTGATTGATTTGTACAATGGGAATTAAAACAAACAATCATATGTCTCTAAACAACTTGTTCTTATCCTTTATTTTCCCTTTTTTGGAGAACTTTGTTTAAGGTTTATATGTTTGGAAAACTACATGCATGCTTTATGTTTAAGGATTATTATATGATACTTGTGTGGCTACTTTTGCTACATTCACTCATTGTATATTCTTTTTTACCACAATATACAATTATCGTTGAATATAATTTATATGCTTCTCCACAAGGGATAGGAAAAGAATGCTACTGCTACTTTTGAATATTTAGTAGTATAAGGAAAAGAATGCTTCTCCACAAGGGTTTGTATAAGGCAGTAGGTCCAATATGGAGGAGTGTGTAGATTTAGTGGGCAGTATCAAACATGGGCATTGTCCAAAAGGTCATGACATTCTTAGACGCAACTATCGAGCTTATATATACCCCATTTTTATCTCAACCTCTCATGATGTGGTCATGTGGGATATGTTTTAATAAATTATGGTTTGCAACAGTAATTTCAATCGCAATATAACTGTTTTGGAGGTCTTTTGCAACTGCAAATGCAGATACATTGACTGCATTTACTAGCGTTTTTCCACAATATATATCAAGGTTTGTAGTGTAACCACAACCACGACTGCAACTACTATTTAGAACCATGAGCCAATTGGTTTGGATGTGCAAGTAGTATAACCTAGACAACATACATAAGAGAAATAATAATCATGTTTTTTATGTCTTGTAACGTATCCAGAACCCTGACTGAGTAGTAGCAGAATATAACTGTTGGAGTTTGTGGGTTCAAATAGTGTGCAAAATACAAATAAATTACTTGTCATACTAATATGACTTCTGTCAAATTTTCGTGTCTTTGTCTCTCTAAACTAGAGGACAACTATAATAACGTAGTATAAACCTATATCCCCCACTTCATTTTAGTCCTTGGTTTATCGCTAGTGGACAACTAGGACGTGGTATTGTTTCTGCTTATTTTTTTTTTTTTTAAATTTCAGTGTTGTCGCTCGGCCTAAGTTACATTTCACTTGAATTCAATAAAACATTGTCACTCCATTACTCATAAAATTAGACCACCGTCATTGGCGCTTTCATTTTCAATCTCTTACCGTTAAATCAATCTTGACCAAACTTGTCCTTTGTGCAACGCTGGTAGTGAAACTGTGGATCATTTGATGATGGAATGTAATTTTATGAAACTTACACTTTTCTCCTCACAAATTGGTACCCACATCCCTCAAAATGTGCATTATCATGAGTGGTGCTTTGCATTGGCCGGTGTGGGGCGAATTATTTGGAGCCCAATTGTTTGCTGTTCTGTTGTGGAAAGCTTGGTTCGCGAGGAATCAGTTAATTTTCAAGAATATTCTGCCTAATCCGATGCTGGTGGCTCGGTCTGCAGTTGAATTTGTGAATGATTTTAATGCGCAACCAAATGCAAAGCAGGCGAGAATCGTGCGAGTTCGGTCTCGAACTTTGTGTTTGTGATGCCTGCAAGTGCGCTCACTGCTGTGAAGGTGGATGCAGCTTGTTTCTCAAATGGATCAACCGGTTGGGGGTTTGCTGCCAGGAATACTGCAAGGATTTTGGTTCTTCTTTGCGTCTTTGTGTAGAGGATACAACAATGCATCCGTTAATCTTTGAAGTTACGGGTTTGCGGTGGTGGTGCCTTTCCAAGTGCCTTGATCTCCATATTCCTAATCCTGTTTTCCTATCTGATTCTGCAATTTCTGTCAATTGTGTTAACAAGAGGGACAACAGAGCTAGTATCCAGTCCATTGTTGATGACTGCAGTGACCTTCTGCTTCAGTTTGGTGATGCGTCAGTGATCCATATTAGTCGGAACCTGAATTCTAATGCTCACAAACTTGCTAATTTATCTAGGAATATTGGTGACCATGTTTGGTCTAATGTTGTTCAAATTTCTAATTTAGTTTCCACGTATGACATTCAGTTATTATGTATTCTCTCAGCTTTTAATCAATGAAAGTTTAGACGTTTGAATCAAAAAAAAAAATATCGAAGATGGTGATTCCAGTGTTTACTGGCAAAATTGGTGCTTATTGGTGGGTGCTTTTGCATTAAGAAATACTTCAACAGGTGGGGCATACCTAAGAAGGAGAAAATGGCAGTAGCTACTATCGCCATGAGTGGTCGTCTTCTCACATGGTGACTACAATGTTATCCACGCCACCCATTGGTAAGTTGAGACACATTCACCATAGTATTTCTTTGGCAATTTTAGCAAGGCCCCTCCCTGCTTTTATCAAATTGGACTCACAGATTACTTCATTTTTTAAGATAAATTAAAATCCACATAAGAAACTTATCAACAATTTGTCTTCTTGGGTTAGTATTAACAAGTATTTTTTAAGTTTTAGATGGAAACAAGTCATCTATTTGATTTGCATGGCCCTCAAAGATGATATCAAAGACAAAATATTTCCCCCATGTATAAAAAAACATTTCTTTGATGACATTTTTTATTAAGACAAAATATTTGAATTCCTTTTTTCAACGTAAGTACCGATTTTGTTGTAAACAAATCCATACCAGGGTATATTTTGGCCATGTCATTCGTAATAGCGGCACCAAGATCGACGTTGTTCTTGTGCATCGATAAAATGAAGGCAAAGTGTTCAATATAGTTTCTTTTGTGGGTTTTAATAGTCGTCCCACATTGAGAAGCTAAGCCAGTTGGATGGAAAATAGTTATAAAAAAGCTTGATAGCATATTTAACTTTTAAAAGGGAACGTTGGCCCATGAGATATCATGTTATTGTCGTCTGACCTGAATCTATTTTCTTGAAAAAAGAAGTAGAATGTTAAAGTTTTTTTTTAAAAAAAAAAAATTATACTCCCTCCGTTCCTAATCTTTGGAACTTTTGGCTTGTTACACATAAATTAAAGTACAGTTAACTTGTGTTAGCTAAGTGTTAAACTGCTCTATTTGTATTCTTGGGATAATTGAAATCAAAATAAAAGAGTTTTTTTGACAAAGAAATCAAATAAAAGAGTTAATAGTTGTGTTGAATCTTTAAAAGACTCAATAAATATAGATGGTATATTTGGAAAAGCTTGGTATATTGTACATCGAGTTTTCAAAAAAAAAATTACTGTTTTGGGACAAAAATAAAATGAAAAAAAATACCAAGCATTAGGAATATAGGGAGCAGTGTATTTTTTTTAGCCCTAAAAAATGGCATTGGTTGGTCTCTCTGTGCGCACACATCCCACATAGACTCATGGCCAACCACGAATTTTTAGCGGAATGATGGGTCATTTTACCAACTTTGAATGAAAATTGGGAGATATATGCTTCAGATTCAATGTGTGTTTCTCTTCCAGCTTCAAATATGTTTCGTCCTTCGATCGTAACGTATGCATTCAATTAGTGTGCACAAATTAATGCTAGAAGCGGTCTGATTAGGTGAATTCATTGGTAACGTTGTAAATCTTTAGGCAGCAATACCAAGGCCTAGTCACGTTTTCAAAGAATCATGCAAGAGTCGCAACATGCGCAGTAAAATCGATTGAGGAGTTGTCCATCATCGAAGAGGACTCGTTGGATGACTTGCAAACATTAGGTCATTCATGGGGATCCAAAGGAAACCGCTAAAGAGGAGGAACATTTTCCCCAATTTTTTAAGACTCACACCAGAGAAGACACTCTTGTGTTCTTGCAATCGCAACAAGTCCACAGTTGGAACCATAGGATGCAATGTTATTCTAAAAGCGATGGCATGGAACACAATGAAACTGATGTAGCTTGTAATCGTGTTGATGTACTTGAGGAGAAAATTCCTTTATCATGCTCGATGAAATAGCCCAACGTCCTCTTCGTACCAGATTGGATCTACTGCACATTGGCAAACCCGCCACCCCCACCCCCACATGAGCCATCGAATCTGATTTGATGCGAGGTTGCTGACACAATCATCGTTGATCATGAGGATAGTCGTGGGTTGAGTGTAGTTATATGATAGATACTTCAAGAAATAGCACGCCTTTAAGAGGATTTCAATCTCTTGGTATGTACCAATCTTTTATTAAGTTGCTAAAGCATGAAGGTTTTCTAGGATTTTTTAAAAGAAATGGAGGTGGTGTTATTCATATGTTTCCATGTGCAGCTTGGTTCTGTATGACTTTTGAGCAATACAAATGTGGGATCCTGCATAAATATTTGGTGTTATGCTTGAGCCCTTTTAAGCAATATGGCTTTTACGCTTCTTTCTAAATTCCAATATTACCCTCGACCTCTGATTTCCATTTCACTTGAATCCAATAAAACATTGTCACTCCATTAGTCATATAACTAGACCCCTTACATGGAGCACATACATTTTCCAATATAGAAAAATCGTAGTTTGAAGCAGCTTGAGATGCCGAAAACTACGATTGGGCTAGAAGGTTGGGAGAGACGACTACTTTATGATCGTAGTCATATAATTTGAGGAGCATCTTTTCGACCATTGACAAGGCGGGAGAGACGACTACTTTATTTGTTGGGCAAGTTTAACATTAGAATTTAATGTGGTTTGAAGGGATCACAACCCTTCACCTTAACAAAACTTTGATACCTAACCCAAATAGGAGCACTCCATGACGAGTGATACCAATTAGGGTTACACATTGAAAGTTTCTAAAATTATCTATATATAAATAGCACGCTTTCAAGAGGGTTTCAATCTCTTGGTATGTACCAATCTTTCAATCTTTTAGGGCTACACATATTCTCTCCGTATCCCATATGTATTCGTATTTTGGTACACTTTTTGGTCCAAATAGCATTACTCTAAAAATATGTCTTGAAAATGTGTTAGACTTATGATAGATTTGCAGATTCATCCTCTCGAATTGGCTTGGTCTTTGTTTTCAATACAATGCACCATCAACTCAGAATAACTTGCAATTAGAATACGTGTAAGAGACTATTAAAATACATTGTTAGTAATTGGGAATAACTGCTTAAGCTCATATGTACTCTCCTTCTAATTTGAAGGAGGGGAAAATATAAAATAAACTAGTATAATGTAAAATAATGAAGACTTAAATATGTTTTTGTTCTCTGTAAATATGAGGTCATTCGATTTAGTCCTTTCAATTTTTTTTTTTAAATATATCCTTACAAAAACATACATTTTCATTTAAGTCCTTATGTTAGCCAACACTGATGTGTCTAATAGAAATCCTCTCTCTCGATGCTACATATTTAATTTCATTATTTTTTATTTTAATATTTCTTATGTGTATTACACATTGGATTTATAACAAAAGAATTAAACAAGTGCCCTAGTCCCAAATTAGCCCAAAAAAAATCCCCTATTTCAATATCACGTTCAATGAAACCCTAAATCAAATCTCAAATAAAATGTAAAATGAGAATAATTTCATCCTTGAATTTCAATTTCAATTTTAAGAAAAGAAGGACCATTGTTTGCCCATGATTCTGCCAAATAAACCTTGAGGCTGTTAATGGTGTCTATTATGGTATTCATAGTGGCCACCTATCTGTCCATGATTCACATGGTGGGATACTTCGACTTCCAAATATTTGAGCGTACAACTCCACTGCAATGCTACAATAGGGGGCTCTCATGGTGGCGGTGATTAGAGAGTCTCCACAACAAAACAAAAGGCTACCTTCATAGTAAATTGTTGTTCAAAACTCGAATTCGAAGAATCATTTTCTAAATTAAATTCCTCAGAAGAAACTCCAACGCCACACAATTGTTGCGTCACCCTTAGTTCTCTTATCTTCTTTTCCAACTTTCAAAATTCTTTTCCCTCAACCATCACATTATGATAAAAACTCATTATGTTTCTAAAAGATAAGTGCTTAATTAACCTATTTTTTCTTTTCCAAATAGACCATTTGTATATTGTCTAAGAGCATCTCCAATTGACAAATAATAAGCAATCCACTTTAGATTAAATAACTAATATAAATTGTTACACAATGTCACATCACTTCTAAGCAATTTTTAAGCAATCTAGACAAATTTTGCTCCAATGGTAAAAACTAAGCAATCCTTAAATAATCAATAATTTTTTACTAAGATATACCTTTCTACTGTAAATACATTGCTTGTGAACCATGCCTTCTATCAAATCTATTGGTTTTTGTTCATTTGCAATAACTTTATGCATTGTTTGTATAAGCAATTTTTTCTTAAATTAAGTAAGAAGTGACGTCACCTAGATCAATTATAATGCTACTTTTTTATAAGCAACACTTGCTTAACATAAATAATGACATAAGAAATGTGCATCGGAGATACTCAAAGTAGCATCTGCCTTGAGTCAAAAAAAAAAAGAAGTAGCATTGCCTATTCATTTTTCTAACATAAAGTTCTAGAGCATTCTAAGGTAAGACAAGAGAGATGAGCCCTTGTTAATATCCAACGGCTCAGACACAACAGAAGGTTCAAGATAAAATCACACACATCCTCGTTCATTTCTCCCTTCATAATAAAAACCTAATCTCTCCCTCCTTATTCAACTGCTTCACCTACAACGAGAACAACCACGTTATCCAAAAACCCACCCACTCAACCCTCGTTAAACCCTAGCCTCCCTCAATTTCGGATTCAATTCAATTTCGTGAAGCCATGGCATCAACCTTCTCAACATTATCGTCCTGCAATCTTTCTTCTTCCGCTTCCATTTCTTCCTTTCCCTCCGCCGCCGGTAGAAGGAGTAGTAACGGCGTCGTTCTCACTAGGAAGAGTCGGAATGCTAAGGTTTCCGCTATGGCTAAGGAATTGCATTTTAATAAGGATGGTTCCGCTATTAAGAAACTACAGGTATGTTAGTTTATAGTGAGTGTGAGGAGTGATGGTAAAACGACGATGAAATGTGCGTTTTAATGTGTTTATTGTTTTGAATTTGTGTTTTTTGTTTGTTTTATAGAATGGTGTGAACAAGCTTGCGGATCTGGTTGGTGTTACTCTTGGACCTAAAGGAAGGAATGTTGTTCTTGAGAGTAAATATGGTTCACCTAAAATTGTTAACGATGGTGTTACTGTAGCCAAAGAGGTGCGTATTTTAAGATGGTTTTGGATTTCGTAATGTTTTGTTTATGTAGAATTATAATTAGTATAGTTTGTAATTGTTTGAGTTTAGTTAATTAGCTAATTTTTCTTTAATTTTGCCTTTAGGATATGGTATTTGGTGAATTGTTAATGTGGGTGTATGTTTTGATGGTTTGTTTGTATTTGGATTGTAAAGGTTGAGTTGGAGGATCCGGTTGAGAATATTGGTGCTAAGTTGGTGAGACAGGCAGCTGCTAAGACAAACGACTTGGCTGGTGATGGAACCACCACCTCTGTTGTTCTAGCCCAGGGTCTTATTGCAGAAGGTGTCAAGGTAGGTTTTATCTTTGGTTGGAGTTGCAGAATAAGTAACTAATAAGTAACTAATAGCTGCTTGTTTTGGTTTAGCTTGGTTCTGCTTGTTGTTGTTGTAACACAATTGGGGCCTCATTATATGTTAAATTTTACAGGTTGTTGCAGCTGGTGCAAACCCTGTGCTCATCACACGTGGAATTGAGAAGACAACGAAAGCTCTTGTGGCTGAGCTTAAACTGATGTCAAAAGAGGTGACCGTTTTTCTTTTTTGTTGTATTGTGCATCTCTGTTTAAGCAAGTTTATCTCACGCGGCCACGCCGTGTTTAAAACTTCCCATTGCATTGCATTTGCATAGTTCAGTGTGTTCATTGATTAGTTATTATTTAACTATTTTTTTTTTGTTTAGACTTAAAAGAATTGTTATTGCATGGATTGCAGGTTGAAGATAGTGAATTGGCAGATGTGGCAGCAGTCAGTGCGGGAAACAATTATGAGGTGGGAAGTATGATAGCTGAGGCATTGAGTAAGGTTGGTAGAAAGGGTGTCGTGACACTTGAGGAGGGAAAGAGTGCTGAGAACTTTCTATATGTTGTTGAGGGCATGCAATTTGACCGGGGTTATATTTCACCTTATTTTGTTACCGACAGTGAGAAAATGTCCGTTGAATTTGAGAACTGCAAGGTGCAATATTTGTTTTTTCTGTAACTTCTAATCTTATAATTTGTTTTAACATTGTCTTGTATATTTATTTAAAATTTAATTTTTTATCTGGTTGGTGTGTTATGCAGTTGCTTTTGGTTGATAAAAAGATAACCAATGCAAGGGATCTTATTAACATACTGGAAGATGCAATTAGAAGTGGATTCCCTATTTTGATCATTGCAGAGGATATTGAACAAGAAGCTTTAGCAACTCTTGTTGTGAACAAACTTAGAGGATCGCTGAAGATTGCAGCACTTAAGGCCCCTGGATTTGGAGAACGCAAGAGCCAGTACCTTGATGATATTGCCATTTTGACAGGAGGTTTTTAAATTTACATACTTCGTGTCTCTAATTGTTCTGTTCAATTTGGAAGTGTTTATTTTCTCTTTATTTGTTTGGTTTGTGCAGCTGTTGATAATAATATGTATCTTTCCAATTTGCTTACAGGTACTGTAATTAGAGAGGAGGTTGGCCTTACTTTGGACAAAGCTGGGAAAGAGGTTCTGGGTAATGCCTCCAAGGTGGTGCTAACCAAGGATACAACCACCATTGTTGGTGATGGAAGCACCCAAGAAGCAGTTAGCAAGAGAGTTTCACAGATTAAGAACCAAATTGAGGTTTCCCTCTCTCCCTAGCATAAAATATATGCATGGCTCTTGCCTGGTTTTTTTTGGAGACAACTGTTCAAAAAGAATAGCTAAATAAATCAGAGTTGATAATAATAAGAAAGAGCATGAGAGATGTATTCATTCTGAGGCTCTAACAATATCTTTATATATTATATAGGCTGCAGAGCAAGACTATGAAAAGGAGAAGCTGAACGAAAGGATTGCAAAACTCTCTGGTGGTGTGGCTGTAATACAGGTAATGGGCTAAGTGAAATATTATAATATACCAGCTTTTAGGATGTTTTGTAGAATGGTACCACTAAATTTTGGTCTGCAATGAACCAACTTCCAATAGCTATTCATATATTGTAAAACAATAATTGATTATCTTTATCATAGGCTGGTCTTCCCTGCGTGTCATATTAACTAGTGCAAATTTTGTTATATATGGGTGTAGGTTGGTGCACAAACTGAGACAGAACTGAAAGAAAAGAAATTGAGAGTTGAAGATGCTCTTAATGCAACAAAGGTGATTTTTTTCTTTCCCAAAAGGTTCTTTGGGTTTTTTAATTTTATTTATGGTTCAATGAGCTAACATTTTCATCATTTTCAGGCTGCTGTTGAGGAAGGTATTGTAGTTGGTGGTGGGTGTACTTTGCTGAGACTTGCATCGAAGGTGGATGCAATCAAGGCTACCCTTGAAAATGATGAAGAAAAAGTGAGTCATTTATTTGATACAGCAAGTACTCAAGTGTTTTGAGTATGTAGATATTTATATTTTATGTGCTTTGGAGTGTTGTTTTATGTTCAGTAATATCATTATTATGAGGAGTGATAGCGGTACTCTCTTTTAACACTTCCCCTCCAACACTCACTCTATGATTGGTGACTCGCATGAATTTTATCCAATCATGTCTGAGGGATAGTGTTAAAGAGTGTTGCTCCAATATTTTTACTTAACTTTCTGACTTTGAGATTGTGGCCTTAACAATACAATGATGTTGTGCAGGTTGGAGCAGAGATTGTTAGAAGAGCTCTTAGTTACCCTCTGAAATTAATTGCGAAGAATGCTGGTGTGAATGGCAGTGCCGTGAGTGAAAAGGTACAGAAATTATTGATGTTGAATGCTTCAAAATGCTGAATGTACTTGTGATAATGTGACTTGTGTTTTGAATAGGTCCTATCCAACGACAATACAAGATATGGATATAATGCTGCCAATGTCTGCCGGAATCATTGATCCAACAAAGGTGATTTATTGATTTAACATTGCATTTTGACTTATCTGCATGTGATTTTGCATCTATTTTTGATTGCCTGTTTGAAGTATTCTCTTGATTCCATAGTAAGTGTATTGTTATAAGAAAAAAATTTCCAAAATAAGTATCATTTTATCTTTTCATTGTAATACTTTTTCCCCCCATTATTGCTCGCAAATTGATGTGTACACCACTTTCAATTCACTGAATCCATTATGGATTTATGACAATGATCAATATAATCATCATTCATGATTCATCCTAATCATAGATGTAGGCTTGGAGTGCCATTAAAAGTGAAGTGGCTGTGAGAATCTAATATTTATATATAGGTGTCATTTTTTAACAACAATTTGGACCAAATATAGGCTTCTTTTCTTATATCTGAGACCAGAGGCTTGTTTGGGTTTTTGTACCAAACCTAAATCGGGCATATGCCATTAAGCCTTTACATATTGGTTCAAGTGTCGCTGGACTTAAGATACCATACCACCTGAATTATGTTCTTCAGTTTTCTGTCTAGCGAAACTGAGGTCTAATACTCATGGTGATCTATCTATTGAGAGTTACAGCAACCAGTATGATATTTATGCATAATATGATCAATCATCGTACTCTATGTGCAGGTGGTCAGATGTTGCTTGGAGCATGCATCCTCTGTGGCTAAAACCTTCTTAATGTCCGATTGTGTTGTTGTTGAGATTAAGGAACCAGAGTCTGTACCTATGGGCAACCCCATGGACAATTCAGGTATGTAGTTTGGAACACGGCATTTTGAGGTTGCATTTGAGGATGCATTTAGTATATGCCTATGCGTACTCTCATTATTCTTTGTTATGAGGCAGATCTACTTTTTATGGTTTTTTATGGTTCTACTGGTGTGTCAATTATGGTAATGTATGGTATCCTGAAAGGATTTAATAGATAGCCACCGTTACGAATTATCAACCCATCATGAATTGGCACGAATTAGGAATGTTTCACTTTAATTATAACTACTTTGAGACTGGCTTGAGTCTCACATACTGATGTGTTTGGTTGAAGGGTAAAGATTAAACTCATCCAGAGATCTAGTACATTATATAATCTCATAAAATGTTTTTTTGCTTTAATTCTATTTGTACTTTTTCAACCATGTACATGTTATTTTATTTTCATGGACCTTCCCCGTTTCAAATTTTTGTTTGGAGCAGAGGAAAAAATGCTGCTCTTGTTTTATAAATAATAAATAAAATAACACCCTGCAAAAAAGAAAAGAAAAAAAAATGTTCTTGTCAATTCAAATCTTGAATTTAAAGGTGTAAAATAATAATATTTATGATATGTAATTTTTTTGGATATCTGTGTGAAAGTAAAATGATATTTTTATAAATAGGCCTCAATCTAATAGGCAAAGAAAATGTTCCTAATAAAATTCTCAAATAAAAAGAGCTTGAAAAGATTCTACATGTAGGGCATCTCGCACATTTGTATAAAGTAATCTGTTTTCTGTTCTCTGTTCTGTTGGCTGACTCCATCTTTCTTTTCACCCAGGATATGGTATGTAGAAGGGACGGTTGCTCAAGTGAGAACAGTATTTCTTTCAAAAAGAGTGAGAGCAGTATTTTTCCCTGTATTTCTTTGATGTAACAGATAGGTTTGGTAGTTATTTAATTTGAAGCAGCAAGTCCAAATGTAAGACGGACGCCTGTATTTTGATGATCTATAGTGACATTTTTGAAGTTAATAATCGAAAATGATTTTGCAAATCGCTTCCCTCAGTTCTTCGTTTTGTATTTTCTCCAGCTCAGGAAGAACCTTTATGTGAATCCCTTGCATAAGTGGTTTTAATAGCCTGCCTTGCACAATTTAATTCAGCATGAGAAATTAAATTGTATTAGTACGAGATTTTCACTCGAGTTACTACATCATTATATTTAGCTATGCAACAATTTGATTTGGAGAAGGCAATAGTGGGAAGGACTAGGATTATAGAAAACAAACATACTAATCCCAACTGGTACGAGTCCTTTCACATTTATTGTGGTCATATGGCTTTTGATATATTATCATCAGCTGTGAGTGAATTTTTATTTTTTCTGATGTTTCCTTCCTATGTTTCATAAATTTTAATATATATCATGATTCATATCTAGTTGCATACATTAGGATACCATAAATAATAAATAAGAGAGTTTATAGAACTTACCCCTTGTAGCTATTATTTGTAGCGTGTTTGAATGCTCTTGTGAGTCCTTTAATTTCAATGAACCATACTGTTTGTAAATTTAGAGAACTATAGGTTTTGCTTTTTTTTTTCTAGTTGGTTTGTACATACTGTTTGTAGATTTATATAATTATTATAGGTTTTGCTTTTTTCTAGTTGGTTTGTACATTTTATACAAACCAAATATTTTATGGCACTTAAAGATTACGCCTAAAGTGCTACAAAATCACAGAGTATGCCTACCTTGTGTAGCAATAAATAAATTGAGGACACAGATTAAATTATAAAAAATGTTACACCGCAAACTACAATCTTAAAAGTATCTACTGAAGTCTAATAGAAAAAGTAGAAAGGCTTCTGCTAGTATTTCTAAACAAAAATCAAGTGGGTTAACAAAAATGAAGTATAGTGATTAAGAGAGAATAATTAGACAAAAAGAAAGTATACAATGGAAACTTGTAATTGTATTCAGATACATAATCGACTACGACCAAGTAAGTATATATTGTAGCACAATAATAGATATCGACAATAGAAATTGGTCATCATTGAACTGAAAGAGAAGTTAAAATTCAGATGAAATTAGCTTTTTTTTTGGGTCAAGAAAGTATGATTTCATTCCAATGGGTAAGGCCCAAAGCAATCCAAAACGGGGTTGCGATATTGAATTTAATACCAAATATCCTTCTAATTTTCACAAAAAATTATTTCCCTCCCCCCCAAATTTCACCTTTCCTGGAATTACGCATTGAAAGATAAATTCGGAGTGGATTTTTTGACTCCGGAAACACACTATATGCATAAATTCAGATCTACCAAAACTTTCATAGTTTTATAAACTCCGGAAGCACACTTTATGATAAATCGGGAGTGTTTTATAATTTTTATCACAACCAGTTATTATGAATATAAATGTATCTAGGCAACCCTTTTTGATAAATCCGGATTGTGTTTCTAGTTATTATGAAGAAAAAGGCAGCGGTATTGTGCTTCATAATTTGTAAACAAGTTGGTTTGACTCCGGAACAAACTTTTTAATAAATCTGGACATACCAAATTCACATGACAACCTCATATTTATCATGTGAATCCGGACCTACCAAATTCAACTCCATAATTTGCCAAGTTGGTTGTCAAATTTTCAATTCCGGAATTATCTTCAAATGATAAATCAGGAACTTCTCCAACAGCAACAGTAGCAGTACCAGTAGACTTAATTACAGTTTTGGTCCCCTTATTTTCACCAACTCACGATTTTGATCCCCCAAGAATTTTTTTTCACGAATTTAGTCCCCCTATTTTCACTAACTCACGATTTTAGTCCCCAAGAATTTTTCTCACGAATTTAGTCTCCCTATTTTCACCAACTCACAATTTTAGTCCCCCAATAATCATTTTCACGAATTTAGTCCCCCTATTTTTTCAATTTTTAAAATCAAAATCCCCCTCTAATTGGTCAAAATTGGCGCTGGGTTGTGAGTCACTTATCCTACGTATGTGTCTGACACGCTGACTTGCCTTGTTGGAGTTTAAACATAAAATTTATTATTATTATTATTACAAAAATTGTTTTTAATTATTATATTTAATAAATAAAAATTCTTTGAAGGAACGATGTTGGGTTTGCTGGGTTTGGGTTCACGAAGGGAAATGAAGTATTAAACGAAGAAGATGATGGATTAATATTTATTTATTAAATATAATAATTAAAAAACAATTTTATAATGATAATAATTTTTATGTTTAAATTCCAACAAGACAAGCTAGCGTGTTAACCACATAGGATAAGTGACTATCAACTCAGCGCCAATTTTGACCAAATTGAAGGGGGACTTTGATTTTAAAAATTGGGAAAATAGGGGGACTAAATTCGTGAAAATAATTATTGGGGGACTAAAATCGTTAGTTGGTGAAAATAAAGGGACTAAATTCGTGAAAAAAATTCTTGGGGATCAAAATCGTGAGTTGATGAAATAGGGGAACCAAAACTGTAATTAAGCCTAAATAGAAAGGGCAATTTTGAAAAGAAGTTAAACTTTTACCTTTATTAATTGAGAATAGTTGATTTCAATCTCATTCATTTAGCCTCGTGTGATGTAGATGTTTGTTTTTTATATTGTAGACTAGAGGTAATATAAAAATTTCTAGTTCGTTGTGTGTATAAGTATATAATTTCAATTATTAGATTTTAAATATATAGTTTTGTTACTTATTTACTTTTTAGAGCAAAATTTACACTGAAAGAATTCTAAATTTAAAATTTATATAATTTTCTTAGGTAGAATTATATTTATTTTTGAGTTACAATATTTTAAATACTTCTTTTCAATGAATATGCGTAACTTTTATTAATATTTTAGTGTAACATTTTCTTTGGAATAATTAGTTAAATATATTCTTTTATGTGTTTTTTATTTTATAATATTATAAACACAAATTTGTGAAAATTTAACCTAATTTATGCCTTTTCCTGATTACCACCTTATAAATGCGTGGTTGAAGGCATAAGTTTTTCAATACTTGCACGCGACTAGCGGCGCATCCCCAAAACTACTAGGGTTTTCTCTTTCTGCATCCTCCCATCTTTGCTCCCAATACTGCTTTTGTAAAGTCGGAAAGACGATCTTTCACTATACATGTATTGCGGATTCGAGATATAAGGTATTTCACACACATTTAATTGTATTATTGAATTGATTGTGATGATATTTTGAGCAGGTAAATGAATTATGACTTCACTCTGCTTAGATCTATACCATATACATGACTAACCAAAGGTCATTCACCATCTTCTGTCATGTATTACATCTGTATACCTTTTGTTGGCATATTCTCTCCTATTAAATCATGTGTTTTTTTTTGTCTATACTAGATCCATGAGTGAGGTGGCGACAAAACTTGATTGATCGATTATCGATGAAGGATCAAATGGATATCGTTGACGTTGTCGCATGTTTTGATGCCTTCTCAATTATGCTTTGCTCCGTTGTTCATAACGTAGATCTCTGACGACTGTGATTTTCTTGATTAAAAAAGTATGCTCAAAAGATGACTCAACGTTGTCTTTTTTCTAAAAGAAGGTAATATCTCCGAAATTTATATATATATATATATATATATATATATATATATATATGTTCTCCTTCATATTTTACAACTGTAACTTATTAGGGGTTTACTGCTTTTATTTTGACAAACAATATCTTTTTTTATTTTATTTTGGATTTTTTACTCCGTAACATGTTGGTTCCTAATCTCTTGCTTGGTGTGGTTGGTGTCAGTGGCGGATCCAGGACCCAGGGGTCAGTGGTGTCAAATTTTTTAAATACACAATTTACTAAAAATATAATTAAAAACGACTATAATATATTTAAATAAAAAAAAATTATACATTTCATAATTCTCCTCTACGTGATTTCATATTCTGAAATCGTTGAATAATAAGCTCAGAGTCAATTTTATTGAATACATCACTCTCAATGTTCGTCACCAAACAATCGTTCATCCATGTATCCCACATCCGATCATGCAACCTTTCTTCACAATATTCATAGCGAGAGAAGTTATCTGATTCACGGTTGCAAATGATAAAAAACTAGTGTCGAACAAAAGAAGACTTTATCGAGTTCAACTTGCGTTGTACTAGACCAATACAAATTAAATAGCACAAATTAGTTCCTAAATACAAATTAAATAGCACTAAAAATCAATATTGTCGCTCCCCTTCCAACTGAGTTTTTGTTTTTGTCACACCCAAAATCCGAACTCGAGACATTGCGATGGGATCAAGTTACCACTCAAATCAAGCTGTTGTTGGTAAAAATTCAAATTAACTAGCACTAACACAAAATACAAACTAAATAATACTAACATATTCAAAATTAGGATAATAAGAACAAGAATGGATCCAAGGAGATAGAGAGACAAAAACTTTTTTAAAATAAAATATAGTAGTAAAGTGTGAGTGATTGTGTGAGTGGGGTGCATTAGAGTGAGTGCAAAATTAGGAATTTTTGGTGCAAAACTAAGAACTTGGGTGCAAAACATATTTTTCAGGATGCAAAACATTTTTTCCTAAAGTATCAGTCTTAATTTTATTATTTGAGGGGTTCACAGAACCCCTCAAATATATATGTAGGTCCGCCACGGTTGGTGTGCAACTATTTACTATCGCTGTCCTTGATAGCTTTAGAAAAACAGGAAGAAGATCCACCATTGCCTCAAATTGCTTCACTTATGTCATAAATTCTTTAGTTGGCTCTAGATTAAATCTCTTGTAGTTATTTTAAAGCGTTTATATGGTGAAGTGCATATTTTATTCTCGGATGCTAATCATTAGGTAGCCTTAGATTGTCATCTTTTGTCTAGTTTGAAGCAAATTATTAAGAGTCTCTCTGCAATACTTATAGAAAGACTCTTAATAATTTGCTTCAATATTCCTTTAGAAATTGTTGAAAAGCCATTTCTTAAAGTACATTATGTATGTTAAATTCTTGGGTATTGAACAATATTTTCTGCATGAAAAGACTGACCAAACTCTGCTGCACCACTTTTGTGACTATTTAAAATCATTAACAGGTTATTGTGGGTAGTTTCATCGTGGATGGAAAAAAATCCAGCTCAAATAACCTGAAACTTGGGCGTTCTTCAACAACATCGTCGCAAATGTTAACTTTTGCGCCACTTCATTCAATCAACACTGCCTTCTTAATTTTGCTTTTGCATAGATGATGAGAACAGAAACATTCTCATATGTGGATCAATATGAAGACCCATTTCTTCGTATCTTTGATCGTAGAGTGAGTATTCCGCACTAAGGATAGAAAAACAAAGCATATGAGAGATGGGCAGTATCATCAACAGAGGAGTTCAAAAGCATATTATATATGTTCTTTAGTCATTGATTCACAAATGTTTGTAACATGTAAAACTTATCTTCTATGAAAATATGCTCAGGTTAGGAAGCAAATCTTAAAGCCATATGGCATTTTCCTCCAAATTGTTCATCCTCTTCTTATACGCCAATATATTTTCTGAGAACGTACATGGTCACGTGACAGTTTCTAAAAGAATATTTTTCCAAGCCAAAACTAAACAAAAGTGTGTAAAACAAAGCACAACTTTTGCTCTATATAGTTCCTATATTTTTTGGGTTATGTTATTTAGACATTTTCGACAATTTTCGACAAAACTAACTTACAACACTAATTAATCAAGTTTTTTTGCATAATTAGTAAAGTGATCAATTAACCAAGTTTTTAAGAACGCTAAAGCGCTAAAAAAAAGCGAGTTAATTTAAATAGTCTAAAAACTTGTTATTAATTGTTATAAGTTATGTTTTTTATCTATTTTGTCAAAAATGTTATGTCCAAATATTGATATTTTTTTTCTTCTAATTCCTATTCTATGATATGTGTCATTTTTGTAGAAGAAATAATCTCTCCAACAACAAAAAAAACTAATTTTTTCCATTCAAAACTAATACTCGTCTTTCCCATATATTATTGTTTTTCTACATTTGTTTTGTTTTACACAAATGACACGTGGAAAACTCCCATTGTAAAAAAAGTTTTCTTTGCTAAAATAAAAAAAATAGATGAACAAATGTAGCATACTCTTGTACATTCTATTTCCTCACAAAATAATTTAAATATTATAGGATTTTTCTAAATCAACGACACCAATAAAACGTGACAAACTCTCTTATGCTGTCAAAAATGGGGTCACAAGCATTTAATGAATTGTAGCATGTTGGTGGCAAAAATGTACTTTTGTTGCCATTGTTTTTGTTTACATCCATGTATTATTCATTGAACTATTTATTTTGTCTTCTTAGGACCTCAAACTTGGGGTGAGGTACACAAAAAGTTGCTGGGAGCTTTGAGAAAGACTAGTAGCAAAGTGAGATTGGAGTTTTGCTATTTAATTAGTTTGTAGTAAAATAAACATAACTACAATAAAAACTTGAAAAATAGCAAAGCTCCCAGCAAAGCTTCAAGCAATTGTTACGAGGACAAAACTCTGTTCCTCGGTTATGGGTTCCTTAACTCTTC
This sequence comes from Oxytropis ochrocephala, assembly GCA_020916435.1. Classification (NCBI taxonomy): domain Eukaryota; kingdom Viridiplantae; phylum Streptophyta; class Magnoliopsida; order Fabales; family Fabaceae; genus Oxytropis; species Oxytropis ochrocephala. Next base: position 96,734,833 of record CM037093.1, read on the forward strand.
TAAAGAGTGTTAGGATAGGTGAGAGGGACGCGTGGTTGGAATATATATCTAAGGGCGTAAAAGATAAAGAAATGCGATAAAAGAATAGAAAGTAAAGACTTTACGAAAATAATATACTTATTTGGTTGGTATGTGTCTACAACAGCCTACACACTAGCCCCATAGCACGGGTTATGGGGCTAGTGTGTGTGTGTGTGTATATAGTGAGAAAGCATCTCTTATGTGAGAGTGAGAGGAGTCTTTCTTAGCCCTTGGTTCGAAATTAATGGATAAGATTAAAAGGTCACTTAAGTGACTCACATGGACCTTCCCCTATCTTAACGAATCATTATTTCAGTCTCTATCTTTGCTTAGTACGTGAATGCAGAACTGGATTATGCGCTATAGACAAAACACTGAGGTTGTCACAAAACAGAACAGGGGGATGATGAGTGACTTCGAGCTCTCTTAGCAAAGATAGAATCCACAAAAGTTCTGCTGTAGTGTTTGCCAGGCCTCGGTACTCCGCTTCTGCGCTTGACCGAGCTACCAAAGTTTGTTTCTTTGAGCTCTAAGAGACAAGATTGGGCCCTAAAATTACACAAGAGCCTGAGGTAGATCTCCTGTCATCAAGATCACTACCCCAATCTGAGTCACTATAAGCTCTTAGAGTGACTGGACCTGTAACAGAAGAGGGTTGCAGCAACAATCCATGGGTTGCAGACCCAGCAAGGTAACGTAAAATCCTTTTTACAGCTTTCCAATGAGTCTCCAAAGGATCGGATAGGAATTGACAAACTTTGTTGACAGCATAGGCAATCTCAGGACGAGTGAGTGTCACATATTGGAGTGCCCCCACCACTGATCTATATTTATGTGGTTCCTTACTTGTCATTTCCAAATCTGCTTAGTTTCGTACCAGATGCCATAGGTGTAGCAATGGTGTTGCAATCAACCATTGAAGCTTTGTGTAATAAATCCCTTATGTATTTTGCTTGAGTTAAGACAACTGAGCCATTGGTTTGATACTTCAATTCAAGTCCCAGAAAGTAATCAGGACGACCAAGGTGTTTCAATGCAAAGGATGAGTGCAGTTGCTTGATCAAGCTGTGAATAAGTGTTGAGGCTGACCCAGTAATTAAAATATCGTCTACGTAGACTAATGCAAAGAGCTGAACACCAGTTGCTGAATAGATGAACATGGCAGGATCACACCTGCTGGTTTGAAATCCAAACTGCTGCAGAACCTGTTTGAGCTTGTGATGCCAAGCCCGTGGCGCTTGTTTTAACCCATAAAGGGATTTATGAAGTCTGCATACCAATGATTTATCAGAATTGATGAAGCCAGGAGGTTGGCTCATGTAGATTTCTTCCTCCAAAGTCCCATTGATGAAAGCATTGTTGACATCGATTTGTTGGATGTCCCACTTGTTAGTTAATGCCAATCTATGAAGCCCGGATACGGGATACGATACGATACGTGGATACGGGAAAATTTTGAAAATCAAGATACGATACGGCAGGGATACTTCAATAAAAAAATTAATTAAAATTTAAAAATATAAAACATAAGGATACTTGTGATCAAAATAAGTAAGCATAGTACCAACAAGGGTTGGTCCAAGTGGTAACTAGACTCGGATCCCACTCCAAGGTCCCGGGTTCAAATTTTGGGTGTGTTGCACCCCGAAAAATCCGGTTTGGGTTTCTCAATGTACAACGTGGAAAATTTTTGAAGCCGCCACCAATATTTTAATTTTAAGACCAAAACATCGGAAAAAGGTCTCTTGAACAAGGCGTATGGTCTTTTGAAAACTAGAGATATAGGTTCGGGGGTCGATTACGTGTGAGGAAGGTACTAGCACCGCACACGTCCTTTCTACCGAAAGGGAACCTCTAACTAAGTGTGTGGTTTTAACGTTTGATTTGAAAAATACCTAGATTTGCCTATTTATTTCTTGTTTGAAGATGAATGGGAAAACTTAATGAAAACTTTTAATTTTGGCGCTTGACGAGAGTTGGCCTCTCGCTCCTACGTATCTCTTGGTGCGATGGAGAATTCAAAGCTACGTAGTTCTTGGTTGTCATGAAAAGGTTTTTGTTTTTTTATCTTTTAGTGAGTTTTGAAATAGAATGAGTATTCGTGAATGATTAAACTAACAAAGGTTATGGGTAATCACCGCTAAGTACTCTTGAAAAATGGGAGTCACCACCACTAGTCAGACGAACAAAGGTTCTGATTGACCATTAGTAGCCACTCGTTTTTTATTTGATCTTTTGAAAATGATTTTCGAAAGAGACTAATTGGCACGAGTGATCAAACTAACCAACGTTATGGGTGACCATCGCTTATTGTTCTTTGGAAAAAGACATTGCCGCCAATGGCTAGACGAACAAAGGTTCTGCTTAGCCACTAGCAACAATGGGTTTAAAAATGATTTTTGTTATGAAAAATACTAATGTTTATGGTTGCGAAAAAGATTTTATTTGTTGCGCTTGACGAGAACATGGCTCGCTCCTACGTATCCCGAATGGGAATCAAAGCGACGTAGTTCTAATTTAAAAATGTTTTTGAAAAGGGGAAGAGCTTTCGTAATGACCAAGCAAGCAGAGGCTTTGAGTGATCATTACTAATAACTCTTGATAGCGTTCATGACAATCAAACAAGCCAAGGCTTTGGGTGATAGTCACTAATAACTTGCATTAATTTGAGAAGAGTTTGAAAGATTTTTGGGAAAAGGGGTGTGAGATAGTAAAAAGGGGTATAACTAATTACAGGGGGTTGTATTATTAACGGAGGGGGTGCGACCAGTGATCAGATTTTAAAAGCTTTAAAAAAAAAGAAAAGGAAGGCCCATAAACAAGCCTTAACCACATGCTGAAAGAAGAAAAAAACCTAAAACATATTCCCCCCTTCTCAGCGCCGTTCCATTTTTAGAAGCAGAGAGAGTTTTCAAGAGAGAGAGAGAGATCGACGGAGACCGAGAGGGAGAGAAGGAGAAGCGGTCGAGAGAGAGAGAGAGTGTACCGCGAGGAGAGAAAGCGTTTGGTTGTTCCGCGGCGGCGGAGAGGCAGTGTGGTGGCGCGAGAGCGCGGTGGTAAGCGTGGTGGACGCGCGACAGAGAGAGCGAAACGACGGCGTGTCGTCGGAGAGAGAGAAGCTGAGCGCGAGATAGAGAAGAGGAACGACGGTGGGTCGTCTGAGAGAGCGAAGCTGATGGTGACGGTGGGGTCAACGGCGACGGTGGTGACGGCGTTCCGGTGGCGGAGCCATTTTTGGAACTCACTTGTTTGTTTCCTTTCACGTTTCTTTTTGGGGGCTAAAATTCCTTCCTCTCTAACTTCTCTATTCGATTTTGGTTAATGGATTGGTGTTATGGTGTTTGGTGGTT